>CM051234.1:3063934-4488934 GCA_027917425.1 Gastrophryne carolinensis
TGGCAGTATGGGGGGTGATCCCGAGTCCCGGCAGTATGGGGGGTGATCCCGAGTCCCGGCAGTATGGGGGGGGGAGATCCCGAGTCCCGGCAGTATGGGGGGGTGATCCCGAGTCCCGGCAGTATGGGGGGTGATCCCGAGTCCCGGCAGTATGGGGGGGGGGATCCCGAGTCCCGGCAGTATGGGGGGGGATCCCGAGTCCCGGCAGTATGGGGGGGTGATCCCGAGTCCCGGCAGTATGGGGGGGTGATCCCGAGTCCCGGCAGTATGGGGGGTGATCCCGAGTCCCGGCAGTATGGGGGGGTGATCCCGAGTCCCGGCAGTATGGGGGGGGATCCCGAGTCCCGGCAGTATGGGGGGGTGATCCCGAGTCCCGGCAGTATGGGGGGGGATCCCGAGTCCCGGCAGTATGGGGGGGTGATCCCGAGTCCCGGCAGTATGGGGGGGGGATCCCGAGTCCCGGCAGTATGGGGGGGGGATCCCGAGTCCCGGCAGTATGGGGGGGGTGATCCCGAGTCCCGGCAGTATGGGGGGGGATCCCGAGTCCCGGCAGTATGGGGGGGTGATCCCGAGTCCCGGCAGTATGGGGGGGGATCCCGAGTCCCGGCAGTATGGGGGGTGATCCGAGTCCCGGCAGTATGGGGGGGATCCGAGTCCCGAGTCCCGGCAGTATGGGGGGGGGATCCCGAGTCCCGGCAGTATGGGGGGGGGATCCCGAGTCCCGGCAGTATGGGGGGGGTGATCCCGAGTCCCGGCAGTATGGGGGGGGGATCCCGAGTCCCGGCAGTATGGGGGGGGGATCCCGAGTCCCGGCAGTATGGGGGGTGATCCCGAGTCCCGCAGTATGGGGGGAGGATCCCGAGTCCCGGCAGTATGGGGGGGGTGATCCCGAGTCCCAGCAGTATGGGGGGGTGATCCCGAGTCCCAGCAGTATGGGGGGGGTGATCCCGAGTCCCGGCAGTATGGGGGGGGTGATCCCGAGTCCCAGCAGTATGGGGGGGTGATCCCGAGTCCCGGCAGTATGGGGGGGGTGATCCCGAGTCCCGGCAGTATGGGGGGGGTGATCCCGAGTCCCAGCAGTATGGGGGGGGTGATCCCGAGTCCCGGCAGTATGGGGGGGGTGATCCCGAGTCCCAGCAGTATGGGGGGGGTGATCCCGAGTCCCAGCAGTATGGGGGGGGTGATCCCGAGTCCCGGCAGTATGGGGGGGGTGATCCCGAGTCCCGGCAGTATGGGGGGGGTGATCCCGAGTCCCAGCAGTATGGGGGGGGTGATCCCGAGTCCCAGCAGTATGGGGGGGGTGATCCCGAGTCCCGGCAGTATGGGGGGGTGTGATCCCGAGTCCCGGCAGTATGGGGGGGGTGATCCCGAGTCCCAGCAGTATGGGGGGGGTGATCCCGAGTCCCGGCAGTATGGGGGGGGAGGATCCCGAGTCCCGGCAGTATGGGGGGGGTGATCCCGAGTCCCAGCAGTATGGGGGGGGTGATCCCGAGTCCCAGCAGTATGGGGGGGGGTGATCCCGAGTCCCGGCAGTATGGGGGGGGTGATCCCGAGTCCCGGCAGTATGGGGGGGGTGATCCCGAGTCCCGGCAGTATGGGGGGGTGATCCCGAGTCCCGGCAGTATGGGGGGGTGATCCCGAGTCCCGGCAGTATGGGGGGGGTGATCCCGAGTCCCGGCAGTATGGGGGGGGTGATCCCGAGTCCCGGCAGTATGGGGGGGTGATCCCGAGTCCCGGCAGTATGGGGGGGAGATCCCGAGTCCCGGCAGTATGGGGGGTGATCCCGAGTCCCGGCAGTATGGGGGGAGGATCCCGAGTCCCGGCAGTATGGGGGGGGTGATCCCGAGTCCCAGCAGTATGGGGGGAGGATCCCGAGTCCCGGCAGTATGGGGGGGTGATCCCGAGTCCCGGCAGTATGGGGGGTGATCCCGAGTCCCGGCAGTATGGGGGGAGATCCCGAGTCCCGGCAGTATGGGGGGTGATCCCGAGTCCCGGCAGTATGGGGGGGTGATCCCGAGTCCCAGCAGTATGGGGGGAGGATCCCGAGTCCCGGCAGTATGGGGGGGTGATCCCGAGTCCCGGCAGTATGGGGGGGTGATCCCGAGTCCCGGCAGTATGGGGGGGGGATCCCGAGTCCCGGCAGTATGGGGGGGGGATCCCGAGTCCCGGCAGTATGGGGGGGTGATCCCGAGTCCCGGCAGTATGGGGGGGGAGATCCCGAGTCCCGGCAGTATGGGGGGAGGATCCCGAGTCCCGGCAGTATGGGGGGGTCATCCCGAGTCCCGGCAGTATGGGGGGAGGATCCCGAGTCCCGGCAGTATGGGGGGGGGGTGATCCCGAGTCCCGGCAGTATGGGGGGGTGATCCCGAGTCCCGGCAGTATGGGGGGGGATCCCGAGTCCCGGCAGTATGGGGGGTGATCCCGAGTCCCGGCAGTATGGGGGGTGATCCCGAGTCCCGGCAGTATGGGGGGTGATCCCGAGTCCCGGCAGTATGGGGGGGTGATCCCGAGTCCCGGCAGTATGGGGGGGGGATCCCGAGTCCCGGCAGTATGGGGGGTGATCCCGAGTCCCGGCAGTATGGGGGGTGATCCCGAGTCCCGGCAGTATGGGGGGGGATCCCGAGTCCCGGCAGTATGGGGGGGTGATCCCGAGTCCCGGCAGTATGGGGGATGATCCCGAGTCCCGGCAGTATGGGGGGTGATCCCGAGTCCCGGCAGTATGGGGGGGGATCCCGAGTCCCGGCAGTATGGGGGGGTGATCCCGAGTCCCGGCAGTATGGGGGGGGGGATCCCGAGTCCCGGCAGTATGGGGGGATGATCCCGAGTCCCGGCAGTATGGGGGGTGATCCCGAGTCCCGGCAGTATGGGGGGGTGATCCCGAGTCCCGGCAGTATGGGGGGGGGGATCCCGAGTCCCGGCAGTATGGGGGGGGGATCCCGAGTCCCGGCAGTATGGGGGGGGGATCCCGAGTCCCGGCAGTATGGGGGGGTGATCCCGAGTCCCGGCAGTATGGGGGGGTGATCCCGAGTCCCGGCAGTATGGGGGGTGATCCCGAGTCCCAGCAGTATGGGGGGTGATCCCGAGTCCCGGCAGTATGGGGGGGTGATCCCGAGTCCCGGCAGTATGGGGGGGGATCCCGAGTCCCGGCAGTATGGGGGTGATCCCGAGTCCCGGCAGTATGGGGGGGGGTGATCCCGAGTCCCGGCAGTATGGGGGGGGGATCCCGAGTCCCGGCAGTATGGGGGGTGATCCCGAGTCCCGGCAGTATGGGGGGGGATCCCGAGTCCCGGCAGTATGGGGGGTGATCCCGAGTCCCGGCAGTATGGGGGGGTGATCCCGAGTCCCGGCAGTATGGGGGGTGATCCCGAGTCCCAGCAGTATGGGGGGGGTGATCCCGAGTCCCGGCAGTATGGGGGGGTGATCCCGAGTCCCGGCAGTATGGGGGGGTGATCCCGAGTCCCGGCAGTATGGGGGGGATCCCGAGTCCCGGCAGTATGGGGGGGATCCCGAGTCCCGGCAGTATGGGGGGGATCCCGAGTCCCGGCAGTATGGGGGGGGATCCCGAGTCCCGGCAGTATGGGGGGGGGGATCCCGAGTCCCGGCAGTATGGGGGGGTGATCCCGAGTCCCGGCAGTATGGGGGGGGGGATCCCGAGTCCCGGCAGTATGGGGGGGGATCCCGAGTCCCGGGAGTATGGGGGGGATCCCGAGTCCCGGCAGTATGGGGGGGGGGTGATCCCGAGTCCCGGCAGTATGGGGGGGGGATCCCGAGTCCCGGCAGTATGGGGGGGGATCCCGAGTCCCGGCAGTATGGGGAGTGATCCCGAGTCCCGGCAGTATGGGGGGGGATCCCGAGTCCCGGCAGTATGGGGGGGGATCCCGAGTCCAGCAGTATGGGGGGGTGATCCCGAGTCCCGGCAGTATGGGGGGGTGATCCCGAGTCCCGGCAGTATGGGGGGGTGATCCCGAGTCCCGGCAGTATGGGGGGGTGATCCCGAGTCCCGGCAGTATGGGGGGGTGATCCCGAGTCCCGGCAGTATGAGGGGTGATCCCGAGTCCCGGCAGTATGGGGGGGGATCCCGAGTCCCGGCAGTATGGGGGGTGATCCCGAGTCCCGGCAGTATGGGGGGGGATCCCGAGTCCCGGCAGTATGGGGGGGGGATCCCGAGTCCCGGCAGTATGGGGGGTGATCCCGAGTCCCGGCAGTATGGGGGGGGTGATCCCGAGTCCCGGCAGTATGGGGGGTGATCCCGAGTCCCGGCAGTATGGGGGGGTGATCCCGAGTCCCGGCAGTATGGGGGGGTGATCCCGAGTTCCCGGCAGTATGGGGGGGTGATCCCGAGTCCCGGCAGTATGGGGGGTGATCCCGAGTCCCGGCAGTATGGGGGGGGATCCCGAGTCCCGGCAGTATGGGGGGTGATCCCGAGTTCCGGCAGTATGGGGGGGTGATCCCGAGTCCCGGCAGTATGGGGGGGATCCCGAGTCCCGGCAGTATGGGGGGGGGGATCCCGAGTCCCGGCAGTATGGGGGTGATCCCGAGTCCCGGCAGTATGGGGGGGATCCCGAGTCCCGGCAGTATGGGGGGGGGGGATCCCGAGTCCCGGCAGTATGGGGGGGGGTGATCCCGAGTCCCGGCAGTATGGGGGGGTGATCCCGAGTCCCGGCAGTATGGGGGGGTGATCCCGAGTCCCGGCAGTATGGGGGGGGGTGATCCCGAGTCCCGGCAGTATGGGGGGGGGGATCCCGAGTCCCGGCAGTATGGGGGTGATCCCGAGTCCCGGCAGTATGGGGGGGATCCCGAGTCCCGGCAGTATGGGGGGGGGGGATCCCGAGTCCCGGCAGTATGGGGGGGTGATCCCGAGTCCCGGCAGTATGAGGGGGTGATCCCGAGTCCCGGCAGTATGGGGGGTGATCCCGAGTCCCGGCAGTATGGGGGGGTGATCCCGAGTCCCGGCAGTATGGGGGGGGGGATCCCGAGTCCCGGCAGTATGGGGGTGATCCCGAGTCCCGGCAGTATGGGGGGGATCCCGAGTCCCGGCAGTATGGGGGGGGGGGATCCCGAGTCCCGGCAGTATGGGGGGGTGATCCCGAGTCCCGGCAGTATGAGGGGGTGATCCCGAGTCCCGGCAGTATGGGGGGTGATCCCGAGTTCCGGCAGTATGGGGGTGATCCCGAGTCCCGGCAGTATGGGGGGGTGATCCCGAGTCCCGGCAGTATGGGGGGGTGATCCCGAGTCCCGGCAGTATGGGGGGGGGATCCCGAGTCCCGGCAGTATGGGGGGGTGATCCCGAGTCCCGGCAGTATGGGGGGGTGATCCCGAGTCCCGGCAGTATGGGGGGGGATCCCGAGTCCCGGCAGTATGGGGGGGTGATCCCGAGTCCCGGCAGTATGGGGGGGCGATCCCGAGTCCCGGCAGTATGGGGGGTGATCCCGAGTCCCGGCAGTATGGGGGGTGATCCCGAGTCCCGGCAGTATGGGGGGGGATCCCGAGTCCCGGCAGTATGGGGGGTGATCCCGAGTCCCGGCAGTATGGGGGGTGATCCCGAGTCCCGGCAGTATGGGGGGTGATCCCGAGTCCCGGCAGTATGGGGGGGTGATCCCGAGTCCCGGCAGTATGGGGGGGGGATCCCGAGTCCCGGCAGTATGGGGGGTGATCCCGAGTCCCGGCAGTATGGGGGGTGATCCCGAGTCCCGGCAGTATGGGGGGGGATCCCGAGTCCCGGCAGTATGGGGGGGTGATCCCGAGTCCCGGCAGTATGGGGGATGATCCCGAGTCCCGGCAGTATGGGGGGTGATCCCGAGTCCCGGCAGTATGGGGGGGGATCCCGAGTCCCGGCAGTATGGGGGATGATCCCGAGTCCCGGCAGTATGGGGGGTGATCCCGAGTCCCGGCAGTATGGGGGGGTGATCCCGAGTCCCGGCAGTATGGGGGGGGGATCCCGAGTCCCGGCAGTATGGGGGGGGGATCCCGAGTCCCGGCAGTATGGGGGGGGATCCCGAGTCCCGGCAGTATGGGGGGGTGATCCCGAGTCCCGGCAGTATGGGGGGGTGATCCCGAGTCCCGGCAGTATGGGGGGTGATCCCGAGTCCCAGCAGTATGGGGGGGTGATCCCGAGTCCCGGCAGTATGGGGGGGTGATCCCGAGTCCCGGCAGTATGGGGGGGGATCCCGAGTCCCGGCAGTATGGGGGTGATCCCGAGTCCCGGCAGTATGGGGGGGGGGTGATCCCGAGTCCCGGCAGTATGGGGGGGGGATCCCGAGTCCCGGCAGTATGGGGGGTGATCCCGAGTCCCGGCAGTATGGGGGGGGATCCCGAGTCCCGGCAGTATGGGGGGTGATCCCGAGTCCCGGCAGTATGGGGGGGTGATCCCGAGTCCCGGCAGTATGGGGGGTGATCCCGAGTCCCAGCAGTATGGGGGGGGTGATCCCGAGTCCCGGCAGTATGGGGGGGTGATCCCGAGTCCCGGCAGTATGGGGGGGTGATCCCGAGTCCCGGCAGTATGGGGGGGATCCCGAGTCCCGGCAGTATGGGGGGGATCCCGAGTCCCGGCAGTATGGGGGGGATCCCGAGTCCCGGCAGTATGGGGGGGGATCCCGAGTCCCGGCAGTATGGGGGGGGGGGATCCCGAGTCCCGGCAGTATGGGGGGGTGATCCCGAGTCCCGGCAGTATGGGGGGGGGGATCCCGAGTCCCGGCAGTATGGGGGGGGATCCCGAGTCCCGGGAGTATGGGGGGGATCCCGAGTCCCGGCAGTATGGGGGGGGGGTGATCCCGAGTCCCGGCAGTATGGGGGGGGGATCCCGAGTCCCGGCAGTATGGGGGGGGATCCCGAGTCCCGGCAGTATGGGGAGTGATCCCGAGTCCCGGCAGTATGGGGGGGGATCCCGAGTCCCGGCAGTATGGGGGGGGATCCCGAGTCCCAGCAGTATGGGGGGGTGATCCCGAGTCCCGGCAGTATGGGGGGGTGATCCCGAGTCCCGGCAGTATGGGGGGGTGATCCCGAGTCCCGGCAGTATGGGGGGGTGATCCCGAGTCCCGGCAGTATGGGGGGGTGATCCCGAGTCCCGGCAGTATGAGGGGTGATCCCGAGTCCCGGCAGTATGGGGGGGGATCCCGAGTCCCGGCAGTATGGGGGGTGATCCCGAGTCCCGGCAGTATGGGGGGGGATCCCGAGTCCCGGCAGTATGGGGGGGGGATCCCGAGTCCCGGCAGTATGGGGGGTGATCCCGAGTCCCGGCAGTATGGGGGGGGTGATCCCGAGTCCCGGCAGTATGGGGGGTGATCCCGAGTCCCGGCAGTATGGGGGGGTGATCCCGAGTCCCGGCAGTATGGGGGGGGGATCCCGAGTCCCGGCAGTATGGGGGGGGGATCCCGAGTCCCGGCAGTATGGGGGGGTGATCCCGAGTTCCGGCAGTATGGGGGGGTGATCCCGAGTCCCGGCAGTATGGGGGGGTGATCCCGAGTCCCGGCAGTATGGGGGGGATCCCGAGTCCCGGCAGTATGGGGGGTGATCCCGAGTTCCGGCAGTATGGGGGGGTGATCCCGAGTCCCGGCAGTATGGGGGGGGATCCCGAGTCCCGGCAGTATGGGGGGGGGGATCCCGAGTCCCGGCAGTATGGGGGTGATCCCGAGTCCCGGCAGTATGGGGGGGATCCCGAGTCCCGGCAGTATGGGGGGGGGGGATCCCGAGTCCCGGCAGTATGGGGGGGGGTGATCCCGAGTCCCGGCAGTATGGGGGGGTGATCCCGAGTCCCGGCAGTATGGGGGGGATCCCGAGTCCCGGCAGTATGGGGGGGGGTGATCCCGAGTCCCGGCAGTATGGGGGGATCCCGAGTCCCGGCAGTATGGGGGGGTGATCCCGAGTCCCGGCAGTATGGGGGGGGGTGATCCCGAGTCCCGGCAGTATGGGGGGGGGGATCCCGAGTCCCGGCAGTATGGGGGTGATCCCGAGTCCCGGCAGTATGGGGGGGATCCCGAGTCCCGGCAGTATGGGGGGGGGGGATCCCGAGTCCCGGCAGTATGGGGGGGTGATCCCGAGTCCCGGCAGTATGAGGGGTGATCCCGAGTCCCGGCAGTATGGGGGGGTGATCCCGAGTTCCGGCAGTATGGGGGGTGATCCCGAGTCCCGGCAGTATGGGGGGGATCCCGAGTCCCGGCAGTATGGGGGGGTGATCCCGAGTCCCGGCAGTATGGGGGGGGTGATCCCGAGTCCCGGCAGTATGGGGGGTGATCCCGAGTCCCGGCAGTATGGGGGGGTGATCCCGAGTTCCGGCAGTATGGGGGTGATCCCGAGTCCCGGCAGTATGGGGGGGTGATCCCGAGTCCCGGCAGTATGGGGGGTGATGCCGAGTCCTGGCAGTATGGGGGGGGGATCCCGAGTCCCGGCAGTATGGGGGGGTGATCCCGAGTCCCGGCAGTATGGGGGGGCGATCCCGAGTCCCGGCAGTATGGGGGGTGATCCCGAGTCCCGGCAGTATGGGGGGTGATCCCGAGTCCCGGCAGTATGGGGGGGATCCCGAGTCCCGGCAGTATGGGGGGGTGATCCCGAGTCCCGGCAGTATGGGGGGGGTGATCCCGAGTCCCGGCAGTATGGGGGGGGGATCCCGAGTCCCGGCAGTATGGGGGGGTGATCCCGAGTCCCGGCAGTATGGGGGGTGATCCCGAGTCCCGGCAGTATGGGGGGGGTGATCCCGAGTCCCGGCAGTATGGGGGGGTGATCCCGAGTCCCGGCAGTATGGGGGGTGATCCCGAGTCCCGGCAGTATGGGGGGGGTGATCCCGAGTCCCGGCAGTATGGGGGGGGTGATCCCGAGTCCCGGCAGTATGGGGGGGTGATCCCGAGTCCCGGCAGTATGGGGGGGGTGATCCCGAGTCCCGGCAGTATGGGGGGGTGATCCCGAGTCCCGGCAGTATGGGGGGTGATCCCGAGTCCCGGCAGTATGGGGGGGGGGGATCCCGAGTCCCGGCAGTATGGGGGGGGGGGGATCCCGAGTCCCGGCAGTATGGGGGGGAGGATCCCGAGTCCCGGCAGTATGGGGGGGGGGGATCCCGAGTCCCGGCAGTATGGGGGGGGGATCCCGAGTCCCGGCAGTATGGGGGGGGGGATCCCGAGTCCCGGCAGTATGGGGGGGGGATCCCGAGTCCCGGCAGTATGGGGGGGGGATCCCGAGTCCCGGCAGTATGGGGGGGGGATCCCTGGTTTCTGTATATTTTTGTATAACTCCTGCCCCATCACCTCTATACAGACCTCTGACCCCGGTTGGTCACCCCTATTTCCAGGAGCATCATCCGAGGGCGTCTTCACTGAGATCATATCCGCCATGGAGACCGGGAGTCACGTGACCGAGAAGATCTGGAGCCTCACCCTGGAGATCGTCTGCCTACTTACTGGAAAGGTGAGGAGTATTCTTAGAGGTCACATGACATCCCTTACTGGAGAGTTGAGGGGGATTCTGGGGGGGTCACATGACACACCTTGTGGTGGATAATGTAAGCGGTACACGTTGCCCTTTTTGGGGGAGGGCCTATCAGGCAAGTGTCACACTCCTTGTTGGTTTTGTTCCAATACAGGCTCCGCCTCCTCCTGTTAAGTCTGGTAACCATGTGACCATCACAACGTCTCCGCCCCCGTTCCTGGCGTTTGACAAAGGCACCATGAGGAAGATTCTAGAAATCACCAACAAGATGATGGGACTGCTGATCGGAGAGGTGAGGGGTGCTCCGGGAACTCAGCGAGGGGCGTGTCCAGAGGGTGATGATGTCATTGTGTGAAGGAGGCCATGATGGAGGGTTAGCGGCTCCTTCTAGCTTTACAAATAATGACGTTTATATACCCCAGATATATCCCCGCCCCCTTTATTCCAGACAGGAAGTCACATGATGCAGCACTAAACAAGCTGTGCGTGTCACTCGCTGCGTTGTATCATTTTTTCTCAGGATGCAATGTGGCGGGTGAAGGAGGAGATCACAGAAGACACGCCGGAGGAGAAGGAGGAGGAGTTCAATCTGGACAATGGCGAAGTACGCAGAGTTATCCTGGAGGACATTAAGATGGATCCCACAGGGGATGGAGGTTGTGGGATATCACAGGTAACTCGGGGGCGGGGTATAATGGATGGCGTTGAGTTTTCAGGGCGCTATTCAGGTTCTTCTTTTGGTTTTGCAGAACAGAGTTGTGTTGGGGTATAAAGATGACGCCCGGGTGAGAAGGGAGGAGCCACGCACGGAGGTCAAGATTCCTGGCGCAGGTGAGTAATCCATTCCCAGGATGCTCTTATTCAGCCCTTTTGGGCTTTCATAGTTTATATAACAGGCCAAGCAAAGGAAGTCTATCGACCCACAACCCCTGGGTTCCAAACTTCCACTAGCGGGATTATAAGAGAGAGCAGAAAGTTTGGTGTCTGTGAGATATTGGGATCCTTAACCAGCAAGTTTTCAGGCCTGTCCGTGTAATCGTGATAACTGGCGGATCTTCGGGTTTTGGAGATTAGCCGGGTATTCCGAAGGTCTAGAATACAGGGGCGGAGGGGTTCTGTCAGAACTCGCTTATCTGGGCCCCGTTCCAGCGCCGTCTCAGGCCAGCAATCCCTGCTCGGCGGCGGCTCGTGCGGTGCCCTCCTTCCTCTCCCCCGCGTCCTCGCTTCTCGTGCTCGCGAGCGTGTGATCTATATGCCCTCCGGTGGCGCTGCACTCAGCGCGCCCGCCGGAGGCTGAGTTAAGGGCCAATGAGCTCTAGGTATTTGGGGCTAAACACCCCTAGGTGGGGGTTGGGGCAATAAGCCCAGGTAAAGGATTTTTGGGCTATACGCTCCTTTGGTTCTGGGCCAATCTTTACTGAGTTTCAAAGTTGCACCAATCACGCTCTCTCCAATCATGTCTGGTCCCTATAAAGCTTTACCCCATCATTCACTCAGTGCCTGTGATAGCGCCTTGTACCTAGTTTGTCTTGTATTATACTCCGTTTGGTCTTCATTGCCGACCCCTGCCTGAACGGACTATTCTCTGTCTGATCTCCATTGCCGACCCCTGCCTGAACGGGCTATTCTCTGTCTGATCTCCATTGCCGACCCCTGCCTGAACGGACTATTCTCTGTCTGATCTCCGTTGCCGACCCTTGCCTGAACGGACTATTCTCTGTCTGATCTCCGTTGCCGACCCCTGCCTGAACGGACTATTCTCTGTCTGATCTCCGTTGCCGACCCTTGCCTGAACGGACTATTCTCTGTCTGATCTCCGTTGCCGACCCTTGCCTGAACGGACTATTCTCTGTCTGATCTCCGTTGCCGACCCCTGCCTGAACGGACTATTCTCTGTCTGATCTCCGTTGCCGACCCTTGCCTGAACGGACTATTCTCTGTCTGATCTCCGTTGCCGACCCTTGCCTGAACGGACTATTCTCTGTCTGATCTCCGTTGCCGACCTCTGCCTGAACGGACTATTCTCTGTCTGATCTCCGTTGCCGACCCCTGCATGAACGGACAATTCTCTGTCTGATCTCCGTTGCCGACCCCTGCCTGAACGGACTATTCTCTGTCTGATCTCTGTTGCTGACCCCTGCCTGAACGGACCATTCTCTGTCTGATCTCCGTTGCCGACCCCTGCCTGATCCGACCATTCTCTGTCTGATCTCCGTTGCCGACCCCTGCCTGAACGGACTATTCTCTGTCTGATCTCTGTTGCTGACCCCTGCCTGAACGGACCATTCTCTGTCTGATCTCCGTTGCCGACCCCTGCCTGATCCGACCATTCTCTGTCTGATCTCCGTTGCCGACCCCTGCCTGAACCGACCATTCTCTGTCTGATCTCCGTTGCCGACCCCTGCCTGAACGGACTATTCTCTGTCTGATCTCCGTTGCCGACCCCTGCCTGAACGGACTATTCTCTGTCTGATCTCCGTTGCCGACCCCTGCCTGAACGGACTATTCTCTGTCTGATCTCCGTTGCCGACCCTTGCCTGAACGGACTATTCTCTGTCTGATCTCCGTTGCCGACCCTTGCCTGAACGGACTATTCTCTGTCTGATCTCCGTTGCCGACCCCTGCCTGAACGGACTATTCTCTGTCTGATCTCCGTTGCCGACCCTTGCCTGAACGGACTATTCTCTGTCTGATCTCCGTTGCCGACCCTTGCCTGAACGGACTATTCTCTGTCTGATCTCCGTTGCCGACCCTTGCCTGAACGGACTATTCTCTGTCTGATCTCCGTTGCCGACCCCTGCCTGAACGGACTATTCTCTGTCTGATCTCCGTTGCCGACCCCTGCCTGATCCGACCATTCTCTGTCTGATCTCCGTTGCCGACCCCTGCCTGAACCGACCATTCTCTGTCTGATCTCCGTTGCCGACCCCTGCCTGAACGGACTATTCTCTGTCTGATCTCCGTTGCCGACCCCTGCATGAACGGACAATTCTCTGTCTGATCTCCGTTGCCGACCCCTGCCTGAACGGACTATTCTCTGTCTGATCTCCGTTGCCGACCCCTGCCTGAACGGACTATTCTCTGTCTGATCTCCGTTGCCGACCCCTGCCTGAACGGACTATTCTCTGTCTGATCTCCGTTGCCGACCCCTGCCTGAACGGACTATTCTCTGTCTGATCTCCGTTGCCGACCCCTGCCTGAACGGGCTATTCTCTGTCTGATCTCCGTTGCCGACCCCTGCATGAACGGACAATTCTCTGTCTGATCTCCGTTGCCGACCCCTGCCTGAACGGACTATTCTCTGTCTGATCTCCGTTGCCGACCCCTGCCTGAACGGACTATTCTCTGTCTGATCTCCGTTGCCGACCCTTGCCTGAACGGACTATTCTCTGTCTGATCTCCGTTGCCGACCCTTGCCTGAACGGACTATTCTCTGTCTGATCTCCGTTGCCGACCCCTGCATGAACGGACAATTCTCTGTCTGATCTCCGTTGCCGACCCCTGCCTGAACGGACTATTCTCTGTCTGATCTCTGTTGCTGACCCCTGCCTGAACGGACCATTCTCTGTCTGATCTCCGTTGCCGACCCCTGCCTGATCCGACCATTCTCTGTCTGATCTCCGTTGCCGACCCCTGCCTGAACGGACTATTCTCTGTCTGATCTCCGTTGCCGACCCCTGCCTGAACCGACCATTCTCTGTCTGATCTCCGTTGCCGACCCCTGCCTGAACGGACTATTCTCTGTCTGATCTCCGTTGCCGACCCCTGCCTGATCCGACCATTCTCTGTCTGATCTCCGTTGCCGACCCCTGCCTGAACCGACCATTCTCTGTCTGATCTCCGTTGCCGACCCCTGCCTGAACGGACTATTCTCTGTCTGATCTCCGTTGCCGACCCTTGCCTGAACGGACTATTCTCTGTCTGATCTCCGTTGCCGACCCCTGCATGAACGGACAATTCTCTGTCTGATCTCCGTTGCCGACCCCTGCCTGAACGGACTATTCTCTGTCTGATCTCCGTTGCCGACCCCTGCCTGAACGGACTATTCTCTGTCTGATCTCCGTTGCCGACCCCTGCCTGAACGGACTATTCTCTGTCTGATCTCCGTTGCCGACCCCTGCCTGAACGGACTATTCTCTGTCTGATCTCCGTTGCTGACCCCTGCCTGAACGGGCTATTCTCTGTCTGATCTCCGTTGCCGACCCCTGCATGAACGGACAATTCTCTGTCTGATCTCCGTTGCCGACCCCTGCCTGAACGGACTATTCTCTGTCTGATCTCCATTACTGACCCCTGCCTGAACGGACCATTCTCTGTCTGATCTCCGTTGCTGACCCCTGCCTGAACCGACTATTCTCTGTCTGATCTCCGTTGCCGACCCCTGCCTCAACGGACTATTCTCTGTCTGATCTCCGTTGCTGACCCCTGCCTCAACGGACTATTCTCTGTCTGATCTCCGTTGCTGACCCCTGCCTGAACCGACTATTCTCTGTCTGATCTCCGTTGCCGACCCCTGCCTCAACGGACTATTCTCTGTCTGATCTCCGTTGCCGACCCCTGCCTGAACGGACTATTCTCTGTCTGATCTCCGTTGCCGACCCCTGCCTGAACGGGCTATTCTCTGTCTGATCTCCATTGCCGACCCCTGCCTGAACCGACCATTCTCTGTCTGATCTCCGTTGCCGACCCCTGCCTGAACCGACCATTCTCTGTCTGATCTCTGTTGCCGACCCCTGCCTGAACGGACTATTCTCTGTCTGATCGCCATTGCCGACCCCTGCCTGAACGGGCTATTCTCTGTCTGATCTCCGTTGCCGACCCCTGCCTGAACCGACCATTCTCTGTCTGATCTCCGTTGCCGACCCCTGCCTGAACGGACTGTTCTCTGTCTGATCTCCGTTGCCGACCCCTGCCTGAACCAACCATTCTCTGTCTGATCTCCGTTGCCGACCCCTGCCTGAACCGACCATTCTCTGTCTGATCTCCGTTGCCGACCCCTGCCTGAACGGACTATTCTCTGTCTGATCTCCGTTGCCGACCCCTGCCTGAACCGACCATTCTCTGTCTGATCTCCGTTGCCGACCCCTGCCTGAACCAACCATTCTCTGTCTGATCTCCGTTGCCGACCCCTGCCTGAACCGACCATTCTCTGTCTGATCTCCGTTGCCGACCCCTGCCTGAACGGACTATTCTCTGTCTGATCTTCGTTGCCGACCCCTGCCTGAACCGACCATTCTCTGTCTGATCTCCATTGCCGACCCCTGCCTGAACCGACCATTCTCTGTCTGATCTCCGTTGCCGACCCCTGCCTGAACGGACTGTTCTCTGTCTGATCTCCGTTGCCGACCCCTGCCTGAACGGACTGTTCTCTGTCTGATCTCCGTTGCCGACCCTTGCCTGAACGGACTATTCTCTGTCTGATCTCCGTTGCCGACCCCTGCCTGAACGGGCTATTCTCTGTCTGATCTCCGTTGCCGACCCCTGCCTGAACGGGCTATTCTCTGTCTGATCTCCATTGCCGACCCCTGCCTGAACGGACTATTCTCTGTCTGATCTCCGTTGCCGACCCCTGCCTGAACCGACTATTCTCTGTCTGATCTCCGTTGCCGACCCTTGCCTGAACCGACTATTCTCTGTCTGATCTCCGTTGCCGACCCCTGCCTGAACGGACTATTCTCTGTCTGATCTCCGTTGCCGACCCCTGCCTCAACGGACTATTCTCTGTCTGATCTCCGTTGCCGACCCTTGTCTGAACGGACTATTCTCTGTCTGATCTCCATTACCGACCCCTGCCTGAACGGACTGTTCTCTGTCTGATCTCCGTTGCTGACCCCTGCATGAACGGACAATTCTCTGTCTGATCTCTGTTGCCGACCCCTGCCTGAACGGACTATTCTCTGTCTGATCTCCATTACTGACCCCTGCCTGAACGGACTATTCTCTGTCTGATCTCCATTACTGACCCCTGCCTGAACGGGCTATTCTCTGTCTGATCTCCGTTGCTGACCCCTGCCTGAACCGACCATTCTCTGTCTGATCTCCATTACTGACCCCTGCCTGAACCGACCATTCTCTGTCTGATCTCCATTGCCGACCCCTGCCTGAACGGACTATTCTCTGTCTGATCTCCGTTGCTGACCCCTGCCTGAACGGGCTATTCTCTGTCTGATCTCCGTTGCCGACCCCTGCCTGAACGGGCTATTCTCTGTCTGATCTCCGTTGCCGACCCCTGCCTGAACGGACTATTCTCTGTCTGATCTCCGTTGCCGACCCCTGCCTGAACGGACTATTCTCTGTCTGATCTCCGTTGCCGACCCCTGCCTGAACGGACTATTCTCTGTCTGATCTCCGTTGCCGACCCCTGCTTCGTACCCCGACCTCAAGCTGCCTCATCCTTCTGTACCGCTGCGATCTCTGATTCCGCTCCCAGCTATTGGTTCTTCAGACCTCTATACCTGTAAGCTCTCATCCTTTGAACCATTGAAGTCCTGGGGGCAACCGATCCTGGGCAGGCGAGTACTGCCTCCTGGCAAGCTGGGGGCTCCTACAGGTGAAGCTGGCTGCGGAGATTGGGGGTTGAGGGCTTACCTGGAGGGCTGGAGTTACCAGAGCGTGACAGGTTCTAGTTGCACCCATATCTCTTACTGATTCTTGAGCCTTTACAGGATCTGTTGATCGAGCTTGATTTTTAATACGCTTGTAGATTTGGTGCCCTGAATCCATCCCCTCTAAAATAGTGGAGTGTTTTAAGGCTGGTTTTTGCCCTTCTCTGCTTCCAGTAAAATTTGGAGATATTAGAGTTCATCTCCAAAAAAAAAAAAAACAAAAAACTCCTGGAACACTTGCCAGGAGGTTTTAAAATAGGAAAATAAAGCGAGGTCAAATCACCGCTTTTAGTGAAATGGTTGAAGCACACCAAAATCAATTTAAGAAATAGAGTAAACAAGAGGGGTTCTATTTTTCCTTATAATAGTTTTAAATGGGCCTCAATTCATTTAAGGCATTTAAAGATTTAGAAGGAAGGAAGGCGGTGACCGCCGAAACGTTGAGTATGACTTAACTGTTATCCTATGTGTTCCTGCCTGTCTGCTGTTTAACACTGTTCTCTCTATACTTGGCTGTCTGCTTTGTATTTGCCACCTGGTATCGATACTGCGTACCTCTCGGCTATCAAGTAATTATTGGACTCTCTTTACGCAATACTGCTGACTCTTTATTGCCTGTATATTCTTTATGAGAGACGCAGGATTAGCATTGGAACCAACTCAGTTGCGCCATCTGGTGGCCATTTATTGTATATACCGTATATACTCGAGTATAGGCCGACCCCAATATAAGCCGAGGCACCTAATTTTACCACAAAAAAATGGAACAAGTTATTGACTCGAGTATAAGCCGAGGCGGCTTTTTCAATTGGAATTGGAGTTGACACACAGAAAGACACACGCACACACAGACACAGAAAGGGACACACACACACCATACCACCCAAGTGTCCCTGATTTGGAGGGACTGTCCCTCTTTGAAGCTCATGTCCCCTTGTCCCTCGTTGTTCTCCTTTGTCCCTCTTTGAGGTGTAACATGCAGATCTGCAGCAATAAATGATTCATTCCCCTATTCAAAGTGTTTCTATTGTTGTAAGTATTACACCCTATCTCCTATCCATTCCTTAGTGAGGAATGTTCCCTCAGGTAAAAATTGTCCCTCTTTCCCACCCTGAAATGTTGGAAGGTATGCACACACTGTGGGTACCTGCAGCTGCCGGCGCCGCTCTCAGACGCACAGGTGTCGGGGGTCAGGGTTTGGCCGAGGTTACCCTGCAGAGGGGCAGCGGGGTCCCCCTCCCCTCCTCCGTTCCTCCGCAGCCGCCAGCCGCCGCCGTTGTCACACACTCACCAGCACTTCCTGGCTGTTGCGCGCTGGTCGTCGGTGGGCGTGCCCCATATGGCAGGCGTCCAATGAAAACATTGGACGCCGCCCATTGACGACCAGCGCGCAGCAGCCTGGAAGTGCCGGTCAGTGTGTGAATGTGTGTGCGTGTTTGTGTGAATGAGAGCTGCGGCGGCGGCGGGTACAGCAGGGACCGGCCGCCCCTCACCCTCCAGCATCTATTGGGTTCATTGTTGCGGCCTTCCCTGGCAGTCCGCCCCTGGACTATAAGCCGAGGCGGCTTTTTTCAGCTGAAAAACTTGGCTTATACTTGGCTTATACTCGAGTATATACGGTAGATGTATTCATGTCATATTGTCTTTTGATATTTTGCTGTATAATATATGGTTTCCGTGTTATTACAATCACCTTGTTTCGGCATGCATAGCTTTGATGTCGGGTGTTCATTTTTCCTATTCAAATTTGGATTCCAAATCGCCGCTTTTACCAGGGAGATGAAGCCTAATAGATTCAGTCTTAAAGTGGACCAACACCCACCCGTGATCGGCCCGGGAATCTATAAGATTCCCGGGCCGATCACCTCCCTCCCCGCGGGACATCCGAGATCGGGATGTCCCGCGGGGTGAAACCCCCCCAAACCCCCTAAACTCCTTACCTTAGTTTCTCCCTCGCGCCCCTCTAGTCGTGCGCGCGCCCGCGCCGGCCGTCTGTGAATGGCCGGCGCGGGCACGCGCGCGTCAACAGGGACGCGCGGGAGGCGGCGGCGGAGGAGCCGCTTGTCCGCGGCTTGTCCGTCGCCGCTGACAGAGGTGAGTTCGGGGGGTTCGGGGGGGTTTCACACAGCGGGGCACCCCGATCGGGGGTGCCCCACCGAAGTGGACCAAGACCCAGGATAGTCAAAATCCTGGGTGTTGGTCCACTTTAAATTCCTCCATGTAGCTAGTTAATCCTTTTGTAAGTATTTGGAGAGGGATGCATTTCTAATGGGAAAACTCAGGTCAGCTGGGTTATGGACTCCAAGGGAAAGCCCTTGGGCCACGTTAGTGCTTGAAATGGTCCTCGAGGTCCCTGGCTGCAGATTTGTTTAGATTCAATTTAAGATTCGAGTGCTTACAACACTCATCAATTACTTTTATGCATTTTGGTAGTGAGACAGTGGGATTCCATAGGCATAACAGAACGACATCAGCATAAGTCAAGGCTATAATAGCCATATTGTTCATGTCTATACCTTTGATGAAGCAATGTTTCTATATGGAGATTAAAGAGCAGAGGAGAGAGCGGACATCCCTGCCTTTTTCTGTTACCAATGATTAGCTTAGGGGACTTAGAGATCTTCCTTTCCCTTATAGTGGATTGATTCAGCAAGGCCTTTGCCATAAAAGTATCACCAGAGCCATAGCAAGTATTGCCAGGCCACCCTATCGATGCCTTTTCGGCCTCCAGGGTTACTAAGGTTGTTGGTGTCCCTCTAATCTTTATGTAGGGTATTAGGCTAATTGATGTCATGACATTTCTATGCACAGGACCAACTCACTTAAATCTAATGTTGGCAAAACAGGCCGGTCCTTTTCTTTTTTTTTTTTTCTCTTCTGCTATCAAATCTCAACTGTCCATCTCTGTTCACTGTCTGCCATATGAAACCTGCCCATGTGATTTCTTCAGAGGCCTCTAGAAATAAAATAGACGACTCAAGGAGTTCTGGGTTCAATAACGAGATCATGTTTGGCGCCTTTCTACTCAGAATTAGGTGCTGGCCCTGAAAATCATTTTCTCATTCGGGTTATCAGGACCAGAGCCAGTTTCTGGACTCGGTTTCTGAATGGAGATTAAAGAGCAGAGGAGAGAGCGGACATCCCTGCCTTGTTCCATTACAAATGCTTAGCTTAGGGGACTTAGAGCTCTTAGTTTTCCTTATAGCGGATTGATTTTTGTATAATATCAGAGCCTTTGCTATGAAAGTATGGCCAGAGCCATAGCAAGTATTACCAGGGCACCCTATTGAAATCCTTTTCGGCATCCAGGGTTACTAAGGTTGTTGGTGTCCCTCTAATCTTTATGTTGTGTATTAGGCTAATTGCTGTCATGACATTTCCATGCCCAGGACCAACTCACTGAAATCTAATGTTGGCAACACTGGACGGTCCCTTTTTTTTTTCTCTTCTCCTATCAAATCCCAACTGTCCATCTCTTGCCACGTCTTTGGTATATATTTGCGCCCCTGTCTGGCATATGAAACCTGCCCATGTAATTTCTTCAGGTGACACTAGAATTAAAATAAACTACTCAAGGAGTTCTGGGTGCAATAATGAGATCATGTTTGGCTCTGTTCTTCTTAGAATTAGGTGCTGTCCCTGAAAATCCTACTTTCATCCTGGTTATCAGGACCAGAGGGGGTCCATAGGGCCCATAGCCAGTTTCTGGGCTCAGAAGCCAGCAACTTCCTGAAGCCCTCATGGGAGTGGCCGGGGCTACTCATTGTCGCTGCTATAAATGAGGCGGTTGGACAGGTGATGTCATAATTGATCTGTGGCTTGTTATACAGCAAAGCAGTTATCGTTTTCACAGCGTGCCCCACACATCGCATCCAGGATTCAGCTGATACATTGGATTTTAAACCCGCAACTAAGGATGCTGTAAGTCAAAACTTTGACTCCCAGACTTAAAGGGTTACTAAACCCAAAACAAAAAAAAACAGCCCTTACCTCTCCCGCTCAGGAGCTTCAACATGGTCTGTTGCTCAGAAAGCTCCAAGTTTCCACGAATGAGGGATGGGGGGGGGGGGGGGTTGCTGCCTGCTCCACAATCTACAGCGAGCGAGTGTGCTTGCAGCTACTGAGCGCTGTCCATTCATTGCGGTTGAGTGTCTAGCCGCCCCTCCATTGCAATGATTGGACAACGCTGCGAGATTGACGTGAGGGATGGGGCAGCGTGCAAGTGCCGCTCTCGGAAACCTTGCGGTTTCTGAGCAGCAGAGCGGCCGGGACATTCTGCGTGGGAAAGAAGGTGAGTGTTTTTTTGTTTTTTGGGGTTTTGGGCGACTTACAAAGACAAGCAGTAAGCAGTTTCGGCCTGCTAAGGCCTTTCTCAAGAGATGCCGCATCTCTTGAGAAAGGCCTTAGCAGGCCGAAACGTGGAGTTTTGTCTTTGTTGTCCACCAGGTATCCTAAGTTACTGCTTGTCTTTGAAAGTCTCCTTGCTGTTTCTCCTTACCAAAAAAGCATTCCTTGTCTGTACACTGTACTTACTTGGCGGTTCAATAAAGTATTGAAGTATTGAAGTATTGCTGTAATATCTGCATTTCTCTGTATGTTATTTGACATCAGGTCCAGGGATAATCCTGTTCTGTGTTGCATTATGCATATAGCCTGAAACCCAGTCTGTTGCCTTAATATATCCCTTGGACTTGAATATTGGGACCATCATCCCCCTCTGTATGCTGGATACCTACCTTGCCCCTATTAATCTGCGGTCTATTATAATGGTGTACTGTAACTTGTTTTCAGCGTACATTTGCATTTTCACTTTGTATCTTTATGTATTGTATTTTCACCAGCATTAAAAATGACCTTCTTTTAAATGCAGTTATGGTAGTTGGGTGTTCGATTCTCCTATTCCATGCACAGATTGGTTCGGTCCCAATTGTGTCGTAACAGTAGCATCCGAGATACGCAGAGAAATAATCTTTGGTAGCGTTTCACCCATGTCGCTGACTAGGCGACGCCTAGCAAACTAAGCTCTTCATGTTCTCGTAGAGCAGGGGGTCGAAGCTATTTCCCAGGCAGATGTGGGGACCAGGGAGAGGCACCTGAGCCAAATGGGCCTCTGAGCACCAGGCTGACTGGCTCCCGGCTCCAAGCGGTCCTGACCCAGCTTCGTTCCACTAACCCTCGGGCGTATCTGCATTTCCTGGAGCAGCAAGCCGAGAGGGAGTGCGCTCACCAGCATGAGCTCAAGATGGCCGAACTTCATCAGAAAATAGTAACCCGCTCTGTTTATTTCCCAGCACCAGCGGGCCCTTCACAAACGGCCATCACATTTCCTGCAAGGGACAAAGATGCGGACGCAGATCTTTATTCCCAGCATTCCACACAGGAAGTCCTCCCGCACCATTATCAGGTATATACACCAGAGATCTCCCCGCCCTCTTTATTCCCAGGATCCCACACAGGAAGTCCTCCCGCACCATTATCAGGTATATACACCAGAGATCTCCCCACCCTCTTTATTCCCAGGATTCCACACAGGAAGTCCCCCCGCACCATTATCCGGTATATACACCAGAGATCTCCCCGCCCTCTTTATTCCCAGGATTCCACACAGGAAGTCCCCCCGCACCATTATCAGGTATATACACCAGAGATCTCCCCGCCCTCTTTATTCCCAGGATCCCACACAGGAAGTCCCCCCGCACCATTATCAGGTATATACACCAGAGATCTCCCCGCCCTCTTTATTCCCAGGATCCCACACAGGAAGTCCCCCCGCACCATTATCAGGTATATACACCAGAGATCTCCCCGCCCTCTTTATTCCCAGGATCCCACACAGGAAGTCCTCCCGCACCATTATCAGGTATATACACCAGAGATCTCCCCGCCCTCTTTATTCCCAGGATCCCACACAGGAAGTCCTCCCGCACCATTATCAGGTATATACACCAGAGATCTCCCCGCCCTCTTTATTCCCAGGATCCCACACAGGAAGTCCCCCCCGCACCATTATCAGGTATATACAGCAGAGATTTCCCCGCCCTCTTTATTCCCAGGATCCCACACAGGAAGTCCCCCCGCACCATTATCAGGTATATACACCAGAGATCTCCCCGCCCTCTTTATTCCCAGCATTCCACACAGGAAGTCCCCCCGCACAATTATCAAGTATATACACTAGAGATCTCCCCGCCCTCTTTATTCCCAGCATTCCACACAGGAAGTCCCCCCGCACCATTATCAGGTATATACACCAGAGATCTCCCCGCCCTCTTTATTCCCAGCATTCCACATAGGAAGTCACACCGCACCATTATCAGGTATATACACCAGAGATCTCCCCGCCCTCTTTATTCCCAGGATCCCACACAGGAAGTCCCCCCGCACCATTATCAGGTATATACACCAGAGATCTCCCCGCCCTCTTTATTCCCAGGATTCCACACAGGAAGTCACACCGCACCATTATCAGGTATATACACCAGAGATCTCCCCGCCCTCTTTATTCCCAGGATTCCACACAGGAAGTCACACCGCACCATTATCAGGTATATACACCAGAGATCTCCCCGCCCTCTTTATTCCCAGGATCCCACACAGGAAGTCCCCCCGCACCATTATCAGGTATATACACCAGAGATCTCCCCGCCCTCTTTATTCCCAGGATCCCACACAGAAAGTCCCCCCCCCCCCCGCACCATTATCAGGTATATACACCATAGATCTTCCCGCCCTCTTTATTCCCAGGATCCCACATGACACAAGCCTTATCCTATACAAGCTGTGCATGTCACTCGCTGCATTGTAACATTTGTGCCCTCAGAGAGCAATGTGGAGGGTGAAGGAGGAGATCACAGAAGACACGCCGGAGGAGTTCAAAGCTGAAGTACACAGAGGTTTACACAGAGACATTAAGATGGATCCCACAGGGGATGGATGTTGTGGGATATCACAGGTAAGGGGGGGGCGTGGTATAATGGATGGCGTTGGGTTTTCCTGGGCGCTATTCAGGTTCTCCTTTTGGTTTTGCAGAACAGGGTTCCGTTGGGGTATAAAGATGACGCCCGGGTGAAAAGGGAGGAGCCACACACAGGGGTGAACATTCCTCCAGAGGTCGGCGCAGGTGAGTTAATCAATTACCTGGGTGTCATTATTCAGCCTCTGTAATCTTGCATTCAATTAATCTTCCTAAGTGCGATAAGTCCTCACTGTGATGCAACATAATAAATTAATAAATATATATTTATTTATTATTTTATTTATATGTTAATATCGCTTTACTTTAACTAAACCTCCAGCTACAAAACTTAGGATCGCACAGCGCGCTTTCTTAAATCACCATATCGCCAGCCCAGTGGACTACAAGGTCCAGTGATGCCACAGACACGATTCTTGGTTGAGGCAAGAAGACAGCTCAAATGAAATATATATTTGGATGCGATAGGCGCACTAGACAGTTATTACATGTATTTGATACCGCTTCTAAATACAGTTCACAGGTGAAGTGACTACAAGCAGAGACACAAAACGTCCCAAAACCAAAAGTAAATAATTATTTCTAAAACCACGCTTAGTTAATTATAGTCAGAATCAGAATAATTATAATTAATATTAAAACGCAGGGAGTATATGTCGGACTACCTACCGGGTGTGAATCCTGATTGCGGAGAATAAGAACCTCTCAACCGGGAAGCCTGGAATCTAAGGACCAACCTGGTTTTTACTAGAGCCTTTAAAGGTGAGGATAGACTGGGCTGCAGGAAGGCCCCAGGTCAGGCAACCTAGGAGTGGGTTTTGCCAAGTTCTGGGTAGAAGACAGACCAGAGCTGGACTGGAAGCTTGGTACAAGCTGAAGTCGTGGGCAGGCAGAACAGGATCAAAGTCGTAACAAGCTGAGGTCGTGGGCAGGCAGAACAGGATCGAAGTCGTAACAAGCCAAGGTCGTGGGCAGGCAGAACAGGATCGAAGTTGTAACAAGCCAAGGTCGTGGGCAGGCAGAACAGGATCGAAGTTGTAACAAGCCAAGGTCGTGGGCAGGCAGAACAGGATCGAAGTCGTAACAAGTCAAGGTCGTGGGCAGGCAGAACAGGATCGAAGTCGTAACAAGCCAAGGTCGTGGGCAGGCAGAACAGGATCGAAGTCGTAACAAGCCAAGGTCGTGGGCAGGCAGAACAGGATCGAAGTCGTAACAAGCCGAGGTCGTGGGCAGGCAGAACAGGATCGAAGTCGTAACAAGTCAAGGTCGTGGGCAGGCAGAACAGGATCGAAGTCGTAACAAGCCAAGGTCGTGGGCAGGCAGAACAGGATCGAAGTCGTAACAAGACAAGGTCGTGGGCAGGCAGAACAGGATCGAAGTCGTAACAAGCCAAGGTCGTGGGCAGGCAGAACAGGGTCGAAGTCTTAAACAGGCCGAGGTCGTTAGGAGAGAAGGAGCGTAGTCAGGAACAAGCCGGGTCGGTACACAGGAATGAATGACTGGAACTCGGGAACAAGCAGGAGAAATTACCAACTGGCAATGGAGCTCAGGGCTCGCCAGTATTTAAAGGCCCCTACGCATGCGCAAAAGCGAGCGCATTTTCGCGTGTTTACAATGCGCATGCCTGCGCATAATCGCACATGCTCCTGAATCCATTGAATTACACAGTTCACAAATGCGTGCGCATAATCGTGCGCTTACTGTCCCCAGTGCGGAAATGCGAGTGCACGGGAAACCTTGGCGTCCTCTGCTGGGGAACAAGAGGAATAGTCCTGGTTCTATGACAGTATAAAATCTTAGTCACATGGTTCATCAATTAACAGTAAATTATTATTTTCTTGGTATACAGCACGGCTTACTTCATTTCAATTCTTCACATTTGCCACAAGGTGGCGCAGTCGACTGCAGAAAGACTTGTGGCTCCTCCCGGCCCATAAAAGGGCTGGAATTACCCAGAGACCCCAGAGGTTTTTTGCAATCCTAACTGCGAAGACAGAAGATTTTCTCTCTCTGGTTATTCGCAGGAGAGTGGGGTATTCCAAACCCGTCGGCCCTGCAAGCCTATTCCAACCTGTATTCCCACCTGTTCCGGACCCATCCTACCTCCCAGCCTCGGCTGACATTTCAGGTGAAGGTAGGAGAACACCTGGGGTCAGGTGTTCACAGAGCTAGGCTAAGGGGGTGAAGAAAAACTTCTTTTTGGGAGTCCCTGTCCACTGAGTGGATGTACTTGGATCCTTCCAGTGGGTTTTGGTCAGGGGTTCCCAAGTGCCAGTTTTACTCGCAGTTAAGTACAGTGTATTTCTTATTTCTTTCTCAATACCTAATTTATTAGTTATGCAAGATATCTATATACATATATATATAAATATGTAAACATGTTCTTATGAATTCATTGTAGCTGTACGCATCCGGGTAT
Organism: Gastrophryne carolinensis; assembly: GCA_027917425.1. Classification (NCBI taxonomy): domain Eukaryota; kingdom Metazoa; phylum Chordata; class Amphibia; order Anura; family Microhylidae; genus Gastrophryne; species Gastrophryne carolinensis. The sequence continues at coordinate 3,089,346 of CM051234.1, forward strand.
AGGATTGTACCCGGGTAACAGATATACCGTAAAGTCCTTTTCTTATTGAACTTGTTTATGGGATTATTCCCAAGTTTGTAGCTTCCTGTTAGGTCAAAGTCTCAGTTTGTAGCAAGGGTGCAGGCCCTCGTTTGTAGCAAGTGTGTATCGCACGGACGCGTTTCACCTGTCGGCTTCTTTACCTTAGGCATCACCTAACAAGCATAACCAGTAAGTACTGTTTTTTGATAGAATAACTGTATATTTATGGGAACTACTATACAATGCCTGTAATTTTGTGCTATGTCATCCCGCACTCAAAACAGGCCATTAAGCACGCTGAAGAAGCCGACAGGCAAAACGCGTCACTTGCTACAAACGAGGGCCTGCACCCTTGCTACAAACTGAGACTTTGACCTAATGGGAAGCTGCAAACTTGGGAATAATCCCATGAACAAGTTCAATAAGAAAAGGACTTTACGATATATCTGTTACCCGGGTACAATCCTATACCCGGATGCGTACAGCTACAATAAATTCATAAGAACATGTTTACTGTATATATGTATATAGATATCTTGCATAACTAATAAATTAGGTATTGAGAAAGAAATAAGAAATACACTGTACTTAACTGCGATTAAAACTGGCACTTGGGAACCCCTGACCAAAACCCACTGGAAGGATCCAAGTACATCCACTCAGTGGACAGGGACAGTTTTTCTTCACCCCCTTAGCCTATACAATTCTCTGACTCAATTCAGAGGTGCCAGTACTCGCATGCTAACAAAAGCATAATATACTACCCACCATCCTCCCTCCCCTAAGATCTTTTCACCCACCAACCCTCTCCTTCCCTCCCCACCCTCCACCCATCCCCACTCTATCTTTCTGCCCTAGGGCAAACCACACTGAACTGTTCACAGAGCTATGCTCTGGCCCCCAGGCCCTGTACCCAAAGGGTAGCCGGCCGCAGGCTAATGGTGAGCCTGGATGGGGGAGGGAGAAACCACCCTTATTGTGTTTCCCATACTTTATTGTTACGGTGAATGTTTTCACTTGTTGTGTGCTTATTGCCTGGCTCTGCTTGTTTTCGAAAAATAACACTGGATGGTCAGCACTCCTAAAAAATAACTTTTAATCCAGTCCTCTTAAAATGATGCAAAGTTGGTGAAAGACATAAAAACATGCAAACGATACCAGCAGCCCTCTAACGCGTTTCGGGCGCCATACTGCCCTTAATCATAGATGAATTGATAGTGTTGTTAAAAATTATATATAGACATATGATCCATTAACAGACTTACCTCCTCCCGACGGCGCGGTGGGCGACTTCCGGGTCCCCGTTGAATGACGTCACCACACGCGACGGACGAGCGCCGGCCCATGATAGGCCGAAATTCACAGCCAATCAGGGAGGACAGAGCCATCCCTGATCAGCCACGTCAGCCCAAACATAGACGGCGCGCTACCATGGCGATGGCGAACGCCACAACACAAACCCGGAGGCAGGAACCACCGGCCACAGCCCGGCGGCCCCGGTGGGGGTCAGCACATCACTCCAGCCCAGAGGCCTACGCCCCGGGCACAGGGATCGAAAAGGCCCCTGCTTGTTTTTGGACTGATACTGGATTGTGGCCTTTTTTCCCCACTTCTGCCCCCTTCTCCGCCCCCCCCTTTCCCCCCTTGGCGCTTTCGTGGCGGGGGGGCGACGAGGCTGTGTTGGGCCGCGCTCGGGCGGCCATTTACTCTGCGGCCCTGCTGCTGCGGCCGCATCGTGCTCCGCAGCTGGGGCTCTGAGAAGGAGCGTCCTCTTCCTCCTCTCCATCCGGGCGCCATTTTCTGGCTGGGCGCCCGGAGTCCCGTTCACGCGTCTCCCGAGGGGCGGGACCGCGAGATGACGCACGCGCATCATCCCCGCGTGGCCCATCCCTCGAGGTTCTATGGCTGGGCGCCATTTTGTGTCCCTGCGTCCAGAGATACTCACGCGCTCGGGGGGCCCTCTGACTGACTGCTGCTGTGGCGAGCTGGCACGTGGCGCGCGCCCGGAACTGCTTCGCCGGTCTGCTGCTCGGTTGCTGACACCTGGAGACGTTCTTGGAGGCTCCCCTCCTGCTGGTCCGTGAATCTGCTCCACTGTCTTCCTGCGTAATTCTTAAGGGACGGTGCATGTGCTGTGGGACGCTCATTTTTCTTCTCTTATGTCTTTCAGACGGGCTTCTGTGCTTGTGGTTTCTCCCGGTCCTGTACCCCCCCTTACCTCCCCGCATTTTTTGTCAGGGGATCCCTTGGGGGCATCCCGGGTGGGGTCTGATAACCCTTCTCCCGTGTTGGCCATTTGTGCCCTTCAGTAATCACCATATGGAGGCTTCTGGGGATAGCGAGTTTGGGGGCCCTTCAGGGCAGGCTCAGCTGTGTGCCATGTGCGGGCATCCCCTTTGAGCGGTCACAGCGGTGTTTGTGTCCCCTGCGCCCAGAGTGTCATTGCGGAACAGGTTGCGTCGAGCGCTACTCTCCCCAGCCCTATCCTACCTGCAACGTCACCTACTCCCCCACGCTTGCATTTAGCCCCCAGCGAGGGGGAGGTCAGCAGAGGGTCTCATTCGGACCTGGCGCTGCGTGTGGCCAGCATTGAGCGGCAGTTGGCTCGCCCGGCCGCGGGCAAGGCCTCTAGTAAAAAGAGGCTCTTGGTTTCGGATTTGTCCCTCTTTGCCGATGAGGATGACTCTTTTGATGCCTATGGCGCCGTGACTCAATGAAGGAGGGTTAATTGTTCCATGATTCCGCCTCTGGGAATCGCCATGGCGATTTTGATAGTGACCCAGGTTCTCTTCTGACTAGGAAGCTCCCTGATGATACTGATAAACTGTTGTCAGCGGTGTTTGATACTCTACACATTGTCCCCCCTAAGGTGGCAAAGAGGAAGCAGGGGGAGCCTTTCCACCCTGACAGGCAGCGCCCGGAGCAGGGACACTTTTCCAAGATGGTCCTTAAAGAATGGGAACGGCCCAACAGGTTGCCCTCGGTGCCTAAGGGACTGGATAGAAGGTATCCCTTCTCGCCGATTTGGTTCATCGCTGGTCTTGTCCCCCCAACGTGGACTCTCCCGTCCTGGGGCTGTCCAATACTTCTGTTATGCCGTCTCCTGACACCTCTACCTTGCGCGATAATGCTGATCGGCGCATGGATCAGCTAGCTTGTCACGCCTTCACCTTTGTGGGGGCTGGCCTGCGCCCGGTCTGTGCCGCGGCTATTGTTGCCATGGCGATTAAGAAGAAGGTTAGGCACCCTGCTGAAGTGGCTAGATCTCGCAAGCGAGTGGATGACTACAATGACCTTTTGCTTTGCGCTGACTTTATTGCCTTTGGGCTATCTGCCATGGATGATGCTGTCCGGCTTGGTGGTAGGGACTCGGCCCTGTTGGTTGGCATGCGTAGGTCTGTCTGGCTGCGTGAGTGGGCGGATGGCGCTGCTGCTAAAAAGTCCCTCACCGGGCTTCCCTTCACGGGACTCCGTCTCTTTGGGGAGCGTCTTCATGCATTGGTCAAGGACGATCAGCTCTCTCAGCGTAGAAAGCATTCCCGGCCCTTTCGGGGGGCTTCTTCCTTTCGCTCTTGCCGTGGGGGACGCGACTCCTCCTTCCCAGGTAGCCGCAGAGACTCTTGGGGACGAGGCAGGTCGTCCCGGTCCCTTCTGGGGATCCAAGCCCAAACCCCCCACCAAAGCCCCTCAGGCATGAGGAGGCGCCCTCTCCCATCCGGGTGGGGGGACGGCTTCGGCTCTTTGCTCACGTCTGGAGACAACGCGTCTCAGACCGGTGGATTCAGGAGGTGGTGTCCTCCGGATACAAGATAGAGCTAGCAGCTTGGCCGCCCCCAAGATTCCTTCGGTCCCAGATCTCCCAAAATCCTGTGACGGCGCAGGCCCTGAGGTTGGCCGTTCAACATCTTCTGTCATCCGGAGTGGTTTGCCCTGTGCCTCTTCAAGAGTGGGGGGTTCTACTCCAATCTGTTCACTGTGCCCAAGAAGGACGACTCCCTGAGACCCATTTTGGATCTAAAGGGTCTCAACAGATTTGTCAGGTTCAAGCATTTCCGCATGGAGACCTTACGGTCGGCGGGGAGCTCCCTGCGGCCAGGCGACTTCATGACCACGGTGGACATCAAGGATGCCTACCTGTACGTTCCTATCTTCCTGGGTCATCAGAGGTTCCTGAGGTTCGCTCTGGGGGATCAACACTACCAGTTTGTGGCCTTGCCGTTCGGTATCACCTCGGCCCCTCGGGTATTCACCAAGGTGCTGGCGGGTGTCATGGCCCTCCTGAGGAGCCAGGGCATTCGCATTCTTCCTTACCTGGACGACCTGTTGATTGATTAAGAGAGATACTCAGGTGGTAGTGTCCACCCTCGAGGAATCCGGTTGGGTGATCAATTATCCCAAGTCTTCTCTCTCTCCGTCATTGGTGAGGTCCTTCCTGGGCATGACGCTGGATACTTTTTAGGTCAAGGTGTTTCTTCCTCAGCAGAAGGTGGAGGGCCTTCAGATGCAGACGCGGGCCTTGTTATCTTGCCCTCATCCCTCCATCCGTATAGGGATGCAGTTGGTGGGTCTCATGGTGTCTTGCTTTGAGGCTGTGCCCTTCGCTCAGTTCCACATGAGACCTCTTCAGTTGAATCTCTTGGCTGTCTGGGATCGGAGTCAGGAGTCCTAGGAGCAGGAATTCATTCTGTCCCCTCTGGCCAGACAGTCCCTCTCGTGGTGGTTGGTCTCGAGGAACCTTCTGGTGGGCAGGTCCTTTCTGCCTCCGTGCTGGGAGATTGTCACCACGGATGCCAGTCTGACCGGTTGGGGAGGGTTTTGGCAATCGCTGAAGTTCCAGGGCCAGTGGGGTCCTCAGGAGGCCCACTTGCCTATCAATCTCCGGGAGATGAGAGCGGTCAGGTTGGTTCTCCTCCAGTTGACTCCCCACCTACGGGGTGTGCGGTCCAGGTCCGCTCGGACACTCAAACGGCTGTCGCTTACATCGATCATCAGGGCGGGATTTGGAGCAAACAAGCCCTCAAGGAAGTGTCCTTGATCTTGTCTTGGGCAAAGGAGAATGTTCCCTCTATCTCGGCGGTTTACATTCCAGGGGTGGAGAACCAGGAGGCGGACTCTCTGAGCAGGGGGACGTCTCGTCTGGGGGAATGGTCTCTCAGCAACAAGATCTTTCTCGCCCTGTGTCGCCGTTGGGGTCAGCCGGACGTGGACCTGTTTGCGTCCCGTCACAATCACAAGCTTCCCAAATTCGTCTCCCTCTGTCAAGAGATCCTCTAGCCTTTGCCACAGAAGCGCTTACACTTCCTTGGACGGAGTTTTGACTCCTCTATGCATTTCCTCTCTTTTCTCTGTTGGGTCTCGTGCTGCGCAAGATAGCCCAGGAAAGCGTACCGACCATCCTGGTGGCCCCCCGCTGGCCGAGGAGAGTATGGTTCGCTGACGTCGTCCAGATGGTGGTGGATCAGGCAGGGATTGCCAGCTTCAGTCGTCAGTACTATGATTCAGGCTCGGAAGAAATCCTCTTCTACGATTTATTACAGGGTCTGGCATGCTTACATAGTCTGGTGCGAGTCTAAGGCTTTTTCTCCATTTCCAGGGTTCTGGAGTTTCTTCAACTTGGTCTGGAGTCGGGTCTATAACTGAGTACCCTTAAAGGACAGGTTTCGGCTTTGGCAATTTTTTTCCAAAGATCCTTTGCCAATCATAGGCTGGTCAAGACTTTTTTCCAAGGAGTGACTCATGTACGCCCGCTGCGTAAGCCCCTGCTACCTGTGTGGGATTTGAATTTGGTGCTTGCTGCTCTCCAGGGTCCACCCTTTTGAACCCTTGTGCGATGCTTCTCTTTCCACTCTGACTCTTAAGGTGGCCTTCTTGGCTGCTCTCACTTCGGTGCATCACGTTTCAGAACTGGCGGTGCTTTCCATGAAGCCTCCTTATTTTGAGCGGCATCAGGATAAGGTGGTGTTCCATCTTAAACCGGAATTCTTACCTAAGGTTGTATCTGAATTTCATCATAATGAGGTCTTTGTCTTGCCTTCCTTGTGTCCTGCCCTAAAGAACGGGCCCTTCATTCTCTGGATGTGGTCAGGGTGCTCAAATATTATTTGGTTGCCACAGAGTCTTTTCGGAAGTGGGATTTTTAGGAAGAGTCTTTTAGGAAGGGCTTGCCTCCAGCCATATCCACTATCAGCAAGGGGATCAGGCAGTCGGTGGTACAAGCTTATTCTGCCAAGGGGAAGGACCGCCCTTTTCGTGTTACTGCTCACTCCACTAGGGCTATTGGTGTAGTTTGTAAGGCCGCTACTTGGTCTTCAGTTCAGACCTTTTCTAAGTTTTACAAGGTTAGTGCCTCAGCTGATGCTGTTTTTGGTCGCAAGGTGCTTCAGGCGGTAGTGGCTTGAACTGCCTGCTGTTGCTCACTGGGGATCCCACCCTTCTTCTTGGACACTGCTGTTGGATGTCCCAAATGTGAAGAATTGAAAGGAAGCAAGCCGTGCTGTACACCAGGAAAAATACAATTCTGTGATTACTCACCTGAAGAATTGTTTTTACAGTTTACAGCACGGCTTGCTTCATCCCACCCTTGTTATCGTTATCCTCTTTTGCCTTGTTATGGTGATTTTGGTTGAGAGAGTTCTTTTGTAGCGGGGCTGTGTTTTTTGTTAACATGGTCTTTGCCTCCCGGCTTCTTGCATTACTGCTTTTCAAACACTGGGTATTCTGGGTAATTCCAGCCCTCTTATGGGCCGGGAGGAGCCACAAGTCTTTCTGCAGTCGACTGCGCCACCTTGTGGCGGATGACCCAAATGTGAAGAACTGAAATGAAGCAAGCCGTGCTGTACACCATAAAAACAATTCTACAGGTGAGTAATCACAGAATTGTATTTTCTCCTTGTGATCTAGTAGGTTATTTAATATCACTGGCTGAAGGATTTCAGGCTGAACTGAAGAAGTATTGAGCACTGATGTTGGAATTTAAAAGAAGTTACCTGGACTTTGAATACTTTATTACGGAGTATTGTTTTATAGACTCATCTATAATTTACTGTTAAGAGATACAAAACGTATGACAGTACCTTAGAATGCATTCTGATTGGTTGATGTGTAGTGGAGCAGCCCCAGAAAAGCGTTGTGGTACCTCTGTTTGACTTCTCCAAAGGGCTGGTCCAGTGTCACCTCTTTCATGCCTTCACGCCCCCTCCCTTCTGTGGTGAGGACGGTCCCTTCCTACCTTGTCGAGGCCACTTTAATACCTACATTTGTTAGAAGGTATATCTTCGGCCAGGAGAGTCGTATGGCCCTGGTTTTGGTGCCAAGCAATTGGGCCAGATGCCGCGGATCCATTGAGCCCAAAGTTGAATTCCCTAGATGGGTCAGACCTCAAGATCTCCCTTTCCTCAAGATTCGTACTAGGTACGGCGATGGGTCAAGTATGCACTAATGCAGTTTTCCATGCCTTTGGCTGGATTGGTGCTGGGACGGCCCAGTTATTGGCAGTTTTATGTCGTGTTGATAATTCTTTACGAATCTGCGAGGTTGGAACAGCTCTCTGCAGGTGGGCATTACGGCCCAGACACTTCGGAATGCCCGCCACTGCCAGGCCCGAGGTGCTTACTGACCCTTTCAGGCTGCAGCTCCCTGGTTTGCCTTGTCTAGCCACACATCTGGCCTTCCTTATTTGGTCTTTCCTCCTTCCAGAAGTCAGGCTTTCCTGCTGGGATGTAGTCCGGTGGGTGTTTATGGCAGCAAAGCCAAATGTCACAGGGTGGAAATAAAAAAACAAAGCAGGGGTGGCAGCAACTCAGACCATTTTATAACTAACCTGGGAGGTGCACGTTAGCAGGGCAATTAGGATACAAAAGTCTTAAAGGAGCCACAGCACTCAAACCAGCCTCTGTGAGGTGCAGTCCTAACTCTAATCTCTGAGAGCCCCATTTGGGACATACAATGCAATAGATAAATTGGGAGCAGCTTACCTGAGGTTGCCCTAAACCTCAAGTGCAAGCCATGGGGTGGAAGGGTCAAAGACCTAGCAATACAGCCTAGACCCCACACCCCATGTGCTTGCACAAATTCAAAAGAGACAAAGGAGGGGTGGCAGCCGCTCAGACCATTTTATAACTAACCTGGGAGGTGCACGTTAGCAGGGCAATTAGGATACAGTCTTAAAGGAGCCACAGCACTCAAACCAGTTAGCTTGCAGACCAACCTACAATCTGTCTCTAAACTTGGTTAAAAACAGAGGCTCGGTCACAAACATCTGCAGAAGTATGCTTAAGCTGCACCACCAGCGCTGAGGGTGGAAATAAAGGGGAACTCTAGACTGGTATCAGGGGGATTCAGGCATTTTTCTACGATTAAACTGGATATTTCTTTCACACTATTTATTTACTGGTACAAACCAGGGAACAAACACAGGGAAGGCCTCCTGCCAGGCCCATCCCTTCCCACACAGCAGGCAACAAAGCCGTTATAAACTTCACAGCGTGCCCCACACATCGCATCCAGGATTCAGCTGATACATTGGACTTTAAGGGATACAAAAGGCAAAGGCAATTGTTACAACATTGTATCATGCTATGTTTGGTGCTGTCCTAAACTGCCGTTTTTAAATTGAAGAAGAAATGGCCCGAGAAAGGCAGGCCATCTTATCCTCCTGGATGTTCTCCCTCTTTCCCAGTGTCCACAGTCTGATGATGCGGAGCTTTAGACCACCATGTTAGCCCTATGATTGGTGGTCTATGGCAAAAGAATTTAGCAGGTGTGCTGCTATTCTATGCCTTGTTTCTACTTTCAGAAACAGCTGTGTTCTGACAGGAAGGGTGAGGACAGCCACGATGAGGTGAGCTGCTGAATGACAGTTTATGCCTTTGGCCTACAGAGTCCCAATCACCACCGATGCCAGCCACGAAGGCTAAAAGATCAACTAGCCGATTCAACATGCCCCACTGTGTTGAACCCCTTTGAGATTGTCCGCAAGCTCCTTACATTTCCCCAGTCCCTCGCCGCTACTGCATTCCCAGCATCCCAGTAGCTGTGCGCACTCCCACGCTCATCCATTCAGATAGCCCGGCAGTGCACACTCCACAATGGACCCTGGGATGCTCCCACTGGCATCCAAAGCAACGATACTGATGCGTTGATTGGATGAGTGCCTGCGCATGCATTGTGGGAACGGCAGAAAGGTGAGTGCAGTGGGCGACCTTGTGGGTTTCATACAATGGGAAAACCTAATTAGGGGGCGCCCTTTAGGCAGGAGCCAATAGGATTGTGTTATAGACACCAGGGCCGGCATCTGGGGTCATTGGTCCACTTTAACTCCAGCCACACATGGAATAAAGGAAAGGTTTTTCCGTCTTAAACTGTGATGCTCGCAGCGTAACATGGAGCGAGTGCTGCAGGAGGACAAGCAGGTAATTTTGATATGGAGGCGGCAGGAGCGGTGGCTACAGAAGAGGCGGTCAGCAGCCACAAGTTCAGAGCGAGGCGGTTCCGGCCTGTGACTCGTGCTGGCAGGAGTCATATGCCACGCCCACCCAGAAGCCGGAACCGGCTCGTTCCGAACTTGCGGCTGCGGACCGCCACTTCGGTAGCCACCACAACTTGAGGCGGCTATGGAGGTAGCAGGCAGCAGCAGGAGCAGTGGCTACAGAAGTGGCTGTCAGAAGCCGTATGTTCAGAGCGAGACGGTTCTGGACACCGGGTGGGGCGTGGCCTGTGACTCGTGCCAGCGTCCAATGACGTCATAGGCTACGGCCACCTAGAAGCCAGAACCGGCTCGCTCCGAACCTGCGGCTGCGGACCGCCACTTCGGTAGCCACAACAACTTGAGGCGGCTATGGAGGTAGCAGGCAGCACCAGGAGCGGTGGCTACAGAAGCGGCTGTCAGAAGCCGTATGTTCAGAGCGAGACGGTTCTGGCCACCGGGTGGGGCGTGGCCTGTGACTCGTGCCAGTGCCCAATGACGTCATAGGCTACGGCCACCTAGAAGCCAGAACCGGCTCGCTCCGAACTTGCGGCTGCGGATAGCCACTTCGGTAGCCACCACAACTTGAGGCGGCTATGGAGGTAGCAGGCAGCAGCAGGAGCGGTGGCTGCAGAAGTGGCTGTCAGAAGCCGTATGCTCAGAGCAAGCTGGTTCTGGCCACCGGGTGGGGCGTGGCCTGTGACTCGTGCCAGCGTCCGATTACGTCATAGGCTACGGCCACCTAGAAGCCAGAACCGGCTCGCTCTGAACTTGCAGCGGCTACGGAGGCGGCAGGCAGAGGCGGTGAGCAGCCGCAAGTTCAGAGCAAGCTGGTTCCGCCTTCTGGGTGGGCATGGCCTGTGACTCGTGCCAGCGTCCAATGATGTCATAGGCTACGGCCACCTAGACGCCAGAACCGGCTCACTCTGAACTTGCAGCGGCTACGGAGGCGGCGGGCAGAGGCGGTGAGCAGCCGCAAGTTCAGAGCGAGCTGAATCCGCCTTCTAGGTGGGCATGGCCTGTTACTCCAGCCAGCATCAGTGGGTGCCCGGGGGCTGGATCGGCTAGCTCAGAACTTGCTCTGAACTTGCAGCGGGGCATCGGCTGGAGCAGGGGCTACTGAAACGGTGGGCATTGGTGGGGTGGGCATCCCCCCTCCTTCTGGGGAAAAACGTGCGTCTTATAGAGCGAAAAATACACCACACACACACACGTTTTTTGTGCCGCCCCAAAAATTCCGTGTATGAAGAATAGTGCGAGAGTAGACGCGCTATTCTTTCTATGATGTCTTATTTTGACACACAGGTGACGTACAAAGTATCCCATACTCTCTCTCTCTCTTCAGGTGAAAAGGTAGAAGATCGGACCATCAATGCAGAAATCGATCAGATCATTGTGAATATCCATCCAGAACTTCATTGCGTAACTCCATTACCCGCCAGTTACTCACAAGAGAAGAAACTCACAGCCCTCCCTTCTCCGGCTCTGAGCCCCTCGAAGAAATTCTCGTGTCCCATTTGTGGGAGATGCTTCAGCAAAAATGCAATTTTGAAGACTCACCAGAGGATCCACACGGGGGAGAAGCCGTATCCGTGCTCCCTGTGCGGCAAATGTTTCTCGCAGAAATCCGACCTGATAAAACACAATATGCTTCACACCGGGGAGAAGCCCTACTCCTGTTTCCACTGCGGGAAGAGCTTCACGCGAAAGCAGCACCTCAAAATACACGAGAGAGTCCACACTGGGGAGAAGCCCTTTTCCTGTTCGGAGTGCGGGAAGGGGTTCGCGCAGAGGCCGGCTCTGGTCGTGCACGAGAGGATTCACACGGGGGCCAAGCCGTATTCCTGTCCCAGGTGCGGGAAGTGTTTCTCCCTGAAGTCCTACCTCGACAGACACAAAACTATTCACACGGGGGAGAAGTCGTACTCCTGCTCGCAGTGCGGGGAATGCTTTCCCCGAAAAACGCTTCTGGTCAAACATCAAGCCGCTCATTCAGGAGAAGGGTCGTATGCCTTCCCCAAAGATTGAGAGAACGTTACCCTGTAGTCATCAGACGTGATGAGAGGACGCGAGGTGTTATGTGATATAATAGAGGGCAAGCGCAATAGAAAAGACTCTCCAATCAGGGCACTCGTTTTCATTCGTCTCTCTTCAGCTCCACTGACAGCTAAGCAGCGGAAGGGAGCGGAGTGTGCCGCCAGCCGCATCCCCCGCTTACCTAGTCGTGGCGTACCCACATGCAGCCTTTCTGAATGGGTGGCGCAGGCACGGTGAATGGGGGATGCAGCTGGCTTCACACTCAGCTCCTTTCGGACAACAATTAGAAGCTAAGCTACCCAAATAATCTGCTGCATATGAACAAATGTATGTGTACACAATACATAAACACTATAGACATTTAAAAACCAGAGGCAAGCGGACCCAAACTGCTCCGATGAATAGACACTGCCCGTACTCTCGCATAAAGTGCCAATGTGTGTAAATAAAATAACTGCTAATCACAGTTTCAATGGTAAAGATCTATAAACTTAGAGGCACAACACACCCAATTTTTGATCCTCTATGCAAGTGGTTTGTATCCCCCTTCCCCCAAGGTTGCCCTATACTCTTCCCATGGCGCACACTCGGGCGAGAGCAAGCCAATCACAGCACTCCAATCCTTCCAATCCACTGATGGCTAAGCTGCCTGGAAAGCTAAGCTGAAGGGAGCTGAGTGTGCCGCCAGCTGCTTCCCCCGCGCACCTTCTAGTCCTGGCGTGCCCACACCCACTCTTTCTGAATAAGTGGCTCGGCTCCTTTCGGACAGCAATAGGGGAGAAGCCCTTTTCCTGTTCGGAGTGCGGGAAGGGGTTCGCGCAGAGGCCGGCTCTCGTCGTGCATGAGAGGATTCACACGGGGGGCCAAGCCGTATTCGTGTCCCAGGTGCGGGAAGTGTTTCTCCCTGAAGTCCTACCTCAACAGACACAAAATTAGTCACAACAGGGAGAAGCCATACTCCTGCTCGTAGTGCGGGGAATGCCTTCCCCGAAAAACGCTTCTGATCAAACATCAAGCCGCTCATTCAGGAGAAGGGTCGTATGCCTTCCCCAAAGATTGAGAGATTGTTACCCTGTAGTCATCAGACGTGATGAGAGGACGCGAGGTATTATGTGATATAATAGAGAGCACGCGCAATAGAAAAGGCTCACTCGTTTTCATTCGTGTCCCTTCAGCTCCACTGACAGATAAGCAGCCGAAGGGAGCTGAGTGTGCCGCCAGCCGCATCCCCCGCTTACCTAGTCGTGGCGTACCCACATCCAGCCTTTCTGAATGGGTGGCGCGGGCACGGTGAACGGGGGATGCAGCTGGCGGCACACTCGGCTCCTTTCGGACAAGAATAAGAAGCTAAGCTACCCAAATAATCCGCTGCATATAACACTAAATATAAACAAATGTATGTGTACACAATACAAGAACACTATAGACATTTAAAAACTAGAGGCAAGCGGACCCAAACTGCTCAGATGAATAGACCCTGCTCGTACTCTCGCATAAAGTGCCAATGTGTGTAAATAAAATAACTGCTAATCACAGTTTCAATGGTAAAGATCTATAAACTTTAGAGGCACAACACACCCAATGTTAACCCTCTATGCATGTGGTTTGTATCCCCCCTCCCCCAAGGTTGCCCCATACTCTCACTCCCCATGGCGCACACTCGGGCGAGAGCAAGCCAATCAGGGCACTCCAATCCTTTCAATCCACTGATGGCTAAGCTGCCTGGAAAGTTAAGCTGAAGGGAGCTGAGTGTGCCGCCAGCCGCATCCCCCGCGCACCTTCTAGTCCTGGCGTGCCCTCACCCGCTCTTTCTGAATAAGTGGCACTGGCGCGCCACCACTGGAAAGTTAAAGGGTGGATGCGGCTGGCGGCGCGCACAACTCCTTTCGGACAACAATAGGAAGCTAACCTACCCAAATAATCCGCTGCACGTAGCACTGAATATAATACAAACATTGTACCCAATACAAACGTGAACACTATAGGCGTTTCAAACCAAAGGCAAGCGGACCCAAACTGCTCAGATGAAAAGACCCTCCCCATACTCATGTGTAAATTAACTGCTAATCGCAATTTCGATAGTAAAAATCTACAACCTTAATGAGGAACAACACGGCCAATCAGGGCACTCGCTTTCATTCGGTCCGCTTTCTGCCCCACTGAGTCGAGTGTGTCGCCAGCCGCATCCCCCTCTCACCTTCTAGTCGCAGCCTTTCGGAATGGGCGGCGCGGGCACATCATGACTAGAAGGTGAGCAGGGGATGCGGCTGGCGGCGCACTCGGCCCCGCTCGGAGCGCGTGCTTTAACAAAGTTTTACACAGCGGAACACGATTGGCCCAGGAGTCTTTTAGACTGCAGCGCCTGTGAAGTTCCTTTTTAACAAATACATTTTGTCTCTCCTTATCCATTCCAGAATATTGGTGACACTTTTTTTTTACTTGCTGTCTTTTTTATACGCGCCTGCACTTAAAACGGACCGACAGCCCGACAACAGTTGGAAAAGAAAGGTAGTGGCCATTTTGGAACTTCCTTTCCCAACTGACATGACTGACAGTGCACAGTAACGGGAAGCCCAGTAGTACTTCCTGTTTGCAGGTGGCCTGCAAATGCAGTCGCCAAGTCACCATCTTGTTTTCAAAATTTACCACAGAAAGAGTTCGAAAAAGGTAAATGAATTATTATGTGCAGAAATCTAAATTGCCCCGGGGAGGGGGGGCATATGAGCGCTGTTTGTTGTGTGGGTCTGGGTTGAGTCATTTTTGACTGAGGGTCCGCTTTAAGTCATTTCTACACTGCTACCTCGATATAAGGCTGTTGTTTGACACCAATAAAGGGAAGCGCGTCATAGCTGATTTTGCGTTATATTAACATAAGCATCATAGAGCGAGGATAAATGCATTGCACTTCTAAATGTTGGGGTCCGAGGCTAGACCGCGTTATATCAGAATCGGCCTTATATCAGGGTAGCAGTGTACTTGCTTTTGAGGCATTCATTGGAATTTAAATTGATATTTGGTCATCTTTAATTTCTCCCATCAGCCACGGAAAGAGAGAGAGGCTTCTCCCCCTAGAGAGGAAACGAACTGGGACAGTCTACAAGACGCGCCCCTTCCTCCCAGACCTCAGTGTTTTGTGTTCCCTCCCCAGTAAACCGCTGGGATAGCATCGCCCAGTTTGTTTGTTTTTTTTTAAAACCCAGGAGAACCTGGGGGAGGGGTACTCTCTGATCTGGGGTTTTGGTGGTCATAGAAACATAGAAGGTTGACGGCGGAAGGAGACCATACGGTCCATCTAGTCGACCCTTATGTAACTGTATGTTCTCTTTATCTTAGGATAGATGGAGACTTATCCCAGGTAGGTTTAAATTCAGTGACTGTTGATTTTTCAACTACCTCTGCTGGAGGTTTGTTCCCGGCATCTACTACTCTTTCTGTAACATAATATATTCTAGCATTGCTCCTGACCAGCTTCAGGTTGGGCCCCTTGTTATATCATTAAGTTTCTTCTTAAAACCCTTCCATCCTGAACCTTATTCAATCCTTTCACATATTTAAAGGTCTCCATCATGTCCCCCCTCTCCTTTCTTTCCTCCATGGTCCGTTGGATCACCACGTCATTGGGGCGTCCTGCTGGGCTTTGTAGTTCCCCAGCAGGACGAGGAGCACGGCATCCGACGGTAGCGATGGAAAGCCCTGGGGCTGACTGGCTAGGCCGCGAGCACACATGCGACTTCCGGGTCTCAGTGATTACTTGTGTTAATGTTCTTGCCTAATACTGAGGTCTGGGAGGAAGGGATGAGGCTTTTAAACTGTCCCAGTTTGTGTTTCCTCTCTGGGCGGAGGAGCCTCTCCCCTCCCCCCTCCCCATGGCCATCCCGGAGGACTCGTAGAAATACCGGTTAGCCTTTTTTTGTTATTTAATATTGAAATTGTAACAAGCCATTGTTTTATTTATGCACGTTGCACATTTATTTGAGAGTGTGGGTAGCGTCCATTCATCTGAGCAGTTTGGGTCTGCTTGCTTTTGCTTTTAAATGTCTATAGTGCTAATATTCTAAGTATGTCACACACCCCGCTTCAAGATATCCATAACATGTGGGTAATACCGACCTGAAGAGGGCGTTCCTGCAGAGATGATAGGAAAAAGAAAGCCCCTCCCTGATCCATAAATACCTGGGACCTCCCACTCATCACCCAGTTTTCCATCTCTGCAAGACGGCGAGCAAGTCAGAAGATGATGGCTCCTCCTTGCACAGGGGGATTTCAGGTAGCCGGGATGACTCCCGGCCCGCTATTTATTTATTTCCGTTTGGACCTTTTTCCCCAGAAATCCATATGCCTCCGAGCCTCGGCTGAGGGTCCAGGCGAGGGTATATCAGCACCTTAGGTGCTCAGGAGCTATGCTCCACCGTGAGACCCTATATGAGAGGGTAGGCGGTAATACCGGGTTGGTGACCCTGGTTTGGGATGCCCTGTCCCTTACTTACATACAATGGCCCTCCCAGGATCCCCTTCCATAGGTGGGGTGGGGGAGTGTTGGTCTTTTTGTTAATTTATTAACTTATTTATTTATCACAGGACAGCATACTTGAGTGTGTGTGTGTGAGTGGACTGTCACTTTAACTGTTTTCAGCCGCCGCAGCCGTTTTACAGGGCCTGTGCGGTGCTGGCTGCTTTCTTCCCCCCATCTTCCCTTCACCTCTATTAATGGCGGAGGTATTCACCTCACGCCATGTTACTGTGCTTCAGGGGGGGGGGGAGGGGGGGGGGCGGGTGCCAGACCGTCGGCGGGGCCGGGACTTGTCCCTCCCGTTTTTCACCCTGCTGTGTGTGTGAGTGTGTGCTTAACGTTTTTACATCTGGCCGGGCCAGCGACCGCTTCTTGCTAATGCGGCGCCGGCCGGCTCTGGGCGCCATTTCCCTGAGGTGATTTCACCTCACGCAGACTGGGGGGGGGCGGGGCTGGTGTGACGACGCGTCACCGCTCCCCGCCTCCTGCCTTCGCTGGTGCCACTGCGGAGCTCTGTGGAGGAGAGAGGGGGGGCGTGGCCCGGCCTCGCGCGCGTCCCGCGCTGGCCACGCCCCCTTCTCCCTCTCTGGCTGCAGCTCTGGTTGTTGGTGTGGAGCGTCTGGAAGTTCCCTCACGGTCGCCATTGCGGTCTATGGTTCTGTAAGTGGCCTCTGGCCATTCTTCCTTCTCACTGTATGCTTGATTGTTTTCTTCATTAGCCTTATCTAAAACAGTCCCTCTGTTCTGTCTTTCAGATGGTGGTTCAGGAGGTTCGCCAGTAGCATTTAGGGGGTCCCTCCTGATCCTTATCACTGGGTTAATTTTTTGCCATAAATCCTCCCACTCGGGACATTAAAGGGGCATCTCGGGTTGTCTAACGGCGTAATTCCCTGGGTCATAGCGACTTTTCATATATAAAGTTCACCTTATGGAGGCATCCCCGGATACTGGGCTCGGGGCCCCTTCGGGGCATCCCCGAAAGTGTATGTTATGTGGGGTATCCATTTCTGGGGACGATGTACTTCTGTGTATACCATGTGCACAGCAGACCATCACGCGGCAGTCCGAACCACAGGCGTCTGGGTCAGCACCGCCGGTCGCTTCATCTCCACCTCCCGCTTTGACACGCGCCCCGTGTGACGTCGTCATGGGCAGGGAGCTGCAATCTGAGATGTGCGCCAGATTGGCTAACCTTGAAAAAATTATCTCTGGCTCGGTCGCCCGTAAGGCTCCGACTAAGAGAAAGCATTTGTCGCCGGCTCCGCTGGCGGAGGACCAGGAGGATGTTAATAATCTGGATTGGTCTGACTATTCCCAGCTAGAAGAAGGGGAAGTTTATGAGGATTCTGATTTTTCGGACGATGAGCAGTCCTTTGGCGCTGATGCCGAGCTGGGGGACTTGGGGAGATCCTCTGATACTCCCCACGCTCTGGATCTGATGTTGGAGGTATTGAATATTTCCCCTCCTGAGGAGGTGTCACAGCAGAAGGGTGAATTGTTTGAGGAATCCAAGCCGCGCTTGGAATTCCCTACACAAAGGCATTTTGACAAAATTATTGCCAAAGAATGGGACAGGCCGGCTCGGCTCCCTGGCATCCCTCAGGGATGGGATAGGAAATATCCCTTCCCTTCGGAGGCAGTTAAGCGCTGGGCATCTCCCCCCGAGGCGGATGCGCCGGTTTTGGGGTTGTCCAATTCCTCGGTTTTAAACAGACCTGATTGTTCCATTCTCAAGGATGGAGAGGATAAACGTATTGACCAGATGGCTTGTCATGGTTTTGCTAGCGTTGGGTCAGCCATGCGGCCTGTTTGCGCATCGGCACTAATGGTGTTGGCTGCCAGGTCCGTGGTTAGGGACCTGTTGACCTCTTCCGGGCTGCGTCCCGGTAGTGCTGAGTTCCTTAGCCTCAAACGGTGTGAGTTGTTTTTATCTTTTGTGTTGACAGCCTTGGATGACACTTTGATGATGTGTGGTAGAACGTCGGCGCTGCTGGTCACTATTCGGCGTTCGGTGTGGCTGCGCCAGTGGGCGGCAGATTTTATGTCCAAGAAGTCACTAACGGCTCTACCCTTTGTTGGATTACGGCTTTTTGGAGAGACATTGGACTCTGTTACCAAGGGTGGTAGGTTACCTCAACGCAAGAAACAACGCCGCCCCTTTCGGGGGGCCCCTTCCTTTACCCCCTCCTTTCGTGGGGCCAGATCTGGCAGGGGATTTGCATTCCCCTCTTCCAGAGGAGATTCTGGGAGCAGGGGCAGGGGACGTGCCCGTCCAGGATTCAGTTGGGGCTCTAAGCCCAAGCCGGCTGCCAAGCCGGCTCAGCAATGAGGGGGCGCCCTCACCCTTGCGGGTGGGGGGACGGCTGCGACTCTTTTCCCAGGTTTGGGATCAAGAGGTCTCGGACCGATGGATCCGGGAAGTGGTGTCTTCCGGTTACAAGCTGGAGTTCGAGCTCCGCCCCCCTTCCAGATTTTTCAGGCCTCGGATGCCTTCAGAACCTCTAGCGGCGCAGGGGCTTCCGTTGGCAGTGCAGAACCTTCTGGACATGGCTGTCATTTGCCCAGTGCCTCCTTCGGATCAGGGCAGGGGTTTTTATTCCAATCCGTTCACGGTACCCAAGAAGGACGGATCGGTCCGACCCATCTTGGATCTGAAGTTTCTCAACAGGTTCATCCGGCCACGGAAATTCCGCATGGAAACACTACGTTCGGCCATTCACTCTCTTCGTCAGGGAGACTTTCTGACGTCCATAGACATCAAGGATGCTTATCTACACGTTCCAATTTTTCCAGCACACCAGAGGTTTCTCAGGTTCGTGGTGGAGGATCGGCATTTTCAGTTTGTAGCACTCCCTTTCAGCCTCACCTCGGCCCCTCGGGTGTTCACCAAGGTGCTAGCGGGGGTGATGGCTCTGCTAAGGGTTCAGGGCATCCGCATTGTGCCCTATTTGGACGATCTTCTGATCATGGCCTCCTCCTTCAACCAAGCGGAGTTGGACACCAGAATGGTGGTGTCCACCCTGGAGAGGTTTGGTTGGGTGGTCAACCACCCCAAGTCTTCTCTCTCTCCGTCCAGAGTAGTGACCTTTCTGGGAATGTCTCTGGACACTTCGCAGGCCAGGGTGTTTCTGCCCCAGGCCAAGATTCTTTTGATTCAGGAATTAGCTCGGCTTCTCTTGTCGGCCCCTCGTCCGTCCATCCGGCTAGGGATGAGGCTGGTGGGGTTAATGGTGGCCTCATTCGAGGCAGCTCCCTTTGCGCAGTTTCATACAAGGACGCTTCAGCTTCATCTGTTGAAGGTTTGGGACAAGTCTCCTCTATCGTTGGATCAGTCCTTCCTGATGACTCCCCGAGTTCGTCGATCCCTGCAATGGTGGCTGGGGTCGGTCAATCTGTCGCAGGGCAGATCTTTTCTGGCCCCGTGCTGGGAAACAGTCACCACGGATGCCAGTCTGTCAGGTTGGGGGGGTGTTTGGAAGGACCTCCAGTTTCAGGGTCTGTGGAGTCCGCAGGAGGCTCACGAGCCCATCAATGTTCTGGAGTTGAGAGCCATCAGGTTGGTTCTGTTTCGCTTGACTCCTCAGTTGAGAGGCCTGCCAGTTCAGGTCCGGTCGGACAACAGGACGGCGGTTGCTTACATCAATCACCAAGGGGGGACTCGCAGCAGGAGTGCCCTCAGGGAAGTGTCTTTGATTCTGGACTGGGCGGAGAGTCACGTCCCGTGTATCTCAGCAGTCTACATTCCGGGAGTGGAGAACACGGAGGCGGACTTGCTGAGCAGTCTCTCAGTCCCACGGTGTTTCGTTCGATATGTCTCAGGTGGGGGTTCCTAGCGGTGGACCTCTTTGCCTCTCGTCACAATCACAAGCTTCCAGTCTTTGTGTCTCTCTCGCAGGATCCTCTGGCTCTGGCAGTGGATGCCATGTCTCTGAACTGGAGGGATCTGGGGTTTCTTTACCTGTTCCCTCCGTTTCCAATGGTAGCCAGAGTGGTGCGCAAGCTGACTCTGGAGGGCGTGTCGGCGATTCTAGTGGCAGCAAGGTGGCCAAGGCAGGTTTGGTTCGCAGACCTGGTAAGATTGGCAGAGGATCAGTTCGTTCTGCCTCTTCTGCCGGACCTGCTCACCCAGGGTCGGCTGCGCTATCCCAATTTACCTTCGCTGGCTTTGACGGCGTGGCTGCTGAAACCGCCATCTTAAAGGAAGAAGGTCTTTCTGACGCGGTGGATCAGACTCTTATTAGCGCCAGGAAGCGCTCTTCCTCTACTATTTACTATAGGACTTGGAGGTCCTATATTGACTGGTGTGAAAGTAGGTCTTTCTCTTGTCGGGAGTTTTCCATTTCCAGAATCCTGGAGTTTCTTCAACATGGTCTGGATTTGGGGCTTCAACTTAGTACCTTGAAGGGGCAGGTTTCTGCCCTGGCGGTGTTTTTTCAAAGGTCATTTGCACTTCATCCCTTAGTCAAGACCTTTTTCCAAGGAGTTACGCATGTACGGCCTCCTAGGAAGCCCTTTGTTCCAGTTTGGGATTTGAACCTGGTTCTTTCTGCTCTTCAGGGTCCCCCGTTTGAGCCCTTGAATGAGATTGCTTTGTCTTCACTTACCCAAAAGGTGGCCTTTTTGGTGGCCATCACTTCGGTTAGGCGTGTTTCTGAGTTGGCAGCTTTATCCATTAAAGCTCCGTACTTCGAAAGGCATCAGGACAAGGTTGTCTTTCGTTTCAAGCCGGATTTTCTTCCTAAGGTGGTCTCTGCTTTTCATCTGAATCAGGACATTGTTCTGCCTTCTCTATGTCCTAATCCCAGCAACGACAAGGAAAGGGCGCTGCATTCCTTGGATGTAGTTCGTGTTGTGAAATATTATCTGGTGGTTACGTCTTCCTTTCGTAAGACTGATGCTTTTTTTGTGGTGCCCTTTGGGCCTAGGAAAGGTTTGGCTCCTGCCAAATCTTCCATTGGTAAATGGATTCGTCAGGCCATCATTGGGGCCTATTCTGCCAAGGGGAGGAGTCCCCCTTTTCGTGTTACTGCTCATTCTACTCGTGCGGTTGGAGCGTCCTGGGCTTTCCAGCACCAGGCCTCTGTTGAGCAAGTTTGTAAGGCCGCTACTTGGTCCTCTGTTCACACTTTTTACAAGTTTTACAAGGTTGATGTTCGGGCCTCAGCGGATGCTGTTTTTGGCCGCAAAGTTCTGCAAGCTGTTGTGGTTTAAGTTGTGCCTTGTTGCCTTGTTTTGGATCCCCGCCCTTTTTATGGACACTGCTATTGGATGTCCCACATGTTATGGATATCTTGAAGCGGGGTGTGTGACATACTTAGAATAATACCATTTTGTGAAATACTCACCTGTAAAATGGGTATTATAAGTATGTCACACACCCCGCTTCACCCGCCCTTCTTGTATTCGGGATCCTTTATATTGTGAACTTTGCGTTATTTTGATTTATATTTGCCTCTTCCTGGTCCCTTACCTTACTGCTTCTATATACTGGGTGATGAGTGGGAGGTCCCAGGTATTTATGGATCAGGGAGGGGCTTTCTTTTTTGCTATCATCTCTGCAGGAACGCCCCTTCAGGTCGGTATTACCCACATGTTATGGATATCTTGAAGCGGGGTGTGTGACATACTTATAATACCCATTTTACAGGTGAGTATTTCACAAAATGGTAATTTCTATTGCGTAAACAGAATCCATTTGAATACATTTGTTCCTATTTTGGTGCCATGTGCTGCACAGCTTATTTTCTTAGCTTGACTTCCTGTTGTGAATAATATACGAGAATTACGAGGTATGTGCTGGAGAAGTCCAACACTTCATCAGAGAACGTCTTCTCAGCATCGAACAACTTCTGATTTCCACTTTATTACACAACTTCTTTGACTTTATTCCCGACTCCATTTCAGAACTCCTTAATTTTGACAACGCAACTTCGAAATTCAATTTTTTTTTCTACTTTTTATTTTAAGGTAGAGAAGCTCTCTTCACGTCATTGCAAAACTTCTTCACCCTATTGATCAACCTCCTACGAAGACCTCTTCTTTTTTATGTGAAGAAGATCTCCAGCTTTTTAACTCCATTTCAGAACTTCTCCACCTTTTTAGAGAACATTATAAATCTAAGTGTTTTTTTTTTGTTTTACTTTCCATTTTGAGGTAGAGAAGCTCTTAAAACCTCGATTAAGGCCCAGTGAGGTGTACAAGTCCTCCAGTGAGGTGAGCGTCATCGCAACAACTTCTCTACCTTATATTCTTAGTATACAGTACGTCCTGCTCCAGATATAATACTTACACTTGGGTAATCCTCCGCCAGATGGCGCTGCACTGCAGACATGCAAAACAGGCTCCTCCCGGCCCTTCATATACCCAGGGGCCTCCCACAAATCCCCAGATTTCTCTGCAGTGCTGACTGCGAAGACATGAAGTATCACTCTCTCGCAGGTGAGCTGGGCTATTACAGTCTGCGGCCCTGTTGGACTATTTCCACCCGTCCTCCCTGTGATGTGCCTCCCAGCCTGGCTGGGCTGCGCTGGTCGGGTGAAGGTAGGCAGCACCATGCGTGCTTACGGAGCCATGCTCCACCGCAGTCCCCCACTATGGGGTAGGCGGTTTAGGCTGATGGTGAGCCTCTAGTGGATGCCCCTCCCGCATTATTGCCCCATACCCCGTGTATCGGTGGACCCTGTGCACTCGTAGCCCGGGGGAAAAGAAAGGGGGGTGTGTGTGTGTGGTGGTCTTAGTGTATTGTTTATGGCCTTAGTATTGTCCTTGACTTATATACCTGGTGTCAGAGCCGCGCTGTTTGCTTTTTATTGTATATAACCCTAGTAGGGGGAGGGGAGGGTGGTGCTGTTTTTCTGGCAGGGTTGAGGGGAATGTGGGATCCCCTGCTAGGGTTAAGTATGTATTACACGGCCAGTGTAGCACGCCCTAGCACCAATTAGTGCGGCCATAACTTTTGTAATTTGCTTTTTATTGTATATCGGCCGCCGCGCGAGTTCCCTCGGGACAAGCCCGGCTGTGTGTAGGTTGTGGGGTCTCACCTATCAGCGGTGACAATGCACGGGTCTGCGTCCCTTGTGCACAGCAGGCGCTAATGGTACTTCCCGCCCCTCCTGTGGCTGGGCCTGCACCTCGCCTCACTTCACCTACCCCCCCAAGCCTGAGTATAACCCCCAATACAATCGGGGATTCTCATCCTGATGTGGCTACTAGACTGGCCAGTGTTGAAAAATTGCTTGATAATACTCTAGCGTGCAAGGCCACCGCAAAAAAGCGGCACATAATCCCTGACTCTGCTCCTTTCCCTACGGAGTCTGATGAGTTTTCGCATCTATATGGCCATGCCCCTTCGGACGAAGGGGAGCTGTTCTCTGACTCAGGGTCTTCTGATGAGAAGTCTAGGGGTCATGACGATTCCGGTTCTGATCACTGGACCCCGGATGATACTGATAAACTGCTGGTTCAGATTTTTGAGGTTTTGTCCATCTCTCTCCCTGTTGCGGCTCCCAGGCAATGGGGTGAGCTATTTCATACTGCTAAGGCTCATTTCAATAACCTTGTGTTTAAGGAGTGGGAACATCCCAGTAGACTTCCTGGGATCCCTAAGAGTTTGGACAGGAAGTATCCATTTCCTGCTGATATGGTCAAGTGCTGGTCATCGCCTCCCGAGGTCGATGCTTCTATTCTAGGGCTGTCTAACACCTCTATTATGCACTCCCCTGACACTACTACGCTGTGGGATTCTGAGGACCGGCGTATTGACCAATTGGCGTGCCATGCCTTTGCATTTGGAGGGGCGGCGCTGCGCCGGTCTGCGCCTTGGCCATTACTGCTGTGGCGCTCAGGACCATGGTCAGGAATGCACTTGACGACCCAGACGAGTTGCCTACTGATACTATTAATGCACTGTCTAACTGTGATGTATTTGTGAACTTTATCCTGTCTGCATCGGATGATGCTATTAGGCTGTGTGCCAGATCTTCCGCCTTGGCGGTGGCGATACGCCGCGCGGTATGGCTGCGCCAGTGGGCTGCCGACAATGCTGCTAAAAGGGCCCTTACTGGGCTTCCATTTAAGGGGCTGCGCCTGTTTGGGGACTGCCTAGACCTTTTTGCTAAAGGAGGCAAGTTACCACAGCGCAGGCGGCAGCCTCGGCCCTTTCAGCCCCCTACAGAGGCGCTAAGCAGGGAAAAGGGGTGTCCTTCGCGGGGGCTCGCGCAGACTCCTGGCATAGGAGCAGGGGGCGACTTCCTGGCTCCTCCTGGGGGACCAAACCCAAAGCCCCTCCCAAGACCCCTCAGGCATGATGGGGCGCCCTCGCCCGCCAGGGTGGGCTACAGCACTTCGCGCACGTCTGGAGGCGCCAAGTCTCAGACCGGTGGATTCAGGAGGTAGTTACCTCTGGCTACAAGATAGTTTGCTGTGCGGCCACCCTCAAGATTCATCAGGTCCCGGATCCCCCAGGACCCGATATCAGCTCAGGTCCTGATGCAGGCCGTGCAAGGCCTTCTGGATCTGGGAGTTATTTGCAAGGTTCCCTTGAGAGAATTGGGAGAGGGGTTCTACTCCAACCTTTTCACAGTGCCCAAAAGAGATGGGTCAGTCAGGCCCATTCTGGATTTAAAGATCCTCAACAAATTTGTCAAGAACAAACGCTTTCGCATGAAAGCTTACTTTCACATCCCTGTGTTCCTGGGACATCAAAGGTTTCTCAGATTCGCGTTGAAAGATCAACATTACCAATTTGTGGCCCTACCGTTTGGCCTCACTTCAGCTCCCAGAGTGTTCACCAAGGTGCTGGCGGGGGTGATGTCTTTTATAAGGTCGGGGGCATTCGAGTGCTGCCCTACCTGGACGACATCCTCATCACCTCATGGTCTCTACAGCAGGCGGAACTAGACACTCAGCTGGTGGTGTCCACCTTGGAGTCCTTCGGCTGGGTGATCAATCATCCCAAGTCCTCTCTGTCCCCTTCGTCGGTGACCCCATTCCTGGTGATGATTCTGGATACGGTTCACGGTCACGAATATTCCTTCTCCAACAGAAGGTGAAAGCTCTGACTGCGCAGGTGCGGTCCCTGCTCTCGTGCCCCCAGCTCTCCCTCAGGCAGAGAATGCAGCTGGTGGGCCTGATGGTGGCGAGCTTCGAGGCGGTGCCCTTTGCTCAGTTCCATTCGAGGCCTCTGCAGCTTCACCTTCTATCAGTATGGGACAAGGACCCCGCGTCTTTGGACGGGGTTTGTGGGCTTCCCCCATTGGTCAGAAGGTCCCTCTCGTAGTGGCTAGACCACAAGAACTTGCTAAAGGGCAGGTCCTTTCTGGCCCCCTCCTGGGAGACGGTCACCACGGATGCCAGTCTGTCAGGTTGGGGGGGATTCTGGAAGTCCCTGAGGTTCCAGGGGAGGTGGGGCCCTCAGGAGGCCCATTTACCCATCAACATTCTGGAACTACGGGCGGTCAGGTTGGTACTGGAGCAGTTGACCGATCACCTGCAGGGACTGTCTGTACAGGTGCGCTCAGACAACAGGATGGCGGTTGCCTACATCAACCATCAGGGAGGGACCCGGAGCAAGGGTGCCCTCCAGGAAGTGTCGCGGATTCTGACATGGGCGGAGGCCAATGTTCAATGCATTTCGGCTGTTTATATCCCGGGGGTAGAGAATCTTCTGGCAGACTCTCTGAGCAGGGGAACTTCCCGTCAGGGGGAGTGGTCCCTCTGCAACAGGGTACCCAGTCCCTGTGTTATCGGTGGGGCCTACCGGATGTGGATCTGTTTGCATCCCGTCACAATCACAAGCTCCCGGCCTTTGTCTCCCTGTCTCAGGATCCTCTGGCCTTGGCCATGGACGCTCTGTCAATGTCATGGAAGGAATTTCGGCTCCTGTATGTCTTTCCCCCGTTCCCCCTGCTGGGCAGGGTTCTGCGCAAGATTGCCCTGGAAAGGGTGCCAGTGACCCCAAGGTGGCCCCAAGGTGGCCAAGAAGAGTGTGGTTCCCAGACGTGGTACAAATGGCAGTAGATCAGTACGTCCTGCCAGGAGTGCCAGATCTGCTCACTCAGGGCTCCTTAACGCCATCCCAGTTTACAAACTCTGGCTTTGACGGCTTGGCTGCTGAAACCTCCATCTTGATGGAGAAAGGCTTGTCTGCCTCGGTGGTGGATACCATGGTACAGGCTAGGAAGAAAACTTCCTCTGCCATCTGTTATAGGGTATGGCGTTCCTCCATTGATTGGTGTGAGTCTAGGTCTCTTCCCTGTAGGGAGTTCTTAGTCCCTAGGGTTTTGGAGTTTTTACAGCATGGATTGGAGTTGGGTCTAAAACTCAGTACTCTGAAGGGTCAGGTTTCTGCCCTGTCTTTCAGAAGTCTTTTGCTCAGCATCCCTTGGTTAAGACCTTCTTTCAGGGGGTCACTCATGGGCGTCCCCCACGTAAGCCTACGGTCCCTGTTTGGGACTTGAACTTAGTTTTGTCTGCTTTGCAAGGTGCTCCCTTTGAGCCTATTCAGGATGCTGCTCTGGCTGTACTTACCCTCAAGGTTGTGTTTCTGGTGGCTATTACTTCGGTCAGGCGTGTGTCTGAGCTGGCGGCTCTGTCTATTCAGCCCCCGTACTATGAGAGACACCAGGACAAGGTGGTGTTCCGCTTTAAGCCAGACTTTCTGCCAAAGGTGGTGTCTGCTTTTCATTTGAATCAAGATATTGTTCTTCCTTCCTTGTGTCCTAATCCTAGCAACGCTAAGGAAAGGGTTCTGCATTCTTTGGATGTGGTCAGGTGTCTGAAGTATTACCTGGTAGTCACTGCGGCTTTCAGGAGGACTGATGCTCTTTTTGTGGTCCCTTCTGGTCCTAGGAAGGGTTTGGCTCCGGCCAGGTCTTTTATTAGCAGATGGATTCGTCAGGCTGTGATTCAGGCCTATTCTGCTAAGGGGAAGAGTCCTCCCTTCCGTCTTACTGCTCATTCTACTCGTGCTATTGGTGCCTCTTGGGCCTTCCAGCACCAGGCTTCTGTTGAACAAGTTTGCAAGGCCGCTACTTGGTCTTCTGTTCATACCTTTTCAAAGTTTTTACAAGGTTGATGTTAGGGCCTCAGCTGATGCTGTTTTTGGCCGCAAGGTTTTGCAGGCAGCAGTGGTGTAAACTGTCTGCTGTCACCTTTTGTTGGGGGATCCTACCCTACTTTATGGACACTGCTATTGGATGTCCCAAGTGTAAGTATTATATCTGGGGCAGGACGTACTGTATACTAAGAATAATACAATTCTGTGAAATACTCACCTGTAGAATTGATATTATTTGTATACAGTACGTCCTGCTCCACCCCACCCTGGTTTTTGCATTTTTCTGGATCCCCTGTATGGTGATTGTTATCATTGTTATAGTTACCAGTTGTTTTGGGTGGTTTAATTCTCCCGGCTTCTTGTTCACTGCTTTTCAATGCTGGGGATTTGTGGGAGGTCCCCGGGTATATGAGGGGCCGGGAGGAGCCTGTTCTGCATGTCTCTGAAGTGCAGCGCCATCTGGCGGAGGATAACCCAAGTGTAAGTATTATATCTGGAGAAGGACGTACTGTATACAAATAATATCAATTCTACAGGTGAGTATTTCACAGAATTGTATTTTCTCAACCTCCTATGTCTTCTTTTTTAGCCCATTGTTACGTTAAGAAGTTCTCTGGCTTTGCAAAAGGCTTCTCTGCTTTAGGTTTCCAATGTATTAGAGTACTTCTTCTAACTCCCATTTCAGAGCGTCTCCACCTTACATTGGGAACTCAACTTCAAAACCCAAACTTATTTTCCATTTTGAGGTAGGGAAGCTCTTTACCCTTTTTGAGAGGTAGAACTTTCAGGATTCGGTTAAAGCCAAGTGAGCTGAGGTCTACACGTTCTCTGGTGAGGTAAACCTAATTGGAGAACGTTTTCATGTCATTGCACAACCTCTCCACCCTATTGGTCAACCTCCTAAGAAGACATCTCCTCTTTTACGTGAAGAGGATCTCCAGCTTTCTTTAATCATTTTTGAATTCAATTTCAGAACTTCTCCACCCTATTTGTCAACCCCCTAAGCAGACCTCTCCTTTTTAGCCCGTTATCGAAAGGCTTCTCTGCTTTAGATTTTAAATATATTAGAAAAACTTCTCCTTTGACTCGTTTCTTATTTACATTTCAGAACCTGGTCTCTTGCTTTTGGGACCTTGAAGCCTAAACCCAAACTTTTTTTTTTTTTCTTTTCTATTTTGAGCTAGAGAAACTCTTTAAACCTTAGTTATGACCTAGTGAGGTGTTTAAGTGCTCCGGTGAGGTGTACTTAAACTGGACCTTCACCATGATTTATAAAAGGCCCAAACCCTTAAAAACGATTCACCAGCATCTAAAGTTATTATATTTTAAGTTTTTAGTCACATTATTATTATTATTATTCCTTCCCCCACTGGGCTGCAACTCTGTTCAAGACTCTAGGATACGGGTGCCGCCATCGTGACTCGGAAGCATCACACATACTGACGAGAGGAGAGTGGTATAAAGTACAGGGGGGGGCGGGTTATAGCTGTGCTTTGCTCAGAGCAGAGCTGGGGTCAGGAAAAGGTCAGCAATCCCAAATTGCAGAGCAGCACAGTCAGAAGGCACTTCCTGTTTGTAGGCTGCCTGATGCTCCATGAGCTGCCATATTGGATGTTTAAAGTGGACCAACACCCAGGATTTTGACTATCCTGGGTTTTGGTCCACTTCGGTGGGGCACCCCGATCGGGGGTGCCCCGCTGTGTGAAACCCCCCAGAACGCCCCAAAAACTCACCTCTCCCCGCTCCCACGTGACTGCTCCAGCCAATCACAGCGCGCGTCCAAGGCCGGCACGGGTGCGCGCCCTGCTAGAGGGAAGCGCGAGACGCGGCCGCGGCTCGAGCATGCGCCGATGGAACGGGGCTGAGGTAAGGTTTGTGGGCCTCCTGGGGGGTTCCTCCCCGCGGGGCATCCGAAACCGGGCCGATCCCCCCTGGGTGTTGGTCCACTTTAAAGGCTCTTATTCAGAGTGAAGGACTGCTTTAATCAGAGAACGTCTTCTCGTCAAGCATGACCTCTTCCCTATTTCTCAATCTCCAAAGAAGACATCTCCTCTTTACCCGGTTGTCACCTGAAGAAGATCTCCAGCTTTAATTTTGGCCCTGCAACTTCTAAACACAAACTATTTTTTTTAACGTTCCATTTTGAGCTAGAGACACTGTTTAAACCTCAGTTATGGCCTAGTGAGGTGTTAAAGTGCTCCGGTGAGGTGTACTTAATCATAGAACGTCGTCTCACCATCGCACAACTTCTTTGTCCCTATTTCTCAACCTCCTAAGACGTTTCCTCTTTACCCGGTTGCCCCCTAAAGAAGATCTCCAGCTTTACTTTTTTTTTTCTCAACTTTGAAACCCAAACTTTTTTTTTCTTTCCATTTTGAGCTAGAAAAGCTGTTTAAACTTTATTTAAGGCCTAGTAAGGTGTACAAGGTCTCCGATAATGTGAAGATGCTCTTCATATTGTTATTCATAATCAGTCTTTTTTACATTGAACTCGTTACGTCTTTATAAATTGAACATTTTTTTTTTGAAAGTTTTTATTTTGGGTTGTAACGTAGAAACAGCATACATATACACGTCAAATTGTTCTGTATTTTAGGTGCCGCAGGCACCCAACATCAAAATGGCATCCTATCAGACAACAGCAACAACAACCATTCACACTGGAACCAGGTTTTGCTAGAAACAAGCAGATCTCAGGTGGAGTACTTGAGAGGGTGGCAACCATTGGCCACCCATTGAGGCCTATCCAGTCATGCTCCAGGACATGCCCTCCCCTCACTCCACAGGACAGATATCGACTTCAGCTCCATCTTGCCGACTCCTGACTCCGCAATAACCACAGCGCTGACAGTGTTCCCCCCTCCCTGGTTCACTCATCATCAGATGCCGACTCCTGACACTGTAGCCACGGATCCCAGATCTTCTCAAACTTATCCGGCACCCCCCTCGCAGCGTATGTCTCCAATTTAGCAATATGCATTTTCGAGCATAAAAGAGCAGCAGCTGAAGCAATGATTTTAATGCTCTGAGTTCCGATACTGACTCGACCACCTCCAGAAGACATAGTGAGATTGTACCCCTGATCTGAATTCCCACTACTTTGCTGATCACATGACACCCTCCCAGAAATTCACCAAGATCTCATACGACCAAGTTACGTGTACCCACGTGCCGCTATCTCTCTCGCACCTAGGGCACATGTCCCCATCTAATAGACCCATTCTGTGCAGACGGACCGGGGTGATATACGCCTGGTGAATCCACTTAGTCTGAATGAACCTATCCCTTGCCTCCACCACTGACGTGTGCAGATTATCCATTATCTCCTCCCAGTCATCTTGATCCAGGTTTTGGTCTAAGGCCTGCCACTTCATTTCCACCCTATCCCTTGGAGAATCCAGCGTACCCGTCAGGCACTGATACAGTGTGGAGACGGGTTTTGTTAGCTCCATTCCTCTAATCTCCTTTTCCATACGTGACATCAGTATCCTCGGACCCACCCTATGAAACTGGGCGTTCAGAGCGTGTCTAATCTGCAAGTAGCGGAAGAAATCCCGGTGGGATAGAAGAAACTCCTCTTTAACCTGCGCAAAGGACATAAGTACCCCGTCTTTGTATATCTGACCAGGCCCTGCTCCTCATTCGGGTTTGCACTCAACTTACCCACCCTTTCCCAAATGTTACATACCATTCTCATACACCCAGTTGCCTCCGGGATCCCTTTCGTACCTCTATATATCAATGTGGCCAGTTGCCCAGGGGAGCCCAGAACAAATTGAAAAATATTTATTTGCTTTTATTACAAAAACAAAAGTAGTGGCCGGGACGTTCTAACCCAGAACCTTTTACAACTGTTACACTTAGGAAGAAGCTTTAATGTTGTCATCCTAAATAAACTAAAAAGAAAAAGGTCTTCACGGTTGGCCTTGTGGTGCTATTACATTGCAAAGCCTATTGCGTGGGTAGAAGGGTTTACCCCACTGATCCTGTCATTTCCTTTAACCCTGTATTTTAGGTAGTGCAATAAAGAAAGGTATTATCAGCCTGTGATTAGATTGAACTGTGATATACGTATTATGTATCTTCTGTGCAATATCTTAATAAATACTGAAAGTAAAGAAGTATATTGACAGGCACCTTTTAAAATTTAAAGTGAAAAGCCCATTTTCCTGCAGTGCTGGTGTATTTGGTGTACGGAGCCAAATTCTGACTATGGCAAATTCCGAGATGACGCTCCAAACTTGTGAGCTCGCAGGTTCAACCTCTCCAGCTTCTTCGAGTGAGGGCACCACAATCGTGTGTTTTAGGCCAGTAGCTAAAAGGTTACTGACAGCGTTCTCAGCTGGGAGGTTGTTACTGCTGCCTGACTTAGCCAAAGCTGCTGTTGAGCTCACCTATTACAGTGGGAGGATTCTGGGATTTATAGTCAGTCATTTTTACTCCAGGCAAGAAAGGCTGCTCCCACTTTAGCAATGCAGAGCCTCAGGAATGTAAGAAACTTGGAAACGGCTTGCTGATACGTAAATCCCAGGTCTGGGGGCACAATCCTAACACACAGGATTATTTCACATTCCAAAAGAAGAAGAACACGGAACTACCGACAAAAAAGGAGTTTTCCTTTACCTTTGACCAACAGTCAAAAATGACTTAAACCGGACCAACACAAGTGTTCATATGCCCCCTCCCCCAGGCAATTTAGATTGCACATAAAAGATCATTTACCTTTTTCTAACTCCTGCTGGGGTCAGTTTTAAAAACAAGAAGGTGGCTCATGGAATTGCAGACCACCTACAAACAGGAAGTGCTGCTGGGCTTCCTGTTACTGTTCATTGTCGGTCAGGAGAGGAAGCTCCAAAATTGCCGCTACCTTTCTTTTCCAACTGTGTCGAGCTGTGTATATTTATTAAACAAATAATAAAGATACAAATAATGAAGTATGTAGAGAGATGGTGAATCTGGAGAAATTCATGCAACCAGCGAGTTAAGAAGTTGTCGTGGGACCTGAGTTTCAGAATATTACTCACTGATATTTCAGTGATGAGACACAGAAGTATCTCTTTATTTTTTAGTTTAAACTTGTTTTTATTAATATTTTCAGACATAAGAAAACATACAGCGATACAAAAACATGGGGTGAGTGCAAGTACATAAACAACTTTACAATCGATTGGAGTCTCCCCGCCGCCCCGGACCCCTGGCGCCCAACCTCCCCCCTGCCTGCAGCACCCCGGCCCCGGCCGCCATGTGCGCGCCGGGCACTCAGTAGTGTTTTCATCTCTTACTCTCATCAGCAGGTATTCATACTCCTAAAGGGAGGGAG
The DNA here is from genome assembly GCA_027917425.1 of Gastrophryne carolinensis. Taxonomy (NCBI): domain Eukaryota; kingdom Metazoa; phylum Chordata; class Amphibia; order Anura; family Microhylidae; genus Gastrophryne; species Gastrophryne carolinensis. The sequence goes on from CM051234.1 coordinate 3,121,753, forward strand.
ACAGATCTATTGTTCACAACAAATGTCAGGCCCAAGCCAGGAGGCATATGCGGCTGCATCGCAAGCTGGGACCCCGGAGGGAAACTTCCACGCCGCATCGCGCCGGGATCGCACCCCCCAGATGTTCCCCACACGCCCACGGCGGGGGGAGCCGGAGCAGCCGAAGCTGGGACACGAAGAGGAGGCGGGGAGAGAACCCCAGAGCAGTCCAGGGGAAACAAGGAAGGAGGAAAGGAGGGGGGGGGGGAGAGTCATGCTACTACGGATGGCTCCACCGCTCGCCACAAAAGGAGGCAGCAGAAGAGCTGGGGGCAGGCAAGCGGAGAGGATTAGGGCAAGAGAGAATAGGGGAGGAGAGAGAAGAAAAGAAAACAAACAAAAACAAGAGGGGGGGAAAGGAAAGGTATGGTAGGGGGAGAAAATTAGGGTCCAGTGTCCAGTCAGTGAGTACTTCGGTGGGGGGGAACCCTTCTCCCCCGGCCCTACCAAGCCCTTGTGAATGATGTCTATTTGATAATGAGTTAGCCAAAGTACATGAGTGAATATCAAGAGTAGAGGTAAGTTACATATGTGAAAATGTATGTGAAAGTGTATGAAAAAATAGAAAAGGGGGAGATAAAGAGGGGGTTTGGGCCGAAAGGCAGCACAGGTCTCGATAATTTGATTCTTCGAACGTCCAGAAAGTGTGAGTTCCTCCATCTCCATAATAGAGTGCGCCTCCCTTTCCGCTCTTTTTCTTTTCCAACATATTTGATTGAATTTCAGTCGTTACAGCAAAAGTATGTGAATAAGCATCACAGAAAAGTACTGCCAACAACAGCATAACGGGACTATTTCAGTTGCTGCTCAGAGTATATGAATCACTTAGAAATGTGAACCTTACTGTCGGCAACAACATAACATAAATCCTATTACAACGCGCAAGTTAATTGAAGAAAAAAAGAAAAGGGGTTAGCACTGAGAATGTGATACGGAGCGGTATATAGTTGGCATGGAGATAAAGCAAAAGAAAAGGAGGTAGAAAGTATAGGATAGGGTGGTGGTGTGGGAAAACCACTCAGGGCACAAATAGTCTTCAATGTTCATTGTCATTGTTTATAGTTGACCGGGGGCTTGTATACCTCAGCCATCACCCAAAATATCCCCTATGCTGCTTGCTTAAATACAGGTTTAGACAAAGGAACTTAAATGACCATCCTGATTGGATGCCTGAACACATGTTAGACTTCTATTGGACATTTCAAACATATACAGCACAAATATAGAAGGTATGGCTCAGACATGAAGAACATCCGCTTTCCATTAAGTAGACATAACATTCTTTAGTGATGGTCATTCTTATGAGTGGAGGGGTGAAGACCCCTCTCCATACTCGGGAATGTGGTAGAGACATACATGCAGATAGAACTGAATTAATTAATACTAATTATAATATTTAATTTTTCACCTCAGTGGAGAATGGGCGGTGGCGGGGTTGTCCCTCACCTGTATTTCGGGAGAAGCGGCGGATGCTAGTTCTGTGAAAGACTCTGGGGGGGGGGGCATAGGTTATCCATGGCCCCCAGAATTTATTGTGGGTGTCGTTCAGTATACAGACAAGCTTTTCATCTATGAAAAACCCATTCACTCTCGACTTCACTTCTGACAGGTATGCAAGTTGTTTTGTTCCAGGCCTTTGGCCGACAAGATAAACATAACCAATTAGTTCACTTAGAACAAATGTTGCAAACAACAAGTTGCAAACAACAAGTTGCAAACAACTTGTCTGTTTGCAGCTGCGTGAAGTGGGCTAGAGGCGGTCAGATATGGGGATAAGTCTGTGCAGCAGAGAAGGGTCGTGGCTGTGGGAGGGGGATGAAAGGAAAGACTCCCACAAGGTGCTGGCCACAATCTAAATGCATAACTCTGCTTACCAGATGTATTCAATATGCTTGAATATGCTTCCTATAGTTCTGTAAAGGTATGGGCAATGCACATGAGGCACTTGTTGGACATATAATACTTTTGCAACAGCTTACAGCTTGTCTTTGAATGTTTTACAGCAGTTTTCAGCAACAACATGTTATGACACTAGATGGTGCTGTGACCAATGAACAGCTGTAGAGTTTCTATGTATTTTACTGCTGTGTTCTGTTTTCTTTATTTCCTGTGTATTGAGCTGTGATCTCTGACTGGCACTTCCTTCTTTTCCTGTCTGTGTTTTAGCCACCATGTAAGGTGACTATTCATGTTCCAGTAAAGCAAGTTCCTGTTATACCACTGATGTCTATCTAGATTACAACTCCGCTGCACTCACACTCTGCAACAGGTTATGGGCCCAGTGACCGAATGAAGCCGGATAAAGCCCAGCCACTGCAAAGGCCAGAATGGGAGACAGCGCCACCGATGCAGAAACTTGACATAAAGAAGCTTTCCAGAGACATCTCCTGTATACAAGACTGTTCTTATATATGAAGGAGGGAGAATGGCCGGCAGCTCAGAGCTTAAACTCTCAGCGGCCAAACCAAACAATGACAATTATCAGCTATGGAAGTTTAAAGTGGAAATGCTATTATCCAGAGATGACGTGTGGGAGGTTATCACTACAGGGAGGCTACAAGGTAATTATCAGGACTGGAACAGGAAAAACAAACAAAAGTGTCGGGCAATCATACATTTCAAGGCTGGTGCATTGACTCGGGAGCAGCCAGTCACATGACAAGCGATAGAAGTTTTTTCACAAAACTTGATCTGAATAACAAAGAGACTATTTACCTTGCAGATGGAAGTAAAATACATGCAGAGGGATACAGACATGGAACCTTTGTATGTCCCAACGATGCGGGACACAATTTAGCCATACCAGTGAAGAATGTGCTTTATGTTCCTGATCTAGAAGGAGGACTCTTATCTTTGAAGCGTCTGACAGCCAAAGGACTCACTGTAAAATTCCAAGGTGACAAGTGTTCTATCCTGGATTGAAAGCAGACCACAGCGAGTACCAAGCTGGATGACCGACCATCTATGTCACCTCAACACAGTGAAGAAAGCAACATTTCCTCAGAATAGAGCTTTAAGGCCACTTTACCTAGTCCACATTGATGTATGGGATCCCCTAAACCCACCTACACCTGGAGGCAACAAGTACATAGTAACTTTCATAGATGACTACTCAAGATACACACCTAATGCAACAGAAAAGTGAAGTTCTTGACAAATTAAAAGATTGTGTAGTAAAGGTAAGTAACACACCTCTCATGCTTCGGAGTGATAATAGAGATGAATTCACAGGACACAAAGTAAAAGAGTCCTTAAAGCAGAATGGAATAGAGCATCAAAAGACCAGTCCAGACACACCAGAGCAAAATGGAGTAGCTGAAAGAAAGTACAGAACTCTGACTGAAATAATCAGATGTGTGCTGACAGACTCTGGACTACCACAAGAATACTGGGGTAAGACAGCAATGACAGCCACATATTTGCAGAACAGAATTTTTTTCTAAAACAATGGAGAAAACTCCATATGAACTGTGGCACAATGAGAAGCCAAGTGTTAAACACCTAAGAGTTTTTGGATGCAAAGCTCTCATCTACATTCCAGAGGAAAAAAGCACCAAACTCCAAAACGGAGCATTTGAAAGAATCTTTGTTGGATACAGTGACAGTGTTAAAGGTTACAGAATCCTAAATCCCAACACAGACAAAGTTACTATTAGTAGCAGCATACATTTTGTTGAAGATCTGGGAGACAATGTGATGACAACTGAGAAAGTAAGAACAGAGGAGAAAACCGACGCTGATCAGCCGTCATCTATAACTTCGGAACAAACAGTTGAAGTGAGTGCAGAACCTACCAGTGCTAAAGAGCAGACACGAGCAAGCTCACAAGCAGAACCAAGATGCTCAACTAGAGAAAACAGAGGTAAACCACCTGTATGTCTCTCATACAAGGCAAGCCCTGCCAGTACCAATAAACTTGCAACTTGGGAAAACATATCTCGGCTTTCAGAAGGAGAAGCCAGTAAATGGATAAAGGCTGCAACGGAAGAGAGAAAATCCATGCATGACACTAAAACATGGACACTTACAGAACTACCACCTGGAAGGAAAGCCATAGGTTGTAAATATGTCACGTACCTCTATATATCCAGCCCGGTAATTACAGAATCTGGACCACCACCAGTGGCGCCCACTAAGGCCTCCCCGAGGTCAGTGACAGGGAGGTGCCTGCAGCGGTAGAAGCCGAGGTATCAGCAAACATAAAGAACGGGGCATCACTGGAGGAACTGGAACTAATGAGTACTGGAACCTGGAATGCAGACTGGAGACACTGGAACTGGTGAGTACAGAACCCGAAAATGCAGAGTGGAGACACTGGAACTGGTGAGTACTGGAACCTGGGTTGCAGACTGGAGTCACTGGAACTGGTGAGTACTGGAGCCCGGAATACAGACTGCAGACACGGAGATAGGTAGTAGTCCAAGCCGAGGTCGAGAGCCAAAGGGTATAGTAAACAAGAGCCGAGGTCAGGACTGGAACACAGCACATGTGTTTGGGCACTTGCATGTGCGCATGCGCCAAGGGAATGAGAAACACCGAGCTTGCGCGACTGCAAACGCCCATGCATGTGGCTTCCAGCAACAGCCACACCTGCGCAAATAAGCATGCCCTCGATCGCAGATACAAATGAGCAATCAGAATGCCCAACTGGAATGCCCAGGTAGCGCAAACGTGCATGCCCAGGATCCTGAGCCTGCCGCCGCACATTTGTGGTAACCTGAGAGGAGGAAGAGTAGCGAGGACTGTGACTTTTAAAGTGAAGCACAATGCAGACAGCACAGTGGAACGATACAAAGCAAGACTTGTAGGGGGTAAGGGATATTCTCATCAATAGGGAGAGGACTATGATGAGGCTTTACTTAAACTTCCTACAATAAGGACTTTGCTAACAGCAGCTGCCACAAGGAAAATGCAAGTGAAACACTTTGATGTGAAAACAGTGTTTCTACATGGCGAGTTATCAGAAGACGTCTACATGGAACAACCACCAGGGTTCAAAGATGAACAAAGGCCAGACCTAGTATTCAAACTTCAGAGCAGTATATACGGTCTATAAAATGGAATATGGAACACATATGGACTTTCAGAGGAGTTTCAGAAGACCCCGGCTTATATACAAAGACATTGGCAGACAGATCGATCTATGTGCTCATTTATGTGGACGATATCCTGATTTGTTTTGAGCAAGAAGGGGATAAAGCACAGATACTGCAAACCCTGAACCAGTTCTAAAGACCTGGGAATATAAGTAATTACCTCGGCATTCAGACTGAGAGAGAGGAAGATGGCAGCTTTCTTCTGAACCAAAAGCACAAAATACAAGAAGTGATTGAACCATTTGGAATGGAAGATGCCGAACCAGTAAAATCTCCTATGGAAACCAACTACCTGAAGGAGGTAAACAGCCAAGACACCCCCCTACCAACTAACACTCAGTACAGGAAAGCAATAGGGAAATTGCTGTACATTACCACCGCTACAAGGCCTGACATTGCAGCAGCTATTGGAATCCTATTCAGAAAGATTTCAATACCAAGTCACATGGACTGGAATGCTGTAAAGTGAGTCATTCTCTATCTTAAAGGGACCTTACATTACAAGCTGAAGTTATCAGCAAGCGATGAAATCATCCTGACAGCATATGTGGATACCGACTGGGCCGGAGAAACCAGTAGTTACTTGTTTCTTCTATCAGGAGGTGCTATTAGTTGGACTAGCAGAAAGCAGCTCTCTGTTACACTTTCTATTTCAATAATTTTTATTGCGGCAGATATAATGAGACTTAAAAGTTGTACAACATCCATCATACTTTGTCATTATAGTACGAAACAAGAAAAAAAGAAAGCAAATGACGGTGTCAGGACTGTACCGAACACCCGTCTGTCTTGAGCTGGTATCCCCCAATCTCCGCCGCCGCTTCTGCCTATAGACAAGCCCCCGCTTGTAGGAGACGCGGGTAATGCCTCTCCCAGTCGGTTGCCCCCAGGACTTATTAGGCGCAAAGGATACCGGCTTAAGGTGCAGATAGATGTTTGGCAGGGAATCCCGAATGAGGATGCCAGATGGCAGAAGTCCGAAATACAGGCCGAGGTCAAACCAGGAGGTCACGGGGCGTGGTATCCGAAGGAGGTAACGAAGGGGTGGTCAAGACGAGCCGAGGTCAAATCCAGGAGGTCACGGTGCGAGGTAACAGAGGGGTCAGGCAAAAACGTGGTCAGGCAAAGCGAAAGGTCAGGGCAGGCAGCAAGCAAGGGTAGTCGAGGTCCAAAAGCCAAATAATCACAAAAGACACTGCAACGCACATCCAGAACCCAGAGGCTATAACGGGCACTGGGATGATGGAGCAGGGAAACCTTATAGGGAATGCTGGCCAATAGGGAAGGGGGCAATTGGAGGGAAGGACAATGATTGGTGCATAAAACTAAATGGGATCGGTCCCAGGAGCTGGACGGCCCAGGCCAGACAGGCCGACCAGTCCCTGGGTCCGATCCCAGGATCCAGCCGCCGATAGGTCACTTTAAACTCGCCCCCGGCGGGCGCGCTGGAGAAAGCGCCGCCGGGAGGCATAAGAGAGACGTGCTCGCGCGCGCGCGCGAGCACGATATGAGACAGGCGCGCCCCCGCCTGGAGGAGGCAGCGTCACGCCGCCCGGAAGCCCAGCAGGCCGGCGCAGCCGCACGGAGCGGGCTGCGACGCGGCCATCAGCCGCGTCCTGTGCCGCCAGCCCCTGGACCCCACGGGGGCACCGAGGGGACGGAAGACCCGGGGACCGCCGAACAGAAGCCCGCTGGGGCCCACGCAACAGCGCGCCGCGGGACCCGGAACGGCGACAAGGTAAGAGTCTAACATTACCCCCCCCCTGAGGAGGGGCCACTGGACCCTCCAAGCTGGGTTTCAATGGATTCTCCTTATGAAATCTCTTCACCAGATTCTGCGCATGAACCTCTCTGGCCGGAACCCAAGATCTTTCTTCCGGGCCGTACCCCTTCCAGTCAATTAAATACTGAAGAGAGTTCCTAAAAAGGCGGGAGTCAAGAATTCGTGCGACTTCAAATTCCTGATGACCATCGACTAACACAGGACTGGGGGAACTATTGGGTTCATGGTTTCTAGCAGATTTAAGAAGAGAAACATGAAAAGATCTACAAATCTTCATGGACGAAGGGAGGGCTAACTGAAACGTGACCTGATTGATTTTCCGTACTATGGGGAAGGGACCAATAAATTTAGGCCCTAACTTAGCGGAGGGCTGGCGTAATGCCAAGTTCTTAGTTGAAAGCCAAACCCAGTCTCCCACCTTATAACCAGGGTTAGAGGAACGTTTGCGATCTGAAAATTTTTTCTGTTGAAGGGCGGCCTTAGTTAGATGTTGTTGGATCTTATCCCATTCCTCTGGCCATTTGGAAACCCATTCATCCACGGAGGGAACTCTAGAGGGTTGGTCCGGAAGGGCAGAAAACTTCAGGTCTTTGCCATAAACACAATGGAAGGGAGAAACTCCCGTGGAAGAATGTGCAGCGTTGTTAAATGCAAACTCCGCAAATGGTAAGAAGAAGGCCCAGTCGGTTTGGGTATCAGCCGTAAAACAACGCAAATACTGTTCTAAGGACTGATTTGTTCTCTCGGTTTGTCCATTCGACTGAGGATGGAAAGCCGAGGAAAGGGAGACAGTGAAACCCAGCTTAGTACAGAAAGCCCTCCAAAACCGGGAGACAAATTGGACCCCCCTATCCGAAACAATGTCTATGGGAATACCGTGGATTCTAAAAATGTGAGTGATGAAGAGTTGAGCTAGTGTTTGGGCTGAGGGGAGTTTCTTTAAACGAATGAAATGAGCCATCTTGCTAAAGCGGTCCACAACTACCCAAATAACAGTATATCCCTGGGAAGGGGGAAGATCAGTAACAAAGTCCATGGCCAGATGGGTCCACGGAGAGGCGGGAATGGGTAATGGTAGGAGTGGGCCTTCAGGAGAATGTCTTAAAGATTTGCTTCGAGCACAGACTTTACAGGTGGAGACAAATTTTTGAACGTCCCTCCTAATAGAGGGCCACCAAACTTGGCGCATTAATAAAGCAATGGTTTTCTTGACCCCCGGATGACCCGCTGTTTTAGTATCATGAAAATGGGACAAAAAGACAGTACGGTAAGTAGAAGGTACAAACTGGGTTGAGTCAGGTTTTCCAGGAGGAGCTTGGGCCTGGAATTGAGCAAGATCAGGAAGTTGGGGTTGGATAGCGGCTACCACTAGGGAGTGGGGTAAAATGGGAGAATCCAACCTTTCAGGTAAGTCGGGAAAGGAAAAACTCCGAGACAGGGCATCTGCTTTAACGTTTTTGGATCCGGGCTTGTAGGTTATAGAAAACTTAAATCGAGAGAAAAACAAGGACCAGCGAGCCTGTCTAGGAGTTAGTCTCTTAGCAGATTGAATGTATTCTAGATTTTTATGATCCGTAAAGACCGTGACTGGATACTGAGCCCCCTCCAGCCAGTGTCTCCATTCCTGAAAGGCTAACTTGATGGCCAATAATTCTCTGTTGCCGATATCGTAATTTCTTTCGGCCCCTGAGAATTTCTTGGAGAAGAAGGCACATGGATGGAGGCGTTCAGGTGACCCGCGATACTGTGACAAGACCGCCCCTACTGCGATTTCAGAAGCATCTACCTCCACAAAGAAGGGTAGTTGCTCTTCAGGATGGACCGGACCGGAGCGGCACTAAACACCCTTTTAAGATTCTCGAAGGCCTGGACCGCTTGAACAGGCCAAACTGAGGGGTACCCGCTTTTCTTGGTAAGATTGGTTAATGGTGTAACAAGGGCAGAAAAATTTTTAATGAACCTCCTATAGAAATTAGCAAAGCCCAAAAACCTTTGCAGGCCCTTCAGATCCCTGGGCTGCTCCCATTCTAAGACTGCCTTCACCTTAGACTGATCCATGGATAGACCAGATTTAGAGATAATGTAACCGAGAAACGGAACCTCTGACACTTCAAATTGACATTTCTTTAGCTTAGCATATAAACAGTTTTCTCTAAGTTTTTGCAAGACCAAACACACATGTCTGCGATGTTCCTCAAGGGATGAAGAAAAAATCAAAATGTCGTCTAAATAAACGACCACAAAACGGCCAAGATAGTCCCTAAAAATTTTGTTAACGAAACTTTGAAAGACCGCGGGGGCATTGCACAGGCCGAAAGGCATTACTAAATACTCATAATGCCCTTCCAGGGTATTGAAGGCCGTCTTCCACTCGTCCCCCTGCCTAATCCTAATGAGGTTATAGGCCCCCCGGAGATCGAGTTTAGAAAAGACCTGCGCCCCAACCACCTGAGTAAATAGTCCCTCAATAAGTGGTAGGGGATACTTATTCTTTACAGTGATGTTATTTAAACCCCGATAATCAATACAGGGGCGGAGTCCCCCATCTTTCTTTTCCACAAAAAAAAACCCTGCCCCTGCCGGGGAAGATGATGGCCGGATAAATCCTTTCTCTATGTTCTCGGCAATATATTCCCGCATGGCGAGGGTTTCAGCTCGGGTCAAATTAAATATTCTCCCTCTGGGAGGCATGGTGCCGGGGAGAAGTTCAATAGGGCAATCCCATGGTCTATGGGGAGGAAGTTTGTCTGCCGCCCTTTCAGAAAAGACGTCAGCAAACTCTAAGTACGGAGTGGGAACTCCAACCGGGGCTAGATGCGCAACCCTGAGTGGAAATTCTAAACAGCTCTGAAAACACTGGCGTCCCCACTTAGTGATTTGCCCTGAGACCCAGTCAATTTGGGGATTGTGCTCCTGCAGCCATGGCAATCCCAAGATTAAAGGGGTACTAGGCATACTCAATACCAAGAAACTGATGACTTCAGAATGATTGGCTCCCACTTTGAACTGTACAGGAGGGGTTCGGGACCGAACTAAACCCCCGGCCACTGGAGTGCCATCAATGGCTGAAACCCGGATGGGAGTCAGCAAGGGCTGGATCATAATTCCTAGACTCTGTGCTAGCTCAGAGTCTAGAAAGTTCCCAGCTGCTCCCGAATCTAGGAGAGCCTTTAGATTCAAAAACTTAAAATTAATCTTAATCTGAACTGGAATAAGAACTGGAGACGATACTTGAGGTGATACCTTACAGCCTAGGAGGGCCCCCTCGAAACCCCCTAGGCTCTGGAGTTTCCCGACGGTTTCTTTGGGCATAGTCTGACCATATGGCCGGTTCCACCACAGTACAGACAAAGCCCCTCGGATAAGCGTCGTCGTCTCTCGCCTTCGGTGAGCCTTGTGGCACCTAGTTGCATGGGCTCTTCCGAAGGTTGTACAATTGGGACCTCAGACCTTGAAGCTGTCTCAGCCTGCGACCCTTTCTCTTGGCGTCTTTCCCGAAGCCGACGATCAATGCGGATGGCAAGGTGCATTAACTCGTCTAGGGTCTGAGGTTCTGGATAATTCACCAAGGTGTCCTTGATGGTATCAGCCAATCCTAGCCGGAATTGGCCGCAGAGGGCAGGATTGTTCCAGCGAGAATCTACCGCCCAGCGACGGAATTCTGAGCAATAATCTTCGTCTGTCTTGAGCTGGTATCCCCCAATCTCCGCCGCCGCTTCTGCCTATAGACAAGCCCCCGCTTGTAGGAGACGCGGGTAATGCCTCTCCCAGTCGGTTGCCCCCAGGACTTATTAGGCGCAAAGGATACCGGCTTAAGGTGCAGATAGATGTTTGGCAGGGAATCCCGAATGAGGATGCCAGATGGCAGAAGTCCGAAATACAGGCCGAGGTCAAACCAGGAGGTCACGGGGCGTGGTATCCGAAGGAGGTAATGAAGGGGTGGTCAAGACGAGCCGAGGTCAAATCCAGGAGGTCACGGTGCGAGGTAACAGAGGGGTCAGGCAAAAACGTGGTCAGGCAAAGCGAAAGGTCAGGGCAGGCAGCAAGCAAGGGTAGTCGAGGTCCAAAAGCCAAATAATCACAAAAGACACTGCAACGCACATCCAGAACCCAGAGGCTATAACGGGCACTGGGATAATGGAGCAGGAAAACCTTATAGGGAATGCTGGCCAATAGGGAAGGGGGCAATTGGAGGGAAGGACAATGATTGGTGCATAAAACTAAATGGGATCGGTCCCAGGAGCTGGACGGCCCAGGCCAGACAGGCCGACCAGTCCCTGGGTCCGATCCCAGGATCCAGCCGCCGATAGGTCACTTTAAACTCGCCCCCGGCGGGCGCGCTGGAGAAAGCGCCGCCGGGAGGCATAAGAGAGACGTGCTCGCGCGCGCGCGCGAGCACGATATGAGACAGGCGCGCCCCCGCCTGGAGGAGGCAGCGTCACGCCGCCCGGAAGCCCAGCAGGCCGGCGCAGCCGCGCGGAGCGGGCTGCGACGCGGCCATCAGCCGCGTCCTGTGCCGCCAGCCCCTGGACCCCACGGGGGCACCGAGGGGACGGAAGACCCGGGGACCGCCGAACAGAAGCCCGCTGGGGCCCACGCAACAGCGCGCTGCGGGACCCGGAACGGCGACAAGGTAAGAGTCTAACAGACGGTTCTTGCACAAGATATATGTAACAAGAGGAGTATCACTCTCTGTTTGTAATTATTAGCTAGCAATAATGATACCCCATACAGTTTTATACCAAAAGTATCTAGTTAACACATGCTAATATGGACATGCAGATACAGAATAAAACTTATCAAACAATGTAAGACTTCAACTGTGTCTCTTCATATGCAGTCACCAACTGCAACATTTTTTCCAGTAACTTGCACACAAAAGAACATATCCGACTCGAGAAAGAGGAAAAAGCACATATGAAAATGTCTCCCTGGGGGGGGAGGAAGGTGAAGGGATGAGGATAAAATAAAAAAAAACAAAAATAGGGGGAGGGAAAGAAGAAGCAAGATATTTAAGTGTTCTATATAAAAACAGAGCATTAAAGATAAAAAGTAATGATGAGAAAAATTTCCCAATTGATTAGCAACTTAAACTTTAACAATAAGTCCGCCAATGTCTATTATTCTCCAGTGACAGTCCGTAATTGTATTCCTCTATCCCAGGGTGCATGCACATTTTATCATGCTTACACGGTGGGTTAATTCAAGTTGTTCACCATGTGCCAGTGAAATCAATTTAAAATGTTCTCCTTGTTCTTCATTTTAAATAGATTAGAACTTGGAATTAACCCACCGTGTAAGCATGATAAAAAGTGCATGCATCCTGGGATAGAATACAATTACGGACTGTCACTGGAGAATAATAGACATTGGCGGACTTATTTTAAAGTTTAAGTTGCTAATCAATTGGGAAATTTTTCTCATCATTACTTTTTACCTTTAATGCTCTGTGTTTTTATATAAGACTGTTTGTGGGGTCCACGGGGATAATTGGATCAATACACGTTGAGCACTACACAAGATTATTACAAAAACATTTTAAACACTATTATCAAAACATCTAGTGCGGTTTTCCCAAGCTTTATTAGATATTTAAATGATCAATAAGTGCCGATCAAAAGAATCAGGTAAAAATCCGCTTATCCAAGGTTCCCACACTTCTCGGAACTCCTCCATTTTGTCGGTGTGAATAGCCGAAAGTTTCTCCATAGCCATTATGTTGCTTGTTCTTTTTTTTTTTTTTTTTTTTTTAATTCTTTATTTATAAATTTTCAGAAGAAATCATACAACCAATATGCATTCTCAAAAAGGACAATCAATGCTCGTGAACTGAATCAATCAAGATACAAGAGTTGTCATAACAGTTAAACAATAAAGATTGTAATAAAATCAACTCGGGAAATCAAGTCTATGATGTATGGCTAAATCGTCACAGGAGGGGGGGTTCTGGGCGAGGGGGGGTGGGGAGGGGGGAAGGGGATTGGGGTGCGGGTCCCTGGGCGCCACCCAGCAGAGCACTGCACTCCGCCGACTCCGAGAATCTCAGCCAGCTGTACCAGGTAGTTGTGAAACTTTCAAACCTGTTCTCTCGAGAGAGTATCACACTTTCATACCGCATGAGCTCGATGTTGCTTGTTCTATTCTTAAATTCCTTAAAGTCTAGTGTGGGAGTTTTCCACGCTCTAGCAATGGTCATTTTCGCAGATGTGCAGACATCATTTAACAGGGCTTCCCAAGGGTCCAAACTTATATCTCTCCCCATTAACTTGCTAATAACTCCAAACTCTGTTACACTTTCATCTACCGAAGCAGCAGCGCAGGAAAGCCAAGGAGTTATATGGCTGAGACAACCAGACTTGGGTCAACCACAGTTGGAAGCAATGAGAGTCGTGGAGTATATTCAAGGTTGCCTGCACTTGCGCAGATGGAAAGTGTTAGCTCGAGAACCAAGTGCAGATGGGAAGTTCCACTTTCTGAGGGATCATCAAGAACAGGGACTTCTCGAGTTACTTTATTGTCCTGCTGAGGATATGACAGCAGATATCCTTACCAAGCCCCTGACAAAGAAGATGGGTCTCACAGACTAAGCCTCAGCTGTTGAGAAGGGGTGTTGGAGATACAACAGCCTAGCTTAATTAATTTGCTGCATTCCCTGCAGTTTACAGTTAGGACACTAGATGTCACAATTTGTTGTGTTTCCTGTACATTGAGGTGATCTCTATGACGGCTTTTCCTCAGAGACGAACTTTTCCAGAGTCGGGGGTTCCTGAAGACCTGAAAAGATGTGCTTCCAGAATCTTGGAATGGAGGGGCACCTTCAATAAAAAGAGCCGATGTCAGTGCAGGCAGCTGAGGATTGTAGTCAGGAAATCAGGCCGAGGTCAGTGCAGGCAGATGAGGATTGTAGTCAGGACATCAGGCCGAGGTCAGTGCATGCAGCTGAGGATTGTAGTGAAGACATCAGGTCAAGGACAGTGCAGGCAGCTAAGGATTGTAGTCAAGGAAATGAGGCCGAGGTCAGTGCAGGTGGCGTAGGATTGTAGTCAGGACATCAGGCCGAGGTCAGTGCAGGCAGCTGAGGATTGTAGTCAGGACATCAGGCCGAGGTCAGTGCAGGCAGCTGAGAATTGTTGTCAGGACATCAGACCGAGATCAGTGCAGGCGGCTGAGGATTGTAGTCAGGACATCAGGCCGAGGTCAGTGCAGGCAGCTGAGAATTGTTGTCAGGACATCAGACCGAGATCAGTGCAGGCGGCTGAGGATTGTAGTCAGGAAATCAGGCCGAGATTAGTGCAAGCGGCTAAGGATTGTAGGCTGGAAATCAGGCTGAGGTCAGTGCAGGTGGCTGAGGATTGTAGTCAGGACATCAGGCCGAGGTCAGTGCAGGCGGCTGAAGATTGTAGTCAGGACATCAGGCCGATGTCAGTGCAGGCAGCTGAGGATTGTAGTCAGGACATCAGGCCAAGGTCATTGCAGACGGCTGAAGATTGTAGTCAGAAAATCAGGCCGAGGTCAGTGCAGGTGGCTGAGAATTGTAGTCAGGACATCAGGCTGAGGTCATTGCAGACGGCTGAAGATTGTAGTCAGAAAATCAGGCCGAGGTCAGTGCAGGCAGCTGAGGATTGTAGTCAGGACATCAGGCCGAGGTTAGTGCAGGTGGCTGAGGATTGTAGTCAGGACATCAGGCCAAGGTCATTGCAGACGGCTGAAGATTGTAGTCAGAAAATCAGGCCGAGGTCAGTGCAGGCAGCTGAGGATTGTAGTCATGACATCAGGCCAAGGTTAGTGCAGGTGGCTGAGGATTGTAGTCAGGACATCAAGCCAAGGTCAGTGCAGGCGGCTGAGGATTATAGTCAGGACATCAGGTCAAGGTCAGTGCAGGCATCTAAGGATTGTAGTCAGGAAATGAGGCCGAGGTCAGTGCAGGTGGCGTAGGAATGCAGTAAGGACATCAGGCCGAGGTCAGTGCAGGCAGCTGAGGATTATAGTCAGGACATCAGGGTGAGGTCAGTGCAGACGGCTAAGGATTGTAGTCAGGAAATCAGGCTGCGGTCAGTGCAGGCTCCTGAGGATTATAGTCAGGACATTAGGCCGAGGTCAGTGCAGGCGGCTGAGGATTATAGCAAGGACATCAGGCCGAGTTCAGTGCAGGCGGCTGAGGATTGTAGTCAGGACATCAGCCCCAAGGTCAGTGCAGGCGGATGAGGATTGTAGTCAGGACATCAGGCCGAGGTCAGTGCAGGCGGCTGAGGATTGTAGTCAGGACATCAGCCCAAGGTCAGTGCAGGCGGCTGAGGATTGTAGTCAGGACATCAGACCGAGGTCAGTGCAGGCAGATGAGTATTGTAGTCAGGAAATCAGGCTGAGGTCAGTGCATGCAGCTGAGGATTGTAGTCAGGACATCAGGCCGAGGTCAGTGCAGGCAGTTGAGGATTGTAGTCAGGACATCAGGACGAGGTCAGTGCATGCAGCTGAGGATTGTAGTCAGGACATCAGGCCGAGGTCAGTGCAGGCAGTTGAGGATTGTAGTCAGGACATCAGGACGAGGTTAGTGCAGGTGGCTGAGGATTGGTAGTGAAGACATCAGGTCGAGGTCAGTGAAGGCGGCTGAGGATTGTAGTCAGGACATCAGCCCCAAGGTCAGTGCAGGCGGATGAGGATTGTAGTCAGGACATCAGCCCAAGGTCAGTGCAGGCGGCTGAGGATTGTAGTCAGGACATCAGACCGAGGTCAGTGCAGGCAGATGAGTATTGTAGTCAGGAAATCAGGCTGAGGTCAGTGCATGCAGCTGAGGATTGTAGTCAGGACATCAGGCCAAGGTCAGTGCAGGCAGCTGAGCATTGTAGTCAGGACATCAGGCCGAGGTCAGTGCAGGCAGATGAGTATTGTAGTCAGGAAATCAGGACGAGGTCAGTGCATGCAGCTGAGGATTGTAGTCAGGACATCAGGCCGAGGTCAGTGCAGGCAGTTGAGGATTGTAGTCAGGACATCAGGACGAGGTTAGTGCAGGTGGCTGAGGATTGGTAGTGAAGACATCAGGTCGAGGTCAGTGAAGGCGGCTGAGGATTGTAGTCAGGACATCAGGCCGAGGTTAGTGCAGGCGGCTGAGGATTGGTAGTGAAGACATCAGGTCGAGGTCAGTGAAGGCGGCTGAGGATTGTAGTCAGGACATCAGGCCGAGGTCAGTGCAGGCAGGTGAGGATTGTAGTGCAGGCCTAAGATGGGGACCAGGAACAGACTCAACATATCCAAGAAAGTCCATCAATGACAGATTCAGCCAGGTACTCCCAAGAACACCCTATATCCCCAGGATCAAATGTTGGCATAGAGAAGGCAGGAGTGGAGGCTTGGCCCAGCAGGACTAGGGCTAGAGCAGGAACCCTCAGGGTCAGTCCTGGATGCCGACAGGAGCTCAGGGTCAATCCTGGGTGCAGAAGGAGCTCAGGGTAAGGTCCGGGTGCAGGCCTAAGATGGGGCGCAGGAGCAGACTCAAAATGTCCAAGAAAGTCCATCAATGACAGATTCAGCCAGGTACTCCCAAGAACAACTTATGTCCCCAGGATCAAATGTTGGCATAGAGAAGGCAGGAGGGAGACTTGGCACAGCAGGACTAGGGCTAGAGCAGGAATCCTCGGGGTCAATCCTGGATGCAGATAGGAGCTCAGGGTCAGACCCAGGTGCAGGAGGAGCTCAGGATCAGGTTTGGGTGCAGGCCTAAGATGTCCAAAAAAGTCTATCAATGACAGATTCAGCCAGGTACTCCCAAGAACAGCCTATGTACCCAGGATCAAATGTTGGCATAGAGAAGGCAGGAGTGGAGGCTTGGCCCAGCATGACAGATTCATCCAGGTACTCCCAAGAACAACATATGTCTCCAGGATCAAATGTTGTCATAGAGAAGACAGGAGGTGAGCCTTGGTACAGCAGAACTAGGGCTATAGCAGAAATTCTCAGGGTCAGTCCTGGATGCAGACAGGAGCTCAGGGTCAGGCCTGAGTACAGGAGGAGCTCAGGGTCAGGTCTGGGTGCAGGCAGGAGCTCAGGGTCAGGTCCGGGTGCAGGCCTAAGATGGGGCCCAGGAGCAGACTCAAGATGTCCAATAAAAGTCCATCAATGACAGATTCAGCCAGGTACTCCCAAGAACAGCCTATGTCCCCAGGATCAAATGTTGTCATAGAGAAGACAGGAGGTGAGCCTTGGCACAGCAGAACTAGGGCTATAGCAGGAATCCTTGGGGTCAATCCTGAATGCAGACAGGAGCTCAGGGTCAGGTCCTGGTGCAGGCCTGACATGGGACCCAGAAGCAGACTCAAGACGGGGCCCAGGCAAGGCAAATTCAAGTTGGGACCCAGACAACGCAGGTTTAAAATGGAACCCAGACAAGACAGACTCAAGATGAGGTCCAGGCAAGGCAGGTTCAAGTTGGGGCCCAGGCAAAGCAGATTCAAGCTGAGAGCGACCTGGCACCCGGGGGTACAGGCAGCAAGGCACAGGCACTGGGTAATGGGGCAAAGCAGTGCAGGCACCAGGCAGCAAAGCAGTTTTTGTTGGTGGTCATCATCCTCATCCTCCACCTCAAAATAGTGAACTCCAGGAGCAGAGCTCGGTGCCCAAGGACAGAGTAGCGACCAGAGTTATGCACAGAGCCAGGGTAAACTTAAAAAGACTTTAATGATAAACTAAATACAAAAACCGTATCATAAAGGTACAAAACAAAAGCAAACCAAACCGGTATTAACTAGATAACAAGCATAGCTAAACCTTAAACCAGAAGCAGTGGGAGTCTTTAGAATGCAGATAGGACCAGGACGGGGGATGGAAGAGCCAAGGCTCGGGGCAGAACACAGCAGATCACAGGCTTGGCAGAGTATGAACAGGATATCCCAAGAACAGCCTATGTCCCCAGGATCAAATGTTTGTATAGAGGGAGGCTTGGCACAGAAGGACTAGGGCTAGAGCAGGAACCCTCAGGCCTGGGTGCAGGCTGGAGCTCAAGGTCAGGTCCAGGTGCAGACTGGAGGTCAGGGCCAGGTCCAGATGCAGGCAGGAGCTCAGGGTCAGGTCTGGGGGCAGACAGGAGCTCAGGGTCAGGCAGGTGCAGCCTGGAGCTCGGGCAGGTGTGGATGCATGCTGGAGCTCAGGGCCAGGTCCAGGTGCAGGCCTAAGATGAGTCCCAGGATCAGACTTGAAATGGTTCAGGCAAGGCAGGTTCAAAAGCAGGCACCTCAAGACATGATCAGATAGTCCATGAGACAAGTCCACAAATATCCATCTATGACAGATTCAGCCAGGTACTCTCAAGAACAGCTTATGTTCCCAGGATCAAATGTTGGCATAGAGAAGGCAGGAGGGAGGCTTGGCACAGCAGGACTGGGGCTAGAGCAGGAACCCTCAGGGTCAGGCATGGGTTCAGACAGGAGCTCAGGGTCAGGTCCGGGTGCAGGCCTAAGATGGGGCCCAGGAGCAGTCTCAAGATGTCGAAGAAAGTCAGCAGACTCAGACCCTTTTTATAGGGCTGCATAGGAGTTGATGAGGCCAGACAGCTCCACTGAAAAGTGAACAGCAGTTCATAACATTACCCTCCTCTTTAAAGAGCAGGCACTGAACGCTCCTCAAGACATGATCAGATAGTCCATGAGACAAGTCCATGAAAGTCTATCAATGACAGATTCAGCCAGGTACTCCCAAGAACAGCCTATGCCCCAAGGATCAAATGTTGGCATAGAGAAGTCATAGGAGAGGCACAGCAGGACTAGGGCTAGAGCAGGAATCCTCAGGGTCAGGCCTGGGTGCAGGCAGGAGTTCAGGGTCAGGTCCGGGTGAAGGCAGGAGTTCAGGGTGAAGGCAGGAGTTCAGGGTCAAGTCCGGGTGCAGGCCTGAGATGGTACCCAGAAGCAGACTCAAGATGGGGCCCAGGCAAGGCAGGTTCAAGATGGGTCCAGACACGACAGGTTCAAGATGGGTCCAGGCAAGGTACATTAAGACTGAGCCCAGGCAAGGGAAATTCTAGATGGGACCCAGACAACGTAGGTTTAAGATGGGGCACAGACAAGGCAGGCTCAAGATGAGGTCCAGGCAAGGCAGGTTCAAGTTGGGGCCCAGGCAAAGCAGATTCAAGCTGAGAGCGACCTGGCACCCAAGGTACAGGCTGCGAGACTAGCGATAGCGGGCTTTCACAGTCTCAGGAACATACAAACAACTTCTTGCTGCCCTGAGCAGCGGGCCCAGACCCTTTTTATAGGGCTGCACAGGAGTCAGCAGCTCCACTGACCCCTGGTGGTAGAAAAGCAAACAGCAGTTCATGACATCCATAATGCATCACATCATCCTAAACACTTAGCCCTTCATGTGGGCAGATGCCTATATCCCAGACCCTGTATATTTATGCTTTTGTGGTAATAGGCTAAATGGGGCATCGTTGAAGGACTGCTCTCCAAAACTGTATTAATAAAACTCGTAGGTTGCTTCAGCCAATTCAGACTCACTTGCTAATTACTGTAAGTTACCATAAAGAGTCTGTCCTGGCAGATAAAAAAAAAGCCATACTCACTTTTTGCCCCCCTCAGCTGCTCCATCCCACCCCAGCTGTGTAAAACTTACAGGGTCGCGTGATTGAGTCTTTAAGTGTGTAGTCACGTCCTTTGCCCCCTGCGTCAGTTTTCGAATTTGCCACATCCCAATAACTGCAATAGAGGGGGTGTGTCAGGCCTCACCAAGCAACTCTGTTGCAACTCATTGAGCGATGTAGGAGGTAGGCGTTCACCCAGCAGGTTTCCGGTAAGTGTGACTCGAACTTCAGACATACTTTATTTTATACGGCTGGAGTAGGGCATAATTGCTGTGGGCAGGGTCAGATTATGAGGGGGGTGCAAGGGGGGCCTTCACCAACCTTTGGGTTATGGTCTGGTTCAGGAGGCTTTTTCGGTCTTTGGTCTGACGGGCCGCGGGGCCGGCAACAAAGCTATGGGTGGCAGTGGGTGCGCGCCTGATCAGCCAAAGCAACCACAGGCCAATCGTAGCCCGACACAATGGTGTAACAATTACCTTTGTCTTCTGTGTCCCTTTTAGGTCTGTTTTAAGAGATATTGAATAGCTTGCCCATGGCACCTCTGTAAGAAGATGGGTTATTTATAGCTCCCAACTGTCCCTCATTTGAGTCCATGTCCCCCTGTCCCTTGTTGTCCGCATGTGTCCCTCTTTGGGGTGTAACATGTAGATTTTCATAAATAAATGAATAATTCGCCTTTTCAAAGTTTTTAAATACAATGTTAATGCAGAACAATAATTCCTTTGATGTGGGGGAAGCCCTCCCACTCATTCCATGCTTTCCATACATCCCTTCCTCATGCCCCTCCCCCAGCACATCCCATTGCCAAATTGGCAGGACATTTTGCATGGGGTGTGGCAAGGGGGTGGTGCTTAATTTAAAAATGTTTCCCTCTTCCTCATCCGGAAAAGAGTCTTCCTGACGTCTTGGTTCCTCAGGCTGTAAATAAATGGGTTCAGCATAGGAGTGATGATGGTGTAGCCCAGGCTAACAAGACGATCATAGTGTGGAGAGTAGTGCGAGGGAGGTCGGAAATAAATAAAAATGTCGGTGCCATAAAAGAGACAGATCACCATGAGATGGGAGGAGCAGGAGGAGAAGGCCTTGCTTCGGCCGGTGGTGGTTTTCAGTTTTATAATAGCCCGAGCAATGAGCGTGTAGGATGTTAATATTAGAAGAAAGGGAATAAAAACCACCACGGAACCTTCTGTGTACGCCAAGAGCTCAACCATCCGGGTACTGGAGCAGGACAGTTTGATAAGTTGGGTGAAATCACAGAAGAAGTGGTGAATGAGTCTTTTTTGGCAATACTTTAGTTGCGACGTGCTGTAGGTGTGGAGCAATGAATGCAGAGAAGCCGCCGCCCAGCTGATGATGGTCAGCCAAACTACAACCGTCCTTTTCATGACAGATTTGTAGCGTAAGGGGTAACAGATTGCTAAAAAGCGATCGAAAGCCATTGCCAACAACAGAAAGATCTCAGTGGTGCCCAACGACAGAAAGCAGAACATCTGCAGGAAGCAGCAAGTAAAGGAGATGGAGGTTTCTCCATGGAGAACGCTGGAGAGCAGCTTGGGTACCGTCACCGTAGAGAAAGAGATGTCCACCACCGATAGGTTGCCTAAGAAAAAGTACATGGGCGTGTGCAACTGCGGAGAAAGCTGAATGGAAGTCAGTAAAAGCAAGTTACCCATCCAAGTAAGAGTGTACACGGTGAGAATGGTGGTGAACAGCGCCGCGTGGTTGTAGGGGAGGTCGGAGAAGCCCAGAAGATGGAAACTGGAGGTCTCATTAACTTTTTCAGACATCTTTGGAAACTTCTTTGAATGTTCAAGATTAACATCTCCCAATCGATTCTGTAAAAGAAGATCTGTACGTCTGTCGAAGTTCTTCACCAATCAGTGCTTAGGAGGCAAACCAGTATTCGGAAAGAAGATGAAAACCCAAAGCATAGAGAGGAGACTTTAAACTGGAGACTGTGACCCAGACTAGAACATACATGATCAAGGAAAGGGTAGACATGGAAGATGAAGTAAAGTATCAAGGCGAAATCGGAGAAAGAAGCTACAAATAACAAGGTCAAATGGCTGAAGATCTGAATACATCTTAAAGAATCCCGAGGTTGTCATGAACATTAATCATAAGCTAAACACATATTCGGCGCCTGCAAATCATAACACATCCATACAGAAGTCATTCCAGTGTACCCTGGCTGAAGTTCTGAGTCTCGTCTTACCTCAGCAACGATCAAAGCTGTAAGGGGAACAGAAGTTGAACACAAGATCTCGTGTTCGCTGTAGTGTCACGTGACCTAGGAATAAACTGCAGGTAGAAAAGACAATTAGGTGTTTTCTTTTTTTTTAGTTGTAAAGATTGTTGTTGACTCGTGAACTCATGGACATAGTCATTTCAGGAGGCAAGCCAGAGAGGAGACTTCAAACAGGGGAACAATATCTGACCCAAACTAGAACCTACAAGTCCAAAGTAGGGGTAGACATAGAAGAGGAATGTAGAGTCCCCCATGGGCATTTTTTTTATTTGAGGGGGGCACAAAAAAGTAGAAAATAGCTGAATTCCTTTGCTGGATTTGCTCTCCCATAGTTTTAATCGTATATAGCATTCGGAAGAGATGGACCACGCAGGATGGTAAAAAGGGGAGTTGATAGTTATGGTCTTCATAGGGGAAATTTGGAAACGTTATGCTGTTACTACCCCCTCCTCCCCCAGTCCTTCAGTACCTTTCTGGCCGCTGGTGTGTCTCTTTTCTCCTTTCCCTTAAAAAGTGTTACCTGTTTTTTACCTATTTTTGTCCCATAAGACGCACCTGTCCATAGTACGCATCTAGGATCTGGAGAAGCAAAATAAGAAGAAAAATATTCTGAACCAAATGTTGTGCTAAAACACCATCCCCCCAAGAACCAAATATCAGGCAAGGTCCAAAATCCTCCACTTACAGGCAGAGTGGAATCCCCCCCATTCCCTGTGGGCAGTGTGGCATTTACCCCTCCATTCCCATAGGCAGTGCAGCATTCCCTGATTCCATTTCCCATATAGGCAGTGTGCCAGTCTCCCCCCCCCCTCCTATTCCCCATAGGCAGTGTGGAATCCCCCCTCCCATTCCCCATAGGCAATGTGGCATTTTCACCCTCCTATTCTCCATAAGCAGTGTGGCATTCTCCCCATCCCATCCCATATAGGCAGAGTGGCATTCCCCCTCCAATTCCACTTAGGCAGTGTGGCTTTCCCCTTCCCATTCCCCTTAGGCAGTGTGGCTTTCCCCTTCCCATTCCCCTTAGGTAGTGTGGCATTCCCCTTCCCATTCCCCTTAGGTAGTGTGGCATTCCCCTTCCCATTCCCCATAGATGCAGTGTGGCATTCCCCTTCCCATTCCCCATATAGGCAGTGTGGCATTCCCCTTCCCATTCCCCATAGATGCAGTGTGGCATTCCCACGCTCCCATTCCCCATAGGCAAAAGAAAAAAAAAGTAAACTCACATATCCATCGCCTACGCCGTCCATGTTGCAAGGTGTCTCTGCCGCTGTCTTTTCTCTGGCTGCGCCTGCTTACACAGTGCAAACACCCAGCTCCGTTCAGCAGGTGGGAAACAGTAGCTTCTAACTCACCCATGACACAACTTGGCCATTGTAGTTTAGCTCAGTGCTGGCGTAACAATATTAACATTGATGCTGTACAGATCTTGTGGCTCTTCAGGGATTTAAATACCCTGACGAAATATTAACACGCTCTTTAAAATCACTTGCTGGCCAATTATCCCCGGCTTCCTCAGATGTCCTCATAACATCCCTGTAAAAGGGGGCTGTCCCACCTTGCCTTAAAATTCTCTCTCGCACCAGTTTGATCATTAGAATTAATCGCTTGATAGAAGTTGATTGATGCGACATGTGCCCATCCCCTCCACTGTCCAGAGGGTGTCTTCTATGCAGCAAGGCCCAAGGTTCAATGGCACATAGGGCTACTGAAAGGGGAGGGGGAATTTAACCTATTATATGCCAAGGCTTGCTTAACCTAGAATATAGGTTGAGAGTTATGCTTTAAGATATTCATTTATCGTAAAATAGAAGAAACTGTTTTTGTTATTAGGTCATAATATAACGGAATGTGCCGTTGTTCTTTTGCTGTATATTATCTCTCCTCCCTGAGCAGGATGTGCCCAGCTACAAGGTCGCACATCTTTCTGTTTTCTTTTTGTTATCTTTAGAAGTATTGCTTATCTATGTGTCTGTCCTGTGTGAGATTTTGTTTTGGAAAGGTGAGGGCACTGGCTGCGTGCTGCGAGCAGGGTATAAGATTGAAAGCTTCTCTTCATTAAACTGAACTTGTATGATGAAAGCTGTTGTATTCGCTGTCTATCCGCGCATCATATGAGTTCCTAGCTCGGCTACTCAGGGATTTCTCAGAGGCAGACGCTCAACAGGCAGGGGTGCAAGATACCCCAGGGAATTACCCCAACAGGTACGATGCTTCTTTACCAAACTTACCATAAATAAATGAACCGTGGGGACATCATAGTATTTCCTATTACTTGTAGGTTTCAGTCTTCCTTTAAAGAGAGAGAGCTTTTAGAGACCTTATGGGGTGCAGATTCTGCTTCAAGAAGAACAAAATCCAGGGTGGCGAGCTCTGGAATTTAAAAGATTTTGCTGGCCTTCCCCTGGGGCATCCTGAGCTGGGATGGCCTGCTATGTGAAACCACCCAGATCGCCGCTATCAGCCTACCTTTTCCCTGGTCCAATGGCGCATGCTCAGCCTCTCATCCAATCAGAGCCATTTGCTGTGTCTATGTAATTCGGCAAGAGGCTCTGATTGTGTACAATGGGGAGTGAATGTGCCCGCATTGCTGCCTCTTCATGCTGTGTGTGCACTCCTTACAGATAGGCTGGGGTGGGAGCACAAACGTCGCTGGGTATGTGCTCCCCAGTGAAGAACAGTCGTTTGCGGATGCCAGGCCCCATGGGACACCCACCTTCAGGTGACTCTGTAACCCCCAATCTCCGCCGCTGCTTCTGCCTATAGACACACCCACATTTGCCGGGACGCTGGATGCGCCTCACCGAACATGGTTGCCCCCAGGACTTATATAGCAACAAAGGATGCGGTGGGTGAAGGGTGAAGGCAGATGAACCAGGGTCCTGGCT
This sequence comes from Gastrophryne carolinensis, assembly GCA_027917425.1. NCBI lineage: Eukaryota > Metazoa > Chordata > Amphibia > Anura > Microhylidae > Gastrophryne > Gastrophryne carolinensis. Next base: position 3,146,375 of record CM051234.1, read on the forward strand.
GGGCGAAAGTCGGGCTGGCTGGGGTCATACACGGGAATGGCAGGCTTTCCGATTCGGGGTTCCAAGGGGATACACAGGAGAATGGTCAAGGGTCAAGCCAGGGGTCAAGTGGGGTTGTCAGAGGGTTCATGGTACAGATGGGTAGATGAGGTCAGGCAGGCAGATGTTGGTCCAGGCAGCGATCAGACAAAGCGAAAGTCGGCAACAGGTATCCAGCTAATAGTGATACTATAACACCCAGCAAAAGCTATAATGGCCAATGCATGCTGGGAGAGGCCTGGTTTTATGTGGCCATTGGTCAATCAGAACAGGAGGCCAGAGTCAGCCCTCCACCTTAACCCCAGCAGTACCCGCGGGGACACTGACCAGCAAAGTATGGCCATAAAAGGAGACAGCATGCCTAAAGGTGCCGGGGATGTGCAGCCATAATAACAGCCAGAGCACACAGAGAAGCTGATTAACCAGCATGTGGAGAAGCTGAAACCATGACAGTGGAATGACATAGTCACAGCAATTGGCTCTGATTGGTCAAGAGTCCGCACATGCGCTGTTGGACAGGGGAGAGGTGAGCTTTACAGGGCATTGTGGGGGATTTCACACAGCAGGTCATACCAATATATTTTTATTGATTTGATAAATTTCACAGCAGACGTAACCGATAAGCTCCATAAAAGGCAAGACATGCAAGAATTTAGTGAAAAGAAAAAACATTTTTCCGGAATATAACTCTCATACCATATAACCCCAATGATCCATCCGCATAAGAAAGAGAAACTAAGAGTGGAAGGAGAGCTGGGCACTAAAAACACAGGGCAAAGGCAAAATAATAACTCATGCTAAACATAGACCCACCCAGGGCCGGGTTATGAGGAGAGTACAAGGGGCGCGCCCCGGGGCCTCCACCACTTTCCCTGCAAAGGAGGCCTCCACCAACCTTTGGGTTATGGTCTGGTCCCGGAGGCCTTTCAGTAATTGTTTTGATGGGCCGGCAACAGAGCTATTGGCAGCAGTGCCCCCCCATGCCTCTGCAGCCAAAGCCACCACAGGGCAGGACGGAGAGTCTAGAGCAGCAAAGCCACCGCCAGCAACGCTACAGTGATGGGTGCAGAGCTGTCACTGCACATTAGCCACCAAGCACAGCCGCTGGCAGCTCAATGCAGGGAACCAGCCGGGCGACTACACTACCCCCCACCCAGAATGGCAAAGCAGCAGTTCCCGAGCAGCACGCACCCGCACAAGGGGGGCATAAGGGACTCGATCCGACGTTCCAGTAAATAGGCGGTTGCCAGACAACCACCAATCAGTTACTTGGCCTGACTTATTTTTAAGGAAAAAAAATATCTGGGGGACCTCCACCAGATTTTGTGCCCAGGGGCCTCCACCACACTCAATCCAGCCCTGGACACACCAGCAGGTGGCACAACGAGGAAGACACCGGAGCTAGACAAAGAACTTTGGGGATCTGAATACAGTTGATATCTAACTCAAGCACTATCGAATCAGGCCTACAACCAGGGGCGGACTGGCCATAGGGAAACCCAGTGGGCTGCACTACTTTAGGCCTGCTGATTGGGCCACTGCTTCTTATGCCCACATCTTATTCCTTCCTCTCTAGTCTTTCTCTAACCCCCATGCATCCACTGTTCCCCCTGAGCCAAGAAACTCCAGTATACGCCTTGCCTTTAGTGGCTGAACATTATGGTGGTAGGAGGGCATACTTGCCCTGCCACGTTATTTACCCAACAATACTAAAACTTTTATACCGTTGATTTCCACCTCTACCCCTGCAATAGCCTCATCCTTGGGGGCCACTCATTGCCCAACCAGGGGAAACTCACCAGGGATGTCATGGGCTTGCGGGGCTGGTAGAATCCCGGGCTGCTATTTGGACCCAGTTTGCCACTGCCTACAACTCTCAGCCAACCTTTTGCACCACCAGAACATTCTGAACCACCAGAGATACAAGAGGACGACCTTGGGTGGCTCAGTCCCCCGGTCTTTGGTGACCCACAGGCCCTGAGCAATCTTGTGGAATGACAAGAGGAAACAGAGTAACAGAAGTTGCAAAGCTTGGAAAGAAAGACATGAGCAGAGAACCTACTGATCGGTGGAGATGGGAACCCAACAGAGAACAAGAGCAAGGGACAAGACAGATGGTGTTGAGAGGAGCACAATCCGGATAGACCAGTACCTCCGGTCACTCTACCTGCCTTTACGAAGACTGACCAAATGTCCCACTTTGGGTGGGACAGTCCCGCTTTTGTCCCACTGTCTCCCCCACAGACTCTAGGAACACTAAAATGTCCCACTTAGCTGACATTAGTGAGAAAACTGTCCCACCCAGTCCAGGCTGTCTGGTCAATTTAGCACTAGGGGCCTGGTCCAGGTCATTGGCCTAATGGCATTAGGTTACCTGCCTACATCCTCTAAAGGTAGATTATCTGATTGGTTGCTAGCTAACAGCGTTGAGCACTGTGGCTCCTAGAAGATTTATGAAATCTAATTGCCCCGCTCAAATGCACCTCCCAGGTTAGTTCTAAATTTGTCTGAGCAGCTGCCACCCTTCCTTTGTATCTTTTGATTTTGCACACTTGGGGGTTGGGGAGTCTTGAGCTGTATAGGGGAGGCTTTCCACCCTTCCCTCCCTATGTTCTGCATTAGAGGTTATAGAGCAACCTCAGGTAAGCTGCTCCCAATGTGTTCATTGCTGTGCATGTTCTAAAGGGCGCGCTCACACAGTCACACAGTGGAATACGACTGTATAGCTGATAGACAATTTGAAGTTTTTTGCTGGTATTCGGCCGCAAAGCCGTATCCCCGCCAGGTCACAACCCCCCCCCCCCCAATCGCTTAAGTTTCAGTTTTCAAGTCTGGTTCGACAGGATTTCTAACTGTAATCCCTATGGAATCCCTTTAGCCTTGACCCCACTACAATTTTTTTTTTCTCTTTAACGGTAAACGTTAAGCTTAACTAAAAAACCTGACATGTCGCCCTCAGTCCAGTCAGTAGTGACGATACAGGCCTACAGAAAAAATGTACAATGCAGCCGCACAACAGCAGACAAAGCTTTTTTCACAAAATATTGGGGTCAAGGCAACACTGTAAAACCAACCTTAAGCAGTGGTACTTCAGGGATTAGGAGGGGAGTGATGTGGAGGATAAAAAGAATCTAATTCCATTGGAAAGATGTGTCCAAGTAGTAATAACTTTTAAAAATGACAAGCTGTTGGGTAAAGGCAACAGATTCATCCACAGAATCCACTGGATGAGGGGGGGGGGGGATGGAATGGGAAAGCAATCACCAGTGCTGAACAATAATGGCTCTTTCACCTGACTGCCCTCTAGTGGTCAGTCAGTGCACTGCAATGCAGGATAGTAATGCCTTCGCCATCAACGGACTTTGAAATTGCTGGTGAAGGCAAATTGCGAAGCAAAAAAGCCCTTCAAGAGGAACATCGGACCTAAAATTAAAAGGGGCCGATTCCCCCCCCCCCCATTGGCCCCTACTTACCCTTTGGATCCCGCTGCTTTGGGGTCCGATCTTCACCCTACCATCCGCTTAGCCATCCCTAACTGACAAGCATGGCCTTGGCCTACACCTTAAATATCTAACCCATCCCATTCTGTGACTACAGCAGCCTCTGTTTAAGACCATATAACCATTTGCACTTATTATAATTGAAATTAGCCTGATAAAGACACTTTTGCTGGGCATAGCAATTCTGGACCCTGCCAGGCCCACTTCTTTTTTGGGGCATCCCATTCTGTGACCACAGCAGCCTCTGTTTAAGACCATATAACCATTTGCACTTATTATAATTGAAATTAGCCTGATAAAGACACTTTTGCTGGGCATAGCACTTCTGGACCCTGCCAGGCCCACTTCTTTTTTAGGGCATCCCATTCTGTGACTACAGCAGCCTCTGTTTAAGACCATATAACCATTTGCACTTATTATAATTGAAATTAGCCTGATAAAGACACTTTTGCTGGGCATAGCACTTCTGGACCCTGCCAGGCCCACTTCTTTTTTAGGGCATCCCATTCTGTGACTACAGCAGCCTCTGTTTAAGACCATATAACCATTTGCACTTATTATAATTGAAATTAGCCTGATAAAGACACTTTTGCTGGGCATAGCAATTCTGGACCCTGCCAGGTCCACTTCTTTTTTAGGGCATCCCATTCTGTGACTACAGCAGCCTCTGTTTAAGACCATATAACCATTTGCACTTATTATAATTGAAATTAGCCTGATAAAGACACTTTTGCTGGGCATAGCACTTCTGGACCCTGCCAGGCCCACTTCTTTTTTAGGGCATCCCATTCTGTGACTACAGCAGCCTCTGTTTAAGACCATATAACCATTTGCACTTATTATAATTGAAATTAGCCTGATAAAGACACTTTTGCTGGGCATAGCACTACTTGTCCCTGCCAGGTGTACTTACTGCTGGTTTTTAGGGCATCCCATTCTGTGACTACACCAGCCTCTATTTAAGAACCTAACCATTTGCACCTATTCTAATTGAAATTAGGCATGATAAAGACACTTTTGCTGTGCATAGTCTTACTGCTGCCTGCCAGGTGCTCTCTGGTTTTTGGGGCATCCCATTCTGTAACATACCATTAGCCTCTACATTTACTGTAAGCTGCACAGTTATTTAAAGAAATTTGGCCTGTATGAGCCTGCTAACACACTGCTGCTGTGTGCATATATACTGATCTCAAGTCTGCTTTGGGGCATCCCATTCTGTAACATACCATTAGCCTCTGCATTTACTGTAAGCTGCACAGTTATTTAAAGAAATTTGGCCTGTATGAGCCTGCTAACACACTGCTGCTGTGTGCATATATACTGATCTCAAGTCTGCTTGGGGCATCCCATTCTGTAACATAACATAACCTACCTACCATACTAAGCAGCTCTCTTATTTAAACTAAGCAGGCCTCTTGGAGGCTGATTGTCCACTTTTGGGTGTGCATTTATATTCGGTTTCATATACAGTGGGGTATCCCAATTGTAAGATAACCTACCCCAACCATGTAAACTAAATAGGCCTGTTGCAGCCTGAGTTTCTCTGCTTGCGTATGGCCTGCATTACAATCTGTCTCTTTCAATGACACTGCTGCCTGGGGTATCCCAATTTGTAAGATAACCTACCCCAACCATGTAAACTAAAGGTTACGTCCTTCCAGAAGGAAAACTTATGCCGAACACTATTTTTGTTAGGGGCATTGACCTTTGGATTGATCGGCATGAAATTAATTTTTTTTTTTCAAAGTATGGCGCTGCAAAGAAGGTCAAAATGATGTCTCATACTTGGATTATTGTTACTTTTTGTTCAGCTTGAAATATAACAGGCCATCCCAAGGCACATGCTATTTTAAACCTATCTGTTATACAACATAAGCGTTGATCAGCATCAGCTGCTTTATTAAGCTACTTCAGTTTGCACTTGTTTTTGACTGCTTTTAATAAACCAGGCCGCAGGGCACCCCAAAGCTGCACCTTGCACCCTATCTGGTATACAACATAAGCGTTGATCAGCATCAGCTTCATTAAGCTACTTCAGTTTGCACTTCCTTTTTGACTGCTTTCATTTAACCAGGCCGCAGGGCACCCCAAAGCTGCACCTTGCACCCTACCTGTTTATACTAAATAAGCATCTACAGCCTCAGCTTTATTAAGTTATTGCATTTTGAATTGGTTTTGGTCTGCTTTAAATACACCAGGCCGCAGGGCATCCCAAACCTGCATGTTGCACCCCATCTGTTATACTAAATAAGCGTTGATCAGCATCAGCTTTATTAAGCTATTGCATTTTGCATTGGTTTTTGTACTGCTGCCAAAACACTAGCCCATATGGGCATCCCAAACCAGCACATGTCACCCTATCTGTTATACTAAATAAGCTTCTACAGGCCCTTTTTTTATTTATTTATTTTTATTTATATAGAGCTGCAATAGCTTATATTGTGAGGTTAATTTGCCATTTTGCAGCATAATATAGAGCAGCCCCTGTGTAAATCTGAGGGGCAATAGCTTATATAGTGAGGTAAATTTGCCATTTTGCTTCGTTATATAGAGCAGGCCCTGTGTAAATCTGAGGGGCAATAGCTTATATTGTGAGGTAAATTTGCCATTTTGCAGCATAATATAGAGCAGCCCCTGTGTAAATCTGAGGGGCAATAGCTTATATAGTGAGGTAAATTTGCCATTTTGCTTCGTTATATAGAGCAGCCCAGTTGCCATCTAAATCAACTACTGTCCGGCCAGTACAGCTTTTCCAGGGCAAACTCTGCTAGTTGCGGGCACAAGTCAAGTTTGGCTTCCCAGCAAATCCAGTGGATCTTGAAGGTGTGTTGGCATGGTCATGTCAAGGTATGACATGACCTGCTGTTTGAGGTCCAGCTCCAGGTCTTCCTGCTGCTCATGAGTAGACTCACTATGCGGGTGTAGAAAGCTACTCACTAGCGACTGAAGACTGAGGCTGCTGCTGATGGAGCTGCTGCTGCTGCTCCTTCCACCCCCCCAGCAGCCATGGCAGTGGAAGGTGATCGCAGAGGTCCCCCCGAGTCAGACCTGCGGGAGTATGGGCCATGGCGCAGATAGACATCGCCCAACTGACTACGTGGGATGTCTCTGTAGTAGGTCAGTTTGTCCTCCCTCTCAGTGGGCGTAAAAAATGCCCCCATTTTGTGCCGGAAGCGAGGGTCCAATAAGTTGGAGAGCCAGAAGTCTTCCCGCTGACAAATGGAGACAATTCTGCGCTCACTAGTACGCATGCATGTGAGCATGCATCGTGCCATTTGTGCAAGTGACTCGGAGGGACTACCTGTCTCCATCTCCACTGTAAACTGCCACGGTGTGTCTGGGTCCTCTGTCTCGCCTTACTCACAACCCTCTAGCTCCTGTGGCTGCTCCTGCTCCTCCTCTTCTGTCAGATGACTAGATAAATGGTCATTTTGTGAAACCTAAACTGTGGTTTGCTTTGCCCCACCCCCTCCTCCTCCTCCACTTCAGCCCCCACAGGCTTCATGTGGCTGTGAAATGTATGTGCCATGTCTCCAGTGCCCTGACCAGCCATGGTTTCCAACATGTGTTGTAGTACATGAAGCAGTGGAATTTCATCGTTCATCTCATAGTCCTGGCAACTGACTAATAACGTAGCTTCCTCAAAGGGCCTGAGCAAACGGTCGGTGTCACGTATGAGCTGCCAATGGTTTACATTGAATTTACACAGGGGTGTCCCCCTATCCGTTTGGATCATCCAGAAATCCGTGATGGCTTTTCTCTGTTCCTGTAGTGCAGTGGTCCTCAACCCTGTCCTCAAGGCCCACCAACATGTCATGTTTTTTGGATCTCCAAATAGCCAGCTCTATTGCTCTGCAGCTGCACTAATTACTCCACCTGAGCATCTTTGTGGAGATCTGCAAAACCTGGCCTGTTGGTGGGCCTTGAGGACAGGGTTGGGGACCACTGCTATAGTGGATCCTGCATATGGAGGGTGGAATTCCAATGGGTGGAAACATCGCAAATCAGACTATGGTGGGGTACACCGTTGTGACGCTGAGGCTCAATAAGGTTGTGTTTGGTGGTGTAGGAGTGCCAGAAGTGCATGCTAACTTTCTTTCCTGTTGTTCTTTCAGATGGGGGCAAGACTTAAAAACTAGACTGAACACGTGTGCCATGTCAGGACGCATGACTCTGGCTTCCTTGTCGCAGCGCAAACAAGATGTTCTTCCAAGTGTAATGCAGCAGGCTGGACTTATGGTGACGCTGTCTGAGAGGAGAAATCCCTCAGACATCAAGATTAAAAATTCCAAGAATTTTTGAGGGCTAATTATTCAGAGGCAAATGATAGCTAGTTGTTTCTGATTTAATTACAAGGTGGAAACACACCCTCAAACAAAACTTCACTTTGGCAATACTATTGCATTTGTCTATTCATAATTTTATGTATATACACTAACTAACCTACTTTTTCTCCACAGGATGCTGCATGAAACACTGCCACATCGCTGAGTAGCTGATTTTTCCGAACAACAGTCCGCAATAATCTGCTGCTGCTGCTGCTGCTGCCGCCACCGCCGCAGACTCCAGGGACCCTCTTCCACTACCTCGGCTTGCAACACCTCCTCCCACGACACTCTCCTCATCACTAATTGCCGGCTAGTAGAAGAAGAGGCGAGTGTCTCCTCCACTTCTTGGCTGGGCAGTAGCTGCTGAATTTTATGATTATCAGATCTTCATCAATGGATAGTGGAGCTGAACCCAAAGCATAAAAGACAGACAACAGACAGTTGACTGGGGGTGTCAGATGCCACTTGTGATGCAGTGGACTGCTTTTGCAGCACTTCCAGACAAAGTTGCTTCATTGGCTGACACAATGACTGGTAAAGCTGTGGAACATATGGTTTAAAAGCAAAAATAACCATTTGTTTTTATATGAAAAAGACCCTGGTTTATACATAGTTTTTTTTTTTCCAGAGACTGCCCTGTGTGGAAATGAATGGCGCATGGATCATCCAAGCTTTCCTCCCAACAATGCCTGATGTATTCCAGTAGATTGATGACGGGGCCAGACCTACACTAAAGAAAGATGGATCGTGCAAAACAGATTTAAGGCGCTGCTCTCCAGTTACAGACATTCCTCCGCATCGGACCACAAGTAAGTATTAATAAAAAATCCTTTACGTTACTCTTACTTTTTATTAATATTCTTCGGATAAGACGGATCAGACATGATTCCAGATTAAAAATTCCAAGAATTTTTGAGGGCTAATTAGTCAGAGGCAATGATACCTTCTTGTTTCTGATTTAATTAAAAAGGTGGAAACACACCCTCAAACAAAACTTCACTTTGGCAATACTTTTGCATTTGTTTATTCATAATTTTATGTAGATATTACTAACTAAGCTACTTTTTCTCCACATGACTCTCCACAGGGTGTGATTCATCCAATTTTTGGGCTCCTGAAGCCAACCCCAGGGTCTCTTTAAAGTAATGTTTGGGCTCCTGCTGCTGCTGCTGCTGCCAACTTCTGCCAACTCCAGGGTGTGATTCATCCAATTTTTGGGCTCCTGAAGCCAACTCCAGTGTATATTTGGGCTCCTGCTGCTGCTGCTGCCAACTCCAGGGTGTGAATCATGCAATTTTTGGGCTCCTGAAGCCAACCCCAGTGTCTCTTTAAAGTAATATTTGGGCTCCTGCTGCTGCCAACTCCAGGGTGTGATTCATCCAATTTTTGGGCTCCTGAAGCCAACCCCAGTGTATATTTGGGCTCCTGCTGCTGCTGCTGCCAACTCCAGGGTGTGAATCATGCAATTTTTGGGCTCCTGAAGCCAACCCCAGTGTCTCTTTAAAGTAATATTTGGGCTCCTGCTGCTGCCAACTCCAGGGTGTGATTCATCCAATTTTTGGGCTCCTGAAGCCAACCCCAGTGTCTCTTTAAAGTAATATTTGGGCTCCTGCTGCTGCTGCTGCCAACTCCAGGGTGTGATTCATCCAATTTTTGGGCTCCTGAAGCCAACCCCAGTGTATATTTGGGCTCCTGCTGCTGCTGCTGCCAACTCCAGGGTGTGAATCATCCAATTTTTGGGCTCCTGAAGCCAACCCCAGTGTCTCTTTAAAGTATTATTTGGGCTCCTGCTGCTGCCAACTCCAGGGTGTGATTCATCCAATTTTGGGCTCCTGAAGCCAACCCCAGTGTCTCTTTAAAGTAATATTTGGGCTCCTGCTGCTGCTGCTGCCAACTCCAGGGTGTGATTCATCCAATTTTTGGGCTCCTGAAGCCAACCCCAGTGTATATTTGGGCTCCTGCTGCTGCTGCTGCCAACTCCAGGGTGTGAATCATCCAATTTTTGGGCTCCTGAAGCCAACCCCAGTGTCTCTTTAAAGTAATATTTGGGCTCCTGCTGCTGCCAACTCCAGGGTGTGATTCATCCAATTTTTGGGCTCCTGAAGCCAACCCCAGTGTCTCTTTAAAGTAATATTTGGGCTCTTGCTGCTGCCAACTCCAGGGTGTGATTCATCCAATTTTTGGGCTCCTGAAGCCAACCCCAGTGTCTCTTTAAAGTAATGTTGGGGCTCCTGCTGCTGCTGCTGCCAACTTCTGCCAACTCCAGGGTGTGACTCATCCAATTTTTGGGCTCCTGAAGCCAACTCCAGTGTATATTTGGGCTCCTGCTGCTGCTGCTGCCAACTCCAGGGTGTGATTCATCCAATTTTTGGGCTCCTGAAGCCAACTCCAGTGTATATTTGGGCTCCTGCTGCTGCTGCTGCTGCCAACTCCAGGGTGTGATTCATCCAATTTTTGGGCTCCTGAAGCCAACCCCAGTGTCTCTTTCAGCCAATGTTTGGGCTCCTGCTGCTGCTGCTGCCAACTCCAGGGTGTGATTCATCCAATTTTTGGGCTCCTGCTGCTGCCAACTCCAGTGTCTCTTTAAAGCAATGTTTGGGCTCCTGCCTCTCATAGTGATGCCACTTCAACTCTCTTGAATTCAATTGTGCCGCTCTGCGATTCTATTAGCGATGCCTCTGATCTGCATGTGATATTTCTTCAAAGTATTATTTAACTAACCCAGCACGCATCCTGTGCGTGTTACAGCAAGGCAGAATGGTTTACAACCCTATTGAGGCTCTAGGAGGCTCAGAAATAGCCGTTTTTAATAGCGATTCGTCGCGAATTTATTCGGGTCGAAACGATTTTTGTCGGAAAATTCGGCGAATCAGTCGAATCGAATTTTTCAAAAGTTCGCTCATCTCTAATAATCACTGTGAACCCCGCAGCATCCATGCGCCCCCGAGAACAGCCAATGCGTTTCATCCCTTTCTCAAGGCAGTTTGTAGATATTTAGGGTACTCTTATTTAGTGTCACATGTATTACTTTATAATAGGTATATTGGCAGCAGTAGCTTCAGCGCCCCCTTGTGGCAGATAGAGTTTATGGTGTGTTATATGTTTTTTAATGTGAATTTTTAATCATGTAGTGTTTGTCTGTTTTGCCTAATAAAGTTTACAATTCTACATAGTAAGAGGGTAGTGCAATTGTCAGTCTTGTGTGTAAGGGATGTTTGGAGGTTTATGGGCACCCCCTTTTTGGCAGGTTTAGAGACAGATTATATGATAGGCTGCTGATAGACTGCTGGCTAAAAGGTTTGAGTGGCCCCTTTAAGATTTGAACTTCCTCTACAGACCAGAGATATCCAAGTTTAGCTTTAAGAGCATCACCGTAGTTGGGGCTACACCTACTACTACTTCTGCAACCGCCCCAGCCTGACCGCTTTACAGCCATTACCTTGTTAAGTTGTCAGATTAACTGAGTCCCCCAAAGCATGGTCAGTTTTTTTTTATACCTCACTTCAGAAGCACGACCTGAGTTACCTGCCCTGACCTCTAGGCTTGAAAAGCTCCAAAGCCTAACCTGACATAAGGGCATCCAGGTACTTTAACCTCTCAGTGTTGATACGTTTCCTCAAGATGATGGATGAACGTTTTATGGACGTTTGCAGTTGGTTACACTTTTGGGTCAAACTCAAGCTGGCTGCCCACTTTCTTGGATTGAATTTTTTTTTTGTCAAACCAAACAGGTTCTAAAATGTTATAATCCATGCTAGTGTTTATTGTGGTTGCACAGTGGGAAAACGACAAGGTTTTAGGCTTTTGGCACTTCATCACGTCAGCATAGCTCTATGGTCCCCTGTTTATTGTGGTTGCACAGTCAAAAAAGGACATGATTTGGGGCTTTTGGCCCTTCCTCAGGTCAACGTAGCACTATGGCGCCATGTTTATTATGGTTGCACAGTGTAAAAACTACAAGCTTTTGGCCTTCGGACTTTCATCAAGTCAACATAGCTCTATGGCCACGTGATTTTTAGGGTTGCACAGTGGAAAAATGACAAGGTTTTGGGTTTTTGGACCTTCATCATGTCAGTATAGCCCTATAGTCCTGTGTTTATTGTGGTTTCACAATGGAACAAAAGGACACGGTTTTGGGCTTTTGGCCCTTCGTCAGGTCAGCATAAGACTATGGTCCTGTGTTTATTGTGGTTGCCCAGTGGAAATATACGACAAGCTTTCAGGCTTTTTGCCCTTTGTGAGGTCAGCATAGGGCTATGCTTTCCAGACAAGGAGCCAAAATCTTGTGTTTTTTCCATTGCGCAACCCCAAACAACACAGGAGCAGCACAGCTAACTTTGGTATGTGCTTCTCTATTCATATATGCTCTATATGTGTCTCTGGATTTAATCTTTTATTTTCATTATCACCTTACCTCGGTGAAAGCGATTTCCTATGTGGTCGTAGCGCGGGACAACAGAAATCATTACGTCTACAAAAGATTTGTGTAAATAAGAAGAGGAGGCCTTACCTGGAAACGGGGCTTTGTGTCTCAATTACCATAAGCGGAATACACCAGACACCGGAATCCTTCCTTATATAACCCATCCTCTATCTGCTACAGCGAGTCGGGGTCTCTGGAGTGTTACAGAAAGTGGCTTAATTAGAAGGGGGATCATTTTCTTCCGAATTCTCTGGGGTTTTATTTTTCACTGAGATTTCACATAAACAATTATGATGATGAAAACAAATCTTTTGTTATTCTTTCATATTTTATAGGCTAGAAAAACTGACTGTAAACCAGACCAATGGCCTTTCACAGGTGGCCTATCTGCATGCGTCATACCGGTCCTGCGTCCGCTCAAAGCTACAAATGCCGACAGTTTTCTCCTGGTCACGGCCATCTTGGTGCACCCGGGAGGCTTCTTCCTATCCCAGCATCCAAACCGTGCAGCTGCCTGGACTTCACTGACATAACACATTTACGGTTTTCTCCTGGTCGCGGCCACCATCTTGGAGAACCCGGGAGACTTGTCCTTTCCCAACATCCAAGCCATGCTGCTGCCTGGACTTCACTGACATAACCCATTAACAGTTTTCTCCTGGCTGAGGCCATCTTGGAGCACCCTTGAGGTTTCTTCCATTCCCCAGCATCCATGCCGAGCTGCTGCCTGGCCTTCACTGACAACCCATTAACGATTTTTGCCTGGCCACGGCCATCTTGAAACAACCGGGAGGTTTCTTCGTTTCCCATCATCCAAGCTGTGCTGCTGCCTGGACTTCACTGACATAACCCATTAGAGGTTTTCTCCTTGTTGTGGCCATCTTGGAGCACCCGGGAGGCTTCTTCCTATCCCAGCATCCAAGCTGTGCTGCTGCCTGGACTTCACTGACATAACCCAGGTTTTCTCCTGGTTGCGGCCATCTTGGAGCACCCGGGAAGCTTTTTCCTTTCCCAGCATCCAAGCCGTGCTGCTGCCTGGACTTCCCTGTCATAACCCGTTAACGGTTTTCTCCTGGTTGCGGCCATCTTGGAGCACCCGGGAGGCTTCCTTCTTTCCCAGCATCCGAGCCGTGCTGCTGCGTGGACTTTACTAACATAACCCATTAACGGTCTTCTGCTGGTCGCGGCCATCTTAGAGCACCTGGGAGGCTTCTTCCTTTCCCAGCATCCAAGCTGTGCTGCTGCCTGGACTTCACTGACATAACCCATTAACGGTCTTCTCCCGGTTGCAGCCATCTTGGAGCACCCAGGAGGCTTTTCCTTTCCCATCATCCAAGCTGTGCAGCTGCCTGGACTTCACTGACATAACCCATTAGTGGTTTTCTCCTTGTTGTGGCCATCTTGGAGCACCCGGGAGGCTTCTTCCTTTCCCAGGATCCCAGCCATGCTGCTCCCTGGACTTCACTGACATGACCCATTAACGGTTTTCTCCTGGTCGCGACCATCTTGGAGCACCCGAGAGGCTTCTTCCTTTCCCATGATCCCAGTCGTGCCGCTGCCTGGACTTCACTGACATAACCCATTAACTGTTTTCTCCTGGCTGCGGCCATCTTGGAGCACCCAGGAGGCTTCTTCCTTTCCCAGCATCCCAGCCGTGCTGCTGCCTGGACTTTACTGACATAACCCATTAACGGTTTTCCCCTGGTCACGGATATCTTGGAGCTCCCGGGAGGCTTCTTCTTCTCCCAGCATCCCAGCCATGCTGCAGCCTGGACTTCCCTGACATAACCCATTAACGGTTTTCTCTTGGTCGCGGCCATCTTGGAGCACCCAGGAGGCTTTTTCCTTTCCCAGCATCCCAGCCGTGCTGCTGCCTGGACTTCACTGACATAACCCATTAACAGTTTTCTCCTGGTCACGGCCATCTTGGAGCCCCCGGTAGGATTCATCTTTTCCCAGCATCAAAGCCATGCTGCTGCGTGGACTTCACGGACATAACCCATTAACGATTTTCTCCCAGTCACCGTCATCTTGGGGCCCCTGGGAGGCTTCTTACTTTCCAAGTATCCCAGCCGTGCTGCTCCCTGGACTTCACTGACATAACCCATTAACGATTTTCCCCTGGCCACGGGCATCTTTAAGCACCCGGGAGGTTTCCTCCTTTCCCATCATCCAAGCTGTGCTGCTCCCTGGACTTCACTGACATAACCCATTAGCGTTTTTCTCCTTGTGGCCATCTTGGAGCACCCGGGAGGTTTCTTTCAATTCCAGCATCCAAGCCGTGCTGCGGCCTGGACTTCACTGACATAACCCAGGTTTTCTCCTGGTCGTGGCCATCTTGGAGCACGCGGGAGGCTTCCCTCTTTCCCAGTATCCGAGCCGTGCTGCTGCCTGGACTTTACTGACATAACCCATTAACGGTCTTCTGCTGGTCGTGGCCATCTTGGAGCACCTGGGAGGCTTCTTCCTTTCCCAGCATCCAAGCCATGCTGCTGCCTGGACTTCACTGACATAACCCATTAACGGTCTTCTCCCGGTCGCAGCCATCTTGGAGCACCCGGGAGGCTTCTTCCTTTCCCATCATCCATGCTGTGCTGCTGCCTGGACTTCACTGACATAACCCATTAGCTGTTTTCTCCTTGTTGGGGCCATCCTGGAGCACCCGGGAGGCTTCTTCCTTTCCCAGCATCCCAGCCGTGCTGCTGCCTGGACTTTACTGACATAACCCATTAACGGTTTTCTCCTGGTCGCGGCCATCTTGGTGCACCCGGGAGGCTTCTTCCTTTCCCAGCATCCAAGCAATGCTTCTGCATGGAATTCACTGACATAACCCATTAATGGTTTTGTCCTGGATGCTGCCATCTTGGAGCACCCGGGAGGCTTCATCCTTTCCTAGCATCCAAGCTGTGCTGCTGCCTGGACTTCCCTGTCACAACCCATTAGAGGTCTTCTCTTGGTCGCGGACATCTTAAAGCACCCGGGAGGCTTCTTCCTTTCCCAACATCCAAGCCGTGCTGCTTCCTGGACTTCACTGATATAACCCATTAGCGGTCTTCTCTTGGTTGCGGCCATCTTGGAGCACCCGGGAGGCTTCTTCCTTTCCCAGCATCCAAGCCGTGCTGCTGCCTGGACTTCACTGACATAACCCATTAATGTTTTTTTTTCTGGTCGCGGCCATCTTGGAGCACCCAGGAGGCTTCTTCCTTTCCCAGTATCCCAGCCGTGCTGCTGCCTGGACTTTACTGACATAACCCATTAACGGTTTTCTCCTGGTCGCGACCATCTTGGAGCACCTAGGAGGCTTCTTCCTTTCCCAGCATCCCAGCCGTGCTGCTGCCTGGACTTCACCGACATAACCCATTAACAGTTTTCTCCTGGTCATGGCCATCTTGGAGCACCCGGTAGGCTTCTTCCTTTCCCAGCATCCAAGCCATGCTGCTGCCTGGACTTCACTGACATAACCCATTAACGGTTTTCTCTTGGTCGCGGCCATCTTGGAGCACCCAGGAGGCTTTCTCCTTTCCCAGCATCCCAGCCGTGCTGCTGCCTGGACTTTACTGACATAACGCATTAACAGTTTTCTTATGGTCATGGCCATCTTGGAGCACCCGGTAGGCTTCTTGCTTTCCGAGCATCCAAGCCATGCTGCTGCGTGGACTTCACTGACATAACCCATTAACGATTTTCTCCTAGTCACGGCCATCTTGGGGCACCTGGGAGGCTTCTTACTTTCCAAGTATCCCAGCCATGCTGCTCCCTGGACTTCACTGACATAACCCATTAATGGTTTTCTCCTGGTCGTGGCCATCTAGGGCCCCCGAGAGCCTTCTTCCTTTCCCAGCATCCAAGCCGTGCTGCTGCCTGGACTTCAGTGACATAACTCATTAACGGTTTTCTCCTGGATGCTGCCATCTTGGAGCACCCGGGAGGCTTCTTCCTTTCCCAGCATCACAGCCGTGCTACTCCCTGGACTTCACTGACATAACCCATTAATGGTTTCTCCTGGTCGTGGCCATCTAGTGCCCCCGAGAGGCTACTTACTTTCCCAGCATCCAAGCCGTGCTGCTGCCTGGACTTCACTGACATAATCCATTAACGGTTTTCTCCTGGTCACGGCCATCTTGGAGCACCCGGGATGCTTCTTTCTTTCCCAGCATCCAGGCTGTGCTGCTGCCTGGACTTCACTGACATAACCCATTAACGGTTTCTCCTGGTCACGGGCATCTTGGAGCACCCCCCCGTGACCAGAAAAAAAAACGTTGATGGGTTATCTCAGTGAAGTCCAGGCAGCAGCACGGCTGGGATACTGAGAAAGAAGCCCCCCGCTTCTTTCTCAGCATCCCAGCCGTGCTGCTGCCTGGACTTCACTGAGATAACCCATTAACGTTTTTTTTTCTGGTCACGGGCATCTTGGAGCACCCGGGAGGCTTCTTCCTTTCTCAGCATCGCAGCCGTGCTGCTGCCTGGACTTCAATGACATAACCCATTAACTGGGTTCTCCTGGCTGCGGCCATCTTGGAGCACCCGGGAGGCTTCTTCCTTTCCCAGCATCTCAACCGTGCTGCTGCCTGGACTTCACTGAGATAACCCATTAATGTTTTTCTCCTGGTTGCGGCCTTCTTGGAGCACTCAGGAGGCTTCTTCAACTCCCAGAATCCCAGCCGTGCTGCTTCTTGGACTTCACTGACATAACCCATTAACGGTTTTCTTTTGGTCACGGCCATCTTTAAGCACCCGGGAGGTTTCCTCCTTTCCCATCATCCAAGCTGTGCTGCTCCCTGGACTTCACTGACATAACCCATTAGCGTTTTTCTCCTTGTGGCCATCTTGGAGCACCCGGGAGGTTTCTTTCTATCCCAGCATCCAAGCCGTGCTGCGGCCTGGACTTCACTGACATAACCCAGGTTTTCTCCTGGTCGTGGCCATCTTGGAGCACCCGGGAGGCTTCCCTCTTTCCCAGTATCCGAGCCGTGCTGCTGCCTGGACTTTACTGACATAACCCATTAACGGTCTTCTGATGGTCGTGGCCATCTTGGAGCACCCGGGAGGCTTCTTCCTTTCCCAGCATCCAAGCCGTGCTGCTGCCTGGACTTCACTGACATAACCCATTAACGGTCTTCTCCCGGTCACAGCCATCTTGGAGCACCCGGGAGGCTTCTTCCTTTCCCATCATCCAAGCTGTGCAGCTGCCTGGACTTCACTGACATAACCCATTAGCGGTTTTCTCCTTGTTGGGGCCATCCTGGAGCACCCAGGAGGCTTCTTCCTTTCCCAGCATCCCAGCCGTGCTGCTGCCTGGACTTTACTGACATAACCCATTAACGGTTTTCTCCTGGTCGCGGCCATCTTGGTGCACCCGGGAGGCTTCTTCCTTTCCCAGCATCCAAGCAATGCTTCTGCATGGAATTCACTGACATAACCCATTAACGGTTTTGTCCTGGATGCTGCCATCTTGGAGCACCCGGGAGGCTTCATCCTTTCCTAGCATCCAAGCTGTGCTGCTGCCTGGACTTCCCTGTCATAACCCATTAGAGGTCTTCTCTTGGTCGCGGACATCTTAAAGCACCCGGGAGGCTTCTTCCTTTCCCAACATCCAAGCCGTGCTGCTTCCTGGACTTCACTGATATAACCCATTAGCGGTCTTCTCTTGGTTGCGGCCATCTTGGAGCACCCGGGAGGCTTCTTCCTTTCCCAGCATCCAAGCCGTGCTGCTGCCTGGACTTCACTGACATAACCCATTAATGGTTTTTTTCTGGTCGCGGCCATCTTGGAGCACCCAGGAGGCTTCTTCCTTTCCCAGTATCCCAGCCGTGCTGCTGCCTGGACTTTACTGACATAACCCATTAACGGTTTTCTCCTGGTCGCGACCATCTTGGAGCACCTAGGAGGCTTCTTCCTTTCCCAGCATCCCAGCCGTGCTGCTGCCTGGACTTCACCGACATAACCCATTAACAGTTTTCTCCTGGTCATGGATATCTTGGAGCACCCGGGAGGCTTCTTCCTTTCCCAGCTTTCCCAGCATCCAAGCCGTGGTGCTGCCTGGAATTTACTGACATAACCCATTAACAGTTTTCTCCTGGTCATGGCCATCTTGGAGCACCCGGTAGGCTTCTTCCTTTCCCAGCATCCAAGCCATGCTGCTGCCTGGACTTCACTGACATAACCCATTAACGGTTTTCTCTTGGTCGCGGCCATCTTGGAGCACCCAGGAGGCTTTCTCCTTTCCCAGCATCCCAGCCGTGCTGCTGCCTGGACCTTACTGACATAACGCATTAACAGTTTTCTTATGGTCATGGCCATCTTGGAGCACCCGGTAGGCTTCTTTCTTTCCGAGCATACAAGCCATGCTGCTGCATGGACTTCACTGACATAACCCATTAACGATTTTCTCCTAGTCACGGCTATCTTGGGGCACCTGGGAGGCTTCTTACTTTCCAAGTATCCCAGCCATGCTGCTCCCTGGACTTCACTGACATAACCCATTAATGGTTTCTCCTGGTCGCGGCCATCTTGGTGCACCCGGGAGGCTTCTTCCTTTCCCAGCATCCAAGCAATGCTTCTGCATGGAATTCACTGACATAACCCATTAACGGTTTTGTCCTGGATGCTGCCATCTTGGAGCACCCGGGAGGCTTCATCCTTTCCTAGCATCCAAGCTGTGCTGCTGCCTGGACTTCCCTGTCATAACCCATTAGAGGTCTTCTCTTGGTCGCGGACATCTTAAAGCACCCGGGAGGCTTCTTCCTTTCCCAACATCCAAGCCGTGCTGCTTCCTGGACTTCACTGATATAACCCATTAGCGGTCTTCTCTTGGTTGCGGCCATCTTGGAGCACCCGGGAGGCTTCTTCCTTTCCCAGCATCCAAGCCGTGCTGCTGGCTGGACTTCACTGACATAACCCATTAATGTTTTTTTTCTGGTCGCGGCCATCTTGGAGCACCCAGGAGGCTTCTTCCTTTCCCAGTATCCCAGCCGTGCTGCTGCCTGGACTTTACTGACATAACCCATTAACGGTTTTCTCCTGGTCGCAACCATCTTGGAGCACCTAGGAGGCTTCTTCCTTTCCCAGCATCCCAGCCGTGCTGCTGCCTGGACTTCACCGACATAACCCATTAACAGTTTTCTCCTGGTCATGGATATCTTGGAGCACCCGGGAGGCTTCTTCCTTTCCCAGCATCCAAGCCGTGGTGCTGCCTGGACTTTACTGACATAACCCATTAACAGTTTTCTCCTGGTCATGGCCATCTTGGAGCACCCGGTAGGCTTCTTCCTTTCCCAGCATCCAAGCCATGCTGCTGCCTGGACTTCACTGACATAACCCATTAACGGTTTTCTCTTGGTCGCGGCCATCTTGAAGCACCCAGGAGGCTTTCTCCTTTCCCAGCATCCCAGCCGTGCTGCTGCCTGGATCTTACTGACATAACGCATTAACAGTTTTCTTATGGTCATGGCCATCTTGGAGCACCCGGTAGGCTTCTTTCTTTCCGAGCATACAAGCCATGCTGCTGCATGGACTTCACTGACATAACCCATTAACGATTTTCTCCTACTCACGGCTATCTTGGGGCACCTGGGAGGCTTCTTACTTTCCAAGTATCCCAGCCATGCTGCTCCCTGGACTTCACTGACATAACCCATTAATGGTTTCTCCTGGTCGTGGCCATCTAGTGCCCCCGAGAGGCTACTTCCTTTCCCAGCATCCAAGCCGTGCTGGTGCCTGGACTTCACTGACATAATCCTTTAACGGTTTTCTCCTGGTCACGGCCATCTTGGAGCACCCGGGATGCTTCTTTCTTTCCCAGCATCCAGGCTGTGCTGCTGCCTGGACTTCACTGACATAACCCATTAATGGTTTTCTCCTGGTCACGGGCATCTTGGAGCACCCCCCCCCCCGTGACCAGAAAAAAAAAACGTTAATGGGTTATCTCAGTGAAGTCCAGGCAGCAGCACGGCTGGGATGCTGAGAAAGAAGCCCCCTGCTGCCTGGACTTCACTGACATAACCCATTAGCTGTTTTCTCCTTGTTCTGGCCATCTTGGAGCACCCGGGAGGCTTCATCCTTTCCTAGCTTCCAAGCCGTGCTGCTGCCTGGACTTCCCTGTCATGACCCGTTAACGGTTTTCTCCTGGCCGCAGCCATCTTGGAGTACCCGGGTGGCTTCTTGCTTTCCCATCATCCAAGCTGTGCTGCTGCCTGGACTTCACTGACATAACCCATTAGCTGTTTTCTCCTTGTTCTGGCCATCTTGGAGCACCCGGGAGGCTTCATCCTTTCCTAGCTTCCAAGCCGTGCTGCTGCCTGGACTACCCTGTCATAACCCGTTAACGGTTTTCTCCTGGTCGCAGCCATCTTAAAGCACCTGGGATGCTTCTTCCTTTCCCAGCATCCAAGCCGTGCTGCTTCCTGGACTTCACTGATATAACCCATTAGCGGTCTTCTCTTGGTTGTGGCCATCTTGGAGCACCCGGGAGGCTTCTTTTTCTCATAGCATCCAAGCCATGCTGCTGCCTGGACTACCCTGTCATAAACCGTTAACGGTTTTCTCCTGGTCGCAGCCATCTTAAAGCACCTGGGATGCTTCTTCCTTTCCCAGCATCCAAGCCGTGCTGCTTCCTGGACTTCACTGATATAACCCATTAGCGGTCTTCTCTTGGTCGCGGCCATCTTGGAGCACCCGGGAGGCTTCTTTTTCTCATAGCATCCAAGCCATGCTGCTGCCTGGACTTCACTGACATAACCCATTAACGGTTTTCTCCTGGTTGTGGCCATCTTGGAGCACCCGGGAGGCTTTTTCCTTTCCTAGCATCCCAGCCGTGCTGCTGCCTAGACTTCACTGACATAACCCATTAACAGTTTTCTCCTGGTCACGGCCATCTTGGAGCACCCGGTGAGATTCTTCCTATCCCAGCATCCAAGCCATGCTGCTGCCTGGACTTCACTGACATAACCCATTAACGATTTTCTCCTAGTCATGGCCATCTTGGGGCACCTAGGAGGCTTCTTCCTTTCCAAGTATCCCAGCCGTGCTGCTCCCTGGACTTCACTGACATAACCCATTAACGGTTTTCTCCTGGTTGTGGCCATCTAGGGCCCCCGAGAGCCTTCTTCCTTTTCCAGCATCCAAGCCGTGCTGCTACCTGGACTTCACTGACATAACCCATTAACGGTTTTCTCCTGGTTGTGGCCATCTTGGAGCACCCAGGAGGCTTTTTCCTTTCCTAGCATCCCAGCCGTGCTGCTACCTAGACTTCACTGACATAACCCATTAACAGTTTTCTCCTGGTCACGGCCATCTTGGAGCACCCGCGAGGCTTCTTTCTTTCCCAGCATCCAAGCTGTGCTGCTGCCTGGACTTCACTGACATAACCCATTAACGGCTTTCTCCTGGTGGCGCCCATTTTGGAGCACCCTGGAGGCTTCTTCCTTTCCCAGCATCCAAACTGTGCAGCTGCCTAGACTTCACTGACATAACCCATTAATGGTTTTCTCCTGTCACGGCCATCTTGGAGCACCCGGGAGGCTTCTTCCTTTTTCAGTATCGTAGCTGTGCTGCTGCCTGGACTTCACTGAGATAACCCATTAATGGTTTTCTTCTGGTTGCGGCCATCTTGGAGCACCCGGGAGGCTTCTTCTTCTCCCAGCATCCCAGCCATGCTGCTTCTTGGACTACACTGACATAACCCATTAACGGTTTTCTCTTGGTCACGGCCATCTTGGGGCACCCGCAAGGTTTCTTCCTTTCCCAGCATCCTAGCCATGCTGCTGCCTGGACTCCACTGACATAACCCATTAACGGTTTTCTCTTGGTCGCGGCCATCTTGTAGCACCCAGGAGGCTTCTTCCTTTGCCAGCATCCAAGCCATGCTGCTGCCTGGACTTCACTGACATAACCCATTAACGGTTTTCTCCTGGCTGCAGCCATCTTGGAGCACCCGCGAGGCTTCTTTCTTTCCCAGCATCCAAGCTGTGCTGCTGCCTGGACTTCACTGACATAACCCATTAACGGCTTTCTCCTGGTGGCGCCCATCTTGGAGCACCCTGGAGGCTTCTTCCTTTCCCAGCATCCAAACCGTGCAGCTGCCTGGACTTCACTGACATAACCCATTAATGGTTTTCTCCTGTCACGGCCATCTTGGAGCACTCAGGAGGCTTCTTCCTTTTTCAGTATGGTAGCCGTGCTGCTGCCTGGACTTCACTGAGATAACCCATTAATGGTTTTCTTCTGGTTGCGGCCATCTTGGAGCACCCGGGAGGCTTCTTCTTCTTCCAGCATCCCAGCCATGCTGCTTCTTGGACTACACTGACATAACCCATTAACGGTTTTCTCTTGGTCACGGCCATCTTGGAGCACCCGCAAGGCTTCTTCCTTTCCCAGCATCCTAGCCATGCTGCTGCCTGGACTCCACTGACATAACCCATTAACTGTTTTCTCCTGGCTGCGGCCATCTTAGAGCACCGGGGAGGCTTCTTTCTTTCCCAGCATCCAAGCCGTGCTGCTGCCTGGACTTCCCTGTCATAACCCGTTAACGGTTTTCTCCTAGGCACGGCCATCTTGGAGCACCCAGGAGGCCTTTTCCTTTCCCAGCATCCCAGCCATGCTGCTGCCTGGACTTCACTGACATAACCCATTAACGGTTTTCTCTTGGTCGCGGCCATCTTGTAGCACCCAGGAGGCTTCTTCCTTTGCCAGCATCCCAGCCATGCTGCTGCCTGGACTTCACTGACATAACCCATTAACGGTTTTCTCCTGGTCACGGCCATCTTGGAGCACCTGGGAGGCTTCTTCTTCTCCCAGCATCCAAGCCATGCTGCTGCCTGGACTTCACTGACACAACCTATTAACGGGTTTCTCCTGGTCACGGTCATCTTGGAGCACCCGGTAGGCTTCTTCCTATCCCAGCATCCAAGCCATGCTGCTGCCTGGACTTCACTGACATAACCCATTAACGATTTTCTCCTAGTCACGGCCATCTTGGGGCAGCTGGGAGGCTTCTTACTTTCCAAATATCCCAGCCGTGCTGCTCCCTGGACTTCACTGACATAACCCATTAACGGTTTCTCCTGGTCGTGGCCATCTAGGGCCCCCGAGAGCCTTCTTCCTTTCCCAGCATCCAAGTCGTGCTGCTGCCTGGACTTCACTGACATAACCCACTAACGGTTTTATCCTGGATGCTGCTATCTTGGAGCACCCAGGAGGCTTCTTCCTTTCCCAGCATCACAGCTGTGCTGCTTCCAGGACTTCACTGACATAACCCATTAACGATTTTCTCCTGGTCGTGGCCATCTTGGGCCCCCAAGAGGCTGCTTCCTTTCCCAGCATCCAAGCCGTGCTGCTGCCTGGACTTCACTGACATAACCCATTAACGGTTTTCTCCTGGTCACGGCCATCTTGGAGCACCCGGGAGGCATCTTCCTTTCCCAGCATCCAAGCTGTGCTGCTGCCTGGACTTCACTGACATAACCCATTAACGGTTTTCTCCTGGTCACGGCCATCTTGGAGCACCCGGGAGGCTACTTCCTTTCCCAGCATCCAAGCCGTGCTGCTGCCTGGACTTCACTGACATAACCCATTAACGGTTTTCTCCTGGTTGCGCCCATCTTGGAGCACCCTGGAGGCTTCTTCCTTTCCCAGCATCCAAACCGTGCTGCTGCCTGGACTTCACTGACATAACCCATTAACGGTTTTCTCCTGGTCACGGCCATCTTGGAGCACCCGGGGTGCTTCTTTCTCAGCATCCCAGCCATACTGTTGCCTGGACTTCACTGACATAACCCATTAACGTTTTTTTTCCCGTCATGGGCATCTTGGAGCACCCGGGAGGCTTCTTCCTTTCTCAGCATCTCAGCCGTGCTGCTGCCTGGACTTCACTGAGATAACCCATTAACGGTTTTCTCTTGGTCACGGCCATCATGGAGCACCCGGGAGGCTTCTTCCTTTCCCAGCATCCCAACCATGCTGCTGCCTGGACTTCACTGACATAACCCATTAACGGTTTTCTCCTGGACTTCAGTGACATAACCCATTAACTGTTTTCTCCTGGCTGCGGCCATCTTGGAGCACCCGGGAGGCTTCTTCCTTTCCCGGCATCCAAGCCGTGCTGCTGCCTGGACTTCCCTGTCATAACCCGTTAATGGTTTTCTCCTGGTCGCGGCCATCCTGGAGCACCCGGGAGGCTTCCTTCTTTCACAGCATCCGAGCCGTGCTGCTGCGTGGACTTTACTGACATAACCCATTAACTGTCTTCTGCTGGTCGCGGCCATCTTGCTTGGGAGGCTTCTTCCTTTCCCAGCATCCCAGCCATGCTGCTGCTGGGACTTCACTGATATAACCCATTACCGGTCTTCTCCCGGTCGCAGCCATCTTGGAGCACCCGGGTGGCTTCTTGCTTTCCCATCATCCAAGCCGTGCTGCTGCCTGGACTTCACTGACATAACCCATTAGCTTTTTTCCCCTTGTTGTGGCCATCTTGGAGCACCCGGGAGGCTTCTTCCTATCCCAGCATCCCAGCCGTGCTGCTGCCTGGACTTCACTTACATAACCCATTAACTGTTTTCTCCTGGCTGCTGCCATCTTGGAGCACCCGGGAGGCTTCATCCTTTCCTAGCATCCAAGCCGTGCTGCGGCCTGGACTTCCCTGTCATAACCCATTAACGGTTTTCTCCTGGTCGCAGCCATCTTAAAGCACCTGGGAGGCTTCTTCCTTTCCCAACATCCAAGCCGTGCTGCTTCCTGGACTTCACTGATTTAACCCATTAGCGGTCTTCTCTTGGTCGCGGCCATCTTGGGGCACCCGGGAGGCTTCTTCCTTTCCCATGATCCCAGTCGTGCTGCTGCCTGGACTTCACTAGCATAACCCATTAACGGTTTTCTCCTGGTTGCGGCCATCTTGGAGCACCCGGGAGGCTTCTTCCTTTCCCAGCATCTACCCGACATAACCCACAATGAAAAGCTTCAGGAAACCCAGCGCCACTTCCTCTTTGAAGGCCACTGGCAGATCCCTAGGACTCAGTTGAAGGGGAAGGGAATCGGTCATGGCAGGAGTTACAAAAAGGTCAATTAATTATTATATACAGCAATCTGAATTGCCCTGGGGAGGGATGCCTATAAATTTCTTGTAAGGGCGCTGGTCCGCATAAAGGTATGCCAACATACTGCTTTAACTGTCACCTATAAAAAAAACTATTATTAGTAAAATAGAATGCCATAAGCAGCTGGCAGTGTGCTGTTGCCCAGGTGACTAAACAGGTTATTGCAAGTGCCCATATTTGAGCGCTCCATTAATTTCCACACTCATCCAGGCTCAAGCTAGATTTGCAATTTGGTCCGGTTCCTCCCATAATGGCCACCTGCTGTGCCAGCATGGGGTTTACTGGCCCCCTTTCCCTGCCCTGCCAACTGGACACTGGACCCATGCCAAGGGGCACCGGGCTCTTCTGCACTTCCCTGGCTAGTGGAATTGCAGGTAATGTCCGGAATGTCAAGCAGGTGGCTTCCCGCACCACCTGCCCTCTGGACTGGTGTAGGGGGTCCCTTGGACATCGGGCCCATGCTGAGGGCCCCCGGGACCTTCACCACCACCTGAGCCAGTGGGAGTGCAGATATTTCCGAGCATGTCACACAGGTAGCTTGCTGTCCCTTTTAACTGGGGTAGGCACAGGGCCGGATTAAATGTGGTGGAGGCCCCTGGGGACAAAATCTGCTGGAGGCCCCAGATACAGTATAAAATAATAGTCCAGCCAAGTAACTGATTGGTGGTTGTCTGGCACCCGCCTACTTACTGGAACATCAGATCGAGTCCCTTGTGACACCCTTGTGTGGGTGCGTGCTGCTCGGGAAGTCCTGCTTTGGCATTCTCGGTGGGGTGTAGTGTAGTGGCCCGGCTGGTCCAGCAGAAAACAGCTCCCTGCATTGAGCTGCCAGCGGCTGTGCTTGGTGGCTTATGTGCAGTTATTGCCGGCCCCGCGCTCATCAGACGAATGACTGAAAAGCCTCCTGAACCAGACCATAACCCAATGGTTGGTGGAGGCCCCCTTTGCAGGGCAAGTGGTGGAAGCCATGGGGCGAGTGCCCCTTGTGCCCCGTCATAATCCAGCCCTGGGTAGGTATCGCTTGGCTCATGCCACTCCCCTGTCCTTGGACCAGTTTACAGGTAGTACTTTTCGCAAGACACCAAGAAAGAGGGAAGGGGGGCCTGCATCCAGGAGACCCCTATACCGGCTCAAAAGGGGAGCGTATAATGTTCTGCATTTGAGAGTACTGAATGCCGAGTACTGGGGACCAAGGTGGGATTATGTGGAGGTTGCGAGGGGTGTGGTCCCCTGGGGCCTCCACCACTTGCCCTGCAAAGGGGGCTTCCACCAACTTTTGGGTTATGGTCTGGTGCAGGAGGCTTTTCAGTCTTTGGTCTGATGGGCCGCAGGGCAGGCAACAAAGCTATCGGCGGCAGTGGGGGCACCTGGGCAAGCCAAAGCCACCACAGGGCAGGACGGAGAGTCTAGAGCAGCAAGGCCGCTGTCAGTGACGCTACAGTGACGGGTGCGTGCAGAGCTGTCACTGCATATAAGCCACTAAGCACAGCCGCTGGCAGCTCAATGCTGGGGACTGTTTTCTGCTGGACCAGCCAGGCGACTACACTACCCCCCGCCCAGTATGGCAAAGCAGGAGTTCCCGTGCAGCAAGCACCCGCACAACAGTGGCACAAGGGAATCGATCTGACCAATCAGTTACTTGGCTCCCCCTGTCACTCAGGTCCGGTGGGCACTGCCTCAGTACCACCCAAAGCCGTCAGCTTCCCTCCTGCTGTTCCCTCCTGCTGTGTGGGTGCATGTGCCCGCCTCTGCAAAGCCTGGCTGTCTGTGCAGGTGTTTTATGCTGCTATTCATCTAGGCAGCAGACAGATACTCACTCTGCCCGGCCACCTCGCCCACCAGCTGGCGGGTGCCCCGCTCTGGACGGAGGATCTGTGTTCTGAGCACCATTGCAGAGTGCCATGGGACCAGAGGGGTATCGAGACTTTCCGGCACCTCGGGAAAAGGTTCAAAATAGCTCCACCATATGTTTTCAGGCCCCCATTTGGCACCTTCCTGACCTGCTGCACCTAGGGCAAGTGACCCTCCTGCTCCCCCCTAGCTACGCCCCTGCATGGGACAACCGCATCACTGGAGAATAGTGGCGAGAAGGTGAGTTTTCTTTTTGGGGGGCAATTCTAGAAATTCGATTCTCATGAATAGGCTAAAGTAAAGTTTTTGGAAGTTCGCTCATCTCTAGAAAGCACCTGACTGCGGAGATAGTGCAGAGGAGCCCCCAAACCGACAGGAGGAATGAAGGATCTAAGTTATAAAGAAAGATTACCGGAATTCCATTTATTTAGTCTTGAGAGAAGATGTCTGGAGGGGCGGATTAACTGGTATAACTATTTCAGGATAAATGGGGGCATTCTCATAGAGAATTCTCTAGAGAAAAAAAGTCAAGCTCTGGAGGTGACAATCCTATTTTACTATAAGAACTATACATTTGTAGAATACCCTCCCACAAGAGCTTGTTACATCATCAGCAGCTGACAGTTTAAAACAAGAATTAGATGCTTATTTTTTTAGAGGAGGATTGTAGAATATGATTCCTTGTTTTTATATAACTCACAAGGAATATCGAGAAGTTCGCTTGTAATTTCAGCAAAGGAATTCCGAAAACTATGTAACTATATAACTATGTAACTATATAACTATGTAACTATGTAATTATATAACTATGTAACTTAGTAACTATATAACTATATAACTATGTAGCTATGTAATTATATAACTATGTAACTTAGTAACTATATAACTATATAACTATGTAACTATATAACTATGTAACTATATAACTATGTAATTATATAACTATGTAGCTATGTAATTATATAACTATGTAACTTAGTAACTATGTAACTATATAACTATGTAACTATATAACGATGTAACTATATAACTATGTAAATATATAACTATGTAACTATATAACTATGTAAATATATAACTATGTAACTATATAACTATGTCATTATATAACTAGGTAATTATGTAGTCCCGATACCATTCCCCCGCTTGGCTTAAATAGCTCTGCCATAGAGTTCAAATTCTAGCCTCAGAAATCTGCACACCCTCCTCCCTTCTGAACTTATTAATATCAAAAGAGGTCCCATGAATTATAATATTTAACTCCACTTACAAATAACAGATGTTGCATGTTAATGATCTGTAGTCCATACATCACATAATTACATGAACTGACATGCAGACAAAAGGCTTTATTCATCAAGCCATAGCGCCAGGTAACATCTGGCAGCGACAGGTAGTAAATGGAGACCGCCGGGCGATGTACGCAATACCACATTTATCAAAGTGATTTTGGTGAGCGCCTCTAACAGCGACACATAGCGACCAATTCATCATCACAGACGGCTCACCGTATACTGCCGGCGCTCTGGCTTCCAGAGAGCCTGGTATAACCTGTCGCTACCTGTCGCTCTCCCATACATTTCAATGGACGATCCTTTTATTCTCTTTAAATAGAGTTTTATTTTTTTTTTTTATTTTATTTTAAATGATCAAATAATTGTGTTACCTCTTCTGGCCTATTTAAAGTCATTTTGAAAATGTTTTTGAATTTTAATATATTTATGCAGAAATGTCCTTACATGTCTGGTATTAAAGTGTTCATGTTACAATGCTATAACAATGTCATTCCATGTGTTTTTGCTTTGTTACTGGTGGATATGTGTTCAAAAACAGACTTTAATCACAAAGCCAATGGCGCTCTGGGCTACAGCGACCCGGTTTTGAGCGCCGTCGCTGTGTGAGGCTATTTTTTGGATGAATAGGGTGTGAGTCGGTCGCACTGAACTGACGCTACCGTTCGCTCCCATATAGCTCTGTTCTGGTGTTAGAGCGACTCACACAATATATTCATCAACGCCGGACAGCGACTGAGACGCTCTGAAACAATGAACCATGGCCGAGCACAGCGACTACTAGCGGTCGCTCTCAATGCCTCGCTACAGACGCTCATCTGTCGCTACCTGGCGCTAGTAATGAATCAGCCTGATAGAGGGGGAGGCCGATTCATCAATAGCGCCAGGTAGCGACAGATGAGCGACTGTAGCGTGATTTTTTCAGCGCCAGCCAGTATTCGCTGTGCTTGGCCGGCGTTAGCTTGATGACAGCGACTCAGTCGGTGTGCGGTAATGTTGAATACGGGCTGGGGGGTCGCTGTTTCACAGGTCCAGCGTTGTATGTGAGCGCCTGACAACGAATGGCCAGAGCGAACGGCTAGCTTCATATTCATCAAAAAATCACGCTCCGAATGTGCTGTCGCTGTCCATTCCTTGTTTAAACCCCAGAGCGCTGGCGGCGATGTGTATTAACTAGTTTTTAACCCCTAAACAACCATATTTTTTGATTGTAACATTATACATGTTTTTAGAATCATTTTGTTATATGAATACATTAATCTCAGACCTGTTAGATCAATTCTGCACAATTTTTTTTTTTTTTTTTTTTTTACTTAAAAATAAATCCTAACATTGCAGAAGTGGTCTCCGATTTTTTGACATTAAAAAAATTAAAAAAAAAAATGATTACCAATTAATCATGAATTATTATAGATTGCTCCATTGAAATGCATTGGACATCGCCAGGGAGCGACAGCTCATACCTGGCGCTGTGAGGGAATTTGCAGCGGCGCTGTTCGGTCCAGGCGGCTTCATGATGAATGCCGCGCTAGCCGTCGCTCTCGCCGGCGCTAGCCTCATTTAGCGTGATAAATGCGTCATTGTGACCGCCGCCGGGCGTACTTGAGTCGGTAGTCGCCGTTAGCTGCCGCTACCTGGCGCTCGTCGGACACTACCTGGCGCTATCGCTTGATGAATAAGGGCCTAAATAAAAAAACAGACATTATTATCCTTGAGTCTCGGTTTCACATGTGAAGTCAATTATCTCCTTGCTTGTGGGGTCCAATAACTCAGCTTTCAAAGACAGAGCAATCCATCAGATGAAATTCCAAAAGCAGACCTTCCCACACATACAATTTATTCTAATGAAAATGATGGCGCCAAAGGATTTCTTTCTAAATATAACAAAAATAACATTAAGTTACTATTGGCTGTTACCTATAATACTTCCCTCAGATGGTCCCTTGGTTGGACTTGTTGGACAGATGGCTTTTGTTTTACCATAATAACTGTTAGGAACTTACCTGTTCCCCAGTCACGGGCCCCTCGTCGGCGCGCTCCCTCGCTGGGGCCTCGGCTTCCGCCCCCTGCCCGGCGGCGGCAGCTCTGCCGCATCACCGGCACGTCCTCCCCCTCTTCCTCCTCGGGGGCCACGCCCGGCAGGCTGACTCATGCTCGCGCATGCACGCGAGCACGTCCTGTTATGCCCCCCGGCGGCGCTGCTCCCAGCGCATTCGCCGGGGGCAAGTTTAAAGGGACCTATCCAGGTCCAGTGGGGGGGGGCCCTCTGGGATTATGAACCCAGGGACTGGGCAGCCTGGCTGCTCAGGGCGTCCACTCCCTGGGTGGGCTCCTATTAGGAGCATTATCCTAAGTTGCACCAATCACCTACTGTGGCACCAATCAGACACTCCCCCTTTTTCCCATTGGCCAGTTCCCTTTTAAAAGTGTCCCGGTCCTGACCATCAGGGCCCGTTATAGCCTTTAGTAGCTTGGGTGTGCTTTTGGATTGCGTTTAGTGTTTATTGATTCGGCTTTGTCTTTGACCATCCCTGCCCGCTGCCCGCTCCGACCATCTGCCTGTCTGACCACGTCTTTGCCTTGTCCCTTTGATACCGCGTTCTGGTGACCACCCGGCTTTTGACCCCTGCCTGTCTCGACCATTCTCCGTCTAACCCCTTGGATACCGTGCTCTGTGACCACCCAGCTTTGACCCCTGCTCGTCTCGACCATTCCTGTCTACCTGCTGGACTCAACGTTTCGCACTGGGCCCGCTCGAACTACCAATTTGGGATACCCCTCTGTTCATCCTTCTTCACCATAAGCCTGCAATCTTTGCACCAGTAAGACCTGGGGGCAACCGAGTCTGGAGAGGCATAACCCGTGTCTCCAGCGAGCGGGGGCTTGTCTATGAGCACAAGAGGCGGTGGAGATTGGGGATTGCTTGGCTTATGAAAGAGGGGTGTCCGGCGATCCCTTACAATAACCATGTGACTTGATTTGCCAAGTACACAAAGCGCACAAGGAATTCCTTCCTTCAGTTTCCACTATTCGAATACAATACATCTTTTCGATTCCGGGGGCCGACCACAGTGGGTTTCGTTCAGTTTAAAAAGTCCCTCTCCAGACGCACACTAACTTCCTGTCACCTTATCGCCCTTGAGAACAACGTAGAATTAGCTATTCCAAAGAATCTCAAATTCTCACATTATATGTAAATATTTACGCAAAGCTGAGTTGTGGCTAAGAAGGGAAGGTTGTGTAATGGCGCAGCTTTATGAGTCACCAGCATGCTCTGCTGTGGTCAGAGACAGCTGTAAGGCCACTGGGGCGTCAAGGGGCATCGAGTGACCGTTGGAACAATTTTTCGCGACTGAAATTTAAATTTGGAGCGCTGCTACGACATCTACCCTGAGCTGCAGGAAATGAAGGAGGGCCCACGTGGAACTGGCATCAGATGAGCTGCTCGGTGCCTTATTATTGCCATTGGCTTTAAAGTCCCTTTACTGAAGCAAGTTGTCGCATTACTCTGGTGAATTGTTTAGGTGCAGATCAGACTCCTACCGTTACTGAATCACCTCTTATTTTAGCTCACAGCTTATTTTCATGACATATTTTAAAGCGTTTAAGGAATCGAGGCCTAATAGGCATTAACTTTTTTTTTAGATAAAAACAACAGCATATGAGAACCAAGAATTATATTCCCTTTACTTTCTAATCCTCGACACTCTGAGGAAGAAAGACGCATATACCAATAATCTGTGTATAAATACATTTATTTAGGGCGTATGTCTGCTGACAAAAGCTTTTTGGGGGGTGATACAATACCCCAGGTAATAGATGGTTTTTTAGGGGGTGTGTCTGCTGACATAAGCCCTTTGGAGGTTATACAAAGGCCTAGGAAATACATAGTTTTTTCAGAGCCTTCCTGACGTCTTGGTTCCTCAGACTGTAAATAAATGGGTTCAGCATAGGGGTGATGACGGTGTAGCCCATGCTCACCAGGCGGTCATAGCGTGAAGAGTACTTTGAGGGAGGACGGAAATAAATAAAAATGTCGGTGCCATAGAAGAGACAGATCACCATGAGATGGGAGGAGCAGGAGGAGAAGGCCTTGCTGCGGCTGGTGGTGGTTTTCAGTTTGGAAATAGCCTGGGCGATAAACAAGTAGGATGTTACTATAAGAAGTAAGGGGATAAAAACCACCACGGATCCTTCTGTGTACACCAAGAACTCAACCATCCGGGTACTGGAGCAAGACAGTTTGATAAGTTGGGTTGCGTCACAGAAGAAGTGTTGAATTAGTCTTTTTTGGCAATACTTTAGTTGTGAAATGTTGAAGGTGTGGAGCAACGAGTGCAGAGAAGCTGCCACCCAGCTGATGATGGTCAACCAAACTACTACCGTCCCCTTCATGACAGATTTGTAGCGTAAGGGGTAACAGATCGCTAAAAAGCGATCGAAAGCCATTGCCAACAGGAAGAAGGTCTCGGTGGTGCCAAACGACAGAAAGCAGAACATCTGCAGGAAGCAGCAAGTAAAGGAGATGGAGGTTTCTCCATGGAGGACGCTGGAGAGCAGCTTGGGTACCGTCACCGTAGAGAAAGAGATGTCCACCACCGATAGGTTGCCTAAGAAAAAGTACATGGGCGTGTGCAACTGCGGAGAAAGACGAATGGAGGTCAATAAAAGCAAGTTACCCATCCAAGTAAGAGTGTACATGGTGAGAATGGTGGTGAACAGAGCCCCGTGGTTGTAGGGGAGGTCGGAGAAGCCCAGAAGTACAAAATTGGAGGTCCAGTTGATGTTTTCAGTCATCGAGGATTTTTTTTTTGTCCAGTAATCTCACGGTAATTTCTGTAATAAGAGAAGTAAAAGAAGGGTTGACAACGATGTCCACTAAAGTCCCAAACCAATGAGAGCCAATATAAGGACACTTGAGGAACCATAGACAATAACCCACAGTATATCTGTGTGTATATATTTCTATTTATTCCCATATTGTATTCATTTTGTGCATAAGGGGGTCGATTTAGCACAGCGAGGGCCGCTAATTTTTAAGAGCGAAAGCTGCCATTCACTTGAAAGTAGCGCACTTTTTCACCTGGTGCAAAATCACCCCTATTGTCAGGGAAGTGTAGGGGGAAGGACATAGGCATGTGTCCAATGTTGGATAGGTTTAGGGGGACTCCTGGGGGACTGCAGGAAGAACAAAGAGGGGTGAGTATTGATGAATGTAACACACAATAGCATTTCAAAAG
Source organism: Gastrophryne carolinensis (assembly GCA_027917425.1). Classification (NCBI taxonomy): domain Eukaryota; kingdom Metazoa; phylum Chordata; class Amphibia; order Anura; family Microhylidae; genus Gastrophryne; species Gastrophryne carolinensis. The sequence goes on from CM051234.1 coordinate 3,180,136, forward strand.
GCAGCTGGAAAAAAAGCAGAAGCAGAAATAACAATTTAAGCTCATGTTTGACACCCCAGCTCTAATGTCACTGAATTATTTTCCCCAGGGCAGACACTGAATTATTTTGCCCAGGACAGATATAGACACTGAATTAATTTGCCCAGGACAGACACAGACACAGAATTATTTTGCCCAGGACAGACGCAGACACTGAATTATTTTGCCCAGGACAGATCCAGACACTGAATTATTTTGCCCAGGACAGATCCAGACACTGAATTATTTTGCCCAGGACAGATCCAGAAACTGAATTATTTTGCCCAGGACAGATCCAGACACTGAATTATTTTGCCCAGGACAGATCCAGAAACTGAATTATTTTGCCCAGGACACACGCAGACACTGAATTATTTTGCCCAGGACAGACACAGACACTGAATTATTTTTTCAAGGACAGATGCAGACACTGAATTATTTTGCCCAGGACAGACACAGACACTGAATTATTTTGCCCAGGACAGATCCAGACACAGAATTATTTTGCCCAGGACAGATCCAGACACTGAATTATTTTGCCCAGGACAGATGCAGACACAGAATTATTTTGCCCAGGACAGATGCAGACACTGAATTATTTTGCCCAGGACAGATGCAGATACTGAATTATTTTGCCCAGGACAGATGCAGATACTGAATTATTTTGCCCAGGACAGATGCAGACACAGAATTATTTTGCCCAGGACAGATGCAGACACTGAATTATTTTGCCCAGGACAGATGCAGACACTGAATTATTTTGCCCAGGACAGATGCAGATACTGAATTATTTTGCCCAGGACAGGTGCAGACACAGAATTATTTTGCCCAGGACAGACGCAGACACTGAATTATTTTGCCCAGGACAGCTGCAGACAATGAATTATTTTGCCCAGGACAGATGCAGACAATGAATTATTTTGCCCAGGACAGACGCAGACAATGAATTATTTTGCCCAGGACAGATGCAGACACTGAATTTTTTTGCCCAGGACAGGTGCAGACACAGAATTATTTTGCCCAGGACAGACGCAGACACTGAATTATTTTGCCCAGGACAGCTGCAGACAATGAATTATTTTGCCCAGGACAGACGCAGACAATGAATTATTTTGCCCAGGACAGACGCAGACAATGAATTATTTTGCCCAGGACAGATCCAGGCACTGAATTATTTATTCACACTGAATGTATTAATATAGTGATTGATTTTATTCATAATTTCTGCTTATTATGCCTTTTTTTTCACAAATTTAAAGTGAATAAAGTACGGTCACAATGATTGTAAGCTCTACATGTGTCAGATATGTTCAGGTCACTGAAGCCATGTTTCACATGAACATATACAGTACGGGGAGAGCAGATGGAGAGTTAATGGCACAGATTTGGTGCTTTTCCCATCATGCAATTAGGGGCAGGGACCCCAAAACACATAAATAATCCCCACCCCCATAGACTTTAATGGTCATTAGATCGGGGTGATGCAGAACCAGAACATTGCATCCTATTCAGCAGAAGCAGGACAGAATAGCGTCAGAGCCGGCTCATCACTGGTAACAGCCGTCACATGATCCCTGGCACAACTCTAAATTTAACCCTAAAGCTCGGTGTTACCATTACACGGGTATCACATGGTACACAGCCACCAAATGCGATCCATGTCAACCTCTGTAAAGCCTTCACATTGATGGCCCGTAGAAAGGCAGAAACACTTTAGGAAACACTATTTAAAGTGGACCAACACCCACCGCTGATCGGCCCGGGAATCTATAAGATTCCCTGGAAGATCAGCTCCCAGGACGCCCACAAATCCTACCTTCTCCTCGTTCCAACGGCGCATGCGCGGGCCGCCGCCGCCTCTCGTGCTTTCCTCGAGCAGGGCGCGCACCCTCGCCGGCTGTTTGTGAATGGCTGGCGCGGGCGCGCTCCCTGTAAGAGGGACGCGCGACAGGTGGCGGCGGGCGCGCTCAGCTTGTCCGTCGCTGGTCCTCGCTTGTTCGTCGGCGGTGATTGGAGGAGAGCTCGCGCATGCGCCGTAGGAGCGGGGTGAGGTGAGTTTTTTGTGGATTTCTGGGGGTTTCGACCCCGATCGGGGTGCCCCGCGGAAGTGAACCAACACCCAGGATAGTGAAAATCCTGAGTGTTGGTCCACTTTAAACAATAGGGACCAGCACCACAAATATAGTCATAACAATAGGGAGTGCCCCAATAGCTCCAAAATACAAAATATTTAATCAGCCAAACACAGAATGGGGCTAAACTGAAGGGCCCTACAACCAGTAATAAAAAATATATTCTTTTTATTATTAGTCATTGAAGCCACACACAACATCTTAAAAACATATTAGCACATGAGACAACTTAAAACCAAAACAGAAGCTTGTCTATCCTGGACCCAAGTTACTACATATATGTACAAATTTATAGGTAAAATACCTTGGGCGGATTATTTAACTGAGCACTCCCCACAATTCCTCAATAATAACCATCCCTCTTACAGTAACAAACATAAATCACAATTCCAATACATAATAAGGGTATCACATGGTACACAGTCACCAAATGCGATCCATGTCAACCTCTGTAGAGCCTTCACATTGATGGCCCGTAGATAGGCAGAAACATAAATCACAATTCCAATACATAATAATTTCATAGATAATACTAATATAAAGTGCAACGTGCTATTTGTAAGCAAATATACAACCTCAATAATTAATCCCACCTATGCTAAAGTGCAATCATACAAATAAAGTGCAAAAAAGTGACAAAAGATTCTATATTATAAACTAAGTGTGTAAAAAAAATGTGTGTTAGGGCGAGCGCTGCACGCCCATCTCACAGCAAGTCACTTACCTCCATGGCTGCATGCAGCCGTCATCCATCTTGCAGCACTTCCCTCATGGCTGCATCCAGCTGCCGCCCTTCCCCCCATGCTTCCTCCTCACATGCTCAGGTGCGTGCACGTCTCCACTAGAGGGCGAGCGTACTGGCTTCCTGAGATTTAAAGGGCCTGTACAGCACTGATTGGTGTTGGTCATCCAATCCTGCATCCTCTTCCCCGATTTAAAGAGGCACTTCCTTCCTTCAGTGCCGGATCTTGGTCTCTCCATGCTTGTTGAAAGTCAGACATTCTTGGATTGCTCACCCGTGTACCGACCTCTGCCTGTCCCCGACTCTGAACCTTTGCTGCCTGCCCCGACCTCGGCTACTCACTTTTACTGTGAACCTGTGCTGCCAGCCCTGACCTCTGCCTGTACTTACTACGCCTTTTGCCTGCCACTTGTGTACCTCGCTGAACCTCGGCTGACTGTGGGACTGGGCCGCTGTTGGGGGGTAGCGACCTGGGGGGCACTCGCCGCACAAGACCAACCTGCCTTGCGGGGGGCTCTGGTGAATACCGGTGGCCCCTTAGACTCCGCTCCCCTGACACGAGTCCGCTCCACCCGGTCCGTGACAATGTGCTTGGTGTATTGGCCGAACAAGCAGCTGTATATTCAGAAACAATGGCCTAAGAAAAGGAGTAAAAAGGGAGGGGGGGAGAGAAAATGGGGGAGGAAATGAGGAGGAACAAACAGTCTACTATCTCAATGTAATAAATGGCATAGCTACCGCCCAGTACACATCAATCGGAGAGGGTCCAGGTTGGCAGGGATGCCAACTTTAGGAAACACAACAATGTACCCAGAGGGACAGTAGAAGCAATATCACGTTTGCTGAGGCTTGAGGTTAAGACTCGAGATGAGCAGGAAAAAATCGATGTGGCACGAATCCGCATTCCTTGAGATTTTTTGGGATTTAGGCCCATCAAATTTTTCCCTGAAGTAGGTGAAACCCTCCCAAAAACTCACCTGTTGCCTCGCTCCATCATCCGGGCAAGTGTCCCATGTTGTTCCCTGCTCAGCACACAGAGTACTTACCCCAGAATCCCAGAAGGAGGTCGCGTGTCATGGGCGCATAACATCATCGAGTCTGCACATCATGCATATAGGTAGGGGAAAACCGGCCAATAGTGATAGGGGTGTAGAAAGTCACAGCGTCATGCACAAGATCGGGGCCAATCACTGCCACCCACAGAGACCACTGTGGGGGCCTGGGTATAACTAGGAACACGTTAATGAGCTAATAAGAATACTTTATATTGAATTACCCATACAATTAGCTCTTTTGTGGTTTCTACCCATGAAAGTGCATTGGGAGTGCCATATCCTAAACTAGACTCAAGATGGCAGTAGTGGGTTTAGGCCATAGACTAACATTAGGCCATAGGCTATGATGGGGATTATTCTAGAAGTTGAAGTCATAACAGTCATAACAGGAGGTAGAGTAGAAACATAGTTATAACTAGAAGGGTAGTGATTAGTTGGAAGGTTGCTCCCATATTCGGACATGAGGCTGAACATGTGATAGAAGGTTCTGGAGGGTGGTGAGAAGGGATATAGGGAAGCCCCAACCTAAGCTATGTGTGATTCACCATCTTGAATTGTAATGGAGCAGGAGTACTGACTCCAAGAGAGAGAGGAGGGAGAGATCCAGCAACGGACATTATTCTCTTTGGGAAGCAATACTTACTAATTGTACCTGTAACTATGGACAGAACCAGAGCTGTAACTGGATGGATATATTGTACTTGTTCCGTGTTTGCTGTTTGCTTGTGGATTAAATAAAGAGGAACTCTGCTTTCATCTACTGGACAGCTGTTCATCTTTCCAAGCGGCTACAGTGAGTACTAACCTTTCCCGCAACCCTAACCCTTACCTACTCACAACATACACGCAAAGCATCCTAGGCCCAGAAGAACCCGTTCCCTGCCACCCCGGTGCGTGAGGGTGTGATGGATGGAGGTCCCAATCAATAAAATGAATATATATGTGAACATCCCCTCTCTCTGCATTGTAAGCTTTAGTGGCTAATAAAGGTGAAATAAACCCTCAGTAAGCCACTTATCTCTGCGCTGATTCTTTCTTTTGCTTGTACTGAATTAGAGCAATAAAGTTAATGAAGCACGCTACTATTAACATATTACTGTGAACAAGATGGCGCTGGGGAGCTGGCCAACACCTTATTATGTCCGGCCCCTGAGGCTTCCCTAACATTCTTAAGAATATCAGTTTTGGCTGTGATGACCAATCATTGAGCCAGTAATTAGATTTTTCCTTATATGATGATGTCCAATAGATGACGTGTGCTGTTTTTTTTTACTTCGATATAAAAATAAAGTGCCACTGGGCGGAGTGACAGAAAGCGCTTTCCCGTGTAACATTGAGCACATACTGTTATGTCTGGGTCCTTCATTAAGCGTATATTTTCACTGCCTTAGATTATTTTGGAAGACCAAACAAAACCAGAGAAACTCTCTGAACCGTAGAGCGCAAAAGGGGTCTGCCCCCAGTTTCCTTATCAAGGGCTACACCACCACGTCTCCCAACCTACCCTACCAGAGCAGCCACTGACAACATCCTCCCTGGATGGTATGGTGCAGCATACCCTGTTTCCCTGAAAATAAGCCCTAGCATCATAAACAAACATATCAAGTAGTCCCACTGGAATCGCTTCACTCCTGAGCATATATGAGAGCATTGTGGTGGCTTTGGGTTTCCAGGGAGTGCAAACTGCTACACTTGAAGTGCAATGCAACTTGTAAGAGAGCGGCTGGAATGCCAAGAAACACATATTATGAAGCTTAATTTTATATAAGACCTGTCATATTTTCAGGGAAACGTGATGACGTGCACCCAGCGGCGTCCTCTAGGACCTTATATTCTGAGGTAAGAGTGGGAAGCAACATGGGACGGTTGTGTCAGATTACGGAGTAAGGCCCCAAGTAAGTTAAAATTTAATTTGGATGAACTTGAATTTCTTAGGGAAATGAGTCTAATCGTTCTAATTGAAATAAGGAAATTTGCTTATCTCTATCTGAGCCAACGAAAGGAAAAAAAATGTCTCGTAATCTCATGTCCTTTCATTCTGTATGAAGAGCCGGATCTGGCAGACATAGAAATCCTTCCTTATATCATTCATATTGTTTCTTCATTAGGGAGACGAGGGTCTCCAGAACGTTACAGAGCTTAATTGGGATTTTTTTCTAATTCTCTGGGGTTTTCTTTAAACTCAACTGAAAACCTTTTTATTATTTCCTACAAGACAAATAACTCACTTTGAGTCATTCCAGGTTGTCATAAAACTTTATACCTATATAACAATGTCAATGATAATAGAAAAATGGGCCGAAGAGAGACGAATGTGGTGCCGACTGCATCCCCTGCTCACCTTCTAGATGTAGCGTGCCCGCGCCGCCCATTCAGAAACGCACACGACTAAATCTGGAATGCCAAGAAATGCATATTTTGGAGCAAAATTTTATATAAGACCTGTCATATTTTCAGAAAAAAACAGGGTTTATACCAAATGATGACGTGCACCCAGCGGCGTGACTGTGCCGGGGATCTTATATTCTGGGGTAAGAGTGGAAAGAAACATGGGACGGATGTGTCAGACGATGGAGTGAGGCCGCAGGTGAGTCATAAAAATTCGATTCAAATGAACCTGAATTTCTTTGGGAAATGAGTCTAATCGTTCTAATTGAAATAAGGAAATTTGCTTATCTCTATCTGAGCCGATGAAAGGGAAGAAAAATGTCTCGTAACCTCACGTCTCATCGTTCTGTATGAAGAGCCAGATCCGGCAGACATAGAAATCCTTCCTTATATCATCCATATTGTTTCTTCATTAGGGAGACGAGGGTCTCCAGAACGTTACAGAGCTTAATTGGGATTTTCCTTCTAATTCTCTGGGGTTTTCTTTAAACTCAACTGAAAACCTTTTTATTATTTCCTTTAATATTTTCTACAAGACAAATAACTCGCTTTGAGTCATTCTAGGTCCTCATAAAACTTTATACCTATATAACAATGTCAATGATAATAGAAAAATGGACCGAAGAGAGCCGAGTGTGGCGCCGACTGCATCTTCTGCTCACCTTCTAGATGTGACGTGCCCACGCCGACCATTCAGAAACACGCACGACTAAAGCTGGAATGCCAAGAAATGCATATTTGGAGCAAAATGTTATATAAGACCTGTTGTATTTTCAGGGAAACAGGGTTTATACCAAATGATGACGTGCACCCAGCGGCGTGACTGTGTCGGGGACCTTATATTCTGGGGTAAGAGTGGGAAGAAACATGGGACGACTGTGACAGATGATGGAGTGAGGCCGCAGGTGAGTCATTAAAATTCGATTCAAATGAACCTGAATTTCTTTGGGAAATGAGTCTAATCGTTCTAATTGAAATAAGGAAATTTGCTTATCTCTATCTGAGCCAATGAAAGGGAAGAAAAATGTCTCGTAACCTCACGTCCCATCGTTCTGTATGAAGAGCCGGATCCGGCAGACATAGAAATCCTTCCTTATATCATCCATATTGTTTCTTCATTAGGGAGACGAGGGTCTCCAGAACGTTAAAGAGCTTAATTGGGATTTTTTTTTCTAATTTTCTGGGGTTTTCTTTAAACTCAACTGAAAACATTTTTATTATTTCCTTTAATATTTCCTACAAGACAAATAACTCACTTTGAGTCATTCCAGGTCGTCATAAAACTTTATACCTATATAACAATGTCAATGATAATAGAAAAATGGGCCGAAGAGAGACGAATGTGGTGCCCACTGCATCCCCTGCTCACCTTCTAGATGTAGCGTGCCCGCGCCGCCCATTCAGAAACGCACACGACTAAATCTGGAATGCCAAGAAATGCATATTTTGGAGCAAAATTTTATATAAGACCTGTCATATTTTCAGAAAAAAACAGGGTTTATACCAAATGATGACGTGCACCCAGCGGCGTGACTGTGCCGGGGATCTTATATTCTGGGGTAAGAGTGGGAAGAAACATGGGACGACTGTGACAGATAATGGAGTGAGGCTGCAGGTGAGTCATTAAAATTCGATTCAAATGAACCTGAATTTCTTTGGGAAATGAGTCTAATCGTTCTAATTGAAATAAGGAAATTTGCTTATCTCTATCTGAGCCAATGAAAGGGAAGAAAAATGTCTCGTAACCTCACGTCCCATCGTTCTGTATGAAGAGCCGGATCCAGCAGACATAGAAATCCTTCCTTATATCATCCATATTGTTTCTTCATTAGGGAGACGAGGGTCTCCAGAACGTTACAGAGCTTAATTGGGATTTTTTTCTAATTCTCTGGGGTTTTCTTTAAACTCAACTGAAAACCTTTTTATTATTTCCTTTAATATTTCCTACAAGACAAATAACTCACTTTGAGTCATTCCAGGTCGTCATAAAACTTTATACCTATATAACAATGTCAATGATAATAGAAAAATGGGCCGAAGAGAGACGAATGTGGCGGCGACTGCATCCCCTGCTCACCTTCTAGATGTAGCGTGCCCGCGCCGCCCATTCAGAAACGCACGTGACTAAATCTGGAATGCCAAGAAATGCATATTTTGGAGCAAAATTTTATATAAGACCTGTCATATTTTCAGAAAAAAACAGGGTTTATACCAAATGATGACGTGCACCCAGCGGCGTGACTGTGCCGGGGATCTTATATTCTGGGGTAAGAGTGGAAAGAAACATGGGACGGATGTGTCAGAGGATGGAGTGAGGCCGCAGGTGAGTCATAAAAATTCGATTCAAATGAACCTGAATTTCTTTGGGAAATGAGTCTAATCGTTCTAATTGAAATAAGGAAATTTGCTTATCTCTATCTGAGCCGATGAAAGGGAAGAAAAATGTCTCGTAACCTCACGTCTCATCGCTCTGTATGAAGAGTCAGATCCGGCAGACATAGAAATCCTTCCTTATATCATTCATTTTGTTTCTTCATTAGGGAGACGAGGTTCTCTAGAGTGTTACTGAGCCTAATTGGGATTGCAGCTTTTCCTTCTAATTCTCTGGAGTTTTTTTAAACCCAACTGAAAACCTTTTCATTATTCCCTTTAATATTTTCTACAAGACAAATAACTCACTTTAAGTCATTCCGGGTCGTCATAAAACTATGTATATATATATATATATATATATATATATATATATATATTAATGTCAATGATAATAGAAAAATATCTCCTTCCTGTAATGGTCCCACACAACACACCCAACTTTGACTGTGTGGGGTGTTGTTCCTCTTTGCGGCAGCATCCCGAATTGGGGGATGTGTGTATTCCCAACTAGGTCACCCTATACACTCACCTTCCAGACGCTTCTAGGACGAGGACTCCACCGAGTGAAAGCGAGCTCACTGATTGGCAGAGCGGCCTGCTCAGCCAATCGGTGCATTCGCATTCGCTTGGCTCCCTTCAGCTCCACTGATGGCTAAGCAACAGAGTGGGGCCGAAGGGAGCCGAGTGCGCCGTCAGCTGCAACCACCGCTCACCTTCTAGATGTGGCGCTCAGCCAATCGGTGCCCTCACATTCGCTTGGTTCCCTTCGTCTCCACTGATGGCTAAGCCGCCTGTACGGCGAGGCAACTGAGTGGTGCCGAAAGGGCGCTGAGTGCCCTGCCAGCTGCATCCCCTGCTCACCTTCTAGATGGCCACGCTGCCTGTTCAGAAACACGCACAGATAAAGGTGAGCGGGGATGTGGCCAAGGAACAGACAGAGGGCTTCAGGAGAAGGTGAGTGCATTGGGGATTCTGGGGGGGGGGAGGGGTTACACAGTGGGGCCTCCTGAATCGGAGTGGAACTCAAATGGAACTGGAGTCCAAAAGCCTGTGAATTTCCTCTTTAAAGGCACAGTAAACACAAATATAATAAGGACATCTTCTTTCCCCAGCTTCCGGTTGGCCAACGCTCATAAAACCCATGATTTCTGAAAATGAGGGGCACCATATGTATTAACCCCAGAATTCCTTGGATCACAGCTAATGCTCACTGTTAGTGGCAGTCATTGCCTAGTGGTATGGAAGCGGCCTTGTGACCAGAGAGTGGATGGTTCGATTCCCCAGCCGGGACATAACTGAAGTGGCTCTAACCTAACCCTCCAACTGCTGTTGTTAGGGCATCCCACCTCTCCAGGTATGTGTGCACTCACTGCTTGTGTTTGTCCCAGATGGGTTAAATATGGAGGAAAAAATCATACAAGGCCTGTAAAGAGTCACTGTGACTGACATACAGGGTCAGGGCATCAAACGAGGATGCTGGGAGCTTCATTCTTAAAAACTAGATACCTGGGCTGAGGCCGGGCCTTGTCTTTGAGGAGGAAGGAACTGTGGAGGAGGAACCCCATTACCCTGCACTGTGGAGACACCTGAGCTAAGATCGCGCCTTGTCTATGAGGAGGAACCCTGTTACCCTGCTATCTGGAGACACCTGAGCTGAGGCCGGGCCTTGTCTATGAGGAGGAACCCTGTTACTCTGCACTATGGAGACACCTGAGCTGAGGCCGGGCCTTGTCTATGAGGAGGAACCCCATTACCCTGCACTTAGGACCTTAGCTAAGTTCTGGCCTTGTCTATGAGGAGGAACCCCGTTACCCTGCACTGTGGAGACACTGGAGCTGAGACTGGGCCTTGTCTATGAGGAGGAACCCCGTTGCCCTGCACTGTGGAGACACCTGAGCTGAGGCCGGGCCTTGTCTATGGGGAGACACCCCGTTACCCTGCACTGTGTAGACACCTGAGCTGAGATTGCCCCTTGTCTGTGAGGAGGAACCCCATTACCCTGCACTGTGGAGACACCTGAGCTGAGATCGCGCCTTGTCTATGAGGAGGAAGCCCATTACCCTGCACTGTGGAGACACCTGAGCTGAGATTGTGCCTTGTCTATGAGGAGGAACCCCGTTACCATGCACTGTGGAGACACCTGAGCTGAGGCCGGGCCTTGTCTATGAGGAGGAAGGAACTGTGGAGGAGGAACCCCATTACCCGGCACTGTGGAGACACCTGAGCTGAGATTGCGCCTTGTCTATGAGGAGGAACCCCGTTACCCTGCTATCTGGAGACACCTGAGCTTAGGCCGGGCCTTGTCTATGAGGAGGAACCCCGTTACCCTGCACTGTGGAGACACCTGAGCTGAGATTACATCTTGTCTATGAGGAGGAACCCTGATTCCTTGCACTGTGGAGACACCTGAGCTGAAACCGGGCATTGTCTATGAGGGAGAACCCTGATTCCTTGCACTGTGGAGACACCTGAGCTGAGGCAGGGCCTGGACTATGAGGAGGAACCCCATTAACCTACACTGTGGAGACACCTGAGCTGAGGCCAGGCCTTGTCTATGAGGAGGAACCCCGTTACCCTACACTGTGGCGACACCTGAGCTGAGGCCGGGCCCTGTCTATGAGGAGGAACCCTGTTACCCTACACTGTGGAGACACCTGAGCTGAGGCCGGGCCTTGTTTATGAGGAGGAACCCAATTACCCTGCACTGTGGAGACACCTGAACTTAGGCTAGGCCTTGTCTATGAGGAGGAACCCCGTTACCCTGCACTGTGGAGACACCTGAGCTGAGGCCAGGCTTTGTCTATGAAGAGGAACCACGTTACCCTGCACTGTGGAGACACCTGAGCTGAAGCCGGGCCTTGTCTATGAGGAAGAACCCCATTATTACCCTGCAGTGTGGAGACACCTGAGCTGAGATCGCGCCTTGTCTATGAGGAGGAACGCCGTTACCCTGCCCTGTGGGGACACCTGAGCTGAGGTCATGTCTTGTCTATGAGGAGGAACCCCGTTACCCTGCACTGTGGAGACACCTGAGCTGAGGCCAGACCTTATCTATGAAAGGAAACCCGTTACCCTGCACTGTGGAGACACCTGAGCTGAGGCTGGGTCTTGTCTATGAGGAGGAACTCTGTTACCCTGCACTGTGGGGACACCTGAGCTGAGGCCACACCTTATCTATGAGAAGGAAACCCGTTACCCTGCACTGTGGAGACACCTGAGCTGAGGCTGGGTCTTGTCTATGAGGAGGAACTCCGTTAACCTGCACTTTGGGGACACCTGAGCTGAGGCCAGGCCTTGTCTATGAGGAAGAATTCCATTACTCTGCACTGTGGAGACACCTGTGCTGAGGCCTTGTCTATGAGGAGGAACCCCTTAACCCTGAACTGTGGAGACACCTGAGCTTAGTCCAGGGCTTGTCTATGAGGAGGTACCCCATTACCCGGCACTTTGAAGGGACCTGAGCTGAATCCAGGCCTTGTCTATGAAAAGGAACCCCATTACCCTGCACTTTGGAGGGACCTGAGCAGAGGCCGGGCCTTGTCTATGAGGAGGAAACCCATTACCCTGCACTGTGAAGAAACGTGAGCTGAGGCCGGGGTTTGGCTATGAGGAGGAACCCCATTAACCTGTACTGTGGAGACACCTGAGCTGAGTACCCCGTACTCTGTGCTGTGTAGAGACCTGAGGGCTCGGCCTTGACTACGATGAGGAACCCCTGCACTGTGGAGAGACCTAAGCAAAGGTTGGAACTAGTCTTTGATGATGACCCATTGTCCTGCAATGTGGAGAGACCTGAGATGAGGCCATGTCTTGTCTATGAGGAGGTAGTCATGTGATTGGCAGCGATACAATCAAGGAGGTAAGCATAGGATGACTTGACTTTTGTTTCTTTTTTAAGGTAGGGAATAATAAGATATCCAAGAGCTCACCAGATGCCTATCCATTCCCTGCAGCATGCTGTAGGTTCTGTAGCAGGTTTCCAAAGTTTGCTCCTCTTCTCGTTCTTTTTTCCAGGACCATGCTCCAAATGGTTGCACTGCTGCCCCTTTCTCTCAGCACTCTCAACCGAAGCGAACTTGGCAAATGGGACCACTGTGGCTTGCCAGGCTCCTTCATAGTCAGAGGGGCAGCTATGCAACCGTATTTGAAGGTGGTTGATCGGAAAGGAGAGGCAAGCTTTAGAGCCCTGCTGTTTTGGATAAAAGGGGGGGGGGCTGCAGACACCCTGAGGTGTAAGGGGAATACACACAACCTATGCTGAGGCTGGGCCTTGTTTATGAGGAGGGACCCCGTTACCCTGCACTTTGGAGACACCTGAGCTGAGGCCGGGCCTTGTCTATGAGGAGGAATCCCGTTACCTCGCACTGTGGAGACACCTGAGCTGGGGCTGGGCCTTGTCTATGAGGAGAAACCCCATTACCCTGCACTGTGGAGACACCTCAGCTGAGGTCGGGCCTTGTGTATGAGGGAGAACCCTGTTTCTCTGCACTGTGGAGACACCTGAGCTGAGGCCAGGCCTTGTCTATTAGAAGGAACCCCATTACCTTGCACTGTGGAGACACCTGAGCTGAGGCGGGCCTTGTCTATGAAGAGGAACCCCGTTACCCTGCACTGTGGAGACACCTGAGCTGAGGCCAGACCTTGTCTATGAGGAGGGACCCCATTACCCTGTACTGTGGAGACACCTGAGCTGAGGCTCGGCCTTGTCTATAAGGAGGGACCCCGTTACCCTGCACTTTGGAGACATCTGAGCTGAGGCTCGGCCTTGTCTATGAGGAGGAACCCCGCTACCCCGCACTGTGGAGACACCTGAGCTGGGGCTGGGCCTTGTCTATGAGGAGAAACCCCGTTACCCTGCACTGTGGAGACACCTGATCTGAGTCCAGGTCTTGTCTATGAGGAGGAACCCCGTTACCCTGCACTGTGGAGACACCTGAGCTGAGGTTGGGCCTTGTGTATGAGGGAGAACCCTGTTTCTCTGCACTGTGGAGACACCTGAGCTGAGGCCAGGCCTTGTCTATTAGAAGGAACCCCATTACCCTGCACTGTGGAGAGATTTGAGCTGAGGCCAGGCCTTGTCTATGAGGAGGATCCAGTTACCCTGTACTCTGGAGACACCTGAGCTGAGGCCTGGCCTTGTCTATGAGGAGGAAACCATTACCATGTACAGTGGAGACACCTGAGCTGAGGCGGGCCTTGTCTATGAGGAGGAACCCCGTTACCCTGCACTGTGGAGACACCTGAGCTGAGGCCAGACCTTGTCTATGAGGAGGAACCCCATTACCCTGTACTGTGGAGACACCTGAGCTGAGGTTTGGCCTTGTCTATAAGGAGGGACCCCGTTACCCTGCACTTTGGAGACACCTGAGCTGAGGCTCGGCCTTGTCTATGAGGAGGAACCTCGCTACCACGCACTGTGGAGACACCTGAGCTGGGGCTGGGCTTTGTCTATGAGGAGAAACCCCGTTACCCTGCACTGTGGAGACACCTGAGCTGAGTCCAGGTCTTGTCTATGTGGAGGAACCCCGTTACCCGGCACTGTGGAGACACCTGAGCTGAGGCCGGGCCTTGTGTATGAGGGAGAACCCTGTTTCTCTGCACTGTGGAGACACCTGAGCTGAGGCCGGGGCCTTGTCTATGAGGGAGAACCCTGTTTTCCTGCACTGTGGAGACACCTGAGCTGAGGCCTGGCCTTGTCTATGAGAAGGAACCCCATTACCCTGCACTGTGGAGAGACTTGAGCTGAGGCCGGGCCTTGTCTATGAGGAGGAAGCCATTACCATGTACAGTGGAGACACCTGAGCTGAGGCGGGCCTTGTCTATGAGGAGGAACCCCGTTACCCTGCACTGTGGAGACACCTGAGCTGAGGCCAGACCTTGTCTGTGAGGAGGAACCCCATTACCCTGTACTGTGGAGACACCTGAGCTGGGGCCGGGCCTTGTCTATGAGGAGGAACCCTGCTATCCTTCACTGTGGAGACACCTGAGTTGAGGTGAGGCCTTGTCTATGAGGTGGAGCCCCGTTACCCTGCACTGTGGAGAGACCTGAGCTGAGGCCAGGTCTTGTCTATGAGGAGGAAACCATTGCCATGTACCCTGGAGACACCTGAGCTGAGGCGGGCCTTGTCTTTGAGGAGGAACCCCATTACCCTGTACTGTGGAGACACCTGAGTTGAGGACGGGCCTTGTCTATGAGGAGGAACCCCATTATCCTGCACCATGGGAACACCTGAGTTGATGTGAGGCCTTGTCTATGAGGAGGAGCCCCGTTACCCTGCACTTTGGAGAGACCTGAGCTGAGGCCAGACCTTGTATATGAAGAGGAACACCGTTACCCTGCACTGTAGAATGACCTGAGCAGAGGATGCATCTTAAATATAAAGAGGAACCCCAATACCCTGCACTGTGGAGACACCTGAGCTGAGGCCAGGCCTTTTCTATGAGGAGGAATCCCATTACCCTGCACTGTGGAGACACCTGAGCTAAGGCAAGGCCTTGCTTTTAAGGATGAACCCCATTACTCTGCACTGTGTAGAGACCTGAGAGCCGGCCTTGACTATGAGGAGGAATCCCTTTATCCTGCACTGTGGAGAGACCTAAGCAAAGGTTGGACCTAGTCTTTGATGATGAACCCATTACCCTGCACTGTGGAGAGACCTGAGCTAAGGAGAGGCCTTGTCTATGAGGAGGAACCCCATTACCCTGCACTGTGGAGAGATTTGATCTGAGGCCACGCCTTGTCTATGAGGAGGATCCCACTACCCTGTACTCTGGAGACACCTGAGCTGAGGCCGGGCCTTGTCTATGAGGAGGAAACCATTACCATGTACAGTGAAGACACCTGAGCTGAGGCGGGCCTTGTCTATGAGGAGGAACCCCGTTACCCTGCACTGTGGAGACACCTGAGCTGAGGCCAGACCTTGTCTATGAGGAGGGACCCCATTACCCTGTACTGTGGAGACACCTGAGCTGAGGCTCGGCCTTGTCTATAAGGAGGGACCCCGTTACCCTGCACTTTGGAGACACCTGAGCTGAGGCTCGGCCTTGTCTATGAGGAGGAACCCTGCTACCCCGCACTGTGGAGACACCTGAGCTGGGACTGGGCCTTGTCTATGAGGAGAAACCCCGTTAGCCTGCACTGTGGAGACACCTGATCTGAGTCCAGGTCTTGTCTATGAGGAGGAACCCCGTTACCCTGCACTGTGGAGACACCTGAGCTGAGGCCGGGGCCTTGTCTATGAGGGAGAACCCTGTTTTCCTGCACTGTGGAGACACCTGAGTTGAGAAGGAACCCCATTACCCTGCACTGTGGAGAGACTTGAGCTGAGGCCGGGCCTTGTCTATGAGGAGGATCCCAATTACTCTGTACTCTGGAGACACCTGAGCTGAGGCCCGGCCTTGTCTATGAGGAGGAAACCATTACCATGTACAGTGGAGACACCTGAGCTGAGGCGGGCCTTGTCTATGAGGAGGAACCCCGTTACCCTGCACTGTGGAGACACCTGAGCTGAGGCCAGACCTTGTCTATGAGGAGGAACCCCATTACCCTGTACTGTGGAGACACCTGAGCTGGGGCCGAGCCTTGTCTATGAGGAGGAACCCCGCTATCCTTCACTGTGGAGACACCTGAGTTGAGGTGAGGCCTTGTCTATGAGGTGGAGCCCCGTTACCCTGCACTGTGGAGAGACCTGAGCTGAGGCCAGGTCTTGTCTATGAGGAGGAAACCATTGCCATGTACCCTGGAGACACCTGAGCTGAGGCAGGCCTTGTCTATGAGGAGGAACCCCATTACCCTGTACTGTGGAGACACCTGAGTTGAGGACGGGCCTTGTCTATGAGGAGGAACCCCATTATCCTGCACCATGGGAACACCTGAGTTGATGTGAGGCCTTGTCTATGAGGAGGAGCCCCGTTACCCTGCACTTTGGAGACACCTGAGCTGTGGCCAGGCCTTGTCTATGTGGAGGAACCCCATTATCCTGCACTGTGGAGACACCTGAGCTGAGGCCGGGCCTTGTCTATGAGGAGGAACCCCGTTACCCTGCACTGTGGAGACACCTGAGCTGAGGCCGGGTCTTGTCTATGAGGAGGAACCCCGTTACCCTGCACTGTGGAGACACCTGAGCTGAGGCCGGGCCTTGTCTATGATGAGGAACCCCATTAACCTGCACTTTGGAGGGACCTGAGCTGAGGCTGGGCCTTGTCTATGAGGAGGAACACTGTTACCCTGCACTTTGGAGAGACCTGAGCTGAGACCAGGTCTTGTCTATGAGGAGGAATCCCACCACCCTTTACTGTGGAGAGGCCTCAACTTAGACTGGACCTTGTCTATGAGGAACTGAGCTGAACTAGTGAGTACTGAACCTGACTTCTCAGATGAAGGCTAAAGACAATTGTTAACTCTTGCCTTACTCTTAATTTGAGATACTTAGGAGGTGGGATAACCCAACTATAACCCAACTTCATCTACCAAACTGACTGTTGGTTGACACAGATTTGAGGTTTTTTTTCAGGTAACCGCTCTTTATACACGTTTGCATCTGTGATTTACTTTCTTGTTCGATTGTACTATTAGAGCTTTATTTAGGGGAAGTGAATACAATGTTTTCGTGCTATCGCTTGGTGCTTTGCTGCCACATGTTGGCCAGTTCCGTTTCGCAGAACTGTTGACAACGTTCAACTCATTTTGTTCATGTTTCTTTGTATAAAGTCCTACAAGTCATGTGACCTTGCTGGTTGTAACTACACACCTGTCCTCCATTTAATATCCAAACATCGCACGAGGTGTATGTGAGGCCTACAATGCTGAGGGGTCGCAGAGAAC
The DNA here is from genome assembly GCA_027917425.1 of Gastrophryne carolinensis. NCBI lineage: Eukaryota > Metazoa > Chordata > Amphibia > Anura > Microhylidae > Gastrophryne > Gastrophryne carolinensis. The sequence continues at coordinate 3,197,668 of CM051234.1, forward strand.
TGTTGCTGATTTCGAGGTATTTGGAATAGACACCTATGCTTCAGCACTGCATCACTCTTGGACTGCATCACAGGGAGTAAAAATAGCAAATTCATTAGCATGTCCTATCTGCCTACGTGATTTGATACCAGGATCACACTCTATTACAGACCAGGGCTGGCTGGTCTCAAGGTCTCAGGGCATCCTTGCACATGATTGGTGTGTGCATAACTAAAAACTAGAGATAAGCGAACCGATTTGTCAGGAATCAGCACTCGTTCTGAAGTTCAGGGAAAAATCGATTTGACACAAATCCAAGTTTAGGGGGATTTCTCCGGATTTTTTCCTGAAATCCTTTAAAGAAAAAAACTCACCTACCCTGTCCTTGCTTCTTGAGGTGTCGGCATGTGTCCATGTCCTTGGATGTCCAATGCTGGCCCCTGTAGGTCTAAGGGAGGTCCTCCTGCAGTATTAGGTGGCAAGTGAAGGTGCTCTTTGAGTTCTTCCAGCTTTGTCTCCCTGCTGATTGGCTGTTGCCCTGATGCACAGAGCTGTCCCACCACAAGAATACACAGCGCCTAGCCAAAAAGAGAAACCGGCCTGGCACCCCCAGAGGCCAAACTGCTGAAACAGGATGGATCACACAGCCCCAATTAAAAATGGCTGCCAGAATGGAGCTATGAGGCAGAGAGAGAAAAGTGATCACCCTAACGATGACATCACTGGAGCAGGAAGACAGCGTAGGAAGGACCAAGCCTCACTTGCAGCTGCTGTCTAACACCATTGGAAGACCTCCCCTGGACCCAGATTGACTACAGGGGCCAACGTGGACATCCAAAGACAGATTCGACAGATTCGTAAGAATTCGATTAATAAAGTTCCAAGTTTCTTGGGGAAATTTGGTCAATCGTCTGAGTCAAATTTTTATTAAATTTGTCTCTACTAAAAACATTTTTTGTCAGTTGCACTAGAGTTAGATACATACAGTAGATATTGTCAGGCAATGACTCTGGATACAGTTCTTAGTTGAAATAATAAGCGGTTTATTGAAGACAAAGTCCAACAGAAAAATCTCTTAAATGCAGGGTACAATGCAGTACAGTTAGTGGTTTCCTCACCCGCTTTTGCAATGTCCAGTGTCTGATAGGTACAGAGTATTGCAAGTCCTCGATTTCACAGGTCCTCTTTCAGGGTATACAGGTCCAGGCTGCTAATCCACAGGCTCCAAAAACATAACACATAAGGTCCTTCGGATGCAATTCAGCACTGTCAGTATTGGGAGCAGCAAGGCCCGGGTTCCTAATCCCAGTCTCTCCTTCCCCACACCGGAAGCCTCAGCAGCTCCTTTTATTAGGCTTCCTTCCTTCAATTAATCTAATCACCTGGAAAGACCTGGGAGTAGGGGAAAGACCCATAGAGGACCCAGGATGTGGACTGGAGCTCTATTATCCCGGCATGGATCGTGCCTGGCTGAAAAAAACAAGGGAAACATAGACACCATCCAGCACTTTTCCATACACTTTACCACAATAGTTTACTTGGATAGACATTCTAAACCAGGTGTTCCAAACCAGCAGTACATGTACCATTGGTGATATGCTAGAACCTATCAAGTCTGAAGATTGATCTGGACCCCAAACCTCATCTTCTACCACCTCTACTTTACCCAAGCCTGATTTGTGCATTTCTCACATGGTTTTGCGTGACCGAAAACCCAGGTGATACTTGAGATCATTTGAAAAATGAACGCGGAACTAGTTAAGAAAAGGTTGACTATTCTGTTCTTTCACCTATGTGCAGTATCAGTGATCAATCTGTAATCAGAGGGTTATGTGTAGATTTTTATTCTTTGCTACAACAGTTGCACCACAAATCTTTTCAAAGCCCGTTTCACCTCTTGGTTCCTCAGGCTGTAAATAAAAGGATTCAGCATGGGTGTGATAACCATGTAGACCACGCTGACCACACGGTCATACTGGGGAGAGTAGTTTGAGGGAGGGCGACAGTAAATGAAAATGATAGTGCCATAGAAGAGACAAACCACCGTGAGATGGGAGGAGCAGGAGGAGAAGGCCTTGCTCCGGCTACTTGTGGTCTTCAGCTTTATTACAGCTCGGGTAATGAGCACATAGGAGATCAGTACCAAGACAAAAGGAACAACAATAGCCGTAGAAGCTTCAATATATATCAAGAGCACAGCGAGGGTCGTACTGGAGCAGGACAGCTTGATGAGTGGAGTTGTGTCACAGAAGAAGTGGTGAATCAGCCGGTCTTCACAGTATTTGAATTTTGAAATGCTGATAACGTGGAACATTGAGTGAAGAAAACCGGTCGCCCAGCAATTACTTGTCGTTACGACTTGAAACTTTTTATTTATTACTGATGTGTAGCGTAAAGGGTTACAAATAGCTGAATAGCGATCAAAAGCCATGACGGCCAGAAGAAGAGCTTCAGAGATACCGACAGCCACGAAGAAATACATCTGAAGGAAGCAACCGACAAATGAGATGGACTCTGCTCCATGGAGAGCACCAGAGAGCAGCTTAGGCACCGACGTTGTAGAGAAGGAGAGGTCCATCGCTGACAAGTTAACCAAGAAAAAGTACATGGGCGTGTGCAACTGCAAAGAGAGCCAAATGGACATTATTAATAGTAAGTTGCCCATCCATGTCAGAATGTATACGACCAGAACGATGGACAACAGAGCAAATCGATTTACAGGAAGATCGGAGAAGCCCAGAAGGATAAAACCAAGGGTCATATTTCCCTCCATGGAAGACTGGCCAGATGGGAGTCACATTAACCAAAGCAGCATAAGAAAAAGAACCAAGACAATCTTAGTTCTCATCAAAATATACAAAATAGACAGATGTAACGAAGCGAATAGAAAGTTCAATAACATGGATTGGATCCTGTGCAAGAAGAAAGGCTGACGTCTGTTATAAAAAAAAAGACATTCTTACTTTTCTACCTCCAACCTGACAAGAGAAGACAAGAGAGTTACAGTCCACGCATTTCCAAGAGTCACTTAATTTAATGAATTTGTTCAGTATCTACAATTCAGCCAAGTCAAATTATTATGACCGCAATAATTTTTATTATCCGATATAACTATCACCAAACAAACTATATGACAGAACAAACTATTAACAAGCTATTCTTACATCAAGTTAAAAGTCATCACTTTTAATGCACATTTTTAAAAGTTCTAAATGCAGGAGGAAGGAACACTAAATTATAATGATATACCACCATGGCCGTAAGCGTTGGCACTATGTTAGAATCGTGTTGAAGCACACCGGACAAACATCAACATAGATATGACATTTGCCAGTATAGCCTATTAGTATATTTATGAAGGGGTTCAGTAATCCCAATGTGCGCCCACTCAATGCGCACCAATACACTGTATGACAAGGGGGTGGAAAAACGAACACCCCTACATAACTATGCAATCAAAAGAGATTTAATGCTGGTGGTATAGAATATAATACAAAAGAGAAACAATGCGTCAAAAAATAATCAGATACAATATGTACAGTATTAGCGTAAATAAAAAATGTGGACAGAGTTATAAGTGGGTTCCAGCACATATAAGTTAACAGCCCTTATAGGATATGCCCGTGGGTAATAAAGATTTAAGTTAAAAATTATACAGTCCATGAAGAGCATAAAGTTCCATAGGTATATCCCGGGTAGTCCCAAGAAACATCACATCTTAAGGCATAGAGATAGCGAATAATGCGAGAGAACAGCTTCACAGGTAAGAGAAGTAAAGCTTACAGGCAACAGGTGGATAACAAAGAAAACCCTCAGCGTTTCGGTACGAACCTTTTTCAAGAGGAAGTGGTTCTCTTGAAAAAGGTCTATACCAAAACGTCAAGGCTTTTGTCAAGTACATCGTGAGATGAACAAGGAATTATTTTTGACAGATACACAGTGCAACAGATATTTAGAGCTCCATAAAAACTGAAACAAGAGATACAAACTACATTGAATACAGAGAATACAGAGATACAGATGCTCTTACAAAGTGCAAGTGAGCTTGGGCCTATGACGTCTGGCTTTTGTTAAGGGTGCGGATGGCCAAAGGAAAAAAAAACATTCCTAGATCTGTAAGTCCTGCAAGCTGGTACCGCAAGACATCGCCCAGATAGTAAATACTGGAATAGGGCGTATCCAGGGTGAGAGGGGTCTTCTCCGCCCTTGAGAAGATTGTAAGTCTTTGTGGGCAAATCCTATAAGGGCTGTTATCTCATATGTGCTGGAACCTAGTTATAAGGCCATTCACCGGTCCACATTTTGTATTAATGCTAATACTGTACATACTGTATTTGATTTTTTTACACGTTGTTTGTCTTTTGAATTATATTCTATACCACCAGCATTACATCACTTTTGATTGCATAGTTTTGTACTGGTGTTTGTTTTTTCCTCCCTCCTTGTCGTAATTGTTGGCACCTCTGAAACAACAACCCGATCCTCAATACATCAAAGAGCGTGGAGATATGAATCGGTTTCATCCCCCTTGAAGGCTTCTTCTATGAGGATGTGAAGGTGGAGATGGTAAAGGTAACAATATACTTTTGTACAATAATCACCCAAGACTTAAAATGGAAAAGACAGCCAGGAAAGCCCAGCAAAGACTCTACATCCTCCATCAGCTGAGGAACTATGACCCACCATGGAGAGCGTTAACTATAGACTATAGAGTGTGTCATGCGCGCTTCGTTCTTGGTATGGGAAGGGGGGGGTGCTGCCAGGAAACACCATTCATCTACAGACATACAGAGAAACATAAAGGTGGCATAAAAAAATCATAGAAGTGCCCCTGGGTAACTTATACAAAAGCAGAATCAGACCAACCTTTTACACTTCAAGGTGCCACGTCTAAGAACATCATAAAATATTTATATGTAGATATATTCAGAGCTCTTCATTCTATTGTGGAATTGCTTAGTTTAGCTTGTTAATCATTTGTAATCTGTTAAAACTACCCCCCCCCCATTCTCCTCTGTTATATGAACTTGACCAAACAAATCTTAATCTGAAATCATTCCTGAAAATGAAGTAAATCTCCGGAAAAATTATTGTGATTACACACGTTTGGTTATACACCTATTTATTACCTTGTTGGGTTTAAGAAAAAATAAAGCAAAAAGCAAAACGCAAAACATCAAAAATGGGGCAGACAAACTTACTGGCATATTTGGTTGCACGCCCTTGAGAATAAATAACTGAAATCAATCACTTCCTATAACCACGAACAAGCTTCTTACACCTGTCACCTGGAATTTTGGCCCACTCTTCTTGAGCAAACTGCTCTAGGTCGCTCGTGTTTGAAGGGTGCTTCTCCCAACCACATGTTTAAGAAGTGTCCACAGGAGTTTAGTGGGATCTGGACTCATTGCTGACCCCTGCAGAACGCTCCAGTGCTATGTTCTCATCCATTTCTCTGTTCTTGATGTATGTTAGGGGTTGTTGTTCTGCTTTAAGACTCATGACCTAGGACCCAAACTCAGCTTTCTGACAAACACCAAAATCTTTTGGGGATCTTATGATTTTATAATACACAGTCATGTCAGCCATTGCTAGACCAAAGACAGTTCAACATCTCACTCTGTCAAGCCTCCTGGCTACAATCATGGGGAGAGCTGAGCTGAGCTCCAGGTATGGGGCGAAGTGAAGCAGAAAAAACTCCAAAGAGCAAATAAAAAGTCTGAGCAGAGTCCAAGGGTGAATCCGGGGTCAGAGGCAGGCAGAAAACAGGCAAAGTCCATAAGCAATCCGCGTCAAAAATTAGGTTATCCGTCCATGTATAAATCCAGGTATTCAATCAGGTATTCAGGAATCAGGGAAACAAGGTCCAGGAAGTAAGCTGATAACACAGCATTGGCTGTAGGCCAGCTGTCCTCTTAAATAGGGCTATCAATCAGCACAGGGAGGGATGTGCCATAGTCTGGTGACGTCACTTCCTGTCCATTAAAACTCAGGACACCAGGAAGTGAAATCAAGTCCAAGAGCTTACACTCTAGGCCTTGTGCACTTCCAATGGGCTGAACAACAGGTGTCACTGTGGAGCATGCGACAGAGGAAGAGCCTGCTCTGTTAAAACCATGCAGTCCGTGGTATGGCGCGCTCACGATGCCTTAAAGGGCAGGAAAGGCGAGGAGACTGACACACTCTCCATATTGTGAGACATGTAACAAGCCAAGGCTGAAGCACAGATTTGATTGAAAAATATCCGTTATTTATATAGTTGCATATAAAAGGAAAGATAGCCGCACCAACTTATCAATGGGGCGTGCGAACCTGGCCATATATATAAAATGTCACCTAGATGAGCCCCACAGTCTCTCCAAACCAGACCAGAACAAGACAGCACCACCCAATAGTAATCAAAAATAAACTCTATTTATTATTGCACAAAAGCCACAAACTTACAGACATTTAAAACATAATTAAAAATATAATATGACCACCGGGGGGCACTGTGAGCAAGCTATACCCTTATACCTAATTCATTCAATTACTATTCATAATATAAATTCCCATAATCGAATGCAGTGCATTAAACCTGTTCATCTAATATAATTATATAAAGTGCTTAAAGTGCTAATAGTGTAGAGCCAATTAGGCTCTAAGAGAGGACCGCCAAAAGCAGAAAAAAGAAGAAATAATTCAAAACATAATCCCATGTGTGTTCAAAGGAGTACATTACCCATCACAGCCTGTCCCCCCGCCCCAGCCAACGCGTTTCGTAACGGTTAGGGCACCTGTTACTTCCTCTGGGCAAAAAGGTCCTCAGAATGATCCCAGCCCGCCCCCCTATATACTGACCTGCCCCACACCAATGAGATCCGCTAATGGCCGTGCCGCCACACGCACCCCGTCCGGAAGTGCGTCGGCGGCCCCAGCCAATGACAGCCAGCTAGAGCCAGCCGACGCACCCCGGCCGGAAGTGCGTCAGTGGCCCCAGCCCCCGCATCAGCGTCAGAGGACGCCAGCGAGATGTAGATCGAGCGGAGGGTGGCACTGGCCGCGGGGCGTACCGCAGCGCTACCCGGCGGCACCCCTCAGCGGTGTGGAGCGGGGCAGGTAAGCATACAGCCCGCCCGAGCCTTGGGACCAATAATGCACATAGAATACACAACATACAACATTTACCTGTGACATAAATATATTAATATACAATTTTTAATCCATACAGAATATACATTTGGAAATTATGTCTGGGGAAGAAAATCATTATATACACAATGGACAGCAAAACTAGACTTACTACTCCACTATTTTCGCCCACGTCCAATACTAGGCTACAAAGGAGGTGGAATCCAGTAAAGGTATATGGGCCTCAAAATATTGGACACCATAACCCTCGGGTACAATTAATGTTAATAATCAACCCGTATGCCAATAAGAAATGAGGTTGTTCATCCCATTAAACACCCCATCTGGGGGATATCCACCAGGGATAATAAGGAATGTCTTTATCCACGGTCTGTCCATCAACCAAAAAGTTATCACAATTCCCATTACGGGTATGACTCTCATTGATCAACAGAGAAAAAGACCGTAAAATAGGGCCATTCCTGTCCCAAAAGGGTGGAAGAAAGCAGGGATCGCCACAAAAGGGAGGCTAACAAGGAAGGGGGTCTACATGTGTGTTTATCCTCCCAGTGGGGTTATGCAACCCCATCTCTTTTCAGGTAATTATATAGCTAACCCAAGAGGAGGGGCCCTTTTTGGTAAAGTTGGAAATCCAACCACCTCACCCCACTTAATTATAACCATGTGACATAGTCCTAGATAACACAACTCTCCAGTCCCTATATTCCCCTATTAGATTAAATGCTAATCAAAACACAATGCAGGGCTGTAGTATACTATAAGGTAGCTGGTCTCTCGGGGGCACCAATCCCACATCAGTCCACAATGATTGCTGATGATGTATCTTCACCCATTTCGGGTTACAATGAGGACGAAGTGATGTATACCACGTGAATCTGCAACTTAAATAACATAATTTAAAATTCCACTCAACAGACAATTGTGATTATATAACCCAGTACAAACCCAACCCTTATCCCCCTAGTGTATCCCTAGCACACCAATCCCAAAAACCCACTCAAAAAATCTAAATAACACCTAGTGATCTAATTCCCCCCTAAAAAAGGTGTGAAAGCAAGGTCCTCATTCAACCCAATAGGTGCCTCGGAATCTAAGTTGAATATCCAACAAAGTTCATGCTGTTGTAGACGGCGCTTCCGATTGCCCCCTCTCTGGCCCATACTTACCTTTTCTACTCCTATCACTCTCATACTACTGATGTCACTGTTATGTACATGTAAGAAGTAGAGTGCCCCAGGGGGCACAACCTTCCCTAATTGTAGGTTTCTTGATGCTAACCGTATGTTGGAAATGTGGGCCTGTATTCTGGCCTTAAGGGTATTTTTTTGTTTCACCCACATAAAGTTTTGGGCAACCACATGATAACACATATATCACTCCCACACACTTGCAATTGATGAACTGTCTGATCTTATATTTGACCCCTGTGTGTGCATTGACTATTCATTTCTCCTTTTGCATGTAGGGGCAAATGGAGCATGCCCCACACTTATGGCAACCACCCCCATCCTTATTCTCACTCAACCAGTTCCCTGGTCTTTGATAGTGACTTCTACACAGTTTATCTTTAATATTGGGAGTCCTCTGTGCCGTAATGTGGGGTCCTTCTCTCACCCATCTTGCCAGCTGTGGATCTGTCTTTAGTATTTTCCAATTAGCCCTCAAGATTCGTTTGAGTCTTCCCCACTCGTTATTGTATCGGGTAATCAATCTTACCTGTGTCTGGTTACGATCTCTTTTCTTAGGGAACGGGGGGCGGGGCTGGGGCGGGGGGACAGGCTGGGATGCAGGCTATGTGATAGCTAATGTACTCCTTTGAACGCACATGTGATTATGTTTTGAATTATTTCTTCTTTTTTCTGCTTTTGGCGGTCCTCTCTTAGAGTCTAATTGGCTCTACACTATTAGCACTTTAAGCACTTAATATAATTATATTAGATGAATAGGTTTAATGCACTGTATTAGATTATGGGAATTTATATTATGAATAGTAATTTATATAGTTGCACATATAAATACATCGGACATTACGTTCACACAATGTATTGCGTCACAGCGCAGAAGAAACTACAATACAAATATACTTCAATACATTACAATAAATTACATTTGTGTTTGGTGGCGCGATGCCTGATGTGCGGCGCCTGGCTAAGGGCCCTGCACCTCACATCCTGCGTACCACTGCCTCTACTCATATACCAGGTGGGCCATGCCTAATGCGCGGTCCTATACTTAGAGGCCGATTCATTAATAGCGCCAGGTAGCGACAGATGAGCGCCAGTAGCGTGAATTTCACAGCGCCCACTAGTATTCGCTGTGCTTGGCCGTTGTTCGCTTGTTGACAGCGACTCAGTCGGTGTGCGGTAATGTTGAATACGGGGTTAGGAGTCGCTGTTTCACAGGTTCCGCGCTGTATGGGTGCGCCTGACAGCGAATGGCCAGAGCGAACGGCTCCCAGCATATTCATTAACAAATCACGCTCAAAAAATTATCGCGCTGTGAAATGCTTGTTTAAACCCCAGAGCGCTGGCGGCGATGTGTGTAAAGTAGTTTTTAACCCCCAAACAACCATATTTTTGGATTAAAAAATTAAACAAGTTTTTCTAAACATTTTGTAATATGAATACATTAATATCAGACCTGTAATATCAATTCTGCACAATTTTTTTTTTTTTTTTTTTTTTTACCTTAAAAAAAATATCTAACATTGCCGAAGTGGTCACAGAATTTTTGACAGTTAAAAAAAAAAACAGTCATAACAATTAATTATGAATATTTAAAGATTGCTCCATTGAAATGCATTGGAGAGCGCCAGGTAGCGAGAGGTCATACCTGGCGCTGTGATGGGATTAGCAGCGGCGCTGTTCGTTGCAGTCCGCTACATGATGAATCCCGCGCTAGGTGACGCTCTCGCCGGCGCTAGCCTCATTTAGCGTGATAAATGCGTGATTGTGTCCGCCGCCTGGCGTTCTGGAGTCGGTAGCCGCCGATAGCTGGCGTTACCTGGCGCTAGTGAGACACTACCTGGCGCTATCCCTTGATAAATAAGGCCCTCTGGGTCCCTGACGCACAACACAAAGGCCGGGACCTATTCAGTCTGTTCTATCACCCGTAGTAGTGCTGTAGTCTCATGATGTGAGGTTTTCTTGGCGGTGTTATTAGTGAAGCTTTTGTGCCTAAAATTGTCAGGAAGCAAAATCTCACATTCCAGATATAATTATATAATTATTTTTCTAATTAACCTTCTCCTCCTGAATTTAGATTTGTTTCTTTTTAAATATTTCTTTATAACGCTGTAATTTCCCCTATGAATAGCTCCGATCTATCTGATAATAATACAAATGACTGAAAATGAATAAAAGGAATGTTGATGAAAGAGACACCCATAGAAGTAGTTATTCCTGGGTCACCCCGATGTCTTCATATAGAGGTGACATGGTTAACAGAAGATCATGTTTCCTTATGGCAGCTGAAAGATGAAAGTGAGATATAATGTGGAGCTACACGCGGCCATGACGAGGGAGACTCTGATCTCACAGATAGAGAGACATCTTTAATCTGGTTGGTCATCCTTAGGGACTGAACCACTGGGGAGCTCCAACTCTCTCTAGTACTCCAGAGATCATTAAAAGTTATCATGAACTTTTCTTGCACAAGTTTCTTACTTTTCTGCAACTTACAAACTCCAACTTTTTCTTCCACAGTTTTGTGTGAGGTCACTGGGCCCTGGATTCCATGCCTAGAATTTTAGTACTCGGTGAACCCAACATTTATACAGAAAATGATCACTTAAAGAAGATGTCCAGTCAAAAAAGAAAGTTTAGTAAATTTCTCCATTTACCTCCCCCCCCCGCGATGATCAGTGGCATCCAGATAGCGTGGAATAGCAAGCAGATTACGTGCTCCTGAACTGCATGGGAGTGGCCATCTTGCCAGCTAACAGTCCTTCCGGTCAAAAAAGAACGTTTAGTAAATTGCTCCATTTATCCCCCCCTCCAATAATCAGTGGCATGCAGATACCGTGGAATAGCAAGCAGATTATGTACTCCTTAACTGCATGGGAGTGGCCATCTTGCCAGCTAACAGTCCTTCCGGTCAAAAAAGAACATTTAGTAAATTCCTCTGTGACAGAGGCTCTGTCTTTTGGATGTCATCACTATTCGATTGCCCACCGGGTCATTCACTGGCCTTTTCTTAATTAGGTTCCAGACAATGTCATTGTATTTTGATACTGTTACAGGCAACGTCATTGTATTTTGACTGCCATTGTGTATTGTATTACAGACGTCTCTATTGTATTGTTGATTGTGTCACCGGCAGAGTTGAGGGATTGTGTGCCCTGCTGCTATTGGTCGGTGTGTCTGTCATGCAATAGGAGACTTGTGTATATAAGGCCTAGAGTGGCACTAATAAAGACACTTCACCTTCACCCTCAATACTGAGTTCTGTCTCTTATTGGGGGAAACGCTATATTACAATTCACTAGCCCTTGTAAGGGCTGTTCCTGTTTCCTCACGGACGAGTCTGGAATTCCAGCAGCACCTCTTATGATTGGGAAAAGGACGTCTCGGGCGGTGAAGCCCTCCGGCGATAAGGGTTATCGCTACAATTGGTGGCAAGCGGTCGGATGGTCCTTTCTACCCAGAGAGAGTGCTACCCTGATGGAGAGTCAGCATGACAAGTTGAAAAGGCGGACCCTGAAGGATCTACTCGAGAGCCGGGGAAGGTCAGCTAGTAACCGCCCACGTCGGGAACTGATAGCCGAGCTGATCGAAATGGATCGTGCAGCAGTGATGACCGAAACCAATATAGAGATCGATGAAGATGCTGCTCTCGTTCAAGCGGTTCGGAACAGATTGTCGGTCTATGGCCCGAATCCATCACAGGAACTGATCAACCGAGTCTTCGCCGCAGCGGAGGCAGAGGCCAGTAAGCGAAGGGAAGATCGGTGACTTTCAACCCAGCAGCCTCTCAGCCTCAGTTACACTGGGGGGAGAAAGATTCCATTTGCAGCATTTAAGTCCTTCCAGGAAAATGACGACGAGATTGACGGATTTTTGGCCGATTTTGAACGGCAGTGCGCTTTACACCGGGTACCCACGGAGGAATGGGTCACCATATTATCAGGGAAACTATCTGGGAAAGCTTCCGATGCTTTCCGGGCCATCCCTGATGCAGACTTACCACACTACCATCTGGTAAAGGAGGCTTTGTTAGCCCGGTACGCTGTCACCCCGGAAGCCTACAGGCAACGATTTCGGGAATCCCAAAAGAAGGGAGGGGATTCTTACACGGAGTGGGCATGTCGCCTCCATCGTACAGCATCACACTGGGTCACTGGATGCAAAGCCACGACCGCTGAGGATGTACTACAGTTGTTTTTACTAGAACATTTTCTCAATGCCCTGCAACCAGAGCTAAGAGAGTGGGTACGTGACCGGAGGCCTCTAACGCTACCTGAGGCTGCTCGTCTAGCCGACGAGTACACTGATGCTCGCCGGACAGAACAGTCCGCTCCAAAACCACAACCTCCCATCAAATTTCAAGCACCTGTGGCTTCAGCGCCAACTCGTGACTCTGGGCCACATAGGCCAGTGCAGCAACCGAACCTCTCCACAGTTCAGTGCCATCGTTGCAAACAATGGGGACATTATCGCAGTGATTGCGCCCTAGAGCCTCCCCGAAACACGTGGGGGCAAAAGCAACCTTCCACCTCCCGTACTCCTGTGGCACACTGTTTGGAAGCTGAGAGCAGTTCGGAAGAGTATCTGGGGGTACTGTACGAAGCTGATCCCGTACAAGCGGCCATCCAAGACAACCGACAGCAACATTGCCAGGAGGTACGAGTCAATGGGCGCACCGCGCAAGGATTACGCGACACCGGAGCCACACTTACCTTGCTTCAACCTCATTTGGTCAAGAACAAAGACCGCACCGGACACACCGTTGCAGTAAGGGTGGCGGGAGGAGCTGTGTTTCGACTCCCCACCGCCCGAGTACATCTTGACTGGGGCGCTGGATCCGGCAGGGTACAGGTGGGACTTATGGACAACTTACCAGCAGAAGTACTATTGGGAAATGATCTAGGACCAATGACTTCTGCCTACGCTACCTCTGGACCAGCCAGCGTCAACCCTGTTACAACCCAGGCTCCAGCCCGAGCTGCCGACTCCAGCCCACTGGTCGGGGAGACCCAGGGGTTTCGTCTGCATCACGTCATGTCTGTTACACGAAGTCAAGAAGAGGATCAGCCATAAGGTTACGTCCTTCCAGAAGGGAAACTTATGCCAAACGCTATTTTTGTTGGGGGCATTGGCCGTCGGATTAATCAGCCTGAAATTAAGGATGTTTTTTCAAAGTATGGCGCTGTAAAGAATGTCAAAATTATTAGGGATGCCTCTGGCGTTTCCAAGGGTTATGGTTTTGTCTACTTTTACGATGATGTAGATGTGCAGAAAATTGTGGATTCTCCGATCAGCTTCCATGGAAAGAGATTGAAACTTGGGCCAGCTATAAGAAAGCAGAGCACCTGTGCACACATCCAACCAAGGACTTTGGTGCTGAACTCACCAACGCCACAATATCCCAATGTTTGGACCCCACCCATGACAGATTCCTATGTACAGCCCACGTCAATGTTTAGTCCGGTTACTCACTATGTGCAGACTTGTCCTTACACAGAACTCTGCCCATAACAAGAGTCCGGACAGCCCCACGTTAACCCGAACAGGGTCAATCCGGGTCTGCCGGGTGTTCCACAAAAAGGGGGCATTGTGACAGAGGCTCTGTCTTTTGGATGTCATCACTATTCGATTGCCCACCGGGTCATTCACTGGCCTTTTCTTAATTAGGTTCCAGACAATGTAATTGTATTTTGATACTGTTACAGGCAACGTCATTGTATTTTGACTGCCATTGTGTATTGTTGATTACGTCACAGTCAATGGCATTGTTCGGATTGAGTGTATTACAGACGTCTCTATTGTATTGCTGATTGCGTCACCGGCAGAGTTGAGGGATTGTGTGCCCTGCTGCTATTGGTCGGTGTGTCTGTCATGCAATAGGAGACTTGTGTATATAAGGCCTAGAGTGGCACTAATAAAGTCACTTCACCTTCACCCTCAATACTGAAGTTCTGTCTCTTATTGGGGGAAACGCTATATTACAATTCACTAGCCCTTGTAAGGGCTGTTCCTGGTTCCTCACGGACGACTCTGGAATTCCAGCAGCACCTCTTACGATTGGGAAAAGGACGTCTCGGGCGGTGAAGCCCTCCGGCGATAACGTGGAATAGCAAGCAGATTACGTGCTCCTGAACTGCATGGGAGTGGCCATGTCTGCTTACACATGAGCATGGGGGGGGGATCTGTGCTAGCAGCAGCCGACACCATGCCGAGATGCCTCAGAAACACAAGGTCTATGCTCTCCTCCAGCATGGCATCTCCTTGTGCAGTACCATCCCTTCTAGGAAGCCTAGCACTACCACTGGTACCACTGCACGGCTGTGTCTCCTCAGTAGAGGAGACACGGTCGGACTCGCCATCTGAGTGCAAATATTCTGATCTGGATTCACTATACTTTTTCCAGTCTGACTCCATCATGTAAGTCGCTGCTTTCTGTGCAGGTTACCTTCTACCAGCCATACCAAATTTTGCTAAACAAGGACTAAAACAAAATCAAAACTACTATAAGGGTAAGAGCAAGCGAGGGGCTGAAGAGTTGAAGATGTAGATGTGGAAGCTCTAGAAGTTGAAACTCTAGGTCACAATGCTGTCGGTCAGCAAGCTTGATGCTTAGAAGATCAGACCATTGAGAACTAATACCTACCTCAGGGGACACTACCCCCGGTTCACCTTCCCCATCCCCCCACCCCCAACAAAAGCTTAGAAGATCCTCTAGACCAGGAGTACTCAACCACTACTCCATTTACCGGCATCCAGTAAAAGGCAAAGGTCCGGGTGAGGGGCTGTTCCACATTCAAAACTAAAATAGGCTGAGATGGATAGGGCAGAGCTGGGGGGGGGGCAGGAATGGATGGGGCAGAGCTGGGGGGGCAGGATTGGATGGGGATGAAATGGTGAGACAGGGATAGATGAAGTGGATTATGTGATGTCTACGCAACGCGTCGGAGTGTGATCTTGACTAGATACTGCTAATGGTGATATAGTTCCATTCTATCTTTATCTCCTGACCCCGGCTTTTTTATTCTTATAGCTTTTGATGATTCTATTTTGGAGTGCAATATTTGTTTGATTTGCATAGTTACTCGCTTGATTTGCACAGTTACTCACTTGATTTGCACAGTTTTTTATATATATTTGCACAGTTTTTTGTATAATTTTAGCACAATATATGTGAATTTTAGGGCACAATTTGCACAGAATAGAACTTTATATATTGGATTGTTTTTTCCCCCTGTATTAGGGATCATGTGGCGGATATATACATTAGCTGACACTATGGCACTTTAATACTAATTTTATTTATTAGTCTTATTTATATTGGGGTCATGGATTAAAAACCTTTTATGAATTTGGATATAATGTAATAATCATATTTATTAGTCAATTAGGTCCTGATTTCCTCGGCAGTTGTTTCTCTGTTTTTTAAATTATTTTAATGTGTATGTTGATGGTTATGTTCTATGTATTTTGTGATGATATTTAATTAAAGATATATATTTTATGGCATGGATTTAATTAGTGCGGTCTTTTATAGTGTGTGCCTACGGACCAATCTGGTGGTCTTTTTGAGTAATTTGATAGATGGGGTTGAGCTGGGGCAGCGGGACAGGATTGGGTGAGGCAAAGTGACCGAGAAACAAAGTTTGCGGGTACCTTGCAATGCCACTTCCCGTCTGTGCAATAATTCATATTGCAATGCTGGGTGCCAGGGAGCAGAGCCATGGCACTGGCAGGTAGACTAAGGACTACATCGCTGATCATGTAAAGAGGCAGTGCTGAGAATGGCAACACAGAAGCAACTTAGTGCAGGGCTATCAGGGTAGGGGTCCAGAAATCTGGGCACAAGGTCCACATTCGGATCCTGGTCCGCCAGTTGAGTACCGCTGCTCTAGAGCAATCCCGTTAAATGAACAGGAAGTTAGGATTAAGAAGAATGCTGAAACCCTCCCAGCAGTTGCACCTCTCTCTGCATGGGCCCCTCTGTCACCATGGCATGGCACCTCCTGTCATGGCTACACAAGTCTTAAAGGAGCCACAGCACTCCTGTCATGGCACCTGACCAGACTGCCCCCTTGCTTTCATGAATCCACTCCCGAGGCAGATACAGTTCTGGGATGAGGATGGGGAGAGAGAGGCAGATGCAGGGCCAGGATGAGGGGGCTAAGGAGAGGGGCAGATGCGGTTCCGGGATGCAGTGCCTGAGGAGAAGGATTCGGTGGCTGAGGAGGGCCAGATGTGGTGCCTGAGGAGAGAGGCAGATTTGGTGCAGGGATGACAGGACTGGCGTGAGAACAAGGCAGATAAGGAGGATGAGCAGAGGGGCAGAGGCAGTCCATGATACAGTGTCTGAGGAGAGGGATGCGGTGCCAGGATGCAGTTCCTGAGGGGCAGATGCAGAGCCTGAGAAGAGGGCAATTGCAGTGCTGGGATTCATTGCCTGGGGAAAGAGGCAGATGCAGTGCAGGGATGAGGGGAATGAGAAGAGGGGCAGATGCGGTGACTGAGGAGAGGGATGTGGTGCCTCAGAAAGGACCAGATGCTGTGTCGAGATCAGATGCCGAGCTGGAGGAAGGAACGACAAGGGATGCCGAGCCAGAAGAAGGCAAAACAAGGGAGGAATGCTTAATTGGAGGAGGGGCAACAAGGGATGCTGAGCCAGAGGAGGGGGCGGCAAGGGGTGCCGAGCCAGAAGAAGGCACAACAAGGGAGGAATGCTTAATTGGAGGAGGGGGCAACAACGGATGCTGAGCCAGAGGAGGGGGCGGCAAGGGGTGCCGAGCTGGAGGAGGGGGACGACAAGGGATGCTGATTCAGACAAGGGATGCTGAGCAGAAGACAAGGGATGCCAAGGCAACAAGGGATGTCAAGCAGAAAACATTGGATCCCGAGGCAACAAGCAATGCCGAGCAGTAGACAAGGAACACCAAAGAGAGAGAGAGATCAGTGGGGCAGACAAAACTAAGAGCTCACCAACAGGAAAGACACACGCCGCTGCTGTGGATAGCCACAGCCAGATGTTTCATGAGAATAATATAGAGTAAAGGGGAGAGCGGACACCCCTGGTGTCTTACCTTGGAAAACAATTTCAGATCCCCATTAATCAGAGAAATTGGTCTATATGATAAGATCCTTCCCTGGTTTGGGGATCACCGAGATCCAAACCCACTTAGTTAAAGACGTTTGTCAGGAATGGAGCTAATGTGTAAAATTTGTGTTAACACATCTGGGCTTTTACCGCTTGCTGTCTCTTTAATGGCCCGGGCTATATCTGTTATTATTATTATTATTATTGTTTATTTATATAGCGCCATCATCTTCCGTAGTGCTTTACAAAGTAGTAATTACAGACAGGGTAGAAACATACGGTACATATACTATTTCAAATGCAGTTTTACAGAGTTGACAATGGATATTCTGAGTACAAGATACAATAGGGGAGAGAGCCCCGCCCCCGAGGAGCTTACAGTCTAAAGGAAGAGGGGTGAAGACGAGGGGGAAGGATCACGAACAGTCAGTATTCTGTGAAGGGTTCCTCTAATTCTTCAGCATCTTCTTTAGGGATACTGGGAAGTCGTATTTATTGGATATAGGTATTAATATAGGTATAAATATCCTCTGACACCGCTGTGGCCAGGAAACTGTGTCTCCTGTGTGAAATTTGTAAAGTTTGGGATAAAACTCTTTAAACAATTCTGCTATAAGAGTTGGGTTATGGGCATAGGTCGCATCCTACCTCTTAACACAAGAAATTTGTCTCTTCTACTCTGGGGTAGAGGGCCCTTGCTAGGAACCTGACACATTATTGGCTGCTTCATACAGCCAGGCTTTATACCTGTCTCTGTATTTTAGATGGGCCTTATTGTAAAGGTCCGTTCCAACAGTTTAGTATTCAAGGGTTTTTCTCTTATGATTATCCTCCAGTGTTTGAACTAGTTGAGCTGTAAGCCGGACTTTGGAGGACCACTCCCTTTTTAAATAGGGTCCTCTGTTTAATGAGCTACCCTCTAAGTACGTATTTTAGGGCTTCCCACTGGTACAGAAGAGGGGTTTGATACGTGCTACGTGGACCTGTAGGAAGTTCTTCACCCTTTGAATGATGTCAGCTGCGCAGGCCGCATCGTTCAGTAATTTATCATTTAATCACCAGGTCCAGCATGTTGGGTGGATACCTGGCAGGGCAAATGTCATGTAGATTGGTGCCTGGTCTAATCACCTCTCCAGGTTCGGGGATCCCAGTCCAGCATTGTGCTTTTTTTACATGGTTTTCTGTGACTGACAAACTGAGGTGGTCCTTGAGATCATTTGAAAATGGAAAGCGGTACTAGGAGAAAAATGGCTCTAGAATATTCTGTTTAATCTCTGAATAGTTATCAATAATCATTCTGAAATCAGAGGGTAATGTGTATATTTTTATTCTTTACAAATACAGCTGAACTACAAATCTTTTCAAAACCTGTTTCACCTCTTGGTTCCTCAGGCTGTAAATAAAAGGATTCAGCATGGGAGTGATGATGGTGTAGGCCATGCTGACCACACGATCATACTGGGGAGAGTAGCTGGATGGAGGGCGGAAATAGATAAAAATGATGGTGCCATAGAAGAGACAAACCACCATGAGATGGGAGGAGCAGGAGGAGAAGGCCTTGCTTCTGCTGGTGGTGGTCTTCAGCCTCATTACAGCCCGAGTAATGAACACATAGGAAATCAGTACCAAGACAAAGGGTGTAATAATAGCTGTAGAAGCCTCAATGTATATTAAGAGCACAGCGCTGGTTGCATCAGAACAGGCCAGCTTGATGAGTGGAGTCATGTCACAGAAGAAGTGGTGAATCAGTCGGTCCTCGCAGTATTTTAATTTTGAAATGGTGACAATGTGCAACATCGAATGAAGAAAACCGGTCGCCCAACAACTACTCGTCATAATGACCTGAACCTTTTTACTTATTACTAATGTGTAGCGTAAAGGGTTACAAATAGCTGAATAGCGATCAAAAGCCATGACGGCCAGAAGAAGAATCTCAGAGACGCCCAGAGCCACAAAGAAATACATCTGGAAGAAGCAACCGACAAATGAGATGGACTCTGCTCCATGGAGAGCACCAGAGAGCAGCTTAGGTACTGTCACTGTAGAGAAGGAGAGGTCCATCACTGACAGGTTTCCCAGGAAAAAGTACATGGGCGTGTGCAACTGCCGAGAGAGACAAATTGATATGAGTAATAGTAAGTTACCCATCCATGTCAGAATGTATACAACCAGAATGATGGAGAACAGAACTAAATGATTTACAGGAACATCAAAGAAACCCAGAAGGATAAAACCAAAGGTCATATTGCCCTCCATGGAAGAATGACCAGAAAAGAGTCAAACTAACCAAAGCAGCACAAGAAAAAGAGGCAAGTAGATGTTGCAAGGTAGCAAAATATAGAAAATAGGCCGATCAAACAAAATGTCTGGAAAGCAATAGAATGCAGAGGTAAGCCTCTGGAAGAGAAACTGCTGGAATCTCCCATTGTATAAAGAGACATTCTTCTTTTTCATTGTCCAGCCTGGCCACACTGCAGGAATGGTTACAAAAAACAGATTGATAGAGTTACATGGATTTCCAGAAGAAGTCTATTTTCTAAATTTTCTCAACATATAATACTTTGACATAAAGCCATCTTGCTACCAGTTTCCCAATAGGAACCCAAGAACATGTTACTAGAATAGAGGGCATTTGGTGGTCCTAAATCTGGTGAACACGACCTCGCCTTGTCTACCTTGATGCAAGATGAAAGCATTGAAGTGAAGCAGTTTCATTGACAAGAATGTAATCTACAACTAGTCTACCTCAAAGGCATAATAATGACTGATATCAGTACAAAACTAGAAATAGCTGTGCCAGAAAATGTGCCCCTCTCCTGCTGTGCCAGATAATGTGCCCCTCTCCTGCTGTGCCAGACAATGTGCCCCTCTCCTGCTGTGCCAGACAATGTGCTCCTCTCCTGCTGTGCCAGACAATGTGCCCCTCTCCTGCTGTGTCAGACAATGTGCCCCTCTCCTGCTGTGCCAGACAATGTGCTCCTCTCCTGCTGTGCCAGACAATGTGCCCCTCTCCTGCTGTGCCAGACAATGTGCCCCTCACTTGCTGTGCCAGACAATGTGCCCCTCTCCTGCTGTGCCAGACAATGTGCCCCTCTCCTGCTGTGCCAGACAATGTGCCCTTCTCCTGCTGTGCCAGACAATGTGCCCCTCTCCTGCTGAGCCAGACAATGTGCCCCTCTCCTGCTGTGCCAGGCAATGTGCCCCTCTCCTGCTGTACCAGACAATGTGCCCCCCACCTGCTGTGCCAGACAATGTGTCCCTCTCCTGCTGTGCCAGGCAATGTGCCCCTCTCCTTCTGTGCCAGACAATGTGCCCCTCTCCTGCTGTGCCAGACAATGTGCCCCTCCCCTTCCATGCCAGACAATGTGCCCCTCTCCTGCTGTACCAGACAATGTGCCCCTCACCTGCTGTGCCAGACAATGTGCCCCTCACCTGCTGTGTCAGACATTGTGCCCCTCTCCTGCTGTGCCAGATAATGTGCCCCTCTCCTGCTGTGCCAGACAATGTGCCCCTCTCCTGCTGTGCCAGACAATGTGCCCCTCTCCTGCTGTACCAGACAATGTGCCCCTCCCCTGCTGTGCCAGACAATGTGCCCCTCTCCTGCTGTGCCAGACAATGTTCCCCTCACCTGCTGTGCCAGACAATGTGCCCCTCACCTGCTGTGTCAGACATTGTGCCCCTCTCCTGCTGTGCCAGGCAATGTGCCCCTCTCCTGCTGTGCCAGACAATGTGCCCCTCTCCTGCTGTGCCAGACAATGTGCACCTCCCCTGCTGTGCCAGACACTGTGCCCCTCTCCTGCTGTGCCAGACAATGTGCCCCTCTCCTGCTGTGCCAGGCAATGTGCTCTGCATAGAAAATGATTATTGATGAAAGCAGCTCTTACCCATTTTGGCAGCTCACTGGGCTAATCCTGGGATATCTGGATATAATTATACAGAATATATTGTATATAGACAATGACATCCTCTGTAGCAGGTGGATGGTGAAAGCGAGATGCTGGTGTAAATTCGCACAGCCATGGTGAGGGAGACTCTGATTTGCCAGATATGAGGAGCTGTCTTTTTATTACTGATTCCAGCTCATCTGGTTAGACATCCATGGGGACTGTACCACTGAGAAGCTCTCTGGAGATAATTAGAGATGAGAGAACTTTTGAAAAATTCGATTCGACTGATTCGCCGAATTTTCCGACAAAAATCGTTTCGACCCGAATTTATTCGTGACAAATCGCTATTAAAAACGGCTATTTCTGAGCCTCCTAGAGCCTCAATTGGGTTGTAAACCATTCTGCCTTGCTGTAACACGCACAGGACATGTGCTGGGTTATTGAAATAATATTGTAAATAATTATCACATGCAGATCAGAGGCATCGCTAATAGAATCGCAAAGCGGCACAATTGCAGAGAGTTGGGGTGGCATCACTATGAGGGGCCCCTATAGTGCCTGAAAAACACACCCTGGAGCTGGCAGCAGCAGGAGCCCAAACATTGGTTGAAAGAGACACTGGAGTTGGCAGCAGGAGCCCAACAATTGGATGAATCACACCCTAGAGTTGCAAGCAACAGCAGGAGCCCAAACATTACTTTAAAGAGACACTGGAGTTGGCAGCAGGAGCCCAAAAATTGGATGAATCACACCCTGGAGTTGCAAGCAGCAGCAGCCCAAACATAGCTTGAAAGAGACACTGGAGTTGGCAGCAGGAGCCCAAAAATTGGATGAAACACACCCTGGAGTTGCAAGCAGCAGCAGCAGCAGCAGGAGCCCAAACATTGCTTTAAAGAGACACTGGAGTTGGCAGCAGGAGGCCAAAAATTGGATGAATCACACCCTGGAGTTGCAAGCAGCAGCAGCAGCAGCAGCAGGAACCCAAAAATTGGCCTAAAGACACACTGGAGTTGGCAGCAGCAGCAGCAGCAGGAGCCCAAACATTGCTTGAAAAAGACACTGGAGTTGGCAGCAGCAGCAGCAGGAGGCCAAACATTGGCTGAATGACACCCTGGAGTTGCAAGCAACAGCAGCAGGAGCCCAAACATTGCTTGAAAGACACACTGGAGTTGGCAGCAGGAGCCCAAAAATTGGATGAATCACACCCTGGAGTGGCAAGCAGCAGCAGCCCAAACATAGCTTGAAAGAGACACTAGAGTTGGCAGCAGGAGCCCAAAAATTGGACGAATCACACCCTGGAGTTGCAAGCAGCAGCAGCAGCAGCAGCAGCAGCAGCCCGAACGTAGCTTGAAAGAGACACTGGAGTTGGCAGTAGGAGCCCAAAAATTGGATGAATCACACCCTGGAGTTGCAAGCAGCAGCAGGAGCCCAAACATTACTTTAAAGAGACAATGGAGTTGGCAACAGGAGCCCAAAAATTGGATGAATCACACCCTGGAGTTGCAAGCAGCAGCAGCCCAAACATAGCTTGAAAGAGACACTGGAGTTGGCAGCAGGAGCCCAAAAATTGGATGAAACACACCCTGGAGTTGCAAGCAGCAGCAGCCGCCCAAACATTGGTTGAAAGAGACACTGGAGTTGGCAGCAGGAGCCCAACAATTGGATGAATCACACCCTAGAGTTGCAAGCAGCAGCAGGAGCCCAAACATTACTTTAAAGAGACACTGGAGTTGGCAGCAGGAGCCCAAGAATTGGATGAATCACACCCTGGAGTTGCAAGCAGCAGCAGCCCAAACATAGCTTGAAAGAGACACTGGAGTTGGCAGCAGGAGCCCAAAAATTGGATGAAACACACCCTGGAGTTGCAAGCAGCAGCAGGAGCCCAAACATTGCTTTAAAGAGACACTGGAGTTGGCAGCAGGAGGCCAAAAATTGGATGAATCACACCCTGGAGTTGCAAGCAGCAGCAGCAGCAGCAGCAGCAGCAGCAGGAACCCAAAAATTGGCCTAAAGACACACTGGAGTTGGCAGCAGCAGCAGCAGGAGCCCAAACATTGCTTGAAAAAGACACTGGAGTTGGCAGCAGGAGGCCAAACATTGGCTGAATGACACCCTGGAGTTGCAAGCAACAGCAGCAGGAGCCCAAACATTGCTTGAAAGACACACTGGAGTTGGCAGCAGGAGCCCAAAAATTGGATGAATCACACCCTGGAGTGGCAAGCAGCAGCAGCCCAAACATAGCTTGAAAGAGACACTGGAGTTGGCAGCAGGAGCCCAAAAATTGGATGAATCACACCCTGGAGTTGCACGCAGCAGCAGGAGCCCAAACATTACTTTAAAGAGACACTGGAGTTGGCAACAGGAGCCCAAAAATTGGATGAATCACACCCTGGAGTTGCAAGCAGCAGCAGCAGCAGCAGCCCAAACATAGCTTGAAAGAGACACTGGAGTTGGCAGCAGGAGCCCAAAAATTGGATGAATCACACCCTGGAGTTGCAAGCAGCAGCAGCAGGAGCCCAAACATTGCTTTAAAGAGACACTGGAGTTTGCAGCAGGAGGCCAAAAATTGGATGAATCACACCCTGGAGTTGCAAGCAGCAGCAGCAGGAACCCAAAAATTGGCCTAAAGACACACTGGAGTTGGCAGCAGCAGCAGCAGCAGCAGCAGGAGCCCAAACGTTGCTTGAAAGAGACACTGGAGTTGGCAGCAGTAGCAGCAGGAGGCCAAAAATTGGCTGAAAGGCACACCCTGAAGTTGGCATCAGCAGGAGGCCAAAAATTGGTTGGAATGCACACCCTGAAGTTGGCATCAGCAGGAGCCCAAAAATTGGCCTAAAGACATAAATATGTTTTGCACCATTTGGAAAGTGTAAAACGTGGCACCATGCTGAATCTAGTCGCATGCATCAGCCATTGGTGGGTGGAAATCCTGGCTGATCCATCCCTGATTCATTTTGACAAAGGTGAGTCTCTCCACATTTTTAGTTGACAGACGAGTCCTCCTCGCCGTAACTATGGCCCCCGCCGCACTAAACACCCGCTCAGATGGCACGCTACTTGCCGGGCAGGACAGCTTTTCCAGGGCAAACTCTGCTAGTTGCGGCCACAAGCCAAGTTTGGCTGCCCAGAAGTCCAGCGGATACTCAAGGTGTGTTGCATGGTCATGTCAAGGTATGACATGACCTGCTGGTTGAGGTCCTGCTCCAGGTCTTCCTGCTGCTCATGAGTAGCCTCACTATGCGGGTGTAGAAAGCTACTCATTAGCGACTGAAGACTGAGGCTGCTGCTGATGGAGCTGCTGCTGCTGCTCCTGCCAACCCCCCCAGCAGCCATGGCAGTGGAAGGTGAGCGCAGAGGTCCCCCCGAGTCAGACCTGCGAGAGTATGGACCATGGCGCAGATAGGCATTGGCCAACTGACTACGTAGAATGTCTTTGTAGCAGTTCAGTTTGTCCTCCCTTTCGGCGGGTTTAAAAAATGCCCCCATTTTGTGCCGGAAGCGAGGGTCCAATAAGAAGTCATCCCGGCGACAAATGGAAACAATTCTGGGGTCACTACGCAAGCACGTGAGCATGCTTCCTGCCATTTGCGCAAGTGACTCGGAGGGACTACCTGTCTCCATCTCCACTGCAAACTGCCACGGTGTGTCCGGGTCCTCTGTCTCGCCTTCCTCAAAACCCCCTAGCTCCTCTGGCTGCTCCTGTTCCTCCTCTCCTGTCCGCTGACTAGATAAACCAGCCATTTCGCCAAGCCTAAACTGTGCTTCACTGGGCCCCTCCTCCTTCTCTTCCTCCTCCTCCTCCAGTTCAGCTCCAACGGGGTTCATGTGGCCGTAAGATGTAGATGCCATGTCTCCAGTGCCCTGACCAGCCATGGTTTCCAACATGTGCTGTAGTATATGAAGCAGTGGAATCACGTCGTTCATCCCGCAATCCTGCCGACTGACAAATAAAGTGGCTTCCTCAAAGTGCCTGAGCAAACGGCAGGTGTCACGTATGAGCTGCCACTGGTTGACATTGAAGTTACACAGGGGAGTCCCCCTATCTGCTTGGATCATCAGGAAATCCGTGATGGCTTTTCTCTGTTCATATAATCGGTCCAACATGTGAAGGGTGGAATTCCAACGGGTGGAAACATTGCAAATCAGACTATGTTGGGGGATACCGTTCTGACGCTGTAGCTCAAGAAGGGTGTGTTTGGCGGTGTATGAGTGGCTGAAGTGCATGCAAAGTTTCCTTGAAGTTGTTAGGATGTCTTGCAGATGGGGGGAACACTTCAGAAACCCCTTGACAACCAGATTCAAGACGTGAGCATGCAGGGGGCATGGGTCAGGCTTCCTTGGCGCAGCGCAGACAAAATGTTCTTCCCATTGTCGGTAACCATCATTCCCATTTTAAGTTTTCTTGGAGTAAGCCATGTTTGGATTTCCTGATGAATAAATTTAAGCAGTTCCTCCCCTGTGTGACTCCGTTCGCCAAGACAAACCATGTGAAGCACTGCGTGACACCTCCGTGCCCTGCACACATGGTAGACTGGAGGGGCACTGAGACTAGAGCCTACAGTGGAGGGTGAGGAGATGGCGGAGGATGAGGAGGCCGAGTTGCACGGTGTCACAGGCCCAACGGGCAGGGAGCGCGGAGGGCGAAGCGGCGTGACCTGTCCAAGTTGCTGCTGCTGCTGCAAAGGGACCACATTCACCCAGTGGGCCGTAAACGACATGTACTGTCCCTGACCGTAGTTACAGCTCCAGACGTCGGCGCTGCCATGCACTTTGCTACACACCGATAGGCTCAAGGACTGGCCCACCTTCTGTTCAACAAAAGTGTGCAGCGCTGGTACTGCCTTCTTGGCAAAGAAATGACGGCTTGGGACTCTCCACCTCGGCTCGGCACAAGCCATCAGTTCTCTGAAAGGTGCAGAGTCCACCACCTGAAAAGGGAGCGACTGCAGCACCAGCAACTTGGACAGGAGCACATTCAGCTTCTGCGCCGTAGGATGAGTGGGCGCATACTGCTGTCTCTTGGACATGGCTTCGCTGATGGATTGCTGGCGGGATGCATGACTTGGAGGAGGAGGAACAGGAGCGACAGAGGATGGGTATGACGCACAGCTGCCTTCGGCTGAGGTGCTGGAGCCTTGGCTGGCAGAAATTGGGAGCAGTGTGCCACTTGGTGAGGAAGCAGGCTGGACCACCTCTTCGGAGCCTCGGTTCTCCCAGGTCGCTTTATATATATTTATATATACGCATCATATATTGACGCAGGGCCGTGGTGCCAACATTTGGGCCCTGGCCACGCTTCACCTTCTGCCTACATATCTTGCATGTGGCCATGTTACCCTCCTGCGGCTGCTTCACGAAAAACTGCCACACTGCCGAGTAGCTACTTTTCCCACCAGCAGGCCTCACTGATTCACTGCTACTGTCGCCAACTCCAGGAACCCCTGCTCCACTACCTCCCGATAAGGTAGGCTGCCGCACAGCAGGTGCTCTACCCCGGCCCCGTTTGGCTCCAGCCTTTACAATTGTGCCCCCATGCTGACTGCCAACCACGCTGCTAACACCTTGCTGCCTCAGCTGCTGACTCCGGGGCAACCTGCGCCCCTCTTCTCCTGATGATGACGATGAAGCCCCTTCATCACCCGGCTCCCAAGTGCGATCGGCTTCATCATCATCATCATCATCATCACCGAGCTGTGTCTGTACCTCACTGATCTTCTCGGTTTCATCAACAGTGTCTGGCGCAGGAGCTAGAAAGCTCGCAACGCCCATGACACTGTCCACATCACTATTTGTCTGCCGAGCTAAAGAAGCCACCTCCATTTCATGGCTGGGCAGTAGCTGCTGACTGTCCTCTATCTGATCGTCCTCCTCACTAAAGAGTGGAGCTGAACCCAAAGCATAGGATACATCGCTGGGGGAGGGAACGGCGTAGGACAGAGGCAATGGGAGGACAGGGGCTGCTCTCGGGGCATGCCAACTCAGGGTTGTGTCAGAGGAACCTACCGACCCTAGACTGGGGGTCTCAGACGTAACTTGTGATGATGTTAATGAGCGCGTTAACCAATCTACCAGATGCGTTACTGGTGGAGACACGACCGCTAGCAGATACTGGCAGATCAGGTCTCTCACCGTGACTCCTGCTGCTACTCGCCCTAGTCTGCTGCGACCTCTGCCTGCAGAATCTTGGCCTCTGCTACTCCTCTTTGAACTTCCAGGCACTTGTCTGCCTGACATTTTTATGTATTTGCTTAATTAGTCTAACTGGCGGGGTGGTAGGTGAGATTTTGGGATACCCCAGGCAGCGGTGGGTGTAATGCCAGCAGACAGAATTCAATGCACACCTAAAGCAATTAGTAAAACTCAGGCTGACACAGGCCTGTTTAGTATAACTGGCGGGGTGGGTAGCTGAGATTTTGGGATACCCCAGGCAGCGGTGGGTGTAATTTCAGCAGACAGAATTCAATGCACACCTAAAGCAATTAGCAAAAAACAGGCTGAAACAGGCCTGCTTAGTATAACTTGCGGGGTGGGTAGTTGAGATTTTGGGATACCCCAGTCCCCAGTGTAATTTGAACAGACAGAATTCAATGCACACCTAAAGCAATTAGTAAAACTCAGGCTGAGACAGGCCTGCTTAGTATAACTGGCGGGGTGGGTAGTTGAGATTTTGGGATACCACAGTCCCCAGTGTAATTTGAACAGACAGAATGCATTGCACACCTAAAGCAATTAGCAAAAAACAGGCTGAAACAGGCCTGCTTAATATAACTGGCGGGGTGGGTAGTTGAGATTTTGGGATACCCCAGTCCCCAGTGTAATTTGAACAGACAGAATTCAATGCACACCTAAAGCAATTAGTAAAACTCAGGCTGAGACAGGCCTGCTTAGTATAACTGGCGGGGTGGGTAGTTGAGATTTTGGGATACCACAGTCCCCAGTGTAATTTCAGCAGACAGAATTCAATGCACACCTAAAGCAATTAGCAAAAAACAGGCTGACACAGGCCTGCTTAGTATAACTGGCGGGGTTGCCAGCTGAGATTTTGGGATACCCCAGGCAGCGGTGGGTTTAATTTCAGCAGACAGAATTCAATGCACACCTAAAGCAATTAGTAAAACTCAGCCTGACACAGGCCTGCTTAGTATAACTGGCGGGGTGGGTAGTTGAGATTTTGGGATACCCCAGTCCCCAGTGTAATTTCAGCAGACAGAATTCAATGCACACCTAAAGCAATTAGCAAAAAACAGGCTGACACAGGCCTGCTTAGTATAACTGGCGGGGTGGCTAGCTGAGATTTTGGGATACCCCAGGCAGCGGTGGGTTTAATTTCAGCAGACAGAATTCAATGCACACCTAAAGCAATTAGTAAAGCTCAGGCTGACACAGGCCTGCTTAGTATAACTGGTGGGGTGGGTAGTTGAGATTTTGGGATACCCCAGTCCCCAGTGTAATTTCAGCAGACAGAATTCAATGCACACCTAAAGCAATTAGCAAAAAACAGGCTGACACAGGCCTGCTTAGTATAACTGGCGGGGTGGCTAGCTGAGATTTTGGGATACCCCAGGCAGCGGTGGGTGTAATTTCAGCAGACAGAATTCAATGCACACCTAAAGCAATTAGTAAAACTCAGGCTGACACAGGCCTGTTAAGTATAACTGGCAGGGTGGGTAGCTGAGATTTTGGGATACCCCAGGCAGCGGTGGGTGTAATTTCAGCAGACAGAATTCAATGCACACCTAAAGCAATTAGCAAAAAACAGGCTGAAACAGGCCTGCTTAGTATAACTGGCGGGGTGGGTAGTTGAGATTTTGGGATACCCCAGTCCCCAGTGTAATATGAACAGACAGAATTCAATGCACACCTAAAGCAATTAGCAAAAAACAGGCTGAAACAGGCCTGCTTAGTATAACTTGCGGGGTGGGTAGTTGAGATTTTGGGATACCCCAGTCCCCAGTGTAATTTGAACAGACAGAATTCAATGCACACCTAAAGCAATTAGCAAAAAACAGGCTGAAACAGGCCTGCTTAGTATAACTTGGGGGTGGGTAGTTGAGATTTTGGGATACCCCATTCAGCGGTGGGTTTAATTTCAGCAGACAGAATTCAATGCACACATAAAGCAATTAGTAAAACTCAGGCTGACACAGGCCTGCTTAGTATAACTGGCGGGGTGGTAGGTGAGATTTTGGGATACCCCAGGCAGCGGTGGGTTTAATTTCAGCAGACAGAATTCAATGCACACCTAAAGCAATTAGCTAAAAACAGGCTGACACAGGCCTGTTTAGTATATCTGGCGGGGTGGGTAGCTGAGAGTTTGGGATACCCCAGGCAGCGGTGGGTGTAATTTCAGCAGACAGAATTCAATGCACACCTAAATCAATTAGTGAAACTCAGGCTGGATGAAAAGAAAAAAAAAACTTTCCCTGTCACTGCCTCCGATTTTTTCTTACCTTTCCCTGGCTCTCCCTGCCTCTCCCTGACTTGCTGAGTCTTTCTGCCTGTCTCCTGCCTGTCTCCTGCCTGTCTAACTCTCTCTCCCTAGCTGCAGCAGCCACCTTTCTCTCACGAATGCAATTTTCAAATGCGTAAAAGCAAGATGGCCGCCGCTTTATATAGTACTGTGACGTCACCGGGCTTCCTGGCTGCTGATAGGCTGCATGTGAGTGTCCCATCATACCTTGCCCCAGGGGACATGTCTGGACATGTGCCGTCCACTATCTTAGAATGCCTGTCATTGAAATGAATGGAGTTTATCGATCGAATCGCAGGGAAATTCGGATTCGTTCAGAATCAAATTTTTAATGAAATTCGGAACGAATCCGGGTTCGTCCGGATCGATTCGCTCATCCCTAGTGGTTACACTTGGCTGCTCCACGGGTCCCAGTTAGTCTCGTGGTGAATTGATGATCGAGATCAAGGGGTAGAGACACAAAACTCAGAGCTGAAGCTAATGCACGTGATTAAACCGGACCTTCACCATGATTTAATGAAAAGCCCAAACTCTTAAACAACAATTCCTCAGCATCTAAAATTAATATATTTTACATGTTTAGTCACTAATTTATTATACTTTCCCCCACTGGGCTGCAACTCTGTTCGGGAATTTAGGATACGGGCGCCGCCATCTTGACTCAGAAGCATCACACTTACTGAGGAGAGGAGAGTGGGATAAGGTACAGGGGGGCGGGTTATAGCTGTGCTTTGCTCAGACAGAGCAGAGCTGGGGTCAGGGAAAGGTCAGCAGTCCCAGAATGCAGAGCAGCACAGTCACTTCCTGTTTGCAGGCACTTCCTGTTTGCAGGCTGCCTGCAAAAATGGCAGCTTCCATAAGCCGCCATCTTGGATGTTTAAAGGCTTATAAAATGCAGTAGATGCAGGTAGGATGATTTTTAATGTGAGCAATCTGTATGTACAGGGTGTGGGAAACATATAAGATAGACTCTTATTTAGAGTGAAGGTCCGCTTTAAGAGTGGCAAGCATCGTGTTTGAGACATGTTTGCTGTACAAGGACTTTTTATGGATTAATCTTGAATGATTCCACTTTACATGTGAGCAATAAAATCAGGTTTTCTCAAGAGCTGGAGATAAACTTTTTTCACAAGATTCAATGGGATCTTTGCTCTGTGCTGGTGTGTGATCACGTGGTCTATGCAACATGAGCTGTTTGCTATGGATGTATGAAGCTTAGGTGCAAATTCAAACATAGCCAACATACTGCACGGATGAATCAGTCTATAGGTATGCCATTAGCGATACATGAGAGACAAGTAAGGGTCATATCCAGAAAGGTCCAAAACAGGTCTAAATGGGAAGATTCAAAAGACAAAGAGTGTAAAGCAGTCAGGGGTAAAGCCAGGCAATCCACAAGGAATCCAGGAAGCAAAGGCACAAAGATGGCACAGTTGAAACATGGAAGAATCTTCTGGTGCCATCTTGCTGTCTGGGACTTCCTTATGAAGGGCCTAGAGCCTCAGGATTGGTCCTCTCCTAGTCAGCTGACAAGCACATCTGCGTTACTTAAACCGAACCTTCACCATGATTTATTGAAAAGCCCAAACCCTTAAAAAACGATTCCCCAGCATATAAAATTAATATATTTTAAGTTTTTAGTTAGTTACTTACTATTCTTTCCCCCACTGGGCTGCAACTCTGTTCAGGACTCTAGGATACGGGCGCCGCCATCTTGACTCAGAAGCATCACATACTGAGAAGAGGAGAGCGGGATTAGCTACAGGGGAGCGGGGATATAGCTGTGCTTTGTTCAGACAGAGCAGAGCTGGGGTCAGGGAAAGGTCAGCAATCCCAGAATGCAGAGCAGCACAGTCAGAAGGCACTTCCTGTTTGCAGGCTGCCTGATATCCCATGATCCGCCATCTTGAATGTTTAAAGGCTCATAACATGCAGCAGATGCAGGTAGGATGATTTTTAATGTGGACAATCTGTATGTACAGGGTGTGGGGAACATATAAGATCTTATTCAGCGTGAAGGACCACTTTAAAACAGACAATTCCAGCACAGAAGCATCTGAGTATCTATAGTTTATAATGTTAGAAAGGTGAATATGAATTAACATAACCTTTACTTTGTCTTTTAAAATTGTGGTGTCTCCATCCAAGTTACATCTGTCCCACTCTTCCAACAACCACTTTGTGTTTTAGATGGACTCTTTTTTTGAGCAGTTGGAACAGGTGCTCTTTATTGGTATTAGGGTAATGGGTTGACAACTGATGTATTCCGTAACAGAAAGGCCAACTGTCGGAAATGGCCATAACAAGGAACTATTTCTACTACAATGGGGTCCACTAACAGAAACTCCAAGGAACGGCGCCTTTGTAGGCAAATTTATTTATGGCCTCGTTAAAGGAGAAATTTGCCCTATTCAATATGCCCTACTTTGGTGTCGGTATATCAACAATGTATTTATGGTGTGGAGATGGTCCCAGGATGAACTAATTGAGCTTTATTCAGCTTTAGGCACGTGTTTACAATCAATTTCATTTTCCTTGGAAAGCAGTTTGGAAACAGGTGCAGGTCTTGATGTGAATGTTGGTATTAGGGTAACCCCTTGACAACTGATGTATTCCATAAGCCAACAAAATAGAATATAGCAGCATACCAAAAATAGATGCGCATAGTCTCTATAGGTCGATACCCCATAGATTAGGCATTAAAGTAATTGATGAGGTGCTAGACACTATGTAATTGGATAGTCAATTTAAAACCTTTCTTTTGAAATTGTTAGAAAAGGTCCTAACATGGAACTATTTCTACTACAATAGTGCCCACTAAAGGCAACCCCAAGGAATGGCGATGGGGTCCAATGTGGCCCCTTCGTAGGCAAATGTATTCATGGCTGTTAAGAACGTTTAAATATTTGGGCGGGCACCACTATTCTAATTAGACTAATGAAAAGATAAATAGAAAGAGGTGCTCCGATGGTCCCACCTTTTAAACTAGACATGCACAATAATAACCCTTATTGTGGACCATAAACGGGCACAACAACCTTCATATAATCAAAAAGGTTACTTTATTTTAATATGTTACAAGCCAAACCAAAGAATCTAAAAACATATAGACACCGACTCATTTAAAACCAATTGTCTACCCTGAACTATAAATAACATCAATATTATACAATAAAGGGTTAAATACCACAGGCGGTGTCTCTTGTCTCTACCTCTTAATAATACAATACACATGGAGGTATCACAAAGTGACCTCCATATTCTCTATCTAAAGTGCACACCGATATATTTTGATAAACAAAAGGGGGGCTATATGCTTATATACAATCCTATAATAATCTTTATAAAGTGTGAGTGCTATAATGTAGAGGTGAAAGAAAAGGTGACATGATGCAACAACTGAAAAACAATATCAAATCTAAATGTTCAAGCTACCAAAATAAAGACAGTGAATATAAATCCCTACAAAGATGTTTAGATTAATCAAACAAGCACCGCATGCACATAAATAGCAGCATAAAGGGGAGACAATAAGAGAGATACCGCCTTTAGGATGAAGTGAAGTTCAGGTTTGGCAGGGACGCTAACCCCGCGCGCTCCGCCATTTGCCAACAGCTTCAGAAGCTCTCCCCTTTATGCTGCCCATATCTATATTTGTGAAACTATCATCTGTTACTATCTCCTAAATTTAGACTGACCAATATTGCCCTTGTGTGTTCTCTGACCCATAGCACCTAGCAACATTCCATTTGAAGTTTTATTACCTTATGTGCCCTCCCTGACCAAACTTTTAGGACTGACCTGAGCCCCACCCTTTAGGCCCAAATGTTCGGCATGAGCTAATCAAAGGCACTTAGAAGCTGTTCATATTGAGTGGCAGTGGCAGTCTGAATCCCTCTAAGTCTGCAGCGAATTTAACCTGAATTCAACCTGAAGGAAACCTGCACCGGATTCTGCCTGTCTGAATAGCCCAGCATCAACTAAAATGATTACCTTCTACCTCATCACACTGCTTCCTCTTACCATCAGAATCCTAGGCTCACAGTATCCCCCTGCTCCTGGTAAGTCCCTATATATCTCCCCCACTCTACTCTCCTCCCCAACCTCTCTGCTGACGAATTCCTTTCTTTGGCAAAATCACTCACCCCTTCTATATCCAAGCACAAGACACATTATTCCACCCTCAAAAGCCACAACCATCTCTTCTCTCTCCTTTTACTCTTACTTGCCGCCGGTGACATCAGTCCTAATCCAGGCCCACTCTCCCCCCCCCTCCTCCATAACTATTCATTTTTCATTCATCAAAGCCAAAAGTCTACAACCGTGTTAAACCAGGATACACACGCAACCTATCTAATCTGATACAGCTTAGTCACTCTCCATCCCTTCCCGCCACTGTCACCTGCGCACTGTGGAATGCACGCTCAGTGCGCAATAAACTCACCTATATTCACGACCTGTTTCTCTCTAACTCTTTTACCTTCATGGGATTCACAGAAACATGGCTGACCCCATCAGACACAGCTTCACCCGCTGCCCTCTCACATGGGGGGCTACATCTCAGCCACACCCCCAGATCCAACAACAAACAGGGTGGGGGTGTCGGCATCCTTCTATCCAAACTCTGCTCCTTTAACCCACTCCCTGCCTTGCCATATCTATCCTTCTCA
The DNA here is from genome assembly GCA_027917425.1 of Gastrophryne carolinensis. Lineage (NCBI taxonomy): Eukaryota > Metazoa > Chordata > Amphibia > Anura > Microhylidae > Gastrophryne > Gastrophryne carolinensis. The sequence goes on from CM051234.1 coordinate 3,232,074, forward strand.
TCTTTTGAAGTTCACTGTGTCCGCTTATATTCTCCCTGTAACCTGAAAATCGCAGTCATCTACCGCGCTCCTGGAACTACTACTCTTTTCTTCGACCACTTTTCTACCTGGCTCCTTCAGTTTCTGTCCACAGACAACCCTGCAATCATCATGGGTGACTTCAACATATCTGTTAACACTAGCAACCCTGCTGCCACCAGACTACTGTCACTAACCTCATCTTTCGGACTCAAGCAATGGTCTACTGCACCCACCCACAAAGATGACCACACAATTGATCTCCTCTTCTCTAACCTCTGCTCTGTATCGAACCTCTCATCATCTTTGCTCCCCCTCTCTGACCATAATCTGCTGACTATGACCCTCTCTCCAATGCCTGCTAACCCCCCTCCACACAAACCCACAACTCAACACAGGAACTTAAGAAACCTAGATCTTCAGTCCTTTTCTGCCTCACTTCAACCTCTTCAGACCCTGACCTCATTCACGGACATAGACGCTGTATCATAATACTCTCTCCTCTGGACGTTCTCGCCCCCCTCACCTATAGCCGTCCCCGCACCGAAAAACCCCCAACCCTGGCTAAATGCAAGCACAACCAGATTGAAACTGCTGTCTCGAGCTGCTGAACGACAATGGAGGAAAACCAAAGCCAATCATGACTTTCTATTCTATAAACAAGCCCTTCAGGAACTCGGGACCTACCTTTCATCTGCTAAGCAAGCTTATTTCTCTTCACTGATTTCTGCACAAGCCCGGAATCCCAAACAACTCTTCAACACTTTCAGTTCCTTACTCCACCCACCACCTCCTCCTCCAACCTTCCAAATAACAGCAGAAGAATTTTCTACATTCTTCAAAGCAAAAATTGACAACATTCGACTTGGCTTTGCCCCTCAGAATCCCTCACCACTTCAAACAATCCCCCTGCCTTACTCTCTTACTTTCTTCACTCCAATAACTGAGCTTGGACTAACCTCTCTTATTTCTAGGGCCCACCTGACTACCTGCTCCCTCGATCCTATTCCATCCCACCTTATTCCTCAACTGTCTCCATCCCTCACTCCAGCCTTAACCTGCATATTCAACCTTTCTCTCTCCACTGGCACCTTTCCTTCTTCCTACAAACATGCTGTTATTACTCCGATAATCAAGAAACCCTCTCTCGACCCCTCTGCCCTCTCCAGCTACAGCCCTATCTCACTACTCCCTATCTCCAGCTACCGCCCTATCTCGCTACTCCCTTTCTCCTCCAAACTTCTTGAACAACATGTCCACTCAGAACTGTCACAATACTTATCCACTAACAACTTATTTGACCCACTACAATCAGCATTCCGCCGTAACCACTCCACTGAAACTGCCCTCACCAAAGTCACCAATGATCTGCTCACTGCCAAAAGCATTGGTCACTACTCCATCCTCATCCTTCTTGATCTCTCCTCAGCCTTTGACACTGTCGACCACTCTCTGCTTCTTGATATTCTCTCCTCTCTCGGGGTTCAAGGTTTTGCACTTTATTGGCTCACTTCTTACCTCTCTGACAGATCATTCAGTGTATCCTATTCTAACACTCTTCCTCCCATTCTCTTGCTGTTGGTGTGCCACAAGGTTCTGTCCTAGGCCCCCTACTTTTCTCATTCTACACCCATGGCCTTGGCAAACCTATAACTTCACTAAGCTTCCAATACCACTTCTATGTGGATGACATCTCTCTGGCCCCAATATCTCCTCTCTCCTATCTCGCCTCCCCAACTGCCTCTCAGCTATTTCTTCATTCATGTCATCTCGCTACCTCAAACTAAACATGGACAAGACAGAACTGGTCATTTTCCCACCCGCTAACTCCCCTCCCCTCTCTAACACATCTATTTCTGTCAACAATTACACAATAACAGCAACTCCCCAAGCTCGGTGTCTGGGAGTCATTCTGGACTCTGCCCTCTCTTTCAAACCACATATTCATTTACTGGCCACCTCCTGTCGCCTCCAACTTAAAAACATTTCCCGCATCCGTCCTTTCCTCTCACCTGACACCACTAAAATGCTAGTGCATGCCCTGGTCATATCCCGACTAGATTACTGCAACATCCTTCTTTGTGGCTTACCGATTAACAGACTGGCACCCCTCCAATCTATCCTGAACTCTGCTGCTCGCCTCATCCATCTCTCCTCTCGCTCCTCCAGTTCTGCGCCTCTCGGCCAATCCCTACACTGGCTGCCAGTCCCACAGCAAATACTGTTAAAAACTCTAACTCTCACATACAAGGCTCTCTCCAACCAGGCCCCTCCCTACATCTCATCTCTAATCCAACAGTATCAACCTAGACGCAGCCTCCGCTCTGCTGCCGACCTTCTCCTGTCCTCCACCCTGGTCACCTCCTCTCACGCCCGCCTCCAGGACTTAATAGGCAAACTTAGACTAAGCTAACTGGGCAGCACTCGCCTGAAAGCCACTAACACATGTAATCACATCAATGTCTGTGTGCACACTCAGCCCAGTACAGAAATGTAAGAACCTAGACTGAAGAAATAGGGGGAACCCACCCTCCCCCAAAAACAAGTACCGGGCTAAGAATGAGTGGCACTACTCATAAACATACGAAATTAGGAAAAGTTTATTAATCTAAATGGTTAAACAATTATGACATACTGACACAATTTACATCAACACAATAGACATAACAAGACAAATATAAAAGCATCAGGGGGGACCGGAGGTCTGCCAAGTTCATCAAATAACCCTAAAAATCATCCTGAAACGAGGGCACCTAATAATCATTCTAAAATATGTGCAAATCTGCAATCAGTTGTGCAATTGTGCCAAACATATCAACGCTATTTGCAAAAGGAAATATCAAAAATCACTCAAATAAATCACAGAAGGACTAACCAGGGTGTGCAGGGAAAATAGAAATAATTCAAAAATATGATAACAAAGAAAAAGTTACAGTGCATTTATACAGACCAACCGGGGTACCCCTGGGAGGATAAGGCGCCAGTATTGTGTCAGTATGTCATAATTGTTTAACCATTTAGATTAATAAACTTTTCCTAATTTCGTATGTTTATGAGTAGTGCCACTCATTCTTAGCCCGGTACTTGTTTTTGGGGGAGGGTGGGTTCCCCCTATTTCTTCCGCCTCCAGGACTTCTCATGTGCAACTCCAATCTTCTGGAATGCCCTTCCCCACCCAATCCGCCACTCTACAACACTCAAAACCTTCAAAGGTGCCCTTAAAATTCACTTATTCAGACAAGCATTTAATCTGGCTTAACCAATCTTCTAAAAGGGCATACGCCACAAAGCTCAATACTGACTGTTTGTGATCCTTACCCCTCGTCTTCACCCCTTTTCCTTTAGACTGTAAGCTCACAAGGGCAGGGCTCTCTCCCCTATTGTATCTTTTACTCATGAATACCCAAGAATTGGGGGTACCCTCCACAAACCCATGAGAAACAGTTTGAGAGAGACGAACAACCACAATTTGAATTACAAGCAGTGAAGGAATTTTAATTTGAGGAAAAAAGGATCACAAGTGCTATACAAACATGCAGCACAATACAGTATATATGCATATTGTTGTGAGGGGATACAGCCCCTGAGAGTGACCGCTATGTGGCGCTCCTGTTTACATCTATAGAGAATACATAGTATGATCAGTATACATACAGCATGAGAAGCAATAGAGATCAAGGTAGTGGTTGAAGGAGTGCTGTTAACTCCCCAACATCCAAACACTACATAAAGAAGCAATTCAAGAAAACCACAGTTCAATGAAGCATAACAAGATATATCTTACAGGCAGGCGCGGGTGGAAGTAATACCCTCGACGTTTCGGCCGCTCTGGCCTTTCTCAAGAGGGAGCGCTCCCTCTTGAGAAAGGCCAGAGCGGCCGAAACGTCGAGGGGTATTACTTATCACTTCCAGGTGTGCTTCAACCATCAGTGTATTAACCACCCTCCACAAACCCCCCACAATAGGTCCCCGGGGACTAACAATTGCACTCTCAAAAAGATAAAAATGAGTAGTATCTTGTACTCAGAATATCCACTGTCAAATCTGTAAAACTGCATTTGAAATTGTATATGTACCGTATGTTTCTACCTTGTCTGTAATTACTACTTTGTAAAGCTCTACGGAAGATGATGGCGCTATATAAATAAACAATAATAATAATAATAATAATGGCCTTGTTTGAGGATAAATTTGTCTTATCCAATATGCCAATATCCAATAATACTTTGGTATCAGTATATTGACAATGCATTTATGGTGTGGAGAGGTACCTATGATGAACTCATGGAGTTTTATTCAGCGTTAGGCATGTGTTTACCATCAATTTAATTTTCCATGGAAAGTAGTTTGAACAGGTACAGGTCTTCATGTGAATGTTGGTATTAGGGTAATGGCTTGACAACTGATGAATTAAAGACCCAATCTGAGGCACAAACAGGTAGTTGGTTATCCAATGATAATGATTATTCAATTATTTTTATTGAGAAAATTAGTCTCACATCAAATATACTGTAAAGTTTTGTACATTTTGTTCGAGAAGTACAGTTTTAACAACCTGTTCTACAAACCAGGCAAGAGGGATGAGAACAGGAAGGGAAAGTGTGCATTATCCGATCCCTATAAACAGTGTCAAACCACCTCTACTTCCCATATCGAGCCTTCCAATTCCCCAGGGTCCTCCTAGGGCTGACCCACTCCCCTCTATTGTACCACCACATAATCTATTCCACCTCAGCGGGCCTGCTGGCTATGGCCAGAAATATATCACACAAAGCTAAGGAACACGATAAGTGCCCTTGCCTCGGATAAGAAAAAAAAATTATCAGCGAAATGAAAAAAGATAAAAAAGGAAGAAAGACAGAAGAAGAGGAATGAGTTCCACGTCTCCCTATCACCTCCTAGAGATGTGGTCCAGACAATAAATGATCAAGAGCTCCCGGTCAAGGTTTCTTGGGTGGTAGTGGGATATCCATCCCTCTCAGGTTGCAAGCAAGGTGCCCAAGTTCCCCCTCCTTGAGGACGCCATTTTTTCAAAGAACATTATCTTGTTTATATGCGGAATGAGGCTCACGGAGGGGATGTCCGGCTTCCTCCCTGACAATCACCTTGGCGGCCGTTTTATATGGCCAAAATGTTTCATAAGGCCAAACTGTGTCTTGGAGCAGCCAGTGGGGTTCAACAAGATGCGCTGATGGGCACAGCTGCAGGCTGGTGGACTTCTTTATAATATAGTAAACTCTTGCCCAGAATTGCTTGACCACCCTGCACTCCCATCAGATATGCAAGTATGACCCACCAAGATGGCAGCCTCTGAAACACTCTGGGGAATAGGAGGGGCACAATTTGTGTACCCTCTCTGGCACCAGATACTACCTAAGCAGTACCGTGACATTGATCTATAATGCCTTGACATTTAGGTATCCTGAAAACGAATGCCCTCAAATAGTTTTCTGGTCGCTATCCCAGTCGAAAAAGTCACATTAATGTCGGATTCCCGTTCTTGGGTATATTTTGGGGGTCCCATCCAAGTTGCTTTGCAGAGCTGCCTATACACCAGTGAAATTGCCCCCTTCTTTATTGGTTCACCCCCACATAATTTGTTAAAGACCAAGGGCCTGGGTGGGGAGGCATCTACTTTGCAAGGTGTGAAACAGCTCACCATTGGGGATCCCCCAAAAGCAGGGGCACTCAACCACTTCTTGTAAAGGTCGATTTACAGGCATCTGGTGAGAGGCGAAGGTCCGGACTGGGCGCTGTCATGGAGGGTGGATAGTTAGAAATCAGAGCACTGGGGGCAGGTTGGGGGTGGATTCCAGGGGGGAATTCAGGGTTTCTTAGCACGGATATCAGTGGCCATGGAGGAGATGCTAGCTTTTTACGCACCTTATTTGCTTTATATTACCGGAGTGAATGATTTAAAATGAGTTCATTTATAGGCCGATGTGGAGAGCCACAGCAGGTTTGAGATATGGATGGGGGAGCAATAAAACTCCTTGATGTCTACCCATAGCGGCCTGTCCCTTGCTGCGTGAACCACAGTCAATTGAACCAGCACTAGCGCTGTGGTCACAAATGGTCAGAAACCGCAGCCAAATATGCGCTGCGGTTTGCAAAACACAGCATGCCCGAAACGCACCCTCATAGAAGTCTAAGGGCACCGCAGGTGAAGTGCATGTATTGCCCTGGTGCATTGCGGTCCGACGACCATATTCATCCTCATCATCCCAGGGAAGAGTTCAGCTTTCGATTCCTCAAACGCTGCACAGAGAGTGGAAGTTTTATCCATCTCACCAGTGAGCCCGGGGCTTGAATGCGAGCATTGGAAAATTGTTTGTTTTGAAATGCTCCCATTCCGACTGGTGGAGCCAGAGAGTTTTAAAAATCTTACCGCGAGGGGGCCAGTGTCAATACCCCTTGGGACACCCGCCTTCTTGGTGAGTCCACAACCCCCAATCTCTGTGGCTAGCTTCACCTATAGACACGCCCCCATTTGTCAGGATGCTTTAAACGTCTCACCGGACACAATTGCCCCCAGAACTTAGCAGTTAAAAGATTGTGACCTCACAGGGGTGAAGGTGGATGAACCAGAGGTAAGACTGGGCGTTATTGGGCAAGCCGGGTTCATACACGCATAATCAGTCCTCACGATACACAGTGCCAAGGGAGAAGCACGAGAAGGGTCAAAGGTCAAGCCAAGGGTCAAACCGGGTAATCAGAGGGTTTGCAGTGCAAGGAATGAGGCAGGAACATAGTCAGGATCCAGGCAGAAGTCGGTTCAGGCAGCGGTCACGCAATGGTCAGGCAAGGTAGGTCGGCAACGGTATAATGATCAGAATCACAGGAACAATAACACCCAACAGAACACTATCATGGGTGGTGAGAGAGTGAGGAAGGAAAACCTTTATGGGGCTGGAACGGGTGGAATTGGTCGGGGGATACTGATCTCATTGGACCACCAAGAACATATTGGCTGATTGCCCAGAAAACCTTTTAGGGCGTTTCGTAGCTCTTGGGCTCATTGGCCCTTTAAACTAACCGCGCTGTGTGCAGCACCGCTGGAGGGCACAAATCAGCTTTGCGAGCATGCGAGCATGAGCAGAGGAGCGGGGGATGGTGCTGGGAGTGGAGAGGGCGGAAATGTTTGGTATCGCTCAAGCCAGAGCCGGCGCCCGCTATAAATGCAGCTGCCAGGTGGAGGGGATCCCGGCCAGCCACCCAAGGACGCCATGGGACCTGGTAGAAGGTAAGCGGTCATGACAGACACAGGATAAAATAAGCAAAACCGCGCAACACTTAAAAAACAGATAAAGATATTTTGCCGAAGCTCAACGTGCGAAAAAGAGTCCTTCCACTCAGTCATAACTGGTCATGACAGACAGTTTCTCAGTTAGTTAGAGCGTGGTGCTAATAAAAATCTTATGTCAGCGGCTGCCCCACAATACACCATTCCCAGCCGCCACAACTTTACTCGGCAGGCCGTCCCTGCCCTGCTCCAACAGGTTGTGGGGAAAATAAAACTAATACTTAAAAAACAGTATGGAGCAAAGGCTCATATTCCAAAACTTTTCTTGTCATGTTCCACCAAACCTCATCCTTCAATGAAAACAATTCAGCAGCTTGGAGTTTAGGAATTTGTAGAAAATAAGGAAACTTCTGTAATTAACATTCAATTAAAGTTTTCATGTGTAACGTTAAGGATTATCCCCAAGGAGAGCTCCACAGCGCTACCATCCCTCAGGAAGACCAACTACAGCAGATGAAAGATAGACAGTGATACAATAAAAAGACAGCTCCCTCCATATATCCGCCGGGTCAGTCTCCCCCGCCATGGCCGTCTGTAGGTCCACATTTACACATCCAGCTGCTACCAGAGACGTTACTTTCTATCCTCAGATTCCGATATTCCCAGGAATACTCCATGAGACACCAGCATGGGTAAGTGCCTGTTTAATAAATATACTTTATGTTCTGTGATTGAATAGAATGGTGACATAGAAAACATGAGACCCCCCCCAGTACACATTGCCACACTGAACCAAAGCCACTGCAATGTGACTTTTCACTTATTACACCCCAGTAATTAGGTCCCAACCATGGGCGTAACTATAGAGGGTGCCGGGGGTGCGACCGCACTAGGGCCCAGGGGGGAACCATTATTGTTGCGCCTCCTCCTTATTTAACGTATTTGTGCTCACTTGACATCATTTAAAGTAAGGAGGCTCCGTTTGTCTCTGCTTTTTTCAGACTTTAGTTGTCTGGCTGCATCCAGCTGACCTATAAGACAGAAAAAAGTTTATTGTACGAACCAGAAAAGGGCCCAATTTAATGTTCACACCTGGGTCCTGTTGCATTTAGTTATGCTTCGAGCCAGTGGCGTACATTTCCCTTTTGGGGCCCCAAAGCAGGGTTCCCCCCCAGGGTGGACATTCACCAACCGGTGGAGGTGCGTGTAGTGGACACCTGTGTATGGTGACGATAGAGAGGAGAGGCGTGCATGGCTGCAGCAGAGAGGGAGACATGACTGCGGCAGAGAGGAAGAGGCGCGGCTTGCTGTGCAGCGATCCGGGAAGAAGGAGGCGGCAAGGCTGGCTAAGTATATACCAGGAGTACATACCAAAGAGGCGGTGAAGGCATCTAGCACCAGCCCCCCTTGCTCCACAGACCCAAGGACAGGTGCCTGCACTGCCCCTATGGTATGTACGCCCCTGCCTTGAGCTGTGCCAGGATACAGAATGACAACATATAACTGGCACGGCCACTGATCACATTGCAGCACATTGCGCCTGGTCTAATGATAATAATCCCACAACCAGTGAAAAGGGAAACAAAACAATCCAACTGTATTGCACATAATATATATTTATACAGCTATACAGATAACAGGCACCATGAACTGTTAAGGCATAAATTAAAAATGTTTTTAAAGAGGAACATGAAGCCTGTTCTGATGCTCCTCTTTAAACATCCCTCCCCCCTCCCACACGGCCTTTTAGATTTTGGCATCGGAGAGGGGCACATTGTCTGGCACAGCAGGGGAGGAACACATTGTCTGGCACAGCAGGAGAGGGGCACATTGTCTGGCACAGCAGGAGAGGGGCACATTGTCTGGCACAGCAGGAGAGGGGCACATTATCTGGCACAGCAGGAGAGGGGCACATTATCTGGCACAGCAGGAGAGGGGCACATTGTCTGGCACAGCAGGAGAGGGGCACATTGTCTGGCACAGCAGGAGAGGGGCACATTGTCTGGCACAGCAGGAGAGGGGCACATTATCTGGCACAGCAGGAGAGGGGCACATTATCTGGCACAGCAGGAGAGGGGCACATTGTCTGGCACAGCAGGAGAGGGGCACATTGTCTGGCACAGCAGGAGAGGGGCACATTGTCTGGCACAGCAGGAGAGGGGCACATTATCTGGCACAGCAGGAGAGGGGCACATTATCTGGCACAGCAGGAGAGGGGCACATTGTCTGGCACAGCAGGAGAGGGGCACATTGTCTGGCACAGCAGGAGAGGGGCACATTGTCTGGCACAGCAGGTGAGGAGCACATTGTCTGGCACAGCAGGAGAGGGGCACATTGTCTGGCACAGCAGGAGAGGGGCACATTGTCTGGCACAGCAGGAGAGGGGCACATTATCTGGCACAGCAGGAGAGGGGCACATTGTCTGGCACAGCAGGTGAGGAGCACATTGTCTGGCACAGCAGGAGAGGGGCACATTGTCTGGCACAGCAGGAGAGGAGCACATTGTCTGGCACAGCAGGAGAGGGGCACATTGTCTGGCACAGCAGGAGAGGGGCACATTGTCTGACACAGCAGGAGAGGGGCACATTGTCTGGCACAGCAGGAGAGGGGCACATTGTCTGACACAGCAGGAGAGGGGCACATTGTCTGGCACAGCAGGAGAGGGGCACATTGTCTGGCACAGCAGGTGAGGGGCACATTGTCTGGCACAGCAGGAGAGGGGCACATTGTCTGGCACAGCAGGTGAGGGGCACATTGTCTGGCACAGCAGGAGAGGAGCACATTGTCTGGCACAGCAGGAGAGGGGCACATTGTCTGGCACAGCAGGAGAGGGGCACATTGTCTGGCACAGCAGGAGAGGGGCACATTGTCTGGTACAGCAGGAGAGGGGCACATTATTTTGCACAGCAGGTGAGGAGCACATTGTCTGGCACAGCAGGAGAGGGGCACATTGTCTGGCACAGCAGGAGAGGAGCACATTGTCTGGCACAGCAGGAGAGGGGCACATTGCCTGGCACAGCAGGAGAGAGGCACATTGTCTGGCACAGCAGGAGAGGAGCACATTGTCTGGCACAGCAGGAGAGGAGCACATTGTCTGGCACAGCAGGAGAGGGGCACATTGTCTGGCACAGCAGGAGAGGGGCACATTGTCTGGCACAGCAGGAGAGGGGCACATTGTCTGGCACAGCAGGACAGGGACACATTGCCTGGCACAGCAGGAGAGGGGCACATGAGAGGAGCACATTGTCTGGCACAGCAGGAGAGGGGCACATTGTCTGGCACAGCAGGACAGGGACACATTGCCTGGCACAGCAGGACAGGGACACATTGCCTGGCACAGCAGGACAAGGGCACATTCTCTGGCACAGCAGGAGAGGGACACATTGCCTGGCACAGCAGGACAGGGACACATTGCCTGGCACAGCAGGACAGGGGCACATTGTCTGACACAGCAGGAGAGGGGCACATTGTCTGGCACAGCAGGAGAGGGGCACATTGTCTGGCACAGCAGGAGAGGGGCACATTGTCTGGCACAGCAGGAGAGGGGCACATTGTCTGGCACAGCAGGAGAGGTGCACATTGGTACAGCAGGAAAGGGGCACATTGCCTGGCACAGCAGGACAGGGACACATTGTCTGGCACAGCAGGACAGGGGCACATTGTCTGGCACAGCAGGAGAGGGGCACATTGCCTGGCACAGCAGGACAGGGACACATTGTCTGGCACAGCAGGACAGGGGCACATTGTCTGGCACAGCAGGAGAGGGGCACATTGTCTGGCACAGCAAGAGAGGGGCACATTGTCTGGCACAGCAGGAGAGGAGCACATTGTCTGGCACAGCAGGAGAGGGGCACATTGTCTGGCACAGCAGGAGAGGGGCACATTGTCTGTCACAGCAGGAGAGGGGCACATTGTCTGGCACAGCAGGAGAGGAGCACATTGGTACAGCAGGAAAGGGGCACATTGTCTGGCACAGCAGGAGAGGTGCACATTGGCACAGCAGGAGAGGGGCACATTGTCTGGCACAGCAGGAGAGGTGCACATTGGTACAGCAGGAGAGGGGCACATTGTCTGGCACAGCAGGAGAGGGGCACATTGTCTGGCACAGCAGGAGAGGGGCACATTGTCTGGCACAGCAGGAGAGGAGCACATTGTCTGGCACAGCAGGAGAGGAGCACATTGTCTGGCACAGCAGGAGAGGAGCACATTGTCTGGCACAGCAGGGGAGGAGCACATTGTCTGGCACAGCAGGAGAGGAGCACATTGTCTGGCACAGCAGGAGAGGGGCACATTGTCTGGCACAGCAGGAGAGGGGCACATTGTCTGGCACAGCAGGAGAGGGGCACATTGTCTGGCACAGCAGGAGAGGGGCACATTATCTGGCACAGCAGGAGAGGGGCACATTATCTGGCACAGCAGGAGAGGGGCACATTGTCTGGCACAGCAGGAGAGGGGCACATTGTCTGGCACAGCAGGAGAGGGGCACATTGTCTGGAACAGCAGGTGAGGAGCACATTGTCTGGCACAGCAGGAGAGGGGCACATTGTCTGGCACAGCAGGAGAGGGGCACATTGTCTGACACAGCAGGAGAGGGGCACATTATCTGGCACAGCAGGTGAGGAGCACATTGTCTGGCACAGCAGGAGAGGGGCACATTGTCTGGCACAGCAGGAGAGGAGCACATTGTCTGGCACAGCAGGAGAGGGGCACATTGTCTGGCACAGCAGGAGAGGAGCACATTGTCTGGCACAGCAGGAGAGGAGCACATTGTCTGGCACAGCAGGAGAGGGGCACATTGTCTGGCACAGCAGGAGAGGGGCACATTGTCTGGCACAGCAGGAGAGGGGCACATTGTCTGACACAGCAGGAGAGGGGCACATTGTCTGGCACAGCAGGAGAGGGGCACATTGTCTGACACAGCAGGAGAGGGGCACATTGCCTGGCACAGCAGGTGAGGGGCACATTGTCTGGCACAGCAGGTGAGGGGCACATTGTCTGGCACAGCAGGAGAGGGGCACATTGTCTGGCACAGCAGGTGAGGGGCACATTGTCTGGCACAGCAGGAGAGGAGCACATTGTCTGGCACAGCAGGAGAGGGGAACATTGTCTGGCACAGCAGGAGAGGAGCACATTGTCTGGCACAGCAGTAGAGGGGCACATTGTCTGGCACAGCAGGAGTGGGGCACATTGTCTGGCACAGCAGGAGAGGGGCACATTGTCTGGTACAGCAGGAGAGGGGCACATTGTTTTGCACAGCAGGTGAGGAGCACATTGTCTGGCACAGCAGGAGAGGGGCACATTGTCTGGCACAGCAGGAGAGAGGCGCATTGTCTGGCACAGCAGGAGAGGGGCACATTGTCTGGCACAGCAGGAGAGGGGCACATTGTCTGGCACAGCAGGAGAGGGGCACATTGTCTGGCACAGCAGGAGAGGGGCACATTGTCTGGCACAGCAGGAGAGGGGCACATTGTCTGGCACAGCAGGAGAGGAGCACATTGTCTGGCACAGCAGTAGAGGGGCACATTGTCTGGCACAGCAGGAGAGGGGCACATTGTCTGGCACAGCAGGAGAGGGGCACATTGTCTGGTACAGCAGGAGAGGGGCACATTGTTTTGCACAGCAGGTGAGGAGCACATTGTCTGGCACAGCAGGAGAGGGGCACATTGCCTGGCACAGCAGGAGAGGGGCACATTGTCTGGCGCAGCAGGAGAGGAGCACATTGTCTGGCACAGCAGGAGAGGAGCACATTGTCTGGCACAGCAGGAGAGAGGCACATTGTCTGGCACAGCAGGAGAGGAGCACATTGTCTGGCACAGCAGGAGAGGAGCACATTGTCTGGCACAGCAGGAGAGGAGCACATTGTCTGGCACAGCAGGAGAGGAGCACATTGTCTGGCACAGCAGGAGAGGGGCACATTGTCGGGCACAGCAGGAGAGGGGCACATTGTCTGGCACAGCAGGAGAGGAGCACATTGTCTGGCACAGCAGGAGAGGGGCACATTGTCTGGCACAGCAGGAGAGGGGCACATTGTCTGGCACAGCAGGAGAGGGGCACATTGTCTGGCACAGCAGGAGAGGGGCACATTGTCTGGCACAGATGGAGAGGGGCACCTTGTCTGGCACAGCAGGAGAGGGGCACATTATCTGGCACAGCAGGAGAGGGGCACATTGTCTGGCACAGCAGGAGAGGGGCACATTGTCTGGCACAGCAGGAGAGGGGCACATTGTCTGGCACAGCAGGAGAGGGGCACATTGTCTGGCACAGCAGGACAGGGACACATTGCCTGGCACAGCAGGAGAGGGGCACATGAGAGGAGCACATTGTCTGGCACAGCAGGAGAGGGGCACATTGTCTGGCACAGCAGGAGAGGGGCACATTGTCTGGCACAGCAGGACAGGGACACATTGCCTGGCACAGCAGGAGAGGGGCACATGAGAGGAGCACATTGTCTGGCACAGCAGGAGAGGGGCACATTGTCTGGCACAGCAGGACAGGGACACATTGCCTGGCACAGCAGGACAGGGACACATTGCCTGGCACAGCAGGACAGGGACACATTGTCTGGCACAGCAGGACAGGGGCACATTGTCTGGCACAGCAGGACAGGGGCACATTGTCTGGCACAGCAGGACAGGGACACATTGTCTGGCACAGCAGGACAGGGGCACATTGTCTGGCACAGCAGGAGAGGGGCACATTGCCTGGCACAGCAGGACAGGGACACATTGCCTGGCACAGCAGGACAGAGGCACATTGTCTGGCACAGCAAGAGAGGGGCACATTGTCTGGCACAGCAGGAGAGGAGCACATTGTCTGGCACAGCAGGAGAGGGGCACATTGTCTGGCACAGCAGGAGAGGGGCACATTGTCTGGCACAGCAGGAGAGGTGCACATTGGTACAGCAGGAAAGGGGCACATTGCCTGGCACAGCAGGACAGGGACACATTGTCTGGCACAGCAGGACAGGGGCACATTGTCTGGCACAGCAGGAGAGGGGCACATTGCCTGGCACAGCAGGACAGGGACACATTGCCTGGCACAGCAGGACAGAGGCACATTGTCTGGCACAGCAAGAGAGGGGCACATTGTCTGGCACAGCAGGAGAGGGGCACAGTGTCTGGCACAGCAGGAGAGGGGCACATTGTCTGGCACAGCAGGAGAGGAGCACATTGTCTGGCACAGCAGGAGAGGGGCACATTGTCTGGCACAGCAGGAGAGGGGCACATTGTCTGTCACAGCAGGAGAGGTGCACATTGGTACAGCAGGAAAGGGGCACATTGTCTGGCACAGCAGGACAGGGACACATTGTCTGGCACAGCAGGACAGGGGCACATTGTCTGGCACAGCAGGAGAGGGGCACATTGCCTGGCACAGCAGGACAGGGACACATTGCCTGGCACAGCAGGACAGAGGCACATTGTCTGGCACAGCAAGAGAGGGGCACATTGTCTGGCACAGCAGGAGAGGGGCACATTGTCTGGCACAGCAGGAGAGGAGCACATTGTCTGGCACAGCAGGAGAGGGGCACATTGTCTGGCACAGCAGGAGAGGAGCACATTGTCTGGCACAGCAGGAGAGGGGCACATTGTCTGGCACAGCAGGAGAGGGGCACATTGTCTGTCACAGCAGGAGAGGGGCACATTGTCTGGTACAGCAGGAGAGGTGCACATTGGTACAGCAGGAAAGGAGCACATTGTCTGGCACAGCAGGAGAGGTGCACATTGGCACAGCAGGAGAGGGGCACATTGTCTGGCACAGCAGGAGAGGTGCACATTGGTACAGCAGGAAAGGGGCACATTGTCTGGCACAGCAGGAGAGGGGCACATTGTCTGGCACAGCAGGAGAGGGGCACATTGTCTGGCACAGCAGGAGAGGGGCACATTGTCTGGCACAGCAGGTGAGGGGCACATTGTCTGGCACAGCAGGAGAGGGGCACATTGTCTGGCACAGCAGGTGAGGGGCACATTGTCTGGCACAGCAGGAGAGGAGCACATTGTCTGGCACAGCAGGAGAGGGGCACATTGTCTGGCACAGCAGGAGAGGGGCACATTGTCTGGCACAGCAGGAGAGGGGCACATTGTCTGGCACAGCAGGAGAGGGGCACATTGTCTGGTACAGCAGGAGAGGGGCACATTGTTTTGCACAGCAGGTGAGGAGCACATTGTCTGGCACAGCAGGAGAGGGGCACATTGCCTGGCACAGCAGGAGAGGGGCACATTGTCTGGCACAGCAGGAGAGGAGCACATTGTCTGGCACAGCAGGAGAGAGGCACATTGTCTGGCACAGCAGGAGAGGAGCACATTGTCTGGCACAGCAGGAGAGGGGCACATTGTCTGGCACAGCAGGAGAGGAGCACATTGTCTGGCACAGCAGGAGAGGAGCACATTGTCTGGCACAGCAGGAGAGGGGCACATGAGAGGAGCACATTGTCTGGCACAGCAGGAGAGGGGCACATTGTCTGGCACAGCAGGAGAGGAGCACATTGTCTGGCACAGCAGGAGAGGAGCACATTGTCTGGCACAGCAGGAGAGGGGCACATGAGAGGAGCACATTGTCTGGCACAGCAGGAGAGGAGCACATTGTCTGGCACAGCAGGAGAGGAGCACATTGTCTGGCACAGCAGGAGAGGGGCACATTGTCTGGCACAGCAGGACAGGGGCACATTGTCTGGCACAGCAGGAGAGGGGCACATGAGAGGAGCACATTGTCTGGCACAGCAGGAGAGGGGCACATTGTCTGGCACAGCAGGAGAGGGGCACATTGTCTGGCACAGCAGGACAGGGACACATTGCCTGGCACAGCAGGAGAGGGGCACATGAGAGGAGCACATTGTCTGGCACAGCAGGAGAGGGGCACATTGTCTGGCACAGCAGGACAGGGACACATTGCCTGGCACAGCAGGACAGGGACACATTGCCTGGCACAGCAGGAGAGGGGCACATGAGAGGAGCACATTGTCTGGCACAGCAGCAGAGGGGCACATTGTCTGGCACAGCAGGACAGGGACACATTGCCTGGCACAGCAGGACAGGGACACATTGCCTGGCACAGCAGGACAGGGGCACATTGTCTGGCACAGCAGGAGAGGGACACATTGCCTGGCACAGCAGGACAGGGACACATTGCCTGGCACAGCAGGACAGGGGCACATTGTCTGACACAGCAGGAGAGGGGCACATTGTCTGGCACAGCAGGAGAGGGGCACATTGTCTGGCACAGCAGGAGAGGGGCACATTGTCTGTCACAGCAGGAGAGGGGCACATTGTCTGGCACAGCAGGAGAGGGGCACATTGTCTGTCACAGCAGGAGAGGGGCACATTGTCTGTCACAGCAGGAGAGGGGCACATTGTCTGGCACAGCAGGAAAGGGGCACATTGCCTGGCACAGCAGGACAGGGACACATTGTCTGGCACAGCAGGACAGGGGCACATTGTCTGGCACAGCAGGAGAGGGGCACATTGTCTGGCACAGCAGGAGAGGGGCACATTGCCTGGCACAGCAGGACAGGGACACATTGCCTGGCACAGCAGGAGAGGGGCACATTGTCTGGCACAGCAAGAGAGGGGCACATTGTCTGGCACAGCAGGAGAGGAGCACATTGTCTGGCACAGCAGGACAGGGGCACATTGTCTGGCACAGCAGGAGAGGGGCACATTGTCTGGCACAGCAGGAGAGGAGCACATTGTCTGGCACAGCAGGAGAGGTGCACATTGGTACAGCAGGAGAGGGGCACATTGTCTGGCACAGCAGGAAAGGGGCACATTGTCTGGCACAGCAGGAGAGGGGCACATTGTCTGGCACAGCAGGAGAGGTGCACATTGGTACAGCAGGAGAGGGGCACATTGTCTGGCACAGCAGGAAAGGGGCACATTGTCTGGCACAGCAGGAGAGGGGCACATTGTCTGGCACAGCAGGAGAGGGGCACATTGTCTGGCACAGCAGGAGAGGGGCACATTAGGCTCGATTCAGAGAGACACAAAAAAACTTTCGGTTTGGTGCCGACGTCGTAACATTTTCAAAATTTCCCGCTCTCGTATGAGCGTTCGAGCGATTCTATGCATGCATTGAAAACCTTGTGTAAAGTTTCCGTCCGTTCGCACAGCAGATTACGAATTACGCGGATGTCATTTTCCATCCAGACTTTTCCGTTTCATTTCCACATGTTACAACGTAGGCTTTCGTTTTTGCCCTTTTCCCATCGTATCCTCCAACGAATCCTTTACGTTTCCCGATAGATTCTGTTTCCATTTTACCAAAAATAAACGTCCAGACGGAATCCTTACGATCTTGCGCCTGCGCACTACAAACTTAAGTCATGAAAGTGCTCGCCTACATATTTGCCACCCTCACTTCTACTACAATGTTTAGCTAAACCACTTAGCACTCCATCCTCCATCTTCCCTTTTGGACCCTTAAAGCTCACCCAAACCACTTATCACTATCCTCCATCTTCCCTTTTGGACCCTTAAAGCACACCCAAACCACTTATCGGTCATGTGAATATTCATCTTTAAATATTTCTGTGCCTATTAGTTTTGTGTTAATGTAGTTTGTTAATGAAATGACAATGTAACTTTTTAAAAATAATTACCAGCATCAAATATGCATTTTTAAAAAATGTGTTAAATTTCAACTTTTTACAACTATAAATAATTAAATACATAGCAATGGCAGGCCACTGAACATTATTCTTCATCTGTGGTCCCCAACGAGTTGCACAGCTCCTGCATCTCGCCCACCAACTGAAGGACCCTGACACTCAGTTGTGCCACTCTGGCACGTGTGGTCCCTGTAAATTACAATTTTGGGATAACCTTGTTGGGGTCATACTGCAGTGCCCCCCCCCCCCCCCCGTATGGTCCAAACACCTAAATCTGGACTTCATAAGCCAGAGGGCCCTCGCCACCACGGCCCGGGTTTTGCATAGTGCCCAATTAGAGAACCCCTGGCCCGCATTCTGCAGGCAAAGAACGGGCATCAGGAGCAAGGGCGAGCAGCACATCTTGCAGTTCCTGCAACCAAATATAAAATAATTACACAAAGCAAAGGTAACCGACTAAAACACTAACTCCTACAACACATTAAGATTCAAGTTCAACAATTCAAATATAATTCACAAAGGACATAAGTCTTAAAAAATATAGCAATTATGTGGATGTGTGGAAAAATACATTTTTACATGCTAAAGACTAATTTAGGTCAGCATTAAAATGCATCTATAAGGCATACATGAAATGTATTGATTCAGGTATGCATTGCTATACAATTTATGGCCTCGGCCATGCTGATACATGCAATGCCTTGGTGCTAAAGGCGCGCAGACTCCTCCACATAGCCGCAAAACATGTTCAAAAATAGCAATCCGAGTCCTCAGAGGTGTCGGAAGTGGTTTTACAATTATACGAATTTATAGGGTGGTGAGCCGTCGGCAAACAGCTCTCTGAATGTGACGTAAACCATCCCAGCAACGGAAGTTTTCTGAAGGAACGAAAATTTTCCAATTTTGTTTGGAAATGTTCCGAATTGCTTTCGCTAATCGAAAGCGCATATACGCATTCTCCCGAACGTTCGTGCGAGTGAAAAATGTACGAAAAAAAGCAAAAAAATGACAAACACCCACCAAAACTTTCACAGACAGCTACAAAAGTCCTGACGAATGTTTCTTTGAATCAAGCCTATTAGGCTCGATTCAGAGAGACACAAAAAAACTTTCAAAACGGTGCCGATGTCGTATTTTTTTCAAATGTTCCCGCTCTCGTATGAGCGTTCGAGCGATTCTATGCATGCATTGAAAACCTTGTGTAAAGTTTCCGTCAGTTCGTACGGCAGATTACGAATTACGCGGATGTCATTTTCCATCCAGACTTTTCCGTTTCATTTCCACATGTTACAACGTAGGCTTTCGTTTTTGCCCTTTTCCCATCGTATCCTCCAACGAATCCTTTACGTTTCCCGATAGATTCTGTTTCCATTTTACCAAAAATAATCGTCCAGACGGAATCCTTACGATCTTGCGCCTGCGCACTACAAACTTAACTTATTAAAGTGCTCGCCTACATATTTGCCACCCTCACTTCTACTAAAATGTTTAGCTAAACCACTTAGCACTCCATCCTCCATCTTCCCTTTTGGACCCTTAAAGCTCACCCAAACCACTTATCACTATCCTCCATCTTCCCTTTTGGACCCTTAAAGCACACCCAAATCACTTATCACTATCCTCCATTTTCCCTTTTGGACCCTTAAAGCCCACCCAAATCACTTCTCGGTCATGTGAATATTCATCTTTAAATATTTCTGTGCCCATTAGTTTTGTGTTAATGTAGTTTGTTAATGAAATGACAATGTAACTTTTTAAAATAATTACCAGCATCAAATATGTATTTTTTAAAAATGTGTTAAATTTCAACTTTAAACAACTATAAAAAATAAATACATAGCAATGGCAGGCCACTGAACATTATTCTTCATCTGTGGTCCCCAACGAGTTGCGCAGCTCCTGCATCTCGCCCACCAACTGAAGGACCCTGACACTCAGTTGTGCCACTCTGGCACGTGTGGTCCCTGTAAATTAAAATTTGGGTATAACCTTGTTGGGGTCATTCTGCAGTGCCCCCCCCCCCCCATATGGTCCAAACACCTAAATCTGGACTTCATAGTCCAGAGGGCCCTCGCCACCACGGCCCGGGTTTTGCATAGTGCCCGATTAGAGAACCCCTGGCCCGCATTCTGCAGGCAAAGAACGGGCATCAGGAGCAAGGGCGAGCGGCACATCTTGCGGTTCCTGCAACCAAATATAAAATAATTACACAAAGCAAAGGTAACCAACTAAAACACTAACTCCTACAACACATTAAGATTCAAGTTCAACAATCCAAATATAATTCACAAAGGACATAAGTCTAAAAAAATAGAGCAATTATATGGATGTGTGGAAAAATAAATGTTTACATGCTAAGGACTACGGTAATTTAGGTCAGCATTAAAATGCATCTATAAGGCATACATGAAATGTATTGATTCAGGTATGCATTGCTATACAATTTATGGCCTCGGCCATGCTGATACATGCAATGCCTTGGTGCTAAAGGCGCGCAGACTCCTCCACATAGCCGCAAAACATGTTCAACAATAGCAATCCGAGTCCTCAGAGGTGTCGGAAGTGGTTTTACAAATAAACGGATTTATAGGGTGGTGAGCCGTCGGAAAACAGCTCTCTGAATCAGACGGAAACCATCCCAGCAACGGAAGTTTTCTGAAGGAACGGAAATTTTTCAATTTTGTTTGGAAATGTTCCGAATTGCTTCCGTTTATCGAAAGCGCATATACACATTCTCCCGAACGTTCGTGCGAGTGAAAAATATACGAAAAAAAGCCAAAAAATGACAAACACCCACCAAAACTTTCACAGACAGCTACGGAAGTCCGGACGAATGTGTCTCTGAATCGAGCCTATTGTCTGGCACAGCAGGAGAGGTGCACATTGGTACAGCAGGAAAGGGGCACATTGTCTGGCACAGCAGGAGAGGTGCACATTGGTACAGCAGGAGAGGGGCACATTGTCTGGCACAGCAGGAGAGGTGCACATTGGTACAGCAGGAAAGGGGCACATTGTCTGGCACAGCAGGAGAGGGGCACATTGTCTGGCACAGCAGGAGAGGTGCACATTGGTACAGCAGGAGAGAGGCACATTGTCTGGCACAGCAGGAGAGGGGCACATTGTCTGGCACAGCAGGAGAGGGGCACATTGTCTGGCACAGCAGGAGAGGGGCACATTGTCTGGCACAGCAGGAGAGGGGCACATTGTCTGACACAGCAGGAGAGGGGCACATTGTCTGGCACAGCAGGAGAGGGGCACATTGTCTGGCACAGCAGGAGAGGGGCACATTGTCTGGCACAGCAGGAGAGGGGCACATTAGGCTCGATTCAGAGAGACACAAAAAAACTTTCGGTTTGGTGCCGACGTCGTAACATTTTCAAAATTTCCCGCTCTCGTATGAGCGTTCGAGCGATTCTATGCATGCATTGAAAACCTTGTGTAAAGTTTCCGTCCGTTCGTACGGCAGATTACGAATTACGCGGATGTCATTTTCCATCCAGACTTTTCCGTTTCATTTCCACATGTTACAACGTAGGCTTTCGTTTTTGCCCTTTTCCCATCGTATCCTCCAACGAATCCTTTACGTTTCCCGATAGATTCTGTTTCCATTTTACCAAAAATAAACGTCCAGACGGAATCCTTACGATCTTGCGCCTGCGCACTACAAACTTAAGTCATGAAAGTGCTCGCCTACATATTTGCCACCCTCACTTCTACTACAATGTTTAGCTAAACCACTTAGCACTCCATCCTCCATCTTCCCTTTTGGACCCTTAAAGCTCACCCAAACCACTTATCACTATCCTCCATCTTCCCTTTTGGACCCTTAAAGCACACCCAAACCACTTATCGGTCATGTGAATATTCATCTTTAAATATTTCTGTGCCTATTAGTTTTGTGTTAATGTAGTTTGTTAATGAAATGACAATGTAACTTTTTAAAAATAATTACCAGCATCAAATATGCATTTTTAAAAAATGTGTTAAATTTCAACTTTTTACAACTATAAATAATTAAATACATAGCAATGGCAGGCCACTGAACATTATTCTTCATCTGTGGTCCCCAACGAGTTGCACAGCTCCTGCATCTCGCCCACCAACTGAAGGACCCTGACACTCAGTTGTGCCACTCTGGCACGTGTGGTCCCTGTAAATTACAATTTGGGTATAACCTTGTTGGGGTCATACTGCAGTGCCCCCCCCCCCGTATGGTCCAAACACCTAAATCTGGACTTCATAAGCCAGAGGGCCCTCGCCACCACGGCCCGGGTTTTGCATAGTGCCCGATTAGAGAACCCCTGGCCCGCATTCTGCAGGCAAAGAACGGGCATCAGGAGCAAGGGCGAGCAGCACATCTTGCAGTTCCTGCAACCAAATATAAAATAATTACACAAAGCAAAGGTAACCGACTAAAACACTAACTCCTACAACACATTAAGATTCAAGTTCAACAATTCAAATATAATTCACAAAGGACATAAGTCTTAAAAAATATAGCAATTATGTGGATGTGTGGAAAAATACATTTTTACATGCTAAAGACTAATTTAGGTCAGCATTAAAATGCATCTATAAGGCATACATGAAATGTATTGATTCAGGTATGCATTGCTATACAATTTATGGCCTCGGCCATGCTGATACATGCAATGCCTTGGTGCTAAAGGCGCGCAGACTCCTCCACATAGCCGCAAAACATGTTCAAAAATAGCAATCCGAGTCCTCAGAGGTGTCGGAAGTGGTTTTACAATTATACGAATTTATAGGGTGGTGAGCCGTCGGCAAACAGCTCTCT
The DNA here is from genome assembly GCA_027917425.1 of Gastrophryne carolinensis. Classification (NCBI taxonomy): domain Eukaryota; kingdom Metazoa; phylum Chordata; class Amphibia; order Anura; family Microhylidae; genus Gastrophryne; species Gastrophryne carolinensis. Next base: position 3,254,733 of record CM051234.1, read on the forward strand.
GAATGTGACGTAAACCATCCCAGCAACGGAAGTTTTCTGAAGGAACGAAAATTTTCCAATTTTGTTTGGAAATGTTCCGAATTGCTTTCGCTAATCGAAAGTGCATATACGCATTCTCCCGAACGTTCGTGCGAGTGAAAAATGTACGAAAAAAAGCAAAAAAATGACAAACACCCACCAAAACTTTCACAGACAGCTACGAAAGTCCTGACGAATGTTTCTTTGAATCAAGCCTATTGTTCCAATTAATTCCTAATTAAAACTTTTAACCTCCATATGCTCGATCATCCCCCCGTGGCATGTACCAACTTGTCAAACTTGATTTGTGAACCTGTAAAGGTTTCCACCCTTTATCCATATTGGAAACTATAGGGCAGTGGCAACCATTGCCCCCCGTGCCAGAGGCTGCAGCCCTGTGGGCGCCCGTCATCTTTCCAGTAGTGAGCAGAGCGAAACGCATCGGCGGGAGGCTGGCCATGCTCCCCTCCTCGATCCCTCAGCTGTCCAATCTAATGTTTGCACCAAGGGCCCTTCACATTTAGTTACATCTATCTATCTATCTATCTATCTATCTATCTATCTATCTCATATCTATCTATCTATCCCATATCTATCTATCTATCTATCTATCTATCTATCTATCTATCTATCTATCTATTCCATATCTATCTATTTAATTTCATTTCACTTCAATTTAAGCAGGCTTTATTGGCAGGTCAGTTGGAGGACACAGGGTTTGCTCTGGGCCCCATGGCTCAGGGAGGCTTTGCGGTCTCTATGAAGACCATAGAGCTAACAGTGGACTTCAGGAAGAACCCTAATGTCATGTTACCATTCATAACCTTGTACTGAACTCTATGAAGACCGTAGAGCTAACAGTGGACTTCAGGAAGAACCCTAATGTCATGTTACCATTCATAACCTTGTACTGAACTCTATGAAGACCGTAGAGCTAACAGTGGACTTCAGGAAGAACCCTAATGTCATGTTACCATTCATAACCTTGTACTGAACTCTATGAAGACCGTAGAGCTAACAGTGGACTTCAGGAAGAACCCTAATGTCATGTTACCATTCATAATCTATGATGAGGAAATTAGAAGAGTACGAGAAACTACATTTCTGGGGATTACAATATCTGACCACCTGAGGTGGGTGAAGAACACAGCCATTACATTGAAAAGAAGTTCCGAAAAGCATCTTCTGCCTGCAACTAACTAAAGTGGACCAACAGCCAAAAATGACTTAAACGGGACCAACACAGCAAACAGTGCTCATGTAATCCCTCCCCGGGACAACCCAGATTTCTGCACATAAAAATTAATTTACCTTTTTCTAGCTCGTGCTGAGGTCAATTTTAAAAACAAAATGGGCGGCTCATGGATCTGCAAACAGGAAGTGCTGCTGGGTTTCCTGTTACTTTGCATTGTCAGTTATGTCAGTTGAATCCAGGCTGAGATGCTGAGAAACGAAGCAAAATGGCTGCCACTAATAGAAAATCATTGAAGAGGCGTTTCTGCTTTGAGTGGAGACAGGAGCAAATGTAAGTGCTGACAATGATTCAGTATCATGCATGCAGATGGGGCAAGTGAGATTTGGGGTGTTTTCTTTTCCACCTGTGCCAGGCTGTCAGTACAGTTTAAGAAGGCCGGTTTGCCCAAAAGGCTGCTAGTTTCCTCCTACAACACTGTTATTAGTGAAGTCCTGTCCTTTTCAATCACTTACCTGGTATGGCAGCGCTACCAAGCATGACAAAACAAGCTACAGCGACTATTAAACTGCACCAACACCCGTTTTTTCTTTGACGGGTGATGGTCCCACAGACCGAGAAGAAGAGGAAGCTCAGGGGACATCCAGAAAGCTGGAGCTACCCAGGACATAACTACCCCCGGAACACTCAATATACTTACCTTCACCTCTGGAAAGGAGGTCCATGTGTGGCCGGTGTAAAGTGGTCAACAATTATCTTTGTGGTTCTTCAGTGTGATAGTTCATATCTGTCCTGCAGTTGCGCTACATCACTACAAGATGGCACTGTTGGATGGCTAACTGTTGGCTATAACCTCATAGGGGTACAGCTGCGCTGCCATTGGCTGAGGTGAGTAAGACTAGAGAAGGTACTAGAAGCCAGCCAGAGGGAATCTATATAAGGAGAGTCACCTCAGTAGTAAGAGTAGGAAGGAGAGAAAATAGAGTACTGTAGTACCCAGGAGTGAGGAAGGTACCAGCAGAGTCACTGGTAGCAGTCAGCAATCACTGGTGTAAGAGAGAGCAGGAGAGACACATTCATGCCTAATAAGTGACCGTGATGCTGATGGAGGAAGCCTAAGGCCTCAGTATTCTGCTATGGGACCAGAATGACTGCCCACCACCTGTTGAAGTCCACCTGGATGTAATGCTGTGCTGTGGATAATGACTGTATGACCTGCTGTGAAGCATCAAGTGTACATAAAGTCCTGCTAATAAAGTAAGTGGCCTTATTTATAAAGTCGGTCTCATTTGAAGTTATTGGATGCAAGCCCATGTCGGGAGGTCCCCCAAGCCCCGTTAACAAAGAACCCACTCCCCACACTCCTGAGGAAACAAACCCCTCAGGACCATTGTGCTACACATGATTGGCTGCTGGTGCACATGTAAGTGGGGCATTCCGGCTGGCGTTGAGGATGCGACCATGGCCCACGTGAAAGCCAAGCAAACAATCGCAGGACTCGTTTCCCGACGCTGGCTCAAGGTAAATGTAAGGATGCCGGGCATTCTGGGGGTTATGTTCAGGGGGGCTCCAGCATTATGGATGCCCCCAAGCTTGTTTTTATTAGCTGTATTCAGGACCAACACCCGTTAAAGAAAAAAAATGGATGTTGGTCTGGTTTAACTCAGCAGAAAGGATCCACTCCCCCTGCTGGAATCCATTTATGAAAAATCATCACTTTCGAAAGCCCAGAAAATCCTCTATGACCCAACACATCCCGGTCGGCCCTTCTTCATCCTCCTAGATGACGCCTCACGAGGCCCCCAATGAAAGACCTCAAATAAAGAGTACCTACAGTATACACATAAGGGCAGACTAGATGGACTGTATGGTCTCCTTCTGCCGTCAACCTTCTATGTTTCTATGTTTCTATGTTTCTAAATTGCAACAGGTTCTATTCTGACTCACCAGATGGCAGTAATGTGGATCTTGTAGACTGTAGCTTCAACTTGTCTGTGTGTGTCTGTGACGGATGTGTTCTTACTTCATAAGGCTTGGCAGATAGCTTACTCGTCTGGTCATGAGTCACGGAGGTACATTCCAGAAGCTTAATTTCAGTACAGAATCTTGCAATAAACACTTCTTACAGCAGGAATCTTGACATGTATATTCAATACAGCCAGAAACTCGTGATGTAAACCCTACAGACTACAGACCTCAAGGTAAAAAAATAGCTTCTTTCCATCAGCAATCGGCCTTCAAACCATGACTCTGGCTGGGAGAAATGGCTCCCACTCTGTAACAGTCCTCTAAGCTTAGAAACATGAACGTGTAGAGCTTGTACACCGATATGGGCCTGTGCATATGAACAGACACATTAACAATTGCTATACAATGACTGTTACACATGCATAAATATCACCACGCCAACTGCAGGCAGCACACTTGTCAGCGATGTAATGCAACTTCCTGTGATGAAACGTCTTCATGTATATTGTGTACCTGAAACCTATTCATGTATATTGTGTTTATTTGCCTCTTTTTTCCTGACCTCTGTAGCCAGCCACAATGTATTCTTTGTATGCCGAAACGTGTACTGCCAAAATAAGTTGATGTTTGATTGAATATTGATGTCTGAGGAAGACCTAATTAAAATGTTTAGCTTAACGCAAAAAACCTCTATAGCATGTGCAGCACAGGAGAGGAGCTTCAAAGTCATCTCAAGATGGTACAGATCCAAAGTTTTGCACCTCTGTCCTTGAATAAATGCTGCAGATGCCTAACTGAAGGGGTCAATATGACTCACATTTGGTGGGGTGCTCGCCAATCCAAACCTTCTGGGAAAAGATCCTTGGTATATACTTTGATACCACGGGCACATTAGTAACATACCCTCAGTCCTCAGCTAACTCTACTCTCCCTTATAGAGGGCCCTGTCCACCAAGATCAAGAAAAGGCGATATTCCTTCATTTCCTATCGGCAGATCGTACTGTTATATCCAGACACTGGAAATCACAATTGGTTCTATTTGGACTCACCAGATGGCAGTAATCTGGATCTTGTAAACTGTAGCTTCAACTTGTCTGTATGTGTCTGTGACGGATGTGTTCTTACTTCATAAGGCTTGGTAGATAGCTTACTCAGCTGGTCATGAGTCACGTAGGTACGCTCCAGAAGCTTTATTTCAGTAAACACTTCTTACAGCAGGAATCTATATAACAATATAGCTGGAAACTCGTGATGTAAACCCATAACAGCAGCAGGTAAAAAGACTGTAGACTACAGGAGGGAGCAGCAGGTGTGCACTGCTTGGATGTAAACTAGAAATGGAAGAAGGGAGAGAGGAAGAAGGGAGAAGCTGCTTTTATTACAGTGAGACTAAGGGAGCCAGGAAGGAACAAAGGCAATAAAAGGTGCACTCCTCAGCCTATGCAATTAAACATTATATCAAGCAGTTACCCTGGGTAAAATGAAACACACGTCGTGGGACATGACAGGTTCCTTCTTTGTCAGAATAAGAAGAAGAACCTGAACCTATTAGACACAAGCTCATCTGGGTCTCTAGGACAAATACACATTGACTTAGGCTAGTTGGGTAGATCTCAGATTAAGGACGTTTTCAGGCTTTGTCATGTTATAAGATAAAATATTCTAAATTAAATTTATAAGTAACTAAGCTTCATAACATTAACATTTAAAACCTGAATCATCACTGTTCACCCCGATGTTACCTACTTCTCACCCAGCCCACTGGATTTCAAATGGTTGGTCCCTAATTTCTGAGTAGACCATTAGGGCCGTGTGGCGTGCTCTAGACTCAATACTGGTGTGCTCTATACTGCTACCCATAACAGGCCTCGCTATCTGACTAGACATATATTCTGTATGTGTAAAAGAGGATATAATACCGCGCTGCTCACAAGAACAATATAATGGTCCAATCTGTTAAGAAAGATGGAGCTCAACGTGTGGGATATAGGGTTCCAATCCCTACATCGAAATTTTTACAGTTATCATATATACAGATGATTACACAGAGCTCTCAATAGTCCACCGTGACGTAATCAAATCCACACGTGTTCACACACTGGACAATCCGCCACCGATCAATCAAGCCTCTTACCGGACAGCCAGCACAAATCGGCAAAATGTTGTAATCTCTCAGTTAGATCCTGATCTCCCTTAGATTGATTTCTGATTTTCAATACAGCCTCCAAAGGGTCAAACTTAAAACAAAGGCTAATAGCCAAGAATCATCCAACTCCTAGTCCAGAATCATACTCAGAAGTGGGAACTCCACATCAGTAAATCAGAGGTGGCTCGAGGTTAATTAGCCATATGAAAAAAATAATAAATGGATATATAGTGCAGATTGTCTAAAATATATTGATATTTTAATAAATAAAATTTGCACTCACAAATTAATCAATTAAAACAGGCACAATTCAGGTACAGCTGCAATGTCAGATAGTAGCTCTCACCACACAGACACCCGGGGACGGCATGTACTCAGACTTGAATAAAAAACTGATTACTCCAACACGTTTCACCCTCACGGGGCTTTAACTAGGGTAATCAGCTCAGCAAACTCACCACATTTATGGCAAACTAATCAATTACGTATGCAGCCAGATGTGGCTGCAGACCCGGAAGTAGTAGTGATAATAAACACATTCAATCGTGATAAAACCTACCCCAAATGAGAATAGTGATCTACATCTACTAGTCTAAATATTGACTCACCTTTAAAGAGAGTGTGAACATAACATATAGATAACCCCCAACTATATATATTAGTCAAAACTCCAGAAGTAATACATACATAAACTTCAGATCCTGGGATGCACATGAAACCGGAAGTACACCGCATATCGGAGCCACCAAGTGGAACGCAGAAGACGCCCGCATATCTAGCGCAGATGTCTCTCCCGCGCTCCAAAGGTAACGCACCCTGCGTATGGACCGCAGACGCGGCCCCCATCTCAGACGTGGATGTCTCACCTGCGCTCCGGATGTGACACGTCCTGTGCTCCAAGCTTTGGAGCGCACACGGATCCCTCAACTACGCATCCCACAATGCTATCTTCCGTATTCCGGAAGTAGCGCCCTCTGCGTTCCAGCCTATGGAACGCACACGGCCGTACACATAAACAAACGAGGAGAAAGAAGGACAAGAGCATAACGAGGCGCTCCTATCTAAAAAAGCCAATCGGGCCCGTGATCTCTATCTACAATATACTCTGTAATAAAGAGAAATATTTTCTAGTGCATGACATAAAACAAAAACGAGCAAATACTGTGACTATATCCAATATGTGGTTTATGTAATATGGTGTCCCTGTAACCTCTTTTATGTGGGCAGAACTGCTCGTCTCCTTAAAATAAGGATACGTGAACACATTTACAAAATACTATTGCTGACGTCCATTTATCTCTCTCGGCAGCTGCACACGCCCATGTACTTTTTCTTTGGAAACCTGTCAGTGATGGACATCTCCTTCTCAGCATCAATAGTGCCTAAGTTGCTCTCTGTCGCTCTCCATGGAGCAGAGTCCATCTCATTTCTCGGTTGTTTCCTCCAGATGTATTTCTTTGTGGCTCTGGGTATTTCTGAAAGTTTTCTTCTGGCCGTCATGTCTTTTGATCGCTATTCAGCAATTTGTAACCCATTACGCTACACATCGGTAATAGATAAAAAGGTTCAAATCATTTTGACAAGTAGCTGTTGGATAGCCGGCTTTATTCATTCACTGGTAGTCACTGTTATATTTGCAAATGAAATATACTGCAAAGACCGACTGGTCCACCACTTCTTCTGTGACATGACTCCACTGGTCAAGCTGGCCTGCTCCAGTACGACCCTCGCTGAGCTCTCATTGTTTATTGAAACTACTACAGCTATTATTACTCCTTTCGTCCTGGTACTGATTTCCTGTACGCTCATTTCTTGGGCTCTAATAAAGCTGAAGACCATCACTAACCGAAGAAAGGCCTTCTCCTCCTTCTCCTCCCATCTCATGGTGGTTTTTCTCTTTTTTGAACTGTAATTTTTATCTATTTTCGTCCTCAATCACTCTATATGATCGTGTGGTCAGCATGGTCTACACCATCATCACACCCATGCTGAATCCTTTCATTTACAGCCTGAGGAACCAGAAGGTGAAACAAGCTTTGAAAACATTAGTAGTGCAACTGAATTTGCAAGAAAAAAATATATTCTAAGTATGTCACACACCCCGCTTCAAGAATCCATAACATGTGGGTAATATCGTCCTGAAGAGGCGTTCCTGCAGAGATGAAAGTAAAAAGAAAGCCCCTCCCTGATCCATAAATACCTGGGACCTCCCACTCATCACCCAGTTTTCCATCTCTGCAAGACGGCGAGCAAGTCAGAAGATGATCTCTCCTCCTTGCATCGGGGGAGTTCAGGTAGCCGGGGTTACTCCCGGCCTATTTGATTATATTTTCCGCTCGGCCATTCTTTTATCTATGTGAGTTCCAGCCTTTAATATTTACATGCCTCCTCAGCCTTGGCTGCCGGCTCGAGCGAGGGTATACGGGCACCCATGGTGCTGAGGAGCTGTGCTCCCCCCCGTGAGACCCTATCAGAGAGGGTAGGCGGTGGTTCCGGGTTGGTGATCCCGGTTTGGGATGCCCCGTCCCGGATTTTGTCCCTGGGGAGGGAAGGGGGGGGTCCCACCTTAGTTCCTTTTAGGGGGTGGGGGTTCCCTTTCTGTATCCCTTCTCTTTTTCCCCTGTGTGTTGTGTGTTTTCACTTTGGTTAGTTCCACTTTAAGTCCTTTTCTTTTACTTTCTTCAGGCGTGAGGTGATTACCTCACGCCTGTGTGTCAGGGTGCGCGAGGCCGGGCTGCGGCGCTTTGCCGCGGCCCGGTTCCCCTTCCTGGCCTGGTCTCTTCTGTTAGCGGGTGCTCCGCCAGGCGGAGGCACCCGCCTGGAGCCTTTTATTACCGGCGCCGCGGCGGCGGCGGCGGCGCCGGTTCACTATCGGGGACCCTTGCGGTTCCCGCCTGCGTCTTCATGGAGGGGGGGGCGGGGCCTACTTGCGGCGCGTCGCCGCGGTCCCGCCCCTCCTAAACTTTACCTCAGCGCAGTGTGCGCTTTGGACGTCTCTGACGTGGGGGGGGGGGGGGGCTGCTGCGTGGTGGCGCTGCGCGCGTTTTTCTCATCACGCCTACCTTCTCCTCCTCCTCTTGCCTTCTCCTCAGAGGATCCTTCCCGCGTTTTCTACGGCGGTTTCCTGGCTCCAAAAACTGTGAGTGGCCCAGTGGGCCATGTTTTGTTATTCCTTTTTGTGTTTCTTGTATGCTTTACTTGGGTGTCATTATTCCAATATGGGTCCCTTGTGTTTTTCAGGGAGGACGTCTGGGAAGCCTCATCTTTGTGATTAGAGGGTCTTTCCCGGTCCTAAATTCCTGGGTTCCATTAGAAATTCCTCCCACTCGGGACATTAAAGGGGCATCCCGGGTTGCTTACTGGCGTAATTCCCTGGGTCATTGCGACTATTAAAAGTTCACCTCATGGAGGCATCCCCGGATACTGGGGCAGGGACCCCTTCGGGGCATTCCAAAAGATGCATGTTGTGTGCTGCATCCATTTCAGGGGACGATGTCCTGCTTTGCATACCTTGTGCACAGCAAACTATTGCGCGGCAGTCCGGAACCCAGGCGTCTGGGTCAGTACCGCCGGCCGAGTCATCTCAACCTCCCACCCTGACACGCGCTCCGGGTGACGTTGTCATGGGTAGGGATCTGCAATCCGAGATGTGCGCCAGATTGGCCAACCTTGAGAGGATTGTTTCCAGTTCGGTCGCCCGTAAGGCTCCGGCGAAGAGGAAGCATTTGTCTCCGGCTGCGCCGGTTGATGTTCTGGATGAGTTTAATAATCTGGATTATTCTGATTATTCTGGGCTAGAGGAAGGTGAAGTTTCTGAGGGTTCAGAGGTCTCGGACGACGAGCAGTCTGCTGGCGCTGATGCGGAGTTTAGTGAGTTCGGGAGATCCTCGGATTCTTCTCATGCCCTGGCGCTGATGTTGGAGGTTCTGAATATCTCCCCCCCCGAGGTGGCGTCACAACAGGAGGGTGAGTTGTTTGAAGAGTCCAGGCCACGCTTGGAGTTTCCTACGCAACGGCATTTTGACAAGATCATTGACAAGGAATGGGACAGGCCGGCTAGGCTACCTGGTATCCCTCAAGGGTGGGATAGGAAATATCCTTTCCCTTCGGAGGCGGTTAAGCGCTGGGCTTCTCCACCCGAGGTCGATGCTCCGGTTTTGGGACTGTCTAACTCCTCGGTTTTAAATAGACCGGATTGTTCCACCCTTAAGGATGGGGAGGATAAACGTATTGATCAAATGGCTTGTCATGGTTTTTCTAGCATTGGGTCAGCCATACGGCCTGTGTGCGCCTCAGAGCTTATGGTGCTGGCTGCCAAGTCTGTGGTCAGGGACTTGTTGACCTCTTCCGGGCTTCGACCTGGTAGTGCCGAGTTTCTTAGTCTCAAACGGTGTGAGTTGTTTTTATCCTTTGTTTTCACAGCCTTGGATGACGCCTTGATGATGTGCGGTAGGACGTCGGCTTTGTTGGTGACTATTCGGCGGTCGGTGTGGCTGCGCCAGTGGGCGGCCGATTTTATGTCTAAAAAGTCTCTGACGGCTCTACCCTTTGTTGGCTTGAGGCTTTTTGGTGAAACTTTGGACTCCGTCACCAAGGGTGGTAGGTTGCCTCAACGTAAGAAGCAGCGTCGTCCCTTTCGGGGGGCGCCTGCCTTTACAACTTCCTTTCGAGGAGCCCGAGCTGGCAGAGGCTCTGCATTTCCCTCTTCCAGAGGAGATTCCGGAACCAGGGGCAGAGGGCGTGCCCGTTCTGGATACAGTTGGGGCTCTAAGCCCAAACCGGCTGTTAAGCCAGTTCAGCAATGAGGGGGCGCCCTCACCCTTGCGGGTGGGGGGACGGCTCAGACACTTCTCCCAGATCTGGGATCAAGAAGTCTCGGACAGATGGATCCGGGAAGTGGTGTCTTCCGGTTACAAGTTGGAGTTCGAGCTCCGCCCCCCCTCCAGGTTCTTCAGGTCTCGGATGCCTTCGGAGCCTCTGGTGGCGCAGGGGCTCCTGGTGGCAGTACAGAATCTTCTGGACATGGCTGTCATCTGCCCAGTGCCCCCCTCGGAACAGGGCAGGGGCTTCTATTCCAATTTGTTCACGGTTCCCAAGAAGGACGGGTCGGTCCGTCCTATCTTGGATCTGAAGTTTCTCAACAGGTTTATTCGGCCGCGCAAATTCCGCATGGAAACGCTGCGCTCGGCCATTCACTCTCTTCGTCGGGGAGACTTTCTGACGTCCATAGACATCAAGGATGCTTATCTACACGTTCCGGTTTTTCCAGCACATCAGAGGTTTCTCAGGTTTGTGGTGGAGGATCGGCACTTTCAGTTTGTGGCACTTCCTTTCGGTCTCACCTCGGCCCCTCGGGTTTTCACCAAGGTGCTAGCGGGGGTGATGGCACTACTCAGAAGTCAGGGTATCCGCATTGTGCCCTATCTGGACGATCTACTGATCATGGCCTCTTCTTTCAACCAGGCGGAGTTGGACACCGGAGTGGTGGTGTCCACTCTGGAGAGGTTCGGTTGGGTGATCAATCACCCCAAGTCTTCTCTTTGTCCGTCCAGAGTTGTGACTTTTCTGGGGATGTCTCTGGACACCTCGCAGGCCAGGGTGTTTCTGCCCCAGGCCAAGATTCTTTTGATTCAGGAGTTAGTTCAGCTTCTCTTGTTGGTTCCTCATCCGACCATCCGGCTAGGGATGAGGCTGGTGGGGCTAATGGTGGCCTCATTCGAGGCAGTTCCCTTTGCGCAGTTCCATACGAGGACTTTTCAGCTGCATCTGTTGACGGTTTGGGACAGGTCGCAGTCGTCATTGGACCGGTCCTTCCGGTTGACTCCCCGAGTTCGTCGTTCCCTTCAATGGTGGCTGGGGTCTGTCAATCTGTCGATGGGCAGATCCTTCCTGGCTCCATGTTGGGAAACGGTGACCACGGATGCCAGTCTGTCAGGTTGGGGGGGTGTTTGGAAGGACCTCCATTTTCAGGGTTTGTGGAGTCCTCAGGAGGCTCACGAGCCCATCAATATTCTGGAGTTGAGAGCCATCAGGTTGGTTCTGTTTCGCTTGACTCCTCAGTTGAGAGGTCTGCCAGTTCAGGTCCGATCAGACAACAGGACGGCGGTTGCCTACATCAATCACCAAGGGGGGACCCGCAGCAGGGGTGCCCTCAGGGAAGTGTCTTTGATCCTGGACTGGGCGGAGACCCACGTCCCGTGTATCTCAGCAGTTTACATTCCGGGAGTGGAGAACACGGAGGCGGACTTGCTGAGCAGGGCCTCCTCTCGTCAGGGGGAGTGGTCTCTCAGTCCCAGGGTGTTTCGTTTGATATGTCGCAGGTGGGGGGTCCCAGCGGTGGACCTCTTTGCCTCTCGTCACAATCACAAGCTTCCAGTCTTTGTGTCTCTCTCGCAGGATCCTCTGGCTCTGGCGGTGGATGCCATGTCTCTGTCCTGGAGGGATCTGGGATTCCTTTATCTGTTCCCTCCGTTTCCAATGCTAGCCAGAGTGGTGCGCAAACTGGCCTTGGAAGGCGCGTCGGCGATTCTCGTGGCCCCGAGGTGGCCACGGCGCGTTTGGTTCGCGGATCTTGTAGGGCTGGCAGAGGATCAGTTCGCTCTGCCTCTACTGCCGGACCTGCTCACCCAGGGTCGGCTACGCTATCCCAATTTACCATCGCTGGCTTTGACGGCGTGGCTGCTGAAACCGCCATCCTAAAGGACGAAGGTCTTTCTGATGCGGTTATTCAAACTCTTATCAGTGCCAGGAAGCGGTCTTCCTCTTCGGTTTATTATAGGACCTGGCGGTCCTATATTGATTGGTGTGAAAGTAGGTCTTTCTCTTGTCGTGAGTTCTCCATTCCTAGGATTCTGGAGTTTCTTCAACATGGTTTGGATCTGGGGCTCCAAATTAGTACCTTGAAAGGGCAGGTTTCTGCCTTGGCGGTGTTTTTCCAAAGGTCCTTTGCACTTCATCCTTTAGTCAGGACTTTTTTCCAAGGAGTCACGCATGTACGTCCGCCTAGGAAGCCCTTGGTTCCAGTTTGGGATTTGAATCTTGTTCTCTCTGCTCTTCAGGGTCCTCCGTTTGAGCCCTTGAATGAGGTTGCCTTGTCTTCGCTTACTCAAAAGGTGGCCTTTTTGGTGGCTATCACTTCGGCTAGGCGTGTTTCTGAGTTGGCAGCTTTATCCATTAAAGCTCCATATTTTGAGAAGCATCAGGACAAGGTTGTCTTTCGTTTCAAGCCGGATTTTCTTCCGAAGGTGGTCTCGGCTTTTCATCTAAATCAGGACATAGTTCTGCCTTCTCTATGCCCTAATCCTAGCAACGACAAGGAAAGGGCGTTGCATTCCCTGGATGTAGTTCGTGTTGTGGAACATTATCTTGAGGTTACGTCTTCCTTCCGTAAGACGGACGCCTTTTTTGTGGTGCCCTCCGGGCCTAGGAAAGGTTTGGCTCCTGCCAAATCTTCCATCAGTACATGGATTCGTCAGGCCATCATTGGGGCCTATTCTGCCAAGGGGAGGAGTCCCCCTTTTCGTGTGACTGCTCATTCTACTCGTGCGGTTGGAGCTTCTTGGGCTTTTCAGCACCAGGCTTCTGTTGAGCAAGTTTGTAAGGCCGCTACCTGGTCGTCTGTTCACACTTTTTCCAAGTTTTACAAGGTTGATGTTTGGGCGTCCGCGGATGCTGTTTTTGGACGCAAAGTTTTGCAAGCTGCAGTGGTTTGATGTTGTGCATTGTTGCCTAGTTTTGGATCCCCGCCCTTGTTATGGACACTGCTATTGGATGTCCCACATGTTATGGATTCTTGAAGCGGGGTGTGTGACATACTTAGAATAATACCATTTTGTGAATACTCACCTTGTAAAATGGGTATTATAAGTATGTCACACACCCCGCTTCACCCGCCCTTTCTGTTTTCAGGATCCTCCATTTTGTGAACTTTGCGTGGTTGCGTTTTATATTTGCCTCTTCCTGGTCCCTTATCTTACTGCTTCTGTATACTGGGTGATGAGTGGGAGGTCCCAGGTATTTATGGATCAGGGAGGGGCTTTCTTTTTACTTTCATCTCTGCAGGAACGCCTCTTCAGGACGATATTACCCACATGTTATGGATTCTTGAAGCGGGGTGTGTGACATACTTATAATACCCATTTTACAAGGTGAGTATTCACAAAATGGTATTATGTATAACTTTTGATTGCAGATGATTTGCTGATGACTGATTACTATTGAAAACTAGAAACAGAATAATCTAGCTGGAACCCCAACCCCTTTTCAAATCACCATAATCGCACTGACCTTAGGAAATCTGAGACCTGAGCAGAATTATGCAATGACCCAGCTCATTTTTATACTCATTACCTTCCCATAATCTGGCGACATTTTTACCAAAGGAGGAGTTTTTAGACTAAAAGGCAAGCAAATTGTTATACCTTACAGGAACCCCCTAGTGACTGTGGAAGATCACCATTGACAGTTGGGTACACATGGATAGACATCCAACGATCAGACACATTTGAGTTTTTACTGCAGATTAGTGCAGTTGAATAGAGATGGGCAAACCTGAACCCTCCAGAAGTCCATGTTTGAGTTTGGCGTCCGGCCCGATCACAGAAAAGCTGGTTGCTTAGTTGCTGAGGAGCCCATCAACCAGCTTCACCTAAGGTTGCAGATGGCTACAAGCTTCCATGAGTGAGGACACTCCTAGTCCCCAGTCCAGCCACTTTCAAAAACAGCTGCCACAGCTCCGCAGTGGTGACAGGAAGAGTAAGTTACAGCAGTGCACTCCTGCTGCACAATCTGCAACCCCCTCCACAGCTATCCAACAAAGTTCAGGTACCCATTGATTTCAATTAGTTTTTGATCCCAAACATTTATTCAAAGTTTGTCCGAACTTGCCGAACCTGAACTTTGGGGGTTCAGCCATCTCTATAAGTTGAAGCAAGGTGCTTTCTGTCCAGATCCTGATGGAGAACATGGGGAACGCCAAAAATATCACCCTCTGCGTGAATGAGAGTGTCTCATTCTCTGATGGGCAGCAGCCAGTAGGACAGGGAACAAAGCATTGCACTCTATGCTTACCAGCTTGGGATGTGTGACAGATTGGTAGGGTGGGTTGGAATGGGGAGGAGAAGGAGGGAAAGTGAGAAAGAGGAGATGGGGAGTTGCAAGGGTCAGAAAGGTTAGACATTGTGGAAAACTAAAGAACAAATGGGAAAAAGATGAGAGAGGAAAAATTATAAAATTAAACATGACCTGAAAATAGGCCCGAGCACAATCTGTTGATGGATTTTTGAGGATGCTGAAAATATAAGCTCTACTCGAAGCATATGCCCTATTCAGTACAATAAAAAAAAGGCAATGAAATATTGTCCAGGCAGCTATACATGTAAAGTTTGACAATAGAATGCAGCGGTACAAATAGTACCTTCATGCAAAGAAAAGCAGACACCTCCAAAAAGAATCTCACTCAAAAGTTCCAGTGTCGGTCTCTCAAACACATTTCCGAGAGTATATACAGTAATATCATTGTGATTGCTTCCGGTCTCCAGGGGGGTGAATCGCTACACTTGAATTGCTGAGGTGGAAAATAAAATATTATAATTAGTATTAATTATTTTAGTTCTAGTCAAAATATTATAATTATGTCTATTATGTATGTATGTCTCTACCACATTCTCAGTGTGTGGAGGGGTTTTCACCCCTCCCTCCTCTAAAGAATGTTATGTCTTCTTAATAAGAAACAGATGTTCTTCTTGTCTGAGCTATACCTTCCATATATGTCTGTAAATGTTTGAAATATCCAGTAGAAGTATGACATGTTCCCAGGCATCCAATCAGGATAGTCATTCAAGCTCCTTTGCCTGAACTGTATTAAAACAAGCAAAAAGAGCCGGCTATTCAGGCAGTGGCAATTGAAATAAGCAGGCCCCCGGTCGACTGAATAAACATTGTATTTCTTGAAGAATTTTCTGTTTCTGTGTTTTTTCCACATCATTGCGAGTTTGGAAAAGAGCAGCTGGACGCACATGCCTGTAAGACGCACCCAAGATTTAACCATTTAAGTGCCAGCCACCCTAGATATTTTGTCACCGTCTGTTGGGGGATCTTCTGTTGCTGCTCCCAAACATCTTCATTGCCTTCTGCCTGTTAACCTGCTGTGTGCCAATATCTGATCATCGACTACTGCGTGTCAAGAGTGAAACTTTTCTTCAAGTCAACATCAGGGGCCCCTGCAGCTTGCATTTTGTGCTGACTTTCTCCTGGAGATATTTAGCTATAGACTATCTAAACACATCTGCACAGATTAACTAAAGCCCCAGCTGGGCCTTTCATTTTGTTGTACTGTGCATGATCCGTTTATATTTGCAAGTTAACCTTTACTACATAAAGTTCATAGTATTGTTATACTTGACTGTGTCATTGAATGACTTAGGTAAATGGTTGCTGGGAGCAATAGTCCCTCTGCTCCAAATATATAAGAACTTGATCTATTTCCCAGAAAGGTGTTCCCTATTAGTTGCAAGGGCCTTATTCTGGATGGAGGCACTGCCACACCAAACATTTAACCCTCTTCCACTCAGCAAAGTCTCAGCTTCTCTTTGTTACCTACAGGTTAGCGCCATAGCCCGTTTACCATCACACATCCCCACAAAAACAGCCCTACACAGGCTACAATATATCCATATTCTAGTAAGGGCTACTATATACGATAGATGGGACTTACTGACTGTGCTATGTAAAGAATGGAAGTGAAGGATGGCACCGGATTGCATGGACAGGTCATATGAGCTGCCTGTTCTGTAGGCAAGATGGCTTCTGACAACAAGAATGGGCTGAACTAAGAACCCGGGGGATTCTGGGAAAACTGTAGGCAAGAGTTATCAATAGCCAGAATACACAAGACAGTAGTAATCAAGTGCAAACTATTCCAACAGATAAAAATACACTAGATATCATTCACAGAAAAAGTTGTCATCTGCAAAAGCACTAGTAGATGGCGACGTGTGCTATAGAACTCTATGGAACGTAATGTAAATTAATTAGAGCATATGAAAAACAACAGGTGTCTTTGAAACAGGGGAACTCGTTTCATGACAGGCGCTCATGTGCTGTAACATGTCCACCATTAAAGTGCATCCAAACCCAGGATTTTGCCTATATCCTGGGTTTTGATCCTTTCCCCCAGGGCACCCTGATTGGGGGTGCCCCACTGCGTGAAATCCCCCAGATCGCTAAAGTCAACTCATCTCTTCCCGGTCCTATGACACATGTGTGGCTGCTCGTCCAATCAGAGCGCTCAGCCTGCATCCTCCGCTACCCTCTAACAGGGAGTGTGCCCACGCCAGCCATTCACAAATGCCTGGAGCGAGCACTCGTCCTGCTAGAGGGATAGCGGGGATAGGGCCGCGGCTTGTGCATACGCCGATGGACCGGAAGAGAAGGTAAGTGTATGGGGCGACCTGGGGGGTTTCACACAGTGAGGCATCCCGATTTTGGATACCCCAGGGGAAGGGAATCTATTCCTGGGCTGATCGTGGTGGGTTTTGTTCCACTTTAAGTCCTTGAGCTCCTGAGGATGTGAGATGACTACAGTGTCCTCTGGCTGTCCCTAACATCCTTGGGCAATGATTGGGGTTTGTGAGAGATTGAATGAAGACACTGTAGCCTAAAACACCCGTTCCCCAAAGTCTTCATCCTCTGTCTCTTCAACCTCCTCCATGTTCTCCTCCTCCCCAGCTTTAATGGGGGTGGCTGTGGTGTAGGGTGCAGCAGAGTGTGCAGCAGAAGCACTGCTGTAACTTACCTGAGCCCGAAGCCTCTTCTGCTGTCGGCAGCGGAGCGGTGGCAGCGGCGTTTCAATCTGGCCTCATTCGGGGCTGCAGAAAGAAGGCCACTGGCTCCCATGAGTGAGGACATTTCTAGTGCCAGCCAGTGGTGGAGGGTGCAGCAGAGTGCAGAGTGTGCAGCAGAAGTGCTGCTGCAACTCACCTGAGTCCCAAGCCTTTTTTACTGTCGGCAGCGGAATGGTGGCGGTGAAGTGGTGGCAGCGGCTTTTCAATATGGCCCCACTCGGGGCTACAGAAATATGGCCGCCGGCTCCCATGAGTGAGGACATTTCTAGTGCCAGCCAATGGTGGAGAGTGCAGCAGAGTGCAGAGTGTGCAGCAGAATGGCTATTGTAACTCATCTGAGCTCCGAGCCTTTTCTGCTGCCAGCAGCAGAAAGATGGCAGCTGCGTTTTAATCTGGCCCCACTCAGGGCTACAGAAAGATGGCTGTCGGCCAGCACTAGGAGTGTCCTCATTCATGGGAGCCAGCGGCCATCCCTTTGTAGCTCCAGCTGGCGTCAGTTTGAAACGCAGCTGCCGCCGTTCCGCCACCACTGACAGAATCGAGGCTCAGATGAGTTACAGGACCTGCCTGCTGCTGCAGCCTTAGGTGAAGCCAATTAATGGGCTGCCCATCAACCAGCTTTTCCATGTTTCGGGCCAGACGCTGAACTCAAACATGGATTTCTCCTTAAATGTTATCCCTCTGGTCAAACCTTTTTTTCCTCCACCCAACTGCCCCTTCATGTTACAAAGCAGCAGTCATGAAATACAATCTCCTTAGCCTAGACACAAAACATATGGTTTCAGTTCATATATCAAGTAATTCTTGGGAGGGAAACCCAGACATATCATTACTTCAGTCTGTATATATATATATATATATATATATATATATATATATATTGTGGTAAGGTGCAAGGGGCCGTTATTGACGGCAGGTATGTAGCACCAATGTACCTGGCATTGGTGCAGTAAAGCCGTATAGCTTGTTTTCCAGCATCAGCTGCTGGTGGCAGTTTGCTGCTGTTGCTTTAGAATAGCCGAAAGGCTAACCTGGGACGGCTTTACTGGGATGGAGCAGAGCAGGGTGGGACTCCATCCCACTACCCAGGTCCGGGTTTTGCGGGCTGTTTAAATAGCCTGGGGAATCAGCTGTGGCTGTCCTTTGTCTAGAGCTCACATGGGAGTGAGACTCTGTGAGCCTGGCTGAAATCTCCTGTGGAGGCTGTTCATGCGGACCTGAGGCCTATTTGATTGTAAACAGGACCTTTGCTCAAGGACTAAAAGCTGTTTGCCTGATTGAATCATTTATGCTGCGGTTTCCTGAAAAGGTGATGTAACCTGTATGGACATATGCTTTTGTGGATTTTTGTGTGAAATAAACACAGACTTTACTTTGAACTGTTTGCCTCCGCCTCTATACTGCTGACACCCGGTCGCCTACCAGAGCTAATCTCCACAATATATATATATATATATATATATATATAGATACATATACATATATACACATATATATATATATATATATATATATATATATATATATATATATATAATATACATATAAAAATGAATATTGATGCAATTCACCAAAATAATTATATGTGCATTATTTCCTCTGAATCAGCCAGCTCCAGATCAGAATCACAATATATAGCAGGTAAACATCCACAGATTTCACATTCCTCCAAGTTACCTATATACATCAATATTATTAGTGATTTAATAATAATTCATTAATTATTGAGATCATAAACATTTTATTCCTCTAGAACCTTCTCTTCCTCACTCCACTGTCCTCACACTGTCAAGTCTTTTCCTGGTTGCAGGATGATCCCGCTTATGCCAAGGCTGAGAATTATGACATCTGATCGAATTCCTCAGATTCATCATCTCCAACACAAGAATCACATTGGGCCAGGAAAAGCTAACCGCTGTCCTCGACTGGCCTAGCACTTCTTCTTAGCGAGAAGTCCAACATTTCATTGGATTTTCCAGACTTCTTTAGAAAATTCATTTGCTATTTCTCCAATTTCTGTCAGACCTATTACTAACCATTAGAGAAGACAAAAGCGGTTTACCTACCTGGACAGAGGAAGCTCAATCCCCTTTCTATAAGTAGTGATACCAAACAGAGCCCACGCAGGGGCAAAGAGCATGTCATTTACAAGGAACCTAATTGTAGATTGCACAGCCAACTGCCAGAAACCTTGTAGTGAAGCACAGTCCCATAATAGGCGAAAATTGTCCCATATAAGTTAATACTAAAAGTCTAAGAACGGAGGACATCACAACAAAACAATTTAACAAACAGCTGACGTTTGGAAGTTGTAGAAAAGCAGGAAAAATAAGAAACTTTTACAATTAACATTCATTTAAAGTTTTCATGTGTAACTTTATTGATTATCTCCAAGGGGAGCTCCACACTGCTACTATCCCTCGGGACGCGCAACCAGAGAAAGTATAGACAACGATAAAATAAAAAGACAGCTCTCTCCCTCCATATATCCACCGGATAAGTCTTCTCCCCATCACGACCATTTGTAGGTCCACATTTACACATCCAGCTGCTAACGTTACTTTCTATTCGCAGATTCGAATTTTTTTAAAGGCATCCTAAATGCCCACTCCCACTTTACTCCGTGAAATACCAGTAAGTGACTCTTTATTAAATATATTTTAATTTATGTTCTGTGATTGAATAAAATGGTGACAAAAAGCAGAAGTCCCTCAGGACACACTGCCTTTCGTTAGACAATGTCATTGCAAAGTGATTTTCCTTTGTCAATCCCCAAAGATTAGGTCGTAACCTTTGAGCTGCACCAGGATAAAGAATGACAGGTCATGGTTAAGGACTTAATGTACTGAAATGCGTTGACGTTTCTTTGTACATGTGATTTTTTAATGCAAGATGTACCTGTAGTTGCTGCTATAAATGTTATTCATTTCAAAACTGGAAAGTAAATAAGAGGTTTCTGGATATTTCCAGGGCTGGCCTGTTACTGGAATGATATATGAAGGCTGAGAACCTGAAAGCCAGGCAGTGGATTGAATAGAGGTGGTGGAGGATCAGTGATTTTTGGTGAAGCGGACTTTTATCCTTTTTGGATAAAGAACGATGACATAGAATTGCCACGGCCACTGAATATATTGCAGCACGTTGATTTTCTTGAAATTGTGGCTGGCCTAAAGCTCCAAAATACTCCCTCAACCAGTGTTAATGGGAAAAATGTCATCTTCCTACTGCATATATAACTGGCACCATGAACAGCTAAAGCTTATATCAAACAATGTATTTTTGTAAGTCAACGCTGCTCCCAGCCTTAAATCCAGATGTTGGCCTCAATCCTGTAAACTTGCTTTACATTATCTCATGAAAATAGAACTGTTTCTTGCTTTATTTCCGAATAAGGTGTGGTTGTCCGACACAGCGGGTAAGGGGCACATTGTCTGGCACAGCAGGAGAGGGGCACATTATCTGGCACAGCAGGAGAGGGGCACATTATCTGGCACAGCAGGAGAGGGGCACATTGTCTGGCACAGCAGGAGAGGGGCACATTGTCTGGCACAGCAGGAGAGGGGCACATTGTCTGGCACAGCAGGAGAGGGGCACATTGTCTGGCACAGCACGAGAGGGGCACATTGTCTGGCACAGATGGAGAGGGGCACATTGCCTGGCACAGCAGGAGAGGGGCACATTGTCTGGCACAGCAGTAGAGGGGCACATTGTCTGGCACAGCAGGAGAGGGGCACATTGTCTTGCACAGCAGGAGAGGGGCACATTGTCTGGCACAGCAGGAGAGGGGCACATTGTCTGGCACAGCAGGAGAGGGGCACATTGTCTGGCACAGCAGGAGAGGGGCACATTATCTGGCACAGCAGGAGAGGGGCACATTGTCTGGCACAGCAGGAGAGGGGCACATTGTCTGGCACAGCAGGAGAGGGGCACATTGTCTGGCACAGCAGGAGAGGGGCACATTGTCTGGCACAGCAGGAGAGGGGCACATTGTCTGGCACAGCAGGAGAGGGGCACATTGTCTGGCACAGCAGGAGAGGGGCACATTGTCTGGCACAGCAGGAGAGGGGCACATTGTCTGGCACAGCAGGAGAGGGGCACATTGTCTGGCACAGCACGAGAGGGGCACATTGTCTGGCACAGATGGAGAGGGGCACATTGCCTGGCACAGCAGGAGAGGGGCACATTGTCTGGCACAGCAGGAGAGGGGCACATTGTCTTGCACAGCAGGAGAGGGGCACATTGTCTGGCACAGCAGGAGAGGGGCACATTGTCTGGCACAGCAGGAGAGGGGCACATTGTCTGGCACAGCAGGAGAGGGGCACATTGTCTGGCACAGCAGGAGAGGGGCACATTGTCTGGCACAGCAGGAGAGGGGCACATTGTCTGGCACAGCAGGAGAGGGGCACATTGTCTGGCACAGCAGGAGAGGGGCAGGTTGTTTGGAAAAGCCAGAGAGAGGCACATTGCTTGGCCCTGCAGGTGAGTTGGCTCGGAAGCTGAAGAAGCTGAAGGTCTTGAGCCAATCATGACTGATGAGCACTGGTACTGGAGCAGATGACTATTGGATACAGGCTGTAAATTTCGAGCACTGGAACCACAACCAGACAACATTGCTGAAGTGGAGAGTCTGCTGAGAGGCCTGCTGGTCACTGGAGCCCCCACAAATGAGGACAGACTGAGTTGCACTGTCAGGTTCCCTGAACCATCACTAGGGTGGGCAAGGCTGAGGAGCAGTGCCATCAGATAAATCTATGCAGAACTTATTTATTTCAGTTTGTATATCAAAATATAACCAAGTTAATTAACTCATCAATTGCACAAGCATAAACTCCTTAGTCTCTAAGCATCACAGATACCATTATTATCTACGTCCTTCTTGCTATTAAAACAAAATACATCATCACGTTTACCAATAAACTGAAACATTTTACAGTTTTACCATCCCTTTATCAAATTGACCATATTCCTTATCTTTAGAAGCTATTTGACAAAGACATTACAACATGCAGATATGCAAATTATGCACTATAATGCCACATTGGATACTACTAGATAGAAAAACAGCGTACTCTGCCTGAAGAAGTGACCCTTGGTCACGAAATGCGTTGCAGGGAATCTGGGGGTCCCAATGTTGGTCCGCACATGGCACTTTATCTGGCAAGTAGGATGATTATGTATTTTGTATTTTGTTTGTGACTTACCTCTTTATTAGCATTTTTTGCACTGTTATGTGTGTATATATATTGGGATTTGATGCACTTTGGAAGCACTTGACACTTTATGGATTGATTTACAAATATTATATTATTAATGGTTTACTGACATATTAGGTTCCTACACTGGGTACATTAGATTTTTCCCACATTTGATGGCAGTCTACATATGTGTGATATGTTTTTAACTAGATTTTAATGTGATTGAATACGAATAAAATAAATATATTGACGGAGATAAGGCTGTGGCTGACCATCTGAATAGCTACTTTTGTTCGGTATTTTCAGATAGTAGCAGGCATGGTCATAGCACAACATCCAGCTGGGAGGGCACAGCTCCGGAGTTTCTGGAGGCTGATGTCCTATCCGAGCTGGCACATCTAAAGGTAAGTAAGGCGATGGGTCCAGATGGAATCCACCCCAGAGTTCTAAGGGAACTTAGGTTTGTGATTGCAGCCCCTCTGACTGATTTACTTAACCATTCCCTTTCAACTGGTGAGGTTCCAGATGATTGGAGAATGGCCAATGTCGTACCAATCCATAAAAAGGGGAGTAGAGAAGAAGCCAGTAATTACAGGCCAGTTAGTTTAACATCTATAGTGGTCAAATTAATGGAAACACTCTTAAAAAAACAGATAATTTCCCATCTAAAAATTAATGACCTATTGGACCCAAAACAGCACGGCTTTACTGAGGGCAGATCATGTCAGACCAATCTTATTGATTTCTTTGACAATGTCACTAAAGTGTTAGATGAAGGTGGTGCTGTGGATATCGCCTATCTGGATTTTAGCAAAGCCTTTGACACTGTACCACATAAGGAGCTCATAGATAAGTTATTGAAGGTAGGACTCAATCCCTGGATAGTTCAGTGGATTTCCAGTTGGCTGAGGGATCGGTATCAGAGCGTTGTTGTAAATGGCGTGCAATCTGAACAAAGGCGAGTTACAAGTGGTGTGCCGCAGGGCTCTGTCCTGGGCCCCATTCTTTTTAATATATTTGTAAGTGACATAGGAGAAGGCTTGGTAGGAAAAGTTTGTCTGTTTGCTGATGATACAAAGGTTAGTAATAGGGTGGATATTCCTGGAGGTGTCTGCAACATGGAAAATGATTTAGCTTTACTGGATAGATGGTCAAAACTGTGGAAACTAGAGTTTAATGTCTCTAAATGTAAAATCATGCACTTGGGTAGAAGGAATCCCTGCTCTGAGTACCGTATGGGCAGTACTGTGTTATCCAGGACCTCGGAGGAGAGAGATTTAGGGGTACTGATTACTGATAGCTGCAAGATGAGTGGACAGTGTAGCCAGGCAGTGGGAAAAGCAAGCAGGATGCTCGGCTGCATAGCTCGAGGCATCACCAGTAGGAAGAGGGAGGTTGTGATGCCGCTGTATAGAGCCCTGGTGAGGCCACAGCTAGAATACTGTGTGCAGTTCTGGAGACCTTACCTGCAAAAAGACATTATTCAAATAGAACGAGTCCAAAGGCGGGCAACGAAAATAGTGGAAGGACTTAAACTTAAAACTTATCAGGAGAGACTTAAAGAACTTAATTTGTACAGTCTGGAGGAAAGAAGGGAGAGGGGGGACATGATTGAGACCTTTAAATATGTGAAAGGATTGAATAAGGTTCAGGAGGGAAGTGTTTTTAAGAAGAAACTTAACGATAGAACAAGGGGGCACAACCTGAAGCTAGTCGGGGGGAAGATCAGGAGCAATGTTAGAAAATATTATTTTACAGAAAGAGTAGTAGGTGCTTGGAACAAACTTCCAGCAGAGGTAGTTGAAACATCAACAGTCACTGAATTTAAACATGCCTGGGATAAGCACACATCTATCCTAAGATAAAGAGTACATACAGTATACACATAAGGGCAGACTAGATGGACCGTATGGTCTCCTTCTGCCGTCAACCTTCTATGTTTCTATGTTTCTATGTAACTTATGATAATTCAACAAATTTGATACAAATTACAATTACTAGAGTGCCTTTGTTAGTCTCTGGTTGCATCCCCCTCTGGGGTTGGGGCACCCCTTGTGTTTATATTATACTTACCTTAATAAGGGATTCACCAGAGCAGGGCGCCTACATAGTAGATTATTGTTTGGTGCCTCCCATCTCCTCTTTTGCTAGATAGAAAAACATTTTAGGTGGTACAAAATGGTCTAACTAATATTTTCTGTTGCCCCTGTAGCCCCATATTTGCTGCGGTCTTCTCCCCGGAACAGCATGATTAAATCAGTTAAAACCCACAACTACTTGGCAGCACCCAACCACTGTGCAGCAGCAAACAAAACAATGAGGCCGATTCATTAATAGCGGCAGGTAGCGACAGTTGATCCACGGTAGCGGCATTTTCAGAGCGCCCGCTAGTAGTCGCTGTGCTTGGCCGTTGTTCGGTAGTTGATAGCGACTCAGTCGGTGTGCGGTAATGTTGAATATTGGGTGAGGAGTCGCTATTTGACAGGTTCCGTGCTGTATGGGAGCGCATGATAGCGACTGGCCATAGCGACCGGCTCCCAGCATATTCATTAACAAATCACGCTCAAAAAATTATTGCGCTGTAAAATGCATGTTTAAACCCCAGAGCGCTGGCGGCGATGGGTTAAAAGTAGTTTTTTAACCCCCAAACATCCATATTTTTGGAAACCAAAAAAAAATAGTTTTTTTAAATAATTTTGTAATATCAATACATTAATATCAGACCTGTAATATCAATTCCGTGCAATTTTTTTTTTTTTTTTTTACGTTAAAAAAATTATTTTAAATGGCAGAAGTGGTCACAGAATTTTTCACATTTAAAAAAAAAAAAAAATAAATAAAAAATTAATAACAATTAATTATGAATATTTAAAGATTGTTCCATTGAAATGCATTGGAGCGCGCCAGGTAGCGAGAGGTCATACCTGTCGCTGTTCAAGGTCGGACGCTGGCGCTGTGGGCTGAGGCTGGAATAATGATGAATGAGTCGCTATCTGGCGCTATCTCAGTCGCTAAGCAGGATCGGCTTGATAAATGTGTGATTGTGGTGGGGAGCCGGCGTTCTCGTGGCGGGGCCCGTCATTACCGGCCGCTCACCAGTCGCTACCTGGCGCTATCCCTTGTTAAATAAGGGCCAATGTTGCACTTGTGGCATATAAATGTCCAGTGTCCAGAGCTAAAAGTATGGTGGCTGCCGCACTCTTACCCAAATATTATTCCTGATATATGGGTGCACGGTTTGCGAAGACGGCCCTTCCTCAGGACCAACCATATACAAACAGAGCAGAACAGATGCCATATATATATATACATATATATATATATATATATATATATATATATATATATATTAGGGGCCAATCAAGACCCCCAAACCATTTGAAAATCACGCCTGATGTCACCGGTGATGTCATCAGCGCCGTTTGTCACACTGTAATGATAATGTATTGTGCAAAGATTAGGCATGAAAATAAATCGGAAAGTAAAAGTAAAGAACTCACAGTGTGCCATGCTCACCTAATCAGAACGTCCCCAACATGTCCAGAATTCCTAGGCCAGCGAGGCGCCGCTTGCTAGGCAACCTTCCGCTGTCCCCTGATAGAGGAAGGTCGGGTGCCGCGACTTCGGTCCCGGGAACTCTACCCGGTAACCGATGACGCGGAGCCCAGGTGTCTCTGGCGCCTGGGCCTATCAGAGCTAGCGCTCTACCTTCAGCTCCTTGGCGAAGTGGCAGAAGGCCACGCAACGCGTCAGTGTATAGTTGCGGTCTTGGGGGGTCCGGAGCTCTAGGATGTGGTGAAGTTAATACTTTACAATTGAATTGTTATTGTTGATTCATTGGCTATTATGCTGGCGTGTGCACCATTCAATCAATATTAGATTGAGCACTTCCTATCCACTTATTACTTATGTGTATTATACATCACAGCACTTATGCATTCTGACACTCTTCCTTGCACTGTTATCACTTAGGCACTCTGCACTTTACTACACTGTATCAATTTTGGTCTTTCCTTCCTTTTTTTATCTTTGAGCACTTATATATTTTTCATCTTCACACGCCACCATATAGCCATATAAGGATATTTTAGTCATTAACGAATATATTAATGAATTCATATTTATGTAATTGGTCATTATTAATAGCTCCTAATAGGACTTCCCCTTCTCCCAACAAGTGTGTATATGTTTTTTAATCAAGTTTTGTGATGTTGTGTGTTGTTCCAAGGATGATTCAATAAATTTACATATATATTTTTCTATATAATGGTGGTGTGCAGTATAATTATATAGGGACACTGTGGGCTGGTCTAGGGCTCAGTATCTTGGGTAATTCATAGGCAATTGTCCCTATGTTACTAGCACCCTTTAGTATTTAAACACTAATAATTCAGCTGTGCACACCCACGCCTCCCCCCCCCCCCTTTTTTCTACCTTCAGCTCCTGTCAGGCTGGAGGCGGCTTGCTTGCCACTGCCAGACCCGACCTTGGTACGGTAGGGTCATTTAGAACGTTCTACGATCGGGGGTTAGGGTGGGAAGGTGGAGGTAGGGGAGGGTGGGATGGGTTGAAGTAACAATAGAGATTATGAGAAACAAAGGGATAAAAAAAGAGGGGAAAAGCTCCAGATTGGAGAAGAGAGAAAAAGAACTGAGTCACCCTGGCGAAGTGGCACTCGGCCACGCAACGCGTCGGTGGCAGGTTGCTGTTCTGGAGGTCCTGGGCTCGTAAGATGTGGTGATGGTATTCTACTAATTTTTTGTTCTGCGGCATTGTCTGTATGATGGCGGTTACACCATAAACACTGCACTGCTTTATTATCTTTGCACATTGCTCTTCTTGTATAGCAATTCTTTAAAACTTGGAGCACTTTTTCTGCACAAATCTATTGCACCTTTTGCACTTATGCACTTTAAAGTGGAGTTTCCACAATATTATATCACTACTATAAACTTTATTAATATATTTTCTATATTTTCTAAATCTTTAGCACATTTTCTGCTTCTTTAAAAGCCACCATACAGGGATAGCAGTCTATTCATTCAATTCTTGGATATATATGCAACATTCGATATCTAAATAAGAGCCAATAGCAGGATAACCATCTCCAGTGCTTTTTATGTGTATATATGTTTTTTAATTAAGTCTTTTATGTTGTTTTTCATGATTTAAGAATGATTTAAGAAATTTAGCTTTTTATTCATCCATATTGCTCTGGTGTGCGGCAGTTTCATATAGGGGCTAATCTAGGGCTCCTTTTTCTTGGTGTGTGTTATTGCTAATGAACAGGATGAAGGATCTGTTTCAGATGCTTATTATCATTAATAATAACCTCATAATAAACAATAGACTATGCAGAATACTATAGATCGAGTCTCAGATTATTACTGCCGAGCACTCAGGGAAACCAGGTTCATGGGGACATGAGAGATACTGGATCAAAGAAAAATCGAAAAATTCACCAATTACAAAAATGAAAAAATAATAAAGTCCAGAAGCACATCCAATACATACAAAAAATTCAACCCATCCCTCCCTCCGCTTCCTCCACCTTCCCACCCTCAGTCGGGTCTGGCAGCGGCAAGCGAGCCGCCTCCAGCCTGACAGGAGCTGGAGGTAGAGCGCTAGCTCTGATACGCCAAGGCGCCTGGGCTCCGCGTCATCGGTTACCGGGTAGAGTTCCCAGGACCGATGACGCCTAGCAACCTCCCTGCTGACTCGTGCTGCGGTGATGATGTCACCATGATTTTTGAATGGTTTGGGGGTCTTGATTGGCCCCTAATATATTATATGTGGCATCTGTTCAGTTCTGTTTGTATGTGGTCGGTCCTGAGGAAGAGGGCCCCAGTGCACCCAGAAACGTAGACCAATAACCATCACCTTGTTTGGCACGTTTACTTTGATTGGATGGATTGATACAATCTGTTTCCTATGAACATTTGGAGTGCTGGTTCTTTGCAAACAATCAGTGTCCTGAGCTAAACTTCCATATAAAAAATACATATTGATTCATCCCATTCTCCAAATCCTAGATATTATTATGCTTTGGCCACACCTGTGATTAGTTTAACCCACAACAGTTAAACACAATAGAGTGACTGTATTTAACAATCCAATTATAAGAAACAAAACAGTTGCAAGTAACCAGCTCACCCTCTTTTTTAAACAACCTTCTCAGCACGGACCAGGAAGCCTCTTGAACTACTCCAGTATATAACCACAAACACAGGTGTCCAGCTCCAGGTTAAAACGTAGCTTTTACTAGGTAAGTTAAAAGCATAAGAACTCCAGCCATCCAGCTAAGTCATCCAGCTTAAATGGTCGCCATACCCACTGCCTCCATATCCACGTGACGCGTTTCGGGCAAATACTAGCCCTTAATCATACAAACATACTCAGGACAAGACCACATTTATAAAGAAATAAAGACGCGGTTAACCAGACTCACCCGGAGCGTCGCGCGCCTCGCACCATCTGGCGCCATAGGCCGGACCGGCCCTGTGACATCATGGATGCGCTCGGTGCGACAGGTAGGCCAGTGAACCAATCCCTGTCCGCAAACCGGGCAAGCCTCCAGCCCCACGTATTGCAATAGGGTGGGGCGCCCGATTACATCATATGACACTGATATCTAACATCGCTGCTCCAAAACAAACCTATTCACAGACAATTAACTGCAAATATAACGTAAGGATGGTTTGCAATTGAATGCCGATATCATCTATATGCAAGGGAAACAAGCTACCATGGTTAGACCCGATGTCTACCTAATACTAATTCAGAGTTCTGAGGAGGTTAAGTGCTTAATTGTGCAAAAGCAATAAGAACCATAAAATCCGCAATAATTAAGGTGCAAATATAATCCCAGTCTGATAATGCTATGTTAAAGTGCTTCAGTGCTGGCAGCATAATAAGTCACCATTTTGAATACCATTGCATAAGTCCCGGACAAACCCTATTATATAGAAATACATTTAGTCATGCAAGGTTCATAGTACGAAATCCCACTGATGCCACCAAATGTAATGAAATAACAAAAATGATAGCAAAATACTGGGGTTTTACCCACTTTAAAGCTAGTTTGTGAAATTGGACCTAAACTCTCCTTGGCAATGGCAGATAGTGTCCAGGTCCTATCCTACCCGCTCCTGCAGCCTGTGTACCCAAAATGTAGGAAATGCCCTTTCCTCGATGTTGCTTCACTGTACCATAGGCTGACACTAGCTAAACCAGATGGTTTCTTCCAACCACCTAAATGAGCTCCCAAGCATATGTCTGTCTGGTTACCGGGACCATTTGGGCACTACACAGGCATAACACAAATGGTTTATTTTCATATTCAGCAAAATTCAGCACAACAGGCTCTGATTCCAATTTATATGGCCTCTCAGGCCTCCTCACAGCTCAAACCAAGGATCACCTTGGGACAGGCTTCTCTGCCCCAGCTCCTTTTAGGTGGCACAAGAGTTTCTTTTGGCACTTCTGCCTTGACATTTGTCTCCCATACAGTGTGGCTGCAGGACTCTAGATGGCCCAGCTCCTGCCACTAACTCAACCTTTTCAGCTTCTTTATAGGCCTCCTGGCATGGATATGACAGAGAGGGCATCCCTTAGGAGTAGAGAGGATGAAACAAAACCGTCAGGCCGCAATGGAGGAGCTGCGACTGTCTCAGAACTCTGCCCTGTAGTGACTATTGTTTGAGGGGAAAGCCCTTATGATGGGGGACTGTAGGGCTGGGGCACCCGATGAGGTGAGGTTCCCTGTATGTCTTACTCGCTGGCAGCCCAGTGGCCTCTCTGCTGATGTTGGGCAATCCTGTGTTCCATTCTGGGATATCCCTTAGACAGCCTCCACTAGGAGGGGGTGCTCAGTTCAAAGTGGGGCGGTGGCCACACGAATACCCCACTGGAAAAAGGCCTACATGTAACTGAGAAAGATAAGCCTAGTTAACCATGTGCTGAAACCTTCTGATAAGCAAGAGTACCTGTGTCTGAAAGTCACAAGAGTGTTTAACCCTTTTCACAGAAGCGTCCTTATAAAGCAAGTGTACCTGTGTTTTTACAAGTGGTGCAAGTTTATTTGGCCTGTGAAACCTGTGGGTTGTGACATTGCCTGAGATAAGTTGACACAGTAATACACTTTGGATTGCAATTAAAGCGAATTCTTGCTTGTTAAACTCCAATAACTACCATTATATATATATATATATATTACACAAAATTATCATTATTACATGTAAGCTAAAACATAACACTTATATAATGCCATCTAGTAACGTTGACCAATCTAATACTGACACTGACTATTGCCACTTTCTGCTTCATCATTTAAACTTGATGTTTATTACCCATGCATCAATTCTTCAGGTATGGGGCGTGTGGTCCTCTACATTCAGAACTGATTCAATGACCATGTATCTGCTGGATAGAGGATACAGGACCACTGAATCGCCCATTTCAGACACAGGCCCTTAGGTTTCTATAGGGAAACCGATAGCAACGTGGCTCTATGTTGTTACATTTTTTTAAAAGTAAATGGACTTCTTCTGAAAACCCTTTGTAACCCCTTTTTCTTCTCTCTTTTTATCAGGCTGGAAGAAGAAAAGGAAAAATATCGTTTATTACATCCTACTTTCCATCAGCTTTGCAACATATGTCTATTGTTAGCAGAGAAACGAGATGTTGTTGATGCTTTTTCTGCTTTGATTAGTCTGCCTGTTTTCTGACCACTCACACATGGAGGGAAATATGACCTTTGGTTTTATCCTTCTGGGCTTCTCCGATCTTCCCTTAAACCATTTTGCTCTATTCTCCATCATTCTGGTTGTATACATTCTGACATGGATGGGTAACTTATTATTAATAATATCCATTTGTCTCTCTCAGCAGTTGCACACGCCCATGTACTTTTTCTTGGAAAACCTGTCAGTGATGGACATCTTCTTCTCTACAGTGTCGGTACCTAAGCTTCTCTCTGGAGCTCTCCATGGAGCAGAGTCCATCTCGTGTATCAGTTGCTTCACCCAGATGTATTTCTTTTTGGCTCTGGGTGTCTCTGAAACTCTTCTTCTGGCCGTCATGGCTTTTGATCGCTATTCAGCTATTTGTAACCCTTTACGCTACACATCAGTAATAGATAAAAAGGTTCAGGTCCTGATGGCAAGTAGTTGTTGGGCATCCGGTTTTCTTCATTCACTGTTGCACCTTTTCACCATTTCAAATTTAAAATACTGTGAAGACCGACTGATTCACCACTTCTTCTGTGACATAACTTCACTTATCAAGCTGGCCTGCTCCAGTATCACTGTTGCTGAGCTCTTAATGTACATTCAAGCTTCTCTGACTGTTACTATTCCTTTCATCCTGATACTGATCTCCTATGTGCTCATTTCTCGGGCTGTAATAAAGCTTAAGACCACCGCTAACCGAAGAAAGGCTTTCTCCTCCTGCTCCTCCCATCTCACAGTGGTTTGTCTCTTTTATGGCACTGCCATTTTTATCTATTCCCGCCCTCCCACAAATTACTCCCACAAGAATGATCGTGTGGTCAGCATGGCCTACACCGTCATCACACCCATGCTGAATCCTTTTATTTACAGCCTGAGGAACCAAGAGGTGAAACAAGCGTTGAAAAGACTGTATTTGTAACAAAAAATAACAATATACAAATAACCAGCTGATGAGGGTTGATTACTATTTTTATAACAAGAAGCAGAATAGTTGATAGCAGGAACCCCAACCTTCATTCATTAAGTAATATTTTGCATGTACCTGTAGCACTAGTTGGGAACCCCTGGGCTTTGAATGGGATCCCGACTTTTCTCACTTATGAATTTGTCCATTGCTACAGAGTTGTACACTGCCTTAACTTTTGCCTGGAATTGGGATCCTCCCAATCTAATTTTACAAGATGCACATGACCAGAACAAGGTTGGTGACCTGACATCATGATGAACTTGTTAAGAGATCTGAAACCTCAGCAGAAATCAAAAGGAAATGCAGCATTATTTTTATGCTCATACCTTGTTGTGGATCAGGGTGATGTAGACACAGCCTACTTCGAGCAGTAGGAGGGAAGACCAGAGTGACAGATACTGATGAGTTGCAGAGTCTGGTCAGCCGAGCAGAAATTCAGGTTCCGAAAAACAGCTGGGAGGAGGTCAGCAGGAAGTGTCTGCAGGAATGCTGCATCAAAAGCCAGTTCCACAATGGAAAGTCTACCGACAAGTCTGGTGTTCACGGGGGACTCCCACAAGGGAAGACAGACCTGAATGCTGAGAACCTTCTATCAAGTAGCACCACTCTTTTAAGGCTAACTTAATAGCCAACAGCTCTCTGTGTCCCACATTATGTTTCCTTTCTGAAGGGGACAATATCCTGGAAAAGAATGCTGCAGGATGCTTTGTTGTCTGTTCTGTGGGACTGCCAGGAACAGGAGCCCTGATGGCAGGACCCCCTGTTAGGACAGAGATTGGCCCAGAGTGATGGTGCTGGAAACCTAGGATTGCTTTATTTTTTTAATGTAGAGCAGAACAGAAACAGAAACCTTAATTTTAGTCACTGGGAACACAAATACAATGAAAAACACTAACTAAGCTGGAACTGAACAAATCTTAAATGCAGACAATTTTGGATTAGTATAATGGGACGATGAGCCCAGAAATTAATACCCCTCATCACTTCCAAAAGAATAAGATATTATTCCTAGGACAAGATGGCATCAGAGAGAGCCACACCCAAAGATGGAGTCAGAAGAACAGAGGAACACTACACCACTACACCAAGAGGACCTTATTCAGATGTGACGTAACTAACAACTTACTGTACCTGTATGAAATTCGCTACATAGATAAGGACTAACTAATCTGTGTGCTTGGGTAGAGACATTGCCTTTTATAGAAATAATATATCATTTTTTAACCAATAAGAACTATTGCAACTATGCTAGTCATTTTCTACGTAAGCATCTATTTTTTCTGTGTTGTATAACTATAGCTAAAGTGTTTCTCCGAGGTGTGGGGTTAATGTCATTTCTGTGTGTTGATTTCTCATTCCATCTTTCCATTAACTAATTTGGAACTGGTTGAGATGAGAGAACTCTGGGATGGCACACAGTGTCCACATCAATTGGCACCCAACACTGGGCCCGACGGAAAGCATGCAGGATTCTTGAGATATCGCATGTAGAAACTGTGGAAAGAACACTTGCAGGTGGCTTTTTATCCACTTTCCGGGCAAGATAAGGTCTTTTTTGTGATCTTACTCACTCAAGCCCACTGATGTGTTAAGGTCAGCTTCTTAAAAGCACCGTGAAAAGGTCAGGCATATTTTATTACCCTATTTGATTTTTTTTAAAAGAGACTCTTGGTCTGGTTATGTGTTGAGTGTTATAAATCCGTAAATTGTGATATTGAGTCAGGGCATACGTGACTTGTGGTTTGAGCTGAGGAAAGTCAGGAAGAGGGGTCAGAAAGTAGGCTGTCACAGATTCTCACAGATGACTTAGCCCGTGCGAGATTGTGAAAGGTGGCTGACCTCGGGCTAAAGGAAAGTCCAGACCCCCAGGCTATAAGCAATTTGTTGTATTGTGTTTTTATGTTCTGAGTTGTAGAGGCGGGTGAGCGTCAAGGCTGAGAGGAAGTCTCTGAATTACAAGGGCAGTCACAGGTTAGCCCAGAAGTTTGTTTGATGAAACTTGCACTGGAGGGTGACTAAGCCTCTAGCTGATTAGACAGCTAGGGATTCAGAGATACTCAGCAGACAATGCGCAGGTCTTAACTCAGAGGAAATTTGAATCGTTATGGGGGAATGTGATACCCAGACTGCCGGGCAGTAAGTCTAGCTGATTAGACAGCTAAGGATTCAGAGATACTCAGCAGACAATGCGCAGGTCTTAACTCAGAGGTAATTTGAATCGTTATGGGGGAATGCGATACCCAGACCGCTGGCCAGTAAGTTGTATTCCAGCGACTCTAGCAATTGTGTTGAGTAATGAAGGAAAAAGCTCTGACTCCAAAACGCTCAGTGGTTCAGCAATTTAAGTTTAAGAAGAAGAGAGTGAGAGAGATAACTATGCAAGGGAGAGAACTATGCTAGGAATGTCAGTATGTGGATTACATGAGCAGGGTCGGCTTCAAGTTGACCAGTGGCAGAAAAAAGTTACAGAAAGAAAAAGGAAAGTTTTGAGATAATGGGTTATGGTCTGATGCTTTAGCATGGCAGAGGGTGGCTGTAATGTTGCATGATAATGGTGGGACAGGAAGGTTGGCAAAAGACAGGACTGCCGATCAATCAATATGTCTTACTGATATGACCCAAAGAATGAGAGTGTAGAAGCCTGGGGTATCAGGTTAGTACATGCAGCTCAGCGTGTCCAGTGTTTGATGCTAAGAAGGACCTTTGCAGATGGGTTAAAGGATAGTCTAAAAAAGCCCCTGATAGTGGCCCGTCCTGCACCTAACCACCCTTGTAACTGTAGCCCACAGCCTGGAATTAGGACCGGGAAAGAAAATGGCCACCCTCATTATGATGGGAGATCAACCCAGGCTTAACCCTCTCCCCACAGGAAGAAACCAAAATAAATCTTTTAACTGTGCAAAACCTGGTCACTTCCAAAAATCAGTGTAGGACCCCTCACAAGACAATAGGTCAGCCATGGCAGCAGGATATGCAGAAGGTTAACAACAGGCTTAAATATGACTATGGGCCAGGGTGGTTGGATCCCACTGTGTCTAATTACACCACCAGACATTTCCCTACTCCGCAGCTGCCCCCTTCTCGCCCCCCTTCTTTCTCAAGAACATTGGCAAGCCAGAGTCACATGCCACCATTTTTTCTAATTCCACCCCTGCTCATTGCCCTATGCCTAAGACCACCCTGAAGTTAAGGGGTATGAACATCACGTTTTTGCTGGAATCTGTTGCAGCCTGTAGTGTGATTCATCATGTAGGACTCCCCCAAGTTAGTGCTATAAGCCCTTTTTTGTAATGCCAAGACAGAGGACCTGGGAAAGGGAGGAACGGAAATGTGTGAAGGTGATCCCTCCTGAGGCTCTTGCTCTCATTCCAGAGCAAGTGTGGGTGAATGGCCCTTATGATGTGGGAAAGATCAGCACGCATCAAGTGCAGGTCCAGCTCAGACCAAGCATCCCTCCACCCAAACAGCCCCTTTATCTGTGGAACAGAGTGAAGCAACAGAGGAAGTACAGGGGTACCACAAGATAGGGGTGTTGAGACTTTGTGCTTCGCTAGCTAACACTCCTTTGTTCCCAGGAAGGAAGAAACCAGAAACCATCAGGCAAAGGCCAAATAGTAAATGGTTCAAAACCTCAGGGCACTTAACAAGAACCCTGTAGTACCCAACCCTAACACCCTTCTCTCACAAATGAACCCCACCTTGAAGGTATTTACAGTCATCAATTTAACAAATGCTTTCCTCTCAGTTCCCCTTCATGAAACAGGCCAGCAACCAATTTGCCTTCAAACATAGGGGTAGGAATTACATGTGGATAGTGTTAGTAAAGGGTGCAAAAAATAGCCCCTCCCAGTTCTCCAGGGTCATGATGGTCCTTTTGGACAGGTGACGGGGAGGACATGAGTGTCCCGTGTCTGAAGATTGATGTAGACAACCTGTATTCAGTGGTGTAGGTAACATGTAACCTTTCTGGGTCATTGTGTATTCCAAGGTACCAGGCATCTAACAGAAACAAAGACTGCCATCAGCCAGATGCACCCACCGTAAACTCCAACAGCAGTTCAAGCCTTTTTTGAGCATAGTCTCCTACTGGATACCCTGGATCCAGAGTGCCTCCATCCTGATGCAGCACTTCAAGTGTATCAGCCACCAGCCCTTCTACTTGTCATCAGAAGCTTTGGACAATTTCAAGGTCCTGAGAGACGCGATTGTTTCTGCCTCAGCCCTAGACCTCCCTGACTACAACAAACCCTTTAAACTTTTCCTAATGGAACATGAACGTCATGCTATGGGTGTCCTCACACAGTCACATGGTGGGCGCCAACATCCAATCGGTCATTACTCTGCCAGACTAGTGACATTGTCCTGGGACACCCTCTACAGGTCCTAGCCCCTCATGACATCTCAGCCATTCTGAGTCAGATTCAGCCAAACCACCTGTCAGCAGTACGCCACCTCAGACTGCAAGCCTCCATTTTATTATCTGACAAAGTCACCCTGGCTCACTGTCATAGCTTGAACCCTGACACTCTTCTCCCTGTTACAAGAGGGGTACCTGATGAGGATGGCAACCATTACACCTTGATGGACTCATTCTCAGTCCCCAATCATGACAGTTTTGAGAACATGAAGGAAGAAACCGCCAACTTACCTGAGGTTGCTGAGCTGGCAAGGGTGAAAGCTGGCTTTAAACGTGAAAGTGCATGGAAAAATGAACACTGAAGAAGCTCATGTCAATAGCTGGCAGACAAGGCAGCCAAGGAAGCGGACAGAATGAAAGAAGAAGATGAGAAGAGAGCCGATACAGTGGCTCTTTTTTAACTGTTGACGCACCTTACAGGAACAGGCCTCTTCGGAGGAAGAGGGAATGGTCACATAGAGAAGTCAGTAAGGGATCAGATGAACTATATGAAGCACAAGGTAAACCATATTTCCCCCGAGCTTTGTTCCCAGCCATGGTGCAGGGAGCTGACGGAGCAACTCATCGATTTAAGAACGTCGTAAACAACCTGATTTATGCATATTGGATAACCTCTGGAATAACCACTGCTACTGCCCGCTAAGGCTAAGCTGCAAGCTGCCTGATTTGTTCCCAGTGTAACACAGGATGGACAGAGAAAGTTCCCCCACAACAAGCCCTATACCCGTTCCAAATGATCAAGATTGACCACACCCAGATGCCACTGTGTGGAGCATACAAGTGATAAACCAGTCAGCGAGGAACCACTGTGATGAAATTGCTCAGCGAAATAGTGTGTCGATACGAGGGTCCCCATCAAGTCCTGGTAACTACTTCCACATCAGTCAAAGTTGCATGAAAGCCATCATGGATTCACGCTTCACACTACAAAAAGGCCACAATACTACCCGCTCCAGACGACACCCCTCACCCATCCCCTGGTACGCCACACTAGGGGTGAGGCTATGTGTTTTCTTTCCCTTGTTTCTAGGTGCCACGGCCCAGCCTATGGCAAGCACCAGCAAAAATGACTAGGGAGAGACAGTTTTATGGTGTAACACCTCTGCATATGTAGTAACTGACTACTATGACAACAAGAAAACTCCACACATAGATGCAGTAAAATTAATAAATCACACTGTGAGTTTGGATGATTTTTACTGGATATGCGGGAATTTGAAAATAAATACCCAACTAGGGAAACCTTAGAAGGAACAATGTGTCCTAACCAAGGTGCCGATGACATTCCAGATTACACCATCCACAAAGAATAAGAAATAAAATCTAAGTTCACTTTCCTAAGGCAAGATGACATCAGAGAGCCACACCTAAAGATGTCGTCAGTAAAAGAACACTACGCCCAAAGATGGCGATGGGAGAGAGAACCTTATCCAGATGTGATGTAACTTACTGTATGGAATTCGCTACATAGGTAAGGATTAACTAATCCCTGTGATTGAGTACAGACATTGCCTTTTATAGAAATAATATATGATTTTTTAACCAATAAGAACTATTGCAACCACGCTAGTCATTTTCTACGTAAGCCTCTATTTTTTCATGTTGTATAAATAAAGCCACATGGGGAGGAGTTAGAAGCGCTTCTCCAGAGTGTGGGGTTAATGTCAGTTCTGCATGCTGACTCCTTTTCATTAACAAATTAGGAACCCGCTGAGATGAGAGATCTCTGGGACAGCACACAGCGTCCACATCACAATCATAAATCTAAACAAACATAACAGGGACTAGACCTGAACAAGGGGCTGACAGGTGCAAGATTAAAGCTTACCAAGACAGGGCTGGCAATTACCCAGATTGCTAGTGGCATGCTGGAAACAAAGGAAGGATGGGCCCAGCAGCTTATGGGATCACAGAGCCTGCTGGCCCACGAACATCGAGGAGACAAAGACAAAATTCTGCTGCACTGACTAGGGGGAGGAGCCCCTTATTTAATGACCCCCAGCATCTGCAAAAAATGAGAAGGACAAGTCATGGCAGCCTTACAGGACACTTGCTGGTGACTGCAAAAATAGTAACTGCACGAAATGACAACACACAGCCATCAGCCAGATATCTTCAGAGCTACCCGAGTATGACAGTACCCCCTCCCTTAGGAGTGGGCTCAGGTCACTTCTTACATGACACAAGTCCAATTATAATGATCAGTCCATAAGTCCATGAACCATTCAAGGAAGCAATTAATCTAAAACCAGCTGCCACAGTCAATCCTCTGCCACCAGGATCCATAGCGAAGCTAGCATCTTTAGGGTCAAAGACCAGGGGAGATTTGGAAGAAGGCATTGGCTGGGGTAAAGGATTAAGTTTGGGGCAGGGCACATGCTGCAGGTAAGGGTCAGACTGATGGTGGTACAGCTCAGGTGCTGTAAGTTCTGGAGTTGTCTGCCACCCAGTAGGAGCAGGTAGGCACTCGGCAGGAGCGGTCCTAGGGGCAAGCAGGCCCTCAGTAGGAACAGGACCTGAAGCAGGCTGCCACTCGGCAGAAGTGGCCATTGGAGCAGGTGGCCACTCAGGTCAGATAGCTGAAATAGGTGGCCGATGGTAATGGCGGCCCCAGGCAGTAGATCCAAAGAGCGATTATGCTCCTTATCAGTGTCGGTTCCTTTTCAATCAATGGCATCCTGAAATTCCAGGTATGGTTCAGGTGTAGTAATCTTGGAGTCAGTGGTGAGGGCACATAGGAATGGAAGGAAGATGGTTCAATCATCATGACAACATTCTTTAAGCAGTAGTTGGAATTGAAAGTGATAACACTTTGAGTCCAATCAATGGCTGTATTGTGTGCTCTCAGCCAAGGTATGCCAAAGATGACTGGGTATATAGCAGAGGTGATAGTATCTCAAAATGGATGAACTCTTTATGATCTGACTCAATGAGAACAGGCAAGGCAGGAGTCTCTAAGCAGATGGGCACCGAGCTTATTAGTAAACCATCAACAATGACAAGTGGAGAGGATTTTGGCTTGTAAGCTAAGTTATATGCTGCAACGACACTAGCGTCCAGAAAACAGCTACACACTCTGTAGTCCACAATATCAGAAATTCAAATCTTTCTGTCAGGCAGCTAGAAGACAAGCTTCACACAGAGCGAGACAGGAACTGGTAGGGTAGGGGGTTGAGTTTACTTCTACCTAATCATTTTGCTGGGCAGTATTGTACATAATCTACTGATGCCCGATATTAAAGACACAGGTTCTGCACATGTCTGCGGGCCCATTCTTTAAAGTTGGCTCAGTTGAGGGTTCTGAGGTAAGATTAGATCTCCTGGAGGCATAGTAGGACCTGATGTCCATAGAATTGGACCAGAAACGTTCTGATTTTCGCTCCCTCATGCGACTAACTATCAGAATCAATGTGTTGGTCAACTGTGCAAAGGTGTCAGGAATTCCAACCTGGGTTAACTCATGCTTGATTGGATCAGAAGGTCCATGCCTGAACTGATACTTTAGGGCAGAATCATTCCATCCAGTGTCCCCTGACCAACACCAGAATTCGGTAGTATTATCCTCCACTGGGCATCTTCCTTGTTTGAGGTTGTGCAGGGCAGACATAGCATAAGCCACACGTCCTGGAAAATTGTACAATTAGCAATTTTAAAGGATCAATAAAAGGACATTTTTTTTCATCACCTCCCCTGTGAGCTGGCATTACTCTTAGTTTTGGAAATACTTGGAGTGGAAAGTCCAACTTAGGCCCCAGGAGGGAATCAGTCTTCATTACGTGGGTAAGAACCATGTTCCTACATTATCATATAATCGTACTATTCTCTGAAGGAATTTCTTGGGAAAGGCTGGAAATGTCCTTTGGTTGCCTAAAATGCTTAAAGGCCCTCTTGGTTCAGGTCAAGTGTCTATTCCTAGCATAGAAGTGGCAGCAGAATCCTCAGGGTAAGTGGCAGGGGTATTAGTAGTAGCAGGAGGATGCTGCAGGAGTTCCATAAAGTCCTTGGGCTGGGTGTATCTGTGGTGAAATTCCCCCACAACTTGAGACAGATTGCTTAACTGTTGCATG
Organism: Gastrophryne carolinensis; assembly: GCA_027917425.1. Taxonomy (NCBI): domain Eukaryota; kingdom Metazoa; phylum Chordata; class Amphibia; order Anura; family Microhylidae; genus Gastrophryne; species Gastrophryne carolinensis. Next base: position 3,295,276 of record CM051234.1, read on the forward strand.
ATAGCATCCAGAGAAGCTTGGGCCTGACCCGGATACATTTTCATGGCCGACTATCACATACCTCATTGTGGATCAGACTGTCAAGCTTCCTGGCTACAACCATGGATAGGGCTGGCAGAGCTCGAGGTGTCGGGCGCAGGGGAGAAAATAAGCCCAAAAGAACAAATCATAATTCAGGGGCTGGGGCAGACATCCAAGGTCCAATGAATATTCTGAGTTCAGGGGTTGGCAGAAAACAGACAAAGTCCAATAAATAAATCTGAGTTCAAACCATGTAATCTGTCCAAGGGTTAATCCAAGAGCAGGCCACAGGTCATTCCAGGAAATCAGTCAGGAAACACAGGAAACACGGAAACAGGATTCAGGAACTTAGCTGATAACACAGCAATTAAAACAGGCCACCTGTCCATTTAAATAGTGCTGTCAATAAAGCTGGGAGGGACGTCTCAGAGTATGAGTGAGGTCACGTCCTGTCCACTGAGACCAAAGGAAACCCGGAAGTAAAAAGCAAGCCCAAGAGATTATGCTTTAGGCTTCGTGCATTTGCTGTGTGCTAAACACTCGGTGGCGCTGTTGAGCGGTGCAGTGGATGAAGAGCCAAATCTTGTACAAACACCCAAGCGTGCGCATGCTGTTGCGCACAGACAGCAATGGAGATCTGACAGCATGCCCCCATTTCGATAGTGAGAAAGGCGAGGAGACCGACACAGACTACTTCCAGCAAAACCTCCTATGGCTTTACAGGAAAAATGCAGCAGAAGGGAAGGCTGAAGGAATGGCTACTTAGCCTGACAGCATCCATTTTAGATTTAGACTCTATTTTGTGTAATTGAGTGAATAGCTTGCTTCCAAAATGTGTTTCTTGCTATAGAAATGTCTCTTTGAGCTTCTCGCACGTACTCAGGAAAACATGGCTTAACCGCAATTTTACTTCCTCATTTTATATCCTGCGTACGAGACATTTTTTAACTGTAGTTGCAAAGATGTACTAACAAGATAACCGTTTTCTGCTGAAATGGCTGACCACAAGCACCCACGTGATAGTGTGTTAAAATTTCACCTTGCAAGTGTAAAATATAGAATTATCACAAGTGTGGAAAGTCCCAAATGGGAGGTGCTTATTATTTGTTGAAATGTATTTAACCATTCGCCGAGCAGCTAATAAACAGAGAGTGTTTTACCAAGACTTGCTGTTGTTCAATTCTGTGCACTTGGTCGCTCTCTCCAAGCCGGCTTGCCTGCCATCACTTCTATACTTCACACACCCAAGGGTTGCCCTGTGCCCCGGTGGGTCCGGGATAGGAAATTGTCCCAACAAAGGCCAGAGTGTCAGATTACTTGTTGAGTCTAGTGAGCTGAGCAGGAACTCAGGATCAGAAAAACAAGAAGTGGTTAATGCTGGCTACACTGGGAGGAGGTCAGCAGGAAGTGTCAGCAAAAGTGCTGCAAAACAAGTCAGTTCCGGACACCAACAAATCACTGGAGCCACCAACAAGGGAGGACGAACTGGGCTGCAGACAAGCCGGGGTCCCACAACCATTGGCAGCAAGTAGTGAGACCAGAGTCAGGTACGGAGTGAGACCACTTCATGGTGTGTGCAGGAACAGAGACGGAGTTCAAAGCCAGAGTAGTTTTTAGTTTCAAGCTGAAGGTCAGGGCCGTCCATACACTTTTCCACATGGGGAACAATTAAAAATCTGGGCTCTCATATACATCCACTGGAAGGCTCTGATGGGCAGCAGCCAGATGGCCAGGAAGCAAAGGGCTGCATTCTATGACTACCAGCTTGGGGTAAGTGACAGATTTGTAGGGTGGATCAGAATGGAGGAAGAGGAGGGAACGTGAGAAAAGATGGTAATAGAAGGTAGAGAATTGCAAGGGTCAAAAAGAAAAAAAATGTGAAAAGCTGAAAAACAGATGAAAGAAGAATAGCAAAATGTTAAAAGAAAAGGTGCCAGACATAGGAATGGACCAATAATGTATACCTGACCAATCATTTCTATTCTGACTCACCGGATGGCAGTAACATGGGTCCTGGAGACAGCTTCCCCTTGTCTGTGTGTGCGTCTGTATCGCACTTGTGCTTACTCCAAAAGATTATCGGATAGCTTAACCCAGCATGAACCAAGAGGTTCATCAGTAAGTTCCTGTTGAGCTTTAGTTTCAGAATGTAAACATGTAAAGAACAATCCATACAACAGGTAAAAGGACTATAACGTGCCAGAGAGTAGCAGCACATGGCATTGCGGGAGAGAGGAAGAAGGGAGGAGCGGCTTACATCACATCTAGACTACAGGAGCTCAGGAGCGGAAAAAAAACTGTAAAAGGCAGATTGCTCAGCCTAGTTAAATAAACTCTGTAGCAGACATTTAAAACAATAAAATAAACCACAAGACAGGAAGGTTCCCGCACTGCCGCCTATAATTATGTGATTCTGGATGCTGGCTTGGGAGGTAACAGCCCCACAGGGTTGATTATATCAAGAGAACAAAAATGGTGAGTAATCAGCCAAACTCGCCAGTGCCTCCCTACTATCTGTGCATGATAGGCCGCTCAACAGAAAGCAATTATCTTAATGTACAAAAGTTTTTACTATAAGCCAAGAAAAAGGACATACATTTAAAATACATAGATTAAAATCCCATTTGTGGGGTGTGGCGGGACTTGCATGGACTTATTACAAAAAACATCTATAAGTATATTCTAATAAAGTGCAGGTATTCAATCAGGCTATTTACACTGATATATGCATTTCCATACGTATTCTAAATTGCAGTGTGGATACAGTGCTGGATACTCATGTGATCCAGCTAACTCACTTCCGCCCACACTGCAATTTAGAATTGGCGGTTTCTGGAGCTTCCTGGAGGGTGGGGGAATTACAATTAGGGGGCTATAAAAACCAGGGACAGGTAGCACCATGCCACACTCTGATGAAGTGGCTCAAGTGGTTGCCACGCAACGCGTCAGTGTTGGCAGTGTGAGGGTGTATGTGGACTTGGACAGCATGACATGGTAATGTACATTGTTTCATAATAATTCTTTATTAATTTTTCATTGATGTTTTATTGACTTTTGTAGGAGAAGTGCAGCCTTGCACATTGTGGCTACTTCCCATATATATGCATACCATATATACCAATCCAGATAACTACATATGAATTCATTTATGCCCGGGTCTCTATCCCTTCTTATCACACCTCTGGCACTTGTAATAACACTGAAAACTTAAGTTCTCACCAGTACTTTTGCTTCCACTATCGGGACACTTATGTCCCTCTTTTTGCTTTGTTTTGCCTCTCACTATTGTTTTTCTTATCTCGTTCTTAGTTTATTCACCTCTGCACGGTTTTAGCACTACTTTCACAATTTCTTAGCACTTGAGGGATAGTTCCCGTGGCATCAAATAGGCCTCTCATTTGTATGGATATTGTCAATATTTGAATACGTATGGAAATGCATATATCAGTGTAAATAGCCTGATTGAATACCTGCACTTTATTAGAATATACTTATAGATGTTTTTTGTAATAAGTCCATGCAAGTCCCGCCACACCCCACAAATGGGGTTTTAATCTATGTATTTTAAATGTATGTCCTTTTTCTTGGCTTATAATAAAAACTTTTTGTACATTAAGATAATTGCTTTCTGTTGAGCGGCCTATCATGCACAGATAGTAGGGAGGCACTGGCGAGTTTGGCTGATTACTCACCATTTTTGTTCTCTTAATAAAATAAACCACAGTTAATGGAACATGACAGGTTCAGCTTTTCAGGTGATTCGGACTGTTTCCATATGTTACCAGGTTTTATTATTAGAGATGGGCGAACCGATTTGTCCAAACCAGAATTCACTTTAAATGTCAGGGAAAAATCAATCTAAATTTTCTTGTGATTCATGTCGGCCACATTTTTTCCCTGAAATCCTAAAATAAAAATGTAAAAATTCACCTGCTCGCTCTCCCTCCTCCAGTCCATCCTTACTGTCCTGCGTCACTCTCCACGGAAACCCTGGCCCACACTGGTCTCTGGCCACCTCTCTCTTTGCCTATAAATATCCCCTGTTCTATGCCAAGGAGTGAGGTGGCGGGATCCCAGTGCGGGGAGTAAGATCTATCTCCTACACTCTGCTTTCCTTCAGTGGAGAGTGGGCAGCGGCGGGCGGTGCGGGAAGAAAAAGTACACCACCTGGCGGCAGATAGCGAGGAAGGAGGCAAGTACTGATGTATATATACAGACCAACACTCTGGGTTTTGGTCCACTTCTGCGGGGCACATGGATCGGGCACCCCGCTGTGTGAAACCCCCCAGAACGCCCAAAAAAACTCACCTCACCCCGCTCCTACGCGAGCGCTCGTCCAATCAGAGCGCTCAGAGCCGCTGTGGTATGGACGGACAAGCGACGGACAACCACAGCGGCTCTGAGCGCGCTGGAGGCCGCCTCTCGCGCTTCCTTATAACAGGGAGCGCGCCCGCGCTGGCCATTCACAAACGGCCGGTGCGGGTGTGCGCCCTGCTAGAGGGAAGCGCGAGAGGCGGCCGCGGCCCGCGCATGCGCCGTTGGAATGAGGTGAAGGTAAGGTTTGTGGGCGTCCTTGGGTGTTTCACACAGCAGGGCATCCCGATTTCGGATGCCCCGCGGGGAGGGAGCTGATCGGCCCGGGAATCTTATAGATTCCTGGGCCGATCAGCCATGGGTGTTGGTCCACTTTAAAGGAATCCTATACCAAGATGGGAAATTTATAGCCTCATCTTCTATCCCACGACTTTGCCCAATATTCATAACAAGGCAAAAGGTCTGAGACAGCCTGTGGAGTGGTAGCAGCAGCAGTAGTCTCAAGGGACTCCATTCCTTTCCTCTCCAATCTCCTCATGTGCTTGTCCTCTCCACTCTCCACTGAATACTGCCAGGGGGTGATGGAGTCCACCTTATCCTCATCCACCTCCTCGTCCTCCTGTTTCTGATGCTCCTCTCCATCAGATATGCTGCCCAGGTCTCCTCCTCCACCACCATTTCATCCAGCCCTGGGCTCAGTTGGACATGATACATGTGAGCACTGGTCTGTGCCCCCTCACCAATGTGTCCTTTTGGGACACCCTCCAGTAACTGGAGAATCAGAATCACGTTGTTACTGCAATCTGATGAGCAGAGTGGCTTCCTTGAACAGTTTCAGTAATCGCCAGGTGTCAGGCATCATCTGATATTCTCTTGGGACGCTTAACTTTGGGTGTGCACAAGCTATAAGGTCTCTGAAAGGAGCGGAGTCTGCTACCTGGAAGCACTGTAGATCTAGCAACTTGGCTAAATGAAAAACACGCACTATGCATGGTGCATGGCACAGCCCTCCCTGACACGAAATTTCTCCCATTGTCAGGCTCCCCAGGTGCAAGATTGCTTGACAATGGCCGGCTTGGCATATGATTTCTCTGCAGAGAGAAAACTGTGGGGACCAACCAAGTTGCTGCAGTTCCTGGCTCAACTGTTAATAGATCTCCAAAACCAGTGGTGTTATTGAAGCCAGTGTGAGTGGGAGAAAGATGAGCGATAACTATAAAAAAACAGGCCCAGGTATACTTTGAGGGTTCTTTTTTATTTTGTTTTTGAACAGCCAACTGTTAATAGAAGCCCAGAACCAGTAGCAGTATTGAGGCCCAGGAAATAGTGTTAGCGAGAGAAAGTTGACTGTCAACTGTCAAAAACCAGAACCAGGTATACTTTGAGGGTCTTGTTTAATTATTTTTAACGCCAACTGTTATATACCTCCCAGAACCAGTAGTAATATTGAGGCCCTTAAAACAGTGTGAGTGAGCGACCGGTGAGTGACTACTATCAAAACCAAACACAAGGTATATAGTGAAGGTTCTATCTATTTATCTCCATCTCCTCGCCGCCTTATTATTGCAGTTGGGTGTACAGTCCCTTTTATTAAGATGTAATAGTCATGCTTTGTTGTTTATTGAGCTGCAGCTGCAGTTCACATAACCTAATTATTATTATTGTTATTATTACTGTTTATTTATAAAGCGCCATCTTATTCCGTAGCGCTGTACAATTCTATAATTACAGACAAGGCAACTTTGTGTACGGGGCACCAATACAAACTAGATGCTACATAGCTCAAACAAAATATTGTGAGAACAGGAGCCGTGAGTGCACGGCGGAGTGCGCGGGGCAGCAGTGTGTCCTCCAGGGATCTTTTTACTACACATATGGCGGTATTTACCAAGCTGTTTCTTTGTTATGTTTGATCACGTGTCGGGGAGGCCGATTCATTAACAGCGGCAGGTAGCGACAGTTGAGCGACTGTAGCGGCATTTTCAGAGCGCCCGCTAGTAGTCGCTGTGCTTGGCCGTTGTTCGGTAGTTGATAGCGACTCAGTCGGTTTGCCGTAATGTTGAATATTGGGTGAGGAGTCGCTATTTGACAGGTTCCGCGCTGTATGGGAGCGCATGATAGCGACTGGCCATAGCGACCGGCTCCCACCATATTCATTAACAAATCACGCTCAAAAAATTCTCGCGCTGTAAAATGCATGTTTAAACCCCAGAGCGCTGGCAGCGATGGGTTAAAAGTAGTTTTTTAACCCCCAAACAACCATATTTTTGGAAACCAAAAAAAACAAGTTTTTTAAATAATTTTGTAATATGAATACATTAATATCAGACCTGTAATATCAATTCTGTACATTTTTTTTTTTTTTTTTACCTTAAAATTTTTTTTTTAAAATGGCAGAAGTGGTCACAGAACTTTTCACATTTAAAAAAAAAATAATAACAATTAATTATGAATATTTAAAGATTGTTCCATTGAAATGCATTGAAGAGCGCCAGGTAGCGAGAGGTCATACCTGTCGCTGTTCAAGGTCGGACGCTGGCGCTGTGGGCTGAGGCTGGAATAATGATGAATGAGTCGCTATCTGGCGCTATCTCAGTCGCTAAGCAGGATCGGCTTGATAAATGTGTGATTGTGGTGGGGAGCCGGCGTTCTCGTGGCGGGGCCCGTCATTACCGGCCGCTCACCAGTCGCTACCTGTCGCTATTCCTTCATAAATAAGGGCCTTAGTCTACTTTTTACAAGCCCCTGCTTTATTACTTGCTGCTAATTGATATTTATTTTTTGGCACTTTGCACTTTGTACATTTAGGGCTCGATTCAACAAAGGTCGAAAATGGATTTTTCGTGTGTTTTGTGCTTAAAAAGTTGCGATTTTGCTATATTTTTTTTACGAGTGATTCAGCTACCTGGAACCATTGTAAAACACGAGTCACTTGAATTAAATTCGAGTGCGATTGTAAAAGTGCGAATTAAGTTAGTGGATCGAAAAATTTACTACTGCATTTTACAATTCGAAAATTTTACTACTGATTCAGGTGGACTTGATGAGCCACACACATGATATAAATTAGAGTGTTTCACACTAGTTTTTTGATGCAGCTTTCAGCAGGAGAAAACTCATTTTGCTCTCTCATTTTGCAATGGTAGTAAACTCTAATGGTAGTAAAAAATTCAATTCATAAGAAAAAAGCCTGAGAATTCCACTGTTTGTGAATCACTAGTTAGGAAGACAATGAAAGTCAATGGCACTTTTTTACTCCTGAAAAAAATATTGAACTTTTTACCCCTTTTTACTAGTAGTAAAAAGTTCCATTGACTTTCAGTGTCTTCCTATCTGGTGATTTGGTAACAGTGAAATTCTTAGGCTTTTTTCTCATGAATTAAATTTTTTACTACCATGAGAATTTTTTTCAATGATTTGTGAATCGAGCCCATTGACTTCGAACATATTGCAGATGATGTGGCACAGAGAAGGCACACACTACCCATTCCCATATTTTCGGACACGTTTGGAAGTGGATCAGCTGCCAGATCAAGCACTTTTCTAGCTTACTAGGCTAAATCGTGCAGCTTTGGAATCCATATTTGGCACCATTAACTGGTAGAAGACCTTTGGTCGACCTTTGGGTTTTTACATTGCGGTGCACCAAAACCCAGAATAGTCAAAATCCTGGCTTTTGGTCCACATTATAGTGTAAGCATAAGAATGGCGTACCATGAGGTTAAAGCTAGCAAAGAGCTGCTCCCTGCACCCAGGGACACGTGGTGCTATGTGAGCAAGCTTTGTATAGAAAACAATGGCCACATTTCTGCATTAAAAGAAACATTTTTAATACAGGTCCCTGGCAATCCAACCAACCCCCCCCCCCAAAACTACATATATGCCTCTTACAAATATTACTGTTTAATTAGTACTTCCACTACAGCATACCTTGCCTCTTTTTTACATGTATCCACAATGTTAGCCATGTACATACAGCTACACAGGTAACTTAAAAAGTTGAAAAAAAAATTATGCATTTACATTTACTCATTAAAAAGCCTTACAACACCATGCAACAGTCAGAAAACAATACTAAACAATAGAAAAAAAATTCGAGTACATTTTCCAATAATTTTCGCTTGCGACAGCCTTTTTACGAGCATTTTGAAAATTTTACGAGTGATTAGAAAATTTTACGATTGCATTTTCGAGTGCAAGTATTTAATTCAACCCCTTTTTTGAATCACTCGAAAAAGTTAAAACTTTGTGCATGCGATCTGATTTTTCGAGTGACACGAATTTATTTCTACCTTTGTTGAATCGAGCCCTTAGTATTGTTTACATTTTAGCACAGGGCACTTTAGCTATATCAGTGAGAGTTTCAGTGGAACTGAGCCAGAAGAAGTAAATAATTGTGACTGTAACCACGGCTAAATGTAAAAATTGATAAAATACAATCAACTAATAAGCTAATTCTTCATTACTAATAATTGAAATGGCTATCCATATAAATCTGTGACATAAATCAAAATAAATAGGAGTAGCAACATATCAATACCAATCAACAAGTGCCCATGATACCAAATAAAGAGAAAGTACAAAGTGCATTAGGCTGAAATACAATGTTACCGCATAATCAAGCAGGGCAGCACATAGCGTCCATTGAGTGGGGAGAAGGGAAATGAAGTAGCAGGCAAAAGCACATGCGCACGCAGCTACCCGTGCCGCTTCTTGCCTGGGGGAAGGGGTTTTTATAGACTGAGGATCCCTGGAGCATGTGCCCGAGGACGGGGTTACAGTACATCTACAGACACACATGAGTAGCAGAGAATGCTGTGGATATGTGATCCTCAAATACCTGTAAATAAGCCACAGCCCTAACCAACCCCACAGAAGCCCATCACCATTAAACAGGTTTAGGCTGATGTGCTACTTTGGGGCCCCAAAAATTGCTCAGTTTAGTGGAGGGATTATTTTCTATATAGGTGTAGGGTTCCCATATAAGTTAACACTTATAAATGAAGACCCTCACACCAAACATTTGCAAGTTGTATCAAGACAGCAATGGTAAAAAACTTCTGCAATAACATTCATTAAAAGTTTTCAAGTGTAAGTTTAATATCTTTTAATCTCCAAGGGGAGCTCCACAATTTAATAACTTTTAATCTCTAAGGGAAGCTCCACAATGCTACCATCCCTCGAGATGAAGGACTAGATGAAGCATAGACAGGGATAAAATAAAAAGACAGCTCCCTCCATATATCCGCTGGGTCAGGCTTCCCCCCACCATGGCCGTTTGTAGGTCCGCATTAATACTTCCAGCTACTAACAGAGACGTTACTTTCTATCCGCAAATTTTGATTTGTTTTGAGACATCCCAATTTTCCAAGATTATTCTGTGAGACACCAGCATGGGTAAATGATGATTATTATATATACTTTATTTTATGTTCTATGATTGAAAATAATGGCGTCAATAATAAGAGGAAACACCCAGTACACACTGCCTATTTGAGAGGAGCACATTGCCTGGCACAGCCGGAGAGGAGCACATTGCCTGGCACAGCAGGAGAGGGGCACATTGTCTTGCACAGCAGGAGAGGGGCACATTGTCTGGCACAGCAGGAGAGGGGCACATTGTCTGGCACAGCAGGAGAGGGGCACATTGTCTGGCACAGCAGGAGAGGGGCACATTGTCTGGCACAGCAGGAGAGGGGCACATTGTCTGGCACAGCAGGAGAGGGGCACATTATCTGGCACAGCAGGAGAGGGGCACATTGTCTGGCACAGCAGGAGAGGGGCACATTGTCTGGCACAGCAGGAGAGGGGCACATTGTCTGGCACAGCAGGAGAGGGGCACATTGTCTGGCACAGCAGGAGAGGAGCACATTGTCTGGCACAGCAGGTGAGGAGCACATTGTCTGGCACAGCAGGAGAGGGGCACATTGTCTGGCACAGCAGGAGAGGGGCACATTGTCTGGCACAGCAGGAGAGGGGCTCATTGTCTGGCACAGCAGGAGAGGGGCACATTGTCTGGCACAGCAGGGGAGGGGCACATTGTCTGGCACAGCAGGAGAGGGGCACATTGTCTGGCACAGCAGGAGAGGGGCACATTGTCTGGCACAGCAGGAGAGGGGCACATTGTCTGGCACAGCAGGTGAGGGGCACATTGTCTGGCACAGCAGGAGAGGGGCACATTATCTGGCACAGCAGGGGAGGGGCACATTGTCTGGCACAGCAGGAGAGGGGCACATTGTCTGGCACAGCAGGTGAGGGACACATTGTCTGGCACAGCAGGAGAGGGGCACATTGTCAGGCACAGCAGGGGAGGGGCACATTGTCTGGCACTGCAGGAGAGTGGTGGGTGGTTGGTTCATCCACCAGCTTTGGATCTTCCTGCTGCCCCACCCCCACACGGGGGCACACTGTGTCTTTCACTATGGGGCCCACTGTGTCTTCTGCCCTGTGAAAGCTATGTATGCCCCTGTATGGGAGAAACCCAAACCAGGATTTTGGGCCCCTCAGACTTTAATTGTCAGCATTCGAGACTAACCAAAGCCCAGAAGCTCATGAAGGCCCTGTATGAAAAATTTTGAGCTGAGCAAATGGAGAATTCCCGAGCTAGGGATCTTGTTCTCAGGGACAAGTTTCAGGGATATACAGGGACCCCCCCTTTATGTCTGGTAGGGGCCTTAAGCGTTGGTCGGTGTCCAAATCAGATTAAAAGTGAAAGAATGCAAGCAACAGAAAAGCACACACACAGTGTGTGTTACGGGGAGAAGCTTCTGGTGAGTTCCCCCTCACAGCTCTTTATTTATACCAAAGAGTTAAAGGAGCACTATCACGAAATTGTTTAATATTAAAAAAATACATATAAACATGTCAGCTAATGAGAGGAGGGGTCACTTATACACCCAAACTGAATAAAACCCCCACCAAGCTTGTGGTTTAATATCTCATAGTAGGAATAAAATACAGGGGTGACAGGTTTAGTCTATCAGGGATAACAGAGCATGTCACCTCGGATGTCCTTTTCCTTCCATTAAAAGAAACAGAAACAAGCCTGGTTGGATATTGATTGATGTGGGGTGAGTAAGTGACCCCTCCTCCCACCATCCATATGGCTTTTTATCCATATTTATTTGGATTTTTATCATTTTTATCAATGAGCCATTTAGTGCTCCTTTAACCTCACACGTCACCACAAATCACAGTTCAAGTCACATGTAGCTAAAAGAAGGTTGCTGTTTGCTCCTGTCTTTGTGAACAAGCGTTTTCCTATCCAGCGCATTAGAAGTGAAGGTTGATGCGAGAAAGTAACTTGGGCGAAGTCTGCGGTCCAGACGCCAACTTTATCTTTAGAGCATATTCTGTGTCTAAATATAAACTAAGGCCCTTATTTAACAAGGGATAGCGCCAGGTAGCGAATGGTGAGCGAACGGTAATGACGGCCACCGCCACGAGTACGCCGGCTCCCCTCCGCAATCACACATTTATCAAGCCGATCCTGCTTAGCGACTGACAGAGCGCCAGATAGCGAATCATTCATCATTATTCCAGCCTCACCCCACAGCGCCAGCGAGCGACCTTGAACAGCGACAGGTATGACCTCTCGCTACCTGGCGCTCTCCAATGCATTTCAATGGAGCAATCTTTAAATATTCATAATTAATTGCTATTATTTCTTTTTTTTTTTTTTAAATGTCAAAAATTCTGTGACCACTTCTGCAATGTTAGATATTTTTTTTAAGGTAAAAAAATTTGTGCAGAATTGATATTACAGGTCTGATATTAATGTATTCATATTACAAAATGTTTTGAAAAACTTGTTTTTTTTTCTTTCCAAAAATATGGTTGTTTGGGGGTTAAAAAACTACTTTTAACCCATCGCCGCCAGCGCTCTGGGGTTTAAACATGCATTTCACAGCGCAAGATTTTTTTGAGCGCGATTTGTTAATGAATATGGTGGGAGCCGGTCGCTATGGCCATTTGCCGTCATGCGCTCCCATACAGCGCGGAACCTGTCAAACAGTGACTCCTAGCCCCGTATTCAACATTACGGCAAACCGACTGAGTCGCTGTCAACAGCCGAACAACGGCCAAGCACAGCGAATACTAGCGGGCACTGTGAAAATAACGCTACTGTCGCTCATCTGTCGCTACCTGGCGCTATTAATGAATCGGCCTCCCCGTGTGTATTTAATTTACAATGTGAGAAATGCACTTAAATGAATGAATGTTATCTTGTGTTTGAGGATGTTCTATATCATTTACTCTAACTAAATCTGACATGAGAAAAGAGGGAGGAAGGGAATTTCACACATTTACAATCACTGAAACCTGAGCTAAGAAACCACTGTGGCTGACCTCCATCCTTCACAGTCCCTCCTTGAATATTCCCTTGCACTGTCCACAGATTAAACAACTCACTACACATCTTGCCGTAAGTACAGTGATACCTGGTGCAAACCAGTAGGCTTCATCAGATTCATTTGCATTCTTGACCTGTGGTCTTGTCCATGTGCCCATTGTACTATTTCAGGAAAAAGGGCACTTGGCAAGCAAGGTTTTCCAGAGGGTTCTTGCCGGATTTCATCTGGGCCTTGGGCTGCCCTCCTCTATCTCCAAATTCTGATGTCTTCACTTGCAGCCGTGGCCTGTGCCTTTCAGAATTATTCACCATGGGAGGACGTACGAGGTGAGTTCTTCTCTGTTGATGTCTGGGCCTGGCCTTTCTCGACAGGCTGAGACACTCTCGTACCCAGCATCAACCTCACCATGCCCCTTTCTTTCACTTTTACCTGTCGCATAGCTGCTTCCTACACCACCTGATCTGCCAGGTGATTGCCTTGGGCTTCAGCTGAATTGACTTTTTTCATGGGCTTTTACTTTTAGTATTGCTACTTCAGTGGGCAATGTTAGAGCATCCAACATTTTTTTGACCAGGTCATGATATTTGACCATGCTTCCAGATCCAGTGATACATTTTCTTGTGGCCCACAGTGGGCTGTAACCGCAGGCCACTCCGTAACAATAACTGGAGTGTGAATGTTTGCCGTCCAAGGCCACTCCGTAACAATAACTGGAGTGTAAATGTTTGCCGTCCACCAGAAGGCAAGCTCCAGTATGTGCAATTAATTTTGACGCAGACAAGCCAGGTTCAAGGGCCTGTTTCCATTGCATTTCAGTATGTGTTGTCACTGCACAACCTGTGTGGAATTTTCCGTGTTCATATGCTTATCTGCTTCCATCCACAAAAGGGTCATTTCTGCATGGGGCAAAGATTTGTCCTCAACTGATGGTATCCCTGCTGTCTCCTTAGACATCATCTTAAAACAATCATGTGGATTGGACCTAAGTGGATCCCAGGGTGTGGTGGATAGCACAATAAACTCATCACTCTAAGTATCATACCCCCCTCTTGAAAGCAGAAAAAGAGAGGCAGGGTTAAGAACCTGACACCTTGTCAGGGTGATGTCCAGAATCAGAATAGAGGTTTAGAGCCTCAGATGTCCCACCTAGAAGAGATGTTTGTGTTGGGTCTGTTGTTAAATAGCTGAGATGTCATGGGGGGCAGGGGGTGGGCCAAAATGATGTCAGCTGTCTTGTCCAAAAGTACATCACCCACAAACACTGCATGCTTACAGGATGGGGTGCCACGTGCAACAGGGTCAAGCCTGGATGAGTAGTAGCCTAGAGGCCGCTGTCTCCCCCCATACTCTTAGAAAAGTAATCCAGTAGCATGGCCCTCCCTTTCAATGTGAAAGAGTTTGAATGGCTTCAGGTAGTCGGGTAACCCCAATGCCGGGCCTGAGATAATGTCTTCCTTCAAATGTCCAAATGACTCCAGTGCTTCTTGAGTAAGGTAAAAAGGATCTTTGGAGATACAGTCATACAAGGTTTGCATCAGCAGGGAAGTGTGTGGTATCCAAACCCTGCAATAAGACATGAGTCCAAGGAAAGATGCAGGCCTTAGGGGTTCATCTTGCTGATAACAATTTTCATGTCTTCATTCAATTGCTTGTCCTGGTGTGACACACAATGACCCAAGAAAACAACCTTTTTTTGGCACCACTGGACCTTGTCCTTGGACACTTTGCATCCTGCCTCAGCCAGAAAAATCAGAAGAGAGTTGAGGCTTACACAGTAAAAGGTCATCCACATACTGCAGAAGGGTGACTTCATTGTGTTGATTGATCCAAGCATTTAGGACCTGACCCATGACCCTACTGAACTGGGAGGGGATGTTCTGTGCCCCATGAGGTAGCACAGCCCACTCCCGTTGGGTGCCTTGGTGAGTAAAAGTAAAAAGATAATGGTCATTAGGGGGTAGGAGCACACTAAAGAAGGCATTACAGATGTCAATAACTGTGAATACAGTTGCAGTGGAGGGTACTTTGACAGTAGGGTGTTGGGGTTAGGTACTATTCCATAAATGTGGTTTTATTAAAGGCCCTTAAGTCTGGGAACATCCAGTATTTAACCTTGAAATAACCGGTCTCTTCTTCATAGGAAAAAGGGACGTCTTTGCAGGGGAAACACATGGGACAAGTACACCAGCTTCCTGATTTGCTCAGTAATGGCCTCCAGTTGATGCGTAGGTACTGATGCCTCCTTGGTGGATCCACACCTGGTTTGAGTCTTACTCTGACAGGCTTTACTTCGAGTTTGCCCACATCCTGTGGCCCCTTGGACCACAATGTACCAGGAACTCTAACCAACACATGGTCAGGGAGGCTAGCTAGTAGAGTGGTTTATTCTGCCTATGGGAAAACAGCCAATAGAACTACATCTTCTGGTTTCAGGAGTGTGGTCAAAGATACTGTTCCGTCTTCACAAAAACAGATGGTGGCATTAGGTTTTTGTAGCAGATCAGTCCCTAGAGATTCATGGGCAGGTTTTGGAGACTACAAACTGGGACAAGACCTTGTGGGTGGGGCTCATCCACAAATGTAAAAGCTTGGTTAGGGGTAATGGTGTGGACCATCCACTCCTATGCAGGCAACTGAGTCTAAAGATACACAGTCTGCCATGGGTAATTCACTTTGTCTAATGACACTTCTGGGTTTTCCTTCCAAATCAAAAGTAACTTTTGGCACTGGGCCTATTGGGGCTTTTACCGTGGCTATGCCCTTGTCCTATTGGGGATACTGTGGCTGTGGCTTATACATTTTTGGCTGGTGGAAAGGTGAGGCAGGCGTTTAGGGGCATACTGCTGTATCCACTGGTCCCCAATAGGGTTGGTTCCTTTCTTCTCACCAGCCGGGTTCCAGGATTTTTGGGGGCCCTACATTTGTTCTTGTAGTGTCCCATCCTGCCACAATTGAAACAGCATACTTGGGCTGGATCCTTTCTTTGGCCACCTTGGTACTGAGACGGGTTTATGTAAGGTAACGGGCGACGGGAAGAAAGGCCCTGCAGGATGCATTATATGGGTTCTGCTGGTTCACCCTCACCCAACATTTCTTCTTTTCTGTCTGGCTTTCTATTCCTTTTGCAACCAGACTAAAGTACTAACAGGTAGGGACCTGTATTCAGGCCGTGCTGCTATTAGTGGCTTCTTGATTGTTTCTCTCAGGCCATGCACAAATTAAGTGGACCCAGACTTTCTTACTTAGATCTCTTGTGATTACTCTTTGTCCCACTGGTTAGTGCGCCAATACTTTGAATGACCCGTCTGGCCAGGCCAAGTCCAGGTACAATCAGGATCTGCCTATTGAGTAAGCACTGCACAAGATTACAAGTTCCTCTCTCTGGAATCATTGTGTAAAGCTAATTTTTATTTACAATTAAAATAAATAACCCACAAAGTCCGTATTTCAGATCCCATTACATTGTAAGCTTCTGCCAGTGTCTTCACTTATGGGGGCAGTCATCTTTCTGAAGCCACGACCATGCACATTTTGACAGAAGAAAAAACGCAGGCCACCAACTGGATAGTGGGGCTCAGATAAGTTGTACAGCCGATTCCTGGTGCTGCACAATCTGCATTAGGTTAAGCTTGTTGGGCCCATCAACCAGCTTTTCTAGTTTCGGCCGAATACCAAAATCGAACACGGACTTCTGGGTGAAGTTGTGTGGTCGGGTTTGGAAACCCGTACTTGCAAAGTTTGGTACGAACCCGAAATTTGCAGTTTGGGTTAGCCCAACTCTACTCATGCATTAATTCTTCAGACATGGGGCATCTAGCTCTCGACATTCATCCACCAGATACATGGCCATTAAATCCAGCTATTTCAGACACAGGCCCTTAGGTTTCTATTGGGAAACCAATAGCAAAGTGGCTCTAGGTCACAGAATTAAAAATGTATTTTAGGAAATGGCTTATTCAGGAAACCCATGTAACCATTTGTCTTCTCTCTTTGACCAGGCTGGGGGAAGAAAAGGAAGAATATCTTTTTTTTACAACAGAAGAATACTTCTGCATCATCCTACTTTCCATCAGCTTTGCACCATCTGTCTAATTTGTACATGAAGCAAGATATTGTTGATGCTTTTTCCTGTGCTGCTTTGATTAGTGTCACAGTTTTCTGGTCACTCATCCATGGAGCGAAATATGACCTTCGGTTTTATCCTTTTGGGCTTCTCTGATCTTCCTTTAAATCATTTGGTTCTGTTCTTTGTCATTCTGGTTGGAAACATTCTGACATGGATGGGTAACTTACTTTTATTGATGTCCATTTGTCTCTCACGACAGCTGCACACGCCCATGTACTTTTTCTTGGGAAACCTGTCAGTGATGGATATCTCCTTCTCTACAGTGACAGTACCTAAGCTCCTCTCTGGAGTTCTCTATGGAGCAGAGTCCATCTCATTTGTCGGTTGCTTCCTCCAGATGTATTTCTTTGTGGCTCTGGGTGTCTCTGAAGCTCTTCTTCTGGTCGTCATGGCTTTTGATCGCTATTCAGCTATTTGTAACCCTTTACGCTACACATCAGTAATAGATAAAAAGGTTCAAGTCATTATGGCGAGTAGTTGTTGGGCGTCCGGTTTTCTTCATTCATTGTTGTACATTTTCACCATTTCAAATTTAAAATACTGTGAAGACCGACTGATTCACCACTTCTTTTGTGACATAACTTCACTCCTCAAGCTGTCCTGCTCTAGTACCACTGTTGCTGAGCTCTTATTATACATTCAAGCATCTGTGACTCTTACTTTCCCTTTCATCCTGATACTGATTTCCTATGTCCTCATTACTCGGGCTGTAATGAGGCTGAAGACCACCATCAGCCGAAGCAAGGCCTTCTCCTCCTGCTCCTCCCATCTCACGGTGGTTTGTCTCTTTTATGGCACTGCCATTTTTATGTATTCCCGCCCTCCCTCAAACTACTCCCCCCAGTATGATCGTGTGGTCAGCATGGCTGACATCATAATCACACCCATGCTGAATCCTTTTATTTACAGCCTGAGGAACCAAGAGGTGAAGCAGGCTTTGAAAAGATGTTTAGTGCAACTGTATTTGTAATAAATAATATACATATAACCAGCTGAAGAGGGTTGATTACTATTTCTATACCAAGAAACAGAATAGTTTATAGCAGGAACCCTAACCTTTTTTTTATTAAGTAATATTTTCCATTTGTATATTATCTCATATATCACTTGGGTGGTCTGTATGGTTTGTTAGAGACCTAAAACCATGTATAAAACAGCCTTGCCGTGCTCCACCTTATAGGATTTCGAGTACCACTGGTTGGGTACTGGTAAGGCCTTTGACAACCAGTGGCAAGAGGTAGCAGCAACAGCACCAACAGCAGCAGTAGTAATCTAATTGAGCCCCTAATGCCTGTGCAAGCCAGTGGAGGAGGTTAACAGCACCAACAGCAACAGCAGTCTCCCTTAACCCTAAGGCCTGTAAAGGTCAGTGGTGAGAGGTAGCAGCAGCAAGTGATCTGACTGAGTCCTTTCAGCCTGTGACAGCCAGTGAAGCAGGGTAACAGCAACAAAAGTCTCTCTGAGCCCCTAAGGCTTATTACAGCCAATGAAGGGGGTAGCAGCAGTCTCATTGAACCTTTAACCTATCCTGACAAAGGGCTGTTTCCCAAAAGCTAATTTTGTATGTTTATGCTGCAAAATATATTTAGAGACCAGGGCCCTCGGACTGCACTGATTTCTGGTATGTGCTTCCCTCTTTTTTATTCATTGAGCCCCTAAGGCCTGTGGCAGACAGTAAAGGGGGTAGCAAGAGCAGTGTATCAGGGCCCCTAAGGCCTGTGATACAAGTGGGGGTAGCATAGCAGCAGCAGCAGCAACAGCAGTCTCTTAGAGCCCCTGGCAATCAATGTGGCTGAATTTGGCCAGGCTCACCACGTGCAGGATCATGTGACAACGGTTGGCCTGGCATTGGTGGTATGAAGCCAGAATATGGTGAACTCTGGACAGATTGGAGGGCAATAACAAGGTAGAGGAGGTGGAGGAGAAGGATAAGGAAGGCCCACCAAAGCCCCCAGTATTATTCAGAGCCATAGAGCAGTTACACACAGATGAAAAAAATACACAGAGGGTCCTACTTAAATGTTTGTAAAATAACTGACTGTGAAATTAGACCTCAGTATTATTCAGGCCAAAAGAGCAGTTACACACAGGTGAGACCCCAAAAAGAACCAGGGATACACAGACCACACCTTCCAACTTTTCAGGGTGGCAATGAGGGACAATTTTTAAATTAAGCCACACCCCCTATTTGAGGGATGGATAGGAGATATGTTGTAACAGTTACAACAATATAAACATTTTTATTAGACAAAGAGTGACAAATGGGAACAACAGGGGGACATGGACTCGAAAGAGGCACAGGCCCCCCAAATGAGGGACAGTTGGGAGGTACGTCAGACTGTTCTCTTTAAAGTGGACTAAAACCAAGGATTTTGACTATCCTGGGTTTTGGTCCTTTCCGATCGGGGGTGACCCGCTGTGTGAAACCCCCGCAGATCGCTGCAGCCAACTCACCTTATCCTGGTCCCCCAACACATCTAAGAGCAGCGGCTTTTACATCCGCATCCTCCGCTTCCCTTTAGCCGGGCCAGGCATTTGGGAATGACCAGCGTGAGCACACTCCCTGTTAGAGGGAGGCAGAAGATGCGGCCATCAGAGCCGCTGCTCTTAGACGCGCTGTGGGACCGGAAAGGGGTGAATTGCTGCGGCGATCTGGGGGGATCCACATAGCGGGTCACCCCGATCGGGGTGCCCCCAGGGAAGAGGACACCCTAATATAATGTTAAGAGATAATCCAATCCAAATTTTTCCTGCTCTTGCGACATTCGCAACTAAAGAAAGAAGAGAAATGTAACCGCTCCTGAAGAACACCAAATACAGATGGGCCTTCCCCTTTCATTTGAACTTTACTTTGAAAGGCAAGAATTATTTCTCTGCAACTTTTTCTGAGGGAGATTTACTGCTTGATCTCCTTGTAACAGCGTAGGTCAATGGGGGTCTTTGGCACTAGCACAGCGCATATATAACGCAGTGTACCTGCATTGCGTTTGCATTGTCATAGACTTTATCATTTACATATTATGCAAAAATATCTTTCCCTTAAGTGGCACAAGCGCAATGCAGACGCATTTCTAACCCATCAAAAGGGCAGAATTTTTTTTTATACAATATCTCTATGGCCTATTTACAAAATGCTTGCTCTTAATGCAATGGAGAGGTGTGAACAGAGCCTTATAGTTTATGGTTAAGTACTATAGAAATTATAGTGTTATATATTTAAGAAAATACTTCATTAAATAAATAGACTTTTTTTGTCTTAAAGAGGAACATCAGACCTTTTTTGATGTTCCTCCCAGATAATCCCCCCCCCTCCTGCACTGCCTTTTGGATGCCAGCGTTATCCGAAACACTGACATCCTGCTGAATTCCTGGCCCATTTCCACCCCCTCCCCACTTTAGCCGTCCCTAAGTGATGGAGCAAACTCACCTCACCACTGGCCACTGTTCAAATCTTGCATGCATTTTCACCCAGTGTCATTGTAGCCTATGTAATGACACAGCAAACGCGCAAGATCTGAGGGGCGGTGCAGTGTCTGCCGTGAAGCTGAATGCTTCCAAGATGGCGTTGCCCTATGGAAAACAGCGAGGGAGCGGAGAGTTGCTGAGCACAATGCGACTGGAAAGGTACATTTTTATTAGTAAAATGCTCAACCGGAGGGGCAGGGGGGGCAAGGCCAAGCCAGGTTTGGGGATTTTTCATTAACTCCCCAAGACCTGCAATGTTCCTCTTAAGAGTTAATATTTTTTCAGATATGCCTGCGGGGTTGAAATTCACCCAGGAGAAAGCTTGATTCACAGGTTAACCCCCTTTTTTGGGGGGGAATCCTGTGTCTTTCCTGGAACACTTAGGTGTTCATAAAACCTGTATTGGGAAATGTCCTGGTTCTGATAACAATTCATTTTTGTGTCAAAATGTTTCTTGATAATTTTTTATTTTTTGTGTGTCTGATTTTTTTTCATTTTCTTTCTATCTTTGTTCTCTTTAATTTCTATGGGAATCAGAGTCTTGTTTACCAGTTAATGCTCTTTGTGAAATGGGAAGGGTTTTTTCTTTTCTTAGCTTGGCATGTCTTTTTAGAGAGACCAATTTTGGGAGGTGATTAAAGGCTAGTTTGGTTAATTATTAGTTATTTCTCATTTAATTTGGGCTTTTAATTCACCCATTATAAGAAATAAGGCATAGTCATGCTACAGGAAACCCATTTTACTGATTCTTCTTCAACAAAATGTTTAAATGATAGGTTAAACAGCAGTGTAAAGAAGAAAGGGGCGGCTATTTGTAAAGCCAACAGAATTCCATTCATACACATGGACAGAACTGGAGATTCTGATGGTAGATTCATGCTCCATAACCCTTTCGCTGCCAGCCTACCTGGAGTTTTCGTCACCCTTTGTGCCAGACCATTTTGCACTATTTTGCGCTCCCCATGTTCAAATGTGATTTTTGAAAGGATTTCCAGGGATTTCCCAGGAAAATGATATATTGTTTTTTTCAGCAGAGTCTGGGCTTTAACATGAAATGTCTTGTTTGTAATTTTTTAGGTGTATTCTCAATATTTTTGGGTGAAATATGTGAAAAGAAAATAAAAAATATTTTTTTTTACAATTTGTAGTGTTTTTTTGTAATAAAAAATGTAAGTTTGTCAATAAAATCTTATTGCGTGTAAAATCCCAATTTCTCCTGGTCACAGCGGTACCACATATGTATTGGTAGACACCCTTTCCTGCCCAGGAGACTCCCCCAAACTGAAACAGCGCTTTAGGGGATTTTCAGATAAAATACAACTATGCTATGCAATATGCGCACCTTGCAGTTTTTCCAGAAAAACAACCCTTTACATTTGAAATACCCCCAACAAACCATATATTCTCTGGAAGTACACACCTCAAGTTTTCTAGGTGTACCAGCGTGTTGATGTGTCCATAGTTTTCTAGAAGTAATCCCTCAATGTATTGTTTGGTTGCGAAGAGTTTTCCTAAAAAAAGGATAAAAAAGCAGAATCAAAGCCACATTTTCCTAAAAAAAACTATGTGCAAACAAGAAAAAACAAGTTTAATCTAAAAAAGCAACATCCCCCGAACAGAACGATACCCAACATGCATTGCTACTGTCAAGGGAAGAGTTGCCAAACACCCCAAAGTAAAGCATGTGCGTAACAGTGATTTTACTTCAAAATTTCAGCTCTGCAAATTGCGATTGCTCTTGCGATTTTTCAACCAAAACAACCCTTTACATTTGGAATATCCCCCATAAACCATATATTCCCTGAAAGTACACATGTTAAGCTTTCTAAGCGTACCCAACTTGTTGTAGTGGGCTCATCTTTCTGGAATTAATCCCTCAAAGAATTCTTTGGTTGCGCAAGGGTTTCCCTAAAAAAATTATAAAAAAGCTGAATAAAAAACACCTTTTCCTAAAATATAAATATGCAAACCAGAAAAAACAAGCTAAGTCTGAAAGCGCGAGGTCCCCCGAACAGAACAATACCCAACATGCATAGGTACTATTAACCCTTTTAATTGCCAGCCTACTTGAGATTTTGTCACCCTCTGTTGACAGGTCATTTTTCCCCATTTTGCGCCATGTTTTGCGCCATTTTTGCTGGAATTTTCAGGAAAATGATATATATATATATTTTGCAGCAGAGTTTAGGCTTTAACATGAAATGTCTTGTTTGTAAATTTTATTTTGTTTTTTACAATATTATTAAGTAAACAAAATAAAATAAATAAATTCGTTTTTTTTTTTAGAAAATTGACTCCTTTATTTTAAATAAAAAATTTATTTTATTAAGGAAAACCATATTGCATGTGAAAGCCCCATTTCTACAGATTAGAACGGTACCACATATTTATCGGTAGCCCCCCGTTCCTGCCCAGGAGACCCCCCTAACTGAAACAAGTAATCTATAACACTTACAAATAAAATACAACTACCATCCACACTACAATGGGTTAAATCGAGAAAAAAAATGACATAGGGTCCCCCCTCCCGGGGGAAGCGTGACCCCATTTTTTGGGGGGATTTTTAAGGGTTAAAAACTCTTAAAAATCCCCCCAAAAATTGACATGGGGTCCCCCTTACCCAAAGTAACCAGGCCGGGACCAGCTATGCAGGGCTTGTAGGAACAGGGCGCAGGGGCCAGCTTTTGTGGCCCTGCAGGCTACAAGCCTGCATAGCCCGTGGGCCCGGGCTCTTCTGCCCCCCCCCTGGGCTTTGGGGAGGCAGGTAATGGGGGTTCCGGGGGTTAATGGCAAGTCACCCGCTAGTCGCAGGTGACTTGCCACCCCCCCCAGCCTTGTGAACTGGTATAGGGGTCATGGACCCCTTACCAGTTCACAAGGGGTTAAATGTAAAAAAAAACACAGACACACACAAAGAGAAAAAAATATATATATTTTTTTTTTAAATACTTACCTCCCATCCATCCTGGAGCACTGTGTCCCTTGGCAATCACTGGCTTCTGCTCACCTGCCGGAAGCCTTTTATAGCTGCTGGATGACAGAACACAAAGGGTTAATTAAAAGAAAAAATGACATAGTTTCCCCCCTCCCGGGGGGGGGGGGGGCATTTTTTGGGGGGATTTTTAAGGGTTGCATGGGGTCCCCCTTACCCAAAGTAACCAGCCCGGGACCAGCTATGGGGCTTGTAGGAACAGAGTGGGGGGCCAGCTTTTGTGGCCCCCCCACCCTGCAGCCTACGAGCCCACATAGCCTATGTGGGCCCGGGCTCTTCTGCCCCCCCCGGGCTTTGGGGAGGCAGGTAATGGGGGTGCCGGGGGTTAATGGCAAGTCACCCGCTGCGGCAAGCGGGTGACTTGCCAGCCCCCAGCCTTGTGAACTGGTATAAGGGGTCTCATGGACCCCTTACCAGTTCACAAGGGGTTAAATGTTAAAAAAAAAAAAGACACAGACAGAAGTAAAAAAAATGATCTTTTTTTTTTTTAACTTTACTCACCGCCGATCCTGTGTCCCCCGGCGATCTCCGCTGACAGTCTGATCTGCGTGTTGAGAGCCTGGGGAGGGGGGGCGATCACAGCCCTCTCCTCCTCCCCTGCTCTCTGCTCCAACCACCTGAGCAGATTGATTCAGAGTCTTGGGGGCTTGGACTGAAGAAGCCGGCTGCTGGTGACATCACAATGATGTCACCTGGCCCCGCCCCCAGGGGGCAAGGCTAGCAGTCATGATGCAGGAAGTGGGGGGAGAGGGCATTTTCTGCCCTCTCCTCGCCCCCGAAGAGGCTGGGGGGCGATCGGAGGCCCCCCAGTGAAGAGAAGACCCGGTGGGAGGCAGCGCGGCCACAGGTAAGCAAATGTCATTTTTTTTTTTTTTTACAGTTAGCAGCTGCTGCTGCCGAAGCGGTGGGGGTGGCCTATTTCGGGGGCTCTCCTGGAGCCATCCCACCCCCCACGGGGGATCGAATGGCACCAAATTAAAGAGGAGACCTGGCCAGATCCAACGAGGGGTCAGGTGAGTATTTTTGATTTTTATTTTTTTTACTAGCAGGGGGGAAATTCAAGCACGTAGATTCTACGTGCTTGGCACTTAAGTGGAGTAGAAGCGAGCACATAGAATCTACATGCTTGGCACTGAAAGGGTTAAGGGAAAGATTGGAGACTTGTTAGTCTCTTTTGTCTCTTATTACGCTCCTAACAGAGTTCAAATCTAATTTTTTAAGTAACGTTATAGTAAGGCAGAAGGCAAATTAATTTCAGGAGGAGATTATAGGAGGAGATTACAACTTTGTTCTTGATGTAGTAAGAGACAAACATATAAAAGTTTGGCCGCACGACATCTTGAAAAATAGATAAAATGATACTAAGTCTGAAGGGTTGAATTTGAAACTTTTGGAGCAAGAGGGTCTTAATTTAAAACAATACTTATCTGGAAAACTGGTAGGTATTAATTATCTAGGGATCTAGCAAACCCCTCCATTTCATTTATTATATAAAAACAATTACAATAAATTATTTCATGAATCGGAAGGTTGCAGAGACAGCCCCACTTTCTCTTCTAAGTAACTGTGCAAGGCGAGAATGGCCTTGTTGGAGAAGAAATGGTGACTGGGGACACACCAGCTGGGCTGGGTGCACCCCATTAATTGCCTAAAGGTGGTGGACTTAACCAGGAGGTATGACAGCGACTGCACCATCAACAACTTGGCCAGGTACATGACAACCAAATGACTTGGCGCATATTGTTGTCTGGTGGATATAGATTCTATTATGGATAACTGATGGGATGAAGGAGGCGCACAAGATGACGAAGACAAGACTCAGACTTTACTGCTTGTGGATGAGGCCTAGCTACTAGACAGATGACAGGTTATAGGAGCCTCACCATCAGCAGCAGCATCAGCAAGAGCAATAAGGTTTTGATGGGGTATTTGCAAGACATTTTGATTGTTCCAGGCAGCCTTGTGATCCCACTCCAAGTGCTTATGTAGGGCCATAGATCCTAGATTTGTGCCCTGGCCATGGCTAACATTCTTTTTTTTTTTTTTTTTTTCCTTATATTATCCTCCCCCTGTCCCTCCCCCCCTATTTTTCCTATATCCGAATGGAATTTATTCCATGGTCACTAAGTTGATTACCAAGTCCTATTAGGAATTGGTTTATCAGATCTCTATATATATGCCAATTTGTTAGAGCCAACTCATTTTTGAGTTCCTTTATTATAGTTTTGTACCACAACCCCTTGTCTGGTGGGTCGGTGCAAGCCCAGCGCAGCGTAATAATTTTTTTTGTTGCCCAAATCACCACAGACCCTAATCGTCTTTTCTCTGCAGGCCAACTCTTGGGGAACAGATTCAATAGTCCCCATCTAGGGGTAAGAGTTACTTTATCCCCTATCATATTTTCCAATTTCTCTGTAGTAATCTGCCATAGAAATTTGGAATGCTTACAGTCCCACCATAAGTGTTTTACGATTGCCGGTACCTGACTGCACCACCAGCAATTGTATGATGGGTATCTGTCATTGTAGTCTGCTGTAAAATAAAAGCGAGATATAAATTTAGTGCAGAAAATTCTTAAGCATGGAGATTGGACTAGTTTGATTGTATGATAAATGTTGGTCCAATCGTCTTCTTCTATCCGTGTCCCAAGGTCGCTTTCCCATTTCCTAGCATACGCTGTTATTATATTTGTTGTTATTTTCTTTATATGATTGTAGTAAAATGATAATCTATTTGGTCTTTTTCTGACAGAAATAAAAATTTCCTGTATTGCTGTTGGTTTAAAGCTCTCTGATGGAAGGTTCAATGTTCTGATATAACTGGCAACTTGGTGTTGAATTAAGGTGAATGCGTGCGGGTTGTCTCTTAATAGCAGCCCCCAGATATGTGCTATTCTTGTATGAAACATATGTTTATATTTTGTTATATAAACATTACGTTTTCCCTGAGGAAAATTCTGGTTGGTAGTTAATGATCGCATCATATCTGGGAATGGGAATAATGCTTTGTCTTTCATGGATGTTAGTAGTGTCGAGCATATATTACTCACTATGGGATTCATATGCTCATTATTTCGTATTATTTCCTTTAGACTGTTATAGTCACATGATGTGATTTCTTCTACGGATACTGGGCATAACTCGATAGCTGGCCACTTTGTATTTTGGTAAGTTATTAGCCATTCGTCCACTCTTTTAAATTGGGCGGCCTTATAGTATACGTTAAGGTCAGGGGCCCCCATCCCTCCATGCTCAGATTGCCTGGTTAGGTTTTTATATGCAATACGATGTTGACTATTATTCCAATAAAATGCTGCTAATTGTTTATTTAACTGTTTTATAAAGCGGTGCGGTATGTGTATTGGAATATTTTGCACTAAATACAGAAAATGAGGTAAAAAAAACATCTTGACCGCTGCGATTCTTCCGAGAATATTTAACTGAGAATTTTTCCATTTCGACGTCTGGTCTTTTAGCAATTTTTCTAGGGGAATATAATTTAACTTAAATAGTTGGTCCAGATATTTGGGTAAGTTTATTCCTAGGTATTTCAGGTGCAAAGTTTCCCATTGAAGGTTATCTGCCTGCTTTAAGATGTCAATTTCCGTCTTGAGGAGAGCAAAGGGCATTATGGTCGTTTTCTGATAATTTAGTTTGAAATTTGCGTACCTGCCAAACTCCTTAATTGTATTAAGAACTTTAGGAATTGATGACAGTGGATCCTGTAGTGTTAAAAGGACATCATCCGCATAGGCAAGATATTTTATATTATTGCCGCCTATTGGAATTCCCTTAATTGCGGGGTCGTTAGATATGCTGTTAAGCAGTATCTCAAGATGCAAATTGAAGAGGATGGGCGATAAGGGGCATCCTTGTCTGGTTCCATTAGACATATTTATCGGTTCGGATAATATGTCATTTATATTTAATCTGGCAGCCTGATTTTTGTATAGTGACATGGTTTTACCTACTAAGTTTGGGCCAATTCCTAAGTGAGTTAGTGTTTTCTGGAGGAAGATCCAAGAAACCCGGTCAAAGGCTTTTTCTGCGTCTAGAGCCACTATAGCCGCTTTTGTACTGTGCGTTTGTATGTGGTTGATTACAGATACTGCAGTGGCAATATTCTGGTATACGCCTCGGTTTCGCATAAACCCCGTTTGATATTGTGAGATTATGTCTTGGGCAAATGTTTGGAATCTGTTTGCAATAATTGTGGATATGATTTTTACATCAATATTTATCAGGGAAATTGGGCGGTAGTTTGAGCAGGCTTTTGTTGTGATACAGCAGTTTCCACTTCTTCCAGAGTAAATGGCTTATCCATTTCATCCGATATTTCCTGCTTAAGTTTAGGGGTGTTAATGGTTTTAAAGAAGGTGTCATAGTCAGGAAGTTCTTTCGGGGCCTCAATATTATAGATTCCCCGGTAGAAATCCACAAATTCTCGGGCGATGTCTCCTGGGAGGTATTTGATATTACCGTCCTTGTTGCAAATCTTATCTATGAAATTATTTGCCCTGTGATCAGTAAGGTGATCGGCCAGGGTTTTCCCGCCTTTACCTAAGTTTAAATTTTTTTTTAGCTGATTCCTCATTAATTGTGTTTTTTCCAGTGATATGATATCGTTTAAGTTTTGTCTTTCTATGCATAGCTGCTTGAAAGGGAGATCTTGTGCTCATTTTCCAGTTTTGTAATATTGCTTAAGGCGTCATTGATTATCTGCTCGTTTTTTTTTCTGGCGTGCAGCGATCGAGATGGCTATTCCTCTTATATAGCACTTATGGCATTCCCACAAGGATTGTATTGTGGTGTCCGGGTTATCATTCAGGTTGAAGTATTCTGTAATCGCGGTTGCCAGTTTTTCTTTAAGCTCTGGTTTATCTAAGATATTACGATTTAATGACCATAATCGCTGTGCTCGGGGTGCGTTATTCCAGGCAATGGAGCATATTACAGGGGCGTGATCGGACAATGTTATGGAGCCGTGTAGACAGGAAAGTACATCTGTTAGGAGTGGTTGGGAGATAAAGATATAATCTATGCGTGAGTACACATTGTGTGCCCGGTTGTAGCAGGTGTAGTCACGAGTATTGGGTTGAAGTGTACGCCATGCATCAACCAGTTTCAATCTTCTAAAGTTCTGCCACAGTGTTTGGTTATATAACGTTTCAGACGTTTTCCGTGGGCCTCCCGACGTATCCAACTTGTTGTCGCTTATAAGGTTGTGATCCCCCCCCCAAATTATAGGTCCTCTTTTAACTGCGTCCAGTTTTTTTATTACCTTGTTTAAGAAGCGCTTTTGACCCTGATTGGGAGCGTAGGTACAAACTAGTGTGCAGATCTGACCCTTCAATTTGCAGATGCTTATAAGTAAGCGCCCTTCGTCGTCCCTATGGATTGTTAATTGTTCCAGCGGACAACGGTTTTTAATCAGGATCGCTACTCCCCTTTTCTTTTTATCACTAGAACTAGATATAAGACTTCCAAAGTCCTGAAAAGCAAATCTTGGTGATTTATTATTCTTAAAGTGTGTTTCTTGTATGAAACACACATCGATTTTTTCACTTAGTAGTTCTTTCGTGATTTTACTCCTTTTGTAAGGGGAGTTAGCTCCTCTGACGTTGTATGAACAAATTTTCAAATCGCCGGGCGAGCCTTGGCTAGTTTGATTATTGGCCATTTAGTGGGTTCTGCGTTTTTTTGGCGGCAGTTGGTGTTATCTGCTATATATTCCCTCCTATTATGTGAGTTTCTGTTTTTTTCCTTTTGTGCTTTTTTTTGCCTTTTGTAGTGACCATGCGCTTTCGTAGTATTCCATATCATCCTATTCCCTGTCACCCCCCACCCCTCTTTCCCCTCTTCCCTCGCCCGCCCTGATTTAGGCATACCTGAGGCTTTGTCTGCCTCCATTCCTCTAACCCCCACTGTCGTAGGAGTTTGCCTAAATCCTCTCCGCCGAGTTGCTCCTGTGAGAATTTAATATTATTATTTTTTTTTAATTTTAATTTTTATATATATATCTATATATATATATATATATACTACACATACACATACACACACATACATATATATACATATACGTACACACACATACATATATATATATATATACATAGCTAACATTCTGCTTGCAGATCCAGCACTGCCAGTATTGCCACAAGGCAGAGTACCGTACAGAGCTAGCCTTTCCAACACCACCACCACCAGACTTTGCTCCTCCTCTGGCAGGCTTTTTTCTGAGTCTGCAAAAGCAACATCAGTGTCACCGTCACCTGCTCCTGAGTGGACCACACCAACAGACCTAGTCGTTTTGCCAGTGCAAGAGATACCTTCCTGCTCTGACTATGTCCTTTCCTTGTTGCCTGGTTCCCAGGTCCTGTCCAAAACTACTTCAACATACCCTCCTCCTAATCCCCGCCACTTTCCTGTTTTGATTTTTCATCATGGTCTACCTGCCTCCCCACACAACCGCCTTCGTAATTGCTTGTATGTCTATGTCTCCCACCACCCCCACTGCCACAGCTATCTCGGACACGGCTTCCACCTCCACTACGTCTGCAAGATACTGACTGTCATCAAACAAATTCTCCTCATCACTATCCATAGCAACTGGGCTGCTGAGAAAAGCTGGCACAACCACTAGGAGGGGACAGTAAAGAGACAGATGATTGACGAGAAAGGCTTCTTTTACTTTGACGTGTAGCTGTAGTGGAGAAAGAATCTACTGAAACCTGGCTCAAAGTTATTGCTTTAGAGTCTTTCTCCTCTTGAGATGAGCGAGTCAATCAGTCCACAATGGATGCATTGTCAGAAATAACACGCACACTGGAGGAAATAAACAACTCTGGCTTGCTGATGCTACTACTACCACCACTTACACTACTGCTGCTGCTACTACTACCGCCTACATTGCTGCTGCTACTACTAGCAGTGGAGGGCCTGGGTAAATGGATGCTGCCACTACTATGGCTGGGCCCAGGCAAATGGCTGGTGATACTTTTACTGAGTCTGGGAACATGGCTGACCACAGTGCTGGTACTGGCACCAACATCCTTATCCTTAATGGCAGAAAGTATTGCAGGGATGTCTTTTCCTCTACCCCATCCTTTCCCACCCATTTCTTTCCCAGAAATTTTACTTAATATTTCCTAAAACAGATAGATTGCCCCTAAAATATTCATTGGCAGGTAAAAAAGATAGCTTTTTTTAAAAACTATATATAACAAAGCACAGTGGACCCCAATTTAGAGAGAGACACAGCTAAAACAGAGCTGCCAGCCCCCAAAAAATCCTTGGTAGTTGAAAAAGATTGTTTTTTTAAAACTCTATTTAACAAAGAGGCACCGTGGACCCCAACTTAGAGAGAGACGGGACCTGCACACTTAAAACAGAGCTGTCCCTCTTTTTTTTTTAAACTGTATTAAACACAGAGGCACTGTGGACCACAACGTAGAGAGATACGGGACCTCCACAGTTTAAACAGAGCTGCCCCCCTTGTTTTTATTTTAAATTGTATTTAACAAAGTGGAACTATGTACCCCAAGGTAGAAAGAGACAGGGCATGCACACCACAAACAGAGCTGCCCCCCCAAAAAAAATAAATCCTTGACAGGTGAAAATGATTGATTTTGTTTTTAAACTGTATTAAACACTGATGCACTGTGTACCCCAAGTTCCCCAATGCAGTGACAGGGGGCAGCTAAACCAGGCAGATGCAGGCCGTACATCCCCTTCTGCTTTAGATTTACCAAAAGGAGCAGAACCAGCATATAAATTGTTATAATATTTTAAAAAATAATCTAGAATCCGTACTGGATTACTAGCAGAATTCCCTAAAGACATATTCTGAAAGTATGTAACCCTGGGGGTTATTCTCCTTGCCAAATGAGACCCTATTTTATTTCCTTGGTAATAAAACTTATGTTTATACCATTTTAAAGTTTGTTTCAACCTTGATAGTTAGAATCATGTTTAACTCCAGTCCAGTCTGGGTAATTTTATGTAAAAGATTCTAGTGTTGGATTTGATTTATCATTTTTACATGTTTAATAATGCTTCCTAATAATTGATAATTTGATCAGAACTCTTATCGGCTACCCAATTTAATGAAGGAGAGGTATCGGAAGCTTTATTTTGATCTCATTCTTTTTCCAGCTCAATAACTATTTCAGGATCACTTAATAAAGATTTATTTAGTCTACATCTGGAAAAGCATGACTTAAGTCCTATATAATTAAAGTCCACAACCACCGAGGAATGATCAGCTTAAGGAACTTCCTTTATAGAACAAGACAATACATTGAGAGTTAATCTAGATCTTAATAAAATAAGGTAAATCATACAAAATGTATGGTGAGCCTGAGAGAAAAAGGTGTAGTCTTTAAAGTTAGGGTTCATCTCTCACCAAGTATCTATATGTTCCTGAGAGTGTATGAGCTTAGCAAATTTGATACTGGCTTTAGATATGGGACGTCGTGCAGCCAAACTTTTATATGTTTTGTCTCTAACTACATCAAGAGCAAGGTTGTAATCTCCTCCTAAAATTAATTGGCCTTCTGCCTTACTTATAACGTCGTCAAAAAGTTGTTTGAAAAATGAGATCTGGCCTCTGCTAGGAGTGTAATAAGAGACAAAAGAGACCAACGAGTCTCTTATTTTTCACTTAACCAACAAGAATATACCATCATCAGAATCTCCAATTGTGTATATCCATGTGTATGAAAGGAATTCTGCTGGCTATACAAAAAGTCACCCCTCTCTCCTTTACACTGTTGTTAGCCATGAAAAAGGTTCTAAACCTATGATTTAAACATTTCGGTAAAGAAGAATCCATTAAATGCGTTTCCTGTAGCATGACTATGTCACCCCCAGGAGAACCATCATAATGGAATGCTTTATCTCTTTTAATGAGTGAATTAAAACCCTGAATGTAATGAGAAATAACTCTGAGCCCGTTAACCAAACTAGCCATTAATTGCCTCCCAAAATGGGTCTCTCTAAAAAGACATGCCAAGTTAAGAAAAGCTTCTGAGAGGTGAAATGCTTGTACTGACGGCCGCCATGTTAGATATTTTATATTCTATACTTTTATATTAAACTTTGTTAACTAGATATACATGTGATATGTTAAAGCAAACTGTCTGTGCAAAGAACAGCTATAACCCAACCCCCATAC
This sequence comes from Gastrophryne carolinensis, assembly GCA_027917425.1. Classification (NCBI taxonomy): domain Eukaryota; kingdom Metazoa; phylum Chordata; class Amphibia; order Anura; family Microhylidae; genus Gastrophryne; species Gastrophryne carolinensis. The sequence goes on from CM051234.1 coordinate 3,327,725, forward strand.
TTTATCCCGCTCTCCTCTCCTCAGTATGTGTGATGTTGCTGAGTCAAGATGGCGCCCCCCTTATCATAGAGTCCTGAACAGTGTTGCAGCCCAGTGGGGGAAAGAATAACAAGTAAGTAACTAAAAACTTAAAATATATTAATTTTAGATGCTGGGGAATAGTTTTTTTAAGGGTTTGGGCTTTTCATTAAATCATGCTGAAGGTCTGGTTTAAGTTCTGGACATAAAGCCAACAGGCGTTTTACTGTCTAGGAATGTCCTGCTCTCAGTAATGTATCTAGAGATAGGTCACGGGAATTCCTTGAACTCCTTTCCTATCAGTAGACTTATAGGAAACTTGCTCACACAGGAACCATGAGATTTATTGCAAGCCTTCTGTGTGAAAGTTTTAGTTACGCTGCAAAGGTGGGGGGTAAGTACTCTTTCTTGTGTGTGACATGCTGTATAAATGCAAGAGATGATTTCTAATAAAGCCTTATGATGGTTTGAACTGTACTTTGTATATGATTAATAGTTCATCCAAGTGTGATCTCCGGCAGCCAAAAGAAGTGACAATAAAGGTTGGGTGAGAATGGCCTGGTAGACCTAAAGAGGGGTTTTATACCCCAACAGAAACTGGTGTCAGAAGTGTTGTCAACTGCTCATGTCCCGGTAAGTAGTTGATCCAAGAACCTTTTAAAAATAGGCCTAGAAACCCAGGAGACAGAGAGGCTCTGAGTAGCCAAGTAAGAGATATAATATACAGTACTGTATTCAAAAGGCTCTCTGACATCCGATATCATTGTTTCGCCACTTCGCTTTTCTGCTCTGACACGTAGAAGTATAAGATAACTTGATTTCTTTGTGTAGTCTGATAGGTGTAAAGATGAGCACGCCCTAAACCACTGTTCATTTTGGGACAAAGGGCTAGTATACCTAGACCTTTCATAGGGGAGACCTGTAAAGAATTTGTCTTGAAACGGACCTTCAGCGTGATTTAATGAAAAGCCTAAACTCTTAAAAAACGGTTCCCCAGCATCTAAAATTAATATATTTTAAGTTTTTAGTCACTAACATCTTGACTCAGAAGCATCACACTTACTGAGGCGAGGAGAGTGGGATAAGGTACAGGGGGGCGGGTTATAGCTGTGCTTTGCTCAGACAGAGCAGAGCTGGGGTCAGGTAAAGGTCAGCAGTCCCAGAATGCAGAGCAGCACAGTCAGTTTTCACTTCCTGTTTGCAGGCTGCCTGATAAGATGGCGGCTTCCATAAGCCGCCATCTTGGATGTTTAAAGGCTCATAACATGCAGTAGATGCAGGTAGGATGATTTTTAATGTGAGCAATCTGTATGTACAGGGTGTGGGAAACATATAAGATAGACTCTTATTCAGAGTGAAGGTCCGCTTTAAGAGTGTCAGGGTCAGGACAGTATGTAGACCACTGGGTAGATTGTATGGCTGGGTGGACAGAATCTCTGGAAAGTTCAAGTCCATTTCATAGAGATGGAGATAACAATAAGTTTCATATGGACATGGTAAAAGGTCTGTGTCTAGGAGATCAAGAGGCATTCCCATACTATGAAGGGGACCCATAATGGGATAAGGAATACATGAAGAAATGAGGACTGGTTAAAATATGCTCCCTGGTAGTTTAGGAGAATGGGTAAGACATTAAATAGAGTACCTAATCCTGGAGACAAAGAGGCTCCTGGATTACACACCATAGAAAGAAAAAAAGTGTTCCTGTCAAATGTCAACCTAAAACTTCAGCTAATCAGATCCCCTTGAATGAAGCGGACACTCACAGCTGAAGCCAGCCTTTGCAGCGCTGAGCTATTGAATGAAGTGGACACTCACAGCTGAAGCCAGCCGAGGGGTTTGAGAGCGGCGCCCGCTTCATTCAATAGCTCAGTGCTGCAAAGGCTGGTTTCAGATGTGAGTGTCCGCTTCATTCAATAGCTCAGTGCTGCAAAGGCTGGCTTCAGCTGTGAGTGTCCGCTTCATTCAATAGCTCAGCGCTGCAAAGGCTGGCTTCAGCTGTGAGTGCAGTCTCACTTAAGGGAAACTATCTGAAGGCTCACAACCTTTGATCAACGTCTATTTGTGACATGCAAGTTACTTATTTTGTTCTGGTAAGCAACTATTAAAAGTGGGCACGGCGCCTATTGTTTTAAGGATCTTATGCTATTTTAGTCCATTTTTTTTACATGTGAATTGCGCAATTGGAGGGGTTTGATCTCTAAAGAAGCACGTTTATTATATTTGATTTCTATCTGACCCGACGGAGAAACCAAAAGTTGAGAAATTCATTGTTACCCTGGAAGATTACACCTGTTGTTTATTACAAAGTGTTTCCTGAGAGAAGATACAATTTTTGGCATTATCTAACTAAGAAATCTGGTACGTGATTTAATCATAAGTGGTGCTGAGACTCACAAAGCCTGCAATTGATTGTCCACACTGAAGGTGTTGTTGTTGATTGAAATACTTTACTACTAACATTTCCCGCGGAGCTATTAGTGTATTAATACACAAAATTACTGTTGTTTGAAGACTGCACCAATACTAACTCCAGCGGAAGAAAGGATTGTCTTTATAATATAATTCAATTTAATCCTAATACACTGTAATATTTTTAGCGCGGTTTAGAAGAATTTTTCTTCCTTCTGTAATAAAATCTTATTGCATGTGAAATCCCCATTTCTCCCAGTTACAGCGGTACCACATATGTATTGGTAGACACCCTTTTCTGCCCAGGAGACTCTTCCAAACTGAAACAGTGATTTGGGAGATTTTGAATAAAATACAACTGTACAATGTGCTATGCACACCATGCCGTTTTTCAAGAAAAACAACCCTTTACATTTGGAATGCCCCCAACTATATAAATACTAAATATTTTCTGGAAGGACACACCTCAAGCTTTCTAGGCGTACCAGGCTTGTTGAGGTGGGCACAGTTTTCAGCAAGAAATCCCTCATTTAATTATTTAGTTGCAAAACAAAATAACTACATGCAAACAAGAAAAAACAAGTTAAATCTGAAAAAGCATGGTCCCCTAAACAGTACAGTAACCAACATGCATAGGTAAGAGTTGCCAAACACCGCAAAGTAAAGCATGCGCATGAGGATAATTTTACTTGAAAATTTCAGCTCTGCAGACAAAGTGCGCACCTTGCGTTTTTTTCTACCAAAATGACCCCTACATTTGGAATAAACCCCACAAACCATATATTCCCAGCACATGTTAAGCGTTCTAGGTGTACCCAGCTTGTTGTAGTGAGCTCATCAGTCTGAAAGTAATCCCTCAAAGAATTCTTAGGTTGCACAGGGTTTCCCTAAAAAATGTATTAAAAACCTGAATAAAAAACACCTAATTTCAATATGTAAACAAGAAAAAACAAGATAAATATGAAAGCTCAACTTCCCCCGAGCAGAACAATACTCAACATGCATAGCTACTTTTAACCCTTTTAATTGCCACCCTACTTGAAATTTTGTCCCCCTCTGTTGACAGGTCATTTTCACCATTTTGTGCTATGTTTCACTGTGATTTTTGCAGGGATTTCCAGGAAATTATATATTTTTTGTGACAGAGTTTAGGCTTTAACATGAAATGTGTTGTTTGTAATTTTTCTACTGGTTTTCGTCTTCTTTATTTTAACCCACTAGCCGCAGGTGACTTGCCAGCCTCCTAAGACTTATGAACTGGTATAGGGGTCTCATAGATCCCTTATCAGTTCACAAAGGGTTAAATGTAAGGACAAAGAACACAAGGACAGTGTCAAGTGACAAGTCTTTTATTATTTTTTTAATACTTACCTCCCATCCATCCCGGAGCACTGTGTCCACGCTGATCACATTGGCTTTTGCTCCTGCTGGAAGCAATTTATACCTTCTGGGTGACAGGTAACACAGGGTTAATTAAAAAAATACATTTTTGGGAAATTGTAAGGGTTGAAAACCCTTAAACATCCCCCCCAACATGGTGGGATTTTACAGGAGTTACCGGCAGCGGCTTAAGCGAGGGGCCTATCCTGGGCATTCTCCTGCAGTCAGGGGAGCCTGGGCAGGGGAAAGTCAGACATGTAGATTTTACGTGCTTGGCAATTAAAGAAACTACGTGCTTGGCACTGAAAAGGTTAAAGGGAAACAAGATGAGATAGTGCCTCCACATGATTGTTTAACTGCCATTAACCAAGGTACTTCTCCCCAATCTGACTTGTCCTCTATGGCACTACCTAATGCTGTGGATGTTTTTGTTGATGGTTCCTGTTTTAGACCCAATGACAACACCTTTCATGCAGGTTATGTGATAGTCCCATTATCTGATATAGTGTTAGAAGCCAAGTCTCTTCCCTACAAGTCAGCACAGGAAGTAGAACTAATGTCTATTAGTAATGACTAATGGCATGTGAACCTTTCGCTGGACAAAATGTAAATATTTACTCTGATTCTCGTTACGCGCATAGCATGGGTTTTGATTTTGGGGTAATATGAAGCAGGAGAGGATTCATAGCAGCAGGTGGTAAGCAGGTTTCACACACCACACCTATTCAGAACCTACTACAGGCCCTACAGTTATCTGCAGAGATCGCCATAATACACTGCAGAGCACACACAGGGGCCCAAACAGACATTGTAAAGGGCAATACACTGGCAGATAGAGTAGCCAAATCAGTAGCCTCTACTGTCACATGTGATATGCAGACTGCACTCATGCCAGCATTCATTCCAGAACCCATAATGTTGGACCAAACCTTGATCACATTGCAAGACAATGCCACAAAAACAGATCTAGCATATTGGGAAAACGTAGGTGCACAAAAGAATAGTTTAGGTATTTTGTGAAAAGAGGGGAAACCTTGCATACCAGAGGGTAGTGCCCCCTTGTTTATAGCTCAGTATCATAGCTTAGGGCACAGAGAGTGGAAATCTACTTTTCAACTTTTATTTATTTATTTATTTTTTAATGCATAGATGGCCATCGTATGCTTGCGCACACATAGGAATCCATCCTCTGCATTTAACCCATCCGTGCAGTGAGTGTACACATGCCCGGAGCGGTGGGCTGCCCTAATTACGGTGCCCGGGGAGCAGTTGTGGGGTTAAGTGCCTTGCTCAAGAGCACTTCAGTCATGTCCCAGGACCGGGATTCGAATTTTACATTACTAATGGGAAAGAACTAACCAAGCAATGTGTTGCAAGGTGCATTACTTGTATCAGAAACAACCACAATAACCCAGGGAAATGAAACCATGACCACCTGATGTTTCCTACTACCCCATTTAAACACCCGAAGATTGATTTCACACACATGCCCAGTAGGCATGTGTGTAGTAGGCAGAAGACAGGAGTACATCCTAGTGATAGTAGACATGTTCTCTAGGTGGGTAGTGTGTTTTAAAACTACTAAAGAAGATTCTAAGAATTAAGTGGTTTAATCTCACACAGGAAATTATCCCAAGGTGGGGCTGCCCTCTGCAGGTCAATTCAGATAATGGCCTTTCAAGACTTAGTAAAAGCCCTCAGGATAGACTGAAAATTCCATCATGCTCAAAGTTCAGGAATAGTTGAGAGAATGAACAGGACCATCAAAGATAAAATCAGGAAAGCAACAGGAGGAACATTTGAAAATTGGAAAAGGATTGGAAAAGGACCCTACCCGTAGTACTGGCAGAAATTAGAATGACCCCTGATATGACAACAGGCTATTCGCCATTTGAGGTGTTGATGGTGTTGATGATCTTTCCCCACTCCTTGGGGTAGGCCTCCTTTGAAGATAGAAAAGGGAGATTTGGAAGTAATACAAGATGCATACATGAGAAATGTAATTGTAACCTTAGAATCATTGGAACAAAAAGTGTCTCGGAGCTGTCCTTTTTCTTCCCAAGCACCTATACATTTGTTCCAAGTAGGAGATAGAGTCTTGCTGAAGCGAATAAACCCCAATAAGAAGCAGGAGTTCCCTTATGAAACAGTGATGAAAGTGGTAGTGGTCACAAAAACAGCAGTGCTGGTGGAAGTTTGCCAATCCTGGATTCACGCATTGTAAATCAAGAAGTGTCCCGAGGAAAAAAGCCATGTGGATATTGTATCAAAACAAACGCTGCACTTTTTATGGGTCAGAAATGTGTCTGCATTGCACTTAAATGAAAGATATTTTTTACATAATATGTAATTGGTAAAGTCTATGACAATGCAAACTCAACGCAGGTACACTGCCTTATATATGAGCTTGTGCTGCCACAGATCCCCACTGACCTGCTCTGTTACAACGTTGCACTGTAAAAAACGTTTTTTAATGTGTTGCGCATCGCAATACAGATGTGTGAACTATTCCATCTCAAAATTGAGCAGTGTTTTCTCTGTGCAGCAATTTTGAGAAAGCGCAGAGGTTTCAACAGAGCCCAAATCAACCAAAACATTTCCAAACTATCTAAACATATAGCTATATTTTCAAAATCTCTCTAACCCTCAAATCCTCAAAGTACTTATATTAACATACATTACAATACATTCATTCATAAATGTAACTTAGGTTTACTAGGAGTATTTATTCTCATTTCCTCATAATCCTCCTATTAGGACATCGACCTAGATGTTGAAACTAAATGTTGAAAAAACACGTAGAAAGTAAAAGAATCTTCTTCAATCTTCTATCCACTGTAGAGATTTCCCAAATGTATTCTTCTTCCATAAAGGAGAAAGAGGTTGAAGTTTAGCCTCACTTCTGGAAGATTCCCCCAGGCTGGGTGATATTATGCCAAGATCAAAGAGTAAATCTCCTCCCTCAGAAAAAGTGATATATGTGATATAAGGGCTTTATCTTGCTTTCCTATTTTGTGCTTTAATGGAGTGAGAAGAATCCCCTCCTGTGACTGACTGAGTGAATAACCAGCTGAATCTGTCACTAGATGAAGCTCTGGAAACTGCTGACATTGAAGCTTCTGAGTCAGAAGATTAAATCACTGGTAAAATATTCCTTGTTTTTTGTTTCTCAGCTGTGGGCTGTTGTCTTTGCTGAGTAACTGTCCTGCGGCTTTCACTCACAGGCAGTGCCTCAGTCGTCAAGATTGTCCACACATGCTGTTGGTGCTGTTGCCGGGGAATTTTTTTACATGGGCACTTAGTTTACCTCAGAAAAGAAGGCTAAATGTCCATATGCTGCTGTGCAAGCCGTTAGTGATTTGTCTCAGGTTGCACTATAATGTTTTTATGCCCACGTGTGCAAAGCCCCTGTATCATGCAACCAACATGTTCAGGCTCACGCATGCACCCCTTAGTAGCTGTATTTTATTTTGATTTTGCAAACATTTAAAGAGAACAGTCTCTCACACCCCCCAACTGTCCCTCATTTGGGGGGAATGTCTCTTTTGAGTCCATGTCCCCCTGTCCCTTGTTGTTTCCATTTGTCCCTCTTTGAGGTGTAACACGCAGATCTGCATCTATAAATGTATCATTTGTCTATTAAAATGTTCATATTGTTGTAACAGACAACATACCCATCCTCCTACCCATCCCTCAAAAAGGGTGTGTGGCTTAATTTAAAACATGTCTTTCATTGTCACTTTGAAAAGCTGGAAGCTATAGTCTGTGGATCCCTGGTTTCTTGGGAGTGTCACCTGTGTGTAACTTCTCTTTTGGCCTGAATAATACTGAATAATGTCACAGTCATTTATTTTTCAAACATTTAAGGAGAGCCATTTGAGTATCACATATTTTGGGGTGTCATGTGTGTGTAACTGCTCTATGGACCTGAATAGCATTAGGGGCTTTTAGTACTTAATAGTGCTAGTAAATAGTACTTAATGAAAAGGTTGGGGTTGCTGCTATCAACTATTCTGTTTCTTGTTATAGAAATAGTAATCACAAAGGAAAAAGGGGAAATTAGAGCCTTGGCCTGGCTCTGTTGCCCAGATATATAGACATATTAATCAACCCTCATCAGCTGGTTATATGGATATTTTTAGCTGCTACAAATACAGTTGCACTACAAATCTTTTCAAAATTTGTTTCACCTCTTGGTTCCTCAGGCTGTATATAAAAGGATTCAGCATGGGTGTGATGATGATGTCGGCCATGCTGACCACACAATCATACTGGGGGGAATAGTTTGAGGGAGGGCGGGAATACATAAAAATGGCAGTGCCATAAAAGAGACAAACCACCATGAGATGGGAGGAGCAGGAGGAGAAGGCCTTGCTTCGATTAGCATTGGTCCTAAGCTTTATAACAGCCCGAAAAATTAGCACATAGGAAATCAGTATCAGGATGAAAGGGATAGTAAGAGTCACAGAAGCTTGAATGTATAATAAGAGCTCGGCAACAGTGGTACTGGAGCAGGACAGCTTGATGAGTGAAGTTATATCACAAAAGAAGTGGTGAATCAGTCGGTCTTCACAGTATTTTAAATTTGAAATGGTGAAAAAGTGCATCAGTGAATGAAGGAAACCGGACGCCCAACAACTACCCGTCATAATGAGTTGAACCTTTTTATCTATTACTGATGTGTAGCGTAAAGGGTTACAAATAGCTGAATAGCGATCAAAAGCCATGACGGCCAGAAGAAGAGCTTCAGAGACACCCAGAGCAACAAAGAAATACATCTGGAGGAAGCAATCGAGAAATGAGATGGACTCTGCTCCATGGAGAGCACCAGAGAGCAGCTTAGGTACTGTCACTGTAGAGAAGTAAATGTCCATCACTGACAGGTTTCCCAAGAAAAAGTACATGGGCGTGTGCAACTGGCGAGAGAGACAAATGGACATCAATAAAAGTAAGTTACCCATCCATGTCAGAATGTTTACGACCAGAATGACGGAGAACAGAACTAAATGATTTAAAGGAAGATCAGAGAAGCCCAGAAGGGTAAAACCAAAGGTCATATTTCCCTCCATGGAAGAATGGTCACAAAACAGTCACACTAATAAAAGCAACACAAGCATCAACAAGATCTTGCTTCATGCACAAAATAGACAGATGGTGAAACGCTGATGGAAAGTAAGATGATACAGAAGTATTCTTTTGTTGTAAAAAAAGATATTCTTCTTTTCTTCCCCCAGTCTGTTCAACAGAGAGAGCACAAATGGTTTTCATGGGTTTCCTGAATAAGCCATTTCCTAAAATAAACTTAACATGTAATTTTGTGACCTAGAGCCACTTTTCTACCAGTTTCCCTGTAGGAACCTAAGGGCCTGTGTCTGAAAAAGCTGGGTTTTTTTGTCCATGTATCTGGTGGATGAATGTAGAGGGCCAAATCCCCCATGTCTGAAAAAGTAATGCATGAGTAAAGTTGGGTGAACCCAAACTGCAAAGTTCGGGTTTCTACCAAACTTTGCAAATTCGGATTTCCAAACCTGCACATTGTGCATGTGCTTCTCTGTTGCTTGCATTCTTTCACTTTTAATCTGATTAGGACAGCAACCAATGCCTAAGGCCCCTACAGGGCATAAGGGGAGTCCCTGTATATCCCTGAAAATTGATGCCCAACGTCTGGGGCTGGAATTAGTGACCATCGAAGATCGGGAGTGACCACGCAACAAAGGGAGAATTCTCCACAAGATACGCATACCAACAGGGCCTGATCCACCCATAAAAGGTAAGAACTTGTTTGCTTGACCTTGTCGCAGTCTATGCCCTAGATGTGTGTAAGGCCCCCGGATAGTCATTGCCAATTCTTTTTATCCACAACATAGTTACTGACGAGATAAAGTCTTGGTTGCCCTGTGTTCTGATTGCATGCCTGCGGAGGCTAGGAAAAAGTCTGTTTGTGTAATCCTTGATGTTGCAGTTTGGTTAGAGATATTCAGTTAAGTCAATGCTGAGGTTCAGGGCTATACGTTGAAGTATGAGTGCGCATCTGACTGCCTGCCGTTTGAATATTCTTGCTTGAAGCCATAGATCTCAATTGACAGAAATATTGATACAGATTGACCTAATCAGAGACCGTGAAAAATGGGCAACCACCTGCCCAAGTGTCTTACCCAGGAGAAGCTGTTAGACAGTGATAATTTTGCTGTTGAATTGGCAGTGGCGTGCAAAGGCTCTGTACATGTAGAAAAGTTTAAAAGGTTGATGAAAGTATGTTAGCTAGGCAGATATGGGGGATTTGATTTTGAGGAATGGCAAAAATTGCTTAGGAATAGACAAGGAATGTAAAAAGATGGGAATTTGTTGGGTAGTGCCACACCATTGTGTAAAACTGCAAAATATGTTGGTGATTTTAAAATGCTAGAGAGAAAAACTTTATACTAGCGTTGTCCCAAGCACCAGCCACCACCCTACATTCTGCTTAAGCGTTGGTGCTGTGATGGCTGCTCTGAAATAAATAAGAATGAGGAACTGCACTGTGGGCGCGGCCAATGGAGGAGTTGACATGCCTTCCTCTGCTCTTGTATCCATCCCTCACTAGAACTGCCCTTATGGCATCACAGGAGATAGAGGAGGCTAACTCACTTCCGCAAAAGCTCATTTCACTAGAACAAATGCCAGAAATGAAAAAGGGAGTGTAATTAATCAATCAGCCCCTTTTACCCAGGCTCAAACAGCACTAACACAATGGCCAGTGTCAGGCCACTAGTTAGCCCTAACGCCACCCAGGCCCAAGTACTGCAGCAGCTACAGAACATTCTACCAGGGCTAGTGTACAATTTGCCCCAAGTTCCTCTGGCCCCTCTGCAGGATCCTACTGTATTTCCAGGAGCAGGGACATCACCAGTGGGTCCAGGCAGACAAGCCCCCTCGGTACACTTTTACCAGAGCACTGGAGAGTGGGATTCTGAGGTCCAAAGTGGTGCAGATTCTTCTTTTGATTCAGACAGTGAGGAAGAGGTGCATGATTCCGAGTGGCAGCATACTACGTCTAAGAGAAAACCCAAAAAAGGGGGCAGGGTCACTCTGAGCCAGGAGGCCCCTATTAAAAAGTTAGTTCGAGATGCAAATGGACCAATCGCACACATGGCAGAGGCCAAGGGGGTGGAAGGGGTGCCAGACAATGTGCCTCTCTCCTGCTATGCCAGACAATGTGCCCCTCTTCTGCTGTGCCAGACAATGTGCCCCTCTCATGCTGTGCCAGATAATGTGCTCCTCACCTGCTGTGCCAGACAATGTGCCCCTCTCTAAAAGGCAGTGTGTTCTGGGGGTTTCCTGTAATTTCTGTCTCTATTCTATTCAGCCATAGAATATAAAATAAAGTATAGTTAATAAATCAGCACTTACCCATGCTGGTGTCTCAAGGAGTAATCCTGGTAAACTAGGATGTCTCAAAACGAATTAGAATTTGCAGATAGAAAATAAAATCTCTGTTAGCAGCTGGAAGTGTAAATGTGGACCTACAAACGGCCATGGTGGGGAAGACTGACCCATCGGATATATGGAGGGAGCTGTCTTTTTATTGTATCACCGTCTATATTTCATCCACTGTAGTTGGTCGTCTTAAGGGATGATAACATTTTGGAGCTCCCCTTGGAGATAATTATTAAAGTTACGCATGAAAACTTTTAATTAATGTTTTTGCAGAAGTTTCTTCTTCTTACTTTTCTTGCTTTAATACAACTTCAAAACTCCAGCTGTTTTTTGCCAATGTTTGGCGTGAGGTCCTCCGTTCATAAGTATTAACTTATATGGGAACCCCACACTTATATAGAAAAAAATCCCTGTACTAAACTGAGCTCTTTTTGGGGGCCTCAAAGTAGGACAGCTTAAATCAATTTAATGGTGATGGGCTTTCTTTGGGTGTTGTTAGGGCTCCCATATCCACCGCATTCTATGCTACTCATATGGGTATGTATATGTACTGTAACTATGTCACATTCTCCAGAGATCCTCAGTCTATAAAAGATGTTTGTGATTGAGCCAATGCATTCCACTAAATAGTCAGTGCAGTTGTAAGCCAACCCAACATCCGGCATTCGGTGGACAGTCATCCACATGATGTCAGAAAGGAGGGACATTTCAGTGTCCCCAGAGTTTTTGATTGTAGCCTCTGACATCCTGCTGTCCTCCTCCCTGGTCACTTCCTCACACTCTCACCTTCAAGACTTCTCCTGTGCCTCTCCACTTCTTTGGAAATCTGTCCCCCACTCAACATGTCACTATTTAAAGCTCCAAGCCTTTTAAATGCCCTTTAAACCCACCTCTTCAGACAAGCATATAATTTGGTGTAAGCAACTACCATAACCTTAACAGGTCACATTCTGCCAAATCCAAGCTCTAGCACTTGTGATCCCTCCCCTTTTGTCTTCGTCCACGCCCACAAGGGTGGGGCTCTCTCTCCTATTGTCTCCACAATATTTTGTTTGAACTATGTAGCATCTAGTTTGTATTGGGGCCCTGTCCATAAAGTTACCTTGTCTGTAATTATACCCTATACAGCACTATGGAATAAGATGGCACTATATAAATAAACAGTAATAATAACAATAATAAGAATTAGGTTATGTGAACTGCAGCTGCAGCTCAAAGAACAACAAATGCATGACTATTACATCTTAACACAAGGGAAAGTACACCCAACTGCAATAATAAGGCAACAAGGAGAAGGAGATAAATTAATAGAACCCTCACAGTATACCTTTTGAATAGTCACCCACTGGTCTCTCACTCACACTGTTTTGAGGGCCTCAATATTGCTACTGGTTCTGGGGTTCTATTAACAGTTGGCTGTTTAAAAAAAAATATATATATAACCCTCGAAGTATGCCTGGGTCTGGCTTTTGACAGTTTTGACAATCTCTTTTCTCCCATTCACACTGTTTCCTGGGTCTCAATAATACTACTGGTTTTGAAGATCTATTAACAGTTGGGCCAGGAACTGCAGCAACTTGGTTGGTCTGCACAGTTTTCTCAGAAAAATCGTATGCTTTTTTATCATCTGCCACCCCCCCCCCCCCCACCTCACCCAAGCATCTGAGCAGAGTTCACCATTTTCTGGCTTTATACCACCCATGACAAGACCACCATTGTCATGCAACTTGGGTTAATGCAGCCACACTGACCAGGAACTGCTCCTCCTGGCAGATCTTCTTTAAAGTGCCTTCCTGTTCATGTAATACTGAGAATACCCAGTTTAACCTCTGTTGTACAGATATCCTGCTCTGGCTCTTGACCCTTGGCTTTAGATGACTACCCACTCATGCTCTAACCCCTCGGCATTGTACAACTACCTGCTTTGGCATTCTGACCCCTGGCTTTGAAAGACTTCCCGCTTCTGCTCTGACCTTCAGCTTGGAAATACAAAATGCTCTTGAAGTGTGAAGTGTACTCACTCTGTACCTGACTCTGGGCTCACTACTTGCTGGCAATGGTTGTGGGACCCCGGCTTGTCTGCAGCCCAGTTCTTCCCCCCTTGTTGGTGGCTCCGGTGAACACCAGATTTGTTGGTATCTGGAAATGACTTGTGGTGCAGCACTCCTGCAGACACTTTCTGCTGACCTCCCAGCTAAGACGGAATTCTTTGGCATACTTTGGCTTAGAGCACACAATCCAGCCATTGATTGGACTCGAAGTGTTAGCACTTTCAATTCCAACTACTGCTTAAAGATTTTTTTATGATGATTGAACCATCTTCCTACCAATCCTACCCAATCCACTTCTTGTTTTTAGATCCTAAGTTCCTGCTCAGCTCACCAGACTCGGAAACAAATATGACACTCTGGCCCTCCCTTCTGCTGCATTTTCCCTGTTCCTGCTGAGGGCCCACTTGCCCCTAGGACCGCTCCCACCTGCTTGCTCCTACTGGGTGGCAGATGACTCCAGAACTTTCAGCACCTGAGTTGCACCATGAGTCTGACCCTGACCTGCAGCATGTGCCCTGCTCCAAACTTAATCCTGTACCCCAGTCAATGCCAGCTTCCAAATTTCCCCTGCCCCTAACGATGCTAGCTTCATTATGGGTCCTGGTGTTGGGAGGTGGACTGTGGCCGCTGGTTTCATGTCAATTGCTTCTTTGAACTGTTCATGGACTTATGGACTGATCATTATAATTAGACTTGTGTCATGTAAGGAGTGTTCTGAGCCCCTCGTAAAGGAGGGGTACTGTCATACTCTGGTAGCTCTGAAGACATCTGGCTGGTGGCTGTGTGCTGTCATTTCGCACATTCGCCAGCAGGTGTCCTGTAAGGCTGCCATGACTTGTCCTCCTCATTAGCTGCAAATTCTGGGGGTCACTAAATAAGGCCCCCCCAGCTAGTGCAGCAGTAATATTTCTTTGTCTTCTCAATGTCAGTGGGCCAGCAGGCTTTGTGATCCCATAATCTGCTGGTCCCAATCCTTCCTTTGTTTCCAGCAGACCACTAGCAATCTGGGTGACTGCCAGCCCTGTCTTGATAGGCTTCAATCTTGCACCTTTCGGCCCCTTGTTCAGGTCTAGTCACTCTTATGTTTTCAGATTTATGATTGTGATGTGGACGCTGTGTGCTGCCCCAGAGATCTCTCAACTCGGGCGGTTCCTAATTAGTTAATGAAAAGGAGTCAGCAAGCAGAACTGACATTATCCCCACACTCCGGAGAAGCGCTTCTAACTCCTCCCCATGTGTCAGCTTTATTTAAACAACATAGAAAAAAAAAGAGGCTTACATAGAAAATGACTAGCGTGGTTGCAATAGTTCTTATTGGTTAAAAAATGATATATTATTATCTATAAAAGGCAATGTCTCTTCTTAAGCACACATATTAGTAAGTCTTTATCTTTGTAGTGAATTCCACACAGGCGCAGTAAGCTGTAAGTTAAATCACATCTGCATAAGGTGCTTTCTCCCATCGTCATCTTTGGGTGTAGTGTTATTTTCCTGAAGCCATCTTTAGGCGTGGCTCTCTGATGCCATCTTGTCCTAGGAAAGTGAACTTAGATTTTATTTCATATTTTTTGTGAAGTGGGGAGGGGCTTTCACCTCTGGGCTCATCATCCCATTACACTGATCCCATCATACGGATCCTCAACACTCCCCCCTTGATAGACCCTACCTACTCTAAACCAAATCTTCTATCTCCTACCCTTCTGACCATATGTGCTTGGTACTCTTTCTTGCTGCACACAAGCAATCCATACCTAGTGTATGACCCCCTGGTCACATATGACATATGGCAATCAGAAGATCTGCAATCAAGGGGAGGACCTCAGTGGACCAGAATAGTATCATAATGGGTGGGGAGTGTGCCTTCAAGGGGGCATAGAGCTTGGGTTTCATTGCATTTTCTTCATCTTGACTAAGAATCTGCGGGGTAGCTCCTTCCACCATCTTCCCAATCCTAAAAAACAGATCTATCACTAAAATCATATATATCTGCATTAATAAACCATTCCAATTCCCCAGCCAGGAAGAGAAGAAAGTAGCACAGTTGGACTCGGTACCGGCTTTCTTTTGCGTTTCATCTGCTAGATTATCAAAGCCCTGTGTTTTGTCTGGAATGTACGTGTAGCAGGTTTCTTTAATCATTTTGCGGACCACCTTGGGACTCCTATCGTATCTGTATAAACATGTGGATCAGCCTCATAGGACTTACTTCTAAATCCCTTTATCTTCTGCCATGTGTCAGGGTTTCATCTTCTAAGGCGGGTGTAATCTGGAATGGCATTGGTTAGGGCACATTGTCCCTTCTAAGGTTTCCCTAGTTGGATATTTATTTTCATATTTCCACATATCCAGTAAACATCCCCTAAACTCTCAGGGTGATTTATTAATTTTACTGCATCTATGTGTGGAGTTGTCTTGTTGCCATAGTTGGTCGGTTACTACATATGCAGAGGTGTTAAACCCTAAAATCATCTCTCCCTGGTCATTCTTGCAGGTGCTTGCCATAGGCTGGGCCGTTGTACCTAGAAACAAGGTAAAGAAAACACATAGCCCCACCCCTAGTGTGGCGCACCAGGTGAGGGGAGAGGGTTGTCTACAAAGGGTGTCAGTTTATCATATTTCATATCAGTTGCTGGGGGAAAATATAAGCCCAGGTTGGGATGGGACCCAAACAATTTCATGAGGGGAGAGTTTTTTCCTCCCCCCATGGAGTATGTCTGACAGTGTAACACGGGATTGATAACACATCTACCCAACGTTTCCCACACCCCTGCTGGGCCTTCAAAATCCTATTCGTTATCACCCCATTTAGCCTTTCTACCTTCCATGAACTTTATGGGTGGTAAGGTGTATGAAAGCTAAGGTGGGAATCTATTGCTCCCCAGGTTTGGTCTTGGGCTTTGGTCAGAGTGGCGGTAAAGGCTGGGCCTTGGTCACTTTCTATCACTTCTGCTACCAAAACAGCACACTATTTCACTCAGCAATTTCTTTGCAGTGGTCTTTGCCATCTGGTTTCTCAATGGCTAGGCCTCGGGCCATCCTGAAAACATTTCAATCACCACCAGCACTTACTCGTATCATCCACATGGTGGCATCTGGGTGTGGTCAGTCTGGATCCTTGCAGCTTAGCGGGCAGTAGCAGCGGTGATGCCAGAGGTGATCCAATATGCTTCAATCAGGTTGTTCATGAGGGTCTTGAACCGATGAGTTGCTCCGTCAGCTCCCTGCACCATGGCTGGGAACATAGCATGGGAGAGACATGGTTTACCTCGTGCTTCATATATTTCATCAGATCCTTTACTGACTACTCTATGTGACCATTCGCTCTTCCTCTGAAAAGGTCTGTTCATGTAAGGTGCATCGACAGTTAAAAAAGATCCACTGTATCGGCTGTCTTCTCATCTTCCCCTTTCATTCGGGCAGTTTTCTTGGCTGCCTTGTCTGCTAGCTATTGCCATGAGCTTCTTGGTGTTCATTTTTTCATGTGCTTTCACCTTTAAAGCCAGCTTTCACCTTGCCAGCGTGACAACCTTAGGTAAGTTGGCAGTATCTTCCTTCATGATCTCAAAACAGTCGTGATTGGGGACTGAGAATGAGTCCATTTAGGTGTAATGGTTGCCATCCTCATCAGCTACCCCCCTTGTAAGAGGAAGAAGAGTGTCAGGGTTCAAGCTATGACAGGGAGCCAGGGTGACTTTGCCAGATAATAAAATGGAGGCTTGCAGTCTGAGGTGGCGTGCTGCTGACAGGTCCTTGGGCCTAAGTCTGACTCAGAATGGCTGAGATGTCATGAGGGGCTAGGACCTGTAGAGGGTGTCCCAGGACAATGTCACTAGTCTTATCCAAGATGACATGGGCAGCTAATATTGTGCACATGCATGTGGGAGCTCCTCTGGCCACAGTCTGGAAGAGTAATGACTGATTGGATGTTGGGGCCTACCATGTGACTGTGTGAGGACTTCCATAGCATGACGTTCATGTTCCATCTGGAAAAGCATTTTCCACAACTGACAAGTTGGGGGCTGGTGGCTTATACAGTTGTAGAAGTGCTGCATCAGGAGGGAGGCACTCAGGATCCAAGGTATGCAGTGGGAGACTAGGCTCAAAAAGGCTTGCAGTGCTGTTGGACTTTTGGGGGGTGCATCTGTCTGAATGCAGTCTAGATGCCTGGCACCTTGGGATACACAATGACCCAGAAAGGATACATGTTTCCTACACCACTGAATATTTTCTTTGGATGCCTTGTACCCTTCTTGACCCAGGAACTGGAGTAAAGAAATGGAGTGAAATTTGCAGTAGTCTTTGTCCAGGAGGCATAAAAGCAGGTTGTCTACATCAATCTTCAGACCAGGGACACTCAGGTCCTCTCTGCCACCTGTCCAAAAGGACCATCATGACCCTAGAAAATTGGGAAGGGCTATTTTGTGCACCCTTTTCTAACACTGTCCACATGTATCTCCTACCCCTGTGTTTGAAGGCAAATAGGAGCTGGCTTGTTTTGTGAAGGGAAACTGAGAGAAAAGCATGACTGTAAATACCTTCAAGGGCTCGATTGTGAGAGAAGGATGTTAAGGTCAGGTACTACAGGAGTCTCTATAAGTGCCCTGAGGTTTGAACAATTTAGTATTTGGCCTTAGCCTGACAAACTCTGGTTTCTTTCTTACTGGGAACAAAGGAGTGTTAGCCGGGGAAACACAAGGTCATAACATCCCTATCTTGAGGTACCCCTGTATTTGTTCCTCTATTGTTTAACTCTGTGCCATTGACAGAGGGTTCTGGGCCTCTTTGGGCAGAGGGACACCTGGTCTGAGCTGGACCCGCACCTGTTGCATGCTGATCCTTCCCACATCATATGGGCCTTTTACCCACACTTGCTCTAGGATAAGGGCGAAAACCTAAGGAGGGATCACGTTTGCACATTTCCTTTCCTCCCTACCCAGGTCCTCTGTCTTGAAACTAAATAAGGAGGCTAATAGTACAATCTCTTTGGGGCAGTTCTACATGGCAAATCACAATACAGTCCACAAAATACTTGGTGTCCTTCTACCCTAGCTTCAGGGTGATCTTAGGAATAGGGCCATGAGCAGGGGTAGAAATAGAAAAAATGGTGACTTGCGACTCTGGCTTGCCAATGTTCTTGAGAAAGAAGGGGTCAAGAAGGGGGCAGCTGCGGAGTGAGTAAATTGCCAGGGGTGTAATTAGACACAGTGGGATACACCCACCCTGGACCATAGTCATAATTAAGCCTGTTGTTATCCTTCTGCATATCCTGCTGCCATGGCTGACCTATGGTCCTGCGAGGGGCAATACACTGATTTTTTTAAGTGACCTGGTTTTCCACAGTTATAACATTTATTTTGGTTTCTTTCCTGTGGGGTGGGGTTAAGCCTGGGTTGATCTCCCATCATGGCCATTTTCTTTCCCGGTCCGAATTCCAGGCTGTGGGCTACAGTTACATGGGTGGTTAGGCACAGGATGGGACACTATCAGGGGCTTTTTTAAACTATCCTTTAGCCTGTCTACAAAAGTCCTTCTTAGCATCAAACACTGGACAGGCTGAGCTGCATGTAGTAACCTGATATCCCAGGCTTCTAAACTTTCATACTTTTATTGGGTCATAACAGTAAGACATATTGATTGATCGGTAGTTCTGTCTTTTGCCTACACATCTGTTTTATCAGCTGTTGGAGTGTTTGATATGCCTTTTTGGCATCTAGATTATGTATTTTCACTGGTCTGGTCAGGGCTGCATCAATCAGTGGCCCAAAAAGTCCCTGCTTTAATTTCTAATATAGGTATCAAATCTGCCCAGGTAGCAGTGTAGGCCCTTTGTATCTTGGCCATTTTCCTATAAAATAACATGGGTTGTTTTCCTAAGTCTGGCAGGAACTGTACTAGTGCAAGAGTCAGCCGGGGGTTGAAGGAGACATGGATGAACCCACCACACTTGGTGTACCTTGCATTATCCTCATATGGGGTGTAATGGAGTGATTTCTGGCTCAGGAAAGGGAAGGGTCGTAGCTGGGGACATAGGGACAGTTAATAGGGTGTGGCTAGAATAGGGGCAGGCATAGGGGAAGGAGCCAAGGGAGTGGGTGGACAGCTTCCTTCCATTTTTCCAGTTCATCTGTGTGCTGCACGGGCCATTTCGATTAATAACATAGGAGGGAGATTACTGTTGTCAGAGACAAACCTTGTACACACCATATACCATCCTGGAGCAGGCTCTGTGATAAACCTTTATGTCCCACTAATATCATGCAACATTACAGCCGTCCTCTGCCATGCTAAAGCATTGGACCATAATTTATTATCTGACAACTTTCCGTTTTCTCTCTGAAACTATTTTCTACCACTGGTCAGCTTAAAGCCGACCCTGCTCATGCAATCCACTAGTCATCTGTGTCATCTGTGAGATTCCGTGACAGCCTCCTTTCTGACCCCCCCCGTCCTGACTTCCCCTCAGCTCAAACCAAAGTCACATATACCCTGACTCAATTTCACAATTTACAGATTTATAACACTCAACACATAACCAGTCCAAAAGTGTCTTAAATCAAATTGGGTAATAAAATATGTTCCCATAAAGTCAGCAAAAAACGTTATTCCAAAAATCGATAAAATTGAAAGGCAATTCCCAGTAAAAGATCAAACACCTCAACGTGTTTCGGACCGTGAGGGGTCCTTAATCATGGCATTTTGCACAATATCACAGCTACAATTTATATCTCCACCAGCAATTGAAAACATATGACTAACTGCATATTATAATTGAGTCAATGACTGACCTGCAAATTATGATTAGAACTAGCCCCTGTCCAAAGTTCAGTAACATCAATCTCTTCATAACAAGGAAGCAGGTACAAATCGGGAACTCAGTGAGTCCCCATCCTGGCCGTGTTCATTTACTTAATCGCACCTACTGTCCCAAGCAGCACGATGAAATAAATTAAGCTGCCAGCAGGTGGTGCAGCACCGCACAGTTAACAAACACAGTCAGCATGTCATTAACAAAGAAAAATGTGGTAAGGACAACGCCAGCAATCATATGAAGCCAGTCACCACCCAAATTAAAAGGCATACTTAATCAAAAACATAAATGGCATAGTCTAATGATCCATGAAAAATATCAATAATAAAAAAAAACTAAAAAAACTATAGTATGTACAGTATTTCCAGAACAGGAGAAAAAAAACATAAAACCCCATAATCCCTCCCTGTAAAACATTCCTACCTCATACTGAGATCCACATCCCATTGATGGTTTAATTCTTTTGGGACCCACCTGTACATCTCAAAAATCCATCAAGCCCCTCTAGATAATATTTGTTTATATAGGTTACATTCCCTGGGCCCGACGACCACCTTTTCTATTGACACACATTTAAAAGTTGTCCAATTGCCCCCATGAAGATCCCTAAAACATTTTTTCAATTTCCTAATTGTGCAGCCAACATATTGTAACTTACCTGCTGTGCATTCTATTACATACACCACGTGTAGTATTGCAATTGATAAAGGATCACACATTAAACTTTTTTCTAATCGAATATGATTTGAAGTGATTGCCTGTTCGAGCAGAGGTAGTTGAAAAATCAACAGTCACTGAATTTAAACCTGCCTGGGATAAGCCTCCATCTATCCTAAGATAAAGAGTACATACAGTATACACATAAGGGCAGACTAGATGGACCGTATGGTCTTCTTCTGACATCAACCTTCTATGTTTCTATGTATGGGATAACCATGTGCAGCAGGACTGTTTATCCTTCTTTTTGTGCATACTAGGGGACAAAATATGGTCTAAAGATGGACATTTCCTTGATGCAAATCTTATACCTTTCTCTAATATCCTCTTCCGGTTAGGGTCACAACCAAGAATTGGTAGATATCTAGTGATTATTCTTTTAATTTGAAAAATTCTGTACTAAAATATGCCTGACCTTTACACAGTGCTTTTAAGAAGCTGACCTCGACATATCAGAGGGCTTGGGTGAGTAGGATCAGGACGCTGTCGGCTGGGTATTATTTATCAGATAAAAAGGTCTTATCTTACCCAGGATGTAGGCAAAACTCCAGCAATGAGCGTTCTATCCACAGTCACTTTTCTCGAGAATCCTGCGTGCTTTCGCTTAGGCCCTACATTGGTTTTAAATTGATGTGGACGCTGTGTGCCATCCCAGGGATCTCTCACCTCGGCCGGTTCCTAATTAGTTAATGGAAAGACGCGCAGAATTGACACGCAGAACTGATGTTAATCCCACACTCCGGAGAAGCATTCAAACTCCTCCCCGTATCAGCTTTATTTATACAATATAGAAAAAATAGAAAAAAAGAGGCTTACGCAAAAAATGACTAGCGTGCTTGCAAAGGTCCTTGTTTTCTTAAAAGATTAAATATTGTTTCTATAAAAGGCAATGTCTCTACCCAAGCACACAGATTAGTTAGTCCTTATCTATGTAGCTAATTCCACACATGCACAGTAAGCTGTTAGTTACGTCACATTTGGATAAGGTGCTCTCCCCAGTCACCATCTTTGGGAGTAGTTTTCTTCTCCTGACGCCATATTTAGGTGTGGCTCTCTCTATATCGCCATCTTGTCTTAGGAATGTGAACTTAGATTTTATTTCTTATTCTTTGGGAAGTGGGAAGTGGCTTACACATCTGGGTTTATCGTTCCATTATACTGATCCACAACAATTGTCTGGATTTTAGATTTGTTCAGTTCCAGCCAAGTTAATGTTTTTCATTGTATTTGTGTTCCCAGTGCCTGAAGTTAAGGTTTCTGTTTGTGTTCTGCTCTACTTTAATAAATACTTTCAAGCAATCCCAGGTTTTCAGCGCTATCACCATTCTGTGTCCTAACAGGGGGTCCTGCCATCAGGGCTCCCATTCCTGACAGTCCCAGAGAATATGTGAGAACAATACCTTGCATCCTTTGGCATTCCTTACCAGGAAAATAAGGTGCTCAGCATCCAGGTTCATCCTCTCTTGTGGGGGGCTCTGGTGGACCTCCCGCTGGCCTCCTCCTAGATCAGCCAGCATTAACCCCTTCTTGTTTTGCTGAGTTTCTGCTCACCAGACTCTGCAACTCCTGATCCACAACAAGACACGTGTATAAAAATATTGCTACATTTACTTTTAAATTCTGCTCAGGTTTCAGATGTCCTAACAAGTTCAGTATGATTGACTGGTCACCCACCCATTTAAGGTCATCTGCATCTTGTAAAATTAGATCAGGGGCTCACAATTTCAGGCATGAGTTAAAGGCAGTGTACAACTCTGTAGCAATGGGCAAATTCATAATTTTATTCATGATAAAATTAAGGACCCCAGTCAAAGCCCAGGGGTACAGGTTCCACTAGTGGTACTTGAGCTCCTATCAGGTGGAGCATGGCAAGACTGTTGGGTAGGGGATCCCGCTATAGACTTTTCTGTTTCTAGTTTCCAATAGTAATCAACAATCAATTTGCCATCAAACAGGATATTTTTTGTTAAAAATACAGTCTTTTTAAAGCCTGTTTCACTTCTTGGTTCCTGAGGCTGTAAATAAAAGGATTCAGCATGGGTGTGATGATGGTGTAACCTATGCTGACCACACGATCATTCTGGGGGGAGTAGTTTGAGGGAGGGCGGGAGTAGATAAAAATGATGGTGCCATAATAGAGACAAACCACCATGAGATGGGAGCAGCAGGAGGAGAAGGCCTTCCTTCGGTTAGCAGTTGTCTTAAGCTTTATTACAGTCCAAGAAATGAGCATATAGGAAATCAGTATCAGGATGAAAGGAAGAGTAATAGTCACAGAAGCTTGAATATATATTAAGAGCACAGCATGGGTTGTACTGGAGCAGGACAGCTTGATGAGTGAAGTTAGGTCACAACAGAAATGGTGAATCAGTCGATCTTCACAGTATTTTAAATTTGAAATGGTGAAAAAGTGCAACAGGGAATGAAGGAAACCGGATGCCCAACAACTACTCGTCACAATGAGTTGAACCTTTTTATCTATTACTGATGTGTATCGTAAAGGGTTACAAATAGCAGAATAGCGATCAAAAGCCATGACGGCCAGAAGAAGAGCTTCAGAGACACCCAGAGCAACAAAGAAATACATCTGGAGGAAGCAACCGACAAATGATATGGACTCTGCTCCATGGAAAGCACCAGAGAGCAGCTTAGGTACTGTCACTGTGGAAAAGGAGATGTCCATAACTGACAGGTTTCCCAAGAAAAAGTACATGGGCGTGTGCAACTGCCGAGAGAGACGAATGGACATTATTAATAGTAAGTTACCCATCCATGTCAGAATGTATACAACCAGAATGATGGAGAACAGAACTAAATGATTTAAAGGAAGATCAGAGAAGCCCAGAAGGGTAAAACCGAAGGTCATGTTTCCCTCCATGGATTAATGGTCAGAAAACACTAATAAAAGCATAGAAAGCATCAACAAGATATTTTTTTTCTTGCTCTGTTCAAAATAGTCAGATGATGCCAAGCTGATGGAAAGTAGGATGTAATAAAAGATATTCTTCCTTTTCTTTTTCCAGCCTGATGAAAACAGAGAAGACAAATGGTAACATAAGTTTCCAGAAGAAGTCCATTTCTGAAAAAAAACGTAACATGTAACAACGTAGAACTATTTACTTCCGGTTTTTCTAAAGAAACCTAAGGGCCTGTGTCTGAAATTCAATAGTCCAACATCTGCTATCCACCAGATACATGGTCATTGAATCAGCTGTGAATGTAGAGAACCACATGGCCCATGCCTGAAGAATACATGTGTGGGATATAAACATCAAGTTTGAATGATGAAGCAGAAAGTGGCAAAAATCAGTGTCAGGATTGGACTGGTTGGTGTTACTAGATGGTATTATATAATACTGATTTACAAAGTGTTATGTTTTAGCATACATGTAGTAATGATTTATTTTTGTTATATATATATATATATATATATATATATATATATATATATATATTAGTAGTTATTGTACTTTAACATGCAGAAATTGATCAGCTTGAATTTCAAACCAAAGTGTATAACGGTGTCAACTTATTTCAGGCAATGTCACAGCCCACAGAATTTACAGACCAAATAAACTTGCATCGCTTGTACAAACACAGGTACACTTGCTTTATAAGGATGCTACTGTGAGAGGGTTTAACAGTTTCGTGCCTGTCAGACACAGGTACTCTTGTTTATCAGAACATTTCAGCATACGGTTAAATAGGCTTAACTAACTCTAATTCAGGTGGCCACCACTCCACTTAGAACTTTAGTACCCCCTTGTAGTGGAGACCATCTATGCGGTATCCCAGAATGGAACACAGGATTGCCCAACATCAGCAGAGGGGCCATCGGGCTGCCAGCGAGTAAGACATACAGGGAACCTCTCCTCATCGGGTGCCCCAACTCTACAGTCCCCCAACATGAGGGCTTCTCTCTCATACAACAGTCACTGCAGGGCAGAGTTCTCAGACGGTCCCTTTGCATCCTCTCTACTCCTAAGGGACTCCTCCCCTGTTATATACATGCCAGGACCCTGCTGGGTTTCTTACTGGATGGACCTCAACTCTCTCTTTATATACCTCAGCTCTCTCTCTATCTCTCTGCATGGCTCTGAATGCAGTGCATCTTCTCTGTCACTTCCATCTGCATGCAGGCTTCATCTCCATAGCAGTCCCCCCTAGCATGGTTATGGATGATTTACCTGTCTGTCCATCTAGCTTCACTATATAAATAAAGAAATTAAATTATCTTTTCATTTGTGGTCTTATATTCCCATCTAGTGAACAAAGTTGGAATTAAAATATCACTTTCACTTTAATAGAAAATCCCCAGATAAATATGCCCTCCCCTGCTATACAAGATAATGTTCCCCTCTCCTGCTGTGTCAGGCAACGTGCCCCTCTCCTGCTGTGCCAGACAATGTGCCCCTCCCCTGCTGTGCCAGACAATGTGCCCCTCTCCTGCTTTGCCATACAATGTGCCCCTCTCCTGCTGTGCCAGACAATGTGCCCCTCTCCTGCTGTGCCAGACAATGTGCCCCTCACCTGCTGTGCCAGACAATGTGCCCCTCTCCTGCTGTGCCAGACAATGTGCCCCTCTCCTGCTGTGCCAGACAATGTGCCCCTCTCCTGCTGTGCCAGACAATGTGCCCCTCACCTGCTGTGCCAGACAATGTGCCCCTCACCTGCTGTGCCAGACAATGTGCTCCTCTCCTGCTGTGCCAGACAATGTGCCCCTCACCTGCGGTGCCAGACAATGTGCCCCTCTCCTGCTGTGCCAGACAATGTGCCCCTCCCCTGCTGTGCCAGACAATGTGCCCCTCCCCTGCTGTGCCAGACAATGTGCCCCTCTCCTGCTGTGCCAGACAATGTGCCCCTCTCCTGCTGTGCCAGACAATGTGCCCCTCTCCTGCTGTGCCAGACAATGTGCTCCTCTCCTGCTGTGCCAGACAATGTGCCCCTCTCCTGCTGTGCCAGACAATGTGCCCCTCTCCTGCTGTGCCAGACAATGTGCCCCTCTCCTGCTGTGCCAGACAATGTGCCCCTCTCCTGCTGTGCCAGATAATGTGCCCCTCTCCTGCTGTGCCAGACAATGTGCCCCTCACCTGCTGTGCCAGACAATGTGCCCCTCTCCTGCTTTGCCATACAATGTGCCCCTCTCCTGATGTGCCAGATAATGTGCCCCTCTCCTGCTGTGCCAGATAATGTGCCCCTCTCCTGCTGTGCCAGACAATGTGCCCCTCTCCTGCTGTGCCAGACAATGTGCCCCTCTCCTGCTGTGCCAGACAATGTGCCCCTCTCCTGCTGTGCCAGACAATGTGCCCCTCTCCTGCTGTGCCAGACAATGTGCCCCTCTCCTGCTGTGCCAGACAATGTGCCCCTCACCTGCTGTGCCAGACAATGTGCTCCTCTCCTGCTGTGCCAGACAATGTGCCCCTCACCTGCTGTGCCAGACAATGTGCCCCTCTCCTGCTGTGCCAGACAATGTGCCCCTCTCCTGCTGTGCCAGACAATGTGCCCCTCTCCTGCTGTGCCAGACAATGTGCCCCTCTCCTGCTGTGCCAGACAATGTGCCCCTCTCCTGTTGTGCCAGACAATGTGCTCCTCTCCTGCTGTGCCAGACAATGTGCCCCTCTCCTGCTGTGCCAGACAATGTGCCCCTCTCCTGCTGTGACACACAATGTTTCACTCTCCTGCTGTGCCAGACAACGTGCCCCTCACCTGCTGTGCCAGACAATGTGCCCCTCTCCTGCTGTGTGCCAGACAATGTGCCCCTCTCCTGCTGTGCCAGACAATGTGCCCCTCTCCTGCTGTGCCAGACAATGTGCCCCTCTCCTGCTGTGCCAGACAATGTGCCCCTCTCCTGCTGTGCCAGACAATGTGCCCCTCTCCTGCTGTGCCATACAATGTGCCCCTCTCCTGCTGTGTGCCAGACAATGTGCCCCTCTCCTGCTGTGCCAGACAATGTGCCCCTCTCCTGCTGTGCCAGACAATGTGCCCCTCTCTTGCTGTGCCAGATAATGTGCCCCTCTCCTGCTGTGCCAGACAATGTGCTCCTCTCCTGCTGTGCCAGACAATGTGCCCCTCTCCTGCTGTGCCAGACAATGTGCCCCTCTCCTGCTGTGCCAGATAATGTGCCCCTCTCCTGCTGTGCCAGCCAATGTGCCCCTCTCCTGCTTTGCCATACAATGTGCCCCTCTCCTGCTGTGCCAGCCAATGTGCCCCTCTCCTGCTGTGCCAGACAATGTGCCCCTCTCCTGCTGTGCCAGACAATGTGCCCCTCTCCTGCTGTGCCAGACAATGTGCCCCTCTCCTGCTGTGCCAGACAATGTGCCCCTCTCCTGCTGTGCCAGACAATGTGCCCCTCTCCTGCTGTGCCAGACAATGTGCCCCTCTCCTGCTGTGCCAGACAATGTGCCCCTCTCCTGCTGTGCCAGACAATGTGCCCCTCTCCTGCTGTGCCAGACAATGTGCCCCTCTCCTGCTGTGCCAGACAATGTGCCCCTCACCTGCTGTGCCAGACAATGTGCCCCTCACCTGCTGTGCCAGACAATGTGCCCCTCACCTTCTGTGCCAGACAATGTGCCCCTCTCCTGCTGTGACACACAATGTTTCACTCTCCTGCTGTGCCAGACAACGTGCCCCTCACCTGCTGTGCCAGACAATGTGCCCCTCTCCTGCTGTGCCAGACAATGTGCCCCTCACCTTCTGTGCCAGACAATGTGCCCCTCACCTTCTGTGCCAGACAATGTGCCCCTCTCCTGCTGTGCCAGACAATGTGCCCCTCACCTGCTGTGCCAGACAATGTGCCCCTCACCTGCTGTGCCAGACAATGTGCCCCTCTCCTGCTGTGCCAGACAATGTGCCCCTCTCCTGCTGTGCCAGACAATGTGCCCCTCTCCTGCTGTGTCAGATAATGTGCCCCTCTCCTGCTGTGCCAGACAATGTGCCCCTCTCCTGCTGTGCCAGACAATGTGCCCCTTTCCTGCTGTGCCAGATAATGTGCCCCTCTCCTGCTTTGCCATACAATGTGCCCCTCTCCTGCTGTGCCAGATAATGTGCCCCTCTCCTGCTGTGCCAGACAATGTGCTCCTCTCCTGCTGTGCCAGACAATGTGTCCCTCTCCTGCTGTGCCAGACAATGTGTCCCTCTCCTGCTGTGCCAGACAATGTGTCCCTCTCCTGCTGTGCCAGACAATGTGTCCCTCTCCTGCTGTGCCAGACAATGTGTCCCTCTCCTGCTGTGCCAGATAATGTGCCCCTCACCTGCTGTGCCAGACAATGTGTCCCTCACCTGCTGTGCCAGACAATGTGTCCCTCTCCTGCTGTGCCAGACAATGTGCCCCTCACCTGCTGTGCCAGACAATGTGCCCCTCTCCTGCTGTGCCAGACAATGTGCCCCTCTCCTGCTGTGCCAGACAATGTGCCACTGTTTCCTGTTACTTTTATCTCCATTCTATTCAATCGTAAAACATAAAGTAAAGTATATTTAATAAATCAGCACTTACCCATGCTGGTGTATCATGGAGTGATCCTGGGAAATGATCAATGCTCAAAACAAATTTGAATTTGCAGATAGAAAATAACATCTCTGTTTTCAGCTGTATGTGTAAATGTGGACCTACAAACGGCCATGGTGGGGGAAGACTGACCCAGCGGATATATGGAGGGAGCTGTCTTTTTATTGTATCACTGTCTATGCTTCATATAGTTGGTCGTCCCGAGGGATGATTGCCCTTGGAGATAGTTATTAAAGTTACACCTGAAAACTTTTAATGAATGTTATTGCAGAAGTTTCTTACTTTCCCTGCTTTAATACAACTTCAAAGCTCCAGCTCTCTCTTGCAAACGTTTGGTGTGAGTGTGAACCCCCTTTATACAAAATGATCCCTCCACTAAACTGAGCAATTTCGGGCCTCAAAGTAGGACAGCTTAAATCAATTTAATGGGTCATGATGGACTTTCTGTGGGGTTGGTTAGAGCTGTGTCTTATTTACAGGCATTTGAGGAACACATATCCACAGCATTCTCTGCTACTCATGCATGTCTGTAGATGTACTTTAACTCTGTCCGCGGTCACATGCTCCAGGGATCTTTAGACTATAAAAGATATTTGTGATTGAGCCAATGCTCAGCCAATCCGTGCATTCCACTAACTAGTCAGTGCAGCTGTAAACCAACCAAACATCCGGCATTTGGTGGGACAGTCTTCCACATGATGTCAGAAAGGTGGGACATTTCGGTGTCCCCAGAGTTTTTGGTTTTAGAGTTTCTGTTCAGCCTCTGACATCCTGCTGTCCTCCTCCCTGGTCACTTCCTCACACTCCCGCCTTCAAGACTTCTCCCGCACCTCTCTACTTCCTTGGAAAGCCCTCCCCCACTCAACCTATCACTCTCTATTGCTCCAAGTCTTAAAAATGCCCTTAAAACCCACCTTAAAACCCACCTCTTCAGTCAAGCATATCATTTGGTTTAAGCAACTTAAACCTTCACAGGTCACATGCTGCCAAATCCAAGCTCTAGCACTTGTGATCCCTCCTCTCTTGTCCCCGCTCCTGTCCTTTAGAGTTTAAGCTCACAAGTACTGGACTCTCTTTCCTGTTGTCTCCTGTTCTCACAATATTTAGTTTGAGCTATGTAGCATCTAGTTTGTATTGGTGCACTGTACACAAAGTTCCTTGTCTGTAATGTTACCCTGTACAGCGCTACAAAATTACACAGGGCTATATAAATAAACAGAAATAAGAACAATAATAAGAATTGGGTTATGTGAACTGAGCATCTCAGAAAACAACAAATGTCCTTCTACATGACTATTATATCTTAATAAAAGGGACTGTACACCCAACTGCAATAATAAGGCAGCGAGGAGTTGGAGATAAATTAATAGAACCCTCACAGTATACCTTTTATTGGCTTTTGATAGTAGTCACCCACACTCTCACTCAGACACACTTTTGAGGGCCTCAATTTTGCTACTGGTTCTGGGGGGTCTATAACAGTTGGCTTTAAAAACAATTAAACAAAACCCTCAAAGTATACCAACGTATCACCTTTCTCCCACTCCCGCTGTTTCCTGGGCCTCAATATTGCTACTGGTTTTGGAGATCTATTAACAGTTGAGCTTCTGTATACCAATGGTTTAGCTGTTTTTGCAAGCCTTCTGTTAGTGTGAATAACACTACAGTGCAATAAAGTTTACACGTTAAGACACACTTCTTACAGAATATTCTGTGTGCCCCTATTTTTTAAAATGAACTCACAATGCCAAACTGTAATGGGTCTGGTCCTGTGTCTAGTGGAAGAACTTCCAACTCAAGGGAGAGAAGCAGCTGCAGAACTACCGGTGTTGTCAGTAGCAGTCATGGCATTAGGCTGAAGTTTCCTTTATTATCCATTAGACATGTGTTGACCAACCAGCCAGCAGTCTTGAACTGTTTGACACAAACCTCAGACTCCACAGTAAACAGAAGCCAGTCATCAGGTGGGTTCTCAGACACCACCATTCTATGGAAAGAGCAGCAACAATCATTGCAGCCCTCTCATTTCCGGAATCTACCTCTTTCCTTTGCTGCACCACATGCCCGAGAGATACTGGCATCACTCTTCTCTTACCCTCAACCGCTGTTTAGTGACAAAGAAGGCTTGGAGGATAGTTAACGGTTGGAGGCCAGTAGGGATGAGCGAATCGAATCCAAATTTGTTACGAATTTCAGGAAAAATTCGATTCTCAACGAATCTGAATATCGCCCCGATTCGATCACGTGAATCGCTCCTTAAACTCCTTTTAGTGCGGTCCAGGCTATCTAAAATGGTGGATCCACATGTCAGGACATGTCCCATGGAGCAAGGTATCCTCAGAAGGTCACATGCAGCCTATTAGCAGTAGGGCATGCTGGTGATGTCCCAGCCCTATATATGCAGTGGCCATCTTGCGGGCACTCATTTCAGCGGTGTATTTCAGCGAGAAAGGGTCAGGGAGAGATAGAGCCAAGGAGAGAAAAAGACAGTAAAAGAAAGAGACAGGGCGAGAAAGAGAGAGAAAGAGACAGGGCAAGAAAGAGCCAGAGAGAGACAGAGATTGACGGTGTACAGTGTGTTTGCATTTGGTTTTATGCCCAGGTCTTGCAAGCCTAGTTAGTGTTACATGTCACACACCTGCCTAAAGTGCTCTTGCTTTTGCACCCAAACCACATTTTAAAGCTTACTGTAGTGCATTTAACTGTCTCCTACTGGGGGGCATCCCATTTAAGGCCATCCGAGATTTTTTGCATTTGGTTTTATGCCCAGGTCTTGAAAGTCAAGTTAGTGTTCAAGGCCAAACACCTAGCCAAAAATATCCACCTCTTGCTTTTGTACAAAAAACCTTGTTTTAAAGCTTGCTTTAGTGCATTTAACTCACCTTGACAGGGGGCATTCCATTAAAGAGCATATGACAGTGTGTTAGCATTTGGTTTTATGCCCAGGTCTTGCAAACCTACTTAGTGATACGGGTCACACACCTGCCAATAGTTCTTTTGCTTTCCTACCAAAACCACATTTTAAAGCTTGCTGTAGTGCAATTAACTCTGACCAGAGGCATCCCATTTAAAGCCATCTGAGATTTTTTGCATTTGGTTTTATGCCCAGGTCTTGCAAGCCTAGTTAATGTTAAAGGCCCCACACCTGGCCAAACATAAACACCTCTTGCTTTTGTACAAAAACCTTGTTTTAAAGCTGGCTGTAATGTATTTAACTGCCCTCACCAGGGCATCCCATTTAAGGGCATCTGGGAGTTTTTTTTGCATTTGGTTTTATGCCCAGGTCTTGAAAGCCTAGTTAGTGTTTAAGGCCCCACACCTGGCTAAAAATATCCACCTCTTGTTTTTGTACCAAAACCTTGCTTTAAAGCTGGCTGTAATGTATTTAACTGGCCCTCACCGAGGGCATCCCATTTAAGGGCCACTGAGAGTTTTTGCATTTGTTTTTTTGCCCAGGTCTTGAAAGCCTAGTTAGTGTTAAAGGCCACACAGAACTACACACCTGCTTAACCCTTTAAGTGCCAGCCTACCTGCAGCTTTTGTCACCCTCTGTTGCCAGACCATGTTTCACTATTTTGCGCTACACATGTTCAACTGTGATTTTTGAAAGGATTTCCAGGGATTTCACAGGAAAATGATATATTGTTTTTTTTCAAGAGAGTCTGGGCTTCAACAGGAATTCTCTTGTTTGGCCTTTTTTTTAGTGTATTCTCAATACTTTTTGGTGAAATATGTGCAAAAAAAATAAAAAAAATCTATTTTTTGCAATTTGTAGTGTTTTTTTGTAATAAAAAATGTAAGTTTGTCAATAGAATTTTATTGCATGCAAAACCCTAATTTCTCCCAGTCACAGCGGTACCACATATGTATAGGTAGACACCCTTTCCTGCCCAGGAGACTCCCCCAAACTGAAACAGCGGTTTAGGAGATTTTCAGATAAAATACAACTATGCTATGCAATATGCGCACCTTGCTGTCTTTCCAGAAAAAGAACCCTTTAAATTTGAAATACCCCCACAAACTATATATTCTCTGGAAGTATACACCTCAAGCTTTCTAGGCGTACCAGGTTTGTTGACATGGGCGCAATTTTCTGGAAGTAATCCCTCAATCAATTCTTTGGTTGAACAGAGTTTCCCTAAAAAAGAATAAAAAAGAAGAATCAAAGCCACATTTTGCTAAAAAAACTATATGCAAAAAGAAAAAAACAAGTAAAATCTGAAAAAGCAACATCCCCCGAACAGAACAATACCCAACATGCATAGGTTCTGTCAAGGGAAGAGTTGCCAAACACCCCAAAGTAAAGCATGAGCATAACGGTAATTTTACTTAAAAATTTCAGCTCTGCAGACAAAGTGCGCACCTTGCGATTTTTAAACCAAAACAACCCTTTAAATTTAGAATATCCCCACAAACCATATATTCCCTGAAAGTACACATGTTAAGCTTTCTAAGAGTACTGAGCTTGTTGTAGTGGGCTCATCTTTCTGGAAGTAATCCATTGAAGAATTCTTAGGTTGCACAGGGTTTCCCTAAAAACAATTATAAGAAAAGCAGAATAAAGACCATGTTTTCCTAAAATATCAATATGCAAACAAGAAAAAACAAGCTAAATCTGAAAGCGCAAGGTCCCCCGAGCAGAACAATACCCAACATGCATAGGTACTATTAACCCTTCTAATTGCCAACCTACTTGAAGTTTTGTCACCCTCTGTTGACAGGTCATTTTTTTTAGACAATTGTCTCCTTTATTTTAAATAAAACCTTTTTTTTTTTTAATGAAAGCCATATTGCATGTGATAGCCCCATTTCTTCCGATTACAACGGTACCACATATGTATCGGTAGCCCCCCCATTCTTGCCCCCCGGGAGGGGGGACCCTATGTAATTTTTTTGGAATTTTAAGGGTTAGGGTTAGGCTAACCCTAAACCTTAAAAATAAAAAAAAAATGACGTAGGGTCCCAACTCCTGGGGGGGGGGGGCCCTTTCAGGCTCTCCCCTGAAGCTGAAGAGGCTGGGGGGGGGGCGATCGGAGGCCCCCCCCAGTGAAGAGGAGACCCGGAGGGAGGCAGCGCGACTGCAGGTAAGTAAATGTCATTTTTATTTATTTATTTTTTGCCAAACGGGGGGGGGGGGGGGGGGGGCTATTCCGGATGGCACCAAGTTAAAGAGGAGACCCAGCCGGATCCAACGAGGGGTCAGGTGAGTATTTTTGATTTTTTTTTTTTTTTACTAGCAGGGGGGAAAGTCAAGCACGTAGATTCTACGTGCTTGGCACTTAAGTGGAGTGGAAGCGAGCACGTAGAATCTACGTGCTTGGCACTGAAAGGGTTAACCCTTTCGCTGCCAGCCTACCTGCAGCTTTTGTCACCCTCTGTTGCCAGACCATGTTTCACTATTTTGCGCTACACATGTTCAACTGTGATTTTTGAAAGGATTTTCAGGGATTTCCCAGGAAAATGATATATTGTTTTTTTCAAAAAAAGTCTGGGCTTCAACATGAATTCTATTGTTTGGCCTTTTTTTAGTGTATTCTCAATACTTTTTGGTGGAATATGTGCCAAAAAATATGTATAATAAAAAATGTTTGTCAATAGAATTTTATTGCGTGCGAAACCTTAATTTCTCCCAGTCACAGCGGTACCACATATGTATAGGTAGACACCCTTTCCTGCCCAGGAGACTCCCCCAAACTGAAACAGCGCTTTAGGAGATTTTCAGATAAAATACAACTATGCTATGCAATATGTGCACCTTGCAGCTTTTCCAGAAAAACAATCATTTACCTTTAAAATACCCCCCGCAAACTATATATTCTCTGGAAGTATACACCTCAAGCTTTCTAGGTGTACCAAGATTGTTTATGTGGGCTTAGTTTTCTGGAAGTAATACCTCAATGTATTCTTTGGTTGCACAAAGTTTCCCTAAAAAAGAATAAAAAGGAAGAATCAAGCCACATTTTCCTAAAAAAAACTATATGCAAACAAGAAAAAACAAGTAAAGTCTCAAAAAGCAACATCCCCCAAACAGAACAATACCCAACATGCATTGCTACTGTCAAGGGAAGAGTTGGCAAACCCCATGCGCATAACAGTAATTTTACTTGAAAATTTCAGCTCTGCAAACAAAATGGGCACCTTGCAATTTTTCAACCAAAACAACCCTTTACATTTGGAATATCCCCCATAAACTATATATTCCCTGAAAGTACACATGTTAAGCTTTCTAAGAGTACCCAGCTTGTTGTAGTAGGCTCACCTTTCTGGAAGTAATCGCTCAAAGAATTCTTATGTTGCACAGGGTTTCCCTAAAAAAATGAATTAAAAAAATGAATAAATTACATGTTTTCCTAAAATATAAATATGCAAACAAGAAAAAACAAGCTAAATCTGAAAGAGCAAGGTCTCCCGAGCAGAACAATACCCAACATGCATAGGTACTATTAACCCTTCTAATTGCCAACCTACTTGAAGTTTTGTCACCCTCTGTTGACAGGTCATTTTTCCCCATTCTGCGCCATGTTAACCGTGATTTTTGCCAGAATTTCCAGGAAAATTATAGATATATATTTTGCAGCACAGTTTAAGCTTGAACATGAAATGTCTTGTTTGTAATTTTTCTACTGTTTCTTTTAATATTTTTGTGTAAAAATAAATAAATAAATATTTTTAGACAATTCTCTCCTTTATTTTAAATAAAACATTTACTTTATTAGAGAAAACCATATTGCATGTGAAAGCCCAATTTCTCCCGATTACAACGGTACCACATATGTATCAGTAGCCCCCCCCATTCTTGCCCAGGAGACCCCCCAAACTGAAAATAGCACTTTATAACATTTACAAATAAAATACAACTATTATCCACACTGTAAACATAAGGGGTTAATTAAAAAAAAAATGACATAGGGTTCCCCCTCCCAGATGGGGGGGGGGGGGGACCAATTATTTGGGGAATTTTAAGGGTTAAAAAACCTTACAAATCCCCAAAAAATCTCATGGACCCCTTACCAGTTCACAAGGGGTTAAATGTTAAATAAAAAAGACACAGACACAAAATGATCTTTTTTTTTTTTTTACTTTACTCACCTCCGATCCTCTGTCCCCCAGCGATCTGCGATGACAGTCTTCTCGGGTGTTTGGAAGAGAGAGCCTGGGGAGGG
This sequence comes from Gastrophryne carolinensis, assembly GCA_027917425.1. Classification (NCBI taxonomy): domain Eukaryota; kingdom Metazoa; phylum Chordata; class Amphibia; order Anura; family Microhylidae; genus Gastrophryne; species Gastrophryne carolinensis. The sequence goes on from CM051234.1 coordinate 3,363,194, forward strand.
GGGGGGGCGATCTCAGCCCTCTCCTCCTCCCCACCTCTCTCCTTCAACCACCCGAGCAGACTGATTTTCTGTCTCGGGTGTCGGCAATAGGAGGCGGCTGCTGGTGACATCACAACGATGTCACCCGCCCCGCCCCCAGGGGGCGGGGCTAGCAGACCCGTTCCAGGAAGTGGGGGGAGGGCAATTTCCGCCCTCTCCTCACCACAGAAGAGGCTGGGGGGGGGGGGCGATCGGAGACCCCCCCAGTGAAGAGGACACCCGTCGGGAGACAGCGCGGCCTCAGGTAAGTAAATGTCATTTTTAATTTTTTTTTTTTTTTTTACAGTTAGCAGCTGCTGCTGCCAAAGTGGGGGGGGGGGCTATTCCAGGGGCTCTCCTGGAGCCATCCGACCCCCATGGGGGATCGAATGGCACCAAATTAAAGAGGAGACCCGGCCGGATCCAACAAGGGGTCAGGTTTAACTAGCAGGGGGGAAAGTCAGGAACAGGAATATACGGAACCTACGTACGAAGGAACATACGTAAGATTGCACGTGCTTGGCACTTAAGTGGAGTAGAAGCGAGCACGTAGAATCTATGTGCTTGGCACTGAAAGGGTTAATAATATCTACCTTTTGCTTTTGTACGAAAAAATTGTTTTAAAGCCTGCTGTAGAACATTTAACTGGCCTAATCTGGGCATCCCATTGAGTTGCATCTGAGAGTTTTTGCATTTTTTATGCCCAGGTGTTGAAAGCTTAGTTAATGTTAAAGGCCTCACAGAGCTACACACTCTACTGTTTTAAGTGTAGTGTAGCTTATTGGTTTCCCCTCATAAACTCAAAGTTTGTCAGACAGAGAAGTGCCAAGATGTGCACAGAGGTGTGGCAGAGGCCTGGATTTATCAGACAGATTAGGGGCGAGTGGCAGCAGGAGTCACAGTGAGAGGCCTGATCTCCCGGTTTCTGCTAGCAGTCGTGTCTTGACCAGCAATGCATCTGCCTTCATCGATTGGTTAACACGGTCCACTTCATCACAAGTGATATTTGATCCCCCCAGTCAACAGTCGGTAGGTTCCTTGGACAAAACCATCAGTTGGCATGGCCGGGAGCAGTCCCTGTCCTTCCATTGCCTCTGTCCTATGCCGTTCCCTCCCCCAATGATGTATATAGCTACTGCCCAGCCAAGAAATGGAAGAGACATCTGCCGCTTCCTTTGTTAGGTGGCCAAGTACAGATGAGGAGAGTGACGTGGGAGGTGGTGTTGCGAGCATTCAGGCTCCTGCAGCAGACACTGTTGATGAACCGAGGAGGACATCAGTGACGTGCAGACACAACTTGATGATGATGAGGCTGTTTACACTTGGGAGCCGGAGGCAGAAGGGGCTTCATCATCATTATTAGTAGAAGAGGGTCGCAGGTTTCCCGTGAGTCAGCAGCTGAGGCAGCAAGGTGGGAGCATAGTTGGCCATCAGCATGGTGGCAGAATTGGAAAGTCTAGAGGCAAACGTGGCCAGGGCCAGGGTAAACCAGCTGTTGAGTAGCAGGCTACACTACTGGGAGGTAGTGGAACAGGGGTTCCTGGAGTTGACGCCAGTAGCAGTGAATTAGTGCGGACCATTGTTGGGAATATCTGCTACTTGCTGGTGTGGCAGTTTTTCATCAAACATCCACAGGGGGGTAACATGGCCACATGCAAGATGTGTAGGCAGAAGGTGAAGCATGGCCAGGGCACTAATTTTGGCACCACGACCCTGCTGCAACATTTGCGGCATCACCAGAAAGCAGCCTGGGAGAACCGAAGGTCCAAAGTGGTGGTCCAGCCTGCGGCATCACCCAGTGGCATGCCGCTCCTAGTTTCAGCTGTCTGTCACAGGCATTAGGGGCTCAATGAATAAAAAAGAGTAAAAAGGGAAACACATACCAGAATTCATTTCAGTCCAAGAACCCTGGTCTCTAACTTTATTGTGCAGCATGAACATACAAAACTAGCTTTTGGGCAACATCCTTTTGCCAGGTTAGGTTAAGGGTTCAATGAGACTGCTGCTGCTGCTACCCCCTTCATTGGCTGTCATAAGTCTTAGGGGCTCAGAGACTTCTGTTACTGCTACCCTGCTTCACTGGCTGTCCCAGGCTGAAGGGGCTAAATTAGTTTACTGTTGCTGCTGCTGTTACCACCTCTGCTGGCTGTCACATCCCTTAGGGAATCATAAAGACTGCTTGTGTTGCTGCTGCTACCTCTCACCACTGGCCTTTACATGCCTTAGGGCTCAGTCTGCTGCTGTTGGGGCAGTTAACCTCCTCCTTTCCTTAGGGGCTCAATGAGACTACTGCTGCTGCTGTTGGTGCTTTTGCTTCCACCTTTTGCCACTGGCCTTACCAAGGTTCCCAACCAGTGGTACTTGAAATAAGGTGGAAAACGGCAAGGCTGTTTCATAAATGGTTTTAGATGTAAAATAGTACTTAATGAGAAAAGGTTGGGGTTGGGGTTCCCTCTATCTACTATTCTGGTTCTTGTTATAGAAATAGTAAATAACCCTCATCAGCTGGTTATATGTATATTTTTATTTGTTACAAATACACTTGCACAACTATTTTTTTTAAAGCTTGTTTCACCTCTTGGTTCCTCAGGCTGTAAATAAAAGGATTCAGCATGGGTGTGATTATGATGTAGGCCATGCTGATCACACGATCATTCTGGGGGGAGTAGTTTGAGGGAGGACGGGAATACATAAAAATGGCAGGGCCGTAAAAGAGACAAACCACCATGAGATGGGAGGAGCAGGAGGAGAAGGCCTTTCTTCGGTTAGCGGTGGTCTTAAGATTTATTACAGCCCAAGAAATGAGCACATAGGAAATCAGTATCAGGATGAAGGGAATAGTAACAGTCACAGAAGCTTGAATGTATAATAAGAGCTCGGCAACAGTGGTACTGGAGCAGGACAGCTTGATAAGTGAAGTTATGTCACAGCAGAAGTGGTGTATCAGACGGTCTTCACAGTATTTTAAATTTGAAATGGTAAAAAGGTGCAACAGTGAATGAAGGAAACCGGACGCCCAACAACTACTTGCCATCAGGACCTGAACTTTTTTATCTATTACTGATGTGTAGTGTAAAGGGTTACAAATAGCTGAATAACGATCAAAAGCCATGATGACCAGAAGAAGAGCTTCAGAGACACCCAGAGCCACAAAGAAATACATCTGGAGGAAGCAACCGAGAAATGAGATGGACTCTGCTCCATGGAGAACTCCAGAGAGCAGCTTAGGTACCGACACTGTAGAGAATGATAGGTCCATCACCGATAAGTTTCCCAAGAAAAAGTACATGGGCGTGTGCAACTGTCGCGAGAGACAAATGGACATCAATAATAGTAAGTTACCCATCCATGTCAGAATGTTTCCAACCAGAATGACGGAGAACAGAGGAAACCGATTTACAGGAAGATCGGAGAAGCCCAGAAGGATAAAACCAAGAGTCATATTTCCCTCCATGGATGAGTGGCCAGAAAACAGTGACACTAATCAAAACAACACAAGAAAAAGCATCAACAATATATTGCTTCATGTACAAAATAGACAGATGGTGCAAAGCTGATGGAAAGTAGGACGATGCAGAGGTCTTCTTCTGTTGTAAAAAAAAAAAAAATATTCTTCTTTTTCTTCCTCCAGTCTGGTCAAAAGAGTGAAGACAAATGGTTACATGGGTTTCCTGAATAAGCCATTTCCTATAATAAACTTAACATGTCATTTTGTGACCTAGAGCCACTTTGCTACCGGTTTCCCTTAAGAAACCTAAGGGCCTGCAGCTGGATTTCATGGCCATGTATCTGGTGGATGAATGTAGAGGGCCAGATGCCACATGTCTGAAGAATTGAGTAGAGTTTGGCGACCCCAAACTGCAAAGTTTGGTGTTCAGCCAAAACTAGAAAAGCTGGTTGATGGGCTACTGAGCAGCCTCAACAAGCTTAACCTAATGCAGAGAGTGCAGCATCAGGAAGTGGCTGTACAACTTACCCGATCTCCGCTATCCAGTCGGTCATTGGCGTTCTTTCCTCCAAAAATTTGTTAAAAAATGTGCATGGCTGTGGCTTCAGAAAGACACTGAAGACACTAAGTGAAGACACTGGTAAGATCTTACAATGTACAGTGTCCTCACTCATGGGGGCAGCTATTAATCTGTTCCCAAAATCTATTTATGGGATCTGAACAATGGACTTTTATGCAAAAAACATTGGGTTATTGATTTGAATTGTAAATAAAAATCAGCTTTACATGATGGCCCCAGAGTGAGGAACTTGTAATATTGTGCATCGCTTACTCAATAGGCAGATCCTGTCAGACCTGGACTTGGACTGGCCAGACGGTTCATTCAAAGTACTGGAAAGCTAACCAGTGGGACAAAGAGTCATCACAAGAGGTCTGTGTAAGAAAGTCTGGGTTTCCATGCACACTTAGGAGTCCAAGAACAAGGGTAAGCTCATTAAATCTTACTTAATCACATATATTTTTCATTACAGGGTGAGACTTTGTCCGGATAAGATAAGGTGCTGCGAAAGCAACACTTAAGGAACATTGTTGCCATCAGTAAAGACATCTTACTTAACCTGGTTTCTACAATATACAACAAGATTCCCTAAATAGACTTTGGGAATGGAACTTAAGGGGCTGGGAGTGCAGAATATATATATATATATATATATATATATATATATATATATATATATTGTAAGCGGGCAAACAATCAGCAGTGACGACAACGGATTTGAACGGCAAAACGGCTTTTATTCAGCAAAGTTCAGTAGATAGTCCAAAGGTTGCAGCATAAATGCAGAAAACAAAAAGGGTTACTTCACCAACCAAATAGTCCTGGGCTGTGTACTCCAGCAAGCTGATCAATTCCAGTCCACTTTACAGGGCGTATCAGCCCTCTGCTCAATGTCCAGTGTTATCCTTCACCACGGTGCAGCTCAGCCTGGGCTCACTCCAACAGGCTGGCCATCAACCCAAGGAAAGGCCGTGTGCTCTCTTCTTATACAGGCTTCCCCTGTAATCAGTGTGCACACTTGTGGAGGCCTTAGAACATGTAACAACCCGTTATGGAATTGGGAAAGTGACCCGGGTCCTGAAAACCCGGGCCGGATTGTGCTTTATGCAACCAAGCAGGGAAGAAACAGACATTTTGATACAATTTACCACATACCCCCCCCCCCTCTTCTTCAGACCCATGGTCTGACAACCTTCAGTGGCCATACAGTGGGTTCGGGACACAGCGACTACATTCCCCGGCTTATGTTCCGCTTTAAAGTTCACTTTTTCAGTCATGGGTACTATTCTCCGCACTCGGTCACCCTGATTGCAGGCCCTCACCCTGGTCGGCCTATTTCAAAATGTGTTGGGGACCACACGTCTAACGGACTTAACGGGGAGGGTTACCAGTTCTGCCGGGGGTACTCCATTGTTGGCAGGAGGGATACACCTTTCCAACAAGGGCCAGAACAAGGGGAAATCCCACCCAACCACGACATCATAGCCCAGGCGTTTTACTACGCCAATCTCATGGGACAATGTTCCCGCGGGGGTCTCAAACTTACCCACTGCAACAGGGTAAGTCACAATATCCCCGTGGATGCAAAGCACGCTCAGCTTTTTCTTTGGTTTGCAACCACCATGCACCAGGTTGGCCCGGACCAAAGTTACCCGGCTACCTGAGTCCAATAATGCCTTTACTGGGCGACCATTCATCTTTATAGACACAACCTGCGTTTCAGATTTTGACCGCGGACTGGCGGCACAACCAGGGTCTGCCAGCAAGGAACTTCTGGGACCCGCGTCACATTCCATGGGTTCAGGGCCAAGGGGGCAATCCGCGGCTATGTGCCCCCACTCACGGCACCTCCAACACTGGGGACCCCGGAACCTCCTTGCCCGGACGTCTTCCCTAGGGTTAGGGGGCCTCTGGGGGTCAGGGACAGTCTTTTGCCCTCTCACAGCTCTCCACACACTTCCCAGGGGAACTTGTTTACTCACTGGTCTGCCGGTCTTGTCTTGTTTACTCACTGGTCTGCCGGTCTTGTCAGGGGCATCCTGAATTTGGCCCTCAGTCGCGACAAATCGTTCCACGACATTAACTAGCTGCTAAACAGTCTGTGGGTCGCCCTGTCCAGCCCATTGCTGTAGCTTCGGTGGCAGTTCCCGAACAAAGTGGTCCCCCACGACTTTTTCGATGATCTGCGCAGGGGTCAAATGCTATGGCTCCAACCACTTTTGGACCAGATGAATTAGGTCCTACATCTGCGATCGGGCAGGTTTATCAACAGAAAAAGTCCAGTTGTGTACTCGCCTTGCCCAAACCGCTGGCGTGACTCCCAGGCGAGCAAGGATCTCCATTTTTAGCTTGGCATAGTCCCGCACATCCTGCTCCCTGAGATCAAAATTTGCTTTTTGCGGCTCACCTGACAGGAACGGTGCAATCACGTCAGCCCATTCCGTGACTGGCAGCTGCTCTCTCTCAGCCATGCGCTCAAACACCGTGAGGTAGGCCTCCACATCATCCTCATGGGTCAGCTTTTGTAGGACCCGCTGTACGGCTCTCCTCGCACCCTCCGACTCAACTGGGCTTCTCTCCGGTTGTGAAAATTTAGCACCACCAGTCTCTCTAATCGCAGCTATCTGTTCCATCAACAGGCGATTTGTCTCCTGCTGCATTTGGAACTGTTGTGCCAGGGCCTGCTGCTGGGCTTGCTGCTGTTGTGCCAGGGCTTGCTCATGCCGGAGGTCAGCTTGTATTAGGTGTTTTATCACCTCCTCCATTTGTTTTTGTTGAGATATCTTGATTGCTGCCTTCGCCAACGACAAGCAAAATGCAGTGCGTTTTGTCACTCCATTGCCCCTAGCAACAGTCACTGTGCCCCTCGCATCCTCCACCAATTGTAAGCGGGCAAACAATCAGTTTGACGACAACGGATTTGAACGGCAAAACGGCTTTTATTCAGCAAAGTTCAGTAGATAGTCCAAAGGTTGCAGCATAAATGCAGTAAGCAAAAAGGGTTACTTCACCAACCAAATAGTCCTGGGCTGGGTACTCCAGCAAGCTGATCAATTCCAGTACACTTTACAGGGCGTATCAGCCCTCTGCTCAGTGTCCAGTGCTATCCTTCACCACGGTGCAGCTCAGCCTGGGCTCACTCCAACAGGCTGGTCATCTCCCAAGGAAAGGCCGTGTGCTCTCTTCTTATACAGGCTTCCCCTGTAATCAGCGTGCACACTTGTGGAGGCCTTAGAACATGTAACAACCCGTTATGGAATTGGGGAAGTGACCCGGGTCCTGAAAACCTGGGCCGGATTGTGCTTTATGCAACCAAGCAGGGAAGAAACATACATTTTGATACAATTTACCAATATATATATATATATATATATATATATATATATATATATAACTGCTTTGATGGTTCAGAATTTATATTTACATTATTGATACAGCTTGATCTAATCAGAGACTGTGAAAAATGGGCAACCACCTGCCCAAGTGTCTTACCCAAGAGAAGCTGTTAGATGGAGAAAAATTTGCTGTTGAATTGGTAGCAGCGTGCGAAGGCTCTGTGCATGTAGAAAAGTTTAAAAAGATGATGAAAGTATGTAGGCTAAGCAGATATGGCAAATTGAATTTTGAAGAATGGCAAGAAGTGCTTAGGAATAGACAAGGAATGTAAAAAGATGAGAATTTGTTGGGTAGTGCCCCAGCGTTGTGTAAAACTGCAAAATATGTTGGTGATTTTAAAATGATGAGAGATAAATTGTTTTTAATAATGGTGACTTTTTGGGTATAGAAGCGTTGTGTCGAGCGCCAGCCACGCCCTACATTCTGCTTAAGTGTTGGTGCTGTGATGGCCTCTCTGAAATAAATAACAATGAGGAACTGCACTGCGGGGTCTGTGGGGGGGCGCGGCCAATGGAGAAGTTGACATGCCTTCCTCCACCCTTGTATCCATCGCCTGGAGACTGTTACTGAGCAAATCAAGTCCTACCAGGAAGCTGCCGTACTTGTCCTATGTGTTTCTCCCATGAACTTGCCCCTTTTTCATGTGAAGAAGAGAACCACCGGTGATTCCAAGGTTAAATACCGGATGGTTCAAGACATAAGGGCTGTTAATGAAGCCACTGTTATGAAAAGACCCATAGTACCTAACCCCAACACCCTGCTGTCAGGAGTTCCCTCCACTGCAACAGTATTCACAGTTATTGACACCTGTAATGCCTTCTTTAGTGTGCCTCTACACCCTGATGACCAGTACCTTTTTGATTTTCCTCACCAAAGCACCCAATGGAAGTGGGCGGCCCTACCTCCGGGGCACAGAACAACCCCTACCAGTTCAGTAGGGTCATGGGTCAGGTCCTCAACACTTGGATCAATCAACACACTGAAGTGACCCTTCTGCAGTATGTGGATGACCTTTTACTGTGCGCTGACCACCACCCTGAGGCTAAGGAAGTGGTACCAAGAAAAGGTTGTCCTGGGACATTTTGTGTCACACCAGGGCAAGCACTTGACTGAAGACAGGAAACTTACAATCAGCAAGATGAAGCCACCCAGAACCGCTAAGGCCCTGCAAGCTTTCCTGGGACTCATTTCTTATTGCAGGGTTCGGATACCACACACGTTCCTGCTGATGCAAAAATTGAATCAAGAAGCACTGGAGTTATTTGGACAAGGAAGGAAGACATTATCTCGACCCCGGCATTGGGGTTACCTAACTACATTAAGCCATTCAAGCTGTTTCTCGTTGAACGGGAGGGCCATGCTACTGAATTACCTACTCAAGAGTGTGGGGGGAAACAAAAGCCTCTTGGCTACTACTCGGCATTGCTTGGCCCTGTTGCACGTGGCGCCCCCTCCTGTAGGTGTGCATTGTTTGTGGGTCACGTACTTTTGGACAAGACAGCTGACATGATTTTGGGCCACCCCTTAAAAGTCCTAGCCCCATGACATCTCAGCTTTCTTGCAACAGACTCAACCCAAACATCTCTCCCAGGCGAGAGACACCTGAGGCTCCAAGCCTCCATTCTAATTCTGGACAACGTCACCCTGACAAGGTGTTAGATTTTAAACCCTTCCACTCTTCTTCCGATTTCAAGGGGAGTATGATACTTACAGTGATGAGTTTTTTCTGCTATCCACCACACCCTGGGATCCACTGAGGTCCAATCCACATGATTGCTTTAGGATGATGGCTGAGAAGACAGTGGGGATACCGTCAGTGTGGACAAACCTTTGCCCGATGCAGAAATGACCCTTTTTGTGGATGGAAGCAGATATGCCGATGACCATAGAAAATTCCACACAGGTTGTGCAGTGACAACACATACTGAAATACAATGGAAACAGGCCATTGAACCTGGCTTGTTAGCACAAACCACAGAGCAAATTGCACTTACAAAGGCTTGCCAGCTGGCAGAGGGCAGGGAGGCAAACATTCAAACAGACTCCAGGTATTGTTACGGAGTGGCCCACTGTGGGCCGCAAGAAAATTTATGAGGTGAAAGTGAAAGGAGAGGGCATGGTGAGGTTGATGGTGGGTATAAGAGTGCCTGAGAAACAGGCTGCCGAGGAAGGTCAGGCCCAGACATCAACAGAGAAGAACTTACTTTGTACGTCCTCCCTTGGTGAAGAACTCTGGAGGGGCACAGGCCATGGCTACAAGTGAAGACAAAAAAAGACAGAAGAATTTGGAGATAGAGGAGGACAGCCCAAGACCCAGATGACATCGAGGACCCTCTGGAAAACCTTGCTTGACAAGTCATTTTTCCTGAAATAGTACAATGGGCACATGGACAAGACCACAGGTCAGAAATGCAAGTGAATCATCTGATTGAAGCCTACTGGTTCGCACCAGGTATCACTGTACCTACGGCAAGATATGCAGTGAGTTGTCTAATTTGTGGACAGTGCAACCCTGGATAAACCAAGAAAACACAGCAGAAACATCTGGCAAAACCCCTTTACCCTTTCCAAATGATTCAATTTGACCACATCCAGATGCCACCCTGCTTGGGATTTGAATATGTGTTAGTGATCATTGATATGTTCTCAGGGTGTCCTGAAGCCTACCCAGTATCAAACCAGTCAGCCAAACTGACAGCCAAGAAGCTACTAGGGGAAGTGGTATACCATTTCGGTCTGCTAGAAGTGATAGAGTTGGAAAACTGCCCCACTTTCACAGCAAATCTAACTAAAGAAATCTGGGCAGCAGTAGGCTCTCACTTGGCCTTTCACACCCCTTACCACCCCCAGAGCAGCAGAAAGGTAGAGAAATTAAATGGAACAATAAAGAATAGAGTGTTGAAAGCAAAATGAGAGACAGGGAAACCCTGGATAGAAGTGTTACCATTAGCCCTGTTCAGTATTAGACACACTCCAAGGGGGTGGAAAAGTTGTCACCATATGAGATTTAATTTGGGTCTAGTCCAAGATTGGGACTGTATTTCCCACAGCAACTGTGCATGAAATATGATAACCTGTCTAGCTTTGTTATTGCCCTGACAAAACTTTTGTCTGAAATACACTCTCGAGTTTTCTCATCCATTCCAGATCCAGACCAGGAAGACAGCACATATAGCTTGCTGCCCGGTGACTGGGTGTTTGTGAAGATTGGAACCCAGATTTGAGGGACTATTCCATGTCCTGTTGATGACACCTATGTTTGCCAAGCTGGAGAAGAAGGGATCTTGGATCCATGCTTCACACTGCCAGAAAACTTCCATTGAAAATCATGACTAAGTATCTGTGGTAACTAACGTTGTGCAATAGTGTTATTATACCTACAGTGGAAGGGGAAGATGTAGCAGTAACTAAAGAAGTAAAAGAGAAGTTGGCCAGCCAGGAGGCAATTTTGACCCTCATGTTTACTTAGGAGTGCCCAGGGTTGTACCAGATGAATTCAAGGCTAGAGACCAGGTAAAAGGAGGATTTGAGTCTTTTTTTAGCTCCTATAGTGACTATTATTAAAAACATTGATTGGATAAATGATCTCTACACAAAGTTTTGTAAATGCAACTAGATATGCATTGAAATGAATGGCAGAAAAATTAGGCCCAACCTAAACTATGACATTCCAGAACCGAATGGCACTGGATAAGGTGCTGGCACAAAGGGGGGGGGGGGGGAGTTTGTAAGATGATAGGTGAGAATTGCTGCATCTACATACCAGGCAATTTAGGCCCAAATGGAAAGACCACAATAGCCATTCAGAAATTAGATAGCCCAGCTAAAGAGGTGAAAAAGAACTCAGGAGTGGATGAACCCTGGAACCAGTATTTTACTAAGTTCTATGCTTAATGGAAAGGAATTTTGGTTTAAATTGCTTTGGTAGTCCTTGTTGTGATTTTTGTTTCCTAATCTGTGTCTGTTGTATTTTTCCATGTGTCTGGAGAATGACGGAAAAATCCATAGATGCTTTAGTTTTAACCCTGCTATGATTGTGGCTCTAACTGGCATGGACCCTGATAAAGGAGATGATAAACCATATGCTTCACTTCTGACAGAGGAGAGATTGCAGAAGGAAATCGAGTAGCTCATTAACAAATATCAGGACTATCTGACCCCAATCTAACACTTTTCTCCCTTGACTTAGAGGTAACATCTGACCACCATATGAGAGCCATGAGGAGAGCTATCCGCTAGAGGGAGGGCTCAATCAGGCATTAAAAGAGTTCCAGATCATATGGACAGATGATAGTGTCAGGAGCCTCCGTGTGATTGGGGAGGTAGGGAATGTTCAAGAGAGGACTGTGAAGTATGGAGGTCAGTTGGTGGTTTCTTAGCTCAGGTTTCAGTGATTAACGTGTGAAATTCCCATTCATTTGTTTAAGTGCATTTCATCGCAATGTAAATTAAGTATAAAGCTTCAAAAGGGGGACCCCCTTTTGAAGCTGTGGGTGCACGGCGGAGCGCACGGGGGCAGCAGTGTGGCCTATGTGGATCTTTGCTTGTACATGGCGGAATTTATCCTATTTTCTTTGTAATTGATCTTATTGTCTAAAAATCTGTTTGCAAGCCCTTGTTTCACATTTGTTCCTATATTGGGATTAGTCTTTGTTTGAATTTGCACATGTATTAACTTTGCATATTGGCACTAAGCACTTTATTTTTTATGGATATTAATTGAATTGGGATGAGCGATCACCAATTTAGTCTCGCATCTTAGGCATTAGGTATTTATATATTTTTAAAATTCTTAGATTACTATCTTGTAAAAAACTTTCTGCTTAGATCATTTTTCTGGGGGTAGTGTCATTTAATATGGCTTGCTTAATGTTTGATTGTATTACCTTTTAAGTTTATTTTGTCACCAGTATAATTACCTAGTATTAGTCTTATTGTATATTGTAATATTCAGGTTGAATGAATTTATGCTCATTGTGTAGCAAGGACCAACAATAGGACAGTGCGGTGCAAATGGAAGTGTCCCTGAACACGTTGGAAGGGAACGCAAGGCACACCGTGCTTCATGCAGCCAGCCTGGAAAGAGACACATAAAATCTTACATGTGTTAGAGGAAATATATTTGAATACACACTTTCAGGAAGAAGTTTGCCAATCGTTTACAGAAGATCGTCTACAGGTGAATCTATACCCGAGTACACCAATGCATTATTGTAGTCATTATTGTAGTCATAGGGGCCACCTTGCTCAGGATTCACTGAGCGACAAAAATTGAGCAGCCATTTAACTGGCGTGCCCCGGAGTAGTGGCCACCTCCGTAGGTAATTCAAGTTACTAAAATAGGTGGGATAAAAACTCTGGGACTGGTCGACACTGGGCCCCATGTCTCCACCATGGCTACGGACTTTTATCAAGAATATTTTTCTGGGGTGACCAAGAAGACTCATGTACCGTGGTTGTCTCTGACTGTGGCTATCCACCTTCCTCTACCTGTGGAAGGGGTGGTGTGGTTGAAAATTCGGGTGAGAAGCAAGTGTAGCAAAGTGACATTGAAGGGCATCATGGTGGTGTGCTCTACTGACCCTCCGAAATTCAGGTGATTCTTGGAATGAACATAATCCCTGAACTAGATGCTGTCTGGGCTAGGATGCTTGGGGAACACTACTGGTACCTCGCCCCATGATGATCCCCTCAACAGCCGGCTCTCATAGCCATCAGACAACTCTTTCACTCCATCCACGTCGCCTCCCATGACCAGTCCCGGACTCCCAGCCATGGAGAAGGAGATGGAGGACAGATTTCCACCGTCAGGGTAAGCTACTCTCTCGCTACCACACTATAGGCGTAGGGTTACACAATCTGCCTTCTAACCTTTCTCCGTCTACCCACAGACATGGACTGCCACCGGCACCGGAACAAATGGGGCAGCCCCAGGCAACCACAAAGAACCGCAGGAAAGTCATCCCAGAACCACTCATGAGGGGAGTCTACAGTTTCCAGGTGTGGGCCCATGTCTCCCTTTCATCACTGGTAAGTGACTAGTGTATTAATAAACACAAAAACACACTGGTTTCTACACAATTGGGCAATACACTCATAAATGTATTTAAAAAACTACATCAAATCCACATATGTACACAGCCCTATAACATGCCTAGACAATAACTGTTAAGTACTGACTGCTGGTAAATGATAATACATTCTGAATATCATAATAATCTGTTTCAAAAATACCTGGATATTAACAGACTATCAGAAACACAACACCTCCCCCCCCCCCCGATCAACTATATAAATAATACAAAAAGCTCACAGGATTAAAATTTGTTTATTCGATTACAATTATACTTTATTAGGGATTAATATGTGATTTTGTGGCATAGTATCTGGTTGGCACTGGCCCTTTATACACATGAATTTCAATCCTGTGAGTTTTCTTGTACATTTATGAGTGTAGTTCCCAATTGTGTAGAAACTAGTGTGTTTTTGTGTTTAGTTGTGATTTGAGTTTCTACCGGAGCAACTCATTATAAAATTATTTATAATTATTTGTGCCTGCCTCTTGTTTTGTTGTACTGACTAGTGCCTCAGAGTCAGCGGTGGGAAAGTTGGAAATGGATAGAGCGGGCATGTGGCAAAAACATGATGGAGAGAGGGGGCATGTGAAGGATATAAAGTGTAGTAGAGATAGAAAGCAGAGAGCTGAGCAGGGAAAAAAAGGAAATGATGCAGAGATAGAAGCAAAATATATAGATATGAGCTTGCCCAATCCTGACCAGCTATTCTACTGTTAATGGGCCCCTCTGCTGCTGTGCCAGACAATGTGCCCCTCTCCTGCTGTGCCAGACAATGTGCCCCTCTCCTGCTGTGCCAGACAAAGCGCCCCTCTCCTGCTGTGCCAGACAATGTGGCCCTCTCCTGCTGTGCCAGACAATTTGCCCCTCTCCTGCTGTGCCAGACAATGTGCCCCTCTCCTGCTGTGCCAGACAATGTGCCCCTCTGCTGCTGTGCCAGACAATGTGCCCCTCTCCTGCTGTGCCAGACAATGTGCCCCTCTCCTGCTGTGCCAGACAATGTGCCCCTCTGCTGCTGTGCCAGACAATGTGCCCCTCTCCTGCTGTGCCAGACAATGTGCCCCTCTCCTGCTGTACCAGACAATGTGCCCCTCTCCATCTGTGCCAGACAATGTGCCCCTCTCCTGCTGTGCCAGACAATGTGCCCCTCTCCTGCTGTGCCAGACAATGTGCCCCTCTCCTGCTGTACCAGACAATGTGCCCCTCTCCATCTGTGCCAGACAATGTGCCCCTCTCCTGCTGTGCCAGACAATGTGCCCCTCTCCTGCTGTGCCAGACAATGTGCCCCTCTCCTGCTGTACCAGACAATGTGCCCCTCTCCATCTGTGCCAGACAATGTGCCCCTCTCCTGCTGTGCCAGACAATGTGCCCCTCTCCTGCTGTACCAGACAATGTGCCCCTCTCCATCTGTGCCAGACAATGTGCCCCTCTCCATCTGTGCCAGACAATGTGCCCCTCTGCTGCTGTGCCAGACAATGTGCCCCTCTCCTGCTGTGCCAGAAAATGTGCCACAATGTGCCCCTCAATGTGCCCCTCAATGTGCCAGACAATGTGCCCCTCACCTGCTGTGCCAGACAATGTGCCCCTCACCTGCTGTGCCAGAAAATGTGCCACAATGTGCCCCTCTCCTGCTGTGCCAGACAATGTGCCCCTCTCCTGCTGTGCCAGACAATGTGCCCCTCTCCTGCTGTGCCAGACAATGTTCCCCTCTCCTGCTGTGCCAGACAATGTGCCCCTCTGCTGCTGTGCCAGACAATGTGCCCCTCTCCTGCTGTGCCAGACAATGTGCCCCTCTCCTGCTGTGCCAGACAATGTGCCCCTCTCCTGCTGTGCCAGACAATGTGCCCCCCACCTGCTGTGCCAGACAATGTGCCCCTCTGCTGCTGTGCCAGACAATGTGCCCCTCTCCTGCTGTGCCAGACAATGTGCTCCTCTCCTGCTGTGCCAGACAATGTGCCCCTCTGCTGCTGTGCCAGACAATGTGCCCCTCTCCTGCTGTGCCAGACAATGTGCCCCTCTCCTGCTGTGCCAGACAATGTGCCCCTCTCCTGCTGTGCCAGACAATGTGCTCCTCTCCTGCTGTGCCAGACAATGTGCCCCTCTGCTGCTGTGCCAGACAATGTGCCCCTCTCCTGCTGTGCCAGACAATGTGCCCCTCTCCTGCTGTGCCAGACAATGTGCCCCTCTCCTGCTGTGCCAGACAATGTGCCCCTCTGCTGCTGTGCCAGACAATGTGCCCCTCTCCTGCTGTGCCAGACAATGTGCCCCTCTCCTGCTGTGTCAGACAATGTGCCCCTCTCCTACTCTGCCAGACAATGTGCCCCTCTCCTGCTGTGTCAGACAATGTGCCCCTCTCCTGCTGTGCCAGACAATGTGCCCCTCTCCTGCTGTGCCAGACAATGTGCCCCTCTCCTGCTGTGCCAGACAATGTGCCCCTCTGCTGCTGTGCCAGACAATGTGCCCCTCTCCTGCTGTGCCAGACAATGTGCCCCTCTCCTGCTGTGTCAGACAATGTGCCCCTCTCCTACTCTGCCAGACAATGTGCTCCTCTCCTTCTGTACCAGACAATGTGCCCCTCTCCTGCTGTGCCAGACAATGTGCCCCTCTCCTGCTGTGTCAGACAATGTGCCCCTCTCCTGCTGTGCCAGACAATGTGCCCCTCTCTTGCTGTGCCAGACAATGTGCCCCTCACCTGCTGTGCCAGACAATGTGCCCCTCTCCTGCTGTGCCAGACAATGTGCCCCTCTCCTGCTGTGCCAGACATTGTGCTCCTCACCTGCTGTGCCAGACAATGTGCCCCTCTCCTGCTGTGCCAGACATTGTGCTCCTCTCCTGCTGTGCCAGACAATGTGCCCCTCTCCTGCTGTGCCAGACAATGTGCCCCTTTCCTGCTGTGCCAGACAATGTGCCCCTCTCCTGCTGTGCCAGACAATGTGCTCCTCTCCTGCTGTGCCAGAAAATGTTCTCCTCTCCTGCTGTGCCAGACAATGTGCCCCTCTCCTGCTGTGCCAGACAATGTGCCCCTCTCCTGCTGTGCCAGACAATGTGCCCCTTTCCTGCTGTGCCAGACAATGTGCCCCTCTCCTGCTGTGCCAGACAATGAGCCCCTCTCCTGCTGTGCCAGACAATGTGCTCTTCTCCTGCTGTGCCAGACAATGTGCCCCTCTCCTGCTGTGCCAGACAATGTGCCCCTCTCCTTCTGTACCAGACAATGTACCCCCCTCCTTCTGTGCCAGACAATGTGCCCCTCTCCTGCTGTGCCAGACAATGTGCCCCTCTGCTGCTGTGCCAGACAATGTGCCCCTCTCCTGCTGTGCCAGACAATGTGCCCCTCTCCTGCTGTGCCAGAAAATGTGCCCCTCTCCTGCTGTGCCAGATAATGTGCCCCTCTCCTGCTGTGCCAGATAATGTGCCCCTCTGCTGCTGTGCCAGATAATGTGCCCCTCTCCTGCTGTGCCAGACAATGTGCCCCTCTCCTGCTGTGCCAGACAATGTGCCCCTCTCTTGCTGTGCCAGACAATGTGCCCCTCTCCTGCTGTGCCAGACAATGTGCCCCTCTGCTGCTGTGCCAGACAATGTGCCCCTCTCCTGCTGTGCCAGATAATGTGCCCCTCTCCTGCTGTGTCAGATAATGTGCCCCTCTCCTGCTGTGCCAGATAATGTACCCCCCTCCTTCTGTGCCAGACAATGTGCCCCTCTCCTGCTGTGCCAGACAATGTGCCCCTCTGCTGCTGTGCCAGACAATGTGCCCCTCTCCTGCTGTGCCAGACAATGTGCCCCTCTCCTGCTGTGCCAGACAATGTGCCCCTCTCCTGCTGTGCCAGACAATGTGCCCCTCTCCTGCTGTGCCAGATAATGTGCCCCTCTCCTGCTGTGCCAGATAATGTGCCCCTCTCCTGCTGTGCCAGACAAGGTGCCCCTCTCCTGCTGTGCCAGACAATGTGCCCCTCTCCTGCTGTGCCAGACAATGTGCCCCTCTGCTGCTGTGCCAGACAATGTGCCCCTCTCCTGCTGTGCCAGACAATGTGCCCCTCTCCTGCTGTGCCAGACAATGTGCCCCTCTCCTGCTGTGCCAGACAATGTGCCCCTCTCCTGCTGTGCCAGACAATGTGCCCCTCTCCTGCTGTGCCAGATAATGTGCCCCTCTCCTGCTGTGCCAGACAATGTGCCCCTCTGCTGCTGTGCCAGACAATGTGCCCCTCTCCTGCTGTGCCAGACAATGTGCCCCTCTCCTGCTGTGCCAGACAATGTGCCCCTCTCCTGCTGTGCCAGATTATGTGCCCCTCTCCTGCTGTGCCAGACAATGTGCCCCTCTCCTGCTGTGCCAGATAATGTGCCCCTCTCTTGCTGTGCCAGACAATGTGTCCCTCTCCTGCTGTGCCAGACAATGTGCCCCTCTCCTGCTGTGCCAGATAATGTGCCCCTCTCCTGCTGTGCCAGATAATGTGCCCCTCTCCTGCTGTGCCAGACAAGGTGCCCCTCTCCTGCTGTGCCAGACAATGTGCCCCTCTCCTGCTGTGCCAGACAATGTGCCCCTCTCCTGCTGTGCCAGACAATGTGCCCCTCTCCTGCTGTGCCAGACAATGTGCCCCTCACCTGCTGTGCCAGACAATGTGCCCCTCTCCTGCTGTGCCAGACAATGTGCCCCTCACCTGCTGTGCCAGACAATGTGCCCCTCTCCTGCTGTGCCAGACAATGTGCCCCTCTCCTGCTGTGCCAGACAATGTGCTCCTCTCCTGCTGTGCCAGACAATGTGCCCCTCCCCTGCTGTGCCAGACATTGTGCCCCTCTCTAAAGGACAGTGTGTACTGGGTGTTTCCTCTTATTATTGTCTCTATTCTATTCAATCATAGAACATAAAATAAAGTATATTTAATAAATCAGCACTTACCCATGCTGGTGTCTCACAGAGAAATCAAAACAAAACAAATCAGAATTTGTGGATAGAAAGTCTTGTCTCTAGTAGCTGGATGTGTAGATGTGAATCTACAGACAGCCATGGTGTGGGAAAGACTGACCTGGCGGATATATGGAGGGAGCTGTCTTTTTATTTTATTGCTGTATATGCTTCATCTAGTTATTCGTCTCGAGGGATGGTCGCAGTGTGGAGCTCCCCTTGATGATTAAAAGTTATTAAAGTTACACATGAAAACTTTTAATGAATTTTATTGCAGAAATTTCTTACTTTTCCTGTCTAAATTCAACTTGCAAATGTTTGGTGTGAGGTCCTTAATCTATAAGTATTAACTTATATAGGAACACCTCACCTCAGTCTATAAAAGACATTTGTGATTGAGCCAATGCTCAGCCAATCCATGCATTCCACTAATTAGTCAGCGCAGCTGTAAGCCAACCAAACATCCGGCATTTGGTGGGACAGTCGTCCACATGATGTCAGAAAGGTGGGACATTTCATTGTCCCAAGAGTTTTTGGTTTTAGAGTTTCTGTTCAGCCTCTGACATCCTGCTGACCTCCTCCCTGGTCACCTCCTCACACTCTTGCCTTCAAGACTTCTCCCACACCTCTCTACTTCTTTGGAATGTCCTCCCCCACTCAACCTGTCACTCTCCAGTGCCCCAAGTCCTTAAAATGCCTTTAAAACCCACCTCTTCAGTCAAGCATATCATTTGGTGCAAGCAACTCCTATAACCTTAACAGGTCGCTTTCTGCCAAATCCAAGTTCTAGCACTTTTGAACCCTCCCTTTTGTCACCTCCCCTGTCCTTTAGACTTTAAGCCCACAAGGGCGGGTCTCTCTTTCCTATTGTCTCCCCAATATTTTGTTTGAGCTATGTAGCATCTAGTTTGTATTGGGGCCCTGTAAACAAAGTTACCTTATCTGTATTTATACCCTGTACAGCGCTACGAAATAACATGTCACTATATAAATAAACAGAAATAAAAACAATTATAAGAATAAGAATGCAGCTGCAGCTCAAAAAACAACAAACATCCTACTGCATGATTATTACTTTATTATTATTATTACTTTATTACTATTATTAATGATTGGACTGTACACCCAACTGCAATAATACGGCCTAAGCCATAGGAAGTTCTGCTGGAAGTAGTTTGATCCACAACGAGGTATGTGATAGTGGGCCATGCAAATGGATCTGGGCCAGGCCCAGGCTGCTCTGGAGGCTATCATGCAGCATTTAAGCAATCTGTCTCAAGTTGTGGGGGAATTCCACCAATGCTACACCCAGCCCAAGGGCCAAATGAATCTCCTGCCGCATCCTCCTGCTACTACTAATGCCCCTGCCACTAACCTTGGTGCTCTGCTGCCACTTCTAGCCCAGGAATAGACAATTGACCTGAACCAAGATCGCCTTCACCAGGATGCATTTTAGGCAACCAAAGGACATTTCCAGTTGTCACCTGTTTTTCTCCTTACAACCCTGCACATACTCCACAGATTTCAACCAGGCACGATTTGTCATCTCTCTGCTTCAAGGGACCCGCAAGCCTGGTTCCACCGTTTGCTAGAACAAAGGGATTCTTCCCTGGACACCTTAAGTTTCCTTAAAACCCTCAGGAAATTGTACGATAATTTGAGAATGTAGAAACACAGTTCTTACCCAGACTGATTCCCTCCTTGGGCCTGGGCTGGACTTTCCTCTCCACTGAAGGATTATGGTACTGAATTCCGGTGTTGGTCAGGGGACACTGGATGGAATGATTCTGCCCTAAATTATCAGTTCAGGCTTGGACTGTCTGATCCCATAAAGCATGAGTTAGCCCGGGTTGGAATTCCTGACATCGCTGCACAGTTCTACGACTTATTGATCCAGATAATTAGTTGCTTAAGATCAAAAATTAGAATGCCCAGCAAAATTATTAGGTAGAAGGAACCTCAACCCCTACCCTACCAGTTCCTGTCTTGCTCTATACAAAGCATAATTACCTGTTACACTTGTCTTCCAGTTGCCCAACTGAAAGATTAAAATTTCTGATATTGTGTACTATGGCGCGTGTAGCTGAGGCAGCCCAAACAGATCTTGAAAAGCTCAAATGTCTCTTCAAATCCTGAAATTCACATCCTGAAACATAATGTTTCTAATCTTCCCTTAGTTGTTGAGGTAGATGCTTCAGAAAAAGCTGTCGGCGCCATTATGTCCCTGTCATACTCCGGTAGCTCTGCAGACATCTGGCTGGTGGCTGTGTGCTGTCATTTGGCTCAGTTACTATTTTAGCAGTAACCAGCAGGTGTCCTGCAATGCTGCCATGACTTGTCAGTCCTCCTTATTTGCTACAGCTGCTGGGGGGTCTTTAAATAAGAAGCTCCTCCCCCCAGCCAGTTTAGGGCCTGTTCCTGCCAAGGGCCTGCTTGCCACTAGGCCTGCTCCTGCCGAGTGCCCGTCTGCTCCTACTGTGTGGCAGACGACTCCAGAACTTACAGCACCTGAGTTGCACCATGAGTCTGACCCTGACCTGCAGCATGTGCCCTGCCCCAAACTTAATCCTGTACCCCAGCCAATGCCAGCTTCCAAATCTCCCCTGACCCTAATGATGCTAGCTTTGCTCTGGATCCTGGTGGTGGAGGGTGGACTGTGGCAGCTGGTTTCAGGTCAATTGCTTCTTTGAACTTTTTGTGGATTTATGGACTGATCATTATAATTGGACTTGTGTCATGTAAGGAGTGTTCTGAGCCCACTCCTAAAGGAGGGGTACTGTCATACTGCAGTAGCTCTGAAGACATCTGGCTGGTGGCACTATTTTTGCAGTCAATAGCAGGTGTCCTGTAAGGCTGCAATGACTTGTCCTCATTAGCTGCAGATTCTGGGGGTCACTAAATAAGCCCCCCCCCCCCCAGCTAGTGCAGCAGTAATATTTATTTGTCTTCTCAAAGTCAGTGGGCCAGCAGGCTCTGTGATCCCATAATCTGCTGGTCCCAATCCTTCCTTTGTTTCCAGCAGACCCCTAGCAATCTGGGTAACTGCCAGCCCTATCTTGGTAAGCTTTAATCTTGCACCTTTCAGCCCCTTGTTCAGGTCTAGTCCCTGTTATGTTTTCAGATTTATGATTGTGATGTGGACGCTGTGTGCTGTCCCAGAGATCTCTCCTCTCGGCCGGCTCCGAATTAGTTAATGAAAAGGAGTCAACATGCAGAACTGACATTAACCCCACACTCCGGAGAAGCGCTTCTAACGCCTCCCCATGTGTCAGCTTTATTTATACAACATAGAAAATAGAGGCTTACATAGAAAATGACTAGCATGGTTGCAAAATTTCTTATTTGTTATAAAATATAATATTTCTATAAAAGGCAATGTCTCTTCTTAAGCACACATATTAGTCAGTCTTTATCTTTGTAGCGAATTCCACACAGGCGCAGTAAGCTGTAAGTTAAGTCACATCTGGATAAGGTGCTTTCTCCCATCGTCATCTTTGGGTGTAGTGTTCTTTTCCTGACGCCATCTTTTGGTGTGGCTCTCTGACGCCATCTTGTCTTAGGTAAGTGAACTTAGATTTTATTTCTTATTCTTTGTGAAGTGAGGAGGGGCTTTCACCTCTGGGCTCATCGTCCCATTATACTGATCCTCAACAGTCCCCCCTTAAAAAACCCTACCTAATGTAAACCAAATCTCCTATCTCGTACCCTTCTGATCATATGTGCTTGGTACTCTTTCTTGCTGCACACAAGTGATCCATACCTAGTGTATGACCCCCTGGTCACATATGACATATGGCAATCAGAAGATCTACAATCAAGGGGAGGACCTCAGTGGACCAGAATAGTATCATAATGGGTGGGGAGTGTGCCTTCAAGGGGGCGTATAGCATAGGTTTCATTGCATTTTCTTCATCTTGACTAAGAATCTGCAGGGTAGCTCCTACCACCATCTTCCCAATCACTCTGTGGAAACAAGGTATTATGCAACAGGCAACAACAGCAAAAAACAGATCTATCACTAAAATCATATATATCTGCATTAATAAACCATTCCAATTCCCCAGCCAGGAAGAGAAGAAAGTATCACAGTTGGACTCGGTACCGTCTTTCTTTTGCGTTTCATCTGCTATATTATTGAAGCCCTGTATTGTCTGGAATGTATGTGCAGCAGGTTTTTTAAATCATTTTGCGGACCACCTTGGGGCTCCTATCGTATCTATATAAACATGTGGATCAGCCTCATAGGACTCTACTTCTAAATCCCTTCTTCTTCTGCCATGTGTCAGGGTTTCATCTAAGGTGGGTGTAATCTGGAATGGCATCAGCACCTTGGTTAGGGCACATTGTCCCTTCTAAGGTTTCCCTAGTTGGGTATTTATTTTCATATTTCCGCATATCCAGTAAACACCCCCTAAACTCTCAGGGTGATTTATTAATTTTACTGCATCTATGTGTGGAGTTGTCTTGTTGTCATAGTAGTCGAATTTGTCGGTCACTACATATGCAGAGGTGTTAAACCCTAAAATCTTCTCTCCCTGGTCATTCTTGCTGGTGCTTGCAATAGGCTGGGCCGTTGTACCTAGAACCAAGGGAAAGAAAACACATATCCCCACCCCTAGTGCAGCGCACCAGGTGAGGGGAGAGGGTTGTCTACAAAGGATGTCAATGTAGCATATTTTAACATCAGTTGCTGGGGGAAAATATAAGCCCAGGTTGGGATGGGACCCAAACAATTTCATGAGGGGAGAGTTTTTTCCTCCCCCCTTGGAGTATGTCTGGCAGTGTAACACGGGATTGATTACACATCTACCCAACATTTCCCACACTCCTGCTGGGCCTTCAAAATTCTATTCTTTATCACCCCATTTAGCCTTTCTACCTTCCCTGAACTTTACGGGTGGTAAGGTGTATGAAAGCTGGGAACCTATTGCTCCCCAGATCTGTCAGAGTGGTGGTAAAGGCCGGGCTTTGGTCACTTTCTATCACTTCCGCCGCCTAACCGGCACACTATTTCGCTGAGCAATTTCTTTGCAGTGGTTCCTCGCCGGCTGGTTTCTCACTGGGTAGGCCTCAGCCCATCCTGAAAACATGTCAATCACCACCAGCACTTACTCGTATCCACCACATGGTGGCATCTGGGTGTGGTCAATCTGGATCCTTTGGAAGGGTATAGGGCTTGTTGTGGGGGAACCTTCTCCATCCATCCCAGGTTACACTGGGCACTTGCAGCATAGCGGGCAGTAGCAGTGGTGATGCCAGAGGTTCCCCAATATGCATCAGTCAGGTTGTTCATGAGGGTCTTTAACTGATGAGTTGCTCCGTGAGCTCCCTGCACCATGGCTGGGGACTTAGATCGGGGGAGACATGGTTTACCTCATGCTTCATATAGTGCCTCCCTAACTGACTTCTCTCAGAGGGGAGTGGAGGCCTATTCCTGTAAGGTGCGTAACATATCCATCTCTAAAGTAGAAAGTTGAAATAGAGCCACTGTATCAGCCATCTCTTCACCTTTTTCATTCTGGCCGCTTCCTTGCCTGCCAAACTGTTGCCACGAGCTTACCTACTGCCATCTACGGACAGTGTGAGATCAGCATCCTGCAGTGGTAGCTTGGCAATCTTAGGTAAGTTGGCAGTTTCTTCCTTCATGATCTAAAAACAGTCATGATTGGGGACTGAGAATGAGTCCATCAAGGTGTAATGGTTGCCATCCTCATCAGGTACCCCTCTAAAAGAGAGAAGAGTGGCAGGGTTCAAGCTATGACACTGAGCCAGGGTGATATTGTCAGATAATAAAATGGAGGCCTGCAGTCTGAGGTGGCGTGCTGCTGACAGGTGCTTGGGCCTAAGTCTGACTCAGAATGGCTGAGATGTCATGAGGGGCTAGGACCTGTAGAGGGTGTCCCAGGACAATGTCAATAGCCTTATTCAAGAGGACATGGGCAGCAAAGATTGCACACACACAGGTGGGAGCTCCTCTGTCCAAAGCTTCTGATGACAAGTGGAAGGGCTAGTGACTAATACACTTGTAGAAGTGCTGCATCAGGATGGATGCACTTGGGATGCAAGGTAGGCAGTAGGAAACTAGGCTCAAAAAGGCTTGCAGTGCTGTTGGAGTTTGGGTGGGTGTATCTGGTTGATGGCAGTCTTCTTTGCTTCTGTTAGATGCACGGTACCTTGGGATACACAATGACCCAGAAAGGTTACATGTTCCTTACACCACTGAATCTTTTTTTGGATGCCTTGTACCCTTCTTGACCCAGGAACTGAAGTAAAGAAATGGCGTGACACTCTTTGTTCGGGGATGCATAAAAGCGGGTTGTCTACATCAATCTTCAGACCAGGGACACTCATGTCCTCCCCAACACCTGTCCGAAAGGACCATCATGACCCTAGAAAGTTGGAAAGCGCTATTTTGTGCACCCTTTACTAACACTGTCCACATGTAACTCCTACCCCTATGTTTTAAGGCAAATAGGGGCTGGTTTGCTTTGTGAAGGAAAACTGAGAGGAAAGCATTCGTTAAATCAATGAGTGTAAATATCTTCAAGGGCTCACTTGTGAGAGAAGGGTGTTAGGGTCAGGTACCACAGGAGTCCCATTAAGTGCCCTGAGGTTTTAAACCATTCTGTATTTGGCCTTAGCCTGACAAGCTCTGGTTTCTTCCTTACTAGGAACAAAGGAGTGTTAGCTGGGGTAACATAAGGTCTCTACACCTCTATCTTGAGGTACCCCTGTATTTGTTCCTCTATTGTTTCACTCTGTGCCATAGATAGAGGGTTCTGGGCTTGTTTGAGCTGGACCCACACCTGTTGAATGCTGATCCTTCCCACAACATACGGGCCATTCATCCACACTTGCTCTGGAATAAGGGCAAAAACCTAAGGAGAGATCACGTTTGAACATCTCCTTTCCTCCCTACCCAGGTCCTCTGTCATGGAACTAAATAAGGAGGCTAATAGCACAATCTCTTTAGGCAGTTCTATGTGGCAAATCACACTACAGGCTGCAACAGAGTCCAATAAATGCTTGATGTCCTTCTACCCTAACTTCAGGGTGATCTTAGGCATAGGGCCATGAGCAGGGGTGGAAATAGAAAAATGGTGGCGTGTGACTCTGGCTTGCCAACGTTCTTGAGAAAGAAGGGAGCAAGAAGGGGGGCAGCAGCAGAGTGGGGAAATAGCCGAGGGTGAAATTAGACACCCGCCCTGGCCCATAGTCATAATTAAGCCCGTTGTTATCCTTCTGCATATCCTGCTGCCATGGCTGACCTATGGTCCTGCGAGGGGCCCTACACTGATTTCTTGAAGTGACCTGGTTTTTCACAATTATAACATTTATTTTGTATTTTTTCCTGTGGGGAGGGGTTAAGCCTGGGTTGATCTCCCATCATCATGAGGATGGCCATTTTCTTTCCCGGTCCAAATTACAGGTTGCGGGCTACAGTTACAAGGGTGGTTAGGCACAGGATGGGCCACTATCAGGGGCTTTTTTAAACTATCCTTTAGCCCATCTACAAAGGTCCTCCTTAGCATCAAACACTAGACACACTGAGCTGCATGTACTAACATGATACGCCAGGCTTCCACACATTCATCCTTTTATTGTGTTATATCAGTAAGACATATTAATTGATCGGTAGTCCCGTCTTTTTCCCACGCCTTTATCTGTTTTTTCAGCTGGCGGCCTATTTGATATGCCTCTTTGGCATCTAGATTATGTATTTTCACTGGTCTGGTCAGGGCTGCATCAATCAGAGGCCAAAAAACTGTCTCTTGTTTTAATTTCTATTATAGGTAACAAATCTGCCCAGGTAGCAGCGTAGGCCCTTTGTATCTGCTGGGGATCGAAGGAGACATCGATGAACCCGCCGCACTTGGTGTATCCAGCATCCTCCTCATATGAGTATAATAGAGTTATTTCTGGTTCAGGAGAGGAAAGGGTCGTAGCTGAAGACATGGGAACAGTTAACGGGGGAGCGGCTAGAATAGGGATAGGCATAGGGGAAGGAGCCAAGGGAGTGGGTGACCCCACCTCTGGTCTGGTTAGAGGAAACACAGGACTCACCCACCCACACAACCCGCATACAGCTTCCTTTTTCCTGTCCTTCAATTCATAACATGGGGGGATTACTGCCATCAGAGAGACAGACCTTGTACACATACCATATACCATCCTTGAGGTGGCTCTGTGATAAACCTTTTTGTCCCGCCATTATCATGCAACATTACAGCCGTCCTCTGCCATGCTAAAGCAGCAGACCATAACTTATTATCTGACAACTTTCCTTTTTCTCTCTGTAACTATTTTCTGCCATTGGTCAGCTTGAAGCTGACCCTGTTCATGTAATCCACATACTGACATTCTTAACACACCTTTTTCCTTCCATACACAAAACCAAATCAATTGCAGTTCTCCCCCCACATAGTTATCTCTCTCACTCCCTGAACCACTGAGTGTTTTGGAGTCTGGGCTTCTTCCTTCTTTACTCAACACAATTACTAGAGTTGCTGGAATACAACTTACTAGCCGGCAATCTGGGTAAAGCATTCCCCATAACGATTCAAATTACCTTGCTCACAATACTATACACCTCTGAGTTTAGACCTGCGCATTGTCTGCTGAGTATCCCTGAATCCCTAGCTGTCTAATCAGCTAGAGTCACCCTCCAGTGCAAGTTTTGTCAAACAAGCTTCTGGGCTCATCTGTGACTGCTCTTGTAATTTAGAGACTTCCTCTCAGCCTTGATTCAGCTGGACTTTCTTTTAGCCCGAGGTCAGCCACCCTTCACACTCTGACACGTGCTGAGTCATCTGTGAGAATCTGTGACAGCCTATTTTTTGACCCCCCCTTCCTGACTTCCCCTCCCCTCAGCGTATGCCCTGAATCAATTTCACAATTTACTCCAGCATTCTGCTTCATCTCCTTAGCCAAGGAGTCTAATTTGTTCATGGCCAGCGTGGTCTTTCCATAAGGACCCAAATTATCAGGGATGTAAGTGCAGCAGGTTTCACCTATTAATTTGCATACACCCCCTTTCTCTGCTAAGAGCATGTCTAAGGCCATTCTATTCTGGAATGCCATGGTGGACGTGGGACCCAGTTGCTCTGCCATCCCCTTGAGGCCATCTCGGGTTGCATTAACAAAACACTGGTTGTAGTAGAGGTAGTTTATCCAGTCAGCATTTTTATTTGCAGTGATAAGAGGAATAATGGACTCAAATCCTGTCTTAACAGGATCCCGGGCCTTGAACTAATCAGGAACCCCTCTTGGGACTCCTATGGCATCCAAGTGCACGTGGGGGTCGAAATTTCCCCCTAGGCCTCTCTTATGTCTCCCCTCGGTCAGCAAGGGGAAATGTAACTGCTCTGTCACGCTATTGGAGGGGGTGATAAGGAAAGGCATTATAATTTTCACCAAGGTACATTGGCCTCTCCATGATTGCCAAAGTTTATGTCTAATTTTCCCATCTTCACATAGCCAGAACACATCTCCCACACTATGTGACTGATTGAACAAATAAGAGTCAGGGATGGTGGAACTACCATTACTGGCACAGAAACCCTGGACTAAAAAATGCCTACATTCACAGTGCCACTAGGCCGGGAATAACAGGTGTAGTTTCTGGGGTAAACTTCTATTCCAGGTCCCGGGGATACAGTCTGGGTTAGTATAGGATAGTTTCTTTTCCAGACTTCACATTCCCCCTCTTTGGTCCTATTGCTGTATAGGCTAAGGAAACACTCCTCCTCCCCCGGGGGCAGTATCAGGGGTACAGTGCCCAGATGAGGATGGACGGCTGCACAAACATAGCAATCTGTCTGGTTCTGGCTCTGCGCTGTATAATGAGCCCATAGATTGGTATTACTGTCAAATCCTGTCTCAGAGGCAAAAGTATCCTCAGGGGAAGGATTGGCCATGACCTGGACCTCCTGCAGTTATTCTTTGACAATTTTCCTATCCAAGGGGTCATTTGGGGGGAAGTGTTGGGGCTCAGGGCCTATCTCTAAAATGGGAGATATCCTGGAGGTGAAACCTCCTTCCCCAATCTGAGCAGTCACTACAGGAACTAAAAAACCCATAGGTCCCATTGTCTGAGGGGGAAGGATTTTCTATAGTGAGGGTAAAAGTTGCACAGGGGTCTCTCCCTATGGCCTAAAAGCAGCAGCTTTTAAACATTTTTAAACATTTTAAACAGCAAATATAAAATCAGAAGCATTAAAAGTATTGACTAGTATTAATATTGACTAATTTCAAAAGAACACTTTCCCTCATGATCTTTTACAAGACCATTTACAGAGATTAGGACAGCCATATAGCACTATTCTTTCAGCTCTAGTGGGAACCAGGGTTAACACACTTTCCCCACAACAAATGTAGATGTTATTAGACAAGCTCATGTCTTGTGTTATGCTCCAATTTCTAAACTTCCTTTATATTCTCCTCCATCGAGAACATTATAAGAAATTCAGAATATTATAAGAAATTCATTTAGACACGTACGGATTAATCAAAATAAAATTCCAGCCAGTTGTGTTGTATTGGGCATTGCTCTCAGCTGGCTTAGAAATATTAAACTAAGAATGGGCACATATTTTTACTTCCCTATTAGATTTCCCAACCTTAAAAACAGTGGTCTGGGTTGTGGGTCTTATATCTGAAACGTAATCATTCCACTCTGGCTACTAGCAAAACTCACATTTATCATGTGGTTTTTATAACTTTAATTAAAAACCTGAGTGAAATTTAAAGACATAGCTATCAAATGACCTGTATTATTTCAGGGTGTAATCTACTACAGACCCAACACTTGTCATAACCTGACTTCCAGGTGTAGGCATATATAAACTTTAGAAGTAGCATCTTAGGAGGTGACCTTCACTTGTCCCTCTTTTACCTAATTTCTCTAATTTTGCTTTTCCCACATATATCTTGAGTGGGGCCTAACACCTGTGGGTTATAAATGCATAAAATAAGCACATGTATTATCACAAAAAGAATAAAAGCAAAAGTTTAGCCATTTCAGTCACATAGTCCAGCAAATAAGGCCTGGTCAAGGGCTTCGTCCGTTCTTCTTTCTTCGGTGACCCCCTGCATTAGTCATCATCTTCATGCTTGTCCTGGGCTCTAGGTAGTAAGACATGGAGGACACTCTGGTATGTCCCATACATACACCAGGAACAAGCTGCACTCCACCCCAAATAATCAGATGCAAACCAATGTGTGAAAAAATCGTTGTACAAATTTATTCAATTCAACAATGGAAATAGCAAAGAACCCAAATGGGCATTACACACTTAAAAAACATACAAGACAATTAGAGATGAGCGAACTTTTGAAAAGTTCGATTCGGCTGATTCGCCGAATTTCACAAAGAAATTCGGGTTCGGCCGAATCGAACTTTTACGAAGTTCCCCATCATAAATGCCGGCATGGTGGGAGCGCTCCCACCATGCCGGCATTTAAAAAAAAAAAAAAAAAAAAAAAAAAGCATTTTTGCCGGCATGGTGGGAGCGGGCCGGCCCGCTCCGCTGTCAGCGGAACCGGCCGGCCCGCTCCCACCATGCCGGCATTTAAAAAAAAGCAAACACTTACCTGCAGGTCCGGAGCGTGGAGGCCGGCGCCGCTCTCAGCTGTCATCTGAGGGCGCGTCATCAGAGGGCGCTCTGATGACGCGCCCTCAGATGACAGCTGAGAGCGGCGCCGGCCTCCACGCTCCGGACCTGCAGGTAAGTGTTTGCTTTTTTTTGAAATGCCGGCATGGTGGGAGCGGGCCGGCCGGTTCCGCTGACAGCGGAGCGGAGCCGGCCGG
Organism: Gastrophryne carolinensis; assembly: GCA_027917425.1. NCBI lineage: Eukaryota > Metazoa > Chordata > Amphibia > Anura > Microhylidae > Gastrophryne > Gastrophryne carolinensis. The sequence continues at coordinate 3,393,395 of CM051234.1, forward strand.
CCCGCTCCCACCATGCCGGCAAAAATGCTTTTTTTTTTGTTTTTTTTGTTTTTTAAATGCCGGCATGGTGGGAGCAGGCCGGCCGGCTTTACCGGCCCGCCGGCCGGCTTTACCGGCCCGCCGCCCGGCTCCGCTCCCACCATGCCGGCATTTTTTTTTTTTAATTTCAGGAAAAATTCGATCGGCACGAACCACAAAATATTCGGGTTCGTGCCGAATCGAATATTTCCTGAAATTCGGAGCGAATTCCGGTTCGTCCGAACCGGTTCGCTCATCTCTAAAGAGGGGGTGGGGGGAACCTGAGCAAGGCTGTAACGAGTAATCTAGTCATCAAGGATTAAATGTATAATCAAGCCATATTAAACAATAAAAAAAAATGGCAATATAATGTTGTCACCAAGCCAGTAAGTATAGAATAAACCAGATATTAAGCCACAGTGTGCTGAAAAGATGTGTAACTAAAGAGAGAGATTATAAAAACCTTGTAAACAAGGCTAAAGCTGTGACCGAAAGGAATAGTGACAAACAAAGGCAGATTAGTGCATAAGTGAGAAGATATAGCTGAATACTGACTGGCTTGGTAGACAGCAAAAAGCAGGTGAGTAAAATCTGTAATGCAATATATTATAAAGTGATGAGTACGTCACCGTAATGTCTCCAAGCCTGCCGATTCCCCCCACACTGCAATCAACCAACCGCCGACGCGCTGCGTGGATACGCCACTTCTCCTGGACGGGACATTTACTGTCTGTCAGTTTATCCTTTTTATCTGTTGCAGGTGTGCTCACGTGCGCCCGACGTCACATCCGCCCCCAGAGCACAGCCCCCACCATGCCAGCAAGCATAGAGAGGCTGTTAATATTATAGTCATGTTAATTTTATTTATATTTTTGTGTTTATATATGTGGCAGTTAATATTAATTATATTGAGTACAGATCATAGGGTAAATATATATTTAATTGGATAAAATGTCCATTACAACCTGGGCTCTAGGTAGCACAATCTGCTTGTCCTCCGCTCTAGGTAGCGGTGTCTGCTTTTTGCTCGGACACTTCTTCACTCGGCACCTACGACTGGCAATCCTCCACTAGCACTGGTTCTGGTCACTGGGATCACAGTGGCAGCCTTGCTTCTTTCTGCGATTTAGCTACTGGATCACATTCGTCACCTACTTCAAAAGGATGGATGGATGATAGACATCTGTGAAGAATAAGAGAGGTGCAAGCCACATTCCTTTCAATATTTTCCAAAGTTTTAATCAGCTTCCTCACATATTCTTCCTATATTAGGTCTAGGTCCCCTCTTTCTAACATAAAGGGGCCCCCTAGCCCAGGGAGTGGGGAATGGTCTTCCCATTAAAACCTTGAATGATGACTACCCAGTTTAATTTCTGCCAATCCTACTCCTGAAAGTACCCTTTTACATTTAGCATAAGTTCCCTCCTGTGGCTTTTATAATGTATCCTCTCTGGTCCTATTTATTTTTTTCTGACTGTTCCTGGGTGGTAAGGGATGTAAAACGTCCACTCTATCCTTAGGGTTTTCTACTAAATCCTGACATACCTTCACAGTGAGGGACAGGCTATTTGGATTTACCCGCATCCCGCATTTGCATCCCCATTTAGGAATATTCTTCTGTGTGAGAATTCTCACCTGGTGTCTTCCCTCGTTGTCACAAAAAGTTCAACCTTGGGAACATATCCACTATCACAAAAAGGTACTCCTGTCTTTTCCCTAAGCTAAGCATGTGAGTAAAGTCAATCTGCAGATGTGTGAACAGGGTTGTTGGAATGTCAGGTGCTCATTTCTTGCTTTCTGTGGGTTAAAAGGGGTGCACCACTAGCAGTTGCACGGTATCCCTATCTTTGCACAAAGTCCATGGACATTTGTGCACTCCTGCCTTTCCTCAATCCTCCCTGTCTTTTGTACTAGCATATGTTTGTAAGTTAGTCAAAGTCTGGTCAGGGAGGGGTATGTCTGATATTAGCTTGGGCATTTGCATGTCTCCTGTTTGCGTGTATGTTCTTAAGAAGTAAAGGTTTCTGCCATTTCTGCCACCACTACACACAAGACAAGGGCTTTGAGACAAACAGGCATGCCCTGTATCTGCCCAGGACCACCTTTGAGAAAAAAAACAACTCCATGCTCTTATGCTGGGTCCCTGCCCACGGTTGTACAAATCCTGGCAACTAAGTGACATCTTGCCACAATCAGGAAAACCTAACCCTGGGGCTATCACCATATCTCAAATACACAAAACATTGCACATCACACATTTAATTTAACCATTTCAGGGTGTCAGGTTTATCAACATACATTTTCAGCTCTCAATATGCTGTCATAACATGAACCATCTAGAATCCATTGGCGGCAGCAACCAATCATACCAAGGAAGGTTAGCATGTCCTTCTTGGTAAGTGGGCGGGGCAGACCCGTGACAGCAGCTATTTTCTTATGGCTTATTTCATTTTGTCCCTGGGATAGCACAAAACCCAGGTATTCAACCTTTTCCTGACACCATTGCAACTTTTCTTTAGACACTTTATAATCACTTTCAAAAAGACATTTCAAGTGATCCCTCTTGTCCCACAGGGTGGCCTCCCGATCAAAACTGCAGAAGAGAAAACTGTCTGCAGTAGGACGGAACCATGGCTGCATGTCCAGGCTTTAAGAGGAGGACTATTGCACCATTACACAAAAAAAAAACTATTAGCCAATACACATAGGCCTAGGGCAAATGTGACCTGAAACAAAAGCAAAGATGGGCTCTGTCTCCTCGTCCACTGGGATGCTGAAAAAAACTATTTCTTAAACCAATGTTGCTATACCAGCCCATGTCACAAGGTGAAAAGAGATGGCAGGGCAGGCACTAAAGGAGCAGTTGGTATCTTTAAACTATTTATGTTCCTGAGATCTCATGATTTTAATGTGGCTTTGTAAAATATTCTAGGAATAAAATCACACATCTCGCATCCAGGGGCTTATCTGATTTAAATCTGCATGAACCTTTCCTATTAAGTTTTTATTTTTGTGAAACTATGTTTGATTCCCTGTTTGGCCTGGAGGGGGTCAGAAATTAGTATGTGTATTTATCTCCATTGCTTGTGCTGCTGAGCAGGGCATCTGACAGCATGCTATGCTCGGGGCTCCCACACCTAAAACATCCCGCAGCTTCTTTTTTTTATGTCAGTTTCCTTTTAAAAACTCAGTCTGATATTTGCTACTCTATACTACCTATCTACTGCTACTTATCTCTGTCCCTATCTCCCTCCACACACAGACTCCGTTCCTGCCAGCTTTCGTGATTTTAACCCATACGCTCTCATACAGCACGGGATGTCTCTGAAATAATTTCATATTAGCCCAATCTCATGTGGATCCTAACAAAGCATCTACAATTCTCCCACATGGTATCCTGGCCTTTTTCGGCAGTTAGGCTTCTATATTAACTTTTTCCAACTAATTTTACTCCTAGTTCAACTAGTTCATTTTTCTCTTTGTTTTCCTCTTTATCTAGTGAAGAAACATCAGCAGACAGCTTCTGCTGCTCATTTGTTTTTAAGACTCTTCTATCTCTTCCTCAGTAAAGTAGGGATAGAGGCTGTTTTTCTTAGGTGGCACATAAGGTGAGGGGCAGTTACTTTTAGCTCTAGACTCTTGTTTGCTTTTTATTTTTTATTTTTTTCATTTGTTCCTAGTTTGTGTTCCAGGGCACGAAACCCAGGGGAATTTTTGGTCTCCTGAATTGGATGTCCTCTATAACTAGTCTATAACTATAACCCTTTTAAACCAATAGGGAGCATGTTTTAACCTATTTCTACCTCCCTTCTTCATATAATCTTTATCCCAGTTTGGGTCTCCTTGATAATATGGGAACCTTTCCAGTCCACCCCGCCAGACAGTCTACAAAAGGTTGCATAAAAAATCCTGTTTCCTGATAACTCTCTCTACATATTGTACACAGGACTCTCCTATCTGGGGTGTCTTAGACTCTTGACTACCCATCATCAGTTAACAAATGGCAAATTAGCAAATGACAACGTATGTGGTTTAAAGCGTGCTCACCTTCACACTTATCAATCCACACAAACAAATAATCTTAAACTTCTACGCGACAGTAAGAAAAGCAAAAGAGGCGCAGAGATATTTCCACACGGCAGAGGCTCAACTACCTTGTAGCGCTAAGATTTAACCTGGAGTCTAGTACCTGGACTCCCCGCGTCTCACCTGACGCACCTGCCGCTAAACCTGCCACTACACCTGTCGCTAATAACTTGTGACTATACCTGCCACTAAACCTGCGACTAAACCTGTCGCTATACCTGTGACCAAACCTGTCACTAAAACCTGTGACAAAAACCTGGAGTCCTGCTCCCTGCGTCTCTCCTGATGCTACCTGTCGCTATACACCTGCGGCTAAATTATACCTTATACCTCCCAACCCAACCTTGTTCTTGAATTCTGCCATCCCAGGGGTAATTAAAGTAAAATGTCACTTACCACAGAGAAGGTAGAATTGCCCGCATCCTCCACCAAAGAACTGTTGGGGGTTGGTATCACGTTGAGCGTCTGCCCCGGAGAGTCTCTGCTTAGCTCGAGCTAGGAACCAGTATGACGCGAAGAAAAGTTCAGACAACAGCGTTCATCATACAAGTTCTAATTTATTTCACACACAGCAGAGAATATATAGAGCAGTACACAGAATTGCTCTTTAACCCTCCCTTCAGGGAGCAATTATTAACGGACATTTTGCACATAGGCATAAACATAAATCAAAACAATATGTTTTTAAAAGAAGAGAAGAAATTAGAGACGGCCTTGATGCTGTATCCTGAGGCGTACAAGCTGACAGATATATGACATCTCGTTAGCTAGGTTATAATAATAATGAAATGTCCTTTTTCTGGTAAATGATTACATGGAAAAATAAGTGTCTTAAAATGAAACTTTCACCTCTATTCTGAGCCTCAGCAAACTGGTTCAAGCAAGCCTTAGTCTTAGTATATAGCATATTGGTTATATAGCTGGATATTAGTATATAGCTGGATATTAGTATATAGCTGGATATATTTCCCCCCATCCTTTCACTTTTCACAGTGCTTTTAAGAAGCTGACCTTGACACATCAGAGGGCTCACGTGAGTAGGATCAAGATGCTGTCGGCTGGGCATTATTTATAAGACAAAAAGGTGTTATCTTACCCGGGGAATGGCAAACATTCACCGGTGAGCATTCTATCCACAGTAGCTTGTTCTTGCATGCATCTTGAGAATCCTGCGTGCTTTCAGTCAGGTCCCTCATTGGGTGCCAATTGACGTGGACACTGTGTGCCGTCCCAGGGATCCCAGAGATCTCTCATCTCGGTCGGTTCCTAATTAGTTAATGGAAAGAAGAAATGAGGAATTAACACGAACCGATCGACACGTCAGCAGAACTGACGTTAACCCCGCACTCCAGAGAAACGTTTCTAACTCCTCCCTGTGTGTCAGCTTTATTTATACAACATAAAAAAATAGAGGCTTACGTAGAAAACTACTAGCGTAGTTGCAACAACTGATTAAAAAATGATATATTATTTCTATAAAAGGCAATGTCTCTACACGAGCACATGGATTAGTTAATCCTTATCTATGTAGCGATTTCCACACAGGCGCAGTAAGCATTTAGTTACATCACATCTGGATAAGGTGCTCCCTCCGGTTGCCATCTTTGGGTGTAGTGATCTTCTCCTGACACCATCTTTAGATGTGGCTCTCTTTATGTCACCATCTTGTCTTAGGAATGTAAAATTGTATTTCTTATTCTTTGGAAAGTGGTGAGTGGCTTTCACCTCTGAACTTATAGTCCAATTATACTGATCCACAACAATTGTCTGCATTTTATATTTGTTCAGTTCCAGCCTAGTTAATGTTTTTCATTGTATTTTTGTTCCCAGTGTCTGAAGTTAATGTTTTTGTTTGTGTTCTGTTCTAATTTTAAATAAATACTTTCAAGCAATCCCAGGTTTTTTTCTGGGCAAACCTGTGTCCTAACAGGGGGTCCTGCCATCAGAATCGGTGAAAACAATCCCTTGCATCCTGTGGTATTCTTTTCTAGGAAATTTTCATCTTCAGAGAGGAACTATATTGTGGGAGACAGGGAGCTGTTGGCTAATAAGTTAGCCTTAGAAGAGCAGTGCTACTTAATAGAAGGTGTTCAGCATCCAGGCTCATCCTCCCTTGTGGGGGGCTCTGGTAAACACCAGGCTTGTCGGTAGACTTTACACTGTGGAACTGACTTTTGGTGCAGCATTCCTGCAGATTCTTCCTATTGACCTCCTCCCAGCTCAGCCAGCATTGACCCCTTCTTGTTTTCCGGTCTTCCCCTCTACCGCTAGAAGCAGTCTGTGTCTACCTCAGCCTGATCCACAAATATTGCTGCATTTACTGTTGAATTCTGCTCAGGTTTCAGATGTCCTAACAAGTTCAGCATGATTGACTGGTCACCCACCTTATTGTGGTCATCTGCATTTTGTAAAATTAGATTGGGGGGCTCATTCATAAGTGGGAAAAGTAGTGACCCCAGTCAAAGCCCAGGGGTTCCCAACTAGTGGTACAGGTACCACCAGTGGTCCTTAGGTTCCTATCAGGTGGAGCATGACATTACATGGATTGGGTAGGGGATCCCACTACAGACTATTCTGTTTCTAGTTTCCAATAGTAATCAACAATCATTCTGTCATCAAACAGTTATTTGGATATTTTTATTTTGCTACAAATACAATCTTTTCAAAGCGTGTTTCACCTCTTGGTTCCTCAGGCTGTAAATAAAAGGATTCAGCATGGGTGTGATAATGGTGTAGCCCATGCTGACCACACGATCATTCTGGGGGGAGTAGTTTGAGGGAGGGCGAGAGTAGATAAAAATGGTAGTGCCATAAAAGAGACAAACCACCATGAGATGGGAGGAGCAGGAGGAGAAGGCCTTTCTTCGGTTAGCAGTGGTCTTAAGCTTTATAAGAGCCCAAGAAATTAGCATATAGGAAATCAGTATCAGGATGAAAGGAATAGTAACAGTCACAGAAGCTTGGATGTATAATAAGAGCTCAGCGTGGGTCGTACTGGAGCAGGACAGCTTGATGAGTGAAGTTATGTCACAGAAGAAGTGGTGAATGAGTCGATCTTCACAGTATTTTAAATTTGAAATGGTGAAAAGGTGTAACAGTGAATGAAGAAAACCATCTGCCCAACAACTACTTGTCATAATGATCTGAACCTTTTTATTTATTACTAATGTGTAGCGTAAAGGGTTACAAATAGCTGAATAGCGATCAAAAGCCATAACAGCCAGAAGAAGTGTTTCAGAGACACCTAATGCCACAAAGAAATACATCTGGAGGAAGCAACTGACACATGAGATGGAGTCTGCTCCATGGAGAACTCCAGAGAGCAGCTTAGGTACTGTCACTGTAGAAAAGGAGATGTCCATCACTGACAGGTTTCCCAGGAAAAAGTACATGGGCGTGTGCAACTGCCGAGAGAGACAAATGGACATTATTAGTAGTAAGTTACCCATCCATGTCAGAATGTATGCAACCAGAATGAAGGAGAACAGAGCAAAATGATTTAAAGGAAGATCAGAGAAGCCCAGAAGTATAAAACCGAAGGTCATATTTCCCTCCATGGAAGAATGGTCACAAAACAGTCAGACTAATCAAAGCAGAAAAAGCATCAACAAGATCTCATTTCTCTGCTAAATGTATAAAATAGACAAATGGTGCAAAGCTGATCGAAAGTAGGATGTAATTAAAGAGATTCTTCCTTTTCTTCTTCCAGCCTGATGAAAAGAGAGAAGACAAATGGTTACATGGGTTTCCAGAAGAAGTCCTTTTCCGAAAAAAACGTAACATGTAACAACGTAGAGCTACATTACTGCCCGTTTTTCTATAGAAACCTAAGGGCCTGTGTCTGAAATTCAATGGTCCTGCATCTGCTATCCACCAGATACATGGTCATTGAATCAGCTGTGAATGTAGAGGACCACATGCCCCATACCTGAAGAATATATATATATTAGTAGTTATTGAACTTTAACAAGCAGAAATTGATCAGCTTTAATTTCAATCCAAAGTGTATCATGGTGTCAACTTATCTCAGGCAATGTCACAGCCCACAGGTTTCACAGGCCAAATAAACTTGCATCGCTTGTAAAAACACAGGTACACTTGCTTTATATTTATTTATAATAAGATATCTTGTACCTGTCAGACACAGGTACTCTTGTTTATCAGAAAGTTTCAGCATACGGTTAACTAGGCTTAACTAACTCTCAATTACATGTAGGCCTTTTTCCAGAGGGGTATTCAGGTGGCCACCACTGGATACCATCTATGCGGTATCCCAGAATGGAACACGGGATTGCCCAACATCAGCAGAGGGGTCCCCCAACAACTGTCACTGCAGGACAGGAGAAGTTCCTCCATTGTGTCCTGTCGGTCCCTTTGCATCCTCGCTACTCCTAAAGGGTACCTCCCCTGTCATATCCATGCCAGTGCACGGCTGGGTTTCTTACTGCATGGTCCTCACATCTCTCTGTATATACCTCATCTCTCTCTGCAACTCAGCATGGTTCTGCTTCACGTTTACGTCTTCTCTGCCACTTCCAACTGCATGCAGCCTCATCTCTGTAGTAGCCCCAGCAGCTGTATTACACAGGGAGGCTACTACACCAGTCTCCCCCTAGCATGGTTATGGATAAATATCCTGTCTGTCCCTCTGGATTCACTTTATAAAACCTCTGTTCTCTTATAATGTTGCCAACAGTTTTCTCTACAAAAAGTTTCCTGTTGTGTGATTGTATCTTATGCATCCTAAAGGGCAACGCTGAGTTATAATCTGACTCTGAATTAAATTATCTTTTCATTTGTGGTCTTATACTCCCATCTAGTGACCAAAGTGAGAATTGAAACATCATTTTTATAAAAATGGATAATCCCCAGATAAATCCCTTTTTGAGCACACAAATGTGTGGGAGCACTTTTTTCATTTTACCATGAATATATGGGGGCTCCAGTGATCAGCAGGCCTGTCAGCAGACTCTTCACTCCAGAGTTGTTGTATGGTTGTGTTCCAGTGCTCCTCATTTCCAGCGTGTATCCAATAGTCATCTGTTCCTAGTGCTCATGAGTCATGTCTTGTCTTCAGCTTCTTCTGCTTCCGAGCTAATTCACCTCCTGTTCCAAGCAATGTGCCTCTCCGGCTTTTCCAAACAATGTGCCCCTCTCCTGCTGTGCCAATATGCCCCCCTCCTACTGTGCCAGACAGTGTGCACCTCCCTCTGTGCCAATGTGCTCCTCTCCTTCTGTGCCAGACAATGTGCCCCTCACCTGCTGTGCCAGACAATGTGCCCCTCTCCTGCTGTGCCAGACAATGTGCCCCTCTGCTGCTGTGCCAGACAATGTGCCCCTCTCCTGCTGTGCCAGACAATGTGCCCCTTTCCTGCTGTGCCAGACAATGTGCCCCTCTCCTGCTGTGCCAGACAATGTGCCCCTCCCCTGCTGTGCAAGACAATGTGCCATTTACATGCTCTGCCAGACAATGTGCCCCTTTTCTCTTGTGCCAGACAATGTGCCCCTCTCCTGCTGTGCCAGACAATGTTCCCCTCTCCTGCTGTTCCAGACAAAGTGCCCCTTACCTACTGTGCCAGACAGTTTGCCCACTCCCTCTGTGCTAATATGCTCCTCTACTGCTGTGCCAGACAATGTGTCCCTTTCTTCCTGTGCCAGACAATGTGCCATTTACCTGCTCTACCAGACAATGTGTCCTTTTACCGCTGTGGCAGATAAAGTGCCCCTCTCCTGCTGTGCCAGACAGTGTTCTCCTCTCCTGCTGTGCCAGATATTGTGCCCCTGAGCTACTGTGCCAGACAATGTGCCCCTTTCCTGCTGTGCCAGACAATGTGGCCCTCCCCTGCTGTGCCAGAAAAATATGCCCCTCTCCTGCTGTGCCAGACAATGGGCCCCCCTCCCACTGTGCCAGACAATGTGCCCCTCACCTGCTGTGCCAGACAATGTGCCCCTCTCCTGTGGTGCCAATGTGCCCCTCTCCTGCTGTGCCAGACAATGTGCCCCTCTCCTGCGGTGCCAATGTGCCCCTCTCCTGCTGTGCCAGACAATGTGCCCCTCAAATGCTGTGCCAGACAATGTGCCCCTCAAATGCTGTGCCAGACAATATGCCCCTCTCTTGCTGTGCCAGACAATGTGCCCCTCAAATGCTGTGCCAGACAATATGCCCCTCTCTTGCTGTGCCAGAAAATGTTCCCCTCTCCATCTGTGCCAGACAATGTGCCCCTCTCCATTTGTGCCAGACAATGTGCCCCTCTCTTGCTGTGCCAGACAATGTGCCCCTCTCCTGCTGTGCCAGACAATGTGCCCCTCTCCTGCTGTGCCAGACAATGTGCCCCTCTCCATCTGTGCCAGACAATGTGCCCCTCTCCTGCTGTGGCAGACAATATGCCCCTCTCCTGCTGTGCCAGACAATGTGCCCCTCTCTTGCTGTGCCAGACAATGTGCCCCTCTCCTGCTGTGCCAGACAATGTGCCCCTCTCCTGCTGTGCCAGACAATGTGCCCCTCCCCTGCTGTGCCAGATAATGTGCCCCTCTCCTGCTGTGCAAGACAATGTGCCCCTCTCCTGCTGTGCCAGACAATGTGCCCCTCTCCTGCTGTGACAGAGAATGTGCCCCTCTCCATCTGTGCCAGACAATGTGCCCCTCTCCTGCTGTGCCAGACAATGTGCCCCTCTCCTGCTGTGACAGAGAATGTGCCCCTCTCCATCTGTGCCAGACAATGTGCCCCTCTCCATTTGTGCCAGACAATGTGCCCCTCTCCTGCTGTTCCAGACAATATGCCCCTCTCCATTTGTGCCAGATAATGTGCCCCTCTCCTGCTTTGCCAGACAATATGCCCCTCTCTTGCTGTGCCAGACAATGTGTCCCTCTCCTGCTGTGCCAGACAATATGCCCCTCTCCTGCTGTGCCAGACAATGTGCCCCTCTCCTGCTGTGCCAGACAATGTGCCCCTCTCCTGCTGTGCCAGACAATGTGCACCTCTCCTGCTGTGCCAGACAATGTGCCCCTCTCCTGCTGTGCCAGACAATGTGCCCCTCTCCTGCTGTGCCAGACAATGTGCCCCTCTCCTGCTGTGCCAGACAATGTGCCCTCTCTTGCTGTGCCAGACAATGTGCCCCTCTCCTGCTGTGCCAGACAATGTGCCCCTCTCCTGCTGTGCCAGACAATGTGCCCCTCTCCATCTGTGCCAGAAAATGTGCCCCTCTCCATCTGTGCCAGACAATGTGCCCCTCTCCTGCTGTGCCAGACAATGTGCCCCTCTCCTGCTGTGCCAGACAATGTGCCCCTCTCCTGCTGTGCCAGACAATGTGCCCTCTCTTGCTGTGCCAGACAATGTGCCCCTCTCCTGCTGTGCCAGACAATGTGCCCCTCTCCTGCTGTGCCAGACAATGTGCCCCTCTCCTGCTGTGCCAGACAATGTGCCCCTCTCCTGCTGTACCAGACAATGTGCCCCTCCCCTGCTGTGCAAGACAATGTGCCATTTACATGCTCTGCCAGACAATGTGCCCCTCTTCTCTTGTGCCAGACAATGTGCCCCTCTCCTGCTGTGCCAGACAAAGTGCCCCTTACCTACTGTGCCAGACAGTTTGCCCACTCCCTCTGTGCTAATATGCTCCTCTACTGCTGTGCCAGACAATGTGTCCCTTTCTTCCTGTGCCAGACAATGTGCCATTTACCTGCTCTACCAGACAATGTGTCCTTTTACCGCTGTGGCAGATAAAGTGCCCCTCTCCTGCTGTGCCAGACAGTGTTCTCCTCTCCTGCTGTGCCAGATATTGTGCCCCTGAGCTACTGTGCCAGACAATGTGCCCCTTTCCTGCTGTGCCAGACAATGTGGCCCTCCCCTGCTGTGCCAGAAATATATGCCCCTCTCCTGCTGTGCCAGACAATGGGCCCCCCTCCCACTGTGCCAGACAATGTGCCCCTCACCTGCTGTGCCAGACAATGTGCCCCTCTCCTGTGGTGCCAATGTGCCCCTCTCCTGCTGTGCCAGACAATGTGCCCCTCTCCTGCGGTGCCAATGTGCCCCTCTCCTGCTGTGCCAGACAATGTGCCCCTCAAATGCTGTGCCAGACAATGTGCCCCTCAAATGCTGTGCCAGACAATATGCCCCTCTCTTGCTGTGCCAGAAAATGTTCCCCTCTCCATCTGTGCCAGACAATGTGCCCCTCTCCATTTGTGCCAGACAATGTGCCCCTCTCCTGCTGTGCCAGATAATGTGCCCCTCTCCTGCTGTGCCAGACAATGTGCCCCTCTCTTGCTGTGCCAGACAATGTGCCCCTCTCCTGCTGTGCCAGACAATGTGCCCCTCTCCTGCTGTGCCAGACAATGTGCCCCTCTCCTGCTGTGCCAGACAATGTGCCCCTCTCCTGCTGTGCCAGACAATGTGCCCCTCCCCTGCTGTGCCAGATAATGTGCCCCTCTCCTGCTGTGCAAGACAATGTGCCCCTCTCCTGCTGTGCCAGACAATGTGCCCCTCTCCTGCTGTGACAGAGAATGTGCCCCTCTCCATCTGTGCCAGACAATGTGCCCCTCTCCTGCTGTGCCAGGTATTGTGCCCTTCTCCATTTGTGCCAGACAATGTGCCCCTCTCCTGCTGTTCCAGACAATGTGCCCCTCTCCATTTGTGCCAGATAATGTGCCCCTCTCCTGCTTTGCCAGACAATATGCCCCTCTCTTGCTGTGCCAGACAATGTGTCCCTCTCCTGCTGTGCCAGACAATATGCCCCTCTCCTGCTGTGGCAGACAATGTGCCCCTCTCCTGCTGTGCCAGACAATGTGTCCCTCTCTTGCTGTGCCAGACAATATGCCTCTCTCCTGCTGTGCCAGATAATGTGCCCCTCTCTTGCTGTGCCAGACAATGTGCTACTCTCTTGCTGTGCCAGACAATGTGCCCCTCTCCTGCTGTGCCAGACAATGTGCCCCTCTCCTGCTGTGCCAGACAATGTGCCCCTCTCCATCTGTGCCAGACAATGTGCCCCTCCCCTGCTGTGCCAGACAATGTGCCCCTCTCCTGCTGTGCCAGACAATGTGCCCCTCTCCTGCTGTGGCAGACAATGTGCCCCTCTCCTGCTGTGCCAGACAATGTGCCCCTCTCCTGCTGTGCCAGACAATGTGCCCCTCTCCTGCTGTGTGCCAGACAATGTGCCCCTCTTCTGCTGTGTGCCAGACAATGTGCCCCTCTCCTGCTGTGCCAGACAATGTGCCCCTCTCCTGCTGTGCCAGACAATGTGCCCCTCTCTTGCTGTGCCAGACAATGTGCCCCTCTCTTGCTGTGCCAGACAATGTGCCCCTCTCCTGCTGTGCCAGACAATGTGTCCCTCTCCTGCTGTGCCAGACAATGTGCCCCTCTCCTGCTGTGCCAGACAATGTGCCCCTCCCCTGCTGTGCCAGAAAATGTGCCCCTCTCCTGCTGTGCCAGACAATGTGCCCCTCTCCTGCTGTGCCAGACAATGTGCTCCTCTCCTGCTGTGCCAGACAATGTGTCCCTCTCCTGCTGTGCCAGACAATGTGCCCCTCTCCTGCTGTGCCAGACAATGTGCCCCTCTCCTGCTGTGTGCCAGACAATGTGCCCCTCTCCTGCTGTGCCAGACAATGTGCCCCTCTCTTGCTGTGCCAGACAATGTGCCCCTCTCTTGCTGTGCCAGACAATGTGTCCCTCTCCTGCTGTGCCAGACAATGTGCCCCTCTCTTGCTGTGCCAGACAATGTGCTCCTCACCTGCTGTGCCAGACAATGTGTCCCTCTATTGCTGTGCCAGACAATATGCCTCTCTCCTGCTGTGCCAGATAATGTGCCCCTCTCTTGCTGTGCCAGACAATGTGCTACTCTCTTGCTGTGCCAGACAATGTGCCCCTCTCCTGCTGTGCCAGACAATGTGCCCCTCTCCTGCTGTGCCAGACAATGTGCCCCTCTCCATCTGTGCCAGACAATGTGCCCCTCTCCTGCTGTGCCAGACAATGTGCCCCTCTCCTGCTGTGCCAGACAATGTGCCCCTCTCCTGCTGTGCCAGACAATGTGCCCCTCTCCTGCTGTGTGCCAGACAATGTGCCCCTCTTCTGCTGTGTGCCAGACAATGTGCCCCTCTTCTGCTGTGTGCCAGACAATGTGCCCCTCTCCTGCTGTGCCAGACAATGTGCCCCTCTCCTGCTGTGCCAGACAATGTGCCCCTCTCTTGCTGTGCCAGACAATGTGCCCCTCTCTTGCTGTGCCAGACAATGTGCCCCTCTCCTGCTGTGCCAGACAATGTGTCCCTCTCCTGCTGTGCCAGACAATGTGCCCCTCTCCTGCTGTGCCAGACAATGTGCCCCTCCCCTGCTGTGCCAGAAAATGTGCCCCTCTCCTGCTGTGCCAGACAATGTGCCCCTCTCCTGCTGTGCCAGACAATGTGCCCCTCTCCTGCTGTGCCAGACAATGTGTCCCTCTCCTGCTGTGCCAGACAATGTGCCCCTCTCCTGCTGTGCCAGACAATGTGCCCCTCTCCTGCTGTGTGCCAGACAATGTGCCCCTCTCCTGCTGTGCCAGACAATGTGCCCCTCTCCTGCTGTGCCAGACAATGTGCCCCTCTCTTGCTGTGCCAGACAATGTGCCCCTCTCTTGCTGTGCCAGACAATGTGCCCCTCTCTTGCTGTGCCAGACAATGTGCTCCTCACCTGCTGTGCCAGACAATGTGCCCCTCTCCTGCTGTGCCAGACAATGTGCCCCTCTCCTGCTGTGCCAGACAATGTGCCCCTCTCCTGCTGTGCCAGACAATGTGCCCCTCTCCTGCTGTGCCAGACAATGTGCCCCTCTCTTGCTGTGCCAGACAATGTGCCCCTCTCCTGCTGTGCCAGACAATGTGCCCCTCTCCTGCTGTGCCAGACAATGTGCCCCTCCCCTGCTGTGCCAGAAAATGTGCCCCTCTCCTGCTGTGCCAGACAATGTGCCCCTCTCCTGCTGTGCCAGACAATGTGCCCCTCTCCTGCTGTGTGCCAGACAATGTGCCCCTCTCCTGCTGTGCCAGACAATGTGCCCCTCTCCTGCTGTGCCAGACAATGTGCCCCTCACCTGCTGTGCCAGACAATGTGCCCCTCTCTTGCTGTGCCAGACAATGTGCCCCTCTCTTGCTGTGCCAGACAATGTGCCCCTCTCCTGCTGTGCCAGACAATGTGTCCCTCTCCTGCTGTGCCAGACAATGCGTCCCTCTCCTGCTGTGCCAGACAATGCGCCCCTCTCCTGCTGTGCCAGACAATGTGCCCCTCTCCTGCTGTGCCAGACAATGTGCCCCTCTCCTGCTGTGCCAGACAATGTGCTCCTCTCCTGCTGTGCCAGACAATGTGTCCCTCTCCTGCTGTGCCAGACAATGTGCCCCTCTCCTGCTGTGCCAGACAATGTGCCCCTCTCCTGCTGTGTGCCAGACAATGTGCCCCTCTCCTGCTGTGCCAGACAATGTGCCCCTCTCTTGCTGTGCCAGACAATGTGTCCCTCTCCTGCTGTGCCAGACAATGTGCCCCTCTCCTGCTGTGCCAGACAATGTGCTCCTCTCCTGCTGTGCCAGACAATGTGCCCCTCTCGTGCTGTGCCAGACAATGTGCCCCTCTCCTGCTGTGTGCCAGACAATGTGCCCCTCTCCTGCTGTGTGCCAGACAATGTGCCCCTCTCCTGCTGTGTGCCTGACAATGTGCCCCTCTCCTGCTGTGTCTGACAATGTGCCCCTCTCCTGCTGTGCCAGACAATGTGCCCCTCTCCTGCTGTGCCAGACAATGTGTCCCTCTCCTGCTGTGCCAGACAATGTGCCCCTCTCCTGCTGTGCCAGACAATGTGCCCCTCTCCTGCTGTGCCAGACAATGTGCCCCTCCCCTGCTGTGCCAGAAAATGTGCCCCTCTCCTGCTGTGCCAGACAATGTGTCCCTCTCCTGCTGTGCCAGACAATGTGCCCCTCTCCTGCTGTGCCAGACAATGTGCCCCTCTCCTGCTGTGCCAGACAATGTGCCCCTCCCCTGCTGTGCCAGAAAATGTGCCCCTCTCCTGCTGTGCCAGACAATGTGCCCCTCTCCTGCTGTGCCAGACAATGTGTCCCTCTCCTGCTGTGCCAGACAATGTGCCCCTCTCCTGCTGTGTGCCAGACAATGTGCCCCTCTCCTGCTGTGCCAGACAATGTGCCCCTCTCCTGCTGTGTGCCAGACAATGTGCCCCTCTCCTGCTGTGCCAGACAATGTGCCCCTCTCTTGCTGTGCCAGACAATGTGCCCCTCTCCTGCTGTGCCAGACAATGTGTCCCTCTCCTGCTGTGCCAGACAATGTGCCCCTCTCTTGCTGTGCCAGACAATGTGCTCCTCACCTGCTGTGTGCCAGACAATGTGCCCCTCTCTTGCTGTGCCAGACAATGTGCCCCTCTCTTGCTGTGCCAGACAATGTGCCCCTCTCCTGCTGTGCCAGACAATGTGTCCCTCTCTTGCTGTGCCAGACAATGTGCCCCTCTCCTGCTGTGCCAGACAATGTGCCCCTCTCCTGCTGTGTGCCAGACAATGTGCCCCTCTCCTGCTGTGCCAGACAATGTGCCCCTCTCCTGCTGTGTGCCAGACAATGTGCCCCTCTCCTGCTGTGCCAGACAATGTGCCCCTCTCTTGCTGTGCCAGACAATGTGCCCCTCTCCTGCTGTGCCAGACAATGTGTCCCTCTCCTGCTGTGCCAGACAATGTGCCCCTCTCTTGCTGTGCCAGACAATGTGCTCCTCACCTGCTGTGTGCCAGACAATGTGCCCCTCTCTTGCTGTGCCAGACAATGTGCCCCTCTCTTGCTGTGCCAGACAATGTGCCCCTCTCCTGCTGTGCCAGACAATGTGTCCCTCTCTTGCTGTGCCAGACAATGTGCCCCTCTCCTGCTGTGCCAGACAATGTGCCCCTCTCCTGCTGTGCCAGACAATGTGCCCCTCTCCTGCTGTGCCAGACAATGTGCCCCTCTCTTGCTGTGCCAGACAATGTGCTCCTCACCTGCTGTGCCAGACAATGTGCCCCTCTCCTGCTGTGCCAGACAATGTGCCCCTCTCTTGCTGTGCCAGAAAATGTGCCCCTCTCCTGCTGTGCCAGACAATGTGCCCCTCTCCTGCTGTGCCAGACAATGTGTCCCTCTCCTGCTGTGCCAGACAATGTGCCCCTCTCCTGCTGTGTGCCAGACAATGTGCCCCTCTCCTGCTGTGCCAGACAATGTGCCCCTCTCCTGCTGTGTGCCAGACAATGTGCCCCTCTCCTGCTGTGCCAGACAATGTGCCCCTCTCTTGCTGTGCCAGACAATGTGCCCCTCTCCTGCTGTGCCAGACAATGTGTCCCTCTCCTGCTGTGCCAGACAATGTGCCCCTCTCTTGCTGTGCCAGACAATGTGCTCCTCACCTGCTGTGTGCCAGACAATGTGCCCCTCTCTTGCTGTGCCAGACAATGTGCCCCTCTCTTGCTGTGCCAGACAATGTGCCCCTCTCCTGCTGTGCCAGACAATGTGTCCCTCTCTTGCTGTGCCAGACAATGTGCCCCTCTCCTGCTGTGCCAGACAATGTGCCCCTCTCCTGCTGTGTGCCAGACAATGTGCCCCTCTCCTGCTGTGCCAGACAATGTGCCCCTCTCCTGCTGTGTGCCAGACAATGTGCCCCTCTCCTGCTGTGCCAGACAATGTGCCCCTCTCTTGCTGTGCCAGACAATGTGCCCCTCTCCTGCTGTGCCAGACAATGTGTCCCTCTCCTGCTGTGCCAGACAATGTGCCCCTCTCTTGCTGTGCCAGACAATGTGCTCCTCACCTGCTGTGTGCCAGACAATGTGCCCCTCTCTTGCTGTGCCAGACAATGTGCCCCTCTCTTGCTGTGCCAGACAATGTGCCCCTCTCCTGCTGTGCCAGACAATGTGTCCCTCTCTTGCTGTGCCAGACAATGTGCCCCTCTCCTGCTGTGCCAGACAATGTGCCCCTCTCCTGCTGTGCCAGACAATGTGCCCCTCTCCTGCTGTGCCAGACAATGTGCCCCTCTCTTGCTGTGCCAGACAATGTGCTCCTCACCTGCTGTGCCAGACAATGTGCCCCTCTCCTGCTGTGCCAGACAATGTGCCCCTCTCTTGCTGTGCCAGACAATGTGCTCCTCACCTGCTGTGCCAGACAATGTGCCCCTCTCCTGCTGTGCCAGACAATGTGCCCCTCTCCTGCTGTGCCAGACAATGTGCCCCTCTCCTGCTGTGCCAGACAATGTGCCCCTCTCTTGCTGTGCCAGACAATGTGCCCCTCTCCTGCTGTGCCAGACAATGTGCCCCTCTCCTGCTGTGCCAGACAATGTGCCCCTCCCCTGCTGTGCCAGACAATGTGCCCCTCTCCTGCTGTGCCAGACAATGTGCCCCTCTCCTTCTGTGCCAGATAATGTGCCCCTCTCCTGCTGTGCCAGACAATGTGCTCCTCTCCTGCTGTGCCAGACAATGTGCCCCTCTCCTGCTGTGCCAGACAATGTGCCCCTCTCCTGCTGTGCCAGACAATGTGCCCCTCACCTGCTGTGCCAGACAATGTGCCCCTCTCCTGCTGTGCCAGACAATGTGCCCCTATCCTGCTGTGCCAGACAATGTGCCCCTCTCCTGCTGTGCCAGACAATGTGCCCCTCTCCTGCTGTGCCAGACAATGTGCCCCTCTCTTGCTGTGCCAGACAATGTGCCCCTCTCCTGCTGTGCCAGACAATGTGTCCCTCTCCTGCTGTGCCAGACAATGTGTCCCTCTCCTGCTGTGCCAGACAATGTGCCCCTCTCCTGCTGTGCCAGACAATGTGCCCCTCTCCTGCTGTGCCAGACAATGTGCCCCTCTCCTGCTGTGCCAGACAATGTGTCCCTCTCCTTTGTGCCAGACAATGTGCCCCTCTCCTGCTGTGCCAGACAATGTGCCCCTCTCCTGCTGTGCCAGACTATGTGTCCCTCTCCTGCTGTGCCAGACAATGTGCCCCTCTCCTGCTGTGCCAGACAATGTGCCCCTCTCCTGCTGTGCCAGACAATGTGCCCCTCTCTTGCTGTGCCAGACAATGTGCCCCTCTCCTGCTGTGTGCCAGACAATGTGCCCCTCTCCTGCTGTGCCAGACAATGTGCCCCTCTCTTGCTGTGCCAGACAATGTGCCCCTCTCTTGCTGTGCCAGACAATGTGCCCCTCTCCTGCTGTGCCAGACAATGTGCCCCTCTCCTGCTGTGTGCCAGACAATGTGCCCCTCTCCTGCTGTGTGCCAGACAATGTGCCCCTCTCCTGCTGTGCCAGACAATGTGCCCCTCTCCTTCTGTGCCAGACAATGTGCCCCTCTCCTTCTGTGCCAGACAATGTGCCCCTCTGCTGCTGTGCCAGACAATGTGCCCCTTTCCTGCTGTGCCAGACAATGTGCCCCTCTCTTGCTGTGCCAGACAATGTGCCCCTCTCCTGCTGTGCCAGACAATGTGCCCCTCACCTGCTGTGTGCCAGACAATGTGCCCCTCTCCTGCTGTGCCAGACAATGTGCCCCTCTCCTGCTGTGCCAGACAATGTGCCCCTCTCCTTCTGTGCCAGACAATGTGCCCCTCTCCTTCTCTGCCAGACAATGTGCCCCTCTCCTGCTGTGTGCCAGACAATGTGCCCCTCTCCTGCTGTGCCAGACAATGTGCCCCTCTCCTGCTGTGCCAGACAATGTGCCCCTCTCCTTCTGTGCCAGACAATGTGCCCCTCTCCTTCTGTGCCAGACAATGTGCCCCTCCCCTGCTGTGCCAGACAATGTGCCCCTCTCCTGCTGTGCCAGACAATGTGCCCCTTTCCTGCTGTGCCAGACAATGTGCCCCTCTCCTGCTGTGCCCGACAATGTGCCCCTCTCCTGCTGTGCCCGACAATGTGCCTCCCACCTTTGAAATTGGCTAATTTAAGTCAGTGTTTACTGGGGGGGTTTTAATTTTTTTTTCCCCAACATTCTAATCAGTCAAAGAAAATTAAATCAAGTTTATGTAATAAATCAGCACTTACCCATGCTGGTATCTCATGGAGTATATCTCAGGAATTTAGTATGTCTCAAAACAAATTAGAATTTGCAGATAGAATATATTGTCTCTGTTAGCAGCTGGATGTGTAAATGTGGACCTGCAAACGCCCATGGTGGGGGAAGACTGATCCGGCATATATACAGTATGGAGGAGCTTTTTATTTTATCACTGTCTATGCTTCATCTAGTTGGTTGTCCCGAGGGATGGTCGCAATGTGGAGCTCCCTCAGAGATAATTATTAAAGTTACACCTGAAAACTTTTATTAAATGTTAATTGCAGAAGTTTCTTTTGTACAACTTCCAAACTCCAGCTTCTTGCATTTGTTTGGTGTGAGGTCCTTCAATCTTTAGTATTAACTTGTATTGGAGCCCTACACTTATATAGAAAATAATCCCTCCACTAAACTGAGCAATTGTTGGGGGCCTCAAAGTAGGACAGCTTAAATCAATGTAATGGTGATGGGCTTTCTGTGGGGTTGGTTAGGGCTGCATCTTCTTTACAGGCTTTTGAGGATCACATATCCACAGCATTCTCTGCTACTCATTTGTGTCTGTACAGCCATCACCCAGAAATTGAAAGGAAAAACGCAGCTTTGCTTCACATACTTGGTACTTACCTATAATAAGAGATTTTAAGATGTTTTAAAATGACACGTTATTAGAGATGAGTGAACTGAACCATCCAAACTGGAATTCAGTCCAAACCTTGGGAGAAATACAAATCTGCTCAAACCTGAGTTTTCCAGGAGTTCATTCAAATGGTTCATTTTTATTGGTTACTAAACATGTATTTAAGTGCCACAAAGTGACAAGGACGAAGGCAGAAGAAGCAGGGATCATGGTTAACCAAAACCCATGGTAATAGGCCCTGAAACCTATAAGATTCCAGGGCCGCTTTATTCCCACCCCTCGGGGCATCCAGAATTGTAATGCCCAGCTGTGTGAAACCCCCCAGCTTGCCTGGTATACTCACCTTACTCCCCCGGATCAACGGCTCATGCACAAGCAGCGGCACATCTCTGCTATCCCTTTCGCAGGGCACGTGCCTGCTCAGCTCAATCAGCTGCACTTGGCTGCGCTCGGCTGGACTTGGCTCTTTAGGTAAGCCTAGCCGAGTTCCCATCAGCGCAGTAGCGCGCGCTATTTGGACGGGAGGTCACGCATGTGCCAAAGGACTAAGGAAAGGTGAATTAGTTCAAGCAACCCGGGAGGGTTTCACACAGCGGGCATCCCCAATCAGGCTGCCCAAGAGTAAGGACCAAAATCCAGGATAGTCAAAATCCTTGGCTTTGGTACACTTTAATGCGATGCAGTCAGCCAATCTGCTGATATTCCTTTGCTATCACACATGTCTTGCCAGTATAAATCGTCCACCATGGGCATTTAGCCATTATTGATGCTTACTTTTAAAAGAATACATTAAAGGAGGAGGCGGGGATTAAAAAAGCTCATGATTGCACTAAGGAGGAGCCACTGTCAGGAACCTGCAGTGCCTGACCCGGAAGAATGTTAATCCAGTGGGCTGTGATGGATGCAATGACACAGCTCCTTAAGGGGGTCAGCAATATATCTTTCAGAGATGCAGACCATGACCAACATCCTTTGTTCTTGACAAAACACGTGGGTCTCAGGCCCATCATAGTTGGGGCCTCCTAATCCCCATGATGGGCTGGGGCATATGCCTGGGGGATCTTCCCTACTGCACCCTTTAATTGGGTCAGTGGGAGGCATTTGTTGGAGAGGATATCTTTTAGCAGGGCATGGATGGATCCTTTTGGGGCTGGAACACTGGCTCTGATGTATTTTAGCTTGAACTTCTATTAACTTTAGTGATCCACAGGAGTGTATATAGTGCAGTCACATTTGGAGTTCCCCCTCTCCCTACACAATCCACCCATGGGGAGGGTGACTCTGGGTATGATCCAGATTAGTCACTGAAATTCAACATCAAGGGTCCCCCAGCTGTGGCAATCCATCCCTTCCAAGGAGGACATAGAGGCTGCCGTACTACGACTGCAAGGCACCCTTCGCCATGACAGATTCACTTCCCTGGAGGGCAACAGAAGTGAAGTTGTGTGTCAGCTGGGGGCGCTGGAGGGGGCTCAGGACAACACCCTTAAGCGGATGACAGATATGCTCCTCCCTATAGACAACCACAAGAAATGCAACCGGTGAAACAATCTGAGGATCCGTGGCATAGCTCAACAGCTTCCTGGGTTAGGCCAATGACTCTTACATAGAAACCATCTGGATTCGTAGGGCAGTGGTCTCTCCATCTGGAGATCCATTGGTACCTAGAAATGTGCTAAGCAGGATACACTTTTTTAAAATCCGTGAGAATATCGCAAGGGTGGCATGGGAGACAAGAGTCATTACATGACGAAACAATCAAAGGCAAGTCCTACCGTACTTGGCTAGGCACACCCTATGGATGCAGTGTGTGTGTTGCAGCCACTGCTAGATAAGATAAGGGAGTGCGGGTCCACCTACAATTAGTTGTGCATAAGCAGAATTCAGGTGTTGTCCTGTGTTTCATTGGGGACTTGCCATCTCTTTATATTTTTTCCTAATACAGATCCTATTCAGGTGTCAGACTTTCCTAAGCAGCCTCCAATGCAGAAGACCTTGGCGCAAGTGGAGAATTAAAATCGAGAGTGGAGTAGTAGTTGATGTATTGTGGTTGTATAGGAGGTTACAATAGAGGGATAGCTAAATGTTAAATTATGTTAAAGTTTAAGACAAGGGATAGTTTCTGTGTCACATTGATTCATTGGGGGTTGTCTCTCTGTGGATGCCTTTGAGGTGTGTCTGCATCTTCCATTCCCAGGGCATGGCTGGATGATTATTGATATTTTTTATTATTATTATTATATTATTATTTCCCTAGTAGCCAGATACATTTTGCTGCTGATATTATTATTACTACTGCATTCTTTTGTTTCTCAATGGTAGCCTCTAGTTGGTGGGAGTGTGGGCCCTTTCCCCTTGTCCCCTGGGGTTCTAATGGCTGTCTGCTCCATCTGGTGCTGGTTGCCTGTTACTGGAGTTGATGGGTTTCTCCACTCCGCTGCGTCTTTCATTGTCGCAGGGCCATGGATGACTGGTTTCATAGATGCACTCACAGTCTGTGGATGGAAGGGATGCTGTATCCTGAATCTGGGGGGCTGGGTTATACGAAACTTGGCTTGTTTTGTGGTCCATAGATGGGTGTGGGTGCCAGTTTGGAGGAGATGATCACAGTATCCGTATTTTGATGGCTCAAGAAGTCCCCTTCTTCCTTGGCACATGTAGGCGAGGTATGTGGCTTTTTGACACAGGTGCGGCCTGACCATCCTTTTGGTGGTGCTCCAGTTTGCAATGGATGAGGTGGTCCCTGGTGGATCTGGGGACAGGCTCTTTCTTTACCCCATAAGACTTAATTACCTATTTAGGAGGCCTTCATCTGGTGGGGCACCTGGTCCTCTGGGGTAGTTATAATGATTCCTCTTTAGGCTGACATTCTACGGTTACACTTACATGACTTGCTAGTGGGGGGGTCCCTGGTTGGGTCTGGGGGAGGGATTGTCTTGATGTTGGTTGGACGACTCGTCCATTCTCCCACGTCAACGGTGGGACACCGGGGGACTAGAATCGGGTGGCGCGAGTGGCCTGGTATTGACAATTGGCAATAAAGTCACGGACATACCACTGATTGTTGCAAAGGGTTGTCGGGCACAGCGGGATCTTTGTGAATTTGTGGGCCATAGCCACCCACCACTCATGTTGTCTATGAAGGGAACTGAAAATTGACCCTTGCCCTATATTATAGTGTTCTTAGTATGATTAGGAAAAGATACTGAGCTATGCCACATTAGTTATTAGTTATTTATGCTAATTGCCTTGTGTTGCCTTCTTGTTATCTGGGAAAGACACTTCCGTACTTTGCCATAGACAAGGAAAGATGCAGCACCTTGATCTGTATTATCAAACTTCAATTTGGGTTTAGCAGTAGTCATGTCAAAGGGTGGACTGGACCTTCTCGGTGCTGTGCTGCGTTACTCCCCCCCCCCCCCCACTGCCAGGTTCCTATTCCTATTCCAGTGACCAGGGGAGTGTTGAGCAGATTTTGTCTCAAATGCTGCAGGACCTCTCCCTGTGGCATAGTTTTGTTATTTATTCCACTATTGTTATTCATCTGTTTTCTTTTTCTGTTTTTCTATCCACTGACTTTTCCCTGTTACTCGCAATACCCTTTCCTCACCCCTTGATCCTTCCTTGGGGGGTGCCCTAGTCAAGCAATGGACTCAATAAGGATTGGCTTGTTTAATGCCAAGTGCCTTAAAATCCCAGATAAAAGGTCTAAGAGCCTATATGGGTTTCATAGGAAAAAAGGTGGGTATTCTTCTCCTAGAGGAAAGGCACTTTAAGACAGGAGCCAACCCCACCCTAAAAAACAGAAATTACACATAGTGGTTTCTCAGGTTTCACCTAAGACCTCTGGTCGGATCATGCTCCTGTATTTCTATCGTTTCATATACCCGGAGGTTTGGGTAGTCATGGCACCTTGAAACTCAATAACAATTTGCTAGATGATGATGCATGTGGTTCTGAGATTAAAGAAACAACTTTCCAATTTTTTAGCGCTCACAGTGAGCATACAGCATCGCTGCCCATGAAGTGTGTTTTTTTATGAGGGGTATTAATTATGGGGCAAGACTGAAAAGAGAGAGGGCACATAAGATTAAAGACACCCTTTTGCGTATGCAACATTTGGAGTCTTCACATAAACTGGACGCTTCTAAAAAAATCTTTTTTTGATCATTTGGGGTTGAGGAAGTATCTAAAAAAATGCATGATCCATGGTGTACACATAATATAGGGACAGATGTAGGGCCCAGTTTTATGAATTCGCTAACAACTGCATCAGGCAATTAGCTGGATCATTGCATTTTACAGTGGATGCAACTTATATCCCAGTATTAAGGACAAATGGGGAGAGGACTAACACAATCCCACTCATATTGTTGACACTGTCAGAGATTACTACAATACCTTATATAATATAAGGGATCCAGAGCAGAGACATTTACCAGGGGCTGCGGATGGAGAACTTGCAGAATATGTGGAGAAAACTGCTCTCCCAGTTATCCATGTAGAAGTAACGGAATCTCTAGAGGATCCCTTTATAGAAAATGAATTGTCAGCAACCATCAAAATGACTCCATCTGGAAAGAGTCTAGGTCCGGATGGTTTTTCTTCAAGATTCTTTAAAATATATAGGACCATTCTAGCCCCTTTCTTTGCTAAAGTTTTAAAAAGCGTAACAGACGAATGCTCGTTTGCAAGACAATCTCTTGAGGCCTTCTTAAGGGTTCTCACCAAAGCAGGAAAAGACAAAACCATCACAGGTGGCTACAGGCCCATATTGCTGATCAATGTGGATGTTATATTGTTCACAAAATCCTAGTAAATTGGCTCCATATTACCTGGAATTATAAATAAAGATCAATTGGGCTGTGTCTCGGGAAGAGAAGTAAGAGATAACACCACCCTTACGGACTATACTCAGTCTTCTTTTACCTGTTTCTGTTGATGCAGATAAGGCGTTGCGCCCTTAAGTCCTGGGGGCTACGGTGTTCGGGCAGGTGTGTAATGTCTCCCGGCAAACGGGGGCTTGACTATTGGTGAAGACGGCGATGTTAGTTTGGGTGTTGGCATCTAAATTTGTATTTATTATGAATTCAGTTATGCTACAAATCTCTTCAAAGCTTGTTTCACCTCCTGGTTCCTCAGGCTGTAAATGAAAGGATTCAGCATGGGTGTGATGATGGTGTAGGTCATGCTAATCACGCGATCATACTGAGGAGAGTAGTTTGATGGATCGCGGGAATAGATAAAAAGGACAGTGCCAAAAAAGAGAAAAACCGCCATGAGATGGGAGGAGCAGGAGGAGAAAGCCTTTCTTCGGTTAGCGGTGGTCTTCAGCTTTATTACAGTCCAAGAAATAAGCACATAGGAGATCAGTATCAGGATGAAAGGAATAGTAACAGTCACAGAAGCTTGAATGTATAATAAGAGCTCTGCGGTGATGGTATCGGAGCAGGACAGCTTGATGAGTGGAGTTATGTCACAGAAGAAGTGGTGAATCAGTCTGTCCTCACAGTATTTTAAATTTGAAATGGTGACAATGAGCAACAGTGATTCAAGAAAACCGGCCATCCAGCAACTAATTGTCATCATGACCTGAACCATTTTATCTATTACCGATGTGTAGCGTAATGGGTTACAAATAGCTGAATAGCGATCAAAAGCCATGACAGCCAGAAGAAAACTTTCAGAGGCACCCATAGCCACAAAGAAATACATCTGGATAAAGCATCCAACAAATGAGATGGTCTCTGCTCCATGAAGAACTCCAGAGAGCAGTTTAGGTACTGTTGATGTTGAGAAGGAGAGATCCATCACTGACAGGTTTCCCAAAAAAAAGTACATGGGCGTGTGCAACTGCCGAGAGAGACAAATGGACATTATTAATAGTAAGTTGCCCATCCATGTCAGAATGTATGCAACCAGAATGACGGAGAACAAAGCAAAACAATTTACGGGTAGATCGGAAAAGCCCAGAAGGATAAAACTAAAGGACACATTTCCCTCCATGGAAGAATGGCCGGAGAGGAGTCAAGCTAACCAAAGCAACACAAGAAAAAGCATCAACATCATCTGGCTTCTCTGCAAAATGTACAAAATAGACAGATGGTGCAAAGCTGATGGAAAGTAGGGCGGTGCGGAAAAAAAGCCTCCGAGATATGAACTGTTTTCTGCCTGGCCTGGAGAGACAAAGAAGATAAATGATTACATGGGTTTCCAGAAAAAGTCAATGTTCTTTAAAAAAGCTCAATGTGTAACTTTCTAATGTAGAGAAACTTTGCTACCGGTTCCCTAATAGGAACTTAAGGGCATGTGTCTGAAAAAGCTGGATTCAGTGGTTATTGACCTGTATCTGGTGGATGAGTGTGGAGGACCAGACCCCATACTCATACCTGAAGAACAATCAGGATATCCTCCTACTCCTATATCCTTCCACAACACCAACCTATTACCAAATTCATATGCAACAATCCCCAAGTCTAGAAATACACATTCTGATGGCCTTACCTCTCCTAATATATGTCCCATATTTTAAACCCTCCCCCCCATTAGTCCAAAATCGTAACTGTGTTACTCAATACTCAGTCCATCTGAACTCCCACCAATTTTAAATATACAATTAAATATGGAAAAAAAAAGTTATTTCTCATCTCTTCCATTCAGGAGCACCACCAGTAGCAACTAATGGGATAATCTCAGCCGTAGACAGGCTGAAGGTAGAAACAAACTAGCTTCTCACGGCCTATATAGGGCAGGCTGTGTCAAGATCTCCTCAGTTCTTTTCTTGCAGTTTCAAGGGACAGTGAAGGTGTTTTATTTTTTAGTTGCATTGCTGACTGGGAGCGGAGGCGTCTGTTGTCCCTTCCCCTCACCAGCTGCAGAGGTTCTGGGATACCCCTTTAGATGCTTGAAGTCGGTTCCTAAGCCGATTGCGTGGGATCGTCCAGAGTGAGGGGAGCATGCATGGGTCCAGGTAAGCATGCCGGGGCTCATCTGACTGGGTCTGAGCCCCAAGGATCAAGACCCCACTGCAGCAGGTTTCCTGATCTCTGAGCCTTGCATGGTGGCCCTGCTGTGTGTCTCTCACTGAGGCCAGGTCCCTCGTGCCCCAGGGTCATCTACCCCCATAACTTAATGACTTCATGACACCCAGTCTGTCTTCCCCATGGCTGCTCTGTGGGGTCTGAGCTAGGTGTCAGTATGTTTGTGATACTACTGCTTTGGAGGGGGAGGGTGGCCTCATCACGAGGGGTCATGGCAACCGGCCATGCAGCCTGCCTATTGGCTAACTTGGGAAGGGGGCAGGCCAGCCGTGTCTGAGACAGCCCACTTCAGCCTGCTTGGGCCTTACAGTGGAGAACGGGAAGAGTGGGAGCAATGGCCACATTAGAGCTCTTGTTGGACCGGGAAGTTGTAGTACCTGTGCCCCCCTCAGTACAAGGCTGTGGCTTCTATGCAATACTAATCATTATCCCCAAAAGGGAAGGTTGAACCTGGATCTCCGTTATGTTCAGGTGCGGATGTTCCGAATGGAATCTCTAAGATCGGTCATGAGGTCTCTGCAACTAGGGGATTTTCTGGCCACGGTGGAGATAAAGGCTCATCTGCATGTCCTGATCTTCCCTGGTCACCAGCAATACCTGTGCTTTGCTGTGGGTGCTCAACACTTCCAATTTGTGCCATTGCCATTCAGACTGCCCACTGCCCCGCGACAATTTGCTCATCCGAGCCCCATCTCTGGCAGAGGCACTGCGGGATGGTCTAATGGTCCTGTCCACACTGGAACTTTTCGGGTGGGTGATCAACTACCCTATGTTCCAGGTAGTTCCCTCCATGGTGGTGATCTATCTAGGTATGACATTGGATGCTCAACGGGCGCGGGTCCTTCTTCCGGCGCAAAAGTGCATGGCTCTTTAAGAGGTGGTGAGGTCACTGCAGACATGTGCACATTCCATGAACAGGTAGGGCATGCGTCTCCTTGGACTGATGGTGTCTACCATCGAGGCAGTTCAGTATGCCCAGTTCCACTCCAGGCCTCTACAAATGCTGCTCCTATCGAAATGGTGCAGGAGTGTGCAAACGTTGGACCATCACTTCATATTGATGGACAATGTCCGGCAATCCCTGAATTGGTCGCTGGACCAGCAGTCGCTGGCAGTGGGTTGGTCTTTCTTGCTGGTCCGGTGGGTCTTCCTGACCACAGATGCTAGTCTGACGGGTTGGGGTATTGTTCTGGACAACCAGGTGGTTCAGGGTCTCTGGAACCAGCAGTAGAGCAATCTTCCAATCAATGTGTTAGAACTGAGGGTGATTCTGCTGCTTCTCAGGCATTAGTCTACCCAGCTCTGGGGCCTTCTGATTTCACGGTGGGGAGTGCTGAAGGTGGTTCTTTTCGCATCTTGGCACAATCAGAAGGTCCAGAGGTTTATGTCCAGGGTGCAAGACCCTCTGGCCATGGCGGTTGATGGACTGGCCATTCCCTGGTCAGGGTACAGCCGGCTCTACGCATTACCGCCACTGCATCTTCTGGGTCAAGTGATAAATAAGGTCAACTGCAAGCAGATACATATCATCCCAATTATCCTGTAGAAGGTTCTCGGTACCCAAACTATTGGAGTTCCTCCAGCAAGTCCTGCACACTGGCCTACAGCCTACCACCCCTAAGGGCAAGGTCTCTGCCTTGTCTATTTTTTCCAACAAACAATCGCTGAACATAGATTAATCAGCTCTTTCATGCAGGGCACAGCACATGTTCGGCCTCCCTGGCAGTCGATAGTCTCGCCCTGGGATCTCAATTTGGTCAGGACTTCAGGGGCCCCCTTTAAACGCATGGAGGAGGCTTCCCTGATGATGCTCACATTGAAGGTGGCGTTTCTTGTGGCGATCACCTCCATTCGGCAGGTCTCAAAGCTGGCAGTGCTTTCGATCACCCTTTTTGGTGCTGCATGAAGACAAAACAGTGTTTCATGTGAATCAAGATTTTTTGCCCAAGGTGGTCTCCTTTCCATCCTAATCAGGAGATAGTGCTACCCTCCTTGTGCCCACGCCCCAGTCGCCATAAGGAGCGACTCCTGCAATCCCTTGATTTGGTCATGGCATTAAAGAATTACTTGGCCACTACTCGAAAGCTACATAAGACAGATGTCTTGTTCGTGATCCCAGAAGGACCAAGGAGGAGCCTGATGGCTGCCAGGTCCGCCCTTATCTGATGTATCAGGCAGGCAATCATACAAGCCTATGCCTGCAAGGAGAATGAGCCGCCCTTCTGGGTCACCGCTCACTTCACCTGGGTGATTTCTGTGTCTTGGGCTTTCCAACATCAGGCGTCGCCGGAACAGGTCTGCAAGGCGGGGACCTGTTCGTCTCTCCACACCTGCCGATGCCTCTCTGGGACGTAAGATGTTGCAGATGGTGGTGAACCCCTCTCCAGGGGTTTAAGCACGAGGTGTCAGTGCTCGAGGTTGAAGCAGTCATCTGTTGGCTGTTCTTGCAAGGTTGAGGGTATGGCTTTGGGACGTCCCATGCCCTGGAATGAAAGAGATAAGAATAGGGAAATTTTGTACTCACCGGTAGATGTCCTTTCTCATCCTCTTTCATTCCCTGGCACCACACCCCCCCTTCTGTTGTGTTACGACTGCGTTGTGGCGGTTGATGCTTTCTCCATGGTTTTAGTTTTGTTGCACTGTTTTCTAGTTGCGCACAGGTTCGAATTATCTCCTCCCAGGGCTGTGACTGAACTGCTTTTAACTGAGAAGATCCTGCCCTATATAGGCTGGGAGGAGCTAGCTTTTTTCTATCTTGCAATCCCCTGTCTACTGCTGAGTTCAACCCATGCGTTGCTACTGGTGGTGCCCCGGAATGGAAGAAGAAGAGAAAGGAAATTTACTGGTGAGTACACAAATTTCCCTTCTTGTTATAGAGCTAGTGATGTCACACAAGGGTTTTGTTTCACTACCAATGTCACCACGTTCCATTAAGGCACCATTCCCATCTCTTTTTGCCAATGTGCCCCTCCTATATTACTCTTTTTGCAAGCTCTTATCCTTGCTGTATCCCTATTCAAACCAGACCAACACCCGATTTTACTTTAACGGGTATTGGTCCCACTGTCTGCTGATCACAAGAAGCTCAGGGGGGGGCATCCAGAATGCTGGAGCCCCTCTCGCAGATAACCACACAGAACGCTCGTAATACTCACCTTTCATTTCGAGTCAGCGCCAGGAAAGGAGTCCCACGATTGGCCACCGGGTGGTCACGTGGGCAGGTCCTGCCGGTGGCCAGCACAGAGGATGCCACTACAGCTCATGTGACCGCCTGTCGGCCAATAGCGGGACTCCTTTCCCAGTGCTGGCTCGTAATGAAGGTGAGCGTTCTGTGTGGTTATCTGCGAGGAGGGCTCCAAGATTCTGGATGCTCCCCTCCAAGCTTTTTGTGATCAGCAAACAATGGGACCAACACCCATTAAAGAAAACGGGGGTTGGTCCGGTTTAACTACTTTTACTCACCAGTTAGATTTTTCCCTCTCCCGCTTTCCCCAAAGCAGATCACGGGCCACATCGGATGGCTCTGAGAGCCACATGTGGTTCCTGGGCCGCAAGTTGGGCATATGTGGATTAAAACATCAATTGCGAACAATGAAGCGGAAAGTGCCAATAATAAGTGTTAGGATTGACTTGGTTGGTGTTAGGAAATGGTATTAGATTATGCTGAAGTACAAAGTGTTAAAATTTAGCCTTTCCTGTGAAATACATCATCATTGCTATAATGAATATTCTTATTTACTTACAACAAGTGTGCAAGTCCCTCATTATACAGATCACCCAGATTCATTTTGATTATTTAAAAACATATGGTGTCAGCAGTGGGATTTTTATAATGAACCTTGCATAACTTAATGTATTTATGTACAATAAGATAAAGTTAAATATAACTCTAATGTGTTTTACTGTTGGGAGATAAAATAATTGTGAGCATGGCAAAAGTATAATGTTTCCTTATTAGAGACAGGGATGAAGTTTAGCTCTGGACTTTGATACAGTATAACACAAGATGGAGAATTGTGGAATTCCTTATCTGTAAAATTACGAAAATTAATTGATGAATATTTGTTTTTAATATATTTTTTAATAATATTTATCAATAAAAAGGAATATTTTTTTAAGATTAATAGGTAGTGATGTCATATACAAAGGCGACAAAGGGAAATCTGACTTGGTAAGTGCTTAGTTCCTAGAATAGAGTAGTATACCACAAGTGCAACACAGTGCAACCTTAGTTTTGCTAAAGAAAGCAAACTAAAAAATGAGCACGTGCACCAACTTTTAATGCAGATTATTTCCCCCAAGAGAGTCTGAAAGTTACGTTTCAGAATCACTTCGGGCATCAGGTTCATACAACCGTTCACATGTCACCTATTTCAAAGAGCAATATATTGGTGATGTTATTCGTGCTTTTCTTATCCTTCGGCTTAATCATGGCTTAGCATTTATGTTTTTTGTTGCACTCTGTTTATCATTGTCACTGTTATTTAACACATGGCTGGATTAAGAGTGGTGGAGGCCCCTGGGCACAAAATCTGGTGGGGCCCCAGATACTTGACTGCTAGGAACTTGACTGCCAGGTTTTGTTCCATGAATGATTAAGGGCCCCTGTGGCTCGAAACGTGTAACGGGATTCTGGTGGCAAAACTCGCTGGAATCTGGGTCCCTGCTTTATTTTTACTCATCTACTCATTTACTTGGCATTCTTCCATGGTTGGCTATTTTTAACAAGATATATTAAAAGTTATGTCTTACTTGGAGGCTGGATAAACACTGAGGTTTTGTTCTATGCCAGAATCTGGATGCCCCGCAGTGTGAAACCCCTCTGTTCACCGACAGCAACTCACCTTTCCACGCTCCAAAGCGAAAAGGCTCCCATAGACTTGGATAGATCTGAATGGCTGGGGCGGGAGCGGGAGCGCATTCATGACGCTGGTGATGCAGGGGATTGGGCTGCTCTCCATTTAAACCAATCAGAGCGTGGCCCTTGAGCCCCGCCCATAATCCGGCCCTGATTTAACATCCCCCGCTCAGCCAACAGCAATCCCCCTTAACACAAGACACAAACGCGCTCTACCCCTGAATACTTAAAACAACAGACCAAACAAACGCCAATAGGGGAATGCTTCGAGCTCACCCCCCGAACAGGGAGGGCACCGGTTCCTGGACCCGCGAGGAGCAATCCTAATAAGAGACACCAACAGAAAACAGGATTGATCAGCACCAGCTGCCAAGAACTACTGGATACACATTGAAGGCTCAACCCCGGACCCGGGAGGGCAACGACCTCTGGGTACACTGAGAGCATCCCTATAAGAGAAAAGATAATTAAAAAACCAAAATATCCCATACACGGGTACTGGAAGGAGCCGCTGCAACCAAAACTCATGCGCTGGGGCAACCAAAGATGCATGCCAAACTTTGTGGACCCACACACTGAAGAAGCAAATGCGAAACGCGTCTGTGTAGGAGTTCCATTTCGCCCACAACTTTCCCTCCCACAACTTGCTACAAACCGAGGGCATTAAGGACCCTTTTCACAACCAACGACAAAAGGTCCCTATAACAGTGGACCCACCAACAAGTACAACCTTGGACTATAAGACCTATTCTGCATGAATTGCAGGGATGGGTACACTAAGTAGATGTTAAGATTACTTGCTGTATGTAACATTATTAAACTGTAGATATGTATATTTAACATACTAAGTAGATGTTAAGATTACTTGCTGTATGTAACATTATTAAACTGTAGATATGTATATTTAACATATATTTACATAGTGTTATTTTGGAACACTGTAACCCTCAGTGAGTGACTTAGAGGTCATCCCCCTTTCTCACCCTTCCCCCACTGGGAGATCTGCCAAGCCCACACACAGACAACCGACACCATCGTGAACGGTTGGAGTGGGCAAGGCAGAAAACCCCCCAGGGAGGGAGAGTCTTAAAGAGGGCCCCCCCCTATTCATCTGATTTAACATAGACCTTTATGGATCATATTATCTGACAGTGGAAATTTCAGCACTTGCACTTTATTTAGTTGCGTTAATATAAACCCAGTGGGGTTGTTACATACCCACAATATTTGTTTTTTTCACTTTTTACACAAATAGAAAAACTTATTAGCCTCTATTTATTTATTTATTTCAGTACAAATTTATTCTTATTAGAGCCGATACAACGGGGACACCATTGTCTTTGTATGTTTTTTTAACTCGTCTTATGTATTTATGTGTACTGGTTATTGTCTAATTTTCATCATAAAAAAAGTGTGATTAACTTTATTATAATTGCAATTTTTGTGTGCGGCAAAAGTTTTTGGGGTGGTCTTAGAGCCCCATTATTGTTGTATTTACAAGAGCAGATTGCGGTCCACAGAAAACTACAGGGTTCACATCTTCAAATTCAGTAGCAAACCTACTTAAAGCTAACGAACTATTAAAAGTGGGGTTGCACAATTCCCCCAAAAGAAGGGCATCTACCAGAGACTTATTCTTGCACACACATAAATAGGTAGGCTTTTTTTTTTGGGGGGGGGGGGTCGAGTGGCTGCATACACATGGGCATTCTGCACCTATAAGATAAGTGTATTTTTTCATGAATTTGTACCTACCTCATTTAATTTATTATGAATGGTTGCACTATGTTTATCTGATTGGATACTAGGTTTGATGCACATAGAACTTTGTAATTTATTGATGAATTTGCCTCTTGATTATAGAGCTTTACTCACTTGTGATTAATATTTATGGCAGCCCATTACAACAGCGCCCCCCATGGCAGATTATGAATTTGTCTGTGTCTTATATGTTTTTTAAATTGTCCTTTTTTTTAGTTACACTGTATCATGAGAAGTAAATAAATACATTTTGGTATTATTTATGTGTGTGCAAGAATAAGTCTCTGGTAGATACTCTTTTGGGGGAATTGGGCACCCCCATTTTTAATAGTTCTTTGACGTTTTGAGTGGCACACAGACCATTGCACCACATTTTATTCAATACTGAGTTGGTGCCATCCAACTCTTGTAATATTTGGTACTTAAAGCTAACCACGGCCTTTACTAGATCGTTCCTTCACATAAGAGTGACATGTGCAACGTACAGAGAATCTTAAAGGAGAATGCCGGGCATCAGCAATAAAATGAAATATATAATATTTGCCCTATTCCTCACAATCGCTAACATGGCCAGTAGAAAATGACTATAGAGTAACTTAGATTAGATCGATGGAACCCTTTACAGAGTCACAAAACTAGTTTGACAAATTGGTAAAAGCAATGGGGGCGGGGGGGGGGTGATAGAGCTTATAGAGCTTAACAGTTCTAATTGAGAAACACATTTTAGACATACGTGATAATTTGAGATTAGCGAGTCGGGTTCATTCATCTCTATTGGTGGTTAGGGGAGTGTATGGGCAAGATGCATAAACTATCATGCAGCAGCTCATCTCATCATGGCTGTGCTCTCCCTTCCTGTCCGAATGCAGCTGCTCTTGGAAGTAGAAACAAGGCAAAGAGTAGTGGCACACCCCTGAATTCCTTTGCCATAGACCACCAATTATAGGGCTGGGCTGGTGGTCTATAGCTCCACCCTCCATTTGTCAGCTCAGCAAAAATGAGCACACTAGTATTATGCAGCCTGAGTTACCACATCCAGCTCCCATTCTACCTCCGTGTCCCCCACTTGCGTGCGGTGCCTCTGATTAGTATATGACTTGCCTGTGGCTATCTGTATCCTTGTGGTTGTTACTAGGTGTCACAATTGCAGCCTTGGAACAAGGCAATAGAGCCTGCACCCCTCCCTTCACTATTGATCAGACTGTGGGCACTGGTAGAGAGAGAGACCAGCCAGGGTGATCAGAATGTCTGTGTCTCCCCCACCCACAATGTTGATTATTATGCAGCATTACAGAGCCAAGGTTCCATGCGCACATATTCCAAGAAAGAAATGATAAGGTGAAAATGTAAACCTTCATATCTCAGCTTATTCTTCTTCAATTCAAAAATGGAAAACAGTATAGGACAGCGCCAAACAATTGATTTTGCCTTTTGTATAACTTTAGCAGAATAAAAAACTCACCTGCAGACTCTAGTGGCTTCTTGAGCTCTGGGTGGCTTCTTGACGGGCAAGTGGGTGAGCAGATTGGCCTTGTCCAGCTTCTTGCTGCACTCGGCGCTGGTGAAATGCACACATTTTTAACTGGTAGTGAGCAGAAGGCGGTATGAACCCAAGATTTACAGGTCAGTTAGTTTTTTCGTTTCTTATCTATTTCAGGGAACAATTCAATTGGCACAAACCACAAGACATTCAGATTCGAGCTGAAACTATTTTTTCTGAACCTACTGTGTCAGACAATGTGCCCCTCTCCTGCTGTGCCAGACAATGTGCCCCTCTCCTGCTGTGCCCGACAATGTGCCCCTCTCCTGCTGTGCCAGACAATGTGCCCCTCTCCTGCTGTGCCAGACAATGTGCCCCTCTCCTGCTGTGCCAGACAATGTGCCCCTCTCCTGCTGTGCCAGACAATGTGCCCCTCTCCTGCTGTGCCAATGTACCCCTCTTCTGCTGTGCCAGACAATGTGCCCCTCCCCTGCTGTGCCAGACAATGTGCCCCTCTCCTGCTGTGCCAGACAATGTACCCCTCTCCTGCTGTGCCAATGTACCCCTCTTCTGCTGTGCCAGACAATGTGCCCCTCCCCTGCTGTGCCAGACAATGTGCCCCTCTCCTGCTGTGCCAGACAATGTGCCCCTCTCCTGCTGTGCCAGACAATGTGCCCCTCTCCTGCTGTGCCAGACAATGTGCCCCTCTCCTGCTGTGCCAGACAATGTGCCCCTCACCTGCTGTGCCAGACAATGTGCCCCTCTCCTGCTGTACCAGACAATGTGCCCCTCTCCTGCTGTGCCAGACAATGTGCCCCTCTCCTGCTGTGCCAGACAATGTGCCCCTCTCCTGCTGTGCCAGACAATGTGCCCCTCTCCTGCTGTGCCAGACAATGTGCTCCTCTCCTGCTGTGCCAGACAATGTGCCCCTCTCCTGCTGTGCCAGACAATGTGCCCCTCTCCTGCTGTGCCAGACAATGTGCTCCTCTCCTGCTGTGCCAGACAATGTGCCCCTCTACTGCTGTGCCAGACAATGTGCCCCTCTCCTGCTGTGCCAGACAATTTGCCCCTCCCCTGCTGTGCCAGACAATGTGCCCCTCTCCTGCTGTGCCAGACAAT
This sequence comes from Gastrophryne carolinensis, assembly GCA_027917425.1. NCBI lineage: Eukaryota > Metazoa > Chordata > Amphibia > Anura > Microhylidae > Gastrophryne > Gastrophryne carolinensis. The sequence continues at coordinate 3,430,368 of CM051234.1, forward strand.
GTGCCCCTCTACTGCTGTGCCAGACAATATGCCCCTCTCCTGCTGTGCCAGACAATGTGCCCCTCTCCTGCTGTACCAGACAATGTGCTCCTCTCCTGCTGTGCCAGACAATGTGCCCCTCTCCTGCTGTGCCAGACAATGTGCTCCTCTCCTGCTGTGCCAGACAATGTGCTCCTCTCCTGCTGTGCCAGACAATGTGCCCCTCTCCTGCTGTGCCAGACAATGTGCCCCTCTCCTGCTGTGCCAGACAATGTGCCCCTCTCCTGCTGTGCCAGACAATGTGCCCCTCTCCTGCTGTGCCAGGCAATGTGCCCCTCTCCTGCTGTGCCAGACAATGTGCCCCTCTCCTGCTGTGCCAGACAATGTGCTCCTCTCCTGCTGTGCCAGACAATGTGCCCCTCTCCTGCTGTGCCAGACAATGTGCCCCTCTCCTGCTGTGCCAGACAATGTGCCCCTCTCCTGCTGTGCCAGACAATGTGCCCCTCTCCTGCTGTGCCAGACAATGTGCCCCTCTCCTGCTGTGCCAGACAATGTGCCCCTCTCCTGCTGTGCCAGACAATGTGCCCCTCTCCTGCTGTGCCAGACAATGTGCTCCTCTCCTGCTGTGCCAGACAATGTGCCCCTCTCCTGCTGTGCCAGACAATGTGCCCCTCTCCTGCTGTGCCAGACAATGTGCTCCTCTCCTGCTGTGCCAGACAATGTGCCCCTCTCCTGCTGTGCCAGACAATGTGCCCCTCTCCTGCTGTGCCAGACAATGTGCTCCTCTCCTGCTGTGCCAGACAATGTGCCCCTCTACTGCTGTGCCAGACAATGTGCCCCTCTCCTGCTGTGCCAGACAATTTGCCCCTCCCCTGCTGTGCCAGACAATGTGCCCCTCTCCTGCTGTGCCAGACAATGTGCCCCTCTACTGCTGTGCCAGACAATATGCCCCTCTCCTGCTGTGCCAGACAATGTGCCCCTCTCCTGCTGTACCAGACAATGTGCTCCTCTCCTGCTGTGCCAGACAATGTGCCCCTCTCCTGCTGTGCCAGACAATGTGCTCCTCTCCTGCTGTGCCAGACAATGTGCTCCTCTCCTGCTGTGCCAGACAATGTGCCCCTCTCCTGCTGTGCCAGACAATGTGCCCCTCTCCTGCTGTGCCAGACAATGTGCCCCTCTCCTGCTGTGCCAGACAATGTGCCCCTCTCCTGCTGTGCCAGGCAATGTGCCCCTCTCCTGCTGTGCCAGACAATGTGCCCCTCTCCTGCTGTGCCAGACAATGTGCTCCTCTCCTGCTGTGCCAGACAATGTGCCCCTCTCCTGCTGTGCCAGACAATGTGCCCCTCTCCTGCTGTGCCAGACAATGTGCCCCTCTCCTGCTGTGCCAGACAATGTGCCCCTCTCCTGCTGTGCCAGACAATGTGCCCCTCTCCTGCTGTGCCAGACAATGTGCCCCTCTCCTGCTGTGCCAGACAATGTGCTCCTCTCCTGCTGTGCCAGACAATGTGCCCCTCTCCTGCTGTGCCAGACAATGTGCCCCTCTCCTGCTGTGCCAGAAAATGTGCCCCTCTCCTGCTGTGCCAGACAATGTGCCCCTCTCCTGCTGTGCCAGACAATGTGCCCCTCTCCTGCTGTGCCAGACAATGTGCCCCTCTCCTGCTGTGCCAGACAATGTGCCCCTCTCCTGCTGTGCCAGGCAATGTGCCCCTCTCCTGCTGTGCCAGACAATGTGCCCCTCTCCTGCTGTGCCAGACAATGTGCCCCTCTTCTGCTGTGCCAGACAATGTGCCCCTCACCTGCTGTGCCAGACAATGTGCCCCTCTCCTGCTGTGCCAGACAATGTGCCCCTCTCCCTCTGTGCCAGACAATGTGCCCCTCACCTGCTGTGCCAGACAATGTGCCCCTCTCCTGCTGTGCCAGACAATGTGCCCCTCTCCCTCTGTGCCAGACAATGTGCCCCTCTCCTGCTGTGCCAGACAATGTGCCCCTCTCCTGCTGTGCCAGACAATGTGCCCCTCTCCTGCTGTGCCAGACAATGTGCCCCTCTCCTGCTGTGCCAGACAATGTACCCCTCTCCTGCTGTGCCAATGTACCCCTCTTCTGCTGTGCCAGACAATGTGCCCCTCCCCTGCTGTGCCAGACAATGTGCCCCTCTCCTGCTGTGCCAGACAATGTGCCCCTCTCCTGCTGTGCCAGATAATGTGCCCCTCTCTTGCTGTGCCAGACAATGTGCCCCTCTCTTGCTGTGCCAGACAATGTGCTCCTCTCCTGCTGTGCCAGACAATGTGCCCCTCTACTGCTGTGCCAGACAATGTGCCCCTCTCCTGCTGTGCCAGACAATGTGCCCCTCTACTGCTGTGCCAGACAATGTGCTCCTCTCCTGCTGTGCCAGACAATGTGCCCCTCTCTTGCTGTGCCCGACAATGTGCTCCTCTCCTGCTGTGCCAGACAATGTGCCCCTCTACTGCTGTGCCAGACAATGTGCCCCTCTCCTGCTGTGCCAGACAATGTGCCCCTCTACTGCTGTGCCAGACAATGTGCCCCTCTCCTGCTGTACCAGACAATGTGCTCCTCTCCTGCTGTGCCAGACAATGTGCCCCTCTCCTGCTGTGCCAGACAATGTGCCCCTCTCCTGCTGTGCCAGACAATGTGCCCCTCTACTGCTGTGCCAGACAATGTGCTCCTCTCCTGCTGTGCCAGACAATGTGCCCCTCTCCTGCTGTGCCAGACAATGTGCCCCTCTCCTGCTGTGCCAGACAATGTGCCCCTCTACTGCTGTGCCAGACAATGTGCTCCTCTCCTGCTGTGCCAGACAATGTGCCCCTCTACTGCTGTGCCAGACAATGTGCTCCTCTCCTGCTGTGCCAGACAATGTGCCCCTCTCCTGCTGTGCCAGACAATGTGCTCCTCTCCTGCTGTGCCAGACAATGTGCCCCACTACTGCTGTGCCAGACAATGTGCCCCTCTCCTGCTGTGCCAGACAATGTGCCCCTCTCTTGCTGTGCCAGACAATGCGCCCCTCTACTGCTGTGCCAGACAATGTGCCCCTCTCCTGCTGTACCAGACAATGTGCTCCTCTCCTGCTGTGCCAGACAATGTGCCCCTCTCCTGCTGTGCCAGACAATGTGCTCCTCTCCTGCTGTGCCAGACAATGTGCCCCTCTCCTGCTGTGCCAGACAATGTGCCCCTCTCCTGCTGTGCCAGACAATGTGCCCCTCTCCTGCTGTGCCAGACAATGTGCCCCTCTCCTGCTGTGCCAGACAATGTGCCCCTCTCCTGCTGTGCCAGGCAATGTGCCCCTCTCCTGCTGTGCCAGACAATGTGCCCCTCTCCTGCTGTGCCAGACAATGTGCTCCTCTCCTGCTGTGCCAGACAATGTGCCCCTCTCCTGCTGTGCCAGACAATGTGCCCCTCTCCTGCTGTGCCAGACAATGTGCCCCTCTCCTGCTGTGCCAGACAATGTGCCCCTCTCCTGCTGTGCCAGACAATGTGCCCCTCTCCCTCTGTGCCAGACAATGTGCCCCTCTCCTGCTGTGCCAGACAATGTGCCCCTCTCCTGCTGTGCCAGACAATGTGCCCCTCTCCTGCTGTGCCAGACAATGTGCCCCTCACCTGCTGTGCCAGACAATGTGCCCCTCACCTGCTGTGCCAGACAATGTGCCCCTCTCCTGCTGTGCCAGACAATGTGCCCCTCTCCTGCTGTGCCAGACAATGTGCCCCTCTCCCTCTGTGCCAGACAATGTGCCCCTCTCCTGCTGTGCCAGACAATGTGCCCCTCTCCTGCTGTGCCAGACAATGTGCCCCTCTTCTGCTGTGCCAGACAATGTGCCCCTCTCCCTCTGTGCCAGACAATGTGCCCCTCACCTGCTGTGCCAGACAATGTGCCCCTCTCCTGCTGTGCCAGACAATGTGCCCCTCTCCCTCTGTGCCAGACAATGTTCCCCTCTCCTGCTGTGCCAGACAATGTGCCCCTCTCCTGCTGTGCCAGACAATGTGCCCCTCTCCTGCTGTGCCAGACAATGTGCTCCTCTCCCTCTGTGCCAGACAATGTGCCCCTCTCCTGCTGTGCCAGACAAAGTGCCCCTCTCCTGCTGTGTCAGACAATGTGCCCCTCTCCTGCTGTGCCAGACAATGTGCCCCTCTCCTGCTGTGCCAGACAATGTGCTCCTCTACTGCTGTGCCAGACAATGTGCCCCTCTCCTGCTGTGCCAGACAATGTGCCCCTCTACTGCTGTGCCAGACAATGTGCCCCTCTCCTGCTGTGCCAGACAATGTGCCCCTCTACTGCTGTGCCAGACAATGTGCCCCTCTCCTGCTGTACCAGACAATGTGCTCCTCTCCCTCTGTGCCAGACAATGTGCCCCTCTCCTGCTGTGCCAGACAATGTGCCCCTCTCCTGCTGTGCCAGACAATGTGCCCCTCTCCTGCTGTGCCAGACAATGTGCCCCTCTCCTGCTGTGCCAGACAATGTGCTCCTCTCCTGCTGTGCCAGACAATGTGCCCCTCTCCTGCTGTGCCAGACAATGTGCCCCTCTCCTGCTGTGCCAGACAATGTGCCCCTCTCCTGCTGTGCCAGACAATGTGCCCCTCTCCCTCTGTGCCAGACAATGTGCCCCTCACCTGCTGTGCCAGACAATGTGCCCCTCTCCTGCTGTGCCAGACAATGTGCCCCTCTCCCTCTGTGCCAGACAATGTGCCCCTCTCCTGCTGTGCCAGACAATGTGCCCCTCTCCTGCTGTGCCAGACAATGTGCCCCTCTCCTGCTGTGCCAGACAATGTGCCCCTCACCTGCTGTGCCAGACAATGTGCCCCTCACCTGCTGTGCCAGACAATGTGCCCCTCTCCTGCTGTGCCAGACAATGTGCCCCTCTCCTGCTGTGCCAGACAATGTGCCCCTCTCCCTCTGTGCCAGACAATGTGCCCCTCTCCTGCTGTGCCAGACAATGTGCCCCTCTCCTGCTGTGCCAGACAATGTGCCCCTCTTCTGCTGTGCCAGACAATGTGCCCCTCACCTGCTGTGCCAGACAATGTGCCCCTCTCCTGCTGTGCCAGACAATGTGCCCCTCTCCCTCTGTGCCAGACAATGTGCCCCTCACCTGCTGTGCCAGACAATGTGCCCCTCTCCTGCTGTGCCAGACAATGTGCCCCTCTCCCTCTGTGCCAGACAATGTGCCCCTCTCCTGCTGTGCCAGACAATGTGCCCCTCTCCTGCTGTGCCAGACAATGTGCCCCTCTCCTGCTGTGCCAGACAATGTGCCCCTCTCCCTCTGTGCCAGACAATGTGCCCCTCTCCTGCTGTGCCAGACAATGTGCCCCTCTCCTGCTGTGCCAGACAATGTACCCCTCTCCTGCTGTGCCAATGTACCCCTCTTCTGCTGTGCCAGACAATGTGCCCCTCCCCTGCTGTGCCAGACAATGTGCCCCTCTCCTGCTGTGCCAGACAATGTGCCCCTCTCCTGCTGTGCCAGATAATGTGCCCCTCTCTTGCTGTGCCAGACAATGTGCCCCTCTCTTGCTGTGCCAGACAATGTGCTCCTCTCCTGCTGTGCCAGACAATGTGCCCCTCTACTGCTGTGCCAGACAATGTGCCCCTCTCCTGCTGTGCCAGACAATGTGCCCCTCTACTGCTGTGCCAGACAATGTGCTCCTCTCCTGCTGTGCCAGACAATGTGCCCCTCTCTTGCTGTGCCCGACAATGTGCTCCTCTCCTGCTGTGCCAGACAATGTGCCCCTCTACTGCTGTGCCAGACAATGTGCCCCTCTCCTGCTGTGCCAGACAATGTGCCACTCTACTGCTGTGCCAGACAATGTGCCCCTCTCCTGCTGTACCAGACAATGTGCTCCTCTCCTGCTGTGCCAGACAATGTGCCCCTCTCCTGCTGTGCCAGACAATGTGCCCCTCTCCTGCTGTGCCAGACAATGTGCCCCTCTCCTGCTGTGCCAGACAATGTGCCCCTCTACTGCTGTGCCAGACAATGTGCTCCTCTCCTGCTGTGCCAGACAATGTGCCCCTCTACTGCTGTGCCAGATAATGTGCTCCTCTCCTGCTGTGCCAGACAATGTGCCCCTCTCCTGCTGTGCCAGACAATGTGCTCCTCTCCTGCTGTGCCAGACAATGTGCCCCACTACTGCTGTGCCAGACAATGTGCCCCTCTCCTGCTGTGCCAGACAATGTGCCCCTCTCTTGCTGTGCCAGACAATGCGCCCCTCTACTGCTGTGCCAGACAATGTGCCCCTCTCCTGCTGTACCAGACAATGTGCTCCTCTCCTGCTGTGCCAGACAATGTGCCCCTCTCCTGCTGTGCCAGACAATGTGCTCCTCTCCTGCTGTGCCAGACAATGTGCCCCTCTCCTGCTGTGCCAGACAATGTGCCCCTCTCCTGCTGTGCCAGACAATGTGCCCCTCTCCTGCTGTGCCAGACAATGTGCCCCTCTCCTGCTGTGCCAGACAATGTGCCCCTCTCCTGCTGTGCCAGGCAATGTGCCCCTCTCCTGCTGTGCCAGACAATGTGCCCCTCTCCTGCTGTGCCAGACAATGTGCTCCTCTCCTGCTGTGCCAGACAATGTGCCCCTCTCCTGCTGTGCCAGACAATGTGCCCCTCTCCTGCTGTGCCAGACAATGTGCCCCTCTCCTGCTGTGCCAGACAATGTGCCCCTCTCCTGCTGTGCCAGACAATGTGCCCCTCTCCTGCTGTGCCAGACAATGTGCTCCTCTTCTGCTGTGCCAGACAATGTGCCCCTCTCCTGCTGTGCCAGACAATGTGCCCCTCTCCTGCTGTGCCAGACAATGTGCCCCTCTCCTGCTGTGCCAGACAATGTGCCCCTCTCCTGCTGTGCCAGACAATGTGCCCCTCTCCTGCTGTGCCAGACAATGTGCCCCTCTCCTGCTGTGCCAGGCAATGTGCCCCTCTCCTGCTGTGCCAGAAAATGTGCCCCTCTCCTGCTGTGCCAGACAATGTGCCCCTCTCCTGCTGTGCCAGACAATGTGCCCCTCTCCTGCTGTGCCAGACAATGTGCCCCTCTCCCTCTGTGCCAGACAATGTGCCCCTCACCTGCTGTGCCAGACAATGTGCCCCTCTCCTGCTGTGCCAGACAATGTGCCCCTCTCCCTCTGTGCCAGACAATGTTCCCCTCTCCTGCTGTGCCAGACAATGTGCCCCTCTCCTGCTGTGCCAGACAATGTGCCCCTCTCCTGCTGTGCCAGACAATGTGCTCCTCTCCTGCTGTGCCAGACAATGTGCCCCTCTCCTGCTGTGCCAGACAATGTGCCCCTCTCCTGCTGTGCCAGACAATGTGCTCCTCTCCTGCTGTGCCAGACAATGTGCCCCTCACCTGCTGTGCCAGACAATGTGCCCCTCTCCTGCTGTGCCAGACAATGTGCCCCTCTCCTGCTGTGCCAGACAATGAGCCCCTCACCTGCTGTGCCAGATAATGTGCCCTCTCCTGCTGTGCCAGACAATGTGCCCCTCCCCTGCTGTGTCAGACAATGTGCCACTGTTTCCTGTTACTTTTATCTCCATTCTATTCAATCATAAAACATAAAGTAAAATATATTTAATAAATCTATACTTACCCATGCTGGTGTATCATGGAGCGATCCTGGGAAATGATCAATGCTCAAAACAAATTTGAATTTGCAGATAGAAAATAACATCTCTGTTTTCAGCTGTATGTGTAAATGTGGACCTACAAACGGCCATGGTGGGGAAGACTGACCCAGCGGATATATGGAGGGAGCTGTATTTTTATTGTATCACTGCCTATGCTTCATATAGTTGGTCGTCCCGAGGGATGATCGCACTGTGGAGCTCCCCTTGGAGATAGTTATTAAAGTTACACCTGAAAACTTTTAATGAATGTTATTGCAGAAGTTTCTTACTTTCCCTGCTTTAATACAACTTCAAAGCTCCAGCTGTCTGTTGCAAACGTTTGGTGTGAGGTCATTTGTCCATAAGTCTTAACTTATATTGGAACCCCCTTTATACAGAATGATCCCTCCACTAAACTGAGCAATTTCGGGCCTTAAAGTAGGACAGCTTAAATCAATTTAATGGATCACGATGGGCTTTCTGTGGGGTTGGTTAGGGCTGGGGCTCATTTACAGGTATTTGAGGAACACATATCCACAGCATTCTCTGCTGCTCATGTTTGTCTGTAGATGTACTGTAACTATAAAAGATGTTTGTGATTGAGCCAATGCTCAGCCAATCCGTGCATTCCACTAATTAGTTAGTGCAGCTGTAAACCAACCAAACATCCAGCATTTGGTGGAACTGTAATCCACATGATGTCAGAAAGGTGGGACATTTCGGTGCCCCCAGAGTTTTTGGTTTTAGAGTTTCTGTTCAGCCTCTGACATCCTGCTGTCCTCCTCCCTGGTCACTTCCTCACACTCTCGCCTTCAAGACTTCTCCCACACCTCTCTACTTCTTTGGAAAGCCCTCCCCCACTCAACCTGTCACTCTCTAATGCTCCAAGTCTTTAAAATGCCCTTAAAACCCTCCTCTTCAGTCAAGCATATCATTTGGTGTAAGTAACTTAAACCTTTACAGGTCACATGCTGCCAAATCCAAGCTCTAGCACTTGTGATCCCTTCTTTCTTGTCCCCGCCCGTCCTTTAGACTTTAAAGTGGACCAACACCCAGGATTTTGACTATCCTGGGTTTTGGTCCACTTCGGTGGGGCACCCCGATCGGCCCCGCTGTCTGAAACCCCCCAGAAAGCCCCAAAAAACTCACCTCTCCCCGCTCCCACGTGACCGCGCCAGCCAATCACAGCGCTCAGAGCCGCTGTGGTATGCGCGTCCAAGGCCACATACCAGCTCAGCTGGCTCTGAGCGCTGGAGGCCGTGTCTCGCGCTTCCCTCTAACAGGGAGCGCGCCTGCACCGGCCATTCACACAAAGTTACTTTTTCAGTAATTATATCCTGTACAGCGCTACAAAATAAGACGGCGCTATGTAAATAAACAGTAATACCAATATTAATAATTATGTTATTTGAACTGCAGCTGCAGCTCAATAAACAACAAACGCATGACTATTACATCTTAATAAAAGGGACAGTACACCCAAGTGCCATAATAAGGCAGCAAGGAGATGGAGATAAATTAATAGAACCCTCACAGTAAACCTTTTTTTGGCTATTTATAGTAGTCACCCACTGGTCTCTCACTCACACTGTTTTGAGGGCCTCAATATTGCTACTGGTTCTGGGATTCTATTAACAGTTGGCTGTTTACAAAAAAATAAAAAAAGAACCCTCAAAGTATACCTGGGCCTCGTTTTTGACAGTTTTGACAGTCACCTTTCTCCCATTCACACTGTTTCCTGGGCCTCAATAATACTACTGGTTTTGGAGATCTATTAACAGTTGGGCCAGGAACTGCAGCAACTTGGTTGGTCCGCACAGTTTTCTCAGAAAAATCGTATGCTTTTTTATTGTCTGCCCCCCCCCCCCACCTCACCCAAGCATCTGAGCAGAGTTCACCATGTTCTGGCTTCATACCACCTATGACAAGACCACCATTGTCATGCAACTTGGGCTAATGCAGCCACACTGACCAGGAACTTCTCCTCCTGGCAGATCTTCTTTAAAGTGCCTTCCTGTTCCTGTAATTCTGAGAATAGCCAGTTTAACCTCTGCTGTACAGATTATCTGCTCTCGCTCTTGGCCCTTGGCTTTAGATGACTACTCGCTCATGCTCTAACCCCTCGGAGTTGAACAACTACCTGCTCTGGCTTTCAGACCCCTGGCTTTCAAAGACTTGCCGCTTCTGCTCTGACCTTCAGCTTGGAAATACAAAGTGCTCTGGCTTTGAACTCTGTTCCTGCACGCGCATGAAGTGGACTCACTACGTACCTGACTCTGGCCTCACTACTTGCTGGAAATGGTTGTGGGACCCCAGCTTGTCTGCAGCCCAGTCCATCCTCCCATGTTGGTGGCAGCCACCTTGTTGGTGGCTGCCAGTGCAGAAGTATTTTGATTTTGTCCCCTCAATGTCTGTGGGCCAGCAGGCTCTGTGATCCCATAAGCTGCTGGGTCCATCCTTCATTCATTTCCAGCAGACCACTAGCAATCTGGGTGACTGCCAGCCCTGTCTTGGTAAGATTTAATCTTGCACCTTTCAGCCCCTTGTTTAGGTCTAGTCCCTCTTATGTTTTCAGATTTATGATTGTGATGTGGACGCTGTGTGCCACCCCAGAGATCTCTCATCTTGGCCGGTTCCTAATTAGTTAATAAAAAGGAGTCAACACGCAGAACTGATGTTAACCCCACAATCTGGAGAAGTGCTTTTAACTCCTGTGTCAGCTTTATGTATAATTAGTAAAAATTGAGGCTTACGTAGAAAATGACTAGCGTGGTTGCAATAGTTCTTAAAAACTGATATATTATTTACATATTAGTTAGTCCTTATCTATGTAGCAAATTCCACTCAGGCGCAGTAAGCTGTTAGTTACGTCACATCTGGATAAGGTGCTATCTCCCATCGCCATCTTTGGGCGTAGTGTACTTTTCCTGACGCCATCTTTGGGTGTGGCTCTCTGATGCCATCTTGTCTTAGGAAAGTGAACTTAGATTTTATTTCTTATTCTTTGTGAAGTGGGGAGGGGCTTTCACTCCTGGGCTCATCGTCCCATTATACTGATCCACAACAGTCCCTCCTTGAAAGACCCTACCTACTGTAAACCAAATCTCCTATCTCCTACTCTTCTGGCCATATGTGCTTGGTACTCTTTTTTGCTGCACACAGGCAACCCATCCCTAGTGTTTGACCCCCCTGGTCCGAAGATTTACAATCAAGGGGAGGACCTCAGTGGACCAGAATAGTATCATAAGGGGTCGGGAGTGTGCCTTCAATGGGGCGTAGAGCTTGGGTTTCATTGCATTTTCACATTCTTAATCTTGACTAATCATCTGCTGGGTAGCTCCTTCCACCATCTTCCCAATCACTCTGCAGAAGCAAGGGATTATGCAACAGGCAGCAACAGCAAACAGACAGAGAACTATTACAAAATGATAGCTATCTGCATTAATAAACCTTTCCAATTCCCCAGCCAGGAAGAAAAAAAAATATCCCAGCTGGACTCGGTACCGAGTTTCTTTTGCTTTTTATCTGCTAGATTATCCAAGTCCTGTATTGTCTGGAATGTACATGCAGCAGGTTTCTTTAATCATTTTGCGGACCCCCTTGGGACTCCTATCGCATCTATATAAACAAGTGTATGGTGTAATCTGGAATGGCATCACCACCTTGGTTAGGGCACATTGTTCCTTCCAAGGTTTCCCTAGTTGGGTATATATTTTTATATTCTTGCCTATCCAGTAAACATCCCCCAAACTCACAGTGTGATTTATTAATTTTACTGCATCTATGCGTGGAATTGTCTATTTGCCATAGTAGTCAAATTGGTCATTTACTACATATGCAGAGGTGTTAAACCATAAAATCATCTCTCTCTAGTCATTCTTGCTGGTGCTTGCCAAAGGCTGGGCCGTGGCACCTAGAAACAAGGGAAAGAAAACACATAGCCCCACCCCTAGTGCAGCGCACAAGGGGAAGGGAGAGGGGTGTCGTCTGGAGCGGGTTGTATTGTGGCCTTCTGGCAGTGTGAAGCATGTATCCATGATGGCTTTCATGCAACTTTGACTGATGTGGAAGTAGTTACCAGGACTTGATGGGGACCCTCGTATCAAGGCTCCATCACTTTTCTCACAAACTTCTTATTCAAGACCCACTCGCCGTGCTGTATGCTGTGGGTGGCCTCTGTATCTGGATATGGGATGGAAGAGAAAACTCAAGAGAGAGTGTAGGTTAGCCATCCTTTTATGTAATGCAACCACAAAAGATGTCAATGTATTGGGTCATAAATAGAATTTCATGGAGGGACAGTGTACCACGTGATTGGTAACACATCTACCCAGAGTTTCCCACACTCCTGCTGGGTCCTCCAAGTCCTATTCTTTATCACCCCATTTAGCCTTTCTTCCTTCCATGAGGTCAGATCTCTTTGGTCAGAGTGGTGATAAAGGCCGGCCTTGGTCACTTTCTATCACTTCCTCCACCGAAATGGCACACTATTTCCCAGAGAAATTTCTTCACAGTGGTTTTTGTTGGCTGGTTTCTCACTGGGTAAACCTTGGGCCATCCTGAAAACATGTCAGTCACCACCAGCACTTACTCGTATCCTCCACATGGTGGCATTTGGCTGTGGTCAATCTTGATCATTTGGAATGGGTATAGGGCTTGTTGTGGGGGAACCTTCTCAGCCCATCCTGGGTTACACTGGGCACAAATCAGGCAGCTTGCAGCTTAGCGGGCAGTAGCAGTGATTATTCCAGAGGTTATCCAATATGCATAAATCACGTTGTTCATGAGGGTCTTGAACCGATGAGCTCCGTCAGCTCCCTGCACCATGGCTGGGAACATAGCTTGGGGGAGACATGGTTTGTCTCGTGCTTTATATGGTTCATCTGATTCCTTACTGACTTCTCTTTGTGACCATTCCCGCTTCCTCTGAAGAGGGCTGTTCCTGTAAGGTGTGTCGACAGTTAAAAATGAGCCACTGTATTGGCCATCTCTTGTTCCTCTTTCATTCTGGCCGCTTCCTTGTCTGCCTTGTCTGCCAAACTGTTGCCACAAGCTTTTCCATGTGCTTTCACCTTGCCAGCTCAGCAACCTTAGGTACGCTGGCGCTTTCTTCTTTCATGTTCTCAAAACAGTAGTGATTGGGTACTGAGAATGAGTCCATCAAGGTGTAATGGTTGCCATCCTCATCAGTTACCCCCTTTGTAACAGGGAGAAGAGTGGCAGGGTTCAAGCTATGACAGTGAGCCAGGGTGACATAGCCAGATAATAAAATGGAGGCCTGCACTTTGAAGTGGCGTGCTGCTGACAGGTGCTTGGGCTGAGTCTGACTGAGAATGACTGAGATGTCATGAGGGGCTAGTCCCAGGACAATGTCACTAGTCTTATCCAAGAGGACATGGGCAGAAAAGACTGCGCGAATACAGGTGGGAGCTCCTCTGGCCACAGGATAAAGTCTGGAAGAGTAATGACTGATTGGATGTTGGCATCCACCATGAGACTGTGTGAGGACACCCATTGCACGGCGTTCATGTTCCATCAGGAAAAGCTTAAAGGGTTTGTTGTAGTCAGGGAGGTCTAGGGCTGAGGCAGAAGCAATCGCGTCTCTCAGGACCATGAAATTATCCAAAGCTTCTGATGACAAGTGGAAGGGCTGATGGCTAATACAGTTGTAGAAGTGCTGCATCAGGAGGGAGGCACTGGGGATCCAAGGTATGCAGTAGGATACTAGGCTCAAAAAGGCTTGCCCTGCAGTTGGACTTCTTGATGGGTGCATCTGGCTGATGGCAGTCTTCCTTGCTTCTGTTAGATGCCTGGTACTTTGGGATACACAATGACCCAGAAAGGTTACATGTTCCCTACACCACTGAATCTTTTCTCATGTCCTCCCCGCCACATGTCCAAAAGGACCATCATGATCCTAGAAAATTTGGAAGGGCTATTTTGTGCACCCTTTACTAACACTGTGTGTAATTCCTACCCCTGTGTTTGAAGGCAAATAGGGTCTGACTTGTTTTGTTAAGGGAAACTGAGAGGAAAGCATTTGTTTAATCAATGACTGTAAATACCTTCAAGGGCTCACTTGTAAGAGAAGGGTGTTAGGGTTGGGTACTACAGGGGTCTTGTTAAGTTCCCTGAGGTTTTGAACCATTCTGTATTTGGCCTTAGCCTGATGGGCTCTGGTTTCTTCCTTACTGGGAATAAAGGAGTGTTAGCTGGGGAAACACAAGGTCTCAACATCTCTATCTTGAGGTACCCCTGTATTTGTTCCTCTATTGCTTCACTCTGTGTCATTGATAGAGGGTTCTGGGCCTATTTGGGCGAAGGGACACCTGGTCTGAGCTGGACCCGCACCTGTTGCATGCTGATCCTTCCCACATCACACGGGCCTTTCACCCACACTTGCTCTGGAATGAGGACAAAAACCTAAGGAGGGATCATGTTTGCACATTTCCTTTTCTCCCTACCCAGGTCCTCTGTCTTGGGACTAAATAAGGAGGCTAATAGCACAATCTCTTTGGGGCATTTCCATGTGGTAAATCACACTACAGGCTGCAAATAGTCCACCAAATACTTGGTTTCCTTCTACCCTAACCTCAGGGTGGTCTTAAGCAAGGGCCATGAGCAGGGGTGGAAATAGAAAAAATGGTGGCGTGTGACTCTGGCTTGCCAATGTTTTTGAGAAAGAAGGGGGCAAGAAAGGGGCAGCTGCAGAGTGGCAAAACAGCCGGGGGTGTAATTAGACACAGAGGGATCCACCCACCCTGGCCCATAGTCATAATTAAGCCTGTTGTTATACTTTTGCATATCCGGCTGCCATGGCTGAGTTATGGTCCTGCAAGGGGCCCTACACTGATTTTTTGAAGTGACCTGGTTTTCCACAGTTATAACATTTATTTTGGTTTCTTTTCTGTGGGGAAGGGTTAAGCCTGGGTTGATCTCCCATCATCATGAGGGTGGCCATTTTCTTTCCCCATCCTAATTCCAGGCTGCGGGCTACAGTTACATGGGTGGTTAGGCACAGGATGGGCCACTATCAGGGGCTTTTTTAGACTATCCTTTAGCCTGTCTACAAAAGTCCTTCTTAGCATCAAACACTGAACAGGCCGAGCTGCATGTAAAATACTAACCTGATACCCCAGGCTTCTACACTTTGCCGCTGCATGGGCCGCTTTTGATTAATAACATAGGAAGGGGGATTTCTGCTGTCATAGAGACAAACCTTGTACACACCATATACCATCCTGTAGCGGGCTCTATAATAAACCTTTATGTCCCGCCATTATCATGCAACATTACAGCCACCCTCTGCCATGCTAAAGCATTGGACCATAACTTATTATCTGACAATTTCCTTTTTCTCTCCGTAACTATTTTCTGCCACTGGTCAGCTTGAAGTTGACCCTGATCATGTAATACACGAGTCATCTGTGTCATCTGTGAGAATCTGTGACAGCCTACTTTCTGACCCCCCATCCTGACTTCCCCGCAGGTCATACCAAAGTCATGTATGCCCTGACTCAATTTCACAATTTACAGATTTATAACACTCAACACATAACCAGCCCGAAAGTGTCTTAAATGAGATAAGGTAATAAAATATGCCTGACCTTTACACAGTGCTTTTAAGAAGCTGACCTCGACACATCAGAGGGTTCGGGTGAGTAGGATCAGGACACTGTTGGCTGGGTATTGTTTATAAGACAAAAAGCGTTCTATCCACATCCGCTCGTTCCTGCGTGCGATATCTTGAGAATCCTGCGTGCTTTCAGTCAGGCCCCGCATTGGGTGCCAAAAGATGTGGACGATGTGTGCCGTCCCAGAAATCTATCACTTCGGCCGGTTCCTAATTATTTCATGGAAAGATGAAATGAGGAATCAACACGCAGAACTGACGTTAATCCCACCCTCTGGAGAAGTGCTTCTAACTCCTCCCCATGTGTCAGCTTTATTTATACAGCATAGAAAATAGTGGCTTACATGGAAAATGACTAGCGTGGTTGCAAAAGTTCTTATTGATTAAAAAATGATATATTATTTCTATAAAAGGTAATGTCTCTACCTGAGCACATGGATTAGTTAATCCTTATGTATGTAGCAAATTCCACAAAGGCACTGTTAGTTACGTTACATCTGGATAAGGTGCTCTATCCAGTCGCCATCCTTGAGTATAGTGTTCTTTTCCTGACACCATCATTAGGTGTGGCTGTCTCTGTGATGCCATCTTGTCTTAGAATTGTGTACTTGGATTTTATTTTTTATTCTTTGGGAAGTGAGGAGGGGCTTTCTCCTTTGGGCTGATCGTCCCATTATTTTGATCCACAGCAATTGTCTGCATTTTAGATTTGTTCAGTTCAAGCCTAGTTAATGTTTTTCATTGTGTTTGTGTTCCCAGTGCCTGAAGGTAAGGTTTCTGTTTGTGTTCTGCTCTACTTTAATAAATACTTTCAAGCAATCCCAGGTTTTCAGCGCTATCACTCTGTGTCCTAAAAGAGGGTCCTGCCATCAGAGAATGCGTGAGAACAATACCTTGCATCCTGGGGCATTTCTTTCCAGGTAATTGTCCTATTCAGAGAGGAACTATGATTGGGAGACAGTGAGCTGTTGGCTATTAAGTTAGCCTTAGAAGTGTGGTCCTACTTAATAGAAGGTGCTGAGCATCCAGGTTCATCCTCCCTTGTGGGGAGCTCCATTGAACACCAGATTTGGCGGTAGACTTCCCACTGTGGAACTGGCTTTTGGTGCAGCATTTCTGCAGACATTTCCTGCTGACCTCCTCCCAGCTCAGCCAGCATTAACCCCTTCTTGTTTTTCAGAACCTGAGTTTCTGCTCACCAGACTTCCCCTCTATTGCTGGAAGTAGTCTGTGTCTGTGTTGTGTCAGCCTGATCCACAACAAGGCACGTGCATAACATATTGCTACATTTACTTTTGAATTCTGCTCAGGTTTCAGAAGTCCTAACAAGTTCAGCGTGATTGACTGGTCACCCACCTTATTGTGGTCATCTGCATCTTGTAAAATTAGATTGGGGGGCTCACAATTCCAGGCATGAGTTAAAGGCAGTGTACGACTCCCAAGCAATGGGCAAATTCATAAGTGAGAAAAGTAAGGACCCCAGTCAAAGCCCAGGGGTTCCCAACTAGTGGTACAGGTACCACCAGTGGTACTTGAGTTCCTATCAGGTGTAGCATTGCAAGGCTGTTTTTACATGGATTTACGTCTCTTGCAAATGATACAGACCACCCAGGTGGTATCTAAGATCATTTGAAAAATTGAAAAAAGGTTGGGGATCCCGCTATAGATTATTCTGTTTCTAGTTTCCAATAGTAATCAACAATCATTCTGCCATCAAACAGTTATATGTATATTTTTATTTTGCTACAAATACAGTCTTTTCAAAGCCTGTTTCACCTCCTGGTTCCTCAGGCTGTAAATGAAAGGATTCAGCATGGGTGTGATGATGGTGTAGGCCATGCTAACCACACGATCATTCTGGGGGGAGTAGTTTGAGGGAGGGCGGGAGTAGATAAAAATGACAGTGCCATAAAAGAGACAAACCACCATGAGATGGGAGGAACAGGAGGAGAAGGCTTTTCTTCGGTTAGCGGTGGTCTTAAGCTTTATTACAGCCCAAGAAATGAGCACATAGGAGGTCAGTATCAGGATAAAAGGAATAGTAACAGTTACAGAAGCTTGAATGTATAATAAGAGCTCAGCGCGGGTAGTACTAGAGCAAGACAGCTTGATGAGTGATGTTATGTCACAAAAGAAGTGGTGAATAAGTCGATCTTCACAGTATTTTAAATTTGAAATGGTGAAAAGGTGTAACAGTGAATGAAGAAAACCGTCCGCCCAACAACTACTTGCCATCAGGACCTGAACCTTTTTATCTATTACTAATGTGTAGCGTAAAGGGTTACAAATAGCTGAATAGCGATCAAAAGCCATGGCAGCCAGAAGAAGAGCTTCAGCGATACCCAGAGCCACAAAAAAATACATCTGGAGGAAGCAACTGACACATGAGATAGACTCTGCTCTATGGAGAACTCCAGAGAGCAGCTTAGGTACTGTCACTGTAGAGAAGAAGAGGTCCATCACGGACAGGTTTCCCAGGAAAAAGTACATGGGCGTGTGCAATTGCAGAGAGAGACAAATGGACATTATTAGTAGTAAGTTACCCATCCATGTCAGAATGTATGCAACCAGAATGACGGAGAACAGAGCAAAATGATTTAAAGAAAGATCAGAGAAGCCCAGAAGTATAAAACCGAAGGTCGTATTTTCCTCCATGGAAGAATGGTCACAAAACAGTCAGACTAATCAAAGCAGAAAAAGCATCAACAAGATCTTATTTCTCTGCTAAATGTATAAAATAGACAGATGGTGCAAAGCTGATGGAAAGTAGGATGTAATAAAGATATTCTTCCTTATCTTCTTCCAGCCTGATAAAAAGAGAGAAGACAAATGGTTACATGGGTTTCCAGAAGAACACCCCCCCAAAAAATGTAACATGTAACAACGTATAGCCACTTTGCTACTGGTTTCCCTATAGAAACCTAAGGGCCTGTGTCTGAAATAGCCGATTCAATGGTCCTGTATCTGCTATTCACCATATACATGGTCATTGAATCAGTTCTGAATGTAGAGGAGCACATGCCCCATACCTGAAGAACTGATGCATGGGTAATAAACAACAAGTTTGAATGATAATGCAGAAAGTGGCAATAATCAGTGTCAGGATTGGATTGGTTGGTGTTACTAGATGGTATTATTTAATGCTGATATACAAAGTGTTATGTTTTAGCATACACGTAAAAATGATATATTTGTGCAATATATATATATATATATATATTAGTAGTTATTGTAGTTTAACAAGTAGGAGTCAGTCAGATTTAATTGCAATCCAAAGTGTATCATGGTGTCAACTTATCTCAGGCAATTGTCTAAGCCCACAGGCATCACAGGCTAAATAAACTTGCACCACGTGTAAAAACACAGGTACACTTGCTTTATAAGGACGCTTCTGTGAAAGGGTTAAACACTCTTGTGCATTTCAGACACAGGTACTCTTGCATATCAGAATGTTTCAGCACATGGCTAACTAGGCTTATCTTTCTAATTTACATGTAGGCCTTTTTCCAGAGGGGTAATCAGGTGGTCACCACCCCACTTTGAACCCCTCATAGTGGAGACCATCTATGGGGTATCCCAGAATCGAACATGGGATTGCCCAACATCAGCAGAGAGGCCTTTGGGCTGCCAGCAAGTAAGACATATGGGGAGTCCCCCAAAATGAGGGTTTCTCCCTCACACATCAGTTACTAAAGGACAGAGTTCTCAGATGGGTGCAGCTCCTCCATCACGGCCTGTCGGTCCCTTTGCAGCCTCTCTACTCCTAAGTGTCCAAGCCAGGACCCCAGTATGTTTCTTCCTGCATGGACCTCAACTCTCTCTCTCTCTGCAAATCAGAATGGCTCTACTTGCAATAAAGCCACG
This sequence comes from Gastrophryne carolinensis, assembly GCA_027917425.1. Lineage (NCBI taxonomy): Eukaryota > Metazoa > Chordata > Amphibia > Anura > Microhylidae > Gastrophryne > Gastrophryne carolinensis. The sequence continues at coordinate 3,449,433 of CM051234.1, forward strand.
TCTTCTCTGTCGCTTCCAACTGCATCCGGCATCATCTCCGTAGTAGCCCCAGCAGCTGTGTTAGACAGGGAGGCTACACCAGTGTCCCCCCTAGCATGGTTATGGGTGATTTCCCTGTCTGTCCCTCTGGCTGCGCTTTATAAATCCTCTGTTCTCTTACAATGTTGCCTACAGTTTTTCTCCCAACCAATCTTAGCAGTTTCCTGTTGTGAGAATGTATCTTATGCATCCTAAAGGGCAACCGTAAGTTATAATCTGACTCTGAATAAAATTTTCTTTTCATTTGTGGTCTTATAATGTGGGAGTGCTATTTTCCATTTTACCTCGTATATAAATTAGTTGTATGAATAACTGTATTGATATGTATGTATGTATGTATGTATATGTGGCTACTACATGCATTATATGAAAGGGATCAGAGGAAAGCTCCCAGAGTCGACATCATGCAGGTAATACCCCTTTCTGATTTCACCTCCGGGCCTTCTGATCCTGCTCCAAGGCCGGCTGCTGCCATTTGTCCTCCATTCCTCACCGTCGATTCCCCTGCCACCTTCATGTCCTTCCCTGGCCCTCACCAGCTACTCTGATGCTGCCTCTGAGTCCCCCATACTGACAAAAATCATCTTCTCCTGTTTCCCCTGCTGCCACCTCAGAATCAGTATACTGTGAAAAGGTTGGAAATGGATAGAGAGGGCATGTGGCATAAAATGACAGGGAGAAGGGGGTGTATGAAGGATTTAGAGTGTTACAGAGATAGAGAGAGAGAGCTGTGCAGGGAAAAATAAATGATATGGAGAAAAAGGTAAAACAGAGCGAGTTTTGCCAGGTCTGGCCAGCTACTCCCCTGACTTCAAGTTTTTATCAGAAGGTATTATTTTAACGTACAAGCAGTAATGATTTTATTTGTGTAATGTATATATATATATATGTCTATGTTTATAATGAAATACTGGGCTGAAGTTGAAAAGGACTCCAGGGGTGAGTGTTTCTTTAGTTACTAGCTCTTTAGGGGGCAGCTGGAAAAGAACTCCATAGGGCCCTGGCGTCTGCTCTGCAGGGGAACTTGGGTGAGTCTTACTGGCCATTCACTCCAATCCTGGACTACAAGAGGCCTATAAAGAGGCTGACAAGGTTGAATTAGAAGCAGCTGTGTGGGCTGACAGGGTCCAGGAGGAACCAGGAGCATGTTGTAATGTTGTCTTTGTCAAAATGCTTCTAAGGATAAGGAATATGGTCATTTTTGGTAAAACTGTAAAATGTTTCAGTTTATTGGTAAACGTGATAATGAATTTTGTTTTAATAGTGAGAAGGATGTAGATAATAATGGTAATAGGTGATGATTAGAGACTAAGGAGTTTCTGCTTGCGCAATTGATGAGTTACTTAACTTAGTTATATTTTATATACATACTCAAATAAAAAAGTTCTGCATTGCGTCTGTGTGTATTTATCTAATGGCACTGCTCGTCAGCCTTGCCCACACTAGTGGGACACTGACAGTGCCTGCAACATAGTGTGTCCTCCATTGTGGGGGCTCCAGTGACCAGCAGGCCTGTCAGCAGACTCTCCACTCCAGAGATGTTGTATGGTTGTGTTCCAGTGCTCCTCACTTCCAGCGTGTATCCAATAGTCATCTGTTCCAGTACTAGTGCTCATCAGTCATGTTTGGCTCAAGACCTCCAGCTTCTTCTGCTTCTGAGCTAATTCACCTCCTGTGCCAAGCAATGTGCCTCTCTCCTACTGTGCCAACATGCCCCCCTGCTGTGCCAGGCAATGTACTCCTCACCTGCTGTGCCAGACAATGTGCCCCTCTCCTGCTGTGCCAGACAATGTGCCCCTCACCTGCTGTGCCAGACAATGTGCTCCTCTCCTGCTGTGCCAGATACTTTGCCCCTCCAATGCTGTGCCAGACAATGTGCCCCTCTCCTGCTGTGCCAGACAATGTGCCCCTCTCCTGCTGTGCCAGACAATGTGCCCCTCTCCTGCTGTGCCAGACAATGTGCCCATCTCCTGCTGTGCCAGACAATGTGCCCCTTTCCTGCTGTGCCAGACAATGTGCCCCTTTCCTGCTGTGCCAGACAATGTGCTCCTCTCCTGCTGTGCCAGACAATGTGCCCCTGTCCTGCTGTGCCAGACAATGTGCCCCTCACCTGCTGTGCCAGACAATGTGCCCCTCCCCTGCTGTGCCAGACAATGTGCCCCTCTCCTGCTGTGCCAGACAATGTGCCCCTGTCCTGCTGTGCCAGACAATGTGCCCCTCACCTGCTGTGCCAGACAATGTGCCCCTCTCCTGCTGCGCCAGACAATGTGCTCCTCTCCTGCTGTGCCAGACAATGTGCCCCTCTCCTACTGTGCCAGACAATGTGCCCCTCTCCTGCTGTGCCAGACAATGTGCCCCTCTCCTGCTGTGCCAGACAATGTGCCCCTCCCCTGCTGTGCCAGACAATGTGCTCCTCTCCTGCTGTGCCAGATACTTTGCCCCTCCAATGCTGTGCCAGACAATGTGCCCCTCTCCTGCTGTGCCAGACAATGTGACCCTCTCCTGCTGTGCCAGACAATGTGCCCCTCTCCTGCTGTGCCAGACAATGTGCCCATCTCCTGCTGTGCCAGACAATGTGCCCCTTTCCTGCTGTGCCAGACAATGTGCCCCTTTCCTGCTGTGCCAGACAATGTGCTCCTCTCCTGCTGTGCCAGACAATGTGCCCCTGTCCTGCTGTGCCAGACAATGTGCCCCTCACCTGCTGTGCCAGACAATGTGCCCCTCCCCTGCTGTGCCAGACAATGTGCCCCTCTCCTGCTGTGCCAGACAATGTGCCCCTGTCCTGCTGTGCCAGACAATGTGCCCCTCACCTGCTGTGCCAGCCAATGTGCCCCTCTCCTGCTGTGCCAGACAATGTGCTCCTCTCCTGCTGTGCCAGACAATGTGCCCCTCTCCTACTGTGCCAGACAATGTGCCCCTCTCCTGCTGTGCCAGACAATGTGCCCCTCTCCTGCTGTGCCAGACAATGTGCCCCTCTCCTGCTGTGCCAGACAATGTGCCCCTCCCCTGCTGTGCCAGACAATGTGCTCCTCTCCTGCTGTGCCAGACAATGTGCCCCTCTCCTACTGTGCCAGACAATGTGCCCCTCCCCTGCTGTGCCAGACAATGTGCCCCTCTCCTGCTGTGCCAGACAATGTGCCCCTGTCCTGCTGTGCCAGACAATGTGCCCCTCCCCTGCTGTGCCAGACAATGTGCCCCTCCCCTGCTGTGCCAGACAATGTGCCCCTCTCCTGCTGTGCCAGACAATGTGCCCCTCTCCTGCTGTGCCAGACAATGTGCCCCTCTCCTGCTGTGCCAGACAATGTGCCCCTCTCCTGCTGTGCCAGACAATGTGCCCCTCTCCTGCTGTGCCAGACAATGTGCCCCTCTCCTGCTGTGCCAGACGATGTGCCCCTCTCCTGCTGTGCCAGACAATGTGCTCCTCTCCTGCTGTGCCAGGCAATGTGCCCCTCTCCTGCTGTGCCAGATAATGTGCCCCTCTCCTGCTGTGCCAGGCAATGTGCCCCTCTCCTGCTGTGCCAGACAATGTGTCCCTCCCCGTCTGTGCCAGACAATGTGCCCCTCTCCTGCTGTGCCAGACAATGTGCCCCTCTGCTGCTGTGCCAGACAATGTGCCCCTCTCCTGCTGTGCCAGACAATGTGCCCCTCTCCTGCTGTGCCAGACAATGTGCCCCTCTCCTGCTGTGCCAGACAATGTGCCCCTCACATACTGTTCCAGACAGTGTGCTTCTGTCCAGCTCTATCAAACAATGTGCCCCTCTCCTGCTGTGCCAGACAATGTGCCCCTCTCCTACTGTGCCAGACAATGTGCCCCTCCCCTGCTGTGCCAGACAATGTGCCCCTCTCCTGCTGTGCCAGACAATGTGCCCCTGTCCTGCTGTGCCAGACAATGATCCCCTCACCTGCTGTGCCAGACAATGTGCCCCTCTCCTGCTTTGCCAGACAATGTGCCCCTCTCCTGCTTTGCCAGACAATGCGCCCCTCTCCTGCTGTGCCAGACAATGTGCCCCTCCCCTGCTGTGCCAGACAATGTGCCCCTCTCCTGCTGTGCCAGACAATGTGCTCCTCTCCTGCTGTGCCAGACAATGTGCCCCTCTCCTGCTGTGCCAGACAATGTGCTCCTCTCCTGCTGTGCCAGACAATGTGCCCCTCTCCTGCTGTGCCAGACAATGTGCTCCTCCCCTGCTGTGCCAGACAATGTGCTCCTCTCCTGCTGTGCCAGACAATGTGCCCCTCCCCTGCTGTGCCAGACAATGTGCCCTTCTCCTGCTGTGCCAGACAATGTGCTCCTCTCCTGCTGTGCCAGACAATGTGCCCCTCTCCTGCTGTGCCAGACAATGTGCTCCTCCCCTGCTGTGCCAGACAATGTGCCCCTCTCCTGCTGTGCCAGACAATGTGCCCCTCCCCTGCTGTGCCAGACAATGTGCTCCTCTCCTGCTGTGCCAGACAATGTGCCCCTCTCCTGCTGTGCCAGACAATGTGCCCCTCTCCTGCTGTGCCAGACAATGTGCCCCTCTCCTGCTGTGCCAGACAATGTGCCCCTCTCCTGCTGTGCCAGACAATGTGCCCCTCTCCTGCTGTGCCAGACAATGTGCTCCTCTCCTGCTGTGCCAGACAATGTGCTCCTCTCCTGCTGTGCCAGACAATGTGCCCCTCTCCTGCTGTGCCAGGCAATGTTCCCCTCACATACTGTTCCAGACAGTGTGCTTCTGTCCAGCTCTATCAAACAATGTGCCCCTCCCCTGCTGTGCCAGACAATGTGCCCCTCTCCTGCTGTGCCAGACAATGTGCTCCTCTCCTGCTGTGCCAGACAATGTGCCCCTCTCCTGCTGTGCCAGACAATGTGCCTCTATCCCGCTGTGCCAGACAATGTGCCTCTATCCCGCTGTGCCAGACAATGTGCCCCTCCCCTGCTGTGCCAGACAATGTGCCCCTCTCCTGCTGTGCCAGACAATGTGCCCCTCTCCTGCTTTGCCAGACAATGTGCTCCTCTCCTGCTGTGCCAGACAATGTGCTCCTCTCCTGCTGTGCCAGACAATGTGCCCCTCCCCTGCTGTGCCAGACAATGTGCCCCTCTCCTGCTGTGCCAGACAATGTGCCCCTCTCCTGCTGTGCCAGACAATGTGCCTCTATCCCGCTGTGCCAGACAATGTGCCCCTCCCCTGCTGTGCCAGACAATGTGCCCCTCTCCTGCTGTGCCAGATAATGTGCCCCTCTCCTGCTGTGCCAGACAATGTGCCCCTCTCCTGCTGTGCCAGACAATGTGCCTCTATCCCGCTGTGCCAGACAATGTGCCCCTCCCCTGCTGTGCCAGACAATGTGCCCCTCTCCTGCTGTGCCAGACAATGTGCCCCTCTCCTGCTGTGCCAGACAATGTGCCTCTATCCCGCTGTGCCAGACAATGTGCCTCCCTCCTGTCGCTTTTAAATTGTTTTAATAAAAGGCAGTGTGTACTGGGGGTTCTCTTTTCTGTCACTATTCTTTTCTGTAAAGGAAATAAACTAAATCAGCACTCACCCATGCTCATGGAGTATATCTCGGGAATTTAGGACAAATTTGCAGATAGAATGTATTGTCTCTGTTAGCAGCTGGATGTGTAAATGTGGACCTACAAACCCATGGTGGGGGAAGACTGTTCCGGTGTATATACAGTATGGAGGAGCTTTTTATTTTATCACTGTCTATGCTTCATTTAGATGATCGTCCCGAGGGATGGTCGCAGTGTGGAGCTCCCTGAGAAATAATTATAAAAGTTACAACTGAAAACTTTTATTGAAAGTTAATTGCAGAAGTTTATTTTCTACAACTCCCAAACTCCAGCTTCTTTCATTTCTGTGGTGTGAGGCTCTTCAAACGTTAGTATTAACTTATATTGGAGCCCTACACTAAACTGAGCAGGTTTTGGGGGCCTCAAAGTAGGGCAGCTTAAATCAATTTAATGTAAATTTGTAAAATTATAAATGTAATTTATTTTAAATCAATTTAACTTTATAACATAATGGCTCCCACTGCAGCAGTAGAAGCATCAACCTTGAGGATAAAGGGCAGGGTCAGATCTGGATACTGCAGGATGGTAGCAGAAGCAAAATGGCATTTAAGGAAGTCAAAGGAGGGTTGAGCTTCCGCCTTCTAGGTAAACCGCTGTTGTCTTCCCTTATGGTTAGTAATAGGTCTGACAATCTTGGATAAATAGCAAAGGAATTTTCTATAGAAGTCTGGCAAATCCGATGAAATGTTGGACTTCTCACAGAGAAGAAGTCCTAGGCCACTCGAGGACAGCGGTTAACATGTCCCGGCCCATTGTGATTCTTGTGTTGGAGAATGAATCTGAGGAATTAGATTCGATGTCACAATTCTCAGCCTTGGCATAAAGGTTGGCCTTGGCATCCCACAACCAGGAGAGGACTTGGCAGACATGTTGATGGTGTTCCTGGAGTGAGGAAGAGAGCACAAAAATGTTTTCCAGGTAGACCACTAGGAATAAGGTTTTAGAAGTTGTCATTTACAAGGTGCTGGAATGACAAGGCCATTACATAAGCCAAAGGACATCACCAAGTAATTGTAATGGCCATATCTGGTCTGGAATGCGGATGCGGATAAGATTGTAGGCCCCTAACAGGTCCAGCTTGGTGAAGATGCAAGCAAGGCTCTGCAAGAGTTCCAGTTTTAGTAGCAGAAGATACCGGTTCTTTACATTACCTTGTTTAGTTCACAATAATGAAGGAGAACCATACTTCTTCTCCACCAATAGAATCCCTGCAGCGGTTGGAGTGAAAGAACCTCTTTGCCAGATGGTATTGTATTCTATGGGCCTTATTTATCAAGGGATAGCGCCAGGTAATGTCTCACTAGCGCCAGGTAGCGCCAGCTATCGGCGGCTACCGACTCCAGAACGCCAGGCGGCGGACACAATCACGCATTTATCATGCTAAATGAGGCTAGCGCCGGCGAGAGCGTCACCTAGCGCGGGATTCATCATGTAGCGGACTGCAACGAACAGCGCCGCTGCTAATCCCATCACAGCGCCAGGTATGACCTCTCGCTACCTGGCGCTCTCCAATGCATTTCAATGGAGCAATCTTTAAATATTCATAATTAATTGTTATGACTGTTTTTTTTTTAACTGTCAAAAATTCTGTGACCACTTCGGCAATGCTAGATATTTTTTTTAAGGTAAAAAAAAAAAAAAAAAAAATTGTGCAGAATTGATATTACAGGTCTGATATTAATGTCTTCATATTACAAAATGTTTAGAAAAACTTGTTTAATTTTTTAATCCAAAAATATGGTTGTTTGGGGGTTAAAAACTACTTTTAAGCCATCGCCGCCAGCGCTCTGGGGTTTAAATAAGCATTTCAAAGCGCGAGAATTTTTTGAGCGTGATTTGTTAATGAATATGCTGGGAGCCGTTCGCTCTGGCCATTCGCTGTCAGGCGCATCCATACAGCGCGGAACCTGTGAAACTGCGACTCCTAACCCCGTATTCAACATTACTGCACACCGACTGAGTCGCTGACAACAAGCAACGGCCAAGCACAGCGAATACTAGCGGGCGCTGTGAAAATCACGCTACTGGTGCTCATCTGTCGCTACCTGGCGCTATTAATAAATCGGCCTCCCCGAGTGCCAATAACTTTGTGTCCAACTTTGTGGATAAATCCATGTATGCGACCATGTAGAGAGGAGTCAACTTGGTGGAATTGGGCCCACCAGGAATGGTCTGTCAAGGTTAACTAATGGGCAGCATAATAGTTTACAAATAGAGATTGGCGAACCCGACCTGCAAACTTCGGATTCATATCGAACTTTGCAAGTTTGGGTTCCCGAACACGGACTTCAGACAGAAGTCCATGTTCGAGTTCAGCATTTGGCCCGAACATGGAAAAGCCGGTTGATGGGTTGCAGCAGCAGGCAGCTGTTGTATTTCGCCTGGGCCCTGATCCACTTCTGCCAGCAGCGGCGAAATGGAGACAGCAGCGTTTCAAACAGCTGGCCCCAGCCTGGGCTACAAAAAGATGGCCGCTGGCTTCCATGAGTGAGGACACTCCTCACTTGCACCAGAAATGTCCTTACTCATGGGAGCCGGCAGCCATTTATCTGTAGCCCAGCTGGGGCCAGTTTGAAATGCTGCTGCCACTTTTCTGCTGCCAACAGAAGAAGAGGCTCGTGGCTCAGGTGAGTTACAGCAGCGCTTCTGCGGCACATTCTGCACTCTGCTGCACGCTCCACCACAGCCACCCCCCCATTGATTTAACATAGGGGACATTGGGGGATTTGCCCATCTATAACACAGCTGCAGACTTCAGAGCCTATAATGGCAGGGACTTCAAGTAGGATTCGAGCAAGCTGCAGTGAGAAAGGCAACCATAGATAGGAGCTGGTAATGGCGCTGCTCTAATTAGCATGACCACTCCAGCTTTTGTCTGTCTCTCACTCTGGAACCACTGGCGTCTACCTGAGGATTCCCCATGTCACTCCAACACCCTCCACATCACTTAGACACTGGAAGCTATGAGAATGAATGGTATACAATGCTTCTCTCAGTGGTAGACTGTACTTAACACATCTAGTGTACATCTTTATCCTGTGAGCCACCTCATGTGTGATCGGCTGACACAATGAAATTCTTCTTTTTTTCTTCTTCTTTTTTTGTGCTGCTCCAGGCCAGGCATGAGAACACTCAGGGAAAAGAACAGGCAATGGTCCTGCAACAGGAACACCAGGTTACCATTGGGGGAGGAGGAGATGGAGGAGGTTGAAGAGACAGAGGATGAAGACTTTGTGGAACAGGTGGTTTAGGCTAAAGTGACTTCATTCCATCTCTCACAAACCCCAGTTATTGCCTAAGGATGTCAGGGACAGCCAAAGGACACTGTAGTCCTCCCGCATCCTCAGAAGCTCAAGGACTTAATGGTGGGCATGTCACAGCACATGAGTGCCTGTCATGAACCTGTTCCCCTGTTTCAAAACCATCTGTTGTTTTTTCCTATGCTCTCATTAACTTGCATTAAGTTCCATAGAGTTTGTCATCATCTACTGGTGCTTTTGCAGATGATGACCTTTTCTGTAAATGATATCTACAGTATTTTTATCTGTTGCAATAGTTCGTACTTGGTAACTACTGCATTGTGTATTCTGGCTATTGATAACTCTGGCCTACATTTTTCCCAGAATCCCCCGGTTCTTAGTTTAGTCCCTTCTTGTTTTCAGAAGCCATTTTGCCTACAGAACAGGCAGCTCACATGCTCTGTCCATGAAATCTGGTGCCATCCTTTAGTTCCATCCTTTGCATAACACAGTCGATAAGTCCTGTTTATCCTATAGTAGCCCCTACTAGAATATGGGTATATTGTGGCCCATTACCCAGCCGTGCTGCAGTTATTCTTACGTTGTCCCCCACATGTGCTTCCTCCAGCATGTCCCTGCCCAGGTTTATATATCAAGTGTAGCCTTGTTTAGCTATATTTTATCCATAGCAATGTTTACCATGTTGTTGCCATGTTAATCAATTTCATGTATTAAGATCTTTCATTGTCTGATTGCAGTTTTACACCACTCCTTAAACAAAAGGTTAAATGACCCAGCGTCAAGTCACTGAATTTGAGGGGAGGAGTTAGCTAGCTTCTTCCACGCTGTCCCCCAGACTGTTACAGGTCCCCCTTCTTGATTCACGCTACAAGGCTTAAAAACAACAGAACAAATGCCAGCAGGCTATAGCAGCTATAGGAAGTCCTCCAAATTACACACCACAGCTTGGCACACAGAAAGCGATAGAGAAGTTATGGAGCAGCTATAGGAAGTCCTGCAAATGACACACACCATCTTGGCACACAATAGCCAATAGAGAAGTTATGGAGCAGCTATAGGAAGTCCTCCATGTGACACAGTGCAGCTTGGCACACAGGAGGCAATAGAAAAGTTATGGAGCAGCTATAGGAAGTTCTCCAAATGACACATGGCAGCTCTGACTGATCTGCAACAAGCCCTCTCTAGGATCTCCATCAGGCACATCTGTTATACTTTTATACTTGCAGTTCTTCTATAAATATAAATATAAATATATATATATATAAAACTTTTCTGGCATTGCTAGGAAGTCAAAACAATTGCCAGGAAACTAGAGCCTCACACAGCGTCACCCAGGCAATATTCATTTTTATTAGAGGTAGGGTAGGGTAGGGAATATATTTTTTTTCTATACTATTGCTGTTTTTTTATATACATTTTTGGAAAGTTGCATAAATATTAAATTATGTATTTATTTGTACTAGACAAATATTTATTATGTATATTCACAATACAGCTCCTTTAAGTGACCCGCACTAAAAAGATTGAGCACCCCTGGGCTGCACAATAGAATCAGCATTGTCCGGCTACAGCTTCTCTGTTGTGGCTTCTTTGTAGTAGTGAGATCGCTGATGATGAAACAATGAAATCAATAGGGACCCGAACTTTAGGGGGGTGGCTGTGAAGGTGGGGGTGCAGATTGTGTAGCAGAAACGCGCTGCTATAACTTACCTCTGCCCAATCCTCTTCCTGTCAGCGCGGCGTAGTTACGGTGGCTGCATTTGAAAGCAACCCAAGCTGGGGCCACAGAAAGATAGTCACGGCTCCCATGAGTAAGGACACGTCTAGTGCCAACACTAGGAGTGTCCTCATTCATGGAAGCTGGTGGCAATCTTTTTGTAGACATGACTGGGGCCAATTTCAAATGTAGCCATTGCCGCTTCACCATTCTGACAGAAAAAGCATCGGGGATCAGGTGAGTTGCAGCAGCTACCTGCTGCTGCAAACTTAGGTAAAGCTGGTTGATAGGCTGCTCAGCTTTTCTGTGTTCGGGCCGAACGTCAAACTCGAACATGGACTTCTGGAGGGTTCGGGTTCGCCCATCAATATTCAACTTCACTAAACTGCAGTAAGAACTTAAATGTGTCTGATCATTGGAAGTCTATCCATGAGTCTCCAGCAGTCAATGGTGATTACTAGGGGGTTCCCATAAGGTATGATGATTTGCTTGCCTTTTAGTATAAAAATATCCTCTTTTGGTAAAAATGTCCCCAGATCATGGAAAGGTAATTACACTAGTATAAAAATGAGCTGGGTCATTGCATAATTCTGCTTAGGTCTCCTAAGCAGAATTACACCTAAACAAGATGTCCTAAGGTCAGTGCGATTATGGTGATGGATCACCTTATTCTGTTCATCTACATCTAGTAAAATGAGATTTGAGGGGTTCCAGTTATAGACCTGCAATAATAATTTTTGTAGAAATACCACACATGCTTTCCATATAGTAAATGCTACTGTATGTACTTACATTTACATTACCAATCCCACATCCATTCAAGAGATAAAAGCAGTATACTCTGTAGCAATGGGGGAATTAATAAATGGGGACCCCAACCAATGCCCAGGGGTTCCCAACCATTGGTACCACCAGTGGTACTTGAAATTCTATCAGGTAGAGCATGTGAAGGCTGTTTTATTACAGGGTTCTAAGTCTCTGACAAGCCATACAGACCACATATGTGGTGTTTGAGATCATTTGAAAAAGGGTTGGGGTTCCAGCTATAGATTATTCTGTTTCTAGTTTTCAGTAATCAGTCATCAGCTAATCATCTGCAATCAAAATTTATACATGTATTTTTTTGTTACAAATTCAGTTGCACTACTAATGTTTTCAAAGCCTGTTTAACCTTCTGGTTCCTCAGGCTGTAAATGAAAGGATTCAACATGGGTGTGATGATGGTGTAGACCATGCTGACCACACGATCATACTGGGGAGAGTAGATTGATTGAGGACGAAAATAGATAAAAATGACAGTGCCAAAAAAGAGAAAAACCACCATGAGATGGGAGGAGCAGGAGGAGAAGGCCTTTCTTCGGTTAGCAGTGGTCTTAAGCTTTATTACAGCCCAAGAAATGAGCACGTAGGAAATCAATACCAGGACGAAAGGAGTAATAATAGCTGTAGTAGTTTCAATAAACAATGAGAGCTCAGCGAGGGTCGTACTGGAGCAGGCCAGCTTGACCAGTGGAGTCATGTCACAGAAGAAGTGGTGGACCAGTCGGTCTTTGCAGTATTTTACATTTGCAAATATGACAATGATCACCAGTGAATGAATAAAGCCGGCTATCCAACAGCTACTTGTCAAAATGATTTGAACCTTTTTATCTATTACCGATGTGTAGCGTAATGGGTTACAAATTGCTGAATAGCGATCAAAAGACATGACGGCTAGAAGAAAACTTTCAGAAATACCCAGAGCCACAAAGAAAAACATCTGGAGGAAACAACCGAGAAATGTAATGGACTCTGCTCCGTGGAGAGCACCAGAAAGAAGCTTAGGCACTGTTGATGTTGAAAAGGAGATGTCCATCACTGACAGGTTTCCCAAGAAAAAGTACATGGGCGTGTGCAACTGCCGCGAGAGACAAATGGACGTCAGTAGTAGTAAGTTACCTATACATGTCAGAATGTATGCAACCAGAATGACGGCAAACAGAGCAAAACGATTTACTGGAAGATCCGAGAAGCCCAGAAGGATAAAACCAAGGGTCGTATTTCCTTCCATGGAAGAATGTTCATAAAAGATTAAATTGACCAAAGCAGCACAAGAAAAAGCATCAACAAGATCTTATTTCTCGGCAAAATGTACAAAATAGACAGATGGTGCAAAGCTGATGGAAAGCAGCATGATGCAGAAGTAGGCCTCTGAGAGATGAGCCGCTGGTGTCTTCTGTTGTAATAAAATATATCCTTCCTTTTCCTCCTGCAGCCTGGCCAGAAGAGAGAAGTCGTTTTAAAAAAAGAAGATAAATGATTACACGGCTTTCCAGCAAATGCCAGATTCAACGTATTTTCGCCATATAAGACGCACCTGCCCATAGGACGTACCTAGAGAAGGAAAATAAGAAAATAAATATACTGAACCAAATGTTGTGCTAAAACACCATCCTCATGAGAAGCAAATAATAGGCAAGGTGCAGAACCCCCATCATTACAGGCAGGGTGGCATCCCCCCCATTCCCGATGGGCATTGTGTCATTCCCCCCATCCCATTCCCCTAGGCAGTGTGGCATTTCCCCATCTCATTCTCCATAGTCAATGTGGGCATCCCCCCTCCCATTCCCATAGGCAGTGTGGCATCCCCCCCATGCCCCATAGGCAGGAGAAAAAAAAAGTAAACTCACCTTTCCATCGTTCCCGCGCTGCTGGCCAGACCCCCACAGAGCATCCGCCACGCCTACATGCTATATGGAGCCTGTGTTCACTCTATGCTTGCAGGTGCTGCAGGGGAGAAGCTGCAGCAGAGACAGCTTGAACAGTGCGAGCAGAGGAGGCTGCGGGCAGGGATCAGTTGCCCTGCATGTCCATCCGTCTGCTGCTCCTCCATCTACTGGCTGTGGTGGCCTTGCCAGCAGCATAGGAACAATGGAAGGATGAGTTTCCATTTTTCCCTCTTATTTTTATTACATTTGCCTGACACACACACACACACACACACACACTTTTGGGGGAAAATACAGTTCTTTTCTTCTTTTCCTTGTAATTTTTCCAGGACAATTTGATACATGGTTCCCAATAGGAACCTAAGGGCATGTGTCTGAAATAGCTGGATACAATGGTCCTGTATCTGGAGGACCAGACTCCTCCATTTCCAAAGATCTGCATGAGATCAAGTGTGAAAAATGAAGTGGAAAGTGCCAACAATCAGTGTCAGCATGGATTGGTTGGTGTTACTAGATGGTATTAGATTATGCTGATTCACAACATTTTATATTTTACCTTTCCTCTGAAATCCATCATCATAGCTAAGTATAATGTGCAAGTCCCCCATTATACAGTATACCTAGATTCATTTTGGCTGTTTGGAAACACATGGTGTCAGCAGTGGGATTCTGTATAATGAACATTACAGAATTAAATGTATTTGTTTACAATAAGATTGTAAAATATATATAGCCACTATAATGTGTTCTACTGAAAATGTCCTGAATCACAGAGATCTATCCAATTAGCCTAAGTCATTGTATATGAATATTTGTCCCAGAGGCATTTATCATCTAAGTTGAGCTTGTGTCTAATATGTTCAGGTTCTTCTTCCTACTCTGACAAAGAAGGAACCTGTCATGTCGCCCGACAAGTGTTTCATTTTACCCGGGGAACACTTCTTGATATATGGCCTGATGCAGAGCCTCCCCTGAACTGACCTTAAAACCTTCCGATTGTCCGGGGGTCCCGTTTGAATCGTGGCTCAAATGTGATGCAGAGCCTCCGTCGGAATGGCTCCCTAACTGATCCGTAAATTTCTCTTCACTCGGGAATTTTTTTTTTCTCTCTCGGGAGCATGCAATTTGATCGTGGCTTCCGTTCACGTTCACACGTACCTGCTTGCCTTCCGTCTCATTTTTCACACCAATTTTGAAGTTTTTGCCAAGTATACTTACATCTCCATGGATTTCCTGTTGTCAATCTGGGTCCACGCCAGCGCACATCTCTAAACCTCCATGTAAATGTACATATGCCACAAACTGGCACTTTGACACATACCTAAATTTAAGCTTAAATTATTTTTGGTTTATTTTTCCTTGCCTTTAATGCTTACCTGAATCTCTTTTTGTTTTTCTTCCTTGCCTTTAATGCTTACCTGAATCTCTTTTTGTTTTTCTTCCTTGCCTTTAATGCTTACCTGAATCTCTTTTTGTTTTTCTTCCTTGCCTTTAATGCTTACCTGACTCTCTTTTTGTTTTTCTTCCTTGCCTTTAATGCTTACCTGAATCTCTTTTTGTTTTTCTTCCTTGCCTTTAATGCTTACCTGGATCTCTTTTTGTTTTTCTTCCTTGCCTTTAATGCTTACCTAAATCTCTTTATGTTTTTCTTCCTTGCCTTTAATGTTTACCTGAATCTCTTTATCTCCTTCTGCCTTGTCTCTAATGCTTACCTTAACCTCTTTATCTCCTTCTGCCTTGTCTCTAATGCTTACCTTAATCTCTTTATCTCCTTCTGCCTTGTCTCTAAAGCTTACCTTAATCTCTTTATCTCCTTCTGCCTTGTCTCTAATGCTTACCTTAATCTCTTTTCTGATTCTGTGTTTTCTTCTCCTTCTTCTTGCTATTCCTTGTCCCATATACTTACCTTTTGGGACATGTAACAGTATGATGTTGTTGTGCTAACGTACATTGTCACGAAATAAAACACACCACACTTTTTTTTTTGTTGTTTTTTACTGTTATGTTTTTTTTGGGTTTAACATGCCCTACCTCGTCACTTTATTAACCTCTTGATGACTCACATTGCCCTAGTTCTACAATCTGCATCTAGCCTAGTTTGTCGCTGCGTACATGTGTTAAACTAAGGTGGGCTTGTATTTGACGTTACAAAGTAAGTTGTTCCTGACTAATCTTGCGCTTAGGTTTTTTTTTATTACATGTAGTGTATGCGCGCACATAAACGCACGCTCGCCTACTCACATCCATGATGATGTCGTCCTGCTCCTGGGTGTATATCACGGGCGACATGTTTTCTTGCTCTTCCGGGTATAGGTCTGACATTCCCCCGCGGTGACGTGCTTGCCTGGGCGCACGCGCGCATGCAGGCACACACGCTGTTAAACACACCCACACGGGAAACATATTTAAAGCACAATGCACTCAGCTCTGTGTTGGATACCATATCATTATGGGCAGACCAAAAGGGAGCAGAAAGAGCCACAAAAGCCCTGAGGCACATAGTAGCCGCACACATGCCTCATCCCCCCCCAAAAAAAGAGCATGCACAACACCCATGCTGAACATGCCCCGACTAAAACGGTGGTTACTCCACAGACACAGGCACATCCAAAAATACGCAGGAGAAAGGAGCCATTGACACATTCTCCACAACCTGCAAAAACAACACGAGCACACAAGAGTCACAAATCTATTAAGACCCTGCAGCATCCTCCTCCGCAACACACCAAGCATACACAAAAAACCAAACACATCAGCAAGGGTAAGCATAGTGCCAAACCCTCCACCCCACCCAGGTCACCCACCCCTCCACCTCAACCCTCTGGTTCTCAAACTTCCAGTAACTCAGAGTCAACATCCAGCTCAACAGGTGAAAGCTCCACAGGCACCCAGACATTAACCCAGAGCAGCACATACACAACATCACCCTCCCCCCTAAGCCCAAGAACCACACACGACTCCCCAGATAGCCAACCATCTATTTCAAGTGATGCAGGGGACACCACACACCCATGTGGGCACCAACTGCGCCGCGGGTCCCTAACAGCCCGTTTTTGCGAGGCACAAAGCATGGCTGTTGCCAATGCTGTTGGTGAACATTATGGGGTTTTGTCCGTCGAGATATAGAACAAATCAAGCGGACATTTGGGGACCTCAAATAATATAGTTGTAAAAAAATGGACATGCGCCGGCAGCAGAGGTAAAGCCCATTTGAAATGCATTTATAGTCGCATTGGGATCAGCATGTAACACTTATTAGGTGTGATTTAATCTTCCCAGCCTGCAGACAGGGGGTGGTTTCAAGAAAATACATTGGCCACAAGGTCAGCACGGATTGTGTGTGCTGGCCCACTTGGTGTACCAGTGTAAGGAGGGGTCTGCTCGTCAGAAATAGGTAAAGGTTCTGCACCCAGGTCAGTATATCGAGCAATCCTGCTTCTAATGGCAAGGTTGTGCAGGACCCCACAAGCAATAATGATTTGGATGACCTTGCCAGGCTGATACTGAAGAGAACCCCCACTCTGATCCAGACATCGGAAACGCATCTTCCACAACCCAAAGGCACGTTCCACCACAGAGCGAGACCTCCTATGGGCTGTGTTGTAGCGCTCCTGTGCCTGGGAAGATGGGTGCAGGATGGGTGTGAGCAGCCATGGTAACAAGGGATAGCCTGAGTCACCTTCAAAAATACAAAAGACAAACATAAGGTGGATGCCTAAAAAAAGGTTTAGGTGTGCATTGCCACATTATTAAACAGGGACAAATAGGTGAGCTAGGTATTGTTTGAGGAATTGACATTTTTGATGAGGCTACATACACATCCGACCTGTACACTCATTAAAAATGTCTGTGGAATGCTACTTAGATAAGAGGGCCAGAACATAACACAATAGTGGTGAATACCTTCACCCATTAAATTTAAATTTAAAAATAAAACAAAAATAACGTTTGCAAGTTTCATGGAAATGTCTCACAGATTAGTGGTGTACTGGCAAATCCAAACTCAAACATGGGGACCAACAACTACAACTTTAAGACACATACCCAGTAGCCATCCACCAGAAAGATCTCCAGATTGAAACCGTTGATAGAGGCTGGCACACAGCAGAGGCTCAAAATATGCGCGTCATGCGTGGACCCAGGGAAGCCTGCAAACATGCTGAAAAATTGAAGATCAGGGCCCGCCACTGCCTGAACATTGATGGAATGGCCCATCTTCCTGTTCCTGCACAAAGCCAACAAAAAGTGGAATTAGTGTGAGGCTTACCAAATGTTTGATAAAAAAAAAAAAAGCAGACCCAAACCACATACCTGAACAGATATTCCTGGTCCGCAGGGGGGATAAGCGATACATGTGTGCAATCGATTGCACCAATGACGTTGGGCATGTCGGCTATGTTATAAAAGCCCAGCTTAACCGCATTCCAGGCATCCCATGTTTGAGGGAAAAAATATAATTCTGTGCCAGGGTAGCCATGCCATCCAAAAACTTGGTTAGGCTGCGGCTCAGCGTGGACTGGGACATCCCCATGGAGAAGGCACCCAGTCTCTGGAACAAGCCGTTCGCCAAAAATTGCAGGCAGCCAACCAATTTGGTCATACCTGCAATTGCATGCCCCTTTCTTGTGGTGGGGACTAACCATGGCCGCAGCTCGCTATACAAGGCATGGAGAGAAACACGGTTAAGGCGGGTGAGCTCGAATAGGTCAACGTCACTCATGCCATCGATGTCCAAAGGCGTTCGGTGCAGCCTGGTTTCTGCCATACTCAGAACTATCAGACGGTGTAGCTGGCGCCTTTGATGTTGGCCCACAGAGGAATGTATTCCCAAAAAACACGGAGCTCCAATACGGCTGGTCAGACTGCCCGTAAGTGAAGGCTCGGCGGCCCCGTTTTATTAGGCTGATTCCAATCGGAAATCAAGGCTCTGCATCACTGAAAAAAACGGGCCAATGAACGAGGCGTCCGTTTTGCCGGAAAAAAGCCTCGTGCGAGCCGACAATCGGAAAGGTGGCTGTGCGCACACCTGAGCGCAAGAACGCACACTAAAACCAACGTAGCACCCTTTCCTGACCCGATCAAAGCCCAAAAACCAACGGGAAAATGCACGGGATAGCTGAACGGGGAGGCTCTGCATCAAGCGAAATGTTCCCCTCCCCTGCTGTGCCAGATAATTTGCCCCTCTAATGCTGTGCCAGACAATGTTCCCCTCTCCTGCTGTGCCAGGCAATGTGTCCCTCTCCTGCTGTGCCAGACAATGTGCCCCTCTCTTACTGTGCCAGACAATGTGCCCCTCTCCTGCTGTGCCAGACAATGTGCCCCTCTCCTGCTGTGCCAGACAATGTGCCTCCCTCCTGTCACTTTTAAATTGTTTAATAAAAGGCAGTGTGTACTGTGGGTTCTCATTTCTGTCACTATTGTTTTCAGTGAAAGGAAATAAACTAAATCAGCACTTACCCATGCTGGCATCTCATGGAGTATATCTCGGGAATTTAGGACAAATTTGCAGATAGAATATATTGTCTCTGTTAGCAGCTGGATGTGTAAATGTGGACCTACAAACCCATGGTGGGGGAAGACTGATCCGGTGTATATACAGTATGGAGGAGCTTTTTATTTTATCACTGTCTATGCGTCATTTAGATGATCGTCCCGAGGGATGGTCGCAGTGTGGAGCTCCCTGAGAAATAATTATAAAAGTTACAACTGAAAACTTTTATTGAAAGTTAATTGCAGAAGTTTCTTTTTTACAACTCCCAAACTCCAGCTTCTTTCATTTCTTTGGTGTGAGGCCCTTCAAACTTTAGTATTAACTTATATCGGAGCCCTACACTTATAGAAAATAATCCCTCCACTAAGCTGAGCAGGTTTTGGGGGCCTCAAAGTAGGACACCTTAAATCAATTTAATGTAAATTTGTAAAATTATAAATTTTATTTAATTTAAATCAATTTAATGTTATAACATAGTGACTCCCACTGCAGCAGTAGAAGCATCAACCTTGAGGATAAAGGGCAGGGTCAGATCTGGATACTGCAGGATGGAAGCAGAAGCAAAATGGTATTTAAGGAAGTCAAAGGAGGGTTGAGCTTTCGCCTTCTAGGTAAACCGCTGTTGTCTTCTCTTATGGTTAGTAATAGGTCTGACAATCTTGGATAAATAGCAAATGAATTTTCTATAGAATCCTGGCAAATCCGATGAAATGTTGGACTTCTCACAGAGAAGAAGTGCTAGGCCAGTCGAGGACAGTGGTTAGCTTGTCCCGGGCCCATTGTGATTCTTGTGTTGGAGAATGATCTGAGGAATTAGATTCGATGTCACAATTCTCATCCTTGGCATAAAGGTTGGCCTTGGCATCCCACAACCAGGAGAGGACTTGGCAGACATGTTGATGGTGTTCCTGAAGTGCGGAAGAGAGCACAAAAATGTTTTTCAGGTAGACCACTAGGAATAAGGTTTTAGAAGTTGTCATTTTCAAGGTGCTGGAATGACAAGGCCATTACATAAGCCAAAGAACATCACCAAGTAATTGTAATGGCCATATCTGGTCTGGAATGCCGCCTTCCACTCATCCCGCTCCCTGATGCGGATAAGATTGTAGGCCCCTAACAGGTCCAGCTTGGTGAAGATGCAAGCAAGGCTCTGCAAGAGTTCCAGTTTTAGTGGCAGAAGATACCGGTTCTTTACATGACCTTGTTTAGTTCACAATAATGAAGGAGAACCATACTTCTTCTCCACCAATAGAATCCCTGCAGCGGCTGGAGTGAAAGAACCTCTTTGCCAGATGGTATTGTATTCTTTGAGTGCCAATAACTTTGTGTCCAACTTTGTGGATAAATCCATGTATGCGACCATGTAGAGAGGAGTCAACTTGGTGGAATTGGACCCACCAGGAATGGTCTGCCAAGGTTAACTAATGGGCAGCATAACGGTTTACAAATAGAGATGGGTGAACCCGACCTGCAAACTTCGGATTCATATCGAACTTTGTAAGTGCGGGTTCCCGAACACGGACTTCAGAAAGAAGTCCCTGTTCGAGTTCAGCATTTGGCCCGAACATGGAAAAGCCGGTTGATGGGTTGCTGGGTTCACCTAAGGTTGCAGCAGCAGGCAGCTGTTTTTCGCCTGGGCCCTGATCCACTTCTGCCAGCAGCGGCGAAAAGGAGACAGCGGCGTTTCAAACTGCTGGCCCCAGCCTGGGCTACAAAAAGATGGCCGCTGGCTCCCATGAGTGAGGACACTCCTCCCTAGCACCAGAAATTTCCTTACTCATGGGAGCCGGCGGCCATTTTTCTGTAGCCCGGCTGGGGCCAGTTTGAAATGCTGCTGCCACTGTTGTGCCGCCAACAGAAGAAGAGGCTTGTGGCTCAGGTGAGTTGCAGCAGCGCTTCTTTTTTTTTTTTCCTTTTTTTCCCCTCAGGCCCCCCCCCCCCGCCGCCCCTGTCCTCCCTCCCATTTTAATTTAACTGTTCTTGGTTTAGTTTGGTATGGGGATTCTGTATCGTAGTTAGGAGACGATATAATAGTTCAGTATGTTTAGCACATGTTGACAGTGCCAGTTCATTTTTAAGTTCTGTTGTTAAAGTCTTGTACCAAAGTTTTTCTATCGGGTGGCGTGGGCTTGGCCCATCTTAGTACAGTTACCTTTTTTGAAGCCCAGATGAGCAGTGATGGCATTTTTTTTGTGTCTGGAGGCCAACTATTTGAAAGGAGGTTCAGCAAGCCCTGTATAGGGGTTAGGGATATCGTATCTTTTACTATATGTTCTAGGGTTTCTATTGTTGCCTGCCATAATGCTTTAATATAGGTGCAGTCCCACCAAAGGTGCATTATCGTGGCATATGCCTGGTTACGCCACCAGCAGTTGTAGGTGGGGAATCTGTCGTTGTAGTCTGAGGTATAATAATAACGTGAGATAAATTTTAAACAAAAACATTTTAAAGGTGGTGATTGGATCGTCAGGATTGAATAATATATTACAACAAATGGAACTTAACCGTTCTCAAAAACTGCGCTTAAATGTATAGACACTAGACATATATATTTTTATAACATCTCGCTCCAAGCCTACAGACTGTTGTCACTTCAGTCCCAATATCCAGTATAAAAAAATATATATACAGCCCTAAAGCTGTATATCAGGCTCAGCGAAAACAAAAGCAACTTTATCACCGCAGGTGCTCTTCGTGTCAAATCTGTGACATCACCACCACCTTCTCATATATAACGTACCAGATTCAATCAGGTTTTTAAGCGCATCTGATTCCACTTAATAGCTCCACTTTTTCTCCTTTGGCTATATTTGATGCTCATATATTCGGGTACTCGAGCAGTCACCCTCTTAAATATGCTTGAACAATAAAATCGAGTAGTCACCCTCTTAAATTTGCTTGAACAATAAAATCCACTTTCCACAAAGATAATATAGCAATTTTCTCCGGGTGTGGAAAGTGGATTTTATTGTTCAATAAGAGCATATTTAAGAGGGTGACTACTCGAGTACCCAAATATATGAGCATCAAATATAGCCAAAGGAGAAAAAATGGAGCTATTAAGTGGAATCAGATGCGCTTAAAAACCTGATTGAATCTGGTACGTTATATATGAGAAGGTGGTGGTGATGTCACAGATTTGACACGAAGAGCACCTGCGGTGATAAAGTTGCTTTTGTTTTCGCTGAGCCTGATATACAGCTTTAGGGCTGTATATATACTTTTTTATATTGAATAATATATGTCCTCCCATTCTGCTGCTTCAATCTTTATTTTTAGATCTTCTTCCCATTTTTCTGTGTAGTCTTTGTTTTTCTTATTTGTTCATAAAAGTAAGATAATGTGTTTGGTTTTGTTCGCTCGTTTAAAAAAATCTCCTGTATTGTTGTGGGTTTGAATGGTACTAAAGGGAGGAATAAGGTTTTAATACAGCTACAGATTTGATGCCGGATCAGTGTAAATTCCTGTGTGTTTTCGGATAATAATAGACCTGTTGTTGGTGACCATATGTGGATTATTCTGGTGTGGTTGGCTTTTTGGTGTTTAGCTAGACTTTTATTTCTTCTTCCCTGTGGAAATTCATGGTTTGTAGTCAGGGAACGTAACATATCTGGGAACGGGAATAGATCTTTATTTTTTATGATGGTGACTAATGTGGCACATATAGCGCTGACAATTGGGTTGGAGAGATTTCTGTTTTTGAAAGTCTTTATAAGTCTTTAAAGTCTTTATAATCGCAAGCAGAGATTTCTTCCGTTGTTGTCGGGAAAAGTTCAACTCATGGCCAGTCGGTGGCTTTATTTACTGTTGTCCATTCATCTAGTCTTTTAAGCTGAGCTGCTATGTGATTTGTCTTTACTATGTCTTTAAATCTGGAGATGCCATTCCTCCAAGTTTGAGTGGTCTGATTAGTGTTTTGTATGCAATCCTGTGATGGGCGTGGTTCCAGTAGAAGGCTGCAAGTTGTCTATCTAACTGGATTAGAAAGCTCGGAGGTATTCTTAGTGGCATGTTTTGTGTTAAATATAGATATTGTGGTAGAAAAAACATCTTTATGGCAGCGATTCTACCAAGTATGTTTAAATGAAAATACTTCCATTTCGCTAATATGTTTTTCAATAGTCTTTCTAGTGGGTTAAAATTTAAGTTAAACAATAGGTCCAAGGATTTAGGTATATTAATACCTAAGTATTTTAGATGTGACGTTTCCCATAGTAAATTGTGATTGTGGTCAATTTTGTCACATTCCTCTTTTGAGAGTGCAAAAGGCAGTATAGTCGATTTCTGGTAATTCAGTTTGAAGTTTGATTGTTGCCCGAAATCTTCTATTATACGTAGAGATCTGGGGACGGATATTAGTGGATCTCTTAGAGTTGGGCCAAATCCTACATTTATTAAGCAGTTTTGTAGAAACGTCCATGAGACGTGATCGAACGCCTTTTCTGTGTCTAGTGTTACCACAGTGGCTTTCATTTGATATTTATTGATATGATTTATTGTGGCTATTGCTGTAGATATGATTTGCTGTACATCTCTGCGTGGCATAAATCCAGCTTGATATTGCGAAATGAAGAGAGATGAAAATTGTTGAAGTCTGTTTGCCAGCAGCGTGGCATAGATCTTTACATCTATATTGATTAAAGAAATAGGACGGTAATTTGCGCAATATGTGGAGTCCTTACCAGGTTTCGGAATGAGTCTGATTATTGCGGTGTTCATATCGGTTATGAAAGGTTTCTGCATGTCAATATACTTTATTAATCTATGTATAGCAGGGGTTAATTGTGTATGAAAGGTTTTATAATATTCTGCCGGGAAACCATCTATTCCTGAAGCTTTTCCTGATTTTTGCTGTAATATGGCGGTCTTTACTTCTTGGAGTGTGAACAGCTTTTCTATTTCTTCGACTATTTCTTTTTTGAGTATATGAAGGTTTATGTTTTTAAAGAAAGTATCAGATTCCGGTGGTTTCTCTGGCAGGGGGATATTGTATATTTTTTATAGAATGTTATGAATTCGTGGCCAATAGCTTCTGGTAGGTTTTTGGTTATGCCTTTATCATTAATGATTTTTTCTATGAAGTTACTGGCCCTATGGTCCCGGATATGGTCGGCTAGGGTTTTTCCGCACTTACCCAAGTTTAGTTTTTTTTTAATATGAGCTCTTAGTATGTCCTTCTTTTCTACTGACAGTATGTTGTTTAGTTTTTGTCTTTCTTTGCATAAATCATTATATATATCCTCTGTCATACTAGCCTTATGTTCCCTCTCCAGTTTTCCTATGCTGTCTATGGTGTCGTTGATTAATTTTTGCTGTTGTTTCTTTTCTCTTGCGTTTATTGATATGTATATGCCTCTGATATAACATTTGTGACATTCCCAAAGTGATTTGATGGATACATCCGAGCTGTCATTTAAGGCAAAATATTCTTCAATAGCAGTTGTTAATATGTCTTTTATTCGGGGCGTTTAATGTTTCACGTTTTAGTGACCATGTGTATGATTCCCGCTTTCTGGTGTCCCATAACAGGGATAGGAATACTGGTGAGTGGTCTGACAAAGTTATGGAGCCGTGGGTGCATTTGTCAACATCTGTGAGTAAGGCTTGTGTGATGAAGAAATAGTTGATGCGGGAGTAAACATTGTGTGGTCTATTGTAGCAGGTATAGTCTCATTAGTCTTTAGTATGGAGTGTACGCTATGCGTTGACTAGTCTTAGTTTCCTGAAGTGCTGCCATATATTTGGATTATGAAGGGTGTCTGAGTCTTTTCGCGGGCAGCCTGACGTATCTATTATGGGGTCACTTATTAGGTTATGGTCTCCTCCCCAGATTATTTTTCCTTTCTTTATCTCGTCTATTTTTTTTTATCACTTTACATAGAAAACGTTTTTGGCCCTGGTTAGGAGCATAGGTACAGACCAGGGTGCATATCTGTCCTTTCAGTTTGCAGGTAATGATCAGAGTACGCCCTTTCTCGTCCTTATATACCAGCAGCTGTTCAAAAGGGTATTTTGCTTGAATTAGAATTGATACCCCTCTTTCTTTCCTACTGTAGGTATTTGAGATTATATGCCCAAAATCTTGGAATACAAATCTTGGTACTTTGTTGGTTTTGAAGTGTGTTTCTTGAAGAAAACAAACATTGATTTTCTCTCTGTTTTATTCCCTGGTTATTCTGCTCCTTTTATATGTCGAGTTTGCCCCTCTGACGTTGTAGGTACAGATTTTTAGCTTGTCTTGGCTACTGTAGTTCGTTGAATTTGACTGCATTTATCAGCACTTTGGTCTGTTTTTTTTCTTTCTTATTGTTCTGTTATATCTGTCATGGTTATAATCCCCTTTACCTATATATGGTTTTCTTGATTCATTGTTTAGTAATCCATTCCTGTCCTCATCTAACCCCTCCCAAGCCCGCCCTGATTTAGGTCGTCCGGGGGCGAGTTGCCCCCCCGCTTTCCTTGACGCCTTTCTTCCTGAGAGTCAGCATAAATCGTTTATCGCCAAAGCCACTTCTGTGAGTGAGTAGTTTGCTCGTTTGACCGGGGTTTATTTATAGTTTCTTTTATAGTTTTTTTTTTCCCCATTTCCTTATCTCCCTTTTTTTCTCCCTCAGTTATCTTTATTTAATGTATGTATGTTGTCCCGCTCCCTACTGTATTTAGTGGTTGGACCATGCTTCCACTAGTAAGTTCTGGGGAATAAGTTCTTCTGTTCCTGGTTTTATTTCCCAGGCAGGGATTTTTATTCCTTGGATACCTAAGAGGTCCAATATCGGACTTAATGGCTCTCCGTCCTTAAGCAATATAGTTTTCCCTTCTGTCCGGATCTGGAGTATTAATGGTCCTACCCATCGATGTCTAATGTTAGATTTTTTCAATATATCTGTGAAAGGCTTCAGTATGTATCGCCTTTGCATGGTGCGTGCCGAAAAATCCTGGAACAGATTGATTTTCATATCCTCTATTATTAGTTCTTTATGTGTTCTTGCTCCTTCCAAGATCTCCTCCTTGACTGTGTAATCTGCTACTCGACACAGAACGTCTTGGGTGTTAATACCGCCTATCGTTCGTAATCGGCCTACTCTGTGACAACGATCTAGTTTGATCTCCCTGTCTTCATGCACAACGTGTTGAAATATACGTTTTGTTAGAGGCATTAATTCTTCTCTAGCTATTGATTTGCTAATTCCCCTGACTTTGATGTTATTTCGCCTGGATCTATTTTCCAGATCGTCTATTTTGTTTACGAGTTGATTGACCATTGTATTAAGATGTTCATTTTTCTTATGGTTTGTCTTACAGTCGCGCACTAGGCTGATCACATCTGCCTCTAGGGTACCTAATCTCTGAGTGATAGTGTGAAGACCTTCTTTATGTTCGGCCGGTTCTTCTGCAATCGTCTCTTTTACTGTTAATTTTACTGTATTTAATAGGGATTCGCTTATTTCGGTCATCTTCGATTCCATAGTTTTTATATATTAAAAATTCTGATACTTGATTTTCCATAGTTTTTTTAAAGTCTTTAAATTCCATCATAAAGTTTTGTAGCATTTTACATAGTTCTTGCGTCCCTTATCTATTTATCTCACTACTGGAATCTTTTGTATCTGTATCAGTTAAAGGCATTGTTTCCATGAATTGGGCTACGTTCTTTTTAGCTCTTTCCTTTTGTTTTATTTGCATCTGGGTATTATGAGCTGATGCAGTAGGATCTATTGTTTGCTCAATTATTGATATTTTTCCATGTGCTTTATGTATTTGTTGTAAATGATTATGAATGTCGGTTGGTGTACGTGGTTCAGATATCACATTTCCTTGGGGCTGGCGTGTAGGTGTACTTAGTTGTTGTAAACCTGGGTCCAATATGTCATATGTGTTTTGCTGCGCTATTGTAGGAATTCTTTGGTTAAAGTTTAGGATTGATGTCTGTTTTGTGTCTGCGTTTTTTTGTTTGTTACTCATCTCGCCCCCCCCTTTTTTTTTTATTTATTTATTTTTTCAGATTTTCTGCGGAGTAACTGATCTATAGTCTTAGATTATATTCACCTCTGATCTTCTCTCCGTATTTTTTCTTCCTCACCTTCCTTGCTTTTAATTTATTTATTTTTATGTGTTTATATATTTTTACCATTCTTTCCTTCTTCAGCTCTTTTTCTATTGATTACATTACTGTACTATAAATTCAGTATACATTCATTATAAATTAAAATGAATAACACCTGGGCCCCTCCTCCTTATTCGTGAGAAGGACAATGAGTGAGTTCTCCTTGCACTGTGTTTACCTGCTGTTTGCCAGAAGGAAGGAATCTGGAAGGTCCCAATGTTGCCAATCTGGTCCATGCCCGGCTGGATGTTGCTCCTCAGTCGGCCACAGTGACAGGGCAGTGGTGAAAGGTTTTGCTGTTGGTATCCAACAGTGACGGAGTAGGTGGGCAGAAAGGCTGGCTTGCTAGTTCATGCCCAGAGGTCCCGCAGCTGCCAGGATATGGCAGTGCAGTGCAAGTGGGCGGAGGGGCTGGCTTGCTGGCTCGAGCCCTGAGATCACTGATTCTGCCAGCTGATTGCTTTGGTCTGGCAGAGAGGTGGGTCTCTAACACTTGCGGCGTCTGCAGTGACTATGAGGCGGCGGTTTGCCCAGGACCCACGGCGAAGACAGCCGAGTGAAGGTCTTCGGGGGGCGATTGTGAGTGGGGTTGGCAGGTACGATCGGGGGGGGGGAGGAGGGTGGCGAAGGAGGCTGACGAAGGAGTCAGTCGCTGGAGAGGTTAGGGGGATCCATGTGTGTTTGTGGTCATGGATGCTCGTGCAGCAACTCGCGGTTCACAGGGGCGGCCGGCTAGAGCGGTGACGTCACATCCTCTTCGAGCTTTCTGACGAGAGCCTTCGAGCGTTCTGACGAGAGCCGTCGAGCGTTCTGACGAGAACGCAGTGCTTCTGCGGCACATTCTGCGCTCTGCTGCACCCTCCACCACAGCCACCCCCCATTGATTTAACATAGGCCGAACTTGCCGAACACGAACATTGGGGGATTTGCCCATTTAACACAGCTGCAGACTTCAGAGCCTATAATTGCAGGGATTTCAAGTAGGATTCGAGCAAGCTGCAGTGAGAAAGGCAACTGTAGATAGGAGCTGGCAATGGCGCTGCTCTAATTAGCATGACCATTCCAGCTTTTGTCTGTCTCTCACTCTGGAACCACTGGCGCCTACCCGAGGATTCCCCATGTCACTCCACCACCCTCCACATCAATTAGACACTGGAAGCTATGAGAATGAATGGTATACAATGCTTCTCTCAGTGGTAGACTGTACTTAACACATCTAGTGTACATCTTTATCCTGTGAGCCACCTCATGTGTGATTGGCTGACACAATAAAATTCATTTTTTCTTCTTCTTTTTTTGTGCTGCTCCAGGCCAGGCATGAGAACACTCAGGGAAAAGAACAGGCAATGCAACAGGAACACCAGGTTACCATTGGGGGAGGAGGAGATGGAGGAGGTTGAAGAGACAGAGGATGAAGACTTTGTGGAACAGGTGGTTTAGGCTAAAGTGACTTCATTCCATCTCTCACAATCCCCAGTTATTGCCTAGGGATGTCAAGGACAGCCAAAGGACACTGTAGTCCGCCTGCATCCTCAAAAGCTCAAGGACTTAATGGTGGGCATGTCACAGCACATGAGGGCCTGTCATGAACCAGTTCCCTTGTTTCAAAGACATCTGTTGTTTTTTCCTATGCTCTCATTAACTTGCATTAAGTTCCTAAGCCTAACCCTTAAACAAAAGGTTAAATGACCCAGCGTCAAGTCACTGAATTTGAGGGGAGGAGTTAGCTAACTTCTTCCATGCTGTCCGTCAGACTATTACAGGTCCACCTTCTTGATCCACGCTACAAGTCTTAAAAACAACAGAACAAATGCCAGCAGGCTATAGCAGCTATAGGAAGTCCTCAAAACAACACACCGCAGCTTGTCACACAGAAAGCGATAGAGAAGTTATGGAGCAGCTATAGGAAGTCCTCCAAATGACACACCGCAGCTTGGCACACAGAAAGCGATAGAGAAGTTATGGAGCAGCTATAGGAAATCCTTTAAATGACACACGGCAGCATGGAACACAGGAGGTGATAGAGAAGTTATGGAGAAGCTATAGGAAGTCCTCCAAATGATACACCACAGTTTGGCACACAGGAGGCAATAGAGAGGTCATGGAGCAGCTATAGGAAGTCCTCCAAATGACACACCACAGTTTGGCACACAGGATGCAATATAGAAGTTATGGAGCAGCTATAGGAAGTCCTGCAAATGACACTTGGCAGCTTGGCACACAGGAGCCAATAGAGAAGTTACGGAGCAGCTATAGGAAGTCCTGCAAATGACACCCGGCAGCTTAGCACACAGGATCTAATAGAGAAGTTATGCAGCAGCTATAGGAAGTCCTCCAAATGACACCCAGCAGCTTGGCACACAGAATCTAAAAGAGAAGTTATGCAGCAGCTATAGGAAGTTCTCCAAATGACACCCATCAGCTTGGCACACAGGATCTAATAGAGACGTCATGCAGCAGCTATAGGAAGTCCTCCAAATGACACGTGGCATCTTGGCACACAGAAGGAGATAGAGAAGTTATGCAGCAGCTATAGGAAGTCCTCCAAATGACATACAGCAGCTTGGCACACAGAAGGAGATAGAGCAGCTATAGGAAGTCCTCCAAATGGCACACAGCAGCTTGGCATACAAAATGAGATAGAGAAGTTGTAGAGCAGCTATAGGAAGTTCTCCAAATGACACACAGCAGCTTGGCACACAGGAGGCAATAGAGAGGTTATGGAGCAGCTATAGGAAGTCCTCAAAATGACACATGGCAGCTTGGCACATAGAAGGAGATAGAAATGTTATGGAGCAGCTATAGGAAGTCCTGCAAATGACACTTGGCAGCTTGGCACATAGGAGCCATTAGAGAAGTTATGGAGCAGCTATAGGAAGTTCTCTAAATGACACACAGCAGCTTGGCACATAGAAGGAGATAGAGATGTTATGGAGCAGCTATAGGAAGTCCTGCAAATGACACTTGGCAGCTTGGCACACAGGAGCGAATAGAGAAGTTATGGAGCAGCTATAGGAAGTTCTCTAAATTACACACAGCAGCTTGGCACACAGGATATAATAGAGAAGTTATGGAGCAGCTATAGGAAGTCCTCCAAATGACACATGCCAGCTTGGCACACAGAAGGAGATAGAGAAGTTATGAAGCAGCTATAGGAAGTCCTGCAAATGACACACGCCAGCTTGGCACACAGAAGGAGATAGTGAAGTTATGGAGCAGCTATAGGAAGTTCTCCAAATGACACACAGCAGCTTGGCATACCAAATGAGATAGAGAATTTATAGAGCAGCTATTGGAAGTTCTCCAAATGACACACGCCAGCTTGGCACACAGGAGCCCATAGAGAAGTTATGGAACATCTATAGGAAGTCCTCCAAATGACACACAGCAGCTTGGCACACAGGAGGCAATAGAGAGGTTATGGAGCAGCTATTGGAAGTCCTCAAAATGACACACAGCAGCTTGGCACACAGAAAGCGATAGAGAAGTTATGGAGCAGCTATAGGAAGTCCTTTAAATGACACAGTGCAGCATGGAACACAGGAGGTGATAGAGAAGTTATGGAGAAGCTATAGGAAGTCCTCCAAATGATACACCACAGTTTGGCACACAGGAGGCAATAGAAAAGTTATGGAGCAGCTATAGGAAGTCCTCCAAATGACACACCACAGTTTGGCACACAGGATGCAATATAGAAGTTATGGAGCAGCTATAGGAAGTCCTGCAAATGACACTTGGCAGCTTGGCACACAGGAGCCAATAGAGAAGTTACGGAGCAGCTATAGGAAGTCCTGCAAATGACACCCGGCAGCTTAGCACACAGGATCTAATAGAGAAGTTATGCAGCAGCTATAGGAAGTCCTCCAAATGACACCCAGCAGCTTGGCACACAGAATCTAATAGACAAGTTATGCAGCAGCTATAGGAAGTTCTCCAAATGACACCCATCAGCTTGGCACACAGGATCTAATAGAGAAGTCATGCAGCAGCTATAGGAAGTCCTCCAAATGACACATGGCATCTTGGCACACAGAAGGAGATAGAGAAGTTATGCAGCAGCTATAGGAAGTCCTCCAAATGACATACAGCAGCTTGGCACACAGAAGGAGATAGAGCAGCTATAGGAAGTCCTCCAAATGGCACACAGCAGCTTGGCATACAAAATGAGATAGAGAAGTTGTAGAGCAGCTATAGGAAGTTCTCCAAATGACACACAGCAGCTTGGCACACAGGAGGCAATAGAGAGGTTATGGAGCAGCTATAGGAAGTCCTCAAAATGACACATGGCAGCTTGGCACATAGAAGGAGATAGAGATGTTATGGAGCAGCTATAGGAAGTCCTGCAAATGACACTTGGCAGCTTGGCACACAGGAGCGAATAGAGAAGTTATGGAGCAGCTATAGGAAGTTCTCTAAATTACACACAGCAGCTTGGCACACAGGATATAATAGAGAAGTTATGGAGCAGCTATAGGAAGTCCTCCAAATGACACACGCCAGCTTGGCACACAGAAGGAGATAGAGAAGTTATGAAGAAGCTATAGGAAGTCCTGCAAATGACACACGCCAGCTTGGCACACAGAAGGAGATAGAGAAGTTATGGAGCAGCTATAGGAAGTCCTCCAAATGACACACAGCAGCTTGGCATACCAAATGAGATAGAGAATTTATAGAGCAGCTATAGGAAGTTCTCCAAATGACACACGCCAGCTTGGCACACAGGAGCCCATAGAGAAGTTATGGAACATCTATAGGAAGTCCTCCAAATGACACACAGCAGCTTGGCACACAGGAGGCAATAGAGAGGTTATGGAACAGCTATTGGAAGTCCTCAAAATGACACACAGCAGCTTGGCACATAGAAGGAGATAGAGAAGTTATGCAGCAGCTATAGGAAGTCCTCCAAATGACATACAGCAGCTTGGCACACAGAAGGAGATAGAGCAGCTATAGGAAGTCCTCCAAATCGCACACAGCAGCTTGGCATACAAAATGAGAAAGAGAAGTTGTAAAGCAGCTATAGGAAGTTCTCCAAATGACACACAGCAGCTTGGCACACAGGAGGCAATAGAGAGGTTATGGAGCAGCTATTGGAAGTCCTCAAAATGACACACAGCAGCTTGGCACACAGAAAGCGATAGAGAAGTTATGGAGCAGCTATAGGAAGTCCTTTAAATGACACAGTGCAGCATGGAACACAGGAGGTGATAGAGAAGTTATGGAGAAGCTATAGGAAGTCCTCCAAATGATACACCACAGTTTGGCACACAGGAGGCAATAGAAAAGTTATGGAGCAGCTATAGGAAGTCCTCCAAATGACACACCACAGTTTGGCACACAGGATGCAATATAGAAGTTATGGAGCAGCTATAGGAAGTCCTGCAAATGACACTTGGCAGCTTGGCACACAGGAGCCAATAGAGAAGTTACGGAGCAGCTATAGGAAGTCCTGCAAATGACACCCGGCAGCTTAGCACACAGGATCTAATAGAGAAGTTATGCAGCAGCTATAGGAAGTCCTCCAAATGACACCCAGCAGCTTGGCACACAGAATCTAATAGACAAGTTATGCAGCAGCTATAGGAAGTTCTCCAAATGACACCCATCAGCTTGGCACACAGGATCTAATAGAGAAGTCATGCAGCAGCTATAGGAAGTCCTCCAAATGACACATGGCATCTTGGCACACAGAAGGAGATAGAGAAGTTATGCAGCAGCTATAGGAAGTCCTCCAAATGACATACAGCAGCTTGGCACACAGAAGGAGATAGAGCAGCTATAGGAAGTCCTCCAAATGGCACACAGCAGCTTGGCATACAAAATGAGATAGAGAAGTTGTAGAGCAGCTATAGGAAGTTCTCCAAATGACACACAGCAGCTTGGCACACAGGAGGCAATAGAGAGGTTATGGAGCAGCTATAGGAAGTCCTCAAAATGACACATGGCAGCTTGGCACATAGAAGGAGATAGAGATGTTATGGAGCAGCTATAGGAAGTCCTGCAAATGACACTTGGCAGCTTGGCACACAGGAGCGAATAGAGAAGTTATGGAGCAGCTATAGGAAGTTCTCTAAATTACACACAGCAGCTTGGCACACAGGATATAATAGAGAAGTTATGGAGCAGCTATAGGAAGTCCTCCAAATGACACACGCCAGCTTGGCACACAGAAGGAGATAGAGAAGTTATGAAGAAGCTATAGGAAGTCCTGCAAATGACACACGCCAGCTTGGCACACAGAAGGAGATAGAGAAGTTATGGAGCAGCTATAGGAAGTCCTCCAAATGACACACAGCAGCTTGGCATACCAAATGAGATAGAGAATTTATAGAGCAGCTATAGGAAGTTCTCCAAATGACACACGCCAGCTTGGCACACAGGAGCCCATAGAGAAGTTATGGAACATCTATAGGAAGTCCTCCAAATGACACACAGCAGCTTGGCACACAGGAGGCAATAGAGAGGTTATGGAACAGCTATTGGAAGTCCTCAAAATGACACACAGCAGCTTGGCACATAGAAGGAGATAGAGAAGTTATGCAGCAGCTATAGGAAGTCCTCCAAATGACATACAGCAGCTTGGCACACAGAAGGAGATAGAGCAGCTATAGGAAGTCCTCCAAATCGCACACAGCAGCTTGGCATACAAAATGAGAAAGAGAAGTTGTAAAGCAGCTATAGGAAGTTCTCCAAATGACACACAGCAGCTTGGCACACAGGAGGCAATAGAGAGGTTATGGAGCAGCTATAGGAAGTCCTGCAAATGACACACAGCAGCTTGGCACACAGAAAGCGATAGAGAAGTTATGGAGCAGCTATAGGAAGTCCTTTAAATGACACAGTGCAGCATGGAACACAGGAGGTGATAGAGAAGTTATGGAGAAGCTATAGGAAGTCCTCCAAATGATACACCACAGTTTGGCACACAGGAGGCAATAGAAAAGTTATGGAGCAGCTATAGGAAGTCCTCCAAATGACACACCACAGTTTGGCACACAGGATGCAATATAGAAGTTATGGAGCAGCTATAGGAAGTCCTGCAAATGACACTTGGCAGCTTGGCACACAGGAGCCAATAGAGAAGTTACGGAGCAGCTATAGGAAGTCCTGCAAATGACACCCGGCAGCTTAGCACACAGGATCTAATAGAGAAGTTATGCAGCAGCTATAGGAAGTCCTCCAAATGACACCCAGCAGCTTGGCACACAGAATCTAATAGACAAGTTATGCAGCAGCTATAGGAAGTTCTCCAAATGACACCCATCAGCTTGGCACACAGGATCTAATAGAGAAGTCATGCAGCAGCTATAGGAAGTCCTCCAAATGACACATGGCATCTTGGCACACAGAAGGAGATAGAGAAGTTATGCAGCAGCTATAGGAAGTCCTCCAAATGACATACAGCAGCTTGGCACACAGAAGGAGATAGAGCAGCTATAGGAAGTCCTCCAAATGGCACACAGCAGCTTGGCATACAAAATGAGATAGAGAAGTTGTAGAGCAGCTATAGGAAGTTCTCCAAATGACACACAGCAGCTTGGCACACAGGAGGCAATAGAGAGGTTATGGAGCAGCTATAGGAAGTCCTCAAAATGACACATGGCAGCTTGGCACATAGAAGGAGATAGAGATGTTATGGAGCAGCTATAGGAAGTCCTGCAAATGACACTTGGCAGCTTGGCACACAGGAGCGAATAGAGAAGTTATGGAGCAGCTATAGGAAGTTCTCTAAATTACACACAGCAGCTTGGCACACAGGATATAATAGAGAAGTTATGGAGCAGCTATAGGAAGTCCTCCAAATGACACACGCCAGCTTGGCACACAGAAGGAGATAGAGAAGTTATGAAGAAGCTATAGGAAGTCCTGCAAATGACACACGCCAGCTTGGCACACAGAAGGAGATAGAGAAGTTATGGAGCAGCTATAGGAAGTCCTCCAAATGACACACAGCAGCTTGGCATACCAAATGAGATAGAGAATTTATAGAGCAGCTATAGGAAGTTCTCCAAATGACACACGCCAGCTTGGCACACAGGAGCCCATAGAGAAGTTATGGAACATCTATAGGAAGTCCTCCAAATGACACACAGCAGCTTGGCACACAGGAGGCAATAGAGAGGTTATGGAACAGCTATTGGAAGTCCTCAAAATGACACACAGCAGCTTGGCACATAGAAGGAGATAGAGAAGTTATGCAGCAGCTATAGGAAGTCCTCCAAATGACATACAGCAGCTTGGCACACAGAAGGAGATAGAGCAGCTATAGGAAGTCCTCCAAATCGCACACAGCAGCTTGGCATACAAAATGAGAAAGAGAAGTTGTAAAGCAGCTATAGGAAGTTCTCCAAATGACACACAGCAGCTTGGCACACAGGAGGCAATAGAGAGGTTATGGAGCAGCTATAGGAAGTCCTGCAAATGACACTTGGCAGCTTGGCACATAGAAGGAGATAGAGATGTTATGGAGCAGCCATAGGAAGTCCTGCAAATGACACTTGGCAGCTTGGCACATAGGAGCCATTAGAGAAGTTATGGAGCAGCTATAGGAAGTTCTCTAAATGACACACAGCAGCTTGGCACATAGAAGGAGATAGAGATGTTATGGAGCAGCTATAGGAAGTCCTGCAAATGACACTTGGCAGCTTGGCACACAGGAGCGAATAGAGAAGTTATGGAGCAGCTATAGGAAGTTCTCTAAATTACACACAGCAGCTTGGCACACAGGATATAATAGAGAAGTTATGGAGCAGCTATAGGAAGTCCTCCAAATGACACATGGCATCTTAGCACACAGAAGGAGATAGCGAATTTATGCAGCAGCTATAGGAAGTCCTCCAAATGACACACGCCAACTTGGCACACAGAAGGAGATAGAGAAGTTATGAAGCAGCTATAGGAAGTCCTGCTAATGACACACGCCAGCTTGGCACACAGAAGGAGATAGAGAAGTTATGGAGCAGCTATAGGAAGTCCTCCAAATGACACACAGCAGCTTGGCATACCAAATGAGATAGAGAATTTATAGAGCAGCTATAGGAAGTTCTCCAAATGACACACAGCAGCTTGGCACACAGGAGCGCATAGAGAAGTTATGGAACATCTATAGGAAGTCCTCCAAATGACACACAGCAGCTTGGCACACAGGAGGCAATAGAGAGGTTATGGAGCAGCTATTGGAAGTCCTCAAAATGACACACAGCAGCTTGGCACATAGAAGGAGATAGAGAAGTTATGGAGCTACTATAGGAAGTCCTGCAAATGACACACACCATCTTGGCACACAGGAGCCAATAGAGAAGTTATGGAGCAGCTATAGGAAGTCCTCCAAATGACACATGGCAGCTCTGACTGATCTGCAACAAGCGCTCTCTAGAATCTCCATCAGGCACATCTATTATACTTGCAGCTCTCTGTTAACTCAGTTCTTCTATAAATATATATATATATATATATATATATATATATATATATATATACACACACACACACTAATTCCAAGCAGAAAACTTTTCTGGCATTGCTAGGAAGTCAAAACAATTTCCAGGAAACTAGAGCCTCACACAGCGTCACTCAGGCAATATTAATTTTTATTAGAAAAGTAAGGAATACATTTTTTTTCTATACTATTGCTGCTTTTTTATATACATTTTAGGAAAGTTGCATAAATATTAAATTATGTATTTATTTGTACTAGACAAATATTTATTCCACATCCAGTCAAGAGATAAAATCAGTATACACTGTAGCAATGGGGGAATTAATAAATGGGGACCCCAACCAATGCCCAGGGGTTCCTAACCATTGGTACCACCAGTGGTACTTGAAATTCTATCAGGTGGAGCATGTGAAGGCTGTTTTTTTACAGGGTTCTAAGTCTCTGACAAGCCATACAGACCACATATGTGGTGTTTGAGATCATTTGAAAAAGGGTTGGGGTTCCAGCTATAGATTATTCTGTTTCTAGTTTTCAGTAATCAGTCATCAGCTAATCATCTGCAATCAAAAGTTATACATGTATTTTTTTGTTACAAATTCAGTTGCACTACTAATGTTTTCAAAGCTTGTTTCACCTTCTGGTTCCTCAGGCTGTAAATGAAAGGATTCAACATGGGTGTGATGATGGTGTAGACTATGCTGACCACACGATCATACTGGGGAGAGTAGATTGATTGAGGACGAAAATAGATAAAAATGACAGTGCCAAAAAAGAGAAAAACCACCATGAGATGGGAGGAGCAGGAGGAGAAGGCCTTTCTTCGGTTAGCGGTGGTCTTCAGCTTTATTACAGCCCAAGAAATGAGCGTATAGGAAATCAGTACCAGGACGAAAGGAGTAATAATAGCTGTAGTAGTTTCAATAAACAATGAGAGCTCAGCGAGGGTCGTACTGGAGCAGGCCAGCTTGACCAGTGGAGTCATGTCACAGATGAAGTGGTGGACCAGTCGGTCTTTGCAGTATATTACATTTGCAAATATAACAGTGACTACCAGTGAATGAATAAAGCCGGCAATCCAACAGCTACTTGTCAAAATGATTTGAACCTTTTTATCTATTACCGATGTGTAGCGTAATGGGTTACAAATAGCTGAATAGCGATCAAAAGACATGACGGCCAGAAGAAAACTTTCAGAAATACCCAGAGCAACAAAGAAATACATCTGGAGGAAACAACCGAGAAATGTAATGGACTCTGCTCCATGGAGAGCGACAGAGAGCAACTTAGGCACTATTGATGCTGAGAAGGAGATGTCCATCACCGACAGGTTTCCCAAGAAAAAGTACATGGGCGTGTGCAACTGCCGCGAGAGACAAATGGACGTCAGTAGTAGTAAGTTACCTATACATGTCAGAATGTATGCAACCAGAATGACGGCAAACAGAGCAAAACGATTTACTGGAAGATCCGAGAAGCCCAGAAGGATAAAACCAAGGGTCGTATTTCCTTCCATGGAAGAATGTTCAGAAAAGATTAAATTAACCAAAGCAGCACAAGAAAAAGCATCAACAAGATCTTACTTCTCGGCAAAATGTACGAAATAGACAGATGGTGCAAAGCTGATGGAAAGCAGCGTGATGCAGAAGTAGGCCTCTGAGAGATGAGCTGCTGGTGTCTTCTGTTGTAATAAAATATATCCTTCCTTTCCCTCCTGCATCCTGGCCAGAAGAGAGAAGTTGTTTTTAAAAAAAAGAAGATAAATGGTCACGTGGCTTTCCAGCAAATGCCAGATTCAAAGTATGTTCGCCCTATAAGACGCACCTGCCCATAGGATGCACCTAGTATTTGGAGAACGAAAATAAGAAAAAAAATATTCTGAACCAAATGTTGTGCTAAAACACCATCCTCCTGAGAAGCAAATAATAGGCAAGGTGCAGAACCCCCCCATTACAGGCAGGGTGGCATCCCCCCATTCCCGATGGGCATTGTGTCATTCCCCCCATCCCATTCCCCTAGGCAGTGTGGCATTTCCCCATCTCATTCTCCATAGGCAGTGTGGGCATCCCCCCTCCCATTCCCATAGGCAGTGTGGCATCCCCCCATGCCCCATAGGCAGAAGAAAAAGTAAACTCACCTTTCCATCATTCCTGTGCTGCTGGCCAGACCACCACAGAGAATCCACCACACCCACATGCTGTATGGAGCCTGTGTTAGCGCTGTGCTTGCATGTGCTGCAGGGAAGAAGCTGCAGCAGAGACAACTTGGACCGTGCGAGCGGAGGAGGCTGCGGGCAGAGATCGGTTGCCCTGCACGTCCATCCATCTTCTGCTCCTCCATCTTCGGGCTGTGGTGGTCAGCAGCACAGGAACAATGGAAGGATGAGTTTCCATTTTTCCCTTTTATTTTTCACATTTGCCTGACACACACACACACACACACACACACACACACACACACACACACACATTTTTTGGGGAAAAATACAGTTCTTAAAAACTTTTCCTTGTAATTTTACCAGGACAATTTGATACATGGTTCCCAATAGGAACCTAAGGGCATGTGTCTGAAATAGCTGGATACAATGGTCCTGTATCTGAAGGATCAGACTCCTCCATTTCCAAAGATCTGCATGAGATTAAAACATCAAGTGTGAAAAATGAAGTGGAGAGTGCCAACAATCAGTGTCAGCATTGGATTGGTTGGTGTT
Organism: Gastrophryne carolinensis; assembly: GCA_027917425.1. Lineage (NCBI taxonomy): Eukaryota > Metazoa > Chordata > Amphibia > Anura > Microhylidae > Gastrophryne > Gastrophryne carolinensis. The sequence continues at coordinate 3,488,446 of CM051234.1, forward strand.
ACTAGATGGTATTAGATTATGCTGATTCACAACATTTTATATTTTACCTTTCCTCTGAAATCCATAATCGTAGCTAAGTATAATGTGCAAGTCCCTCATTATACAGTATACCTAGATTCATTTTGGCTGTTTGGAAACACATGGTGTCAGCAGTGGGATTCTGTATAATGAACATTGCAGAATTAAATGTATTTGTGTACAATAAGATTGTAAAATATAAATAACCGCTATAATGTGTTCTACTGAAAATGTCCTGAATCACGGAGATCTATCCAATTAGCCTAAGTCAATGTATATGAATATTTGTCCCAGAGGCATTTATCATCTAAGTTGAGCTTGTTTCTAATATGTTCAGGTTCTTCTTCCTACTCTGACAAAGAAGGAACCTGTCATGTCGCCCGACAAGTGTTTCATTTTACCCGGGGAACACTTCTTGATATAGTGTTTATTTACATAGGCTGAGCAGTGTCCCTTTCTGGCTCCCTTAGTGTAGCTGTGATGCAAGCAGCTTCTCACTTCTTCTCTCCCTTCTGCCATTTAGACAAGCAGTGCACACCCAAGTTTCAACACATCTCAAGTTTCCTGCTGTACTGAACGTACATTTCAAGATTCCTGCTGTAAGAAGTGTAAGATTTTGTACTGAAATAAAACTTCTGAAACTTATCTACTTGACTCATGACAAGCCGAGTAAGCTATCTGCCAAGCTTCATGGAGTAAGAACACATCTGTCACAGACCCACACAAAGACAAAGTGAAGCTGTCTACATGATTCATATTACAGCCATCTGGTGATTCAGAATAGAAGCAGTTGCGATTTCCAGTGTCTGGGTATAACAGTATGAGCCGCCAATAGGAAGTGAAGGAGTACCCCCTTTCTTGATCCAGTAGACAGGGCCCTCTATAAGTGAGAGTAGAGATAACTGAGGACTGAGGGTATTTTACTACTGTGCCTGTGGTATCAAAGTATTTACCAAGGATCTTTTCACAGAAGGTTTGGATTTCTCAGCATCACCACCGAATGTCATATTGACCTCTTCAGTTAGGCATCTCCAGCATTTATTCGAGAACAGAGGCAAATCTGTGGATGCCCGCTTGACATCTGTACCATCCTGAGATTGCTTTGAAGCTCCTCGGCGCCGGCCACCGGAACGTCCCCCCATGTGCCCACCGGTGGCCAATTGCGGGACTCCATTCCCGAAGTGAAGGTAAGGATATCGGGCATTCTGGGAGGATTATGTTCTAGGGGGCTCCAGGATTCTGCTCTTGTTCTTATTCTCTGTCTGAGGGACCGACACCAGTCATAGGAAAAATGGAAAATGGAGTCCAGTTTAACAGTCCGCTGTAGCTTGTTTTGTCTTGCTTGGTGGAGCTGCCATGCCAGGTAAGTAATTGAAAAAGACAGGCCTGCACTAACAACAGGGTAGAAGGAAACTAGCAGCTGTTTGGGCGGACCGACCTTCTTAAACCGTACCCACAGCCTGGCACAGTTGGGAGAGAAAACACTCCAAAACGTACTTGCCCCACCTGCACACATGATACTGATGCTCCTGCATCCACTTAAAGCTGAAACGCCTCCTCACCGGTGGTAGCAGCCATTTTGGAGCTTCGTTTCCCAGCATCATAGCCTGGATTCAACTGACATAACTGACAATGAACAGTAACAGGAAACCCAGCAGCACTTCCTGTTTTCAGATGACCAGCGCCATCTATGAGCCGCCATTTTGTTTTAACATTTACCACAGCAGGATTTAGAAAAAGGTAAATTAATTTTTATGTGCAGCAATCTAAATTGCCCGGGGGAAGGATTAGATGAGCACTGTTTGTTGTGTTGCTCCGGTTTAAGTCATTTTTGATTGTCCACGGACCAACACCTGATTATACTTTAACGGGTGTTGGTCCCGCTGTCTGCTGATCACAAGAAGATCGCAGGGGCATCCAGAATGCTGGAGGCCACCTCGCAGCTAACCACACAGAACGCTCGTAATACTCACCTTCATTACGAGCCAGCGCCAGAAAAGGAGTCCCGCGATGGGCTGACGGGGGGTCACGTTGGCCGTAGTCGTGTCCTTTGCGCTGGCATCTGGCAGGACCTGGTGGGCCATGGTGCAGGTCCAGCGGCCAATCTCGGGACTCCTTTCCCAGCGCAGGCTCATAATAAGGGTGAGTAATATTAGCGTTCTGTGCGGTTAGCTGCGAGGTGGGCTCCAGCATTTAGTCAAAATAGGATTCGAGCCCAACAGAAACCTTTGATCTGGAGTTCTGCAAGTACCTTCTGCAGGTCGATCGCAGTACCTCCAGCGTGACGGGCAGAGCTGGGCAGGTTCCCTCTATGGTTCCAGGTGCAGAAAAGGGCGCTGTCATTCTGGGTGCACATGCAGAGCAGCAGCCCCGACTCCTACCACCACAAAGCCTCCCTGACAGGCCCAGAGCAAACCCTGTGCCCTCCAACGGCGGTCTGTCCCCTGTCCAGCCAAAACCCCCAACATGCCCTGACAAAAGCCCAAATAAAGGGGGGGCAATAGAGAGCTGCACCATGGCCCATACCTGGAGAGGCTGCACCATGACCCCATACCTGGAGAGGCTGCACCATGACCCCATACCTGGAGAGGCTGCACCATGACCCCATACCTGGAGAGGCTGCACCATGGCCCCATACCTGAAGAGGCCACACCATGACCTCATACCTGGAGAGGCTGCACCATGGCCCCATACCTGGAGAGGCTGCACCATGGCCCCATACCTGAAGAGGCTGCACCATGGCCCCATACCTGGAGAGGCTGCACCATGGCCCCATACCTGGAGAGGCTGCACCATGACCCCATACCTGGAGAGGCTGCACCATGACCCCATACCTGGAGAGGCTGCACCATGGCCCATACCTGGAGAGGCTGCACCATGGGCCCATACCTGGAGAGGCTGCACCATGACCCCATACCTGGAGAGGCTGCACCATGACCCCATACCTGGAGAGGCTGCACCATGGCCCCATACCTGGAGAGGCCACACCATGACCTCATACCTGGAGAGGCTGCACCATGGCCCCATACCTGGAGAGGCTGCACCATGGCCCCATACCTGAAGAGGCTGCACCATGGCCCCATACCTGGAGAGGCTGCACCATGGCCCCATACCTGGAGAGGCTGCACCATGGCCCCATACCTGGAGAGGCTGCATCATGGTCCCATACCTGAGGAGGCTGCACCATGGCCCCATACCTGAAGAGGCTGCACCATGGCCCCATACCTGGAGAGGCTGCACCATGGCCCCATACCTGGAGAGGCTGCACCACGGCCCCATACCTGGAGAGGCTGCACCATGGCCCCATACCTGGAGAGGATGCACCATGGCTCCATACCTGGAGAGGCCGCACCATGGCCCCATACCTGGAGAGGCTGCACCATGGCCCCATACCTGGAGAGGCTGCACCATGGCCCCATACCTGGAGAGGCTGCACCATGGCACCATACCCGGAGAGGCTGCCCCATGGCCCCATACCTAGAGAGGCTGCACCATGGCCCCATACCTGGAGAGGCTGCACCATGGCCCCATGCCTGGAGAGGCTGCACCACGGCCCCATACCTGGAGAGGCTGCACCATGGCCCCATACCTGGAGAGGCTGCACCATGGCTCCATACCTGGAGAGGCCGCACCATGGCCCCATACCTGGAGAGGCTGCACCATGGCCCCATATCTGGAGAGGCTGCACCATGGCCCCATACCTGGAGAGGCTGCACCATGGCCCCATACCTGGAGAGGCTGCACCATACCTGGAGAGGCTGCACCATGGCCCCATACCTGGAGAGGCTGCACCATGGCCCCATTCCTGGAGAGACTGCACCATGGCCCCATACCTGGAGAGGCTGCACCATGTCCCCATACCTGGAGAGGCTGCACCACGGCCCCACACCTGGAGAGGCTGCACCATGGCCCCATACCTGGAGAGGCTGCACCATGGCTCCATACCTGGAGAGGCCGCACCATGGCCCCATACCTGGAGAGGCTGCACCATGGCCCCATACCTGAAGAGGCTGCACCATGGCCCCATACCTGGAGAGGCTGCACCATGTCCCCATACCTGGAGAGGCTGCACCACGGCCCCATACCTGGAGAGGCTGCACCATGGCCCCATACCTGGAGAGGCTGCACCATGGCTCCATACCTGGAGAGGCCGCATCATGGCCCCATACCTGGAGAGGCTGCACCATGGCCCCATATCTGGAGAGGCCGCACCATGGCCCCATACCTGGAGAGGCTGCACCATGGCCCCATACCTGGAGAGGCTGCACCATACCTGGAGAGGCTGCACCATGGCCCCATACCTGGAGAGGCTGCATCATGGCCCCATACCTGGAGACGCTGCACCATGGCCCCATACCTGGAGAGGCTGCACCATGGCCCCATACCTGGAGAGGCTGCACCATGGCCCCATACCTGGAGAGGCTGCACCATGACCCCATACCTGGAGAGGCTGCACCATGGCCTCATACCTGGAGAGGCTGCACCATGGCCCCATACCTGGAGAGGCTGCACCATGGCCCCATACCTGGAGAGGCTGCACCATGACCCCATACCTGGAGAGGCTGCACCATGGCCTCATACCTGGAGAGGCTGCACCATGGCCCCATACCTGGAGAGGCTGCACCATGGCCCCATACCTGGAGAGGCTGCACCATGGCCCCATACCTGGAGAGGCTGCACCATGGCCCCATACCTGGAGAGGCTGCACCATGGTCCCATACCTGGAGAGGCTGCACCATGGCCCCATACCTGGAGAGGCTGCACCATGGCCTCATACCTGGAGAGGCTGCACCATGGCCCCATACCTGGAGAGGCTGCACCATGGTCCCATACCTGGAGAGGCTGCACCATGGCCCCATACCTGGAGAGGCTGCACCCTGACCCCATACCTGGAGAGGCTGCACCATGGCCCCATACCTGGAGAGGCCGCACCATGGCCCCATACCTGGAGAGGCTGCACCATGGCCCCATACCTGGAGAGGCTGCACCATGGCCTCATACCTGGAGAGGCTGCACCATGGCCCCATACCTGGAGAGGCTGCACCATGTCCCCATACCTGGAGAGGCTGCACCATGGCCCTATAACTGGAGAGGCTGCACCATGGCCCCATACCTGGAGAGGCTGCACCATGGCCCCATACCTGGATAGGCTGTACCATGGCCCCATACCTGGAGAGGCTGCACCATGGCCCCATACCTGGAGAGGCTGCACCATGGCCCCATACCTGGAGAGGCTGCACCATGGCCCCATACCTGGAGAGGCTGCACCATGGCTCCATACCTGGAGAGGCTGCACCATGGCTGCACAATGGCCCCATACCTGGAGAGGCTGCACCATGGCCCCATACCTGGAGAGGCCGCACCATGGCCCCATACCTGGAGAGTCTGCACCATGGCCCCATACCTAGAGAGGCTGCACCATGGCCCCATACCTGGAGAGGCTGCACCATGGCCCCATACCTGGAGAGGCTGCACCATGTCCCCATACCTGGAGAGGCTGCACCATGTCCCCATAACTGGAGAGGCTGCACCATGTCCCCATACCTGGAGAGGCTGCACGAGGCCCCATACCTGGAGAGGCTGCACCATGGCCCCATACCTGGAGAGGCTGCACCATGTTCCCATACCTGGAGAGGCTGCACCATGTCCCCATACCTGGAGAGGCTGCACCATGTCCCCATACCTGGAGAGGCTGCACCATGGCCCCATACCTGGAGAGGCTGCACCATGTCCCCATACCTGGAGAGGCTGCACCATGGCCCCATACCTGAAGAGGCTGCACCATGGCTCCATACCTGGAGAGGCCGCACCATGGCCCCATACCTGGAGAGGCCGCACCATGGCCCCATACCTGGAGAGGCTGCACCATGGCCCCATACCTGAAGAGGCCGCACCATGACCTCATACCTGGAGAGGCTGCACCATGGCCCCATACCTGGAGAGGCTGCACCATGGCCCCATACCTGAAGAGGCTGCACCATGGCCCCATACCTGAAGAGGCTGCACCATGGCCCCATACCTGGAGAGGCTGCACCATGGCCCCATACCTGGAGAGGCTGCACCATGGCCCCATACCTGGAGAGGCTGCACCATGGCCCCATACCTGAGGAGGCTGCACCATGGCCCCATACCTGGAGAGGCTGCATCATGGTCCCATACCTGAGGAGGCTGCACCATGGCCCCATACCTGGAGAGGCTGCACCATGACCCCATACCTGGAGAGGCTGCACCATGGCCTCATACCTGGAGAGGCTGCACCATGGCCCTATACCTGGAGAGGCTGCACCATGGCCCCATACCTGGAGAGGCTGCACCATGACCCCATACCTGGAGAGGCTGCACCATGGCCTCATACCTGGAGAGGCTGCACCATGGCCCCATACCTGGAGAGGCTGCACCATGGCCCCATACCTGGAGAGGCTGCACCATGGCCCCATACCTGGAGAGGCTGCACCATGGCCCCATACCTGGAGAGGCCGCACCATGGCCCCATACCTGGAGAGGCTGCACCATGGCCCCATACCTGGAGAGGCTGCACCATGGCCTCATACCTGGAGAGGCTGCACCATGGCCCCATACCTGGAGAGGCTGCACCATGTCCCCATACCTGGAGAGGCTGCACCATGGCCCTATACCTGGAGAGGCTGCACCATGGCCCCATACCTGGAGAGGCTGCACCATGGCCCCATACCTGGATAGGCTGTATCATGGCCCCATACCTGGAGAGGCTGCACCATGGCCCCATACCTGGAGAGGCTGCACCATGGCCCCATACCTGGAGAGGCTGCACCATGGCCCCATACCTGGAGAGGCTGCACCATGGCCCCATACCTGAGGAGGCTGCACCATGACCCCATACCTGGAGAGGCTGCATCATGGTCCCATATCTGGAGAGGCTGCATCATGGTTCCATATCTGGAGAGGCTGCACCATGGCCCCATACATGAGGAGGCTGCACCATGCCCCTATACCTGGAGAGGCTGTACCATGGCCCCATACCTGGAGAGGCTGCATCATGGTCCCATACCTGGAGAGGCTGCACCATGGCCCCATACCTGGAGAGGCTGCACCATGGACCCACACCTGGAGAGGCTGCACCATGGCCCCATACCTGGAGAGGTTGCACCATGGCCCCATACCTGGAGAGGCTGCACCATGGCCCCATACCTGGAGAGGCTGCACCATGGCCCCATACCTGGAGAGGCTGCACCATGGCCCCATACCTGGAGAGGCTGCACCATGGCCCCATACCTGGAGAGGCTGCACCATGGCCCCATATCTGAGGAGGCTGCACCATGGCCCCATACCTGGAGAGGCTGCATCATGGTCCCATACCTGGAGAGGCTGCACCATGGCCCCATACCTGGAGAGGCTGCACCATGGCCCCATACCTAAAGAGGCTGCACCATGGCCCCATACCTGGAGAGGCTGCACCATGGCCCCATACCTGGAGAGGCCGCACCATGGCCCCATACCTGAGGAGGCTGCACCATGACCCCATACCTGGAGAGGCTGCATCCATACCTGGAGAGGCTGCACCATGGCCCCATACCTGGAGAGGCTGCACCATGGCCCCATACCTGAGGAGGCTGCACCTCGGCCCCATACCTGGAGAGGCTGCATCATGGTCCCATATCTGGAGAGGCTGCACCATGGCCCCATACCTGAGGAGGCTGCACCATGGCCCTATACCTGGAGAGGCTGTACCATGGCCCCATACCTGGAGAGGCTGCATCATGGCCCCATACCTCAGGAGGCTGCACCATGGCCCTATACCTGGAGAGGCTGTACCATGGCCCCATACCTGGAGAGGCCGCACCATGGCCCCATACCTGAGGAGGCTGCACCATGACCCCATACCTGGAGAGGCTGCATCCATACCTGGAGAGGCTGCACCATGGCCCCATACCTGGAGAGGCTGCACCATGGCCCCATAACTGAGGAGGCTGCACCTCGGCCCCATACCTGGAGAGGCTGCATCATGGTCCCATATCTGGAGAGGCTGCACCATGGCCCCATACCTGAGGAGGCTGCACCATGGCCCTATACCTGGAGAGGCTGTACCATGGCCCCATACCTGGAGAGGCTGCACCATGGCCCCACACCTGGAGAGGCTGCACCATGGACCCACACCTGGAGAGGCTGCACCATGGCCCCATACCTGGAGAGGTTGCACCATGGCCCCATACCTGGAGAGGCTGCACCATGGCCCCATACCTGGAGAGGCTGCACCATGGCCCCATACCTGGAGAGGTTGCACCATGGCCCCATACCTGGAGAGGCTGCACCATGGCCCTATACCTGTAGAGGCTGCACCATGGCCCCATACCTGGAGAGGCTGCACCATGGACCCACACCTGGAGAGGCTGCACCATGGCCCCATACCTGGAGAGGTTGCACCATGGCCCCATACCTGGAGAGGCTGCACCATGGCCCTATACCTGGAGAGGCTGCACCATGGCCCCATACCTGGAGAGGCTGCACCATGGCCCCATACCTGGAGAGGCTGCACCATGGACCCACACCTGGAGAGGCTGCACCATGGCCCCATACCTGGAGAGGTTGCACCATGGCCACATACCTGGAGAGGCCGCACCATGACCCCATACCTGGAGAGGCCGCACCATGGCCACAAAGCTGGAGAGGCTGAACCATGGCCCCATACCTGGAGAGGCTACACCATGGCACCATACTTGGAGAGGCTGCACCATGGCCCCATACCTGGAGAGGCTGCACCATGGCTCCATACCTGGAGAGGCTGCACCATGGCCCCATACCTGGAGAGGCTGCACCATGGCCCCATACCTGGAGAGGCTGCACCATGGCCACAAAGCTGGAGAGGCTGCACCATGGCCCCATACCTGGAGAGGCTGCACCATGGCCCCATACCTGGAGAGGCTGCACCCTGACCCCATACCTGGAGAGGCTGCACCATGGCCCCATACCTGGAGAGGCTACACCATGGCTCCATACCTGGAGAGGCTGCACCATGGCCCCATACCCGGAGAGGCTGCACCATGGCCCCATACCCAGAGAGGCTGCACCATGGCCCCATACCTGGAGCGGCTGCACCATGGCCCCATACCTGGAGAGGCCGCACCATGGCCCCATACCTGGAGAGGCCGCACCATGACCCCATTCCTGGAGAGGCTGCACCATGGCCCCATACCTGGAGAGGCTGCACCCTGACCCCATACCTGGAGAGGCTGCACCATGGCCCCATACCTGGAGAGGCCGCACCATGACCCCATACCTGGAGAGGCTGCACCATGGCCCCATACCTGGAGAGGCTGCACCATGGCCCCATACCTGGAGAGGCTGCACCATGGCCCCATACCTGGAGAGGCTGCACCATGCCCCCATACCTGGAGAGGCTGCACCATGGCCCCATACCTGGAGAGGCTGCACCATGGCCCCATACCTGGAGAGACTGCACCATGGCCCCATATCTGGAGAGGCTGCACCATGGCCCCATACCTGGAGAGGCCGCACCATGGCCCCATACCTGAGGAGTCTGCACCATGGCCCCATACCTGGAGAGGCTGCACCATGGCCCCATACCTGGAGAGGCCGCACCATGGCTCCATACCTGGAGAGGCTGCACCATGGCCCCATACCTGGAGAGGCCGCACCATGGCCCCATACCTGAGGAGTCTGCACCATGGCCCCATACCTGGAGAGGCTGCGCCATGGCCCCATACCTGGAGAGGCTGCACCATGGACCCATACCTGGAGAGGCTGCACCATGGCCCCATACCTAGAGAGGCCGCACCATGGCTCCATACCTGGAGAGGCTGCACCATGGCCCCATACCTGGAGAGGCTGCACCATGGCCCCCATACCTGGAGAGGCTGCACCATGGCCCCATACCTGGAGAGGCCGCACCATGGCTCCATACCTGGAGAGGCCGCACCATGGCCCCATACCTGGAGAGGCTGCACCATGGCCACATACCTGGAGAGGCTGCACCATGGCCCCATACCTGGAGAGGCTGCACCATGGCCCCATACCTGGAGAGGCTGCACCATGGCCCCATACCTGGAGAGGCTGCACCATGGCCCCATACCTGGAGAGGCTGCACCATGGCCCCATACCTGGAGAGGCCGCACCATGGCCCCATACCTGGAGAGGCTGCACCATGGCCCCATACCTGGAGAGGCTGCACCATGGCCCCATACCTGGAGAGGCCGCACCATGGCACCATACCTGGAGAGGCTGCACCATGGCCCCATACCTGGAGAGGCTGCACCATGGCCCCATACCTGGAGAGGCTGCACCATGGCCCCATACCTGGAGAGGCCGCACCATGGCCCCATACCTGGAGAGGCTGCACCATGGCCCCATACCTGGAGAGGCTGCACCATGGCCCCATACCTGGAGAGACTGCACCATGGCCCCATACCTGGAGATGCCGCACCATGGCCCCATACCTGGAGAGGCTGAACTATGGCCCTCATACCTGGAGAGGCAGCACTATGGCCCTCATACCTGGAGAGGCTACACCATGGCTCTATACCTGGAGAGGCTGCACCATGGCCCCATACCTGGAGAGGCTGCACCATGGCTCTATACCTGGAGAGGCTGCACCATGGCCCCATACCTGGAGAGGCTGCACCATGGCCCCATACCTGGAGAGGCCGCACCATGGCTCCATACCTGGAGAGGCTGCACCATGGCCCCATACCTGGAGAGGCTGCACCATGGCCCCATACCTGGAGAGGCTGAACTATGGCCCTCATACCTGGAGAGGCAGCACTATGGCCCTCATACCTGGAGAGGCTACACCATGGCCCCATACCTGGAGAGGCTGAACTATGGCCCTCATACCTGGAGAGGCAGCACTATGGCCCTCATACCTGGAGAGGCTACACCATGGCTCTATACCTGGAGAGGCTGCACCATGGCCCCATACCTGGAGAGGCTGCACCATGGCCCCATACCTGGAGAGGCCGCACCATGGCCCCATACCTGGAGAGGCCGCACCATGGCTCCATACCTGGAGAGGCTGCACCATGGCCCCATACCTGGAGAGGCTGCACCATGGCCCCATACCTGGAGAGGCTGCACCATGGCCCCATACCTGGAGAGGCCGCACCATGGCTCCATACCTGGAGAGGCTGCACCATGGCCCCATACCTGGAGAGGCCGCACCATGGCCCCATACCTGAGGAGTCTGCACCATGGCCCCATACCTGGAGAGGCTGCACCATGGCCCCATACCTGGAGCGGCTGCACCATGGACCCATACCTGGAGAGGCTGCACCATGGCCCCATACCTGGAGAGGCCGCACCATGGCTCCATACCTGGAGAGGCTGCACCATGGCCCCATACCTGGAGAGGCTGCACCATGGCCCCCATACCTGGAGAGGCTGCACCATGGCCCCATACCTGGAGAGGCCGCACCATGGCTCCATACCTGGAGAGGCCACACCATGGCTCCATACCTGGAGAGGCTGCACCATGGCCCCATACCTGGAGAGGCCGCACCATGGCTCCATACCTGGAGAGGCTGCCCCATGGCCACATACCTGGAGAGGCTGCACCATGGCCCCATACCTGGAGAGGCTGCACCATGGCCCCATACCTGGAGAGGCTGCACCATGGCCCCATACCTGGAGAGGCTGCACCATGGCCCCATACCTGGAGAGGCTGCACCATGGCCCCATACCTGGAGAGGCTGCACCATGGCCCCATACCTGGAGAGGCTGCACCATGGCTCTATACCTGGAGAGGCTGCACCATGGCCCCATACCTGGAGAGGCTGCATCATGGCCCCATACCTGGAGAGGCTGCACCATGGCCCCATACCTGGAGAGGCTGCACCATGGCCCCATACCTGGAGAGGCCGCACCATGGCCCCATACCTGGAGAGGCTGCACCATGGCCCCATACCTGGAGAGGCTGCACCATGGCCCCATACCTGGAGAGGCCGCACCATGGCAACATACCTGGAGAGGCTGCACCATGGCCCCATACCTGGAGAGGCTGCACCATGGCCCCATACCTGGAGAGGCTGCACCATGGCCCCATACCTGGAGAGGCTGCACCATGGCCCCATACCTGGAGAGGCTGCACCATGGCCCCATACCTGGAGAGGCTGCACCATGGCCCCATACCTGGAGAAGCCGCACCATGGCACCATACCTGGAGAGGCTGCACCATGGCCCCATACCTGGAGAGGCCGCACCATGGCACCATACCTGGAGAGGCTGAACTATGGCCCTCATACCTGGAGAGGCAGCACTATGGCCCTCATACCTGGAGAGGCTACACCATGGCTCTATACCTGGAGAGGCTGCACCATGGCCCCATACCTGGAGAGGCTGCACCATGGCTCTATACCTGGAGAGGCTGCACCATGGCCCCATACCTGGAGAGGCTGCACCATGGCCCCATACCTGGAGAGGCTGCACCTTGGCCCCATACCTGGAGAGGCCGCACCATGGCTCCATACCTGGAGAGGCTGCACCATGGCCCCATACCTGGAGAGGCTGAACTATGGCCCTCATACCTGGAGAGGCAGCACTATGGCCCTCATACCTGGAGAGGCTACACCATGGCTCTATACCTGGAGAGGCTGCACCATGGCCCCATACCTGGAGAGGCCGCACCATGGCTCCATACCTGGAGAAGCCGCACCATGGCCCCATACCTGGAGAGGCTGCACCATGTCCCCATACCTGGAGAGGCTGCACCATGGCCCCATACCTGGAGAAGCCGCACCATGGCCCCATACCTGGAGAGGCTGCACCATGGCTCCATACCTGGAGAAGCCGCACCATGGCCCCATACCTGGAGAGGCTGCACCATGTCCCCATACCTGGAGAGGCCGCACCATGGCCCCATACCTGGAGAGGCTGCACCATGGCCACATACCTGGAGAGGCTGCACCATGGCCCCATACCTGGAGAGGCTGCACCATGGCCCCATACCTGGAGAGGCTGCACCATGGCCCCATACCTGGAGAGGCTGCACCATGGCCCCATACCTGGAGAGGCTGCACCATGGCCCCATACCTGGAGAGGCTGCACCATGGCCCCATACCTGGAGAGGCTGCACCATGGCCCCATACCTGGAGAGGCCGCACCATGGCCCCATACCTGGAGAGGCTGCACCATGGCCCCATACCTGGAGAGGCTGCACCATGGCCCCATACCTGGAGAGGCCGCACCATGGCAACATACCTGGAGAGGCTGCACCATGGCCCCATACCTGGAGAGGCTGCACCATGGCCCCATACCTGGAGAGGCTGCACCATGGCCCCATACCTGGAGAGGCCGCACCATGGCCCCATACCTGGAGAGGCTGCACCATGGCCCCATACCTGGAGAGGCTGCACCATGGCCCCATACCTGGAGAGGCTGCACCATGGCCCCATACCTGGAGAGGCTGCACCATGGCCCCATACCTGGAGAGGCTGCACCATGGCCCCATACCTGGAGAGGCTGCACCATGGCCCCATAGCTGGAGAGGCTGCACCATGGCCCCATACCTGGAGAGGCTGCACCATGGCCCCATACCTGGAGAGGCCGCACCATGGCACCATACCTGGAGAGGCTGCACCATGGCCCCATACCTGGAGAGGCCGCACCATGGCACCATACCTGGAGAGGCTGAACTATGGCCCTCATACCTGGAGAGGCAGCACTATGGCCCTCATACCTGGAGAGGCTACACCATGGCTCTATACCTGGAGAGGCTGCACCATGGCCCCATACCTGGAGAGGCTGCACCATGGCCCCATACCTGGAGAGGCTGCACCATGGCCCCATACCTGGAGAGGCTGCACCATGGCCCCATACCTGGAGAGGCCGCACCATGGCTCCATACCTGGAGAGGCTGCACCATGGCCCCATACCTGGAGAGGCTGAACTATGGCCCTCATACCTGGAGAGGCAGCACTATGGCCCTCATACCTGGAGAGGCTACACCATGGCTCTATACCTGGAGAGGCTGCACCATGGCCCCATACCTGGAGAGGCCGCACCATGGCTCCATACCTGGAGAAGCCGCACCATGGCCCCATACCTGGAGAGGCTGCACCATGTCCCCATACCTGGAGAGGCTGCACCATGTCCCCATACCTGGAGAGGCTGCACCATGGCCCCATACCTGGAGAGGCTGCACCATGGCCCCATACCTGGAGAAGCCGCACCATGGCCCCATACCTGGAGAGGCTGCACCATGTCCCCATACCTGGAGAGGCCGCACCATGGCCCCATACCTGGAGAGGCAGCACTATGGCCCCATACCTGGAGAGGCTGCACCATGGCCCCATACCTGGAGAAGCCGCACCATGGCCCCATACCTGGAGAGGCTGCACCATGTCCCCATACCTGGAGAGGCCGCACCATGGCCCCATACCTGGAGAGGCAGCACTATGGCCCCATACCTGGAGAGGCTACACCATGGCTCTATACCTGGAGAGGCTGCACCATGGCCCCATACCTGGAGAGGCCGCACCATGGCTCCATACCTGGAGAGGCTGCACCATGGCCCCATACCTGGAGAGGCCGCACCATGGCTCCATACCTGGAGAGGCCGCACCATGGCCCCATACCTGGAGAGGCTGCACCATGGCCCCATACCTGGAGAGGCCGCACCATGGCCCCATACCTGGAGAGGCTGCACCATGGCCCCATACCTGGAGAGGCCGCACCATGGCTCCATACCTCATACCTTCTCTGAGCTATAACTCAGCTTTATGCAGCTAGACAACTAAAGGCTGAAACAGCAGAGACTAATGTTGCTTCCTTTCTCTAAATGATGCCAAATGAGCACAACTATGATAAATAAGGAGGAGGAGGAGCAACAATAATGGGGCCTCCCTGATCTCCTGGGCCCTGGTGTGGTATGCCCCGCCCCCTCTATTGTTACTGCTTGGGACCTAATTCCTGGGGTGTAATAAATGAATGAAATGAAGTCACGTTGCAGTGCCATTGGCTCAGTATTGCAGTGTGTGCACCATTCTATTCAATGTCAGAACATAAAGTATATGTGGAGACTAGCGCCGCGTATCGCCATGTGATCGTGTCTGCAAATGGACGCTGCAGGTGGGTGTATGGCGCTGTGACCTAGCTTAGCGACTGGACAAGTGATGCTGTACTATCCTGTTCAGCATTGATGAATGTGATGTCTGTAGAAGCCTCTCCCTGATTCACTACAGAGCTCATCGTGAACACTCAGTGGTGTCGCTAGGTCAAAGCGCCCAAGACGACGTCACATCCAACAACAGGACAATGCTGCAGCGAGCGAAAGGTAGCGCTATACACTGAGCCACTGCTAGTGATACATGTGACGCTACATGACGCTGCTGAACCTAGAGCGCCCCCGCTATACACTGAGCCACAGCTAGTGATACATGTGACGCTACATGACGCTGCTGAACCTAGAGCGCCCCCGCTATACACTGAGCCCCCGCTAGTGATACATGTGACGCTACATGACGCTGCTGAACCTAGAGCGCCCCCGCTATACACTGAGCC
Source organism: Gastrophryne carolinensis (assembly GCA_027917425.1). NCBI lineage: Eukaryota > Metazoa > Chordata > Amphibia > Anura > Microhylidae > Gastrophryne > Gastrophryne carolinensis. The sequence goes on from CM051234.1 coordinate 3,503,950, forward strand.
CCCGCTAGTGATACATGTGACGCTACATGACGCTACTGAACCTAGAGCGCCCCCGCTATACACTGAGCCCCCGCTAGTGATACATGTGACGCTACATGACGCTACTGAACCTAGAGCGCCCCCGCTATACACTGAGCCCCCGCTAGTGATACATGTGACGCTACATGACGCTGCTGAACCTAGAGCGCCCCCGCTATATACTGAGCCACCGCTAGTGATACATGTGACGCTACATGACGCTGCTGAACCTAGAGCGCCCCCGCTATACACTGAGCCACTGCTAGTGATACATGTGACGCTACATGACGCTGCTGAACCTAGAGCGCCCCCGCTATACACTGAGCCACTGCTAGTGATACATGTGACACTACATGACACTGCTGAACCTAGAGCGCCCCCGCTATATACTGAGCCACCGCTAGTGATACATATGACGCTACATGACACTGCTGAACCTAGAGCGCCCCCGCTATATACTGAGCCACCGCTAGTGATACATGTGACGCTACATGACACTGCTGAACCTAGAGCGCCCCCGCTATATACTGAGCCACCGCTAGTGATACATATGACGCTACATGACACTGCTGAACCTAGAGCGCCGGCGCTATACACTGAGCCACCGCTAGTGATACATGTGACGCTACATGACACTGCTGAACCTAGAGCGCCCCCGCTATATACTGAGCCACCGCTAGTGATACATGTGACGCTACATGACACTGCTGAACCTAGAGCGCCCCCGCTATATACTGAGCCACCGCTAGTGATACATGTAACGCTACATGACGCTGCTGAACCTAGAGCTCCCCCGCTATATACTGAGCCACTGCTAGTGATACATGTGACGCTACATGACGCTGCTGAACCTAGAGCGCCCCCGCTATATACTGAGCCACCGCTAGTGATACATGTGACGCTACATGACACTGCTGAACCTAGAGCGCCCCCGCTATATACTGAGCCACCGCTAGTGATACATGTGACGCTACATGACACTGCTGAACCTAGAGCGCCCCCGCTATATACTGAGCCACCGCTAGTGATACATGTGACGCTACATGACACTGCTGAACCTAGAGCGCCCCCGCTATATACTGAGCCACCGCTAGTGATACATGTAACGCTACATGACGCTGCTGAACCTAGAGCTCCCCCGCTATATACTGAGCCACTGCTAGTGATACATGTGACGCTACATGACGCTGCTGAACCTAGAGCGCCGGCGCTATACACTGATCCACCGCTAGTGATACATGTGACGCTACATGACGCTGCTGAACCTAGAGCTCCGGCGCTATACACTGAGCCACTGCTAGTGATACATGTGACGCTACATGGCGCTATTAGAGGCGCTCACCTGAATTACTTTCATATGGCTCCCACATACTGCGCCCGGCGTTCACCCGATGCTAGGTGGTGCTACCTGGTGCTAGAATTTCTTAAATAACCCCCTAAATAAAGAGGCACTTACCCATCTGCGGATAGACAGTAACGTCTCTGGTAGCAGCTGGATGTGTGATTGTGGATGTACAGTCGGCCATGGCGGGCGGGGGGGAGACTGAGCTGCGGGTATATGGAGGGAGACGTCTTTATATTGTATCGCTGTCTATACTTCATATAGTTTAGTTGCTCGTCCCGAGGGATGGGAGCAGTGTGGATCTCCTGGGGGATAATCTTTAAAGTTACACATGAAAACTTTTAATGAATGTTAATTACAGAAGTTTCCTAATTTTCAACTTTGTAAACTCCAGAGTTGTGTCGCATTTGTTTGGAGCGACTTTCTCAGCTCATAAACTTTTAGTAGTAACTTCGGAAAGTGCGCCGGAGTTTATTGCAAAGTTAGATTTGAAGTTAATGTGGACCAACACCCAGGGGTGATCGGCCCGGAAATCTATAAGATTCCCGGGCCGATCACCTCCCACCCTGCGGGACATCCGAGATCGGGATGTCCCGCGGGGTGAAACCCCCCAGAAACCCCAAAAACATCTTACCTGATCCGCCGCCACTTCCGCCGGCGCCGCCTCTGTGGATGGCCGGCGGGGGCGCGCGCGCGCCGAGAGTGAAGCGCGGGAGGCGGCGGCGGCGGAAGCGGCTTGGACGTTCCTGTCCCCCGCCTGGACGTTGGCGGGGATTGGCTGCGGCGTTCACGTGGGAGCGTTGAGAGGTGAGTTTTTTGGGGTTTCTGGGGGGTGTCACACAGCCGAAGTGGACCAAAACCCAGGATAGTCAAAATCCTGGGTGTTGGTCCACTTTAAAGTGGGACAACACCCGATGCTGATCTATAAGATTCCCGGGCCGATCAGCATCGGGCCTGCGGGGCACCGCTGTGTGAAACCCCGCAGAAAGCCCCGAAAACCCTACCTGCTCCTCGTTCCAGCGGCGCATGTGCATGCCGCCGCAGCCGCTCGCGCATCCCTCTAGCATGGCGCGCACCCGTGCCGGCCGTTTGTGAATGGCCAGTGTGGGCGCGCTCCCTGTAAGAGTGACGCGCGGGAGGCGGCGACGGACGCACTCGCTTGTCTGGCGACGGGGATTGGCTGCAGCGGTCACGTGGGAGCGGGGACAGGTGAGTTTTTGGGGCTTTTTGGGGGAATTAACACAGCGGGGCACCCCCGATCGGGGTGCCCCACCGAAGTGGACTAAAACCCAGGATAGTTAAAGTCCTGGGTGTTGGTCCACTTTAAATGAAGTAAACTGCTAACAAACTTACAGTCAGATCTATACAGGGGCATTTTGGGGGCATTTTTTCAAGCATAAAGTGCCCAGCAATGCGAGGGGACGGGGCCCGGGTGCCGTGATGTTTAGCAGCCCTTGTTCCTTTCCCCATGCTGCCAATCAGCGTGTGCCACAGGAATCAAATAATGCACCACGGCAACCGGCTGGGGGACCCCTCAGCTCAGGAAAACACCTGAATAGCCCCCAGAGGCTATGGACGACCGAGGGTCTCTACATCTTCGAGTTCATCCCTGACCAGGACATAATCTACATCTTGCTGGGGTTTTTTTTTACATAAGGCTGCCTTTTAGGGTTCACTGGGGGCCTTCACCAAGCCCCTGGAGGTTATAGACAACCGTGGGTCTCTACCTCCACTCGAGTTCATCCTCAACCTCAACATGATCTACCTCTTCCTTGGGTTTTATTACATAGGGCCTCCTATTAGGGTGCACTGGGGGCCTCCGTCGACAGTCCCCCATATCCATCAAAAGGGGTCTTGACCGGTCACCCCCAACATCTATGGAAGGGAATTTAGCCCTGTCATTTGAGAGGTGACCATCACAGGGGCATCAGCAGCCTTTCTAAGAGCCTAAGGCCTGTGACAGCCAGTGGAGGTAGGTAGCAGAGCATCAATAGTTTAAGTGTCTAAGGCCTGTAAAAGCCAGTGGAGGTGGGTAACAGGGGCATCAGCAGTCTCTCTAAGTGCCTAAGGCCCTTGAAAGCCAGTGGACCGGGACCTCCAATTCGATAGCATTCCCTAGTGGGGCTGAGGATTCCTCTACCCCAGTGGGAAATTTCATTTAGGGAGGTATTTTCTCCTTCCCTGTATTTGTGTTAAAATGTTCTCTACAAGTTTTCCTTCTCTGTTCACTCTTCCGGCCCTTCTCTTCCTTTCTTCCTGTGTGTCCTTCTCCCCTAAAGTAACGGTTTCTGAACGGTCTAAAAATGGCAGTTAAACTTGTCTTGCTCAACGTACAAGGCCTGAATGCCCCCTAGAAAAGAGTCAAGGCCTTCCGCCGGATGAGGGCCCTGCATGCTGATATTATCTGCTTCCAAGAGACCCACTTCACCAAGAAGAATACTCCCAAATTTCTCAGTTTTCACAGACTACCCTCTCTTCCACACGGCTCCTGCTGATACCAGGAAGAGAGGGGTCCTTATCACCTTTAAGCTCTCTCTTCCCTTCTCTTTGGAGCAGACAATACGGGACTCCCAAGGTCATTTCCTCTAACCCTATCACATCCCTCCTGAACCTCTTCCGCACCCTAGATGAATTTTCCAAGATCTCTGGCCTGCAAATCAACACCTCAAAGTCCCAAGCTCTCAACATCTCCCTCCCAGAGCGAACATTGACCACACTCAAATCTTCCTTTGACTTCTCTTGGCAAGAGCACCAAATCAAATATCTAGGCATCCAACTTACAGCTAACTACAACTCCCTTTACACCTAATGGCTAAGGATCTCCGCGCCCTGATATCCTCCTGGTCTAGGCTCCATCTGTCGTGGCTGGGTAGGATAACGGCTGTAAAAATGATGTGGCTCCCTAAAATGCTTAACTTCTCTCGAGTTCTACTAATACCAATCCCGGCCTCTTGTATAAAGGGTCTCCAAGTGACTTTAAAATCCTTCATTTGGGGGAAGCAAAAAACGTGGGTCAATCGCGCATCCATATCTGGTGGGAATGTAAGGCAGTCAACCAGTTCTGGACCAAGTTCTTTTACCTTATAAAGAAGGCAACAGGCTTGCACCTGACCCCCCTCACCTCAACTGGCCCTTCTCAATCTAAAACCCCCCGGCTGCACCAGAACACAATTCAAGCTTATTAGGCATATCCTTACAGCCGCTAAATTGATTTTAGCACAATCATGGAAGAGTAGGTCCATCTCCAGCGGAAGTCTGATACCTCGCATCAACGAGGTAATGTTCTTCAAAAAGATGGCTGCCTCAATGCAAGGTGACCTCACCCCCCTTCCTTGCTACCTGGGAAGGTTGGATCACCCATTTCCAGCCTAAAAAGTTTGACCGTCACCTCCTTACAATCTAGCCTCCCACCACACCCGTTGTAAGATGGATGGAGTTCGGACACCCACCCCTCTCCCCACTCTCTTCCTATCCTCCTTTCTTTTCTACCCTACCTATCCTTCTCTTCCATTCCACCTCATACCTTCTAATCTGTCTCATTTCAAATGCATTGAATGCTCTGTGTAAGAAGTTAATAGCGCTTTGATGTGTTACAAGTATACATTCAACTGGATGTTTTTCTTTTCAAACTGTATTGTAAGTCGCAATTTGATGTATCATCTTTATATCTTCAATAAAAATATTGATGAAAAAAAAAAGAAAGCCAGTGGAGGTAAGTAACAGGGGCATCAGCATCTCTCTTAGTGCTTAAGGCCTGTGACAACCAGTGGAGGTGGGTAACAGGGGCACCAGCATCTCTCTAAGTGCCTAAGGCCTGTAAAAGCCAGTGGAGGTAAGTAACAGGGGCATCAGCAGCCTCTCTAAGAGCCTAAGGCCTGTGACAGCCAGTGGAGGTGGGTAACAGGGGCATCAGCAGTCTCTCTAAGTGCCTAAGGCCTGTGAAATCCAGTGGAGGTAAGTAACAGGGGCATCAGCAGTCTCTCTAAATGCCTAAGGCCCGTGACAGCCAGTGGAGGTGGATAACAGGGGCATCAACAGCCTCTCTATGTGCCTCAGACCTGCAACAGCCAGTGGAGGTGAGTAACAGGGGCATCAGCAGTCTCTCTAAGTGCCTAATGCCTGTGAAATCCAGTGGAGGTAAGTAACAGGGGCATCAGCAGTCTCTCTAAGTGCCTAAGGCCCGTGACAGCCAGTGGAGGTGAGTAACAGTTGCATCAGCGGTTTCTCTAAGAGCCTAAGGCCTGTGGCAGCCAGTGGAGGTAAGTAACAGGGGCATCAGCATCTCTCTTAGTGCTTAAGGCCTGTGACAGCCAGTGGAGGTGGGTAATAGGGGCATCAGCATCTCTCTAAGTGCCTAAGGCCTGTAAAAGCCAGTGGAGGTAGGTGACAGGGGCATCAGCATCTCTCTAAGTGCCTAAGGCCTGTAAAAGCCAGTGGAGGTAGGTAACAGGGGCATCAGCATCTCTCTAAGAGTCTAACACCTGTGACAGCCAGTGGAGGTAGGTAACAGGGGCATCAGCATCTCTCTAAGAGTCTAACACCTGTGACAGCCAGTGGAGGTGGGTGATTTTTTTCTTGTATAAATGACAACTTGCCGCCCAAGAGACTGTGACAAGTAGGTAGGTAGATAGGCAGTTAAATAGGTAAGTGTGTGTGTCCAGCTCAATAAAATGACTCCAATATAAGGCTGTAACCATGTGGAGTAACTTTTAAAACTTTACAGGTCTTCTTTGAATGACAACTCGACACCCAGGGACTGTGAGAGGTAGGTTGGTAGGTAGGTGACCCATTAAAAAACTCAGGAATACTCAGGCTGTACTCTCTGAAAAGAAAGCACACAGCCTAGAAACCCCCAAGTTCCCCCTTTAACATAGCTCTGGAAAAAGAGAGGAAAAGAGAAGTGAAGGGAAGGTTAAAAAAAGAGGAAGGAAGGTGATGAGAAAGATGGAGGGAATGTGGAAAAGACATGAAAAGGGGGGAGGGGCATGGAAATTAAGGAAATGGAGGGATCATAAAAAAGAGAAAAAAGGAGAAATGGAAATTCAGGATGGCGCCCTTTGCTACTGCACACCTTGCACACCCCAAAGGTCGGACATGATTCTGACCACAACATAGCATGCTTATTACTAGGGATGGCAGAACCCCCAAAGTTCGTCCATGATTCTGACCACAGCAGAGCATGCTCATGACTAGAGATCGGCCAAAGGCCGTCCATGATTCTGACCACAGCAGAGCATGCTCATGACTAGGGATGGGTGAACCCCCCAAAGGCCGTCCATGATTCTGGCCACAGCAGAGCATGCTCATGACTAGAGATCGGCCAAAGGCCGTCCATGATTCTGACCACAGCAGAGCAATGCTCATGACTAGAGATGGGCGAACCCCGCAAAGTTCGGTCTTCATTCTGACCACAGCAGAGAATGCTCATGACTAGAGATAGGCGAATCCCCCAAAGGCTGGCCATGGTTCTGACCACAGTAGAGCATGCTCATGACTAGGGATGGGTGAACCCCCAAAAAGGCCGGCCATGATTTTGACCACGGCAGAGCAATACTCACCACTAGGGATGGGCGAACCCCCCATTGGCTGGCCATGATTCTGACCACAGCAGAGCATGTTCATGACTAGATAGGGGCAAACCCCCAAAGGCCGTCCATGATTCTGACCACAGCAGAGCATGCTCATGACTAGGGATGGGCGAACCCCCAAAGGCTTGCCATGATTCTGACCACAGCAGAGCATGCTCATGACTAGGGATGGGCGAACCCCCAAAGGCCGGCCATGATTCTGACCACAGCAGAGCATGCTCATGACTAGGGATGGGCGAACCCCCAAAGGCTTGCCATGATTCTGACCACAGCAGAGCATGCTCATGATTAGGGATGGGCGAACCCATCAAAGGCAGGTCATGATTCTGACCACAGCAGAGCATGCTTATGACTAGGGATGAGCGAATCCCATGATTCTGACCACAGCAGAACATGTTCATGACTAGGGGTGGGCGAACCCCCAAAGGCCGGCCATGATTCTGACCACAGCCGAGCATACTCATGACTAGGGATGGGTAAACCCCCAAAGACCATCCATGATTCTGACCACAGCAGAGCATGTTCACGTCTAGCGATGGGGGCGAACCCCCAAAGGCCGGCCATGATTCTGATCACAGCAGAGCAGTTTCATGACTAGGGGTGGGCAAACCCCCCAAAGTTCGGTCTTGATTCTGACCACAGCAGAGAATGCTCATGACTAGAGATGGGCGAACCCCCCAAAAGCCGGCTATGGTTCAGACCACAGCAGAGCATGCTCATGACTAGGGATGGGCGAAGCCCCCAAAGGCCGGCCATGATTCTGACCACAGCAGAGCATATTCATGACTAGAGATGGGCGAACCCCCAAAGGCCAGCCATGATTCTGACCATAGCAGAGCATGTTCATGACTAGAGATGGGCGAACCCCCAAAGGCCAGCCATGATTCTGACCACAGCAGAGCATGCTCATGACTAGGGATAGGCGCATTCGCCAAAGGTCGGCCATGATTCTGACCACAGCAGAGCATACTCATGACTAGGGATGGGTGAACCCCCAAAGGCTGACCATGAATTTGACCACAGCAAGGTATGCTCATGACTAGGGATGGGTGCACCCCCAAAGGCCGGCCATGAATATGACCACAGCAGAGCATGCTCATGACTAAGGATGGGTGAACTTCCAAAGGCAGGCCATGATTCTGACCATAGCAGAGCATGCTCATGACTAGGGATGGGTAAACTTCCAAAGGCAGGCCATGATTCTGACCACAGCAGAGAATGCTCATGACTAGAGATGGGCGAACCCCCCAAAGGCCGGCCATGGTTCTGACCACAGCAGAGAATGCTCATGACTAGAGATGGGCGAACCCCCCAAAAGCCGGCTATAGTTTAGACCACAGCAGAGCATGCTCATGACTAGGGATGGGCGAAGCTCCCAAAGGCCGGCCATGATTCTGACCACAGCAGAGCAATGCTCACGACTAGGGATGGGCAAACCCCCAAAGGCCGGCCATAATTCTGACCACAGCAGAGCATGTTCATGACTAGGGGTGGGTGAACTTCCAAAGACTATAGCAGAGCATGCACATAACTAGAGATGAGTGAATCCCCAGAGGCCAGCCGTGATTCTGGCCACAGCAGAGCATGCTCATGACTAGGGATGGGTGTACCCCCTAAGGCCGGCCATGAATCTGACCACAGCAGAGCATGCCCATGACTAGGGATGGGCGCAACCCCCAAAGGCCAGCCATGAATCTGACCACAGCAGAGCATGCTCATGACTAGGGATGGGTGTACCCCCTAAGGCCGGCCATGAATCTGACCACAGCAGAGCATGCTCATGACTAGGGATGGGTGAACCCCCAAAGGCCGGCCATGATTCTGACCACAGCAGAGCATACTCATGACTAGGGATGGGTGAACCTCCAAAGGCTAGTCATGAATTTGACCACAGCAGAGTATGCTCATGACTAGGGATGGGTGCACCCCCAAAGGCCGACCATGAATCTGACCACAGCAGAGCATGCTTATGACTAGGGATGAGTGAATCTCCAAAGGCCGGCCATGAATCTGACCACAGCAGAGCATGCTCATGACTAGGGATGGGCAAACCCCCCAAAGGCCGGCCATGATTCTGACCACAGCAGAGCATGCTGATGACTAGGGATGGGTGAACCCCCCAAAGACCAGCCGTGATTCTGACCACAGCAGAGCATGCTCATGACTAGGGATGGGCAAACCCCCCAAAGGCCGGCCATGATTCTGACCTCAGCAGAGCATGCTGATGACTAGGGATGGGTGAACCCCAAAGACCAGCCGTGATTCTGAACAAAGCAGAGCATGCTCATGACTAGGGATGGGCGAACCCCCCAAAGGCCGGCCATGATTCTGACCACAGCAGAGCATGCTCATGACTAGGGGTGGGCGAACCCCCCAAAGACCAGCCGTGATTCTGACCACAACAGAGCATGTTCACGACTAGGTATGGGCGAACCACCCAAAGGCCGTCCATGATTGTGATCACAGCAGAGCATGCTCATGACTAGGGATGGGTGAACCGCAAAAGGCCATCCATGATTCTGACCACAGCAGAGTATGTTGACGACTAATGATGGGAGAACCCCCAAAGGCCATCCATGATTCTGATCACAGCAGAGCATGTTCACGACTAGGAATGGGCGAAACCCCCAAAGGCTGTCCATGATTCTGACCACAGCAGAGCAATGCATATGGCTAAGGATAGGCGAACCCCCCAAAGGCTGGCCATGACTAGGGATGGGCAAACCCCCCCAAAGTTCGGTCTTGATTCTGACCACAGCAGAGAATGCTCATGACTAGGGATAGGCAAACCCCCAAAGGCTGGCCATGGTTCTGACCGCAGCAGAGCATGCACATAACTAGGGATGGGTGAACCCCCAAAAGGCCGGCCATGATTTTGACCACAGCAGAGCAATACTCACGACTAGGGATGGGCGAACCCCCCAAAGGCTGGCCATGATTCTGACCACAGCAGAGCATATTCATGACTAGATATGGGCGAACCCCCAAAGGCCATCTATGATTCTGACCACAGCAGAGCATGCTCATGACTAGGGATAGGCGAACTCCCAAAGGCCGGCCATGATTCTGACCACAGCAGAGCATGCTCATGATTAGGGATGGGCGACCCCCTCCAAGGCTGGCCATGATTCTGACCACAGCAGAGCATGCTCATGATTAGGGATGGGCGACCCCCTCCAAGGCTGGCCATGATTCTGACCACAGCAGAGCATGCTCATGATTAGGAATGGGCGACCCACTCAAAGGCCGGCCATGATTCTGACCACAGCAGAGCATGCTCATGACTAGGGATGAGCGAATCCCCAAAGGCCGGCCATGATTCTGACCACAGCAGAGCATGCTCATGATTAGGGATGGGCGACCCCCTCCAAGGCTGGCCATGATTCTGACCACAGCAGAGCATGCTCATGATTAGGAATGGGCGACCCCCTCAAAGGCCGGCCATGATTCTGACCACAGCAGAGCATGCTCATGACTAGGGATGAGCGAATCCCCAAAGGCTGGCCATGGTTCTGACCACAGCAGAACATGTTCATGACTAGGGGTGGGCGAACCCCCAAAGGCCGGCCATGATTCTGACCACAGCAGAGCATGCTCATGACTAGGGATGGGTGAACACCCAAAGACCATCCATGATTCTGACCACAGCAGAGCATGTTCACGACTAGGGATGGGCGAACCCCCAAAGACCAGCCATGATTGTGACCACAGCAGAGCATTTTCATGACTAGGGATGGGCGAAGCCCCCAATGGTCATGATTCTGACCACAGCAGAAAATGCTCATGACTAGAGATGGGCGAACCCCCAAAGGCCGGTTATGGTTCAGACCACAGCAGAGCAATACTCACGACTAGGGATGGGCAAACACCCAAAGGCCGGCAATGATTCTGACCACAGCAGAGCATGTTCATGACTAGAGATGGGCAAACCCCCAAAGGCCGGCCATGATTCTGACCACAGCAGAGCATGCTCATGACCAGGGATGGGCAAATCCCCAAAGGCCGGCCGTGATTCTGACCACAGCAGAGCATGCTCATGACTAGGGATGGGTGAACCCCCAAAGGCCAGCCGTGATTCTGACCACAGCAGAGCATGCACTTGACTAGGGATGGGCGCATCCCCCAAAGGTCGGCCATGAATCTGAACACAGCAGCGCATGCTCATGACTAGCAATGGGTGAACCCCCAAAGGCCGGCCATGAATCTCACCACAGCAGAGCATGCTCATGACTAGGGATAGGTGAACCCCCAAAGGCCGGCCATGATTCTGACTATAGCAGAGCATGCTCATGACTAGGGATGAGTGAATCCCCAAAAGACCATCCGTTATTCTGAACAAAGCAGAGCATGCTCATGACTAGGGATGGGCGTACCCCCAAAGACCAGCCGTGATTCTGAACAAAGCAGAGCATGCTCATGACTAGGGATGGGCGAACCCCCAAAGACCACCCATGATTCTGACCACAGCAGAGCATGCTCATGAGTACGGATGGGCGAACCACCCAAAAGCCGTCCATGATTCTGATCACAGCAGAGCATGCTCATGACTAGGGATGGGTGAACCCCCAAAGGCCATTCATGATTCTGACCACAGCAGAGCATGCTCATGGCTACGGATGGGCCAACCCCCAAAGGCCGGCCAAAATTCTGACCACAGCAGAGCATGCTCATGACTAGGGATGGGCCAACCCCCAAAGGCCACCCATGACTCCGACCACAGCAGAGCATGCTCATGACTAGGGTTGAGCGAACCCCCCCAAAGGCCGGCCATGTTTCTGACCACAGCAGAGAATGTTCATGACTAGGAATGGGTGAACCCCCCGAAGGCCGGCCATGATTCTGACCACAGCAGAGCATGCTCATGACTAGGGATGGGCCAACCCCCAAAGGCCACCCATGATTCCGACCACAGCAGAGCATGCTCATGACTAGGGTTGAGCGAACCCCCCAAAGGCCGGCCATGTTTCTGACTACAGCAGAGAATGTTCATGACTAGGAATGGGCGAACCCCCCCGAAGGCCGGCCATGATTCTGACCACAGCAGAGCATGCTCATGACTAGGGATGGGTGAACCCCCAAAGGCCATTCATGATTCTGACCACAGCAGAGCATGCTCATGGCTACGGATGGGCCAACCCCCAAAGGCCGGCCAAAATTCTGACCACAGCAGAGCATGCTCATGACTAGGGATGGGCCAACCCCCAAAGGCCACCCATGACTCCGACCACAGCAGAGCATGCTCATGACTAGGGTTGAGCGAACCCCCCCAAAGGCCGGCCATGTTTCTGACCACAGCAGAGAATGTTCATGACTAGGAATGGGTGAACCCCCCGAAGGCCGGCCATGATTCTGACCACAGCAGAGCATGCTCATGACTAGGGATGGGCCAACCCCCAAAGGCCACCCATGATTCCGACCACAGCAGAGCATGCTCATGACTAGGGTTGAGCGAACCCCCCAAAGGCCGGCCATGTTTCTGACTACAGCAGAGAATGTTCATGACTAGGAATGAGCGAACCCCCCCGAAGGCCGGCCATGATTCTGACCACAGCAGAGCATGCTCATGACTAGGGTTGAGCGAACCCCCCAAAGGCCGGCCATGTTTCTGACTACAGCAGAGAATGTTCATGACTAGGAATGGGCGAACCCCCCCGAAGGCCGGCCATGATTCTGACCACAGAAGAGCATGCTCATGACTAGAGTTGAGCGAGCCCCCCAAAGGCCGGCCATGTTTCTGACCACAGCAGAGAATGTTCATGACTAGGAATGGGCGAACCCCCCGAAGGCCGGCCATGATTCTGACCACAGCAGAGCATGCTCATGACTAGGGTTGAGCAAACCCCCCAATGGCCGGCCATGTTTCTGACCACAGCAGAGAATGTTCATGACTAGGGATAGGCAAACCCTCCAAAGTCCGGTCATGATTCTGTCCACAGAAGAGCATGCTCATGACTAAAGATGGGAGAACCCCCCAAAGTTCGGGTTCGAAATCAACGGAGACCCAAAAACATTGCTGTAACTTACCTGGGTCTTAATCCTCTCCCTGTCAGCAGCCGCAGAGTGGTGGCTGCGGCACTCCAAACTAGCCCCAGCCGGGGCTTCAGAAAGATAAACACTGCATCATGGCGCAGACCTGTGGTTGTGTAGGCCTAGTAGTAGCAGAGGGTGGCAGCAGAGGTGCTGTTGGTGGTAGTAATGGCATTAGCAGTACTGAAAGACTAGGCAGAGTGACAGGAGACCTGTGGTGGTTGTATAGGCCTGGCAGTAGCTGGCAAGCCCCCAAAAATGATTCCATTGTTACGGCAGTAGCAGCAGGATTGGCATCTTGACAACGTAGTTGAAGAAGGCCAAACAACGCTTTTTTTTACAAGCCTTGATAAATGTGCCCATTTTGTGCATCATGGCGTAGACCTGCAGTTGTGTAGGTCTAGTAGTAGCAGAAGGTAGCAGCAGAGGCGCTGTTGGTGGTAGTAGTGGCATTAGCATTGTCCCAGGGGCATGTGTCATGCAACCTAGATGCAGAGCAGCCACAATGTTCGTCCCGTTATCTCCAACCACATTGCCCAATCTAAGCTGACGTGGAGACAGCCAGCGAGAGATTTCCTCATATATGGCAGCAACTCCTCGGCAGTGTGGCTTTTCTCACCCAGGCTCAGCATGTGTAATAAGGTGTGGCAGTGCTGCAGATTTCAGTGATGAAAGGATGGAGGAGGGTAATCTATGCTCTGCTGTCTCCCATCTGTTGAGGGGGACGAGAAGGATAGACACCTGGTGTCCAAAGCTGAAGCAGATAGGCACAAACGCGGGGGTGTTACTAATGCCTGACCTTGTTGAGTCGGAGCATCTTGTTGCACAAAGTTGACCCAGTGGGCTGTGACACACATGTATTGCCCTTGGCCGTAGCTACTGCTCCAGTTATCTACTGTTGCATGCACTGTGCTGCACACTGACAGCCCCATTTTCTCTTCCACGTGTGCAAGGCGGGAATGGCCTTGTTGGAGAAGAAATGGTGATTGGGGATATGCCACCTGGACTGGGCGCACCACATTATTTGCCTAAAGACAGTGGACTCAACCAGGTGGTATGGCAGCGACTGCACCACCGACAACTTGGCCAGGAACGAGTTCAGGGGCACAACAACCGGTTGACTGGACGCTTATTGTTGTCTGGTGGATGTCCCAGAATGAGTATTGGGGATCCACTTAAAGGAGCATTGGGACCTCCACGTGTCGACTGGAAGGTCTCCTACAGCTGAAAGTAGATTAGGAGGGATGGGCCCAGAATAAAAAAGTGGACTTACCTCTGCCCCTAATGGTCATCTCTCAGACTTAGAGTTAATATATGTCAGCTAATTATGGAAGGTGCATTTTTAGGGATTTAGCAGTCTGTAAGTGTTCTTTAAATGAACTGTAATTAGTTGCAATTGCATTGCGTAGACTGAAGGGCATCCACCAGAGACTCAAAATGACTGTACCTGGTATGGAAGACCGTCTTCCACCTGGCTTCACTCCCAGATGTGGATCAGGCTGTAGGCTTCCCTCAGATTGAACAGATCGAAGCGTGGCCCAAGCAATTTTATATATACTGTAAAATATAATAAAATATTTCCAAACACTGCACTGCAATTTACTTAGTCTCTGTATAGTGGTATTTAACATTGTGTTAATCCATTGCTGGGAGTATAGGACCAGTGTCAGTTAGTCCAAAAGATATTCAATAGAAAGAAAGATTAAAAAGCCCAGTTGAAGCAAACAAATCCACTAATAGTTCTTATTGTTCCCTAATTATCGTGTCAAATCCAACCAACAATTGTGCAAAATAACGCACCAGATCTCATAAGGGTTAGCAATCATAATCAATCAATTTAGGTCCTCTTTAGTGCAATATTTTCTTGCTACACCAGTTAGTCCAAGACTAATATATTTCTCTCTCTATGTTTTTTAAAACAATGTTTCATGCAAAGGAAAAAAGATAGAAGCCAACAATAGATCAAATATTGATTAAAACACCAAAACCCATTCAAGTAGGGAGTTAAAGAAAAGTTTATCCTATCCTTTGACTTCTATATAGCCTCTCTGAGGTAGACAGATGGGCACCGAACTCCCTTTTCCCGGGCCGCGGGGCCCGGCAGTGCTCGCAATCACTGAATGGTCACATGCTGCAGTGGCTCCGCCCCAAGCGCTGCATTAATTCTAGTATCACCAGCAGAGGACACCGGTTTTTCACTGTAATTTTGTCTCGATCTCGATAGTCTTCTCTATAAAGAATATTTCTGCCGGAGAGGAGGAATGCCAAATGACCCCCTTGGCCAGGTTAGAATCAATGTATTCTTTAAGGCTAACTTGCTCCTGCTCGGATAGAGAGTAAATCCGCCCATATGGTATTGAAGCTCTTGCTAATAGGTTGATGTGGCAATCGTAGGGGTGATGAGGTGGTAAAGTCTCGCCATCCCGAAAGAGGTGGCCAGGGGAGTTTTCTCTAGGATCTCTTGTAACAAGGAAGCCAAAAGGCCTGTCCTAGACTGAGGCAAGATGCATTGATTTATGAAATATATAGACTCCCAAGAGATGTTACCGCCAGACACCCTCTTCTGGCATCTTGTCCCTGATGTGACGATCATTGTGTATCAACAGGTGGATAAGATCTTCCACATTTTTAGGAGTCTCTCCGTGGGCCAATTCGTCCTTGACACTGTCGGCCAGACCTTTCTGGTTCCAGTCAGTGTCTATGGCATAACAGCAGAACTCCGCCACATATTCCTCTACTTGCCTTCTGCCCTGGTGGAGACTGCAGAGAGTGGCATAAGTCATGGTCTCCCGGGCAGGATAATGGTACATAACAGCAAGAGCCTTAAAAAACTCATCAAAGGAGTTCATTCTCAAGCAACCTGTGAGCCCAGGCCTGGGGGTTCCCTGAAGGAAGGAAATAGTCACCTGTACCTTTTAGGCATTAGTGTGATAAGTTCTCTGCTGTAGCTTGGAGACAGTTTGCAGCTAATCTGGAAGGCCCCCAAAAAACATTTGGGCAAAGGGATGTGGGGTTTTGGCAAACTCCAAGACGTGGTGGGTGAAGCTGGTGGAGCAGGTGCTTCTTCCTGCAACTAAGCCAACCCCCCTTCCAGTGTACTAACCTGCACATGCCTATGCTCCATCGCTTGGACTAAGGTCGTGACCTGCTGAGCAATCTGGTTCAACAATTCAGCCGACTCCCTGTCAGTATTCATATTCTTGGCCAGAATATTCGGTCAGAGAACGCAGGATTGTAGAGCAGGATTGTAGAGCAATGTGGAAAGGGAGAGCACCCAGCCTCCACTGCTGAGGATAGCACATGGAGACTGCTGCCCAGAACCTGATCTCAACCCATGACACTTCAATCTGTAGCAAGGGCAGCTACGTTCTTCTAGACCCTCTCCTGTCCTGAATTTGTCTCTCTTGTTTGCTGCACTATCTGCCCCAGAGATATATTGATTCAGAGCCAGGTGAGAATTCTCACTTCTTTTTTAGGAGAGAATTTGCCATTGACATTCATTGTCTACCTTGGGGCTGATTCAGAGCCAGGTGAAAGTTTACACCTGGTAGACAATGAAAGTCAATGAACACAAATGATGTGATGCAGCCAGCCAATCTGCTGTTACCCCCAAAAAGCCACTCCTTGTACTTTGCTAGTGGACAGAGATGTGTGGTGTATTGATTGATTCCTTTCTTCCACAGGTTACCTGCCACTGCCAGCACTACACTGATGGGGGACACTTGGGGATATTCCTGCCTCACTCTGGACCATTTACATCCAACTTACCTCATCCTACCTCAACTCTTCCCTCACCTCACCTGTCCCTGCCTCACCCCAGACCACTTCTTTCTGCCTTACCTCTTCCTACCTCACCTCTTCTTGCCACACTTCAGCCCACCTCATCTTTTCCCGCCTCACCCTGGCCCACCTCTGTTCACTTTACCTCTTCCTGCCTCACCTATTCCCACTACACCTCAGCCTCACAAATTATGTGATGCAGCCAGCCAATCTGCTGCTATCCCACAAAAAGCCACTTTTTGCACTTTGCTAGTGGACAGAGATAGGTAGTGTAGTGTATTGATTGATTCCTTTCTTCCACTGGTTACCTGCCGCTGCAGCACTACACTGATGGGGGACATTTGGGGATATTCCTGCCTCACTCTGGACCATTTCCTTCCACCTTACCTCATCCTACCTCAACTCTTCCCACCACACCCTATCCCACCTCACCTGTTTGTATTGTATTGAAATGGAACTAAAAGACAATGCAGCCCCTACACCAAAAATGCTTATGCACCTCTGGACAAGATGGTCCATGTGCTCTTGCGTAAACCTTCTATGTTTCTAGCGAGCTTTGAACATCTGGACAACTGAAGTGCGTGAGAGTCTTTAGGTATTTTTTATTTATATTGCAAAGATCAACTTAGAATAATACTATTCGGCATAGTAATCAATATTCTATCTGCAAACTGAAGGGTTTACACGTTACATATTTTATGCATTTACACAAACGGTTGCACTGCAAATCTTTTCAAAGCTTGTTTTACCTCCTGGTTCCTCAGGCTGTAAATAAAAGGATTCAGCATGGGTGTCATGATGGTATAGGCCATGCTAACTAGACGATCATAAGGGGAAGCGTAGCTCGAAGCCGGACGGAAATAAATGAAAATGATGGTGCCATAGAAGAGACAGACCACCATGAGATGGGAGGAGCAGGAGGAGAAGGCTTTTTTTCGGCTGCTTGTTGTCTTTAGTCTTATTATTGCTCGAGCGATGAGCACATAGGAGATCAATACCAAAAGAAAAGGAGCAATACTAGCCATGGAAGCTTCAGTGTAGATTAGGAGCTCAGAGAGGGTGGTACTGGAGCAGGCCAGCTTGATGAGCGGGGTCACATCACAAAAGAAGTGGAGAACCAGTCTGTTCTCACAGTATTTTAATTTCGAAATGATTACGGTGTGTAACATTGAATGAAGGAAACCTGCCGTCCAACAGCTACACGTCATCATGACCTGATTCTTCTTATTTATCACTGACCTGTAGCGTAAAGGGTTACAAATAGCCGAACAGCGATCAAAAGCCATGACGGCCAGAAGAAGAAGTTCAGAAACACCCAGAGCCAAAAAGAAATACATCTGAAGGAGGCAACCGACAAATGAGATGGGCTCTGCTCCATGGAGAAAGCCAGAGAGCAGCTTAGGTACCGACACTGAAGACAAGAAGATGTCCATCGCTGACAAGTTTCCCAAGAAAAAGTACATGGGCGTGTGCAACTTCCGAGAAAGACAAATGGATAATAATAATAGTGAGTTACCCATCCATGTCAGAATGTACACGACCAGAATGACGGAGAACAGAGCAAAGCCGTTCAAGGGAAGATCAGAGAAGCCCAGAAGAATAAAGCCAATGGTCATATTTCCCTCCATGGAAAACTGGCTGGAAGTGGGTCACAATAACCAAAGCAGCACAAGAAAAAGAGTCAACAATGTATCCCAACTAGACAGATGGTACAAAGAGGGTGGAAAGTAGTGCAGCTGTGATGGAAGTTTCTGAGAGAGGAACTGCTGGTGCCTCCCTTCTTTTCCTCGTCCAGTCTGGCCATAGAGAGAGAAAATCAACAGTTCCATAGATTTCCTAAGATAATACAATTTTCATTTATTTTAACGTTGTAAGAAGGTTCCAGAGGAATAAAATGTCTATGATCTAAATTATTAATGAATTATTATTAAATCACTAATATTATTGATGTATATAGGTAACTTGGATGAATGTGGAATCGGTGGATGTTTACCTGCCATTTATTATGATTCTGATCCGGGCCTGGCTGATTCAAGACAAATCATACACATATAATATAAAAGGTTTACTTATGTCTGGGTTTTTCTCCCAGGAATTACTTGATATATGGTCTTTCAACTATTTAACTGGAAACATCTGTTTTGTGTAGGCATAGTGTTACATGACGGCTTCTTTGTAACAGGAAGACTAAGGGGCAGTTGGGGGAGGAGAAATTAAGGTTTGACCAGAGAATTATATTTAAGCAGGGAAGTATGGGAAAAGAGTGTCTCTTCTCTCTGCTTCCGTCTCACAGGAGACATGAAGGGCTGCCACGCAGGCAGTATGGCGGGGGCTGGACAGAGGAAAAAAAGGCCCTGGTTGAATTAGCTTGAGAGAGATTTCCACCTTTTTGTATGGACACTCTGGTTACATTCTGGACATTACAACTTACATCATATTTACACCGTTCATATTAGTACTTTTTCTGTAATTTAACCTTCTTTATTTTAATTAAATTCACTCATCGATTTTTGGTTTCATGAATCACCATAGCTGAGATTATATCTGAATGGCCCCTCCACTTCCTCCTTCTTCTTCACAGAACAAGCTGAGTCATTTCCTCCCTCTGATCGCAAGTTCCAGCCATAGCTTAGCTGCGTGGGGGAAACAGCGGCCCCTTGTGGCAAAACAACAACACAACAGTCTCCAGGTTATCTGTTTTACTCTCTTACAGTAGTAAAAAAATCACTATATGAGGAAAAAGCCTGAGAATGCAAATTTTTTGCTACAATTAATTTTTTTTTTTCCCAACTCGTATTGAATCCAGGCCTGCGTTCTTGAGCACTTCTTCTTTTCTGAGCTATTCAAGTCACCTCACAGGTGTGGCACATCAAGATGCTGATAAGACCACATGATTTTTGCACAGGTATGCCTTAGGCCGGCCATAATAAAAGGCCACTCTAAAATGTGCCTCATGCAAGTGAAACACATCATGCAAGTGAAAAGCACTGAATGGCTCCCTGAGTCTATGGAGGACCCAGGGCCTCCCCTTGAGTTCATCCCAGAGGAAGAGTGGTACTCACACTGGGGCATAAGCTGCTTCTTTTTCTTACATAGTGCCCCTTATTAGGATATTCTGGGGCCTCCACCACCCATCACCACAAACCATGAAAGGCTGCCTTAACCACCCACCCCCTCTAAACTTGAAATGGGGGCTCGAACACATCCAAAACCATGAACGGGCATTCGCACCCTGTTGTCTGATAGACGGCCTTCGGGGACAAATGGAAAGTCCATTAGAAAGATAAGAACCCATTTCTGCCACAAAAATAGACCAGGGGGACCCTTCTGCTGAAAGAGGAAAAGTCATGAATGACCCCCAAGTCTATGGAGGACCCAGGGCCTCCACTCGGGTTCATCTCAGAGGAAGATTGGTACTCACACTGGGACAAAAGCTGCTTCATTCTGGTTTCCAAGCACACGATCTTTGCACAGGTGTGCCTTAGGCCGGCAATAATAAAAGACCACTCTAAAATTTGCCTCATGCAATTACTAAAAATAGTAATAGTAATATTAATAGTAGTAATAGTAATTAGTAATAGTAAATAACAGTACATTTAATAAAGCAGCACTTACTCATGTCGGTGTCTCACAGAGAGATATTGCGAATTTAGGACGTCTCTACACAAATTAGTACTGGGATATAGAAAGTAACGTCTCTGTTAGCAGCTGGGTGTCTGAATGTGGACCTACAAACAGCCATGGCGGGGGAGAGACTGATCCGGGAGATATATGGAGGGAGACATCTTTTATTGTATCACCGTTCATAGTTTATCTGGTTGCTCGTCCTGGGAGACTGAAGAACTGTGCATCTCCCATTGGATATGAATGGCAAACTTCTAATGAATGATAATTGCAGAAGTTTCTGAAGTTTACTATTTTCTACAGCTTCCAGGTTGTAAATGCCAGTTAATTAAGATTAGTAAAAGATTTCTTTCTAATGTCTGATATGTTTTTTTTACTCTTTCACTTTACTTTTTAGGGGTTCCCATGGATTGGCTGATAAAGAGGGACCCCTGAAACATATTGTCCGGGAGATGGGACCTCATCATGGTTGTATTTTGAATGAAGCAAGTGTTATCTTCTCCACATATTTATATTGCAATTGCCACACATGTTCCGGACTTTCCATTGTTTATCTCAGCTATTACATAGGGCCCCCTATTAGGATCTTCTGGGGGTCTCCACCACCTATCCCCACCAACTATGATAGGGGGCCTTAACCACCCACTCCCTCTAAACCATGAAAGGGCATTTGTCTCCTGTTACCTGATAGCTGGCAATCTGGGACCAAGGTAAGTCCATCAGAAAACAACCGGGGGACGCTTTAGATGAAGAGGAAAAGCCCTGAATGGCCACCGAGTCTATGGAGGACCCAGGGCCTCCACTCGGGTTCATCCCAGAGGAAGAGTGGTATTCGTACCCATGCATAAGCTGCTTCTTCCCGGGTTTCTGTTACATAGAGCCCCCTATTAGGATCCCAACAAACCATGAAAGGGGGCCTTAACCAACCACTCCCTCTAAATTTTATAGGAGGGATCAAACACCCCCAAAACCATGAAAGGTCAAAGGTAAGAACCCATTTCTGCCACAAAAATAGACCGGGGACCCTTCAGGCGAAGAGGAAAAGCCCTGAATGGCCTCCTGAGTCTATGGAGGACCAAGGTCCTCCACATGAGTTCATCCCAGAGGAAGAGTGGTCCTCACACCGGGGCATAAGCTGATTCATTCCGGGTTTCTATTACATAGGGCCCCCTATTAGGATCTTTTGGGGGCCTCCAACACCCATCCCCACAAACCATGAAAGGAGGCCTTAACCACCCACCCCTCTAAACTTGAAAGGTGGGCTCGAACAACCCCAAAACCATGAAAGGGCATTTGTTCCCTGTTGTCTGATAGGTGGCCATCGTGGACCGAGGTAAGAACCCATTTCTGTCACAAAAATAGACCGGGGGACCCTTTAGCTGGTGAGGAAAAGCCCGCAATGCCCCCCCCCCCCAGTCTATGGAGGACCCAGGGCCTCCACTTGGGTTCTTACCAGAGGAAGAGTGGTACTCACACTGGGGCATAATCTGCTTCATTCTGGGTTTCTATTACATAGTGCCCCTATTAGGATCCCAACAAACCATGAAAGGGGGTCTTAACAACCCACACCCTCTAAACTTGAAAGGGGCTCGAAAACTCTCAAAACCATGAAAGGGAATTTGTACCCTGTTGTCCAATAGGTGGCCATCAGGAACCAAGGTAAGTCCATCAGAGACCAAGGTAAGAACCTATTTCTGCCACAAAAAAATGGACCGGGGGACCCTACAGCCAGAGAGGAAAAGCCCTGAATGCCCCCCGAGTCTATGGAGGACCTAAGGCCCTGACTTGGGTTCATCCCAGAGGAAGAGTGGTACTCACACCGGGGCATAAGCTGCTTCATTCTGGGTTTCTATTACACAGGGCCCCCTATTAGGATCTTCTGGGGTCTCCACCATCCATCCCCACAAACCATGAAAGGAGACCTTAATCACCCACCCCCTCTAAATTTGAAACGGGGTCTCGAACACCCCCAAAATCATGAAAGGGCATTCACACCCTGTTGTCTGATAGCTGGCCATCAGGGGCAAAGGTAAGTCCACCAGAGACCAAGGTAAGAACCCATTTCTGCAACAAAAATGGACCAGGGGACCCTTCAGCCGGAGAGGAAAAGCCCTGAATGCTCCCCCCCCCCCCCGAGTCTGTGGAGGACCCAGGGCCTCCACTCAAGTTCCAGAGGAAGAATGGTATTCACACTGGGGCATAAGCTGCTTCATTCCGGGTTTCTATTACATAGGGCCCCCTATTAGGATCTTCTGGGGCCTCCACCACCCATCCCCACAAACCATGAAAGGGGGCCTTAACCACCCACCACCCTAAACTTGAACGGAGGGCTCAAACAACCCCAAAACCTTGAAAGGGCATTCACCCCTTGTTGTATGATAGCTGGCCATTGGGGACCAAGGTAAGAACCCATTTCTTCCACAAAAATGGACTGGGGGACCCTTCAGCCGGAGAGGAAAAGCCCTGAATGCCCCCCCCCCCCGAGTCTATGGAGGACCCAGGGCCCTAAACAGCCACAATGTCTGCCCCCATGTTATGATATAGATACATTTTTATTTTAATAAAAAAATGTTCTGCAAACAGGCAGTCTCTCCTATATATGGTCTTTGATACCTCCAGTCAGGGGCTGCAAACCCCAACTTGCAGGGGCAGGAAGTGTGTAATCAGCAGCAAGAGAGAGAGATCTGCAACAAGCCCTCTTCTCTATGATCTCCAGAGGCAGCTGTGGTAACGGAGCACTTCCCTACATTTGAAAGGCGGGATATTAAGGTGTCTCCAGAGTTGTCGCGGGACAGTGGGACAAAAGGCCTCAAAGCAGGACTGTCGCACTTTTGGGCATTGATTTACCCTCCTCTCAACAATTTAAATATGGAAAATAAATAGCTTATACTTTTGGTCTGCTGGTGTGGCATTGGGTTATGTAAACTGACCAGCTCCAAAAACGACGACTATTATCTTAATAAAATCGACTGTTAACCCAAAAGCTATAATTGGTAGAACGCAGCTCACCTGTGCTTCTCCTCTATTTCTTGCAGTGCAGGGTAGAAGCGATAGAAGGGCTCAACAGATTGTCCTCCTTTCAATTTTATTCCTCCAGGACCACACAAAAAAAAATGGTCTAACAGCCACTCTGTCCCATGGCTCTCTTAGTGTGTCACTGACACTCCCCAGATAATGAGCAATGATGGTGGAAGAACCCACTAAATGGCGGACAATGGACACAACTGCTCAGGACCCAATCCTCGACCCAAAAGTCTGAAATCTAAGGGCTACCCCGGTGTTTCCTAGAGTCCCCATTAAGGGAGGATAGATTTGCTTTAAGGGTAACCCCAGGTTGTGCTTCAGGGAGCAAAGGGCCTGAGCAGACAGAAATGGTCACCTGGTCAGTTGTAAGAGAGGCAAATGAGGAGACTGAAGCCAGGGTCAGTGGCCTGGTGTGGGGTCAGTGGTAAGAGAGTCAGACGAGGAGACAGAAGCCCAGGATCAGGGGTCTGGTGTAGGGTTGGTAGTAGGAGAGGCAGATGAGGAGACTGAAGCCCAGGGTCAGGGGTCTGGTGTGGGGTCGGTGGTAGGAGAGGCAGATGAGGAGACTGAAGCCCAGGGTCAGGGGTCTGGTGTGGGGTCTGTGGTAGGAGAGGCAGATGAGGAGACTGAAGCCCAGGGTCAGGGGTCTGGTGTGGGGTCAGTGGTAGGAGAGGCAGATGAGGAGACTGAAGCCCAGGGTCAGGGGTCTGGTGTGGGGTCGGTGGTAGGAGAGGCAGATGAGGAGACTGAAGCCCAGGGTCAGGGGTCTGGTGTGGGGTCAGTGGTAGGAGAGGCAGACGAGGAGACAGAAGCTCAGAGTCAGGGGTCTGGTGTGGGGTCAGTGGTAGGAGAGGCAGACGAAAAGACAGAAGCCCAGGGTCAGGGGTCTGGTGTGGGGTCAGTGGTAGGAGAGGCAGATGAGGAGACTGAAGCCCAGGGTCAGGGGTCTGGTGTGGGGTCGGTGGTAGGAGAGACAGATGAGGAGACTGAAGCCCAGGGTCAGGGGTCTGGTGTGGGGTCGGTGGTAGGAGAGGCAGATGAGGAGACTGAAGCCCAGGGTCAGGGGTCTGGTGTGGGGTCTGTGGTAGGAGAGACAGATGAGGAGACAGAAGCTCAGAGTCAGGGGTCTGGTGTGGGGTCAGTGGTAGGAGAGGCAGACAAGGAGACAGAAGCCCAGGGTCAGGGGTCTGGTGTGCGGTCGGTGGTAGGAGAGGCAGATGAGGAGACTGAAGTCCAGGGTCAGGGGTCTGGTGTGGGGTCAGTGGTAGGAGAGGCAGACGAAGAGACAGAAGCCCAGGGTCAGGGGTCTGGTGTGCGGTCGGTGGTAGGAGAGGCAGATGAGGAGACTGAAGTCCAGGGTCAGGGGTCTGGTGTGGGGTCTGTGGTAGGAGAGGCAGACAAGGAGACAGAAGCTCAGAGTCAGGGGTCTGGTGTGGGGTCAGTGGTAGGAGAGGCAGACAAGGAGACTGAAACCCAGGGTCAGGGGGGCTGATGTGGGGTCGGTGGTAGGAGAGGCAGATGAGGAGACTGAAGTCCAGGGTCAGGGGTCTGGTGTGGGGTCGGTGGTAGGAGAGGCAGATGAGGAGACTGAAGCCCAGGGTCAGGGGTCTGGTGTGGGGTCGGTGGTAGGATAGGCTGATGAGGAGACTGAAGTCCAGGGTCAGGGGTCTGGTGTGAGGTCTGTGGTAGGAGAGGCAGACGAGGAGACAGAAGCTCAGAGTCAGGGGTCTGGTGTGGGGTCAGTGGTAGGAGAGGCAGACAAGGAGACAGAAGCCCAGGGTCAGGGGTCTGGTGCGGGGTTCGATTGGAATAGCTGAGGTCATGCACAGATTAAGTACATTTCATTAAATGGGGTGTCTGAGTAATGAAATCCTAAAATTAGGTAAATTTTGTACATGGCGGATATAACACAGGGAGTCACAAGTTTGCCATTCAATCTTGGAGTTGTTCAGCTGCAACCACAGGACACCAAGAACGACAGAAAAATGAAGGGAGACGTCAAACCTTAGCCATTTCTTGTGCCGGTATTTTGTAAGTCATATAGAGAAGAGCAGTCTTCGTGGTAATTTCCTTTCAATGAAGAACCGTTCGCCTGGCATATGGTCAAGGGTAACTCATGGGCTACTTAAGGGACTGCATGATGTTTCACATATCCCGAGTCAATGAAGCAGCACCAGAGTCTATAATGGCAGAGACAGAGACTTCAAGTAGGCCTTCGAGAAAGCTACAATGAAAGAGGCAACCATAGATAACTGGGGAGATTGGACCGGGGGAGCCCTGCTATGGCCCTCTGCACTTTCTTCATCAAGTTTATAAAACCTATGTGGGCAATATTATGGCTACTTTGGCCTTCTGTCTTGGCCTGGGTGGGCGGTGGGCTAAAATTTGGAATGGGGAAGCACCGCCAGGGCCCTCCACACTCATCCTGTGTTCATGAAACAATGCAGACAGAGCTATAGTAGAACATGTCGATACCTTCCGTATGTTTTCCAGGTAACTGTAGGATAAGACTAATAGATGTATGAGCCCCACCGGTCAAAATGAGGAATCCATCCCAGTAGTGTGACCAGCACCAAGAGGAGAACCCAATATATTTTGGGTGGGCTTGTGGGGTGAGTTAAAATATGTCCCCTGGATGAGGCCAAATTTGTGAGCGTGGTATTTCCTGGATCTGGGAGCAGGACAGGGGGAGCAAAAGGCAGTCACAATTCAAAATGTTTCAATAAAAACTTCTTTATTGGGCAGCTTCACATCCGGACACAAGCCTGGCTGGATGTTTCTTGATACCGGGTGTATAACTGACCCCTCCTCCTGCCATCCAGAATATTATATTATTGGTAGAGATGGGCGAACCTGAACTGAAAAGTTTGGGTTCGTACTGGACTTTGCCAATTTGGATTCCCAAACCCGAACCTCGGACTTCAGCCAGAACTCTGTGTTTGATTTCAGTGTCCGGCCAAACGGAAGAGCTGATTTTATTCCTACTAGGAGAAGGAGCAACAAATTTTGTGGGAGTTTTTTCAGTTCGGGTGTATAAGTGACTTCTCCTCCTTTCATGTTGCTGACATGTTTATATGGATTTTTATTATTACACAATTTTGCAATGCCATTCCTCCCAAATGTCCCTCTTTGAAGTCCATGTCCCCTGTCCCTCGTTGTTCCCTTTTGTCCCTCTTTGAGGTGTAACATGCAGATCTGCAGCAATAAATGATTCATTTCCTATTCCAAGTGTTTCTTTTGTTGTATTTGTTACATCCTATCTACTATTCATCCCTCAATGAGGGGCTGTGGCTTCATCCATCCCTCAATGAGGGGGCGTGGCTTCATCCATCCCTCAATGAGGGGGCGTGGCTTCATTTACATATAGTACCTCTTTCAGGTGTAACATGCATATCTGCAGCAATAAATAATGTATTTGCCTATTCAAAGTGTTTCTATTGTTGTAACTGTTACATCCTATCTCCTATCCATCAATCAATGAGGGGTGTGGCTTCATCCATTCCTCAATGAGGGTGTGTGGCTTCATCTATCCCTCAATGAGAGAGTGTGGCTTCATCTATCCCTCAATGAGAGAGTGTGGCTTCATCCATCCCTCAATGAGAGAGCGTGGCTTCATCTATCCCTCAATGAGAGAGCGTGGCTTCATCTATCCCTCAATGAGAGAGCGTGGCTTCATCTATCCCTCAATGAGATAGTGTGGCTTCATCTATCCCTCAATGAGAGAGTGTGGCTTCATCTATCCCTCAATGAGAGAGCGTGGCTTCATCTATCCCTCAATAAGATGGCGTGGCTTCATCTATCCCTCAATGAGAGAGTGTGGCTTCATCTATCCCTCAATGAGAGAGCGTGGCTTCATCTATCCCTCAATGAGAGAGCGTGGCTTCATCTATCCCTCAATGAGAGAGTGTGGCTTCATCTATCCCTCAATGAGAGACTGTGGCTTCATCTATCCCTCAATGAGAGAGCGTGGCTTCATCTATCCCTCAATGAGAGAGTGTGGCTTCATCTATCCCTCAATGAGAGAGTGTGGCTTCATCTATCCCTCAATGAGAGAGCGTGGCTTCATCTATCCCTCAATGAGAGAGTGTGGCTTCATCTATCCCTCAATGAGAGACTGTGGCTTCATCCATCCCTCAATGAGAGAGTGTGGCCTCATCTATCCCTCAATGAGAGGGTGTGGCTTCATCTATCCCTCAATGAGAGGGTGTGGCTTCATATATACCTCAATGAGAGAGCGTGGCCTCATCTATCCCTCAATGAGAGAGTGTGGCTTCATCTATCCCTCAATGAGAGAGTTTGGCTTCACCTATCCCTCAATGAGAGAGCGTGGCTTCATCTATCCCTCAATGAGAGAGTGTGGCTTCATCTATCCCTCAATGAGAGGGCGTGGCTTCATATATACCTCAATGAGAGAGTGTGGCTTCATCTATCCCTCAATGAGAGAGTGTGGCTTCATCTATCCCTCAATGAGAGAGTGTGGCTTCATCCATCCCTCAATGAGAGAGCGTGGCTTCATCTATCCCTCAATGAGAGAGCGTGGCTTCATCTATCCCTCAATGAGATAGTGTGGCTTCATCTATCCCTCAATGAGAGAGTGTGGCTTCATCTATCCCTCAATGAGAGAGCGTGGCTTCATCTATCCCTCAATGAGAGAGCGTGGCTTCATCCATCCCTCAATGAGAGAGCGTGGCTTCATCCATCCCTCAATGAGAGAGTGTGGCTTCATCCATCCCTCAATGAGGGGCCGTGGCTTCATCCATCCCCCAATGAGGGGCTTGGCTTCGTCCATCCCTCAATGAGGAGGTGTGGCTTAATTTATATACTGTCTATGACCTCTATGAGGTGTAACATGCAGATCTGACCCTACTTACCTTTCGGGTGACGCTGCGGCCTGCTGCGGCAACATCCGACTGCTTTGGGGCCCGATCACTTCCTCCCCGCTGGCTCAGGCATCTGTAAATGACTGCACTGCTCAGTGAAGTCTCGCAGGATTTCGGGCGGCTCCACTGCATACTATTAATGGGCACAGCACAGGCACCAGTTCGAGGGCCTGATGGGATGCAAGATGGCGCTGCTCATTTGAAGGTCGAGGGACTGAGAAGATGGATCCCCCGGAGAGTATTTAGTGCCCAAAGGTAAAACTGGTGGAGGGGGGCAGCAGATCGGTGTGAGGTCTGGGGCAGCTTTTAACCTCCCCCGATGTTCATCTTTAAATTCCAGCATATAACTATGCTATCTCATGGAGCTTTTTGAGGATTCGGGTCCGCCTCAAATATCTGCTTTTCTGGACCTGCATTGGTCACTCGTTAATTCTGTTTTGTGAATCTCTATTTTTTTTCCTTAGACACCTTAAACTGGAACAACTCCCGGTGTCGCTCCCGCAGACAGATAATCAAAACAAGCTTGGGGGGGCTCCCAGAATGCTGGAACCCCCCACACATAACCCCCTAGAACAGGGGCACTCAACCACTTCTTGCAAAGGTCCATTTAAAGGCATCTGTTGAGAGTTGAAGGTCCGGCAGGAGGGCTGTCACGGGAGATGGTTAGTTAGAAATCAGAGCACTGGGGGAGGGGCTATAGAATCCCCAGTCAAAACTTAAAAAAGGCAGCTTGCCCCCAACCAAATCCTACTGGGCGCTAGTAAAAAACAGGAGCTCTGTTTTTTGCTCACACTGCTTTAACCCCCCCCCCCTTGCATTCTGTGGAGGCCATGTACAGGGGTGGATTAGGATTGGGTGGGGTAAAGAGACTGAGAAACAAAGTTTGTGTGTGCCTTGCTGTGCTGCCTTTTCAGGATAGTTGAGTTATAATTACTTATAAGTAGTGTAAACTTATAGTTTGTGTAGTGCACCAATGCCATCTGGTGGCAGAAGTTGGTAAGAGCTTTTATTAAGTACATTTCTCAGACAGGAAATGACCTTTGTTCCAGAAAATTCCTCAGCCATGTTAGATTCTTTATGGATGCAGCAGGTTCCCTTGCCGTGAGGTTTGGGACATACTCACCTGTAAGTGCCTTTCTGTTGTGTCATTGTCATTTATGCTGGACTAGTGATTCCACGTGTAACTGATATGCTGTTATTGTATTGTATTGCAGTTTCACATACAAATAAGAAATTACACTAATAATTAAGTATAAAGTTGGATTCCTTTGGTGAACAATACAAGTGTGGGCTTCTGTTTACTAAAATCTCCAACAAGTGTTTAGCGGTCCGTTTAGAATCACACACAGTCAGTGTTTTCAGAGCAGAACAGTTGCAATACCAGCACTGCATTACCAATCAAAGGGGGCAGCTCTGAGCACAGCAACACAGAAGCAGTGCTGTCAGGGCAGGGGTCCGGAAATCTGGCGCCGAGGTCCGCATTCGTATCCCGGTCCACCAGTTGAGTATTGCTGCCCTAGAACGTCCAATATCTGTCACTACGAGCCAGTGCTGGGAACTGAGTCCCGTGATTGGCTAGCAGATGGTCACATAGGGAGGCCTTCCGGTGGCCAGCGCAGAAGATGCGACCTAGCCCACATGCGTGCCGGTGGCCAATCGAGGGACCCCTTTAATGGTGCAGGCTCGTAGTGAAGTTAAGGATATTGGGCGTTCTGGGGGGTTATGTGCGGGGGGGGGGGCTCCAGCATTCTGGATGCCCCCCAAGCTTGTTTTGATTAGCTGTCTGCAGGACCAACACCCCTTAAAGGAAAAATGGGTGTTGGTCCAGTTTAAGTCAAGTCTCACAAGAGTGAGCTATACAAGAAGGAGTCTCACGAGTGTCATCATTGGGGTACAGGACAGACCACAGCTCACCCGCGACGTGGAAGACCCTGCACCTCTACACACAGGACTGCTTACTGTAAGTGAACCCAGAAATGGTGGCAAAAAGACCAAGTTCCATATGCTCTCTGGAAACTCCACATAATCCCTCATCCATCCCTTCCTCACACCAGAAACCACTAAAATTCTAATGCACTCCCTGATCATCTCCCGACTAATCTACTGCAATATCATCCTCTGTGGTCTACACCTCTCCAATCTATTCTCGCCTCATCCACCTCTCCTCTCAATTTTCCAGTCCTGCCCCTATCTGTCAATCCCTACTCTGGCTGCCAATATCTGAAAGCATTCAGTTCAAACTCCTAACCCCAACCTACAAACCCCTCTACAGCCACTCCCCTTCCAATATTTTATTGCTAATCCAAAGATACCAATCCAGATACCATTCTGCCTGCCACTGCCTCCTTTCCTCAACCCTGATCAACTCCTCCCACTCTCGTGTCCAGGGCTTCACACGCTCTGCTCGGCTACTATGAATCGACCCCACCATTCACACTTTGACACCCTTAAAATTTTTAAAAACACATTCAACGCCCATCTATTTATAAAAGTTTTCATCTGGCCTAACCAAACTACCTTGAAGTAGTGACCTCTGACCACCTGCTACCATGTTTAGTACATGGCCCAACTACTCATCTACACCCTCATCCTATAGATCAGGGGTGGCAAACTCATTTTCAACGAGGGCCACATCAGCATTCTGGTTGTCTTCCAAGGGCTGGTTAATAATGACCATTATAATGTATGGTTACAGACACCAAAATATTTTGCCCAGGACATATCCAGACCCTGAATATATTGCCCAGTACAGATCCAGACACTGAATTATTTTGCCCAGGGCAGATCCAGACTCAGAGCTATTTTGTCAAGAACAGATCCAGAATCTGAATTTTTTTGCCCAGGACAGATGCAGGCTCTGAATTATATTGCCCAGGGCAGATCCAGACTATGAATTGTTTTACCCAGGGAAGATCCAGGCCCTACATTGTTTTGCCTAGGACAGATACAGGCACTGATTTATTTTGCCCAGGACAGATCCAGACTCTGAATTATATCGCCCAGGGCAGATCCAGACTTTGAATTGTTTTGTACAGGACAGATCTAGACTCAAAATTATTTTGCCAGGGACAGATCCAGGCTCTGAATTATTTTGCCCGGGACAGATTTAGACTCTAAATTATATTGCCCGGGACAGATCCAGGCTCTGAATTGCTTTGCCCGGGACATATCCAGAATTATATTGCCCATGGCAGATCCAGACTCTGAATTATATTGCCCGGGACAGATCTAGACTCTGAATTATATTGTCCAGGGCAGATCCAGACTCTGAATTATATTGCCCGGGACAGATCTAGACTCTGAATTATATTGTCCAGGGCAGATCCAGACTCTGAATTATATTGCCCGGGACAGATCTAGACTCTGAATTATATTGTCCAGGGCAGATCCAGGCTCTGAATTTTTTTCCCAGGACAGATCCAGACTCTGAATTATATTGGCCAGGGCAGATTCAGACTCAAAACTATTTTGTCAAGAACTGATCCAGAATCTGAATTATTTTGCCCAGGACAGATGCAGGCTCTGAATTATATTGCCCAGTGCAGATCCAGACTCTGAATTGTTTTGCTAGGGCAGTTCCAGGCACTGAACTGTTTTGTACAGGACAGATCTAGACTCTGAATTGTTTTGGCCAAGACAGATGCAGACTCTAAATTATTTTGCCTGGGACAGATCCAGGCTCTGAATTGTTTTGCCCAGGACAGATCCAGAATTATATTGCCCATGGCAGATCTAGACTCTGAATTATATTGTCCAGGGCAGATCTAGACTCTGAATTGTTTGGCCAAGGACAGATCCAGACTCTGAATTATTTTTCCCTGGGCAGATCCAGATTCTGAATTATATTGCCCAGGGCAGATCCAGACTCTGAATTATATTGTTCAGGGCAGATCCAGACTATGAATTATTTTGCCCAGGACAGATCCAGGCTCTGAATTGTTTTGCCAAGGACAGATCTGGACTCTGAATTATATTAGCCAGGGCAGATCCAGACTCAGAACTATTTTGTCAAGAACAGATCCAGAATCTGAATTATTTTGCCCAGGACAGATGCAGGCTCTGAATTATATTGCCCAGGGCAGATCCAGACTCTGAATTATATTGCCCAGGGCAGATCCAGACTCTGAATTGTTTTGCCAGGGCAGTTCCAAGCACTGAACTGTTTTGTACAGGACAGATGCAGACTCTAAATTATTTTGCCGGGACAGATCCAGGCTCTGAATTATTTTGCCCGGGACAGATCTAGACTCTAAATTATATTGCCCGGGACAGATCCAAGCTCTGAATTGTTTTGCCAAGGACAGATCCAGAATTATATTGCCCTGGGCAGATCCAGACTCTGAATTATATTGTCTAGGGCAGATCCAGACTCTGAATTGTTTGGCCAAGGACAGATCTAGACTCTGAATAATTTTGCCCTGGGAAGATCCAGATTCAGAATTATATTGCCCAGGACAGATCTAGACTCTGAATTATTTTGCCCAGGATAGATCCAGACTCTGAATTATTTTGCCCTGGGCAGATCCAGATTCTGAAGTATGTTGCCCTGGGCAGATCCAGACTCTGAATTATATTGTTCAGGGAAGATCCAGACTCTGAATTATATTTCCCAGGGCAGATCCAGACTCTGAATTGTTTTGCCAGGGCAGTTCCAGGCACTGAACTGTTTTGTACAGG
This sequence comes from Gastrophryne carolinensis, assembly GCA_027917425.1. Taxonomy (NCBI): domain Eukaryota; kingdom Metazoa; phylum Chordata; class Amphibia; order Anura; family Microhylidae; genus Gastrophryne; species Gastrophryne carolinensis. The sequence continues at coordinate 3,536,910 of CM051234.1, forward strand.
ACAGATCTAGGCTCTGAATTGTTTTGCCCAGGACAGATGCAGACTCTAAATTATTTTGCCCGGGACAGATACAGGCTCTGAATTTTTTTCACAGGACAGATCAAGGCTCTGAATTGTTTTGCCAAGGGCAGATTCAGACACTGAATTGTTTTCCCCAGGACATATCCAGGCTCTGAATTATTTTGCCCGGGACAGATCTAGACTCTAAACTATTTTGCCAAGGACATATCCAGATTCTGAATTATATTGCCCAGGAACGATCTAGACTCTGAACTATTTTTCCATGATAGATCCAGACTCTGAATTATTTTGCCCAGGAAAGATCTAGACTCTAAACTATTTTGCCCAGGACAGATCCAGATTCTGAATTATATTTCCCTGGGCAGATCCAGACTCTGAATTATATTGTCCAGGGCAGTTCCATGGCACTGAACTGTGTTGTACAGGACAGATCTAGAATTATTTTGCCCAGGAGAGATCTAGGCTCTAAATGGTTTTGCCCTGGACAGATCAAGGCCCTGAATTGTTTTGCCAAGGGCAGATTCAGACACTGAATTGTTTTCCCCAGGACATATCCAGGCTCTGAATTATTTTGCCCGGGACAGATCTAGACTCTAAACTATTTTGCCAAGGACATATCCAGATTCTGAATTATATTGCCCAGGAAAGATCTAGACTCTGAACTATTTTTCCATGATAGATCCAGACTCTGAATTATTTTGCCCAGGAAAGATCTAGACTCTAAACTATTTTGCCCAGGACAGATCCAGATTCTGAATTATATTTCCCTGGGCAGATCCAGACTCTGAATTATATTGTCCAGGGCAGTTCCATGGCACTGAACTGTGTTGTACAGGACAGATCTAGAATTATTTTGCCCAGGAGAGATCTAGGCTCTAAATGGTTTTGCCCTGGACAGATCAAGGCCCTGAATTGTTTTGCCAAGGGCAGATTCAGACACTGAATTGTTTTCCCCAGGATATATCCAGGCTCTGAATTATTTTGCCCAGGACAGATCCAGATTCTGAATTATTTTGCCCAGGAAAAATCTAGACTCTGAGCTATTTTGTCCAGGATAGATCCAGACTCTGAATTATTTTGCCCAGGAAAGATCTAGACTCTAAACTATTTTGCCCAGGACAGATCCAGATTCTGAATTATTTTGCCCAGGACAGATCCAGGCTCTGAATTATTTTGCCAAGGACAGATCTGGACTCTGAATTATATTGGCCAGGGCAGATCCAGACTCTGAACTATATTTCAAGGGCAGATCCAGACTATTTTGCCAAGGACAGATCTGGACTCTGAATTATTTTGCCCAGGACAGATTCAGACTCTGAATAATTTTGCCCAGCACATATCCAGATTATGAATTATTTTGCCCAGGGCTCTAAATTATTTTGCCTAGGACAGATCCAGACTCTAAATTATTTTGCCTAGGACAGATTGTGACAGACACTCTGTCTTTTGGATGTCATCACTATTCAGTTGCCCACCGGGTCATTCACTGGCCTTGTCTTAATTAGGTCATTGTATTTTGATACTGTTACAGGCAATGTCATTGTATTTTGACTGCCATTGTGTATTGTTGATTACGTCACAGTCAATGGCATTGTCCTGATTGATTATAATTATATTACAGCCTGCTATTGTTCTACTGATTGCGTCACCGGCAGAGTTGAGGGATTGTTTGCCCTGCTGCTATTGGTCGGTGTGTGTGTCATGCAATAGAGACTTGTGTATATAAGGCCCAGTGTGGCACTAATAAAGGACACTTCACCTTCACCCTCAATACTGAAGTTCTGTCTCTTATTGGGGGAAACGCTATATTACAATGCACTAGCCCTTGTAAGGGCTGTTCCTGTTTCCTCACGGACGACTCTGGAATTCCAGCAGCACCTCTCACCATTGGGAAAAGGACGTCTCGGGTGGTGAAGCCCTCCGGCGATAAAGGTTATCGCTACAATTGGTGGCAAGCGGTCGGATGGTCCTTTGTACCCAGAGAGAGTGCTACCCTGATGGAGAGTCAGTAGGACAAGTTGAAAAGGCTGACCTGGAGGATCTACTCGTGAGCCGGGGAAGGTCAGCTAGCAACCGCCCACGTCAGGAACTGATAGCCGAGCTGATCAAAATGGATCGTGCAGCAGTGAGGACCGAAACCAATACAGAGATCGATGAAGACGCTGCTCTCGTTCAAGCGGTTCGGAACAGATTGTCGGTCTATGGCCGAATCCATCACAAGAACTGATCGACCAAGTCTTCGCCGCAGCGGAGGCAGAGGCCAGTAAGCGAAGGGAAGATCGGCGACTTTCAACCCAGCAGCCTCTCAGCCTCAGTTACACTGGGGGGAGAAAGATTCCATTTGCAGCATTTAAGTCCATCCAGGAAAGTGACAATGAGTGATGGATTTTTGGCCAATTTTGAACGGCAGTGCGCTTTACACCGGGTACCCACGGAGGAATGGGTCACCATATTATCAGGGAAACTATCGGGGAAAGCTTCCGATGCTTTCCGGGCCATCCCTGATGCGGACTTACCACACTACCATCTGGTAAAGGAGGCTTTGTTAGCCCGGCACGCTGTCACCCCGGAAGCCTACAGTTGTTTTTACTAGAACATTTTCTCAATGCCTTGCAACCAGAGCTAAGAGAGTGTGTACAAGACCAGCACCCTGTGAGTACATGTGTGTGTACAAGACCAGCACCCTGTGAGTACAACTGTATGTGTGTGTGTGTGTGTGGGTATAATCTTCACCCTCAATACTGAGTTCTGTCTCTTATTGGGGGGAAAATACAAGACCAGCACCCTGTGAGTACAACTGTATGTGTGTGTGTGTGTGTATACAGGCCCGGTAGACAAAACGGTAATGCAGATGGATTATCCCGGCAAACAGAACTCTGCCCCTAACAAGAGTCCGGACAGCCCCACGTTAACCCGAACAGGGTCAATCCGGGTCTGCCGGGTGTTCCACAAAAAGGGGGCATTGTGACAGAGGCTCTGTCTTTTGGATGTCATCACTATTCAGTTGCCCACCGGGTCATTCATTGGCCTTTTCTTAATTAGGTCATTGTATTTTGATACTGTTACAGGCAATGTCATTGTATTTTGACTGCCATTGTGTATTGTTGATTACGTCACAGTCAATGGCATTGTCCTGATTGATTATAATTATATTACGGCCTGCTATTGTTCTACTGATTGCGTCACCGGCAGAGTTGAGGGATTGTTTGCCCTGCTGCTATTGGTCGGTGTGTGTGTCATGCAATAGAGACTTGTGTATATAAGGCCCAGTGTGGCACTAATAAAGGACACTTCACCTTCACCCTCAATACTGAGTTCTGTCTCTTATTGGGGGAAACGCTATATTACAATTCACTAGCCCTTGTAAGGGCTGTTCCTGTTTCCTCACGGACGACTCTGGAATTCCAGCAGCACCTCTTACGATTGGGAAAAGGACGTCTCGGGCGGTGAAGCCCTCCGGCGATAAGGGTTATCGCTACACAGATCCAGACTTTGAACTATTTTGCCCACCTGGCAATAGCTAGCAAAACCCCCTGCTGCACCCTCTACTGTAGCAGTGAGTTGGAAGCATTAGATCCCCCTCTTGTATGATGAGAGCTAGTTGCACAGTCACAAACACTACTCTCTTCTCCTCCAGAATGTTGAAAAGGCTGCAACATCTGATTTTATAGGCATTGCATCTGGGGACAGGATTGGAGGAGGTACTACTCTCTCTTCCTGGCACCTGTCAGAGGCCCCCCTAAAAAGGCTTGGAGGGGCCGCGTCTGCTCCTGGGCCTGGAGATTGACATATGTGCTTTAGATTGTAAGCTCACAAGGACAGGGCTTGTTTTCCTTATGTTCCTATGTGTTTTGTTGCATTTGATAATACTGTGTTTATTATCTGCATTTATTGTCACATCTGTTATATACGACTCACAATGCTCTGTGTATTATAAGTATGTTACTTGCCCCGCCCTTCTGTGATTTATACTGTGTACTGTATATCATCATGGAATACGATGGCACATTATAAACAAACAATAATAATAATGTGTTTCTCTGGCTGGGTAGCTTCACATGCCTAAGGCCACCACGCGCAGTCCCAGCCAATTGGCCGGGGTGGTGTAATACACACTGCCACCAGGGATATAAAAGGAGGAGTCTCACAAGTGTCGTCATTGGGGTACACGACAGACAGCATCTCACCCACAACATGGAAGACCAGGCACCTCTACACACAGGACTGCTTACTGTAAGTGTGCCCAGAAATGTTTTCAAAAAGACCAAGTTCCATATGGTCTCTGGAAACTCTTCATAATCCCACATCCATCCCTTCCTCACACCCAAAACCACTAAAATTCTAGTTCACGCCCTGATCGTCTCCTGACTAGACTACTGCAACCCTGTCCTCTGTGGTCTACTGGCTAACAGACTGACCCCCTCCAATATATTCTCAACTGCTGCTCGTCTTATCCACCTCTCCTATCGCTTTTCCAGTGCCGCTCCCTCACTGTCAATCCCTACTCTGACTCTTACAATATCTGAAAGCATTCAGTTCAATCTCCTAATCCAAACCTACAAACCCCTCTACAGCCACACCCCTTCCAATATTTCATCGCTAGTCCAAAAATACCAACATAGACACCATTCTGCCTACCACCGTCTCCTTTCCTCAACCCTGATTAACTCCTCCCACTCTCGTGCACATTTTTGATAGTGGTGTGCCTGTCTCAGCAGTACTGTTTGGCAGTCCTCCCTGATGAAGGGGGATAATACACCCCGAAACGTTGCAATATATGGACTGCACTACTTCACTACTGTTTATATATGTAATAGGATTGTGCCACACTGGTTATATATTATTTGGATTATTTTTCCTGCTGTATGATGTTTTCAAGTTTTTGAAATATTATAATGTAGTGCCGGTTTCTTGTGATCTACCAGACTCTGGAGTGGAGTGATGGAAAACAATTCTTTGGAGTTCATCATCTTTGCAGAGTCAGCACCATCACCATCTATGTTAATACCTGAAGAACATTGGGAAAGTGGACCAGCCATGAAGTTTGGACTAGTGGACTGTCTTATGGCTCCTTAGGTTCGTTATTTCCCGTGACGTAGAATCTCACCACTGCGGTAATAGCGATGTATCTGCTCTGCGAATAGAACTGCATGAAGATTTTTTTCAACGCTTGCTTCACGTCTTGGTTCCTCAGGCTGTAAATGAAAGGGTTCAGCATAGGCGTCACCACAGCGTAAGCGATGCTAACAATGCGATCATATTGGGGAGAGTAGTTCGAAGGGGAGCGGAAATAGATAAAAATGATGGTGAGATAGAAGAGAGAAATCACCATGAGATGCGAAGTGCAGGAGGAGAAGGCCTTGCTTCGACTGGCCGTGGTCTTCAGCTTCATTATGGCTCGAGCAATCAGCACGTAGGAAAGAATTATCAGGAGGAAAGGGACAATAATAGCCGTAGAACCTTCTGTGTATATCAGGAGCTCTGCGAGGGCCGTGCTGGAGCAGGAGAGCTTGATGAGCGCGGTCATGTCACAGAAGAAGTGGTGAATTAATCTGGTGTTGCAAAACTTTAATCGGGAAATTGTCACATTGTGCAACAACGAGTGTAGGGAAGCCGTCACCCAACAACCAACTGTCAACATGACTAGAACCTTCTTATTCATTACTGATGTGTAGCGTAAGGGGTTACAAATGGCTAAATAACGATCAAAGGCCATGACGGCCAAAAGAAAAATCTCAGAGACACCCAAAGACACAAAAAAATACATTTGAAAGAAGCAACCGAGGAAAGAGATGGAGGTTGCACCATGAAGGATGCTGGATAGTAGCTTGGGTACTGTCACTGTAGAGAAAGAGATGTCCAGCACTGACAAGTTCCCCAAGAAAAAGTACATGGGCGTGTGCAACTGCGGAGAACATTTTATAGCACTCAGTAGAAGCAAGTTACTTATCCATGTAAGAGCGTATACCACCAGAATGATAGAGAGCAGGGCAATACGGTTGTAGTCAAAGTCCGAAAAACCCAAGATAATGAAACTGGAGGTCATGTTGGTAGTTTCCATGTGGGACTACCTAGAAATCAGCAAAGTCAGTTAATATCGCCTTTCTCATCAGGCACCTGTTAGATCCAAGAATTTACCTTCAGAGTATCCAAACATCATTGCGGAAACACAGATTGACACGCTTAGGGGCCCGCGCCTCATATGCACATATTGCAGCTCGCTATGGTCAGCGAAGCTTAAGGTCCAGTTAAGGGTTAACTCAGAGGTTCTGTCTGGGGTACTGATAATTCTACAGCCTTGTCAATTACCAGCTAAAAGGATCTCAAGTACCACTGGTTGTGAACCCCTGGTCCAGCCAATAAAACAAACAAAAGTCAGTTGTAAAAGGAGTCAGTTGTACCAATGCAACCAATATAGACACCAAATTTGAAGGTAATCTGCACATTCATTAAGACACTGACTCCTCTATTGTCACTGGAGTTGGGTGAATCGACGAATTGCTGAATTTCTCCAAGAAATTTGGGTTTGTCTGAAAACAAAGAACAAAACAAAAATGAAACCAGACACTTCCAGCGACCAAGCCATTGTAGGTGCCATACTATTTGAAATAGGCTTTACCATGTTCCGCCTTAAATAGTAAATGCAAGGGTCCCATTCCATTTGGAGTCCTCCTGTACCTCACCAGACAGCGTTCCCTCTTCAGGTCTGCTGGTTCGGGAGCTCCTTGGTGGGGCAATAGCCTTCTGATGCCTCAGCGGGGGACAAGAGTAGGAGGTTTTCAGAAGTCTAGTTCTTTTTATAACAGTTAGTGAACTGGTAATTGGTCCAAGGGCCACAGGGTAGTGGGAGCCGGAGTTATTGCATTTGGCGTACCGAATGCCGGATACTGGGGACTATCTGGGAGAAGGGCTTCTGAACTGGAAAAAAGAGGCAGAGGAACAAAACTTAGGCCAGACCAAGTGTCTTGATACTTGACTAATCCTTTAATACAGGTAAATAAAATGATGTATCCCTGTGTCCAAACAGCAGGTAGATGAAGAAATGATGTGGTGTTTTGAACCACGTAAGGTTCTTAATCAAAGTTCATGCAGACACATGCACAAGGCATGCTTGGGCTGGACTGCCTTTTGGCACACCTTCCAACCTCGGGATTATCCTGCCATCCTGACCATAGAGAACCCTTTTGTTTTGTACTGTTTATTAGCATTGGACCTCTTGTTTTATATTTTTGGACTTCAGAAACGAAACTGCCTGGAAGATGAAAAACAATGGTGTGAGGGTCCTTAGCCAAAGCTCTATACTTGTAAGTACTGTACCGTCATGTCCATGCCTGGCACAGCAGGAGAGGAGCACATTGTCTGGCACAGCAGGAGAGGGGCACATTGTCTGGCACAGCAGGAGAGGGGCACATTGTCTGGCACAGCAGGGGAGGGGCACATTGTCTGGCACAGCAGGAGAGGGGCACATTGTCTGGCACAGCAGGAGAGGGGCGCATTGTCTGGCACAGCAGGAGAGGGGCACATTGTCTGGCACAGAAAGAGAGGGGCACATTGTCTGGCACAGCAGGAGAGGGGCACATTGTCTGGCACAGCAGGAGAGGGGCGCATTGTCTGCCACAGCAGGAGAGGGGCACATTGTCTGGCACAGCAGGAGAGGGGCACATTGCCTGGCACAGCAGGAGAGGGGCACATTGTCCGGCACAGCAGGAGAGGGGCACATTGTCTGGCACAGCAGGAGAGGGGCACATTGTCCGGCACAGCAGGAGAGGGGCACATTGCCTGGCACAGCAGGAGAGGGGCACATTGTCCGGCACAGCAGGAGAGGGGCGCATTGTCTGCCACAGCAGGAGAGGGGCACATTGTCTGGCACAGCAGGAGAGGGGCACATTATCTGGCACAGCAGGAGAGGGGCACATTGCCTGGCACAGCAGGAGAGGGGCACATTGTCCGGCACAGCAGGAGAGGGGCACATTGTCTGGCAAAGCAGGTGAGGGGCACATTGTCTGGCACAGCAGGAGAGGGGCACATTGTCTGGCACAGCAGGAGAGGGGCACATTGCCTGGCACAGCAGGAGAGGGGCACATTGTCTGGCACAGCAGGAGAGGGGCACATTGTCTGGCACAGCAGGAGAGGGGCACATTGTCTGGCACAGCAGGAGAGGGGCACATTGCCTGGCACAGCAGGAGAGGGGCGCATTGTCTGGCACAGCAGGAGAGGGGCACATTGCTTGGCACAGCAGGAGAGGGGCACATTGTCCGGCACAGCAGGAGAGGGGCACATTGTCTGGCAAAGCAGGTGAGGGGCACATTGTCTGGCACAGCAGGAGAGGGGCACATTGTCTGGCACAGCAGGAGAGGGGCACATTGTCTGGCACAGCAGGAGAGGGGCACATTGTCTGGCACAGCAGGGGAGGGGCACATTGTCTGGCACAGCAGGAGAGGGGCACATTGTCTGGCACAGCAGGAGAGGGGCACATTGTCTGGCACAGCAGGAGAGGGGCACATTGTCTTGCACAGCAGGAGAGGGGCACATTGTCTGGCACAGCAGGTGAGGGGCACATTGTCTGGCACAGCAGGAGAGGGGCACATTGCCTGGCACAGCAGGAGAGGGGCACATTGCCTGGCACAGCAGGAGAGGGGCACATTGTCCGGCACAGCAGGAGAGGGGCACATTGTCTGGCACAGCAGGTGAGGGGCACATTGTCTGGCACAGCAGGAGAGGGGCACATTGTCTGGCACAGCAGGAGAGGGGCACATTGTCTGGCACAGCAGGAGAGGGGCACATTGTCTGGCACAGCAGGGGAGGGGCACATTGTCTGGCACAGCAGGAGAGGGGCACATTGTCTGGCACAGCAGGAGAGGGGCACATTGTCTGGCACAGCAGGAGAGGGGCACATTGTCTGGCACAGCAGGGGAGGGGCACATTGTCTGGCACAGCAGGAGAGGGGCACATTGTCTGGCACAGCAGGTGAGGGGCACATTGTCTGGCACAGCAGGGGAGGGGCACATTGCCTGGCACAGCAGGAGAGGGGCACATTGCCTGGCACAGCAGGAGAGGGGCACATTGTCTGGCACAGCAGGGGAGGGGCACATTGCCTGGCACAGCAGGAGAGGGGCACATTGCCTGGCACAGCAGGAGAGGGGCACATTGTCTGGCACAGCAGGAGAGGGGCACATTGTCTGGCACAGCAGGTGAGGGGCACATTGTCTGGCACAGCAGGAGAGGGGCACATTGTCTGGCACAGCAGGGGAGGGGCACATTGTCTGGCACAGCAGGAGAGGGGCACATTGTCTGGCACAGCAGGTGAGGGGCACAGTGTCTGGCACAGCAGGAGAGGGGCACATTGTCTGGCACAGCAGGAGAGGGGCACATTGTCTGGCACAGCAGGAGAGGGGCACATTGCCTGGCACAGCAGGAGAGGGGCACATTGTCTGGCACAGCAGGTGAGGGGCACAGTGTCTGGCACAGCAGGTGAGGGGCACAGTGTCTGGCACAGCAGGAGAGGGGCACATTGTCTGGCACAGCAGGAGAGGGGCACATTGCCTGGCACAGCAGGAGAGGGGCACATTGTCTGGCACAGCAGGAGAGGGGCACAGTGTCTGGCACAGCAGGAGAGGGGCAAATTGTCTGGCACAGCAGGAGAGGGGCACATTGCCTGGCACAGCAGGAGAGGGGCACATTGTCTGGCACAGCAGGAGAGGGGCACATTGTCTGGCACAGCAGGGGAGGGGCACATTGTCTGGCACAGCAGGAGAGGGGCACATTGTCTGGCACAGCAGGAGAGGGGCACATTGTCTGGCACAGCAGGAGAGGGGCACATTGTCTTGCACAGCAGGAGAGGGGCACATTGTCTGGCACAGCAGGTGAGGGGCACATTGTCTGGCACAGCAGGAGAGGGGCACATTGCCTGGCACAGCAGGAGAGGGGCACATTGCCTGGCACAGCAGGAGAGGGGCACATTGTCCGGCACAGCAGGAGAGGGGCACATTGTCTGGCACAGCAGGTGAGGGGCACATTGTCTGGCACAGCAGGAGAGGGGCACATTGTCTGGCACAGCAGGAGAGGGGCACATTGTCTGGCACAGCAGGAGAGGGGCACATTGTCTGGCACAGCAGGGGAGGGGCACATTGTCTGGCACAGCAGGAGAGGGGCACATTGTCTGGCACAGCAGGAGAGGGGCACATTGTCTGGCACAGCAGGAGAGGGGCACATTGTCTGGCACAGCAGGGGAGGGGCACATTGTCTGGCACAGCAGGAGAGGGGCACATTGTCTGGCACAGCAGGTGAGGGGCACATTGTCTGGCACAGCAGGGGAGGGGCACATTGCCTGGCACAGCAGGAGAGGGGCACATTGCCTGGCACAGCAGGAGAGGGGCACATTGTCTGGCACAGCAGGGGAGGGGCACATTGCCTGGCACAGCAGGAGAGGGGCACATTGCCTGGCACAGCAGGAGAGGGGCACATTGTCTGGCACAGCAGGAGAGGGGCACATTGTCTGGCACAGCAGGTGAGGGGCACATTGTCTGGCACAGCAGGAGAGGGGCACATTGTCTGGCACAGCAGGGGAGGGGCACATTGTCTGGCACAGCAGGAGAGGGGCACATTGTCTGGCACAGCAGGTGAGGGGCACAGTGTCTGGCACAGCAGGAGAGGGGCACATTGTCTGGCACAGCAGGAGAGGGGCACATTGTCTGGCACAGCAGGAGAGGGGCACATTGCCTGGCACAGCAGGAGAGGGGCACATTGTCTGGCACAGCAGGTGAGGGGCACAGTGTCTGGCACAGCAGGTGAGGGGCACAGTGTCTGGCACAGCAGGAGAGGGGCACATTGTCTGGCACAGCAGGAGAGGGGCACATTGCCTGGCACAGCAGGAGAGGGGCACATTGTCTGGCACAGCAGGAGAGGGGCACAGTGTCTGGCACAGCAGGAGAGGGGCACATTGTCTGGCACAGCAGGAGAGGGGCACATTGTCTGGCAAAGCAGGAGAGGGGCACATTGTCTGGCACAGCAGGAGAGGGGCACATTGTCTGGCAAAGCAGGAGAGGGGCACATTGTCTGGCACAGCAGGTGAGGGGCACATTGTCTGGCACAGCAGGAGAGGGGCACATTGTCTGGCACAGCAGGAGAGGGGCACATTGCCTGGCACAGCAGGAGAGGGGCACATTGTCCGGCACAGCAGGAGAGGGGCACATTGTCTGGCAAAGCAGGAGAGGGGCACATTGTCTGGCACAGCAGGAGAGGGGCACATTGTCTGGCACAGCAGGAGAGGGGCACATTGTCTGGCACAGCAGGGGAGGGGCACATTGTCTGGCACAGCAGGGGAGGGGCACATTGTCTGGCACAGCAGGTGAGGGGCACATTGTCTGGCACAGCAGGGGAGGGGCACATTGCCTGGCACAGCAGGAGAGGGGCACATTGCCTGGCACAGCAGGAGAGGGGCACATTGTCTGGCACAGCAGGGGAGGGGCACATTGTCTGGCACAGCAGGAGAGGGGCACATTGTCTGGCACAGCAGGAGAGGGGCACATTGCCTGGCACAGCAGGAGAGGGGCACATTGTCTGGCACAGCAGGGGAGGGGCACATTGTCTGGCACAGCAGGAGAGGGGCACATTGTCTGGCACAGCAGGAGAGGAGCACATTGTCTGGCACAGCAGGAGAGGGGCACATTGCCTGGCACAGCAGGAGAGGGGCACATTGCCTGGCACAGCAGGAGAGGGGCACATTGCCTGGCACAGCAGGAGAGGGGCACATTGTCTGGCACAGCAGGGGAGGGGCACATTGTCTGGCACAGCAGGAGAGGGGCACATTGTCTGGCACAGCAGGAGAGGGGCACATTGTCTGGCACAGCAGGGGAGGGGCACATTGTCTGGCACAGCAGGAGAGGGGCACATTGTCTGGCACAGCAGGAGAGGGGCACATTGTCTGGCACAGCAGGAGAGGGGCACATTGCCTGGCACAGCAGGAGAGGGGCACATTGCCTGGCACAGCAGGAGAGGGGCACATTGTCTGGCACAGCAGGAGAGGGACACATTGTCTGGCACAGCAGGAGAGGGGCACATTGCCTGGCACAGCAGGAGAGGGGCACATTGCCTGGCACAGCAGGAGAGGGGCACATTGTCCGGCACAGCAGGAGAGGGGCACATTGTCTGGCAAAGCAGGTGAGGGGCACATTGTCTGGCACAGCAGGAGAGGGGCACATTGTCTGGCACAGCAGGAGAGGGGCACATTGTCTGGCACAGCAGGAGAGGGGCACATTGTCTGGCACAGCAGGGGAGGGGCACATTGTCTGGCACAGCAGGAGAGGGGCACATTGTCTGGCACAGCAGGAGAGGGGCACATTGTCTGGCACAGCAGGAGAGGGGCACATTGTCTGGCACAGCAGGGGAGGGGCACATTGTCTGGCACAGCAGGAGAGGGGCACATTGTCTGGCACAGCAGGAGAGGGGCACATTGTCTGGCACAGCAGGGGAGGGGCACATTGCCTGGCACAGCAGGAGAGGGGCACATTGCCTGGCACAGCAGGAGAGGGGCACATTGTCTGGCACAGCAGGAGAGGGGCACATTGTCTGGCACAGCAGGGGAGGGGCACATTGTCTGGCACAGCAGGAGAGGGGCACATTGTCTGGCACAGCAGGTGAGGGGCACATTGTCTGGCACAGCAGGAGAGGGGCACATTGTCTGGCACAGCAGGAGAGGGGCACATTGTCTGGCACAGCAGGAGAGGGGCACATTGTCTGGCACAGCAGGGGAGGGGCACATTGTCTGGCACAGCAGGAGAGGGGCACATTGTCTGGCACAGCAGGTGAGGGGCACATTGTCTGGCACAGCAGGTGAGGGGCACATTGTCTGGCACAGCAGGAGAGGAGCACATTGTCTGGCACAGCAGGTGAGGGGCACATTGCCTGGCACAGCAGGAGAGGGGCACATTGTCTGGCACAGCAGGAGAGGGGCACATTGTCTGGCACAGCAGGAGAGGGGCACATTGTCTGGCACAGCAGGAGAGGGGCACATTGTCTGGCACAGCAGGAGAGGGGCACATTGTCTGGCACAGCAGGAGAGGGGCACATTGTCTGGCAAAGCAACTCCACATTTTTTGGAGTTATAATCGATTGGACTGTAAATATGAGCTGTTCAGGAAGTTATTACACATTGCCATATATTATAGTTCCCGAACTGATCTATTTCAACTCACTAGATAACACCAATGGTAAGGCTACAGGGCTAGCCCTCCTATGTCCTCAAATATAAGGCTGCACACACCTTATAAAATTAATTAGAAGTTTATTGCTCACATGGATCTTTAAATGTACAGACAACATAAATCTTGACAAAACACTCTATAAAAAACATATAATTAAAAACCAACAGTGGGGAGGAGCATTAGGGCTAATTTCATGACACCAATATAATGATGTGTCTAAATCATTAGATCAATTTATATAATGCCTGCTGTATACATGCATATGCGGATGCCCACGTGATGAGATACTAATAAAAAAGTGAAATATGTATATAAAATCTATAAAATCCTTATAGGGGAGTCATCAACTCCACAAACTATGAAAAATATTGTGCAAACTACATATAAAGTGCCTACAAAGTGCAAAGTGCAAAGGTGCTCATCTCTATAATAAATAAATAGTGCCACTACTCATCTCCATGAGCATCCGCCATATCAAGTATCAAAAACCGCAGTATTAGTACATATTCAATAATATAAATGCTGAACGCCCTATTTTCCTCCCCACCTACCTCTCACCTACGCGCTGCGTGGAACAGGTCCACTTCTCCTGGGTGTTATAGAGTGTTTTGTCAAGATTTATGTTGTCTGTACATTTAAAGATCCATGTGAGCAATAAACTTCTAATTAATTTTATAAGGTGTGTGCAGCCTTATATTTGAGGACATAGGAGGGCTAGCCCTGTAGCCTTACCATTGGTGTTATCTAATGTTCATTATGGTCCCATAGGCTTGCACCAGTATTGATCTGAGGTAGCGGTGCAGACTCCAATTACAATTGTGGTTGTCTATATCAACTCACTGTGAATTAAAATGTTGTTTTATAACAAGTTGTCATTAGATGTATTTGGGGGGTTCCTATGTCGCTCACCGTACATGCTGATATAAGTCACTGGTTCAGAGGAAGGACGAGAGTCCTCCTTATATCATCCATGAGCTTCTTATTATTAGAGAGCCTGGCATCCTGGGGGATTGTCACACTGCCGGCATCTTCCAGAACTCTCCAGGGCCTACACACACTAAGGATTGTGCGTTTAAATGATAATTATTATTGCAAACAAAAACTTGTCTTACTTTTTACAGCTTTTAAACCTGGAATTTCTTTAAGAAAATCAGCTGAATGATTAACGAACAGTCTTCAAGAAAAATCTAGAAGACTTGAACTTTTACTACAGATATAAGTTACCTTGCACTGGGAGCATCAGGCCATAGCCCACCCAAGCCACAATTTGCATCAGGCTATAGCCCAAATCTATCAGGACATAGCCCAACCAAAAGCCATGAATGACCTCAGGCCACAGTCCAACCAAACACCTTCAGTTGTATCAGGCCACAGTCCAACCAAACACCTTCAGTTGTATCAGGCCACAGCCCAACTAAATACTATGAATTGCATCAGGCCATAGCCTAACCAAAAGCCACGAATTGACATAAACATAACCCAACCAAACACCATAGCCCAACCACAAACTATGATGTTCGTCATACCATAGCTCAAAAGCAAGGAATTGGACAAAGCCAAAGCCATGAATTCCATCAGGCCATAGTCCAACCAAAAGCCTCATATTGCATTAAGCCAGAGCCTACCCAAAAGCAATGAACTGCATCAGACAAGAGCCCAACCAAAAGCAATGAATTGCATCAGACCATAGTCCAACCCAAAGCCATGAATTGCATGAGGCCTTAGCCCAACCAAAAGCTATAAACTGCATCAGACCATAGTCCAACCCAAAGCCATGAATTGCATGAGGCCTTAGCCCAACCAAAAGCTATAAACTGCATCAGGCCATAGCCCAAACCCAGAGCCATGAATTGCATTAGGCCATAGCCCAACTAAAAGCTATAAAATGCATCAGGCCATAGCCCAACCAAATGCCATAAATAGCATCAGGCCATAGCCCAAGTCCATGAATTCTTGAATTGTATCAGGCTGTAGCCCAACCCAAAGTCACAAATTGCATCAGGCCATAGCCCAACCAAAATCCATGAATTGTATCAGGCCATAGCCCAACCCAAAGCCACAGACTGCATCAGGCCATAGCCCACAAATTGCATGAGGCTACAGACCAATCCAAAGCCACAAGTTGCATCAGACCATAGCCCAACCCAAAGCCATGAATTGCATGAGACCGTAGCCCAACTAAAAGCTATAAACTGCATCAGGCCATAGCCCAACCCAACGCCACAAATTGCATCAGGCCATAGCCCAACCAAAATCCATGAATTGTATCAGGCCATAGCCCAACCAAAAACCACAAATTGCATCAGGCCACAGACCAATCCAAAGCTACAAGTTGCATCAGGCCATAGCCCAACCCAAAGTCAAGAATTGCATTAGGCCATAGGCCAACTAAAAGCTATAAATTACATCAGGCCATAGCCCAACCCAAAGGCACAAATTGCATCAGGCCATAGCCCAACCAAAAGCCATGAACTGCATCAGGCCTCAGCCCAACTAAAAGCCACAAATTGCATCAGGCCATAGGCCAACCAAAAGCCACAAATTGCATCAGGCCATAGCTCAATCAAAAGCCATGACCTGCATCAGGCCATAGCCCAATCCAAAGCCATGAACTACAGCAGGCCATAGCCCAACCAAAATCCATGAATTGTATCAGGCTATAGCTCAACCCAAAGTCATGAATCAGGAAACAGCCCAAACAAAAGCAATGAATTAACTGTAAGGCGCCACCCTTACCATGCACCAGTGCCAGACCTGGTCTGTATTTCCCAATATCCATTAAATTCACCATACACACATGTTTTTGAGGATCATACCTGTCTGAATCTACTAGAAATTGGACATGAATTCCAATTATTTATTTTTTTAAATAATTATTTATTTTTCCAAACAGCTAATCAATACTAAATACTAAATACAAATACAAAACAAAACAGTAACAGACAATTCTTTCCCTTCAACCTATATGAAAGCGTCATCCATGGAATAAGCCATGAGGGCCGTACTGACAACGTTCCGGGCAGCTTACGCAGCTGCGAAACTAGTACAACGCGCACCCAATAGAGGCTCTGAATCATGTGAACACACATATACTTAACAAAAGCTATGTGTAATGTTCACACTTAGGAACAAAAACGACATGGAACATAGAAGGTTCTGAATAACCCAATTGTCTAGAGTGGCATAAACCCCTAATGTTGCCTTCAGTCTGGTATGACCTACCTAGGGCCTTCAAGGAAGAAGTCAATACATGACTGAGAAGGGAGCACCACTATATAACACCGCTGACACTCAGCCCATGTGACAAAAATTGCAACATACCCCAAGCTACCGGTACAAGAGCCAAGGAGCTACTGTAATTTTAGACTCGCTATAAAGACCCTGAGATGTCTCATCGTACCTAGGAAAGATGAGGTATATCTGATCCTTAATTATCCTACTAGCGGCTGATGATTCCCACCTCTAGATTTGCTCTAAGTGCCACAACTACAACCACCAACATGTACTGACAGAGTGAATCTAACTTAACAGCATGAAATTGCGAACGGGTCTGAAAGCGATGGAGGAGCGATGCACTGAATCCCGACTTATAGCCACGGTGTCATTGTCAGTGGTCACATGATCCTCTTTAGCATTATGCCTGCTGGAGGTGACAGACAAGTGAGGCCAGCTACTACTGGCTGGATGAAATCGCCCCCCCCCCCCACCCCCCGGGTGCCAGGTGTGCAGAAGAGCCTGGGAGTTGTTTTGCTTGGTTGTAATTTAGCTGAAACTCACAAGTGTATTTGCAGCCGTTAAATGTATTAGGCAATTTAAAAACTCGAACACATGTATATCTCTAAAATGACACCACGTTGTCTAATAAGTTCATTTGTCAGTAACTCCAATGAAAAGACAGAGGATGCACTTTAAAGAGTTATTTTTATACCTCACTTGCAAACAATGTACAAATACAAAAACGCTACAAGCGCTGATACAACACAGAGCGTAACTGGGCAAAAGCATATATTAGAATGGATTACTCATCTGTTTCTGGTCTCAGCCGACTAATAACTACGCTGGGCTTACAATATGCAGGTGACACTGAGATCTACATCTCTGGCCCAAATCTCTCTTTCCTCCTCTTCCTGACTGTCTACCATTATTATACTGGCACCTACATATGGAGAAGCTATCAGGACATTAGTAGAAAAAATATAATCAAGGGGCATTTTTGTACCTTGCTCTGTTTATTACAGATTATCATATGGGCACCCAGAAACAACATTAAGGAATCCCTGAACAGAGACCGTTACACAATCCTAAAGGGGAAATACCGGGACCAGGTACTCTATAACTTTTATTATAGTATGCCCCGATTATGATACAGTTTGGAATTTAATAGACTAATATATAAATTAATAATCCCTACAAGGCAAAAAAGAGGGAAACTGGCGCATCACCAACTCTCCTTGTGGAAATTAGAAGGTGTATACAAATGAAATAACTCTACGATGAAGTAAGTGTAAAAAGGTACTTAAATGTATGGCTCCTACCCATATTTTTTTAAAACCATGGGCTCGATTCAACAAAGGTCGAAAATGGATTTTTCGTTTTGTGCTTAAAGCTCACCCCAACCCCTTAGCGCTATCCTCCATCTTCCCTTTTGGACCCTTAAAGCTTACCCCAACCCCTTAGCGCTATCCTCCATCTTCCCTTTTGGACCCTTAAAACTCACCCCAACCCCTTAGCGCTATCCTCCAGCTTCCCTTTTGGACACTTACAACTTACCCAAACCACTTCGCGGTTATGTTCTTCTTCCATTTTATGTCCTTTAAACTTACCCAAACCACTTCGTGGTTATGTTCTTCTTCCATTTTATGTCCTTTAAACTTACCCAAACCACTTTGTGGTTATGTTCTTCTTCCATTTTATGTCCCTCAAACTTACCCAAACCACTTCGTGGTTATGTTTTTCTTCCATTTTATGTCCTTTAAACTTACCCAAACCACTTCGTGGTTATGTTCTTCTTCCATTTTATGTCCCTCAAACTTACCCAAACCACTTCGCGGTTATGTTCTTCTTCCATTTTAGGTCCCTAAAACTTACCCAAACCACTTCGCGGTTATGTTCTTCTTCCATTTTATGTCCCTAAAACTTACCCAAACCACTTCCTGTTCATCTGAATCTTCATCTCGAAATATTTGTATAAATCTTGGTTTGTTGTTAATGTATTTGTGTAAATAAATGACACAGAAACGTTTATTGTGTTTTTTTTTTTTTTTTTTATTTGAAGGCAATTTTTTTGTGCCATATTTGAGTTTTTAAAATATTTTAAAATGTAAAACCATTAAAAAATGTAAACATTTTAAAACTTTATAAAATTTAAAACTATTTACATCATGAAAAACAGTGACAGGACCCAGAACACTATTCTTCTTCTGTTGTCCCCAACGAGTCACGCAGCAGCTGCATATCGGCCACTAACTCAAGGACCCTTCGATTCATTTCTTCCACTCTTGCCCGTGTGGTCCCTGTATAAAATTGATGCAAAAACATTATTTTGCGCTAAATACATGTTTCGCACCTGTGGATGGAAGGTTTTTGAGTTGTTAACCTAAATAAACACAACATATGTCAGTCTCCTAAGTCATTACTCTATGTAAGTGGGCAGAGGTCATTCTGCAAAGTCCTTACCTAAAGGAAGTGGGCACAGATCAGTCTGCTAAGTCATTACTCTAAGGCAGTGGGCAGAGGTCATTCTGGGAAGTCATTACTCGAAGGAAGTGGGCAGAGGTCATTCTGCTAATGACATTGACTCTGCCTTTAGGAATCTGGGTGATCATGTCACTTAACACATACTGCAAAGAATGACATTACAATTTACTTGGTTGGTGGCCGACTGATGTCTCATTGGGGACAACCCTACGTCCTGGGCCCTGCCACTGCTGTGAAGTAGAGGCTGTCGAGACATGGCAAATACGGTCACTTATTATGTCTTAGTCAACAGTAATCAAATGTCATTTCAATGTGTGTGTCACATCACTCACCTTCTCCCTGTGCCTCCTGGGCAAGATCTGCTGCAGCCTGCGCATCTTCACCCGCTCCAGAAGCATCTACAAAAACAGATTAAGGGAATCAGCTTGGGTGGAAATAGCATGTGTGTGCGGTTACATGAAGAGTCACATGCCAGAGGCTCCCGCCTGCGTCGCTGGGTACGACTCCCTGCCCACGCCGTGCCGTCCCTCCTCTGTGGTAAGGTCCAGGGGCTGGTCTGAGGAACCAACAGAGGAGGGGTAGGACCGTCACACTGGAGATCCACCACCTTCACTCCCAGCTGAAGGTTCATGCAGCACTGGTCGGCCTGTGCGCCTCCGGGTGCGGCGGATTCAGTAATCCATTTCCAGCACTACAAAAGAAATCCAATTAGAAATCAATGCCTACCTTATGCATCAGTTACATCTGGCATGCAATCGCTATGTACTTACTAGGGAAATGGATTCCGAAAAAGTGCCGCACCCGGGGCATGTGCAGCCATTTCAGGTCCGACCAATACTGCATGATCTGCGTGTGGGTGAAGGTGGTGTCCGTCTCATGTTGGATTTTGGCAATGATCTCCAGTGCGACGGTGCGCTTCTCAAAAGAGTTTGGCAGGTAGTCGTACCTGCGCTCCAGCATGGTCTGCAAAACACAAAATAAAGCTAGGTTTTAGTTAAAACTGCATACAAATATCTGTCACCAATCGATCATTTGACTAAATGACATTAACATACACATTTGGAGCCTAATACAATACTTTAAGCTGGCCTCAGTGTTGGTTCGCACGTGTGGGCCCTCACTTGGTTGGGCACGGAGTTTGAGACACTTTGTAAACAAACCATTTCTTCCAGCGCTTCCTTAAGGGCTAGGCATGCATTTAGATGGCAAAGCAAAGGCAGTAAAAGACACTTACAAGCATGATGATCTCTTCTTGTTGGCGGGTGAAGATTGTGGGCTCCATCTTGCCTCTTGTCTGCAGCAGATAAGTAATGCCCCAGCGGTTTCCGGGTTCCGCACAGCGCATAGGCATCACAGTCTGCAAATCTTGTTTAAAGGTCCCTGGACACACAGCTCATTCTCTTTCAGAATCCGTGCAAAATGGGTCCCAAAAAGCAAGCAGCGGCAAGCGGCAAAAAGGCACCCAAGCACCAGGAGCATCAGAAAGGGCCATGCTCCTTCCAAGGGCCCACAGAGCCACAGGGCCCCAAGCACCAGTTCCAGCTCCTCCAGACCCTCTCTTCCTCGCCCACATTCCCCACCGGCACAGGTTGGCAGGCAATCACCCTATGCCACATCAACCCCTGCAACTTCTGTGGCCACCCAGTCCCTTTCCCAGTCCAGTTCGATCAGCAGCCAGCCTCCAGTCCTTGATGTCTCCAACACACACCCAGGCCAGAATGTCACCCCATTTGCCTGGAAACAATGAGGAGCCACAACCACCACAAACAGGGCGCCGAGGCCACTTGAGTGGCCGTTTTGCTGAGTCCCAAACTCTGGCATTGGCTAGTGGTCTAACGTTATATTATGATGAGCTATATGGGAGCAAATCCAAATCAACAAGCAAGCAGCGCAAAGCTGAGATTTTGGCTGAACTCACCAGACAAGTCACTGCAGCGGAGGATGAACTCAAAGATGTAGAACAGATTCAACGGAAAATATCGGACCTCAAATATGCCGCATGGAAGAAAGAGAATAAAAGGCGGAAGTACAGGTACATATCTTATTTGTTGGTTTTTATTCTTCTTGTATATACATCAGTGAGCATATTTCTGAATACTATGAGGCCGATTCATTAATAGCGGCAGGTAGCGACAGATGAGCGACAGTAGCGGCATTTTCAGAGCGCCCGCTAGTAGTCGCTGTGCTTGGCCGTTGTTCTGTAGTTGATAGCGACTCAGTCGGTTTGCCATAATGTTGAATATTGGATGAGGAGTCGCTATTTTACAGGTTCCGCGCTGTATGGGAGTGCCATAGCAAACGGCTCCCAGCATATTCATTAACAAATCACGCTCAAAAAATTCTCGCGCAGTGAAATGCTTGTTTAAACCCCAGAGCACTGGCGGCGATGGGTTAAAAGTAGTTTTTTAACCCCCAAACAACCATATTTTTTGAAAAAAAAAACAACATGTTTTTCAAAACATTTTGTAATATGAATACATTAATATCAGACCTGTAATATCAATTCTGCACAAAATGTTTTTTTTTTTACCTTAAAAAAAATATCTAGCATTGCAGAAGTGGTCACAGAATTTTTGACATTTAAAAAAAAAAAAAAAAAAACATTAATAGCAATTAATTAAGAATATTTAAAGATTGCTCTATTGAAATGCATTGGAGAGTGCCAGGTAGCGAGAGGTCATACCTGTCGCTGTTCAAGGTCGCTCGCTGGCGCTGTGGGGTGTGGCTGGAATAATGATGAATGATTCGCTATCTGGCGCTCTGTCAGTCGCTAAGCAGGATTGGCTTAATAAAGTGTGATTGCGGAGGAGAGCCGGCGTACTCGTGGCGGTGACCGTCATTACCGTTCGCTCACCATTCGCTACCTGGCGCTATCCCTTGTTAAATAAGGGCCTATGTTTTTCAGCTTACAAACTGGCAGAGGATTCCCCACTAAATTGAAATTTACACAGGCTGAGGAGATGGTGCTGGGCCTGCTACATCCTGTTGCATTAGAGGGACACTCAGCACAACAGGACACGGACAACCTGCCAATTACAGCAGGTTAGTAATGTGTGAATTTCCCTCAAAATGGACCAAACAGTCAAATTAGCCAGCAAGGCATATCTAAACACATGCCCCTAGGGTGTGCCTTGTAATGGAGTGATCACTTTGACCAGGGTGTGTCATGTGTGTCGACAGGTAATGTGCAAATTAGCACGACCATACATGACGTTTCTGAACAGTTAGGGAGAGTAGTAAAGTATTGAGATTAGCAAAGGACTGCGTGCTATGTATTTCTATTCAATCACATGCAACACTTACATCTTTTTCCGTTGGCCACTTTGGCTAGAGCTGTGCTTGGGGCTCAACGGCTTAAGATGCTGTGATTGCAATGTTCTAAGAGATACAATGGTAACCACCAGAATCATATTGTAACTGCTATTTGCCAGCTGAGTGTGTTCCCTTAATGGCCTATAATGGATGTTTAAACACACACAAAAGCAGTACTTGCATGTTTGGTTGGCTTCATGTGACCAATGTGTCTGTACTTGTTTCATAATCCATTTTCAAGATAATGGCATTCATAGTGAAGGCCAAGTTGCACCGTTGTGGTAGTGGCCATTCCTGCTTGGCCACATGTTTGATTTAACCATATGTGTTATTAACCATCACCAATGCATAGTTGTGTGTTTACATTGTTTGTTTTCTTCAAATGCAGCCCAGCATCATCCCTCAGCTAGTGGGGACTCCTCTGCCTTTTTACCTCTGCCGTCTTCTTCCGTGCTGCCTCAGACCCAGGATCCGATATCTACGGTAAGTGTCTTTTTATGACGTTGTGTATGCATGTGGCTTGCCATGTTTCTTTGGCCTGAATTACATATGTATTCCCCACACTGAACCTTTTTGATTTACATGTCCCAACAGAGCTACACACTGATGGAGGAAATCCAGGAGCTGGAGGAGGATGGAACCTTCATTGGACCTTATGAAGATCTCCCCCTGGGCCAGAATCTGCAACTGTCCCAAAATGTTTCTCTGACAAATCTTCAGCAGCAGAGGGGAGACTGCCCCTCCAGTCCCCAGTTTAAGATCTGCTGTTGAGGATTTGCCCAGCATACCTGTGGCTGTTGGGGGACCTAGAGCAACATCATCTACATGCCCCCCAACCCGGGGAATTGGGAGGCGTACTCAGCAACGTCGCCCAGTTCCCCAGGGGAGGGGCGTGCAGATGATGGAGTCAGCATGGCACCGTGAGAGGCGGCTATTTCGGCGCCAAAATCAACAAAACCACGAGAATATTATTGGCCAATTAGATAACCTCAATAATACCTTAAGTGCCATGCTGACTGAATTTAGGACCCATAACAGCCACATGGCCAACTTGACCACAGAATTCAGGTCCAGCATGGCTGAATTGCAAAATAACCAAAGAAATATTTTGGAACAGTTGCAGATTCTGAATGCCACACAGGCCCAGGTTAGGGCCCACCACCAAGGGCCACAACCTGGGTTCTATGGGCATCCCCCATATTAATGTGTATTTGGCCTGAATTTGTTCTACATCTTTGCTCTACATCCCCACTGTATTGACTTGTCTGGTGAGCCCTACCAATCTAGCATTTTGGTATGGCTTTGCTTGTATGTTTTGGATTTGCCCCCATATAGCTCATTAAAGTCCTGAGGTAGCCCACTAGCCAATGCCAGAGGACAAGCCTCACTGAAGCGGCCACTCAAGCTGTTGCGCTGCAGCCTTGCCCATAATTACATTTGTAGTGGGTCCTCCTGTTTGTAGGCATGATTGTGTGACATTCTGGCCTGGAAAACTAAGACCTTGGATCCTGGCTGTGATTTTACTGTACTTGGATTGGGACTGGGTGTTCTTGTTTGGGTGGGCCACTGAGTAACAGGTGTAGATGTGGCATACGTATGTCTGCTTTCAACCTGTGCCTGTGGCAAATGTGGCCAAGCAGGAGAGGGTGTGTTTTTGTCCCTCTTTTTTCAATGTAACATCTGTGATTTATACCATTGACAATGCTTGGCACACATATGTTATGATGTTATTTTGAAGGTTAACTTTGTCCTGGAGTGCCTTACTTTGTAAATCCAGGCTGTGTGCAATTGCTATGTGGCATGTTTTGGCATAAATTTCATGTCCATGTATTACCCATAACTATTGGCTTGATTCAGAGCCTCCCCCGATCTGACCTTATTTTGTTATTTTGCTCCGTTAATGATCCGTTTATGTGTCTTCATTCGGGAAGTGTTTTTCCCCTCTCGGGTGCTTTCCGTGTGTTTGTGGTTTCCGTGCCCGTCCACGCGGATGATCCGTTTTTGGTCCTTTTTAATGCGTTTCCAAACGTAGCTTCTTTCCATCTGTTTCCGTTTTCACTCCGATTCAGAATGTTTTTCCAAGTATACTTACATTTCCAGGGATTTCCTGTTGACAATCGGGGTCCACGCAAGTGCACATCCCTAGTCCTCCCTCAAGCTTTCCGGATCCAACAAACTGACACTTTTTGCAACACCAAAACTTACCTTCAAATAATATTATTCTTCTTCCTCCCTGTCTTTAATGCTTACCTTAATGTCTTCTCCTTCTTCTTCTTCTTCTTCTTCTTCCCTGTCTTTAATGGTTACCTTAATGTCTTCTCCTTCTTCTTCTTCTTCTTCCTATTCCTTGTCCCATATACTTACCTTTTGGGACATGTAACTGTATGGTCATGTTGTTAGAACGTACAGTGCCATGAAAGAGAAGACACCACAGCAGTGTGTATGAAATGTTTTTTTTTTTAATTTTGAAATATAACCAACAATAAAAACTTTTAAAAATGTTGGCTGTCACCCAGGAGGCTCTGCATCTTCTTGTGGGCCTTTGAATTTGCGACCTCCTGGTGGTTGGCCCGGGTAGGGCCCAAACCACTAGCCCACCCAGGCCAACCACCCCTCCTCCTCGCCTCTATGTATCCCCAACTACCACCAGCATGGAGTCAATTATCACATAGCACCCCCCACAGTCCATCACAGTCACCCATCAGCCCAAGAAACCGAAACTACTCCCCAGACAGCCAGCCATCAATGTCGTCTGCTGCCGGGGAGACCACACTCCCATGTGGGTGGCAGCTGTGACGTGGCTCACTTACAGCCCGTTTCTGTGATGTTCAAAGCATGGCTGTAGCCACTTGTGTTTGTGAGCACTATGATGTCCTATTTGGGCGTCATTCAAAGTCAACCCCAAAGCATGCCAAGCAGGAGATTTGGGAGAACATCTGCCGGCAAGTGAATAGTGTTGGGTCTGTGAGGAAGGATGTGGAGCAAATTAAACGTAAATTTGGGAACCTTAAATATTATGGGAAAAAAAAATGGGCATGCGCCGCCAGCAGAGGTAACGCCGATTTAGAGTGTAAATGATTGGACAGGCTGCTTTGTAGCATGATGTAACACTTATTATGTGTGCTTTACTGTTCCCCAGCCTGCAGACAGGGGGTGGTATCCCTACTAAAATCCTCCTTACCCCAGCGGAGGAGCATGTGTTGACCTTTATGCACCCGGCAACCCTTCAGGGCCTGCCAGGGGCACAAGACACAGACAGGAATGTCAGGTCCGGAGGTGAGTATAGTTTGACATTGTGACTTTGGAATGTGGACCAAAACATTTGTAGACTCCTTACAACACACAGGTATTGGAGGCACTAAACAAAGTTCATTATCTCTTTCCAGAACCAACAGATGCCAGGCAACAAGGACAAGCTACCCCTGCATTGTCCCGGAGGAGCTCGCCAGAACAGCCTTGTGTCAACACCAACCAACCTGAGTGGACGGATGAGGTAAGTCATTGGACCACTGTGTAGCCGAATGAAATGCCACTTGCCTACATTAACTTTACTTAACTTTACTTTACTTTTAACCTCGATGTCACAACAACTAGAGGTTTTGAATTAAAATGTGTCCTGCCTGCTTGACGAAACCAGAGAACAAAGCAGGAAGATGGCGGCAATGGTCCAGCAATGGCAGTTAATCAATCAGAGCCTTGCTCATATTGCCCCTAACATGCAGCACCCCCATCCATCTACTTCCTCCTCCTACTCTACCTACCACTGAAGGCATGTGTTTAGGTAGGGATTCTGGGGAGCAGGACACA
The DNA here is from genome assembly GCA_027917425.1 of Gastrophryne carolinensis. Classification (NCBI taxonomy): domain Eukaryota; kingdom Metazoa; phylum Chordata; class Amphibia; order Anura; family Microhylidae; genus Gastrophryne; species Gastrophryne carolinensis. The sequence goes on from CM051234.1 coordinate 3,562,949, forward strand.
CCACTACCCTAACCCAAAACACATGCTCTTCCACCCACCCACATTAACAGGCAACAAAATAATCAACAATGTTTGTCACATTAAATTTAATTGTTTGAATCACAAAATAAAAAAGGCACACATTGGCCAAAATCAATGAAACTTATGAAAAAACATTGTCCACAAGCTGTGACCGGATCGCCTGTGCCGACCCACTTTGGGGGCCAGAGTAGGTAGGTGTGTAAACTTCAGAAATGGCTACAGTGTCCTCAGGCAGGACAGTGTATCTGGGAACCCGGCTACGGATGGCGAGGTTGTGCAGGACCCCACACGCCACAATTATTTTGATAACCTTGGCCGGGTCATACTGAAGGGCCCCCCCAGTCTGGTCCAGACAACGGAAGCGGGTCTTCCACAAGCCAAAGGCACGTTCCACCACTGAGCGAGTCCTCCTATGTGCTGTGTTATACCGGTCCTGGGCCTGCGAGGATGGGTGGAGGATGGGGGTGAGTAACCTGGGGAGCAAGGGATAGCCAGAATTACCTTAAAAAAAAAAACACAGACAAAACAAATTAAGGACACAGCATAATCCAAATATACCCTGACAAACGGGCCCCTTTGCCACATATGTAGTGGCAGTCCCCATAACTAGCCTGGACATACAAACCTAAACACCAAAGCTATAAAGTGTATCTAAACAAGTACCATCCTGCTACTAACGAAGAGCCACAAGTACGTTACATGCTACTTACAAATACTGCATGTTAGGTTAATTAAAACAGGCAAGAACAGGGAGCAACAGACAGAGGGCTAAGGGGAAGTGGCTCATTAATGTGCTGCTTAGCATTCCAGCATTGTTGAACAGGGCCATAGGTCAGCTGTGCAGTGTCAGTGCTAAGCACAGTTCTGATGAGGCAACATGCACATCCCCCCAGCACACTCCTCTACAATGACTCTGGGATGCAACATAGCTAAGATGGCGTGGACAGAAAGGTATAGTGGAGAATCACAAGCAAGCCCATAGGAGGAAATACTGGTAAGTAATTGAGTGGAAACTTCTACTGTTCCATTGGAGTGTCTAACAGATTAGTGGGGTACAGGCACAGACCAATCAGAACATTCATGCTGGACGGCCACACCAATTTGTTAGCACTTACCCAGTAGCCATCCGCCAGACATATCTCCAGATTGAAAGAGGCTGGAGTTCCTCAAAATGTGCGAGTTGTGTGTGGACCTAGGGAAGGCAGCAATTATACTCAAAAATTGCAGGTCTGGCCCGGACACTGCCTGCACATTGATCGAGTATACCATCCCATCCCTGCAATAGCACAACATAACAGGAATTAGTGGCCCAAAAAGGGCCAACACAATAAAAAAGATGCACTCACATAAACAACATTTAAAACCACTAGATGTTTGGCTTACACAAGATGTAGGTCTGCTGACCTAAACCACATACCTGAACAGATATTCCTGCGCAGCTGGCGGCACCAACGCAACGTGTGTACAATCGATGGCACCCATGACGTTGGGCATGTCGGCTATATTATAAAAGCCCAGCTTAACCGCATTCCAGGCTGCCACTGTGTCAGGGAAAAAGATGTATTTCGGAGCCAGGGTAGCCATGCCATCCAAAAACTTGTTAAGGCTGCGGCTCAGCGTAGACTGGGACATCCCCACGGAGAAGGCACCCAGTCTCTGGAACGAGCCGTTTGCCAAAAACTGCAGGCAGCCAACCAATTTGGTCATACCTGCAATTGCATGCCCCTTCCTTGTGGTGCGGGCAAACCATGGCCGCAGCTGCCTATACAAGTCCTGGAGAGAAACACGGTTAAGGCGGGTGAGCTCGAATAGCTCCATGTCATGCATGCCATCGATGTCCAGACATGTGCGGTGCAGCCTGGTTTCTGCCAGGCTCAAGAGAACCAGCCCGCGGAGCTGTCGGCGTTGATGATCGCGCACAGCAGATTGCATGACTGAGAGACGGGATGCATATACGGCTGCTAACACTGGCCATAAGTTGAGCACCCACACCCTAGTATTGGGCTGATTTCAATCGGAAATCAAGGCTCAGAATCAGTTAGAAAAACGGACCAATCACGGACAAGTCCGTTTGCACGGAGTCCGGCCTCTTGCGAGCTGACATACGAAAGGCGCATGCTGGAACACCTGATCGCAAACACGCACACAAAAAGCAACGGAGCACCCTTTAATGCCCCGACCACAGCCCAAAACCAACGGCAAAACGTACGGGATAGCTGAAAGAGGAGGCTCTGCATCAGGCCAAAGGGCTGGGAGATGTTACAATGGGGCTGGGTGTGGGGAGAAGGGCTGGGGGCTGTTACAATGGGGCTGTGTGTGGGGAGAATGGCTGGGGGATATTCCAATGGGGCCATGTGTGTGTGAGGGGAAGGGCTGGGGGATGTTCCAATGGGGCCAGGTGTGTGTGGGGGGGCTGGGGGAAGTTACAATGGGGCCAGGTGTGGGGAGAAGGCCTGGGGGATGTTATAATGAGGCCTGATGTAAGGGGAAGTGCTGGGAGGACCTTGGAAAGCTTGAAGTGGAGAGATGTATTAGAAGGAGCAGTGTGCAGGCTCCAGTTAGGCGATGGGCTGCATGAAAGAGGCTACACTCAGCCCAAATTGCCCTAAAAATGTGCAGCCCACCATAAGTTCACCCTGGGCTCCCTATGGCCAATCCAGAAGCCAGAAACAGAAAGGATAGCCGGCACCGAGCAGACACAAAAACATAATCATATTAATTTGGTGAATGTAAATAAAACAAAAAGCTCCAGAGAGTTTTGTACAAAGTCACCCATGTGACAATCCCCAGAGTGTCTTCTGTCTGAAAGAAGGGAGAAAATGGAAGATATAAGGACGGCTTCTTATATCTGCCAGGCCGGTGTGTCCCTTCAGCATGGCCATGCATGGTAGGTGATGTGTTGCACAAATCATCTAGAGGCACCTCATTATTACACCAACATGTCATTCTTTTAGAAACCCCCAATCTGGGACACAAGTCACACCTTGGCGGACACGGTTGCCACCTAGACTTATATAACAAAGAGGATGTCACCTGAGAAGGGGGAAAGACCACCATACAGCCAAAGCAGACTTGGAAGCTGGGCACTGATGCTCCAGGGATGGCAGGGCAACTTACAGATGAGTGGCATGGAGTGACCAGGAGAAGGCCAATGGCAATACCAGGAGGTCACAGTTCATGGTAGACAGGGATAAGTCTGACTAATGATCAGTAACAGGCAAGGATCGGTCCTGGTGGAAATCAATAATGGTCTGAAACTATGCACGGTAATCACTAGGAGTATACATAACTATAGCACCCAAGCTAAAAGCTATCATGGACAAAGGAACCCTTTCATTGGGCATGACAAATTGGATAGAGTGTCATGGGGAACCAGACCACCTGAAGGTCTTATTGGTTCAGAACACCATACAGACCTGAGAGATGTTCTGGGCACATTGGCTCTTTGGACTTGCCCCCGCTGGGTGTGCACTGTCACCAAATGGCATAAAAGGACCATATGGTTGGGAAGCATAGCGGATGGTAGTCGGGTGGTTGTCTCAGCATAGTCGGGTGGTGGTTGTCTCGGCATAGTCAGGTGGTGGTCAGTTAGTTGGCTCGACATAGTCAGGCATTGGTTGGGCAGTTGGCTCTGCATAGAAGGTGGTGGTCGGGAAGTTTGGTCATCATAGTCAGGTGGAGGTTGGGCAGTAGGCTCAGCATAGTTGGGTGGTGGTTGGGCAGTTGGCCTCGCACAGTCGGGTGGTGATTTGGGCAGTTGACTCGGTATAGTCTGGTGGTCGTCGGGCAGTTGGCTCAGCATAGTCGGGTGGTGGTTGGGCAGTTGGCTCAGCATAGTCAGGTGGTGGCCGAGCAGATGTCTCGGCATAGTCAGGTGTTGGTTGGGCAGTTGGCTCGGCATAGAAGGTGGTGGTTGGGCAGTTGGTTCAGCATAGTCGGGTGGTGGTCGGGCAGTTGGCTCATCATAATCAGGTGGTGGTCGGGCAGCTGGCTCAGCATTGTTGGGTAGTGGTGGGCTCGGCATAGTTGGGTGGGGGTCAGGCACTTGGCTTGGTATAGTCAGGTGGTGGTCGGGCAGTTGGCTCAGCATAGAAGGTGATGATTGGGCAGTTGGTTTGGCATAGTCAAGTGGTGGTCAGGCAATTTGCTTGTCATGTTCGGGTGGTGGTTGGGCAGTTGGCTCAGCATAATCAGGTGGTGGTTGGGCAGTTGACTCGGCATAGTCACGTGCTGTTTGGGCAGTTGGCTCAGCATAGTCGGGTGATGGTCGGGCAGTTGGCTTGGCATAGTCAGATGGTGGTCGGGCAGTTGGCTCGGCATAGTCAGTTGGTGGTTGGGCTCAGCATAGCAAGACATTGTGGGACCTGCCACATAGCAGGCAAAGGGCATATTGTCTGGCACAGAAGGTAAGGGGTATATTATGATTGATAAGGCCCAGTATTTTTTTTCTCATTTTTTTTCTAGTTAGAATTCAGCACCATATTTAGAGATGCAGTTTTTAAAAAATGTGAAGAGATAAATATAAAATAAGAATTTTTTCTGAAAAAAATAATTCCAGACTAGAGTAGCAGAAACATCAAATTTGTACAGGCCACCTACGTCATTAGTTTAGAAAAAAATCCAAAAGCCAGGTTGGCTAAGTTGAGGTGGCAAGAGGTGAATTGGAGAAAGTGGGTAGGTGAAATCTGTTGAGAAGTGGTGAGCAGAGATGGGTAGATGTAAACAGAGGTGCCTGGGGCCACAGTGAGAGCCACATGTGGCCCCTGAACTGCAGCTGGTGCATCTCTGGTTTAATGTGTGTTTAGAAACCCAAATCTTCTGACACATTCAGCAGAACAGCCACAGAACTAAGGAAACAGTTTGACAGAGGACCCAGACAGGCAGTATGCAGTGGAGATGGAGACAGGTAGTCCCTCCGGGTCACGATGAATGCTCACGTGCTTGCGTAGTGACCGCAGAATTGTCTCCATTTGTCAACGGGATGGCTCTCCATCTTATTGGACCCTCGCTACCGGCACAAAATGGGGGCATTTTTTACACCCAGTGAAAGGGAGGACAAACTGACCTACTACAGAGACATTCTACTTAGTCAGTTGGCCGATGCCTATCTGCGGCATGGTCCATACTGTGATGCCCAGAGGGACACCAGCCTTCTGTAAGCAGGCAACCCCCAATCTCCACCGCCGCTTCTGCCTATAGTTAAGCCCCCGTATGCAGGGACGCTAGGTACGCCTCACCGGACACGGTTGCCCCCAGGTCTTAATAGGCGCAAAGGATGGCTGCTTACGGTGAAGGCCGATGAACCACGAGGTCGTTCACAGGTAGTCAATCCGGAGGGTGCGTCAGAGTACAGGGATGAGACAGGTGCGTAGTCAGGAGTAGCAAAAGGGTCAAGCCGGGAGGTCAGAGATCGTGGGGTATCCAGAGGGGCAGGCAGGTTCGTGGTCAGACAAAGCAGAGGTCGGTACAGGCAGCAGACAGGAATGGTAGATCAAGCCAGGTCGGCATCAGATAACAACTAACAGAATCACACCCTAATCACAAGCGACCCGCATAGTGAGGCTAATCATGAGCAGCAGGAAGACCTGGAGCAGTACCTGAACCAGCAGGTAGTGTCATACCTTGACATGACCATGCCAACACACCTTGAGGACCCGCTGGACTTCTGGGCAGCCAAACTTGACTTGTGGCTGCAACTGGCAGAGTTTGCCCTGGGAAAGCTGTCCTGCCCGGCCAGCAGTGTGCCATCTGAGCGGGTGTTTAGTGCGGCGGGGGCCATAGTCATGCCAAGGAGAACTCGTCTGTCCACGAAAATTGTGGAGAGACTCACCTTTGTGAAGATGAATCAGGCATGTTTCAGCCAGGATTTCCACCCACCAATGGCTGATCCATGGTAGTAGCTGATGCATGGTAGCTTCTTATGCTGCTGCCAACTCCAGGGTGTGTCTTTCAGGCAATATATGGGCTCCCTATGCTGCTGCCAACTCCTGGGTGTGTCTTTCAGGCAATATATGGGGTCCCTATGCTGCTGCCAACTCCTGGGTGTGTCTTTCAGGCAATATATGGGGTCCCTATGCTGCTGCCAACTCCAGGGTGTGTCTTTCAGGCAATATATGGGCTCCGTATGCTGCTGCTGCCAACTCCAATGTGAGAACGTGACTTTACAAAATGCAAGCAGTTATTAGACAGGTAGTCTTGAAATATTAATGCTAGCATGCTTTTTAAAGAATGACACCAGGAAAAGGAAAAGATAAATTGGCAGGAGTGTTATTAACACTAAATAGGCTTGAAGGCTAGTGCAAACACTTTAAACTGTCCCTGTCTTTATCTGTCACTGTCACAGGCTCCCTCCTTCTCTATCTGTCCTGTGCTTCTTCTATTCCATCTATCTATCTATCTATCTATCTATCTATCTATCTATCTATCTATCTATCCCTCGCTCTATCTATCTATCTATCTATCTATCTGTCTGTCTGTCTGTCTGTCTGTCTGTCTGTCTGTCTGTCTGTCTATCTATCTATCTATCTATCTATCTATCTATCTATCTATCTATCTCTCCCTCGCTCTATCTATCTATCTATCTATCTATCTATCTATCTATCTATCTCTCCCTCGCTCTATCTATCTGTCTGTCTGTCTGTCTGTCTGTCTGTCTGTCTGTCTGTCTGTCTGTCTATCTATCTATCTATCTATCTATATATCTATCTATCTATCTCTCCCTCGCTCTATCTATCTATCTATCTATCTATCTATCTATCTATCTATTTATCTATCTATCTCTCCATCTATCTATCTATCTATCTACCTATCTATCTATCTATCTGTCTGTCTGTCTGTCTGTCTGTCTGTCTGTCTGTCTGTCTATCTATCTATCTATCTATCTATCTCTCCCTCGCAATATCTATCTATCTATCTATCTATCTATCTATCTATCTATCTATCTATCTATCTATCTATTTAAAAATGATCTTCCGCAAGATGGCTGCCGTTTATATGGGGCTGTGACATCATCAGTAGTGTCATGTTTCACATGCATAGTTTGCCTTTTATGCTGTTTGTCCCTTTGCTCTCCCCTTCTCCTTCTCTGCTCTATAGCTCCTCCCCTCTCCCCTCACTTGCTTCTTATCCTCATCTCATGCACATGCTAGCTGCTTATCTGTGCACAGCATAATTTTTTGACCTATCCATCTGTTCATCGGTGTATGATCTGCAGTTTGAATAAACTTCATCACTATCTACAAGGTGTCTTTTGGATCGAGTCACTGTCAGCCAATCTACCTGAGACTGAATGTTACAGCCATCTCATCACAACTGTAAGTTACAGAGATCACACTTTCAGTGCTTAGACTGGAGAGGCAGAACAGTCAAAAAATTAGTGTACGGATCTTAAAGAATCAGACAAATATCTTATAAAGGATCCTCGCTAGCTAGGCATGCATACTGAGATGTATATGGACACTGGGTTACAGCAGCAACCTGCATCATCCAGCCAGCAATAAGGCAGCTCAGGATTTATCAGTTTCAGCTCAGTTTATTGTAAAGAACTATTCATACAAGTGTTATTTAACAGCTTCTATACAATCTGTGCATTATCACATGCTTTCTTCTACCTGCAAGTCATTGTAAGCCCTGTGTGCTCCCCTCTGGCTCCTCTCACCACTGGTTGCCTAGGAAACCTGCTCCCCTGGCCAGAACTTTGATACATTTCTATGCAAACACACTACTTGCTAATTTAACCCTCTGCTTGTCAGCACAATGCTCCAGGGAGATAAAATGCAATCTGAAGAACTGCCAGAACTAGATCCTACAAGCCCCATAAAGCAAAAGCGTTTAATAAAACCAACTTGGAAGGTGCAACAAAATTATGAAGCTGACAGAGATGAACTCCTGTGTAACCTCAGACACTTATGGTCCAGGACTATTGAATGTATGTCAGCTCTGTCTCAACCAACACGTGAGGTACTGCACCTAGAAGACCTAGTTAACCAATTGAATGCCGCTTATGAGAATTATCAAAGACTGTATGCCAAATATGCTGATCTCTTAAAGCGGTACAACATAGAAGATTCCTTACAAGAATTAAAGGAATGGAATGATCTCAATCTTGAAAGAGATGATTTAGTATTACAAGCAAAGACAAAGGCAGAAGTAAGAATCGCACGTCTCCATGAATCCAGATCCCATCTCTCCACATCTTCTAAGCGCTCCACAAGATCTTCCAGATCCCATCTCTCCACATCTTCTAAGCGCTCCACAAGATCTTCCAGATCCGCACTGTCAAAATCGTCTACACTCAGCCAGCAACTCATCAAAGCCCGCGCTGATGCAGAAGCATCTAGAATCCAGGCAGCCTTCGCCCAAGAAAAGGCTCAAATGGAAGCTGATGCTGCAAAGAAAAAGGCTCAGATGGAAGTTTTGGAAAAGCAGTGCAAGCATGCCAAAGACATGGCAAGACTGAGAGTCTTAGAGCAGGCTGCTAGTGACAATGAGAGGTCTTTGAGTGGCAGTGGCTCTGTTTTATCGTACACTTCAGAACTCCATCACCCTGTCATATCATACGATGCACTTACTCAAACAGCGGACACTGGCATGGGTAAAAAAGCCTTTCTACCTTCCGGTCACACTAACCAGTTACCTCTTAGCAACCCCACTACTATACAGCTACAGACCAACACACCCTTGGACTATAAGCCAGATCCAGCGTTGAACGCCTTAGCACCATCTTATGTTCCCAAGTCACTCAAGATCGGTGTGCCAGTAACTGCAACTAACTCTGTCCCACCTGCAACCGTATACCCAAAGTCTGAAAGCACAGACATGTCACAGTTCGCTAAATATATGCTTCGCAGGGAACTCACTAGGACAGGCCTCACCACGTTTGATGACAAGCCCGAGAATTACAGAGGCTGGAAATTCACCTTTAAGGCCACCATTAACGATCTAGACATCACCGCTGCTGAAGAACTGGATCTGCTCATCAGGTGGCTAGGTCCCCAGTCTGCTGAACGTATCAAAAGGCTCAAGACAGTATATACGTCCAATCCTGCTGCAGGTCTTGACGCTGCTTGGGACCGACTTGAAAGTAGTTTTGGCAGCGCCGAGGCCATCGAAGATGCATTATTTAAAAGGTTGCAAGGCTTTCCAAAGATCACCTCTAAAGACAATTTGAAGCTTCAAGAACTCAGTGATCTTCTACTAGAACTTCAACTTGCTAAAGCTGGTAACCTTCTACCAGGGCTCAGTTACCTTGACACCCCTCGTGGCATTAATCCTATTGTCCTCAAACTACCATATAGCATTCAAGAAAAATGGGTTAGTCGGGGGTCTACTTACAAGAAAAAACATGGAGTTGCTTTTCCTCCGCTTGCCTACTTCTGTGACTTCATAAAGGAAATCGCGGACTCTAAGAATGACCCAAGTTTCTTCTACAGCGACATTCCATCCTCTCCAGGACTCGCAAACCCATGTATGACACAGAGAGGCCGCAGGGGCCCAGTATCAGTGAAGAGGACTGATGTCCAACCTGCACCCACTTCAGTGCTTCAAAAGACTGGGCAAAATAAGAAACTTGAGGATCCAAATCGCCAATGTCCCATACATAACAAGCCACATCCAATTAAGAAATGTATTGGCTTTAGAAAGAAACCTCTACAAGAACGTAAGGAACTTTTAAAGGAATTCGGAATCTGTTTCAGATGCTGTGCCTCCACAGAACACCTTGCAAAGGACTGTAAGGCTATTATTAAATGCATGGAATGTGGTAGTGACAACCACGTGCAAGCCCTTCATCTGTACCAACAAAGTTCTACCGCATCCTCAGACATTCCTCCCGCGGCAAAGCATGGCGGGGAGCACAATGAACGAACGGCTACCTCCACCCCAGTATTCTCTACATGCACGGAAGTCTGCGGAGAAGGACTTTGTGAGAAATCCTGTGCAAAGATATGCTTGGTTCGTGTATACTCTAAGGACCGACCTGAAAAGGCTATAAGATTGTATACCATTCTCGACGATCAGAGCAACCGATCTCTCGCAAGCACAAGTTTCTTTGATCTGTTAGGCATAGCAGGGGATGCTCTACCTTATACCCTGGGTACTTGTGCTGGCATTACAGAAGTCTTCGGTAGAAGAGCCAGTGGTCTCATAGTTGCTCCACTTAATAGCAACAAAGAAATACCTTTGCCAACTATCATCGAGTGTAATCAAATCCCAACTAACAAGGATGAGATTCCCACTCCTGAAGCTGCCCTGCACCATTCTCACTTGAAGGACATTGCTGACCAAATACCAGCCTTTGATGAAAATGCTGATATCCTGCTATTACTTGGGAGAGATATTCTAAGAGTGCATAAGGTTCGCCAGCAAATCAACGGTCCACATGATGCACCTTACGCTCAGCGTCTGGATCTGGGCTGGGTCATCATAGGCAACGTCTGCCTTAAGAACGTCAGGAAACAATTCTCAGTCTCTTCCTTTAAAACACATGTTCTGCCAAATGGACGCATTACTTGTTTCCCACAACGACAACATCGCTACAGTGTGAAAGAAAGGCTGTGTGACAAAGGTACACAAGAGGGCACCATACTGGATAATAGCAAAGCATTTGTCTTCTGGGATGACAACATCGGTAACACTGTGTTTGAAGTGACCACAAGAGACAATGAGTTGGCAACCACAATGGAAGATAAGGAATTCTTGAAAACAATGAGTAAAGAGTTCTACCAAGATGATTCCAACAGCTGGGTGGCACCACTACCATTTCGCACCCCAAGGAAGAGGATGCCAAACAATATGCAATATGCAGATTCACGGTTCATCTCTTTAGAGCGCAGCTTAAAACGAAAACCAGAGATGAAGAAACATTTCGTTGACTTCATGCAGAAGGTATTTGAGAGAGATCATGCCGAGCTGGCACCCCCTCTTACACAAGGAGAAGAATGCTGGTACCTACCGTGTTTTGGTGTCTACCATCCTCGCAAACCTGACCAAATTAGGGTGGTCTTCGACTCAAGTGCTCGTTATGAAGGCGTTTCTCTCAATGACAAGCTTCTCACTGGGCCCAACCTGAACAACAACCTCCTAGGAGTCTTACTCCGCTTTAGACAAGAGCCAATTGCTATTATGGCCGATATCCAACAAATGTTCCATTGTTTCATCGTCCGGGAAGACAACAGAAACTTCCTCAGGTTCCGATGGTACCGCAATAATGATGTCAATGATGAGGTTGTAGACTATCGGATGAAGGTCCACGTGTTTGGCAATAGTCCCTCACCCGCAGTTGCCATTTTTGGACTGATGAAAACAGCCCAGATAGGCGAACAAGAGTTTGGGTCTGATGCACGTCAGTTTGTGGAAAGGAACTTCTATGTAGATGATGGTCTAAAGTCTCTACCTACGGAGGAAGAAGCCATTGACCTCCTCACCAGAACTCAGAACATGCTTGCTACAGCCAACCTACGTCTACACAAAATTATCTCCAACAGCAATGAGGTTATGAGAGCATTTCCTTCTGAAGATCATGCCATCAGTGCTAAAGAATTCCAACTAGGGTCTGACCTTACCCTCACTCAACGCAGCCTTGGGTTGCTGTGGAATGTCAAGCAAGACGTGTTCACATTTCGGACATCAGTCTGTGACAAGCCCTTCACAAAACGTGGAGTACTGTCCGCAGTAAACAGTATCTACGATCCCTTGGGATTTATAGCACCCTTTACTATTCAGGGCAAGATATTACTCCGACAACTTACTTCAGAGAACACCGACTGGGACACCCCTTTACCCAAAGAAAAACAACAAAGGTGGGAATCCTGGAAGCAGTCTCTTCAGGCATTGGAACAGTTTAAAATACCACGTTCTTACACTCGTGGGTCTATGAAGAATGCCACTAGATTAGAGATCCATGTCTTCTCTGACGCATCCATGGAAGCTATAGCTGCCGTAGCCTATCTCCGAGTTGTACACTCCCACAGTGAAACCAGCGTGGATTTGTCATGGGAAAGGCGAAACTAACTCCAAAACCTGCGCATACTATTCCAAGGCTGGAACTCTGTGCAGCCGTGTTAGCTGTTGAAATTGCTGAGCTTATAAAGCACGAAATAGACTTTCATATTGACTCCTTTGACTTTTACACAGACAGCAAAATTGTACTAGGGTACATATACAATCAAACAAGACAATTCCATGTGTATGTTGGCAATCGAGTGGAACGCATTAGGAAATTCTCCATTCCAGCACAATGGCACTACGTGCCCACTGATCTTAACCCTGCCGACCTGGGCAGTCGCGCAATACCTGCTAAAGCTTTTCCGGATACATCGTGGATATCTCCAACAGTACTCATGAATGAGAAATTCTTCTCAAGCACTGTCAAGTCTACCTTTGAACTTATCTCTCCAGATGCCGATAAAGAAATCAAGACCACTGCAGTTACTCTTAATACTTCAGTAGAGACAAAGGTAAAACTAAAATCTCACCGTTTCGAACGTTTTTCTAAGTGGTCTTCTGCCGTACGAGCTACCGCACGCCTTATTCATGTTGCTCATCACTTTGCAAGCAGTGGCGATACTAATCAAGAGTGTCGTAAGTGGCATATCTGTAAAGGGCCTCCCACAACTGCAGAGACTATTAAAGCCGAAAGACTCATCATCCAATGTGTCCAACATGAAGTATATCCACAAGAGATTCACAACATCTCAAAGGGACTCAGCCCATCTAAAGATAGCCCTCTATACAAGTTGAATCCGATACTTGATCACAACAAACTACTCCGAGTAGGTGGTCGCATAGCAAGATCTAATGTGACAAATGAAGAGCAAAATCCCCTTATTATTCCAGGACGTCACCATATTACTTCTCTGCTAGTCAGACATTACCATGAGCAAGTCCAACACCAAGGCCGTCACTTCACTGAGGGAGCAGTAAGGTCTGCAGGTCTCTGGATAATCGGGATGAAGAGATGTATATCTTCCATATTACATAAATGCGTCAAGTGCCAAAGACTAAGAGGAAAACATCTAGACCAACAGATGTCAGAGCTTCCAACGGACAGATTAAGTATGGAACCACCATTTACCAATGTCGGTTTAGACGTCTTCGGCCCCTGGACTGTTGTTACACGTAAGACTCGGGGCGGAGTCACCAACAATAAGCGTTGGGCTGTGTTATTTACTTGTTTAAGTATTCGTGCCGTGCATATCGAAGTTATAGAATCAATGGACTCTTCTTGCTTTATTAACGCCTTCAGAAGATTTGTTTCCATACGTGGACCTGTTAAGTTACTTAGATCTGACCGTGGCACAAATTTTACCGGAGCAGAGAAGATTGAGAATTTCTTTAATAACAACAAGTGTAAATGGGAATTCAACCCGCCACATTCCTCACATATGGGAGGTTCTTGGGAACGCATGATTGGGATTTCTAGGAAAATTCTGGATGCTATGTTGCTGGACCACAAATCTTCCCATCTCACACATGAGGTCTTGGTCACTTTCCTTGCCGAGGTGTCTGCCATAATCAATGCAAGACCACTTGTTCCTGTGTCCTCTGACCCAGAGTCTCCAGTATTGCTAACTCCAGCCACTCTTCTAACTCAAAAGCTTGGAGTAGCCACTATTCCTCCTCAGGACTTTGATTGCACAAACGTTTACAAACATCAATGGAAACGGATCCAACATCTTGCTAACACGTTTTGGAACCGTTGGAAAATGGAGTACCTTTGTAATCTTCAAAGTCGACGAAAATGGCAAGTTAGAAAACCCGACCTGCAAGCCGGGGATGTAGTTCTCCTCAAAGAAACTGATGCTCATCGTAACAATTGGCCTATCGGTCTTATTACAAAGACTATTCCAAGTAAAGACGGCAAGGTGCGGAAAGTAGAAGTTAAGGCAGTGAAAGAAGGTTCTGTAAGACACTACTTTAGACCCATAAATGAGCTAGTACTTCTTTTGCCAAAACAGGAAGATGAACTCCTCACACCGACTTGATGCCAAGAGAGAGGTTCCAGAAAAAGAGACATTATTGTATACGGACTTAACTAACGTTAATATTGTTGTTAGAAATCATAGATTTCGACGGGGAGTGTCATGTTTCACATGCATAGTTTGCCTTTTATGCTGTTTGTCCCTTTGCTCTCCCCTTCTCCTTCTCTGCTCTATAGCTCCTCCCCTCTCCCCTCACTTGCTTCTTATCCTCATCTCATGCACATGCTAGCTGCTTATCTGTGCACAGCATAATTTTTTGACCTATCCATCTGTTCATCGGTGTATGATCTGCAGTTTGAATAAACTTCATCACTATCTACAAGGTGTCTTTTGGATCGAGTCACTGTCAGCCAATCTACCTGAGACTGAATGTTACAGCCATCTCATCACAACTGTAAGTTACAGAGATCACACTTTCAGTGCTTAGACTGGAGAGGCAGAACAAGTAGCATGTGACACCTACCCAGCATTCCTTGCCCCATGGGACATGTCCTGACATGTGGATCCACCATTTTAGATGGGCTGTATAGCAGTAAATGGAGTTTTAAGGAAGCGATTCGAGCGATCGAATCGCGGCGATATTCGGAATCGTAGTGAATCGAATATTTCATGAAATTCGTAACGAATTTGGGTTTGTCAGAATCGATTCGCTCATCTCTAAATATAATTATAATACTTAAAATTATAATATTAATATGATTTTACTTCACCCAGAATGCCCCGTTGACAAAACTCGACAATACTCATTGGACTAAAATGCCCTAAAATCATGAAGGGGTGTACCTAGCCCTGTTGTACCCCACAAGCTATGAAACCCCAGCAGATGTTCTTCCAAAACTCCAAAAGGTATTTTTACCTCCAGTATAACTTCTGCATTCAGGATGCAGGGGTCCATGCCCACCATTGCCAAATTATTTTTCTCATAGAAGAACATTAGGGGAAGGGGGTTGCTCGATGGGGATGTGGTGGGATGGGCATGGGTTTGCCAGGGGCGGGGGAAATCCTGGGCAGTTTTTTAGCCCTAGTCCACCTTTGAGTTTGTAATTTTGGGGGAGGACAAAGGTAAGAACTGTGTGCACACCGAATATTTTTTTATGGTTGATGGCGGGAGCAGGCACCATTTATTTAGGAGTGGCCATACACATCCTTGTCCATGATCTGTTCCTTCATTGCTTCAGCCTCAGCCATGCAGTGCACTTGTTGTACATTGGGGAAGGGGGTTGCTTGGTGGGGATGCAGCGGACTGGACATAGGCTTGCCAGAGATGGAGGAGATCCTAGGCTGATTTTTGGCCTCAGTTCAGAGAATGGTATTTCGGGGCTTACAAAGGTAAGAACTGTGTGCACACTAAATAATATTTATGGGTGATGATGGGTGTGGGTACAATTGTACTCTGCATATTACAATTTGGGCTGATAAGTTAGGCTGCACATATGTTACAAATTAAAGTGGAGTTTTTGTAAGAAATCACTGAATTCCAAATAGTGGTTCACACATCCCCTTCTCAGCTTATAGAGTCTGGGGTTCGCGACTGGTGGAATGGGGTAGTAGAGGGCTGGGCTGACCACAATTGGATTTTTCTTCTGACCCTGGAGGTCTCTGTAACCAGACATGACTGGGGCAGCATGAACACCAAGTAGGACCCTGGTGGTCAGTTCTACTAATTTTCCATGCTAAATGAATGAATTATTGGGCTCAGCACACATGACAGCTTTTAAGATGGTTCCATTTTATTTATTTTCAGAAAGTCATGTCATAAAATATTAGTGTCAATATGGTTTTATTTGGACTATAGGCCTTTGTTCACCAGACATACTTCATAAACCAGGTGTCCCTAGCCCTCTCCTACAAGGCCCACCAACAGGCCATGTTTTACAGATCTTCGCACAGAGGCCCAAGTAACGTAATCAGTGCAGCAGCACAGCTAGAGAGGCAGCTATGTGAAGATCCACAAAACATGAGCTGTTGGTGGGCCTTGCAGAATAGGATTTTGGACCACTGCCATAAACAACTGGTGAAAGAGTCGCATTACATATTCTTTATGATCTAAGACCTGACTTGCTCAAAGATTTTCTTCAAAGCCTTTTTGACATCTTGGTTCCTCAGGCTGTAAATGAAAGGATTCAGCATAGGCGTCATAACAGTGTAAGATAAGCTTGTAATTCGATCATATTGGGGAGAATAATATGAGGGAGGGCGGAAGTAAATGAAAGTAATGCTGATGTAGAAGAGAGAAATGACCATGAGATGAGAAGAGCAGGAGGAGAAGGCCTTGCTTCGACTGGCGTTGGACTTCAGCTTCATTATAGACTTAGCAATGAGCACATAGGAAAAAAGTATCAAGAGGAAGGGAATAATAACAGACAAAGGACCTTCCGTGTATATTAACAGCTCAGCGAGGGCCGTACTTGAGCAGGAGAGCTTTATGAGCGCGGTCAAATCACAGAAGAAATGGTGAATCAATCTGTCCTCACAGTACTCCAAATGTGAAATCGTGAGAGTGTGCAACAGGGAATGGAGGTAAGCCGCAACCCAACAACTTAAAGCCAGCATGACCTGAACCTTCTTGATCATTATGGTTGTGTAGTGTAAGGGCCTACAAATTGCTAAATACCGATCAAAAGCCATGACGACCAGGATGAAAGCCTCAGTGATGGCCAGAGCCACAAAAAAGTACATTTGAGTGAAGCAGACAATAAAGGAGATGGAGGGGGCCCCATGAACAATCCCAGAGAGGAGCCTGGGTACGGTCACTGTAGAGAAAGAGATATCCACCACCGACAGGTTCCCCAAGAAAAAGTACATGGGCGTGTGCAACTGCGGGGAAAGACGAATAGATATTAACAACAATAGGTTACAGGTCCACGTCAGGATGTACACAGTCAGAATGATGGCGAAAAAAGTCACATGGTTGTAGTGAAAATCAGAGAAACCCAGAAGAATAAAACTAGAGTTCATATTGGCTCCTTCTTATTAAGATTCTCCTCCTCTGAATAATTTCAAGGGACAACCAGGAGAAACAGGTCTAAGCTACAAAGAACAACAATCAATCAGTTGATAGAAAGATCACTTTCTGAATGTTTAAGAACTTCACGAATTGAGCATTAGGACAATGGCAGAGAAGATTCATTGGCCTCCCACCCAGTCTGGTCTCCGACTATTAAATCTTTTTACATTCACACAACGTGTTTCAACATACTTATCTGCAAGACTAGATCAATATCTGTGTTCTTTTTAGTGTCTGTTGATTTTTTGTTCCATTCCTGAAAAAAGCCACATTATGATCAAGGAATGAGGGTCCCTGCCCCCAAAATATTGGAAATGTTCTAGATACTGTTACGATGTTCTTCTTTTATTTCATTAACCTAAGCCGATGGTAATATCCTACTGTTATTCAAATAGACCTGTGTGTGTAAAATAATTCCTGGTACATCTCTAAGGTACTTGGCAAAGAAACAAATTCTGATTCTGTAAAATAAAACACAAAGAAACAAATACATGAGTATTACTACCAACCTTCAAGCAATCAAATAATGTTCCCTCTAGTGCTGTTTTTTTCCCGCTCTCCTGCTGGAACATAAAAAGTTCTTCTCATCTGCTGTGACAATGTTCCCTTCTCTTGCTGTTCCAGATCAGGAGCCCCTCTTCTACTTTGTCAGCCCGATTCCTCTCACTTCCTCTGTTCCCATCCCTTGCTGAACTGAAGAGTAGCTATTCTGCTATGCCACACAATAAACGCCTCCCCTTCCGTGCCAGACAATGTGCCCCTCTCCTGCTGTGCCAGACAATGTGCCCCTCTCTTACTGTGCCAGACAATGTGCCCCTCTCCTGCTGTGCCAGACAATGTGCCCCTCTCCTGCTGTGCCAGACAATGTGCCCCTCTCCTACTGTGCCAGACAATGTGCCCCTCTCCTGCTGTGCCAGACAATGTGCCCCTCTCCTGCTCTGCCAGACAATGTGCCCCTCTCCTACTGTGCCAGACAATGTGCCCCTCTCCTACTGTGCCAGACAATGTGCTCCTCTCCTGCTGTGCCAGACAATGTGCCCCTCTCCTGCTGTGCCAGACAATGTGCCCCTCTCCTGCTGTGCCAGACAATGTGCCCCTCTCCTGCTGTGCCAGACAATGTGCCCCTCTCCTGCTGTGCCAGACAATGTGCCCCTCTCCTGCTGTGCCAGACAATGTGCCCCTCTCCTGCTGTGCCAGACAATGTGCACTGCTCCTTATCTAACAAACAATTTGCTGGTACATTACATCAACATAGGGTCCTGGTGTAGTGTACCATTAAATGTGAGCCTCCCCTTCTGTGCCAGATAATGTGCCCCTCTCCTGCTGTGTCTGACAATGGGCCCCTTCATGGCCAGTTAGAAAATTAGCCCCTCAACTGCTGGGTCAAAAACATGCAGCTTACCAAGGAAAGGAAATACATCTCCCCTTAACCTTCTCCCTCCCACCCCCCAATGACTCATACATTGAAATGGTCCCTCATCCTCTACCATACCGCAGTGGGCTCCTCTCATCCTTTTATGCAAGAGTGTGTACCACCCTTTCTATCCAAAGGCCTCTCTGTATGGTGCTGCGACCCACCCATATACTCCAGAAACAGCCTTGTGGTAACCTTCATGTCACACTACAACAAACCCTGTATCAGATCCTGTGTACCAGCCTTAAGTCTTATTGGCCCTTAGGTACCTAACTCTTTCCTGCTTGGCTCCTCACCTCCACAGTTCCTATCACCCATCTCCCTGTAATTTTTACCTTCCGCCTTCCTGCCTGCCATCACACTTGTATATAGTTTGCTTTGTCTCTCAATACCTGTGTTTTCTCACATACCTGGGTCCATTCTCTAAGTTGTATGGTACCAATACTGGTCGTTCACATTATGTCGGATCTCACCAGAGAATTCCTGACATGCTCCTGTCACAGATTTCTGGAGAAATCCTCTATTAATGAGTAACCAGAAACTTGAGAACTACGAGACAGAGAGACTATGAACATGCAGCAAACTGTGTTTAATTGTGACAACCAGTGAACAACACGCACATCAAACAGGCTGCTGTACATATATATACATGTGGAGTCAGAGTGCATACATACAGGATACAGGTCCAGATTCAGGTTCAGAAGTCCAAAGACAGAGTCCGGGTAAACAGTTCAGAAGACAGATTTAATGCTGATCCACTGATGCCATGTGTGGATCAGCTTATATAGGCCAGGTAATATCACAGCTGCAAGCTGATTTTCAGGAACTCTGCAGAACAGCACAATCTGCTGGTCAAGCTGCATACAGCAGAGAAAAGTCCCAGAAAGGAGCAGCTTAAAGCTAAGGAAGAATTCCAGCTCCTCTTTTGGACACTAATGGTTCCTCAGCCCCCTTTAGTTGCCTAACCCTTCCCTGCCTGGGCCCTCACCTCCACAGTTGCTAGCATCCATCCACCTGTAATATTTTCCTTCTGTGTTTCTGTTTGCCATCACTCTTGTATAGAGTTTGTTTGTGGCTAATAACCCCGAGTTTTCTCATATATCAGGGTCCAGTATTTCAGTTGTAGCGGTTCCAATACTGGTCACAGAATCCATAACAAGTGTATGGAATTTGCTCAATATATTGTAACGCAACATTGAATTCCCTTGCTATGTATCATTGACTACTAATACAACACAGTCCTCGGGTGCTCCATATCAGGAAGAAACCAGTTCACTTAGCCACCGGCATTCTCTGACTGGTACAGCGCAGCAGCATCTCGCTATAGCCAGAAAATACTAATTGAAGTGTCCAAGATAAGAACTTTTTGTGTAGTGGACAGGCACAGCTCACAATTAATGGGTGCAAATATATAGCATGTAACGACTGGTAAATAACACATAATAGATAACAGATAATGTAAGTAGCGGATATTGTGTAAGAAGTATTAAATGACATCACCAGACAAGTAGATTGCTAAGCAGCCCGGTGACTAAGCCACGATAGAAGCCACATTGAAATCTGAGTTTACAACCCTGAAACGTTGGTCTGGGATTAGTCTTTGTAGTAGTGCAAGTGATAGGATCTCTAAGGATCTTCTCTGCTTGTATTTTTTGTTCTCTTGGCATAGAGTTTATGGAAGGCTGGTAGTGAGGCTCCTATGACCCTCTCTCCAGTCCTGATAGTCCCTTGCAGTCTAAGTTCTTTTTGTTTGCACCTGCTAACCAGGCTTAGAAGGGGAAACACATGATGGAACCTATCACTGCATTGACAATCGTGATCTATAGCTTTTGGGACAGTCCAGCTCTTTTAGCAGAACAAGCTCTACTGTGCAGTGTGATCATAATGTTCCTCTCCCAGCTGAGGTCGTCACTGATGATGACCCCTAGAATAGTTGTTTTCTTCACCTTTTTACCTTCTTCTTTGTAGATTTTAATTGGATTGAGAGTGGGGGGACTACGACTGAAATCGGCCACTCAGCACTCTTAGATGTATTTACAACCAGATTGCCCTCTCTTCTTTATAGGCCATCTCGTTGTTGTCCTTGATATGTCCAGTCAGTGTGGTGATGTCTGCAAACCTAACAAAATTTACCTACTCCACCTAAGAGCATCAGTCATTATTGAAAATTGTTTCAATTTGTTACAATTGTTTCCAAGGTTCAGGCTCGGCAAATTCAGATGAACCTTGAATAAAAAACCCAAACCCGGTCCCCACTGAAACAACTGACCTTTGAGTGGCAATTCTGCTTTTGGGGGCCCCTCTGCCACCCCACTTCTCACCTACCTAGGTGGTTCAGGTTTCCCTGATTCGATTGCAGTGTGTGCAGAGGAAGTGATGCTATAACTTACCTGAGTCCGGATCCTATTCTGGCAGCGGCAAAGGCAGCGGCATTCTAAACTGCCCCCAGCCGGGGCTACAAAAAGTTGGCTGCTGGCTCCCATAAGTAAGGACATTTAAGGGTGTCCTCACTCATGGGAGCCGGCATCCATCTTCTTGAAGCCCCGGCTGGTGCCAGTTTGGAACACCGCCGCCAATGCCGCCACTCAGCCACTGCCACTGGAAGAAGAGGATTGGGGCACAGGTAAGTTACAGCAGCGCTTTTGCTACTGCGACATTAGGCGAAGCTCATTGATTGGCTCAATCAGCTCTTCTGTATTCAAGATGGACGCTGAATTCGAACATGAACTTCTGGCTGAAGAAAGTGTTTGGGTTTGTGAAGTTCGGTACCAACCAGAATTTTGCGGTTGGGTTCGCCCGTCACTAGTGTCAGAATACATTTAGATTGACACCAAGGACTGGTTAAAGTAGAAGGCAAAGAAACGAGTGATCACCCATTCTCAAGAGCCCAAACATGTTTGCATTCAGCGATGTAGACAATTTCCTAAAGAATGTCGGTTCCCCAAAGGCAATCCTACATTGTTTCTACGCCCACGCGATGATGGCCTAGGAGGAGGTTGTAATAAATTTGAAGGGTTTAGATTTTTTTTTGGAACTGAATGCCGGCTTGAGGTTTAACAGGGCGCCCAAACATGTTTGCATTGGGTCGTTCAGGGATGTAGACAATTTCCTAAAGAATGTCGGTTCCCCAAAGGCAATCCTACATTGTTTCTACGCCCACGCGATGATGGCCTAGGCGGAGGTTGTAATAAATTTGAAGGGTTTAGATTTTTTTTTGGAACTGAATGCCGGCTTGAGGTTTAACAGGGCGACTAGTTGGGAAGGGCTCAATATTAACATCATGCACTT
Organism: Gastrophryne carolinensis; assembly: GCA_027917425.1. Taxonomy (NCBI): domain Eukaryota; kingdom Metazoa; phylum Chordata; class Amphibia; order Anura; family Microhylidae; genus Gastrophryne; species Gastrophryne carolinensis. Next base: position 3,584,658 of record CM051234.1, read on the forward strand.
TACTAATGATTTACGACTGGTGAACAAAGCTACACCTCCAAGAATTTTTATGGCTCTACTTCATTACATCAGCCAAAGCAGCTTGTTTAATATCAGTCCTCATGGGAAATCCAGTGTATTCAATTTACATCATAATCACACATAAACATTATTTCTATTTAGCCCACATTTCATTGATTTACATTTTTTTGAAAAGTCTTGTTTGAGCAACATAAGTTTGAGTTCACTGTTTTATGATGGAATGCCCCCCTGAGGAGCAACACCCCCTAGAGTGGAAATTCATAGCTGTTGTTCCTCTTTAAGGGGCAACTGAGTATGAGGCCATGACCTGCTTTATGGCAGGATTCCGCCACTGAGACAGCGGAGGGGAAAGTGAAATTCCCGAGGGTTGTTCTTTGTTAAGAACAACTGAGTTTGAGGTCACTTAAGCCATGGCCTGCTTTATGGCAGAATGCCCCGCCTTAGAGGAGCTACACCCAGGAGAGTTCCTCTTTAAAGGACAACTGAGAAATACTATCCCACACACTGCACCAGCAAAAGGAGGCTTGTGGGGTGATGCTCAGTTCACAAACAGAGGGGGCGGAGTAAGCCCCACATAAAAATTGCCAGCGCAATTATAGCCAGCGCGACTCGAGCCTTCCTATTCATTATGGTTGTGTTGTGTAAGAGCCTACAAATGGCTAAATATCAATCAAATGCCATGACAACCAGAATAAAAACCTCAGTGATAACCAGAGCCACCAAAGAATATTCTAGATGAAGCAGACAAACATAGGAGATGGTGGAGGCCCCATTGAGAAAGCCAGAAAGGAGCTTAGGGACTGTAAATATCAGGAAATTTGAAAAGGAAGTGTTAGGACACCTGTCCATGAGCTGAATCTTAAAAAGGACCCGTCCATGTAGAGAACCTTTTAGCCACTTTCGCTGCTCTTGCATCAGTGGCCCTCAGCTAATGCCGCCTGTTTGTGCTGGAAGTCAGGTTTCCTCGATTCATGGCCTCTGTTGTAAGTGGCAGGTGATGTCATTGCCGCATCTATGCAATGACTGATCACCCGCTCTCTTACAGAGAGGGACAGCTAAACGATTCTGTGTTCCAGGATAAGTCAGTAAGAGAAAATATCCATTTCTAGTTCTACAAGCTAAGAATAGGGTATCGGCAGGGGATTTGGTCAATTATTTTTTTTAAAAGTTCAGTGGGTTTTGGCTTGGTCTGAGCAAACAAGTCTCTACCAAACAATGATCACATAGGAAAATATAAAACATTTACAAGTCAATGCCCCGGCCTTAATCCAATTCAAATGTCGTTGAAGGACCAGAAGTTAACAGTTGTTATGAGAAAACCGCTCAACATAACAAAAATGCAAACTGTTTTGAACGGTGGAATTGGCTGAAATTCCCTAAAGCCGGACTAATGAACAAATTCTGGATGTGTGCAGACGCGGTTATTGCCGCACAAGGGGGGTCACACCGGATACTGAAAGCAAAGATATGTCCCCCACAGATATGGGATTCCCGATAATTAAATCGCCCAGTCAGATGTTACATGACTCATTTGTCTTTGTCAACCTTATAAGCATCGCTGTATGTGGTATAATAAGCGTTACATAAAGAGTCTGAACCCAGGTCTCCCTCATGAAACAGTATGATACGTGACTCCACTGCAACACTTACCTTTCGTTGTATTACTCACATCTAGGGAGTAAACTGTTTTGTCCCAATTGGAATTTGCTCTGAATTTTACGCAAAAATAATTTCCGCATCAATCCAAATTCCTCAGGACTCCTGACGATCTATGTATTCCCTGAAATAGAAAAAAAACAAAAAAAACTGCTTTTGTGCCATCCAGTGCCAGGTCTTACCTTAAACAGTAAATGTACAGGTTCCATTCTTTCACCCGCCAACCAAAAGTTTGTGCCACTGATTGCTCCCTTCCGGTAGCAATTAATGCCAGACGAAAGCACGTAGCTTTCCACTCAGCCCAAATGAGCCCTTCAACTCATCTGCTGAGATGCCAGTCATCCGTCCACCTGCCCATATAGAAGCCAGCTGCAGCAGTCTGCCGGCCCCGAAGCCGGATGGTCGTATCCTGCCATACCACCCACCTGCCTGATTACTTGGGACTTGTGCCAATCTATGTATTCCCTGAAATAGATAAAGAGGAAAAAAAAAACTCACCCGCTTCTGTGCCATCCAGCACCAGGTCTTACCTTCAATAGTCAATGTAAGTGTCCTATTATTTAATTCCCCTACCAAAGGCTCGTGCCACTGACTGCTCGCTCACTTCCGTTAGTAATAAATGCCAGACGAAAGCACGTAGCTTTCCACTCAGCCCGAAAGAGCCCTTCAACTCATCTTCTGAGATGCCAGTCATCCGCCCACCTGCCCATAGAGAGGCCACTGTAACAGTCTGCCGGCCCAGAAGCCAGATGGCCGTATCCCGCCTTACCGCTTACCAGCCTAATTTCTTGGGACTCATGCCAATCTATGCATTTCCTGAAATAAACAAAGAATGAAGGCCGCCAGATTGGCCCAAAAGGGTCCTAACTATGAAGAGGCCGCACAACCAATGAGATATAATAAAATATATTTGCCTTTAATTTGAGTCAATAGCAGAATACAATACACATAACACAACCATGTACACAAACAATTAAAATAATTTAAAAAACACATATGACAGCTGCCAAGAATTACTGGACCTGACTGACTCACTTATATGAATATTTCATGATCCCCTGATATTGCAGCATATAATAAATGCATATTAGCCCATAACTATAATGTGACAAAATTGCTACCCATTATCAAATATATTAAAGTGCCAATGTCCATTAAATAACAATTATAAACGTGCTAATAATCAGTAATCAGTAATAATCAGTAAAAAAAGTAACCTAATTGTGAACAATAAATAAAGTGCAAATGTGTGCAATGAGATTTATATATGCTTTACAAAGGAGAGTAAATATAAGTAGTATAGTAAGTAGTATAGGGTAAGTAGTATAGGGTAAATATGTAATTACAAGATCACAGCTCAGGGCAAAGTTAAAGAAAATGATTACGCACCGTCACGTTACATGGTCACCACAGGTCCCACTTCATCAGGATGCTGCATTATTTATTGTTCACAATAATTTATTGTTCACAAAAAGGCCAATCTGGTGGCCTTTATTCTTTGTTTGCTAGAGTTGACACAATTGTGTCTTAGGTCCTCTATAGGCCAACACCATTTTGTGACTTAAGATATGCTGAACCCCAAGTGTTTGTCTTTATTATTCCCTGAAATAGGTAAAACAAAAAGAACTCACCAGCTGCCTTGCTAAGCTGCACCAGGTCTTACTATAAATAGTGAATGCATGTCCTATACTTCCCCGCCACCCCCTGCTTAGTTGTAGTGATAAATCTTAGATGAAATGTGGGAGTTCCATCAGATGAAATAACTTCTGATGGGCCATTTCCAGTCCATTTTTCAGCGCGCATGCTGAGTCTCAGCCGCCCACCAAGAAGCTTGCCGGAGCCTGCCTGTTCACCTGCTGAGATGCAAGTCAGCCTGATATCACCTGCCACCGCAGAACCTGTCTGCCATCCGAGAAGCCATTCGGACAGGCCCATCTGACAGCCCAGCCACCCAACCAAAAACCTGTTCGGAGCCCATCTGCCAGCCAAGATGCCATCCGGCCAGAAGCCACCCGCCCCCCGCCTATTCACCTAGTCGAGAAGCCATCTGCCATCTGGAGCCCACCTACCCACCAAGAAACCACTTGAGGCTGCGGGTAAGTTTATTATTTTTATACAGTTAAGTAAAACAGAGTGGCAAGCCAGTATGTGGAGAGACCCATGTTAGGCCTAATATAGAGGGGCTAAAGAGACTAAAAAACCCTCTACTTAGGTAAAGGAAAAGAGGAGCTTTCCTAGAATGGAAAGTATTTGCACAGTACCCTAATCCAAGGACAGATAGCATTACCCATCTGCACATGCTGCAAGGATAGATGGGTAATGCTGTCTGTCCCTGGATTAGGGTACTGAGCAATTTCCATTCTAGGAAAGCTCCTCTTTTCCTTATGCAGTTAAGTAAAATTCAATTGGGGCTAACAAGAATTATATCACATTGTAAATGTACGTGAATGACTTGAAAACGTTTATTCTGAACATTATCCAGGAATCTTTACAGGTCCCATCTACAGATACAGCGTTTCTAAGAGTGATATCTCCATCACACCATAATAATGTAAAGATGACTTACACGCCTCAGTCAGCAGAAAGCAGTTTACATTGTAATAGCATTCTCTGCTATACAATGTATCACAACAGACAGTTGCTCTTGTTACAATGTATAAATGTACAGTGTATAAATCAACAGTGCTGCTGCCTCCAGATTTATTAGCCACATGGGTCAGCCAGTGATTAATACAGATACAGCATTTCTAAGAGTGATATCTCCATCACACCAGAATAATGTAAAGATGACGTACGCGCCTCAGTCAGCTGAAAGCGGTTTACATTGTAACAGCATTCTCGTGGCTACTATACAATGTATCACAGCAGGCAGCTGCTCTCATTACAATGTATAAATGTACAGTGTATAAATCAATAGTGCTGCTGCCTGCAGATTTATTAGTCACACGGGTCAGCCAGTGATTAATACAGATGCAGCTTTCTTTAACACTCAACTTAATCTAAGTCTTAAATGCTTTTCAATGGCTTATCGGAGATATCACAACTGGAAGAGCTATGATTAACATCTGTACTGTGGGAAAGTGGCACCCTACATAGATCACAATGCTTAATGCACATACAATGTTTTTTCTTTGGAAAATTATTGAAATGTTTAACAGAAAATATGTTTATTGCACTTACTGTACAAGGCCATCCTGAGAGACACCAGGCTGGCAGGGATGGCGCACCATCCTTATATCACCCATTTTCTTCTGTCTCTCCTACAGGCCGCACTCTGGGGATTGCCACTCTGCTGACTTCTTTCATATCTCTCCTGGGTTTTTTTTTGAACTTTTGAAATAAAAATTAATTTCATTGTTAGAAACAAAACTTTTCTTTATTCTTTTCAACTTTCCAGTCTAATTTACGAGTTACACTGTTAGGCAGTTACACACTTAGGCAGAAAGGTGCCCTGTGCAAGACTTTAGCATGGCGTTACCCCTCGGGCACCTCCAGGCTTTGTTTACGCCGTCTCCTAAACATATAATGGGTGTTCTCCAGTCTACCTTCAGACCGAGCCTGCTCACCTAGCATGATGGGTCTGTGGGTTACTTTTTTTTTAGTTGGAGGACAGGTTCAACAAGCCTAGTGATCCCACAGAGAGTTTTTAGGGATTCTGAGGGTGTCTCCTGCTTAACTTGAAACTGTAAACCACGATATATCGGCCATTTCTTACTCGATTTAAATATGGAAACCAGTTTAGAACAGCGCAGCCTGGCGCAAAGGTGTATCAATTACCTTTACCTGCAGTAGCACATTAACTATGGGATCTTTCTTTGGGGGGGCAAAAGTGAGCAAGTGGCAGTCCCTCAAAACAGTCTCTCTGTGAGCCCCCAATTAACCATTTAAAAACAGGAGCCCACAAACCAGAGAGGAAAGCAGGCAGCACCACCCACACCTCTGACCTGAACAGACAGTAGTGACTAGTTTGCCCTTCAATCTACCCCCAGGATGGGTGGTTAATTGTAGGGTAATTGCGTTAAACAGTGTAGTCCCCCCTTCTGAGGCTACAATCCGGCAAGCCAGACATAGGGGCTGGGGCCCTCATGGTTCAGAGGCTGAACGGCGAGCCTCTGGCCATGCCAGGTTGTCCGCTCCTATGACCTTCAGTGTGGATCCGTTGCTCCCCCAGGGGTGAACTGTGTACCCCACTGGTCTTTAGGGATGAGATAATGAGACAGGGGGCTAATGGCAATTAACTTGCTGCCATGGTGGCAGGTTACTTGCCACCCTCTTACCCTTTGACCTAGTTTAGGGGTCCTCAGAACCATTTACTAGTTCAAAGTAGTGAAAGTAAAAGATGAACACACCACACAAAATCCTTTTATTATTCTAAATTTACACTATACTTACCTTTGCCATCTTCACCCAGCCTCTGGTCCCTCGTCGGCTCCTCTCCTGTTTGGCAGAAGCAGTCCAAGGGATGTGTATGCTAGTTCAAGGGGTAGATGGATGGCCATTCCTCCATGGCAGCGGTCGACTTGCTGTCAGACCCCCACCACATTACCCGTATCCCCAAAGCGAGGGGTACAGAGTAGCTTGGTGGCTATGGGAGCTGGCTTGGGGTTTCCCGCTGTTTTAGGTCAGTGGAAGTGCAGATGAAGAACATAGGGTTTAATGTAACAATTTGGCACCTGCTCTGACATGTGATGGATGGATGGATACATTGGTCTTACTCACCAGTTGTTGGTTCTTGAAGAGGGAGAAAAGACCCCAACTCATCATTAGAAGGGACAGTGCGCAACATACTTGCCCAGTATCGCAGGTTATTGCTTAGTTCTTAACAACCAATGAATTATTTACCCACAGTGACCATCATTGCACCTCAGGGCAGCATAAGTCATGTACCTTTGTATATTCATACATGTGCGGCTTTACCTCGCACGTCACACCTGAGATTAAGTGTTCCCTTGATTTACAATATTTACAATTAGGGTGGACGTCCCTATCAGAGTACACCTTCGGCAACTTCATCTAAATTTAGTTAGTGGGGATCTTGTGGTTACTTTACCCCGAGGGTCTAACTCTTGGTTAACTATGAAATGGGACTAAGGGCCTATCAGTGCCACTTCTCAAACTCCATAGGTGGCCATTCTACATGTTCTCCTGGTCATGTGGTCAAGACCTCCTGTAGGATATAACTAAAGATGACCCCAGTTTGCCTCTCCAGCTTTGAGAACGACACTTCCCAGCATTCCTGGGCCTGGCATTTAATTTATTTGGAGATCGGATATGTGCTTGTGAAGGGGAAAGTATTCCATGAGCTGTGGAGAGTTGTGTAATCTCTTTCCAAAGCTCATGTAGGGTTGCCACTTTTCCCAACAACTTTTCACGGGTACATGGACATGGTCTTGTGGGGGAGCGGTCAGTTTAACCATACTTCTGCACTTAAAATATCTTATTTTTCACTTTATCAAGTCTAACAGCCAACAAACACACACACAACACGCTTCTCCAGAGAGTTCTAAAAGTAACAGATTGGCTGGGATTCCACCCCCGGCCCTGTTGCTTAACAGTAACAAAATACCAGAAATTACCAAAAACTTACCGACAGTTTATCAAAGATACCGGATGTTGACGGAAATTACCAGTAAGTTGGCAACCTTAGTTCCAAGAGTTGGACAGGTGGAGACGAAGGCCAGCCAACTGGCATCTGCAGCTTTTAGAACGACACTTCCCAGCATTCCCGGCCCTGGCATATAACCTCTTTGGAGATAGGAGATGTGCTTGTGAAGGGGCAAGTATTCCATGAGCTGTGGAGAGTCACTAATCTCTTTACAACTAATGCTGCTCATATGTCATGGCTGAATGTGACTCTCTAGGTGCAGTACGATTGGTTGGAGGCTCCTGGTGTAGACTGTGGTCTGCTACTACTGGTGCCAACAGCTGGGGCCGACAGTGTTACTGCTGCTGCTACTTGTGCTTCGTCTTTCCATGTTCTTGTTGGGGGATGGCGTAGCACAGGGTTTAAAGGTATAGTGGTGGGTATGGACCAGTTTACCATTAGTTTAGGTATGCATTAATAGACACTACATTAAATTATACTTTAAGCACCAGAGGTAGTGGAGCTTACCCTCTAGCTTGACTTAGAAAAGGGTTAAGTTACAGAAACAAAATCACAGTTAGGTCAGTGGAAGTGCAGAGGCAGAACATGGGTTTAATGCAACAATTTAGGAGCTCAGACTATGGGAAACACCCTGGCACCTGCTCTGACATGTGATCGATGGATACATTAGGCTGACTCACAGTTGGGTTTAGGAGGAACTCTAACCTGCAGTTTAACACTATGAAAGGGTTAGCACACCTGTAGGCAGGAAGATTCATTCTCAGTAATTGTAGTAACCGGAGCGAGAGGAGCTGTGTGCAGAAGGAGAGGAGACCAGAAAGAGAACAAGAAGCAAGAGGTGCACCCTGCTCCCTGGGGAGGAAGTAAAGACCCCAAGTGACCATTAGAAGGGACAGATCCTGCTGCAGCCTTATTCCTACTAAATTAAGTAATATTATGGGCAGTCCCAGGATTTTCCCACATCGGGAGCAGGAGGAGGGCTTTCACCAGTCCCTGGAGTCTTTTTGTTGCAGGTTTTGGTCCTACGCTTTGCTGCTAGTGCTATGGGGGACAAGCTATACATTTTGCTATGGAGCCATGTGACACCTATGTACGCCCCTGGCTGCCACTCTGTATTTTACCGGGCACAACTAAATCTGACACTGATGACTTGGTGATGTCGGTAGGTGAGCTCCTCACTGTCGTCATTCACTTTCACAGAGCAAAGAACTAAAGCTAAAGGTTTTGCATTGCGCTGTGCTGCAAAGTTGCTCCATCAAATCTGATCCAAAGCTTTAGTCTTCATGTTTTGACAGCCCCGCCTACGGGGGCTGCGGATTCCGCACGAAGAGGAGGCCACCGCAGCCAACCTCTATCCACTGGAAATCCGTTTGTTCCCCTCACACCCGCGAGTCCATGCTATCGTGAGACTTGCGGGCAGGGTAGCATTATGGACTAACTGGCTGCATGCCTTCTGAGTGGCCGGTAGCCGTATGGGCTGCTCTGATTGGCTGAAAGTCCTTCCAGTCCCGCCCTTACAGCATTGTCATTAATTAAACTGCTGACTGGTGTCATCGCTGGCAGCGCAGACAACAGCTGGGGCGATGGGGAAGCGCTCGCATCTACACTGTCTGATGGTCGCATGTCCAAGATGGCGGCACATAAGTTAAACTTTTGTTAACAACTGGCAAGCGCTGAACTGTTTTGCTATTAATAATTATTATTAAGAGGATTTTTTTTTATATAGAGCTCATGAGAGAGGCAGAGGGGGGGGGTTAGATGGTCGTTTTTCTTATAAGTCATTTCACTGTTGGTCCAATTCAAAGAAGAGCAACCACCGGCCAAGAGTCTGTAAGGCTCCAGGGCTGGTGGTCTCCTTCTCTGTGCTGCTTCCCAATGTGAAATCCCCCAGATAACCCATAAACTTACCTCGTTGGCAATCGCACAGCACATGCGAGAGCCGCATGCTCGTCCACTAACCCCAGCTGAGGCACGTACCCACCAGTTTCTCATTCTCCATTTCGCTTTTACGTGCTGCTCTTGCATCAGAGTGACATAGTAAAAACTGATCGGAGAAAGAACAGCTAAAAGGCTGGCGGCCCATGATTCCAAGAGATTTTGGTTGCAGGGTCAGGCTTTTTCAAGGCCAGACTGGCCATAGGGAGGCCTGAGTGAATTCCCGGTGGGCACAGCGCTTTTGGCTGCTGTTTCCACAGAAATAGATTTATGAACTGCAAGAAAATACAAATTTTACCTCACTCCGACTACACCGATGACAAAACTCGCCAAAACTCCAAGGTAAGCCCCCTCCCTAGGACACAAATGCCCTAAAATCATGAAGGGGGAGTGAAAAAAAAAGCTGGTTTTAACAACCCCATTCAATTCCCCCCTGATCCCGTAGGCTCCTCCACCCCTTATACCTACCCCTGTTGTACCCCACAAGCTATGTTCTTCTTCCAAAACTTCTAAAGCTGTTTTACCTCCAGTGCAACCTCTACATCCAGGCTACAGGGGTCCATACCCTCCATTGCCACATTATTTTTCTCTCCAATACTAAAGCTCCAGTACCAGTGATTTAAAAGTGGCCATACCCAGGTCTGTCCATGATCTGTTTCTGCAATGCTTCAGCCTTAGCCATAGAGTGCACTTGTTAACTTGGCAGTAAGCACATTGGGGGGAGGGGGTTGTTTGGTGGGATTGTGGTGGGCTGGACATGGGCTTGCCAGGGACAGGGGTGTGATCGATGGAGGTCATAAATGATAAATTAAACATATGATGGTGAACATTCCCTCCCTCCATTTGTTCCACTCTATCTTATCTTTCTCTCTGCATTGTACACTTAGCAGTTAAGAAAGGTGAAATAAACCCTCAGGCAGCCACTTCACTCTGCGCTATTTCTCTTTTGCTTGACAATAACGCTTAGGATTATGAAGATAATAGAATATGCTGCTACTAATGTATTACTGTAAAGATGGCATCGGGAAGCCAGATAACGCCTTTGAGTGTCCTGCCTCCAGGCGTAGCTAACATTCCAAAAATTGAGCTCGTTAGGTAGAACAGACCAATTGCTTAGCTAAGTTTTCTATTCTACTAGGGAGGGGAGGCAGAAGCGTTCTCCATGCGATGGTCGAACTCATTCCAAATGACTGTGTTATTCTGTCTTGCGTATTTCTTATCTACTAGGCTGATTTGAAAGAACATCAAGGACCTCCGTTAAACGGGCAGAGGAGTAGGGGATCTTCCATGATGGATAGCCAACCTTGACAGGGGAAATTATGGGCTTGTTTTTGCCCCCAGTCCACCTCTGAGATTGTAATTTCAGGGGGTTTAATTTGTAGTATTTATGGGTGTTAATGGGATGGGTACAATTGTACTCTGCATATAATAAAATGTGGGCTGATAAGTGGGGCTACACATTTTAAAGTGGAGTTTTAGTAAGAAATCTCAGAAGCCCAAAAACTTTCAAACTGAGACAAAATTGTGACTCGCACATCCCCTTCTCAGCCTATAGAGTCTGGGGTTCACTATTGGTGGAATAGGGTAGTAGAGGGTTGGGCTGGCCACAATTTTTTTATTTTTTTTTATATTTCAATTCTTGGACCTTCTAACCCTGCTGTAGGTCTCTATAACCAGAGATGACTGCAACAGCATGAGCACCAAGTACGACCCTGGTGGTCAGTTCTACTAATTCTCCACACTAAATGGATGATTTATTGGGCAAAGCACACACAACAGATTTTTAGTTGGTTTCATTTTATTTCTTTTAAGAAAGTCATGTCATGTGGTTTCAGTCGGACAACAGGCCTTTGTGCACCAGGCAAACTATATAAACCAGGTGTCCCCAACCCTACAAGGCCCACCAACAGGCCATGTTTTACAGATCCCCACACAGAGGCCCAGGTAACGTAATCAGTGCAGCAGCAAAGCTAAAGAGGCAGCTATGTGAGGATCCACAAAACATATGTTGGTGGGCCTTGTAGAATAAGGTTGCGGACCACTGCCCCAAACAACTGGGGAGAGAGTCGCAGTACATATTCTTTATAATCTAAGACCAAACTTGCTCAAAGATTTTCTTCAAAGCCTTTTTGACGTCTTGGTTCCTCAAGCTGTAAATGAAAGAATTCAGCATAGACGTCAGAACAGCATAAGATAAGCTTGTAATTCAATTATATTGGGGAGAATAATAAGAGGGAGGGCGGAAGTAAATGAAAATAATGCTGATGTAGAAGAGAGAAATGACCATGAGATGAGACGAGCAGGAGAAGGCCTTGCTTCTACTGGCGTTGGACTTCAGCTTCATTATAGACTTAGCAATGAGCACATAGGAAAAAAGTATCAAGAGGAAGGGAATAATAACAGACAAAGGACCTTCCGTGTATATTAGCAGCTCAGCGAAGGCCGTACTTGAGCAGGAGAGCTTTATGAGCGCGGTCAAATCACAGAAGAAATGGTGAATCAATCTGTCCTCACAGTAATCCAAATGTGAAATCGTGAGAGTGTGCAACAGGGAATGGAGGTAAGCCGCAACCCAACAACTTAAAGCCAGCATGACCTGAACCTACTTGTTTATTATGGTTGTGTAGTGTAAGGGCCTACATATAGCTACATAGCGATCAAACGCCATGACGACCAGGATGAAAACCTCAGTGACGGCCAGAGCCACAAAAAAGTACATTTGAGTGAAGCAGACAATAAAGGAGATGGAGGAGGCCCCATGAACAATCCCAGAGAGGAACCTGGGTATGGTCACTGTAGAGAAAGAGATATCCACCACCAACAGGTTCCCCAAGAAAAAGTACATGGGCGTGTGCAACTGCAGGGAAAGACGAATCGATATTAACAACAATAAGTTGGAGATCAAAACAAACCAAATGAAGCCTGGGGTGTACCATTCCCCCACGAATCCACAAAAAGGGAGCACAACCAATAGAAAATCTACAAAAATATATTTATTCAAAATACATAAAAAACAGACATTTAACACCAACAAACCAAACGCATTAAAATGCCCCCACTGGTCCTAGTAACAATCTTTCCTCAAAATGACCCACTTAGTATAATGCTGCAGCTAATGTTCAGATCAATGGTAAATCTGTCCCCCTATCAATTTAGGTATACTGCTGGATCTCAAAAACCGCAATGAATGGTTAATTAAATAAAATTAAATGAATCCTACACTATTCAAATTTATCTTTGTGCCGGCACAAAAGAACTTATAAGCTTCACCTTATGTGACTTAAATATACTGTGCCCAAATAAATTTGAATAGTGTAGGATTCATTTAATTTTATTTAATTAACCATTCATTGTGGTTTTTGAGATCCAGCAGTATACCTAAATTGATCCACCCACATCCAAGAGGTGGTGACATTGAAAAAATCACCTTGCAACGGTTTGGATCACCAGTAGAGATGAGCGAACTTTTGAAAATGTCGATTCGGCTGATTTGCTGAATTTTCCGACAAAATTTGTTTCGGTCCGAATTTATTCGCGACGAATTGCTATTAAAAACGGCTATTTCTGAGCTTCCTAGAGCCTCAATAGGGTTGTAAACCATTCTGCCTTGCTGTAACACGCACAGGATGCGTGCTGGGTTAGTGAAATAATACTGTAAATAATTATGACATGCAGATCAGAGGCATCGCTATTAGAATCGCAGAGCTGCACAATTACAGAGAGTTGAGGTGGCATCACTATGAGGGGCCCCTATATTGCCTGAAAAACACACCCTGGAGCTGGCAGCAGCAGGAGCCCAAACATTGGCTCAAAGAGACGCTGGAGTTGGCAGCAGCAGCAGCAGGAGGCCAAAATTGCTTAAAAGAGACACTGGAGCTGGCAGCAGCAGCAGCAGGAGGCCAAAATTGCTTAAAAGACACACTGGATTTGCAGCAGCAGCAGCAGCAGCAGGAGCACAAACATTGCTTGAAAGAGACACTGGAGTTGGCAGCAGGAGCAGCAGGAGCCCAGACATTGCTTGAAAGACACACTGGAGTTGGCAGCAGGAGCAGCAGGAGCCCAAACATTGATTGAAAGACACAGTGGAGTTGGCAGCAGGAGCTTAAAAATTGGCTGAATGACACACTGGAGTTGGCAGCAGGAGCCCAAAAATTGGCTGAATGACACCCTGGAGTTGCAAGCAGCAGCAGCAGGAGCCAAAACATTGCTTAAAAGAGACACTGGAGTTGGCAGCAGCAGCAGCAGGAGGCCAAAATTGCTTGAAAGACACACTGGAGTTGGCAGCAGCAGCAGCAGGAGCCCAAACATTGCTTGAAAGACACACTGGAGTTGGCAGCAGGAGCCCACAAATTGGCCTAAAGACACACTGGAGTTGCAAGCAGCAGCAGGAGCCCAAAATTGCCAGAAAGACACACCCTGGAGTTGGCAGCAACATTAAGAGAACATATACAGTTTTTCGGCACAGATATCTTATCTGAAGAATATTAATAAAAAGTAAGAGTAACGTAAAGCAATTTCTCAATAATTACTTGTGGTCTGAGGCAGAGGAATGTCTGTAACTGGAGAGCAGCACCTTAAATCTGTTTTGCACGATCCATATTTCTTTAGTGTTGGTCTGGCCCCATGATCAATCTACTCTAATGCATCAGGCATTGGTGGGTGGAAATCTTGGCTGATCCATGCCCGATTCATTTCCACGCAGGCCAGTCTCTGAAAAAAAAAACATTTTTGAAGCATACTGGAGCACATTGAATTGCTCTCATCAGAGCATCACTTACGCACATCTAAGAGTTTCATCATTTTGTTCGTGTTAAAGTCTTCAGGGCCTAGTTACTAAAGACCATAGATAGTTACACACCTGCTGCTCTTTTCGACAAATTCTGTTTTAAGTGTAGTGTAGCGTTTTGTCCTCCCCTCATATACACACTAAGTATGTCAGGCATAGAAGTGGCAGCATGGGCACAGAGAAGTTGCAGAGGCCTAAATTCATCAAGCAGAGGTTGCAGCAGACTAGGGGTGAGTGGCAGCAGGAGTCTCAGTAAGAGGACTGATCTCCCGGGATCAGCTAGCGGTCGTGTCTTGACCAGCAACCCATCTGCCATCATCCATTGGTTAACACGATCATCCACTGCATCACAAGTGACATCTGACACCCCCAGTCAACTGTCGGTTATGTCTTATGCTTAGGGTTCAGCTCCACTATTCAGTGAGGACGATCTGATAATCAGAAAAATCAGCAGCTACTGCCCAGCCAAGAAGTAAGTGATGAGGAGAGTGGCGTGGGAGGTGGTGTTGCAAGCGTTTTGGCTTCTTAAGCAGACACTATTGAGGAACCTGAGGAGGACATCAGTGAGTTTTGAGGGCACTTTTCAAGGCTTGGAGTGATGGAGAGTGACAGAATTAGCGGCCAGCATGGTGACAGAAGGGGAAGTATGGAGGCAAATTTGCTCGGGGTAGACCACTTGCACGGCAGGCTATCTTCCCAGGAGGTAGTGGAAGAGGGTCCCTGGAGTTGGCGGCGGCGGCGGCGGCAGCAGCAGCAGTGAATTAGTGCAGGCTGTTGGTAGGAAAAATCAGCTACAAGGCCATGTGGCAGTTTTTCATCAAGCATCCGCAGGAGGTTAACATGGCTATATGAAAGATGTGTAGGCAGAAGGTGAAGTGTGGCCAGGGTCCCAATGTTGGACCCACAGCCATGCGTCAACATTTGCAGCGTCACCATAAAGCGGCCTGGGAGAGTTGGCTCCAAAGTGGTGGTCCAGCCTGCTGCATTACCCAGTGGCACGCCGCTCTCTGTTCCAGCCAGCCAAGGCTCCACCACCTTCTGTGTGTCATACCCATCCTCTGTCGCTCCAGATGCTCCTCCTCCTCTTAATCCGAATCAGTCATTCCGCCAGCAATCCATTGGCCAAGCCATGTCCAAGAGACAACAGTATGTGCCCACTCATCCAACGTACAGAAGCTAAATGCGCTCCTGTATAAGTTGCTGGTGCTGCAGTCCCTCCCTTTTGAGGTGGTGGACCTTTCAGAGAACTGATGGCTTGTGCCGAGCCGAGGTGGAGAGTCCCATGCTGTCATTTCTTTGCGTAGAAGGCAGTACCAGCCCTGTACAATTTTGTTGAACAGAAGGTGGGCCAGTCCTTTAACCTGTCAGTGTGTACCAAAGTGCACAGCAGTGCCTTTGGAGCTGTAACTACGGTCAGGGACAATACATATCCTTTAAGCCCCACTGGGTGATTGTGGTTCCTGCACAACCGCAACAGCAACTTGGACAGGTCCCTCCGCTGTGGCCTCCACGCTCCTAGCCTTTGTGCCTGTGACAGTGCACTTGCACTTAGCAATGGTGTCACAGAGAAAAGTGGCTAATTGTCAATTACATATTAATAGTTAACATTTATCTTATTTGAACATATTTATAATAATAACATATAATAACATATAACATAGCAACAATAACATCTAACATGATAACAGTAACATATAAAATGTATTTATTTTTTTTGTTTAGGATATTTTTTTTTCATATTTTGTATTTTTTAAAAACATATATATATATATATATATATATATATATATATATATATATATATATTTTTTATTCTTTTGAATTTTTTTTTAAATATTTTTTTCCATTGTCTTTTTTTTAATATTTTGTGAATTTTTGTACACATTTTTTTTTTTTGGTATTTTTTTTTTTTCTAAATTTGTTTTTATTTTTTTTTTCCCAGTGCCCTTCCAGCCTACCGTGTGTGCAGGACATGGCGGTTTCACGCTGTTCTTCACATAGTTTGCCTTGAGCCACAGAGCCACACATGGGAGGAACTGCTAAAAATGAGAACTCAATAAATTAAATCCTGGCTTACTCCACGAAAACTGCAAATGGGACCCATGGTGACTGACACTGGGAAGAACATCTTGTCTGCGCTGCGACAAGGAAGCCTGAGCCATGCGTCCTGCCATGGCACACGTGTTCAATCTGGTTGTCAAGCATTTTCTGAAGTCTTCCCCCTATCTGCAAGACATCCTAACAACGGGAAGGAAACTTTGCATGCACTTCAGCCACTCCTACTCCACCAAGCACACCCTTCTTGAGCTTCAGCGTCAAAACGGTATCCCCCAACATAGTCTGATTTGCGATGTTTCCACCCGTTGGAATTCCACCCTTCACATGTTGGACCGATTATATGAACAGAGAAAAGCCATCACAGATTTCTTGATGATCCAAACGGATAGGGGGACTCCCCTGTGTAACTTCAATGTAAACCAGTGGCAGCTCATACGCGACACCTGCCGTTTGCTCAGACCCTTTGAGGAAGCTACTTTATTAGTCAGTCGCCAGGACTATGAGATGAACGATGAGATTCCACTGCTTCATGTACTACAACACATGTTGGAAACCATGGCTGGTCAGGGCACTGTAGACACTGGAGCAGGAGGAGCTAGAGGGTTGTGAGGAAGGCGAGACAGAAGACTCGGACACACCGTGGCAGTATGCAGTGGAGATGGAGACAGGTAGTCCCTCCGAGTCACTTGCACAAATGGCACAATGCATGCTCATGTGCTTGCGTAGTGACCACAGAATTGTCTCTATTTGTCAGCGGGATGACTTCTGGCTGTCCACCTTATTGGACCCTCGCTTCCGGCACAAAATGGGGGCATTTTTTACACCCACTGAGAGGGAGGACAAACTGACCTACTACAGAGTCATCCTACATAGTCAGTTGGGCGATGCCTATCTGCGTCATGGTCCATACTCTCGCAGGTCTGACTCGGGGGGACCTCTGCACTCACCTTCCATTGCCATGGCTGCCGGGGGGGTTGGCAGCAGCAGCAGCTCCATCAGCAGCAGCCTCAGTCTTCAGTCGCTAATGAATAGCTTTCTACACCCGCATAGTGAGGCTACTCATGAGCAGCAGGAAGACCTGGAGCTGGACCTCAAACAGCAGGTCATGTCATACCTTGACATGACCATGCCAACACACCTTGAGGATCCGCTGGACTTCTGGGCAGCCAAACTTGATTTATGGCCGCAACTAGCAGAGTTTGCCCTGGAAAAGCTGTCCTGCCCGGCCAGTAGTTGATTTAGATGGCAACTGGGCTGCTCTATATTATGCTGCAAAATGGCAAATTTACCTCACAGTATAAGCTAATGCCCCTCAGATCTACACAGGGCCTGCTCTATATAATGCTGCAAAATGGCAAATTTACCTCACAGTATAAGCTACTGCCCCTCAGATTTACACAGGGGCTGCTCTATATAATGCTGCAAAATGGCAAATTTACCTCACAGTATAAGCTATTGCCCCTCAGATTTACACAGGGGCTGCTCTATATAATGCTGCAAAATGGCAAATTTACCTCACAGTATAAGCTATTGCCCCTCAGATTTACACAGGGCCTGCTCTATATAATGCTGCAAAATGGCAAATTTACCTCACAGTATAAGCTAATGCCCCTCAGATCTACACAGGGGCTGCTCTATATAATGCTGCAAAATGGCAAATTTACCTTACAGTATAAGCTACTGCCCCTCAGATTTACACAGGGGCTGCTCTATATAATGCTGCAAAATGGCAAATTTACCTCACAGTATAAGCTAATGCCCCTCAGATCTACACAGGGGCTGCTCTATATAATGCTGCAAAATGGCAAATTTACCTTACAGTATAAGCTACTGCCCCTCAGATTTACACAGGGGCTGCTCTATATAATGCTGCAAAATGGCAAATTTACCTCACAGTATAAGCTATTGCCCCTCAGATTTACACAGGGGCTGCTCTATATAATGCTGCAAAATGGCAAATTTACCTCACAGTATAAGCTATTGCCCCTCAGATTTACACAGGGGCTGCTCTATATAATGCTGCAAAATGGCAAATTTACCTCACAGTATAAGCTATTGCCCCTCAGATCTACACAGGAGCTGCTCTATATAATGCTACAAAACCAACAGCGGATTAAACTCACACAATATAACCTATTTCTCAGGTTTATATAGGGACTGCTCTATGTAATGGTGCAAAACCATGAATTTACCTCATAATATAAACTATTGCCCCCCAGGTTTACTCAGGGGCTGCTCCATATAATGGTGCAAAACAGGGCAAATGTATTGTCCAAAATAAACTATTGCTCCTCAGATTTACACAGTGGGCTCCTCTATATAATGGTGCAAAATGGCGAATTTACCTCACTATATAATCTATTACAGCTCTATATATAAAAAAAAAAATAAATAAATAAATAAAAAAAGGGCCTGTAGAAGCTTATTCAGTATAACAGATAGGGTGACATGTGCTGGTTTGGGATGCAATGTGGGCTAGTGTTTTGACAGCAGGACAAAAACCAATTCAAAATGCAATAGTTTAATAAAACTGAGGCTGAACAAGCTTATTTAGTATAAAAGATAGGGTGACGTGCTGGTTTGGGATGCCCATGTGGGCTGGTGTTTTGACTGCAGGACAAAAACCAATTCAAAATGCAATACTTTGATTAAGCTGAGGAAGGATTAACAAGCGTATTTAGTATAACAGATAGGCTGCCTAATGCAGGTTTGGGATTCCCTGCGGCCTGGTGTTTTTTTTGTTAAAGGCAGACCAAAAACCAATTCAAAATGCAATACTTTGATTCAGCTGAGGGAGAGTCAACAAGCGTATTTAGTATAACAGATAGGCTGCCTAATGCAGGTTTGGGATACCCAGGTGGGCTGGTGTTTTTTTTGTTAAAGGCAGACCAAAAACCAATTCAAAATGCAATACTTTGATTAAGCTGAGGAGCAACAAGCGTATTTAGTATAACAGATAGGCTGCTAAGTGCAGGTTTGGGATACCCAGGTGGGCTGGTGTTTTTTTTGTTAAAGGCAGACCAAAAACCAATTCAAAATGCAATAACTTAATAAAGCTGAGGCTTTAGACGCGTATTTATTATAACAGATAGGGTGCCACGTGGTGATTTGGGATACCCTGCGGCCTGGTGTATTGACAGCAGACAGAAACCAATGCAAAATTAAAAAATTTAGTACAGCTGAGGCTGAAACATGCTTATTTTGTATAACAGATCGGGTGCTCGGTGCCAGTTTGGGATACCCTGCAGCCTGGTGTAATGTCAGCAGACAGAAAGCAATGCAAAATTAAAGAACTTAGTACAGCTCAGGCTGAAGCACGCTTATTTAGTATAACAGATCGGGTGCTAGGTGCAATTTTGGGATACCCCAGGCACAGGTATAATGTCAGCAGACAGAAAGCAATGCAAAATTAAAGAACTTAGTACAGCTCAGGCTGAAACACGCTTATTTAGTATAACAGACGGGGTGCTCGGTGCAGGTGTGGGATTTGGTTTAAAAGATAGGGTCACCTGCTGAAATGGAATGCCCATGTGGGCTGGGGTTTGTACAGCAGATAAAAAAAATAAAACTAATCGAGATATAATAAATGTTAAAGGTGCCACTGCCAACATGGGATGCACAGTGGCCAGGAATTTAAAGCTGATCTGGCAAATGAATTGAAATGAAAATAAAAAAAGCTTTCTTTCCCTGCCTCTTGCTCTGCTGTCCCTGCCTCCGATTTTTAACTATCTTTCCCTATCTTTCCCTGGCTCTCCCTGGAACTCTGTGGGTCCCTGTGGGTCTTCTTTCCCTACCTATCTCTAACTCTGTCCCTGTCTGTAAGGTGCTATGCTCTGGCCGCAATAGAACGCTGAAATGCGCACAAGCAAGATGGCCGCCGCTTTATATAGTGCTGTGACGTCACCGGGCTTCCTGGCTGCTGATAGGCTGCATGTGAGTGTCACATCATACCTTGCCCCAGGGTACATGTCTGGACATGTGCCGTCCACCATCTTAGAATGCCTGTCATTGAAATGAATGGAGTTGAAAGGAAAACGTTGATCGATCGAATCGCGGGGAAATTCGGATTCGTTCAGAATCGAATTTTTCATGAAATTCGGAACGAATCCGGGTTCGTCCGGATCGATTCGCTCATCTCTAGTGTTTATGTGTGTTTGCTTATCACAATTAAACACAGTTTGCTGCATATTCATAGTCTTTCTCTGTCTCGCAGTTTCTCAAATTTCTGGTCACTCTTTAATAAAGGATTTCTCCATGAAGAAATTTGTGACGCCCTCATTCCCAGTGTTTGCCTACGTCCCTGTTTCCTGTTTGCACCTCAGCTTATAACCCCAGAGGTACAGTCCAGAAACCAGTTCCTTGATTACACTCCTTGTTTCCTATGAAGGCCCAGCATCCCCACGTTCATCAGTGTGACAGTCTGTAGAATATATACTATATCTAATTTTGACGTGTCTTGATGGAAATTCCGAGTCGGGGTCTCTGGCTATTACCCACCACCAACACTAATGAATAGAAACAAGGCTGTAAGACATAGAAACATAGAAGGGTGACGGCAGAAGGAGACCATATGCTCCATCTAGTCGGCCCTTATGTGTCTACTGTATGTTCTCTTTATCTTAGGATAGATGGAGGCTTATGTTTAAATTCACTGACTGACGATTTTTCAACCACCTCTGCTGGAAGTTTGTTCTGTAAAATAATATTCTCTAGCATTGCTCCTGATCTCCCCCCCCCCCCCCCCGACCAGCTTCAGGTTGTGCCCCCTTGTTCTATCATTAAGTTTCTTCTTAAAAACACTTCCCTCCTGAACCTTATTCAATCCTTTCACATATTTAATTATTAACACCAGAAACCACAACAAAAACACCATTGATCTTGAGATACCAGATAATTCCCTCTCTGGGGGAGACTGGACAATTAGCAATAGCAGCAGCTCTCCCTGTAGAGAATCCACACCCCAATAGGGAGACAGCAATGGCAGATATAAGGGCTGCCACCTACCACTGCTTAATCTGGGTCTTCTTCCAAAATCACAGTCTGTGGTAAGTGACACCTTTATAATAATAGGAATGGGAGACATAAGATCCAGCAGACCTGTATTCCAGGATTCCCAGATATCAGCACCAGCAAACCTAATGATTATTCAGCATTGCACAGGTATTTGGTTCTTTAAAAATAAAACATGTGCAATACAAAGGAGGGGTTTTCTATATAGTTGATATAATACATCGATTTAGGGTATTTTTTTATTTAAATAGTTGACAGTCTTATTACTTTATACCTTATTGGAACCAAATAATTGGTAGTACGATCTTTCTGGTTTTAGGTTCTTCTTCTAATTTTTGTTGGAACATTTTACCTCATTTCCTGAAGGTTTAGAACACGTCTTTCTTAGTTAGTCTTTATTAAACAAACAACTTCCTGGCTTCTAGTTACTGAACTGGCAAAACACGACAAAACAAACAGAAAATGTCCCCTCTGGCAAAGTTGACAAATACTTTCTTAGGTAAATTTGGTAAAAACAGTTTAAGTCAAGTGATTCCACACCTTTAACTCTATATTTTATATAATTTACTCATGTTCATTAAACCCGTATTTGCTGTGATTAGAAATCAAAATGTGATAAGAATTATACAGTTTTCGAGAATCGTTAATATTTTGTTATTCTGTCGTTTTTGAAGGTTAAGAACAAACCTTTTTAGCTGTCCTTCAGTTTTCAGTTATTAAACTGAGGAAAATGCCACGAAAAAGGAAAATTTCCAGTCTGGCTGGTTTGACGAATGTAAAAAATCTGTTTTATTACGTAAATTTTGTAGAAATAGATCAAGTCAATTCATTAACTTTTACACCTTTAACTCTTTACCTTATATAATGTCATCTTATTCATAAGACAGTATTTGCTATTACTAGATTATTTAAAAATAAGTGTTATGTTTTATTTTTGGGAACCATTGATATATTGTAATATAATATATATTTTGTCTGGACATATTTTCCTTTATTTTATGAAGATTTTTTTTCTTTTTATCTGTCTTTATAAAAACACTTCCATTTTTCTTTTCTACAAAATATTTACGGTGAGGCTAATTCACCACTAGCGTCATGTATCGGCAGTGGGGCGTCTGTATAGCAACGATTAGAGCGACCGCTAGTAGAGGCTGTAAGCAGGTATAGGGTGCAGTAACAGAGCGCCTCAGTCGCTGTAGTAACCTGGCCGTCATTGATGAATGTGTTGTATGTTGGGCACTCTATCACCAGTACAGCGCTGCAGGGAGCAAGAGCTCATTGTGACCGGCTCTGAGGGACTCACACCATATTCAACAAAAAACCACTACACACACAGCGTCTGTATAAATAGAAGAATAGGAACGTCCATTGAAATGTATGGGAGAGCGACAGGTAGTGTCAGGTAATACCTGGCTCTGGAAGCTAGAGCGCCGACGCTATACACTGAGCTGCCTCTAATGATACATGTGACGCTTCATGGCACTGTTAGAGTAGCTCACCAGATTCGCTTTCATAAATGTGGTTTTGCATACAGTGCCCGGCGTTCGCCAGACGCTGCCTGCCGCTACGAGGCGCCACCTGGCACTATCCTTTCTTAAATAAACCCCTTTGTTACATACATTTTGTGGAAGTGGAGATCAGGTCAAGTCATTTTTCACTTCTAAAGCTTTAACTCTTTACTTTTCTATCATTAAATCTCATTCATCAAACTTTATTTGCTATTACAAAATTAATTAAAAAAAAATGTGACTAGTGATAAGCAACTATTTTGAGAATCTAAACGTTGAGAGTAAATTTTTTAATCCATATTTACAAAAACAGATTCATTCTCCAGGTACCAAACTGAGGCTAATGCCGAAAAAAATTGGGAACAGTTTCAGGTCGGCTGATGTAAAAATGTAAAAAAACCAAAAACATACTGTTTTACGTAAATTTTATGGAGCTTGATAGCCCCGATGATGAGCTATGCCAGTCTCCACTCCCTGTAACCAAGGAAAGGAGCACTTACTGAGTGCCAAAGCCCAGACATAAATCCACAGACTATTTAGAATTCTGACCAAATAAGATGTCTGCTGCCCAGATGGCCCATAGAACTAGTGGGACATGGAGGGGGTAAGCTAGCATGCTTCAGCACCTGCCCAACCTGCCGTTACTCCTCTCGCAGTCTAGGGGAACAGGATTTTATGGGAAGTAGGGTCACCGCATACTATTTATTTATTTTTGCCGGCTAAGTAGGTGGGCCCTGTTCACTGATATAGCAAACAAAAAACTTTCCCCCCCTACCCCTGAGGGAAATACCCTGACTCACTGTACAATTACCCCAATCTGGAGATCCCACAGCACATATGTGGGCCTCGTACAACAAGAATTGATTGCCGTGCATATTAATGTGCTGCAATGAATGAACATTGAAGTCTTGCGCCTCCCACTGCCTCCTCCCTCCAGCTGCATGTACCTACCAACAGCCATTCAGATATGCCAAGTATGGGTGCCCACAGGGGGTGGCGGGGTGCAGAGGATCTCTGGAACAAGGTGAGTATATCTCAAACTGTGTGTGGCACACTGGGGCATTCCAAACTGGAATGCTTCTAGAGAGCAGTTACACCCAGACCAGAGAGTCTATTAGACTATAGGGTAGAGTGCAAAGGGTTTTGGTCTATAAGTGTCACAGTAAAGTCATTAAAGAGGAACATTGAACCTAAAATATAAAAAGGGCCAATTCCCCCCCCCCCCCATTGGCCCCTACTTACCTTTTGGATGTCGCCGCTGCCTACTATGGTGACATCCGGCTGCTTTGGCCCTCACCCGCCACCCGCTTGGCCAAAGCTAACTGACAAGCACGACCTTAGCAGTGCTCGTCAATGTGCCATGGCGATCTCGCAGATCCGCGGGATTTCGGGTGGCTCCATTGCATCCCATTCATGAGCACCGCGCAGGTGCAGGTTCAGGAGTCACGAGTAGTGTGTGATGGGATGCAAGAGGGCGCCCCAAGTCGGGAGGTTGCACAGAAACCGAGGGGATGGTCAAGGGAGTAAATAGTGCTCAATTCTGCCCAATTCCAATGAGGCTTGGGGGAGGTGGGGGATGTTCCTCTTTAAAACCACTCAACTTGGCTGCTTCCCCTCTGTCCATTGACCAGAAACCTCCTGGCTTCTAAAAACAGGTGCACCAACGTTTGGCGAGTTGCTTCCGCTCCCACCGGCCACAGTTAAAAGCACGCCCTGCTACATTCACCACAACAAAGCAGGCTTGGCAGGCGCTGGTCCAGCACTCCCCCTCCTTTGCAGTAAATGGAATTGCCTGCGCTCCCATTTG
Organism: Gastrophryne carolinensis; assembly: GCA_027917425.1. Taxonomy (NCBI): domain Eukaryota; kingdom Metazoa; phylum Chordata; class Amphibia; order Anura; family Microhylidae; genus Gastrophryne; species Gastrophryne carolinensis. The sequence goes on from CM051234.1 coordinate 3,609,044, forward strand.
TCACTTACAAAGGGGCAGTATCACAACTGCCCGAAGACGTCGTGGAGCATTATTATTCTTGCACAGGTTTGGGAAACCGTGTATTTTTTAGATTGTTAGACTGGGAGGAAGCAGCTGTGGGGGAGAACAGGTGAGTACCCTGTGTTGATGTTTTACAAACCCCATAAGTTTACAAAACGTTGTTTGGACCATATTGCAGTTGTTATATGGTTTCTATGGTCTGTTATCAGTGGCCGGCTTAACCACCGCGAATACCATGCAAGTACATGGGGCCCCCACCTGCCAGGGAGCCCCCAAAAGCATGGGTTTCACTCAGTGGGGCATCACAGTTTGGGATACCACAGGGAATAGAAATAGGAGGGCCATATCTCATACAATTCTTTATGCTAAGGATGGACAATGACAGGATGCTCCTATATGTGACATATCCTGGGTTCATTCGTGCTCCATCCCTGATAAGGTGCATTGATATTGTATTTTGCTACATAAAATTTGTCTTTGATTAGGGTCCCCAGACACAAGCTTGCATGGGGCCCCAGAAATGATAAGCCCATCCCTGTATGTTCTCATCTGGCCTGCAGCCATCTTCAGGTGCTGAATGTGGCTCTAGTGGTAAAAGAGGTTGGGGACCCCGGCTCCACATTCTCTCTTTCTTGCATTTGTATGTTGGGTTCCTGTTGGCAGCATGAAGCAATGAGTAAATGGATGCAGTAGGTCCGTGCATCTAGTATTTGGGTTAGATAATAGCAATGACTTCCCTGTAGGGAACAGCTAGGACATGGCCGAAACTTACTCACTGGAGGTGACAGTCACATCATCTAGAGCAGGGGTTCGTAACCAGTGTGTCATGCCTGGAGTTCCTTCTTAGTTTTCAGCTGCTCCTTTCTGGGAATCTTCTCTGTTGTATGCAGCTTGACCAGCAGATGGTTCTGTTCTACAGAGTTCCTGGAAATCAACTTGCACCTGTGACATTTCCTGGCCTATATAAGCTGATCCACACATGGCCTCAGTGGATCTGCATTGAATCTGTCTTCTGAACTGTCTACCCGGACTCTGTCTTTGGACTTCTGAACCTGAACCTGAATCTGAACCTGAATCTGAACCTGAATCTGAACCTGAATCTGATTCTGAGTCTTGTATGTATACACTCTGACTCCACATGTATATATTTGTACAGCTGCCTGTTTGTGTTGTTCACTGGTTGTTACCACTAAAACATGGTTTGTTGCATATCCGTTTCTTTCCCGCAGTCTCAATTTCTGGCCATTGACTACAATTGGGATTTCTCCATTGAGAAATCCCTGACACAGCGGTATGAGTAACCCCAGTGGTACTCAAGAGCCAATCAGTTGGTACTCTGCAAGGTTGAAGACTGCCTGTATCCCAACCTTATCTGCAGCATTGATACATGACAATCCCCTGATTAGCTTAGTGATCACAAAACTGCTCCAAAGGCTGATATAATCTATGTAATTAGTAGGACCCAGACAGTGCTTGAGATCATTAACAATTGAGAATTGTACTCGATGAAAAACAGTTAAGACTCCAGATCTAGAGCAAAGGGTCTCATTTTTCTACGTCAAGCCCCCCCCCTTCCAAAGGAGGGGATCAGTTGTAAATGTTACCAAAATAATGAGTAGAGATGAGCAAACTGGTTCTTCAGAACCCAAGTTCGTTCTGAATCTCAGGAAAAATTCGATTCTGCACGAAACCAAATTTTTGGGGGTTCATGCTGACCGAATTTTTACTGAAATTCATTGGCACCTCAGGCGCCATGCTTGGATCCAGTGTACGCGGCGGAAGCCGACTTACACAGCTGACAGTGCAGCCGGCTCCCCACTCCTCCCCTGCACTCTCAGCTGTGCAAGTCGGCTTCCACTGTCCGCTGATGGTGCGGCCAGCCTCCCCCGCTCCCACCGTGCTGTGTGACATGCCAGCTTCCCCATCTTTCTGGCCCAGTGGCTGGCTGTGGGAGCAAGTTGGCTTGCAAGCCAGCCGCTAGGCCAGAACGACGGGGAAGCCAGCATGTAGGTAAGGGTCTGTGCGATACACACAGCACGTTGGGAGTGGGGGAGGCCGGCCGCACTGTCAGCTGTGCAAGTCCGCTGACAGCGGAAGCCGGCCTCCCCTGCTCCTACCATGCTGTGTGACATGCGGGCTTCCCTGTCGTTCTGGAGCAGCGGCTAGCTGCGGGTGTAAGTTGGCTTGCAAGGCAACTTGTGCCCGCAGCCAGTCGCTGGGCCAGAACGACGGGTTAGCGGGCATGTAGGTAAGTGTCTGTGCAATACACACTTTACGGTGGGAGCGGGGGAGGCTGTCCGCATTGTCAGTGTGCGGCGTAAACCGACTTGCACAGCTGACAGTGCGGCCGGCCTCCCCCGCTCCCACCCTGCTGTGTTTATTCCGCTAGACATGAGCGATTCTCAAAGGTTTGATTCGGACAAACACGAATTTCTTGTAATTTCTTCATCTGAATCAGATTTTTAGGAAGTTCGCTCATCTCTAATAATGAGGTCACTTTTAATGCTAAATTAAAATAATATTTGACTGTTAAAATAATATACCAGACCTATCAGACCCCCCACCCCCCGCCGCTTACGTTGGTGCTTCTATGAACATCACTGCAGGCCAAAGGTTAAAAAAGTGATCTACAGAACAGGTTCAGGGGTTTAGTCTACACAAAGCAATGAGGGAAAACAACGTCAGACCTCGTTGGATTTTAGGGAATTTAAATAGTCTTATTGTCCCATCTTCTGGATTTGCCTATTTATGCCAGCTCAGATATTATCATTAATTGTTTTTTTCAGATTCCACTTTAAGGAGCCGAACTTATGATTAATCAGGAAAAGGAGGAGCTACAAGTGTTTCCTGATGGATAAAGAGTTTAATGCAACTTCTGGTTTCATCCTTTTGGGTTTCTCGGATCTTCGTTACAACCAGTGGCCGGTATTCTTTGTCATTCTGATCAATTACACGCTTACGTGGATGGGTAACGCACTGCTACTGATATCCATTTACATTTCCCCGCAGTTACACACGCCCATGTACTTTTTCCTGGGGAACCTGTCGGTGGTGGACGTCTCGCTCTCTACGGTGACAGCACCCAGGCTGCTCTCCAGCATTCTCCATGGACTGACGACCATCTCCTATTTTAGTTGCTTCATGCAGGTGTTCTTTTTTTTCTTTTTTGGCTTTGCTGAGATTTATCTGTTGGTGATTATGGCTTTCGATAGGTATTTAGCTATTTGTAACCCCTTACGCTACACCTCAATAATGAATAAGGAGATCAGAGTCACGGTGATTGTAATATGTTGGCTGGCGTCCTTTGCACATGGATTTCTGTATAGCTATACGTTATCACAAGCCTCGTACTGTGAGGACAGACTAGTACAACATTTCTTCTGTGATTTGGCGCCTCTCATAAAGCTCGCCTGTGCCGGTTCCACCCTTCCTAAGCTCATACTCTAAACTGAAGGCTCTGTGATTATTTTTACTCCCTTCCTTTTCATATTATTGACCTATGTGCTCATCACTCGAGCGATCTTAAAACTGAAAACCAACATAGGCCATAGCAAAGCCTTCTCCTCCTGCTCTTCTCATCTCATGGTGGTTGGTCTCTTCTATGTTACTGTTATAGCCGTTTATTTCCGTCCTTCCTCTCACCTTGCTTTTCGCTATGATCGTGTGGTCAGCTTGGGATACACAATCCTAACACCAATGATGAACCCTTTCATATACAGCCTGAGGAACCAAGAAGTGAGAAACGCCTTAAAGAGGAACATCAGGGGAGGTTAAAACCAGCCCCAAGCCTCACCGATCTGCTACCTCTCCCTCTGGTTTTGGGCATTCTTTACTCACCTCGCCAAGGGATCCACCTTCTAGGTCCCTGGGTTTTCGGGGGCGACCTTCTGCTCGGTTTTTGGGTGACCTTGTGAATGGGATGCAATTGGGGCCCCTGAAATCCTGCAAGACCTAGCTGAGCTGCGATATCGCTGTGGGACATTGATGAGCACGGCTAAGACTCTTGATCAGACGTTTGTGGGTAAAACTGCCTATGGTTCTTCCTATATCCTAGTGTGGGGCTTTAATTCCTGCATCGGAAAAACTCAGTGTAAGTTGTTGTTTTCTTTCTTTCTTGTGTTCTTCATCGATATTTTACGAGCGCTGGATATTGATTGTATTGCCCTTGTGTGCGATTCTATAAAGTAACTAAACATTTTTTAACTTTCCAAAGGCAAACTAGATTCATTTGCTTCCTGCTTGAGACATATCTTTGCCCTGCTGCCTCACCACTCTATCCATTCTACCACCCAACCAGTCACAGTTAAAAGATGTGTGGTAAAACATCCTATACAGGATCTTACAGAGAGTACACCTACTGAACATGTGCAAATTAATCAACCTGACCATGAGTTGATGGGTGCACGTCTACTGAGCATGCTTGGGGCCCTTTATAAGGAATTACCATTGCTTGCCTTTTGGACTTGCCTATATTCCACCTGCTTAATTGGCTTTGGATTAAGGACTTTTATCAACCCTTTGCCGGCTGCCAGCTCATGATCCTTTAGATACCCCTGTTGGATTTCACTTGTTATTTGGTGGCCCCGACATCTGACATTGGACCATTCAACCTTCTCCACTCCTCGACCTCGGCTCCGTCTGACCATGCCTCTTCTGTGTGCAATCTTCCATTTTGATTAAGGAACCACTGCCTGTGTTCTCAGTCCCTGGGCTCCACTGGCATAACCTTGGACCTCCCATGTAGCAAACCTATCCTCCTTTGTGGAGGGCTCTGGAGAACACTGGGGTGGTCCATAGACCCCAAGCTTAGGTAACCGCACAGGTTTCTTGGTTTTGAAGAGCACTGGAGCTTCAGCTGTGGATTTAATTGGAGAGAACATATGAAGTTGCACAGTCAAGAACACGGTGCAGCATGTATAAAGAATGGACATTTATGAAAAAAGGACAGTGTGAGGGAGAATGCTCTGCTCTGGGAAATTTCCTGAAATAAGATGGGCCTCATCTCCCAGATCAGACTTGTTTACTATTTTCATAAACTGCTCAAATGTTTCACAAAAGTATCTGTGTATTATAGATTGGTATCACATATAAAACATCTCTGAAATCAATGGTTGGCGCAGGCTAATATTGAGACATATAGCTAGTAGGAAGGGCAATATCAAAGGAGAACAATTTCCAGGGTATCCACAGGCTGTTAAAATGTTGGTCGAATTTGTTGTCAAAGATCTGAATAAAAAATCATCTAGTGATTGTGGTTTCAGCGTATTTCTTTTCCCTCAATGGTAATATGAGCTCCTTCGTCCTCTCTGGGCGTCCTCAGAGGGTATGTGTAATGGTGGAGATCTAAAGTAGAGAATAGAGATGAGCAAACTTTTCAAAAGTTCGGTTCGCCGGTTTGCCGAACTTTTCCTAAAATATTTGGTTCGGTCCGAACTAGTTCGGGACGAACTTCCGACTAAAACACAGGGAAAACAATGGTGACAGTCCTAAAAGTCCTTTATTAAATTCTGAAGTCACCCAAGGCTGTATAAAAACATGTTTTAGTGGATTAATTATCATTTGAATTGACCAAAACTAATTAGCATGCAATTCTTATTAGCATGTCAATAGCCCCCAGCTGTCTTTGATAGGTTAAAGCACATTAAAAAATGGGGAGAGGGAGTGCGCATGCGCGCGGAACCCGGACGGACGCTTGCGATCACGGCTCTGTGCAGCTCTGCGTGTACCGGCTATTGGCGGCGGAGAGACGCAGCGGTTCATGGCCACGGAGGGTCGCTTCTGTCAGGGGATCTTCCCCTCCAAGTTTGGGGCGGATCTGCGGAGGTGAGCGGAGGTGGCTGCGGGTGACAGGCGCAGCCGGGGATCTGATCTCGGGCGCCATCTTGACTTGGCAGCCTGCGGCTCTGTGCTGTCTGCTGCGGTCCGGCCTAAGAATTGGAGAACTGTATCTGCCCCCTCAAGCTGTGATGATCGCTCCAACCCATTTGACAGCTCCCATCTGATTCGGTGATCACAGTCGGGAGTGCCCTCCCCATCCAGCAATAGCTTTCTGGTGGACATACATTTTTAAAGGGCCAGCGCAGAGGATTATATATTGGCAGAGTAATGATGGCAGCGTTCTAGGGGTGCTCCGTGCCCGCCGAACAAGTTTGGGGTTCTATACAGTGTGATAGGCACTTGCTTTTTTCGCAGGACTTCAGACGCAGAATTTGGGTTGCCTGTTGCGGCAGTGTGCTAGTGAGGCATGCAGAAGGTGGTCGTCAGAGGGGAAGCGAGTGGAGAGATGGCAGATGTCCTGTCAGCTGCGGAGCTGCGAGAAGTGGAAGATAGCGAGGCCTCTTTTCTTGCGAGTGAAGGCGATGTCCCAGCTCAACCAGGGTTACAATCGCAAGCTCAGGTGAGCAGATCTTTTTTCTAAATTTGAACATTTGCTACAGACGGCCCTTACTTCTAATACTCAGCTCATTATGGATCATTTGTCAAAAGAAATAGATAAACTGTCTTGCAATCTCTCTACTCTGGATAGAAAGATGGGGTCAATTGTCTCAACACAAGAAACGCGAGAGGAGGAGATTTTACAGTTAAAAAAAGATAATTTTATCCTAACCTCAAAGATGGAAGACTACGACAATAGAGATAGAAGGGCGAATCTACGTTTTCGGGGACTTGAAACACCTGGACACCTAGAAGAGACCAAAGCGGTTATCACTGCATTGTGTCAAGAATTGATCCCTGAGATTCCGGCTCATCGGCTTGAAATGGATCGTGTACATAGGGCATTAGGCCCACGCCGATTGCCTGAGGAGCCCCCACGAGATATTATTGCAAAATTCCATTACTACAACAGTAAAGAGCAGATTCAGAGGGCTGCTAGAGATGCCACTGACTTAGTATTTCAAGGCCACAAGTACCAAGTGTTTTCCGATCTCTCTGCGGCCACATTGGCGAGAAGAAAGGAGCTGCGCCCATTATTGTCTATACTACGCGATCATGACATCAAATATAAATGGGGATTTCCTTTTCGAGTATCTTTTGTCTACAGGGGCAATCCATATTCTGCTACGTCTTTGGATGATCTACAGCAACACGTGTCGGCGTTGCATCTTTCTAAATCTTCGGTCTCTAAGTCGTTAAGAAACGCGGATGACTCTCCTAGGCAGCAGCGCGCCGGAAAGAGGCAAAAGCGTTGGTCTTCAACGACTGGTCATGGTTCTCGTCTGATCTTTGAAGATACCTGAATCTTTGATTTAATATAGCGCCTATAGTATGTTCTCTGATTAGAGGCTATTGAGTTAGTATTGTCTAATTGATATAGCTTTTTGATTATTGCTAGAATGTTGTTTTTTCCTATGTATATTAATCTCATGTATGGAGTCAACATAGGGGCTGTTTTTAACACCCTATGTTTTCTCCTTCTCTCTCATCTTGTTTTAGTTGGAGATAACCTCGTTTTGTTTGATATCTTGCATGCAGGTGCTATTCACTAGGTTTATGTGGTTTTTCTGACCCCACTTGTTCGGCGGCATTCCCATGTCGCACTCCTGTTAAACCAGTAGTTCAAAACTTCTGTTTTTTTTTTTTTTCTCTTTCTTTTTAGTATCTTTAGATAAGATATAGACGATCTGATCTAGTAATTCGTTAATTGTTCATCCAGTTGACGTGTTTCTAGACTCGCGAGTTGTGCAAGTTGGGTTGCACGCCCTTGGATATCTTTCTTTAGGTACTATGGTGATGCTGTGCAACGGGACGGACCAGTGGGGCTCACCCTTCTTTGTAGACTAGAGTAGGGATTCTTAATTCATAATCTTAGAGACCTTATTATATATGTGCACTTTCGTTTCTTTTTTCTTTCTCTTTGGCCTATATATATATTTTTTTTTTCTTTCTTTTCTTTCCCCCGTTCTTCTTTCCCCTGTCCCTCCTTCCCTCAAACAAAGTGTAATATTGTTTCAGCTATAGTGGTATTTGCTATGGCCACAGTATTTTCATTGAATGTACAGGGCTTTAATTCGCCTAATAAGTGAACTAAGGCCTTTCGTAAGATTTATTCGTTGCGGCCCGATATTTTGTGTCTCCAGGAAACACATTTCTCGTGCTCCTCCAAACCTAAATTTCTTGATACCAGATACCCTCAAGTTTACATGTCTTGCGCTATTTCCAAGCAGAAAGGGGTACTTATTTGCTTCCGTAGGGGTTCCCAATTTCATTGTAAAAGGGAAATAAGTGATCCAAGTGGCAGATACCTGATTCTTATTGGGGACCTGCAAGATGTAGAGGTGACAATAGCAACCTATTACGCTCCAAATACAAATCAGCTAGTTTTTTTGACACAATTCCTTAATGAAGTAACATCAGTAGCAAAGGGGACTACCATGGTTTGCGGTGACTCCAATTTAATATTCAACCCTCTACTTTGGCCAGTTCATATTTAGTTTCGACCTCAAAGGCATTCCGAAAGCTGCTTGAATCTTGCTCAGTAGCTGACTCCTGGCGGGAGGCTCACCCAGGCACGCAAAACTTCACCCATTTTTCGCATCCCCATGGAGTATATACCAGAATAGACTATATATTTTTGCCTTTGAATACTTTAGCTCAAATGAGAGAGATCAGTATTGTCCCAATACCCTGGTCAGATCATGACGGATTGCTACTCAAATTAAACTCCTTGCTTTTGCCGGCCATCGAGCTTCCTTTGGTCGCTCAATGCCTCTCTTTTGTCTGACCCGGTACTGGTTCAATCTATTTCTGACACGTTGTTAGAATATTTTGAAGTGAATGTGACATTGGATGTCTCGACTACAATCTGTTGAGAAGCCCATAAGCCCGTTATCAGGGGTAAACTAATCCAGTTAGCCTCTAGGAAAAAAAAGGAGAGGAATGCTTACATCGACAAATTGGAAAAAGAATATTTAGAGATAGCAGAAAAAGCTAAAAAACAAATGTCTAAGGAGACCCGTTTGGAATTGAATAGAGTGACCCGAGATCTTAATTTAGCCTTAGCGGGCAAAGCTGAGAATTCGATTAGATGGCTTAGGCATAAATATTACTGCAAAGCCAATAAACCCGATTCTCTGCTAGCTAAAAAATTAAAAACCCCTGAGCAATGTTATCGCCCGATTAGACTGAGAGGTGATAGAGGCAACATTACTAGCAACCCGACTAAGATTACAGATATTTTTAGATCCCAGCTTTCAAAACTATATGCTAGTCCTGGTGGTTCAAGGCGGGATGCAATTTCTGATTTTTTGAATGGGCTTTCACTACCAACTTTGCCTACTCTTTTTAAGGATTTGCTTGATAAAGACTTTGATGTGGAGGAAACAAGGAAAGTTATCAGTGGACTAAAACTTAATAAACGACCGGGCCCTGATGGCTTCTCTGCGGTTTACTATAAAACTTTTAACCCTATTTTAGCTCCAAGATTGACAGCGGTATTCAATGCTATTCGGAGGGGTGAGTCTTTTTCACAAGAGTCACTCACTGCCTCTATTAGTATGATTCCAAAGCAGGATACGGATCACGCAATATGGTCTAACTATAGGCCAAAATCGTTGATAAACGTGGACCTCAAAATATTTACCAAGATTTTAGCTGACAGGTTGTCCAGTTTTATGCCATTATTGGTTCACAATGATCAATCAGGTTTCATACCGGGGCGACAGGCGGGAGACAATATTAGGAGAGTAATTCAGTTATCACATATAGCCCGGGAGAGGGGTTTGCCAACTATACTACTTTCTTTAGATATAAGAAAGGCGTTTGACACGGTTTCCTGGGAATATCTTTTTTGTTTATTGGATAGGTGGGGCTTTGGACCAGAATTTTTAAGTATATTGAAAACGATTTATAGTTCCCCGATAGCTTTTGTTAAATATAGTGGATATAGATCGGACCCCTTTCCTTTATCTAGAGGGACGAGACAGGGATGTCCTTTGTCTCCCTTACTGTTCGCCCTAGCTATGGAACCGTTGGCTCAAAAGATCAGAGCTTCTCCAGATATTTCCGGGGTGGATGTAGGCGGAGAGCAGCATAAACTCAGTTTATTCTGGGACGATGTTTTGTTGACCATCTCTGATCCGCTTATATCTATTCCGAACTTATTGCAGATTTTGAGTTTATTTGCAGAAGCCTCTGGTCTTCAGGTAAATACAGCTAAATCAAAGGCATTGAATATCAACCTGTCGGCGGATCTATGGAATCAATTAAAGGCGAACTTTGATTTTAGTTGGGAAGTTGTGTCTCGTGAATGTGACAGTGTTTTTTTTTTTTTTTTTTGCTGTTTTATGCAATAAAAAATTATTGAATCAAAAAAATGGGGAGAAGCAACAGGGTTGGTATTCCTGAAAAGTGAAAAGAAGCAATGGCTTTTTCCAAGCGCTGAAAAATGTACCCAGTTTGGGCATCACAGGGTTGACCTGCAGTTGCGTAGGCTGGCAGTAGCAAGCATCTGTTACAAGAGGTAGCAACGAGATTGGCAACCTTAACCCTTGGCTGAAGAAGAAGGAATAGCTTTTTAATAGCACTGAACATTTTGAGCATCACAAGGTTGACCTTCATGTGTGTTGGCCTGGCAGTAGCAGAGGGTGGCAGGCTGGCAGCGGAGGCGCTGTTGGTGGTTGTAGTAGCAGCATTAGCAGAGGCTGTAGCTGTTAAAGAAAGACTAGGCTGTGGAACAGGAAACCTGTGGAGGTTGTGTAGACCTGGCATTAGCCGGCAAGCCCTCAAAAAATTGTTCCACTTGTAACGAGGGGTAGCAGTAGGATTGGCACCTTCCTGAGGAAGAAGCAATGGCTTTTTACAAGTGGTGAAAATTGTGCCTATTTTGGGCAGCACAGGGTTGACTTGCGTGTTTGTTGGCCTGGCAGTAGCAGAGGGTGGCAGGCTGGTAGCGGAGGCACTGTTGGTGGTAGTAGTGGCATGCTAATCAATGGCATCAGGCAGCATCAGGGGTTTTAAATTGTCACCTATCCACACTTGATTAATATATACAAAAGTTAGTTTTACGCTTTTGGCGGACAACCTTGTCTGCTTAGGGATGACGGCATGACCTGCCGTGCTGAAATCCCTTACCGACGCTACGCTTGAAGGTGGGCAAGACAGAGCCTCCATGGCAAACTGTGCTAGCTCTGGTCAATGGTCCAACCTGCTCACCCAGAAGTTCAAGGAGTCTGAGCTCAGTTTATCTCCTGGAGAAAGGGCACAGTTGAGGTAAGACCGCATCTGGCTTTTCAGGTGGTGGTGGTGTTGCTGGTGATGAACATCCCTTCCATGACGATGTGTGTCAAGTGGACTTGAGGTGGGATGTAAAATCATATTCCCAAGTGTGAGCTGTGTGCTGCTGCGCCCGCTGTCTGTTGGAGGGGTAGTGCAGCGGGGAGCAGCACACACCACACACCAGCACACACCACAACCGCCTTCATAACTGTCAGTATGTCCATGTCTACCACCACCCCACTGCCACAGCTGTGCATCTTGGACACCTCCACTACCTCCGCAACACACTCCAAAGGCTGACTGTCATCAAACAAATTCTCCTCATCACCATCCATAGCAACCAAGCTGCTGAGAAAAGCTGGTGACCCAATAGGAGGGGGCAGTAGAGAGAGAGAGATGATAGAAGAGAGAGGCTTCTTTCATTGTGATGTGTAGCTGTAGTGGAGGCAGAATCCACTGAAACGTGGCTCAAAGTAATTGCGTCAGAGTCTTCCTCCTCCTGAGATGAGCGAGAGCGAGTCAACCAGTCTACAATGGATGCAATGTCCAAAATAACACGCCCACTGGATGAAATGGGCAACTCTGGCTTGCTGATGCTGCTACTACTACCCCATACATTACTGCTGCTGCTACTACTACCATGTACATTGCTGCTGCTGCTACTACTACCATGTACATTGCTGCTGCTGCCTGGGCCTGGGTAAATGGCTGGTGCTACTTTTACTGGGCCTGGGCACATGGCTGCTGACCACAGTATTGGTACTGGCACCAACATCCTTATCCTTAGCAGCAGAAGGAATTGCAGGAATGTCTATTCCTCTACCCCTTCCTTTCCCACCCTTTCCTTTCCCAGACATTTTACTTAGTATTTCCTAAAACAGATAGATGTTCCCTAACACATTCCTTAGCAGGTGAAAAAGATTGTTTTTTTTACACTGTATTTAAGAAAGGGGCGCCGTGGATACCTACTAAGAGAGAGAGACAGGACCTGCTCACTAAGAACAGAGCTGCCCCCGCAAAAAAATCCTTGGCAGGTAAAAAAGATTGATTTTTTTTGTATCCAACAATGAGGCGCTGTGTACCCCAAGTTCCCCAACGCAGTGACAGGGGTGCGCTAAACCATACAAAAAATAAAAAACCCTCACTGATGTTTTCAGACTTTACAGAGTGAATTACAATGATCAGCAGATCCCAGCACCGGCAGCACACACCCCCTCTCAGTGTCTCACTGTGCTCACTTCCTTTCCTGTCCCTTCTTTTCGCCTATGCTGTGGTTCAAAATGCCCTAAACTGTCCCTAAACTGTCCTTGCTCTAAGAGCAATGTTTTTTCTGCGACAGCCAGATAGATAATGGTGGATAGTGTCTATGTAACTATCTACTGAAAAAGTGCCTCCTAATTGGCCTAGCTACCTGACCAAAACTCAGGATTTTGACCATCGTAGGTTTTGGTTCTCGTCCAATCAGCATGCTCAGATCCGCTCATGTCAGCTCGTCTAAGATGAGCTTATCCGAGCACGCTGATGGCCACATCCCCTGATACCCTCTAACAGGGAGCGGGCCCACACCGGCATTCACAAATGGCTGGCGCGGGCACATGCCCTGCTAGAGGGATAGCAGGGATGCGGCAATTGCTCACGCATGCGCCATTGGACCGGAAAAGAAGGTAAGTGTATGGGCAAACTGGGGGGTATCACACAGCCAAAAATCAGGATGTCCCGGGGGGAGGGAATGGGTCGGCCCAGGAATCTCACAGGTTCCTGGGCCAATCTCAGTGGGTTTTGGTCCACTTTAAGCTGTGACTGTGGGACCTTTTCTCTCTGCTTCTCCGTGGCTGGCCATAACCTGCGGGATGGTGCCGCGGCAAATTGAACTTTTCGTCAAATTCAGGTCAAAACCAGGTTCTAATGGTTCGGTTTGCTCATCTATAATCCCACGCTTCCCTGCACTGACCAGGAGTTCATGTCGCTGCCTGCTCACTTCTGGTAGTAATGAATGCCAGGTGAAATGTGTGCATTCAACTGGGTGACATAGGTTCCATGGGTCCATTTCCGGTCCTGCATTGCGACTGGCCTGTAGCTCATATTTTATCTCACTGGTTGCATTCCATCCACTCACCGAGCTGCCATCTGGATTCCATCCGCCCACTGAGAAGTCATCCTGAGCCCATTCACCAACCGAGAGCATGTCCAGAGCCCATCCACCAACCGAGATGACTCCCATAGAACTATCTGCCTGGTGAGGAGACGTCCGGAGCCCATCGGTCTGCCCATTGAGAAGATGTCCAGAGCCAAGGCATCCGGAACCGACCCACCTGCCCGCTAAGAAACCTCCCTTCCCAGTCTGCCTGCTGAGAGACTGCTTGGAACCGACGCCCCACCTGCAAAGGTGCCGCCCAGAATCCCTCCCACTCACCAGCTAAAAAGCCTGTTGGAGCCCATACACCTAATTCACGCCGAGAAGAAATCTGGAGCCAGGGGCGTGCTTACCAAAGAGACAGGGAAGGCCGCTGCTACCGAGCCCATGACAAAAGAGGGACGGGGGGATGGTGGATTGAGGCAGGTGTGGCATTCAGCTCTGGGATTAGGGCACTCAAGGGGGCAGAAGATAATCAGCACCAAGCAGTTTCATAATCCATTTCTGTCATAGGTTTGTTGTAGCCCTCTTTAGTCTCGGGTGACATGTGTGCTTCCAGTTCCAGTAAGATGGGGAGAGTTCTGTCTGGTTCAATTGCCTGAAGGGCAACCAGGCCTATAGCAGCTTACTGGGGAAGGTGCGTCGGAGAAGCTGGAGAGAGCTGTGTCTGAACCCCGCTGTCACTAGCAACATGGTGGTGGTGTATTAAGTGGAGAATTTCAGAGTGAGCCCTTATTTGCGGTGTCCTCTGGACTGGGTGGTGAGCAACTGCTGGAGGGAGTGACATTGACCTGAGGCATCCAGGACCCGAGGACTTCTGCTTCCCCTGCCCTTGTGAGGGAAGACACTTTGCTATGGGACTATGTAAAACCTATGTATGCCTCTATCTGGAGCCCACCCATCTGGCCACTGAGAAACCATTGGGAGGCAACTGTCCACCAAAGGAGAAGCCTTCAGGAGCTCTAGAAGCCGCCTGGTGCCAACCCGCCCGGTCTCTAACAAGGCATCTGGAACCAACACACCTGTCCACTGAGAAGCCACCTGGAGGCCACCCACTCACCTGATGGATCACCCGCCCGCCTGCCTGCTGAGAGCCCCCAGGAGTCCTCCCCTCAGTCTGCCTGCCGAAAAGCTGCCTGGAACCAAACCCCTACCTGCCAAGATGCCGCCTAGAAGACCACTCAGTCACCCGCTGAAAAGCCTTTAGGAGACTATCCACCCACCCTCACTCAGAGACGTCATCTGGAACCAGGGGTGTGCATAAACATACCAGACAGGGAAGGCTGCTGCTACCGAGCCCATGACAAAATAGGGCCCATGCAATGGTGGATTGAAGCAGGTGTGGCATTCAGGTCTGGATTTAGTGCACTCAAGGGGGCAGAAGATAATCAGCACAAAGCAGTTTTATAATCCATCTCTGACATAGATTTGTTGTTGCCCACTTTGGTCTCGGGTGACATGTGTGCTTCCAGTTCCAGGAAGATGGGGAGAGTTCTATCTGGTTCAATTGCCTGAAGGGCAATCAGGACTATAGCAGCTTGTCACTAGCAACATGGTGATTGTGTATTATGTGGAGAATTTCTGTATGAGCCCTAATTTGGGGTGTCCTCTGGAATGGGTGGTAAGCAACAACTGGTTACACAGGAATCCAAGACCCGGGGACTTCTGCTTCCCCTGCCCTTGAGAGGGGGGCACTTTGACCCTTTGCTATGGGACTATATAAAGCCTATGTACACCTCTGGAGCCCACCCATCTGGCCACTGAAAAACCACTGGGAGGCCACCATCCATCCACTGAGATGCCATCGGAAAGCTCTAGAAGACCTCTGGAGCCAACCGGTCTGCCTGCTCAGAAGCTGCCTGGAGCCCACTCGCCCACCTAGAAGCTGTCCAGATCCTGCCTGCCCCCCACCCACCTGCCCAGAGGCCGACTGAGGCTGTGAGTGCATTTATTATTATTATTTTTGCAGTTAAGAAATGAGAGATTCGTAAAATTCGATTTATACAAACCCTAATATCTTGGGAAAATTTGGCACATTGTCCAAATTGATTTTTAAAGAATCTCTTTTCTTTGCCCATCATAAATATGGGGGACAAGAGAGGCACCACACATACATGTGTTCCTGCAGGAAATGGTATAACTCATACATTAGGCTGGAAAGTTGAAAAGAATTAAGAAAAGTTTTGTTTTTAACAGTAAAATTAACTTTTACTTTATAAGTTCAACAAAAACCTCCGGAGAGTTCTGAAGGAAGTTGGCGGTGTAATCCCCCAGAGTGCTGTCTGGTAGAAAGAGAGAGAAAAATGGGTGATATAAGGATGGCATCCCAATGCTGCCAGACTGGTGTCTCTCAGGATGGCCGTGTACAGTAAGTGCAATACATTAGGTCTTCTGTTAAACATGTCGGCTAATTATACAAACGATGATTTTATGTGTTAAGCATTGTGATCTATGTAGAGTGCTGCTTCCCTGCTGTAACAGTCCCTGGCTGACCGGTATGACTAATAAATACTGAGGCAGCGGCGCAGAGAGTAAAGAAACTCAGGCTGTGAGTTTTAACGCTCGTGCCTCTTTCTTTCATGCGGTGTAATGTAACACGCTGGATGCGTTGTGTGCGTACATTGCTTCCAGCTGTGTGGTACAATGCAGAGAGACGGGTTTGTGGCTGTTATACATTGTAACAATGGAAAACTATATTTTATTGCATATACACAAAAATTACACTTTATGCGAATATCATTTAGGTAAGAGTTTTACTTAATAAGCCAGCGTATTCTTAAACCGGCATTCAAGCTGTAAGATCCTTACCTGGCCTGGGCGGCCTGTGTTGCTCCTCCCCGGGTCCGTCCAGAGCTGCTCTGTGCTTCTCGGTGAGCTGGTCGGGGACGGCCGGTCCTCCCACGCCGCTCCCGAAAGTCGGATTGTGTGGTGAGCTGCACACACTGCCGGTCTCGCTCCCCTCTAGCTGTGTGGGTGCACACCATTCTGAGGATCCTCTGCATCGCTGGTGGCACAGGGTCCAGAATGGGAGGGTTAATTTGGGGCTGGTCAGGTCCACTGGCCACAGAGCTGGCCAGCCCATGAAATCAGTGTTGGGTCAATGGCTTGTTGGATTACAGGCCAGCCAATAGGCCCTCACCACAGAGCAGACCCACTCTCAGCTTCCCTTGGCCTCTGACCCCTTAAATAAGAACGCAGCCCTGTTCACATTGCCCATGATAGAGTTACTGTACTAAGGATGCTTTCTGTGTCTAAGCTAAGCCTAATCCGTTATTGTCTGAAAATCCCTGTTTGCTGCCTGGACCGACCTCTGCCTGCTTGACCGAGATTTTGCCTCACCCTCTGGATACCGCAATATCTCTGACTCTCTGGCTATTATGAACTATCCATCTGCTCTATTCCTGTACTAAAACGCCTGGAGAAATGATACCTCTTAAGTGACCCCGGATTCCTGACTCTCTGTGTGCCCTTGATTGATCTGCCTTAACCGTGTCAGTTGGCATCCTTTGCACTACATAAGACCTGGGGGTAACCACGTCCAGTGAGGGCAGCTTGTGTCCCGGTGAACGAGGGCTTGTCTAAATGCAAAAGCAGTGGCGGAGATTAGGGGTTGCGACGGGTGTTGCTGTTGCTATGCTATACATATCACAGGGCTACACTGCTACAACAAGGGACAATGCTCAAAGGTCACAGATATGTGATAGTGGATAATTTTTCTCAATAATTACACAAAGTCTAATATTTATTTGGTATACTTAAATATTATTGTAAAACTTTTCTAGCTCACAAGCCAGCTCCGTTCTCCCATCCTGCACGAGGTGCAGGAAGTCTGGTTTCCTGGACACAGGCTTGGGATGAGTCTGATTTAGGGGTAAAAAATAAAAACTGATATTGACCAAGCAGAGCAGCTGTTCCCCTGTATTTGTCGCTCCTCCCACCTGCCATTCAGGTCCCACTTTTTATATTCATTTGAGGAATTAGGCTTATCTGTGACATTGCCTGGCCTATATAAGCTGATCCACACAAGGCCTCAGTGGATCAGCATTGAATCTGTCTTCTGAACTCTGAAACCTGAACTCTGAACCCATGACTCCTTTAACAGCCTTCTGTTTTCCTTCCTGTTTTGCCTTGTTTCCATCTTGGACTTCCACTGGATCTTATGCATGTATGTTTCCTCACTCCACCTTGTTTATGTATAGCAACTTGAGTGTGTTTATGTTTGTTTGCTTATCAAAATTAAACACAGTTTGCTGCATGTTCATAGTCTCTCTGTTTCGCAGTTCTCTTATTTCTGGTTACTCTTTAATAGAGGATTTCTCCACTGAGAAATCAATGACATAATGCTGATCCCATATTAAAGACCAGGAGACTGTGAAACTGATCTGCCTTGTTGTGCTGTGAATGTGTAGGGTCCTAGTGCCAGCCCTAGTGTTTGTTTTTCTTAGCGCTTCCTGTTCTGAAAGTTTGGCTTTTTTGCCTTCTAGTCCGTAGTTTTTGTCTTAGCCTGTACTGGGGCCCAGCCTGGCCCGTGTCTTTACTGGGGCACAGTTATTTGTCTGTGTCTTGTATCCGTCTATCCTGTGTTTTCCCTTCCCAAGTCTGAGACCACGGGACCACGGGATGGGATTATTCGGGGCCCATACAACTTCACCTTTAGAAGCTCTGTTGAAGAAGTGGGTGGATTACAGGCTCCTTGAGTACCAAATCACTTACGCCCCGGGTGATTGGCAGTTTGCATCCTTGACGGCACAGGTGGGTTGTCTGTCTTTGTCTGTCCTTGCCTGTCTTTGTCTTTGTCAGGTCTAGCCCTTCCACAAGAACATCCATTAGTACACTCTCTTATTGTTTCACAGCTTCCCCAGATAGATTTCTGTTCCTCCTCCTCTTTATAAGGAGCTTACACTGGCTACTGGCTGAATCATAGCAAACACCTCAGTGAGAATTTTGTAGAATTCAGAAAATTCTTCATTCATAGATACGTCCTATTTATGTATTCCTGAGGCTGACCTGAATCTGACTGCAGGTTGTTCAGAGGTCTGAAACTCCAGCTAAATCTATTACCTCTGTGTCTGATGTAGAGGATGAGGTTGAAAATCAGATGCCAGGACTGATGTGTCTGAAGTAGAGAATGAGGATGACAGTGGGTCTGATGCATGGATTGATATATCCGATTCAGAGGATGGCCACCATCCATCTGTTCTGTTTTCTATGCCAGTCTGTGAGTCTGATCCAATGCCAGTCTGTGAGCCTGATCCAATGCCAGTCTGTGAGCCTGACCCTCTACCTGTTTGTGAGTCTGCTTTAATGTCTGTTTGTCAGCTCAAACCTTTTGTCGAGTCTGATTTTCCTGTCGTGCTAGATCGCTCCATCGAGTCCAATTTTCCTGTATTTTCTGCCGAGTCTGGTCGCCCTGCCGAGTCTGGTTGCCCTGCCGAGTTTGCCGAGTCTGGTCACCCTGCCAAGTCTGCCGAGTCTGGTCGCAGGGCCAAGTCTGGTCGCCCTGCCCAGTCTGGTCGCCCTGCCGAGTTTGCCGAGTCTGGTCACCCTGCCGAGTCTGCCGAGTCTGGTCGCCCTGCTGAGTCTGATCCTGATGACTTTTCCTCTGGTATTCCTAAAGATCGCCCTGCCGAGTCTGATCGCCCTAATGTAAATAATGAAATGAAAAAGGCCTCCGCAGCCGAAACATCGAGGGGTTACTTCCACCTGGCGCTGCTTGTAAGCTTACTACTGCCTTTCTATTTACATTACATTGTACTTGCTATGACATGTCTGGTTTAAAAATATGGGGTTTGAATGTATACATGCTTGTCTGGATACTATGACTGCCTCACTTTACATGCCAAATATTCATAGATACCCACATGCTGGCTTTCTTACAGTTACTGTATGTATATAACTATTGAGTGCTGCCCTAATTATCAAGCGCCATCTAGCGGCTTTTGTATTACCTCACTTCACTGTTAATAGACAATAGAACTCTGTGTATATATCACGTGTATTGGGTTTTTCACTCATTAAACCTGCATATTATTAACTGCATTTCATGTTTGGGTTGTTCGTTTTTCTTACCCTAAAATTTCCTGGTTCCGATACCCTGTGTGGTAGAACACAGGTTGGAAAGACAGAACACCACATCTATACTTATCTTTATTGTTTTTTCCTTTTTTGAACGATTCTCTCTGTGTGCTTCAACCATAACGATTTTTTGGATAAACTATATAAGCTGATCCACACATGGCCTCAGTGGATCAGCATTGAATCTGTCTTCTGAACCCGGATTCCAGAACTCTGAAACCTGAACTCTGAACCCATGACTCCTTTCACAGCCTTATGTTTTCCTTCCTGCTTTGCCTTGTTTCCGTCTTGGACTTTTGGACTTCCATTGGATCTTATGCATGTATGTTTCCTCACTCCACCTTGTATAGTTACTTGAGTGTATATTTTAAAATTACAAAAAGGGGGTGTTAATAGGGCAGTATGGCGCAACAATGCATTAAAAAACTAACTCTAGAAAAAAACCCTACCTTCCCCCCCGCTTTGAATTTTATAAGGGATCTCAGTTGGGTGGACTTTAGATAATCTAGTTTAGATAGAGATGGGCGAACCCATCAAAGTATGGGTTCGGCAAGTTTAAACGAACTATGAATAATGGGTTTGGTTATTCTTGGAATGGGAGTAGAAGGGGATGGAGAAAGGGAGAAAGGGGAGGGGGGATGAGAGATAGGGGAGGTAAGGTGTGGTCATATGCGGGGGGGGGGGTTTGGGGTCCTGTCTCGTGGGATGGGTGGAGAAACGCCTTCCCGAGTTCCAAGTGTACCCAAAATTGCCAGCTCTCCCACACTGATATTGATGCTGAAATATATGACAATTCTTATTTATTTACTTAGTTTTGTGCAATACATATATACAAAAAAAGAGAGAGAAAAATTAAAATACTAAAAAATCACATAATTCATAGTGGTGCAAAGGTTAGTGCAAAAGTTTATTATGGGGTTTACCCATAGTTGTATTGGCTTATACTCTGTCATAAAGTCCTATTTTTTTTACTTTGTGGGTTTTGTTGCCCCGTTTGTAGCAATCTTCTCAAGTTTGTAGCACGTACCCTTGGTTTGTAGCAAATGTTCTTTTTGTACAGACGCGTTTTGCCCTTGGGTTGACTCGGCATACTAGGTATCCTATTTGGGGTATTAGGTTCACATGTTACAATCACTTATGCAGGTTTACAATGGTGGAATAGTAGAAATTATTACATAAAATCGTTCTACTCACAGGTCACAGTATTCATTAATGGGGTTGCCTGCTGTTTCTTTTTTGAAATGCGGAGCGTGGCTCTTTTATGGTCCGTTTTGGGTTGCCTATATGAGATACAGGCTGTTAGGCACTTACCTCGTCGCCGTCCCTGGTCCCGCGGCGCGCTGTCGGGCGGTCCCCGGCTGGTTGCTGCCCGGCGCTCCCCGGGTGTCCTGGCTCCTCGGCGCGGTGGTGGCGGTCAGGGGTCGGCGGCGCGGGATAGTGTCGGCGGCCGCGCCGCAGCCCGCTCTGCGCGGCTGCGCGGTCCCGTCGGGCTCCCTCGCTGTTCGGCGCTTCCGCCTCCCGGCGGGGGCGCGCTCGATCTTCAACGTGCTCGCGCGCGCGCGCGAGCACGTCACCTTTATGCCTCCCGGCGGCGCTTTCCCCAGCGCGCCCGCCGGGGGCGAGTTTGAATCATCCAACCCTGGCCCTGCTCATAGAGTGAGCCCAGGGACTGGTCGGCCTGTCTGGCCTGGGCCATCCAGTTCCTGGGACCACTCCCGTTTTAGTGTTGCACCAAGCACCTTCGTTCCCTCCTTTTTCCCTGTTCCCCATTGGCCAGATACTCCTATAAATTTGCACTACTCCAGTATCCCAGTGCCCGTTATAGCTTCTGGGTTCTGGATGTGCGTTACTGTGTCTCTAGCGAATATTTTGGATTTGGACTTTGACTATTCTTGCTAGCTGCCTGCCCTGACCTCCTGCTTTGCCTGACCACTCTCTTGCCTGACCCTCCTGTACCTCGCCTGTGACCTCCTGGTTTGACCTCGGCCTGATTTACGGACTTTCCGCACCCGGCATCCTCATTCGGGATTCCCTGCCTAACACCAAGCTGCACCTTAAGCTTCTATCCTTTGCGCCTGTTAAGTCCTGGGGGCAACCGACTGGGAGAGGCATTGCTCGTGTCTCCCACAAGCGGGGGCTTGTCTATAGGCAGAAGTGGCGGTGGAGATTGGGGGATACTAGCTTAAGACAGTCGGGTGTTTGGTATAGTCCTGACATTATAACGGGCCAGAAGAAGAATGGACCAAATCCTGGAGCAGGTGCAAGCCTTGACTGCGGCGGTGGAGCACCTGGCTCATCGAGTTGCGGCCCAGGAGAACCGTCCTACTCCCATCGTCCCCACTTCTCAGGGGACTCCGGCCGCAATGTCTGTGGAACCCAAGATCCCACTCCCTGAAAAGTTCTATGGCGACAGGGCAAAATTTGCCAATTTCCGGGACTCTTGTAAACTGTACTTCCAGCTTCGTCCGGTTTCCTCAGGGTCACAGGAGCAAAAGGTGGGCTTGATTATTTCCCTGCTGCATGGAGACCCTCAGTCCTGGGCCTTTAGCTTATCAGCTCAGGACCCAATCCGCCTATCGGTGGATAGTTTCTTCGCTGCAATGGAGGTCCTCTATGATGATCCTGACAAAGGGGCCTCAGCTGACGCCAAATTACGTACCCTCCGCCAGGGACGCCGTCTAGCCGAAGACTACTGTTCGGAATTCCGGCGTTGGGCGGTTGACTCACGTTGGAACAATCCTGCCCTCTGCGGCCAATTCCGACTAGGTCTGGCTGACACTATCAAGGACACCTTGGTGAATTACCCGGAACCCCAAACTCTGGACGAATTGATGCATTTGGCCATCCGCATTGATCGTCGACTCCGGGAGAGGCGCCTAGAGAAAGGATCACATCCTGAATCGGCTTCAAAGTCTGAGGCTCTAGTCGCTCAACCTTCAGAAGAGCCCATGCAGCTAGGTGCCACCAGGCTCACCGAAGGCGAGAGACGACGACGCCTATCTGAGGGGCTCTGTCTTTATTGTGGTGGAACCGGCCACATGGTTAGACTTTGCCCAAAGAAACCGTCGGGAAACTTCAGAGCCTAGGGGGTTTCGAGGGGGCCCTCCTAGGCTGTAAGGTATCTCCTCAAGTATCGTCTCCAGTTTTCATCCCAGTCCAGTTTATGAGTGGTGTTAAATGTATTAATCTAAAGGCTCTTCTAGATTCTGGAGCAGCTGGGAATTTCCTAGACTCTGAACTAGCGCAGACTTTAGGAATTATGGTACAGACCTTGCCGACTCCTATCCGGGTTTCAGCCATTGATGGCACTCCAGTGGCCGGGGGGTTAGTTCGGTTCCAATCCCCTCCTATGCAAATCAAAGTGGGAGCCAGTCATTCTGAGGTTATTAGGTTCTTGATATTGAGTATGCCTGGTACCCCTTTGATTTTGGGTTTGCCATGGCTGCAGGAGCATAATCCCCAAATTGATTGGGTTTCGGGGCAAATCACCAAGTGGGGACACCAGTGTTTTCGGAAATGCCTAGAATTTCCTCTCAGGGTCGCGCGCCTAGCCCCTATTGGGGTTCCAACTCCATATTTGGAGTTTGCTGATGTCTTTTCAGAAAAGGCGGCAGACAAACTTCCTCCCCATAGACCTTGGGACTGCCCAATAGAACTGCTCCCTGGTACGATGCCTCCCAGAGGGAGAATATTTAACTTGACCCGAACTGAAACCCTTGCCATGCGGGAATATATTGCCGAGAACTTAGAAAAAGGGTTCATTCGGCCTTCATCTTCTCCAGCAGGGGCAGGGTTTTTTTTTGTGGAGAAAAAGGATGGGGGACTTCGCCCCTGTATTGATTACCGGGGCTTAAATAACATCACGGTAAAAAATAAGTATCCCCTACCGCTTATTGAGGGACTCTTTACTCAGGTGGTTGGGGCGCAGGTCTTCTCTAAACTAGATCTCCGGGGGGCCTATAACCTCATAAGAATCAGGCAGGGGGATGAGTGGAAGACGGCCTTCAATACCCTTGAAGGGCATTATGAGTATTTGGTAATGCCTTTCGGCCTGTGTAATGCCCCTGCGGTCTTTCAAAGTTTTGTCAACGAAATTTTCAGGGATTATCTTGGCCAGTTTATGGTTGTTTACCTAGACGACATTTTAATTTTTTCTTCATCCATTGACGAACATCGTAAACATGTGTGCCTAGTTTTGCAGAAACTTAGGGAGAATTGTTTATATGCCAAGTTAAAGAAATGTCAATTTGAAGTATCTGAGGTTCCGTTTCTCGGTTACATTATCTCCAAATCTGGGCTGTCTATGGACCAATCTAAGGTGAAGGCTGTTTTAGAATGGGAGCAGCCCAGAGATCTGAAGGGCCTGCAAAGGTTTTTGGGTTTTGCCAATTTTTATAGAAGGTTCATTAAGAATTTCTCTGCCCTGGTTACACCACTAACTAACCTAACTAAGAAAAGCGGGTACCCCCCAGTTTGGCCAGCTCAAGCTGTCCAGGCCTTCGGGAATCTTAAGAGGGTATTTAGTGCGGCTCCCGTCCTAGTCCATCCTGATGAGCAACGACCTTTCCTTGTGGAGGTGGATGCTTCTGAAATAGCGGTCGGAGCAGTCTTGTCTCAGTACTACGGCTCACCTGCACGCCTCCATCCATGTGCCTTCTTTTCCAAGAAATTCTCAGCTGCCGAAAGAAATTATGATATCGGCAATAGAGAATTACTGGCCATCAAGCTTGCCTTCCAGGAATGGAGACACTGGCTGGAGGGGGCTCAGTATCCAGTTACGGTCTTTACGGACCATAAAAATCTAGAATACATCCAGTCCGCCAAGAGATTAACTCCTAGACAGGCTCGCTGGTCCTTATTCTTTTCTCGGTTTAATTTTTCTATAACTTATAAGCCCGGGTCCAAAAATATAAAAGCGGACGCCCTGTCTCGGAGTTTCTCTCCCCCCGACTTACCGGAAAGGATGGTGTCTCCCATCTTGCCTCGCTCCCTAGTGGTGGCCGCCATCCAACCCCAACTTCCTGATCTTACTCAGTTCCAGGCCCAAGCTCCTCCTGGGAAACCCGCTTCAGCCCTGTTTGTGCCCTCTACTTACCGGTCTGAGTTCTTGTCCCATTTTCACGATACCAAAACAACCGGTCATCCAGGGGTTAAGAAAACCATAGCTTTATTATCACGTCAAGTTTGGTGGCCTTCTCTTAGGAAGGACGTTCAAAGGTTTGTCTCCGCTTGCAAAATCTGTGCCCAAAGTAAGTCCTTGAGGAGTTCGCCTGAAGGGCCACTCCTTCCATTGTCCATTCCTGCCTCCCCGTGGACCCATCTGGCCATGGATTTTGTTACTGACCTTCCCCCGTCTCAGGGACATACGGTTATTTGGGTAGTTGTGGACCGCTTTAGCAAGATGGCCCATTTCGTCCCTTTAAAGAAACTCCCCTCAGCTCAAACTCTTGCCCAACTCTTCATTACTCATGTCTTTAGGATTCATGGTATTCCCATGGATATTGTTTCGGATAGGGGGGTCCAGTTTGTCTCCCGGTTTTGGAGGGCTTTCTGTGCCAAGTTGGGTTTCACCGTCTCCCTTTCCTCGGCCTTCCATCCGCAGTCGAATGGACAAACCGAGAGAACGAACCAGTCCCTGGAACAATATTTGCGCTGTTTTACGGCGGATACTCAAACTGATTGGGCCTTCTTCTTACCATTTGCGGAATTTGCTTTTAACAACGCCACACATTCGTCCACGGGGGTTTCTCCTTTCCATTGTGTTTATGGCAAGGACCTGAAGTTTTCTGCTCTTTCGGACCAACCCTCTAGAGTTCCCTCCGTGGATGAATGGGTTTCCAAATGGCCAGGGGAATGGAATAAAATCCAGCAACATCTAGCTAGGGCCGCTCTTCAGCAGAAAAAATTTTCTGATCGCAAACGATCTTCTAACTCTAGCTTTAAGGTGGGTGACTGGGTTTGGCTTTCAACCAAGAATTTGGCGCTACGCCAGCCCTCCGCTAAGTTAGGACCTAAATTCATTGGCCCCTTCCCCATAACACAAAAAATTAATCAGGTTACGTACCGGTTGGCCCTCCCTTCGTCCATGAAAATCTGTAAATCCTTTCATGTTTCACTTCTTAAGTCTGCAAAAAACCATGAACCTAATAGTCCTCCTAGTCCTGTGTTAGTTGATGGGCATCAGGAGTTTGAGGTTGCCCGGGTTCTAGATTCTCGCTTTTTTCGAAACTCTCTTCAATATCTTATTGACTGGAAGGGATACGGTCCGGAAGAAAGATCTTGGGTTCCTGCCAGAGAGGTTCATGCGCAGAATTTGGTAAAGAGGTTTCACAGAGAGAATCCTTTGAAACCTGGTTTGGAGGGTCCAGTGGCCCCTCCTCAGGGGGGGGGTAATGTTAGGCACTTACCTCGTCGCCGTCCCTGGTCCCGCGGCGCGCTGTCGGGCGGTCCCCGGCTGGTTGCTGCCCGGCGCTCCCCGGGTGTCCTGGCTCCTCGGCGCGGTGGTGGCGGTCAGGGGTCGGCGGCGCGGGATAGTGTCGGCGGCCGCGCCGCAGCCCGCTCTGCGCGGCTGCGCGGTCCCGTCGGGCTCCCTCGCTGTTCGGCGCTTCCGCCTCCCGGCGGGGGCGCGCTCGATCTTCAACGTGCTCGCGCGCGCGCGCGAGCACGTCACCTTTATGCCTCCCGGCGGCGCTTTCCCCAGCGCGCCCGCCGGGGGCGAGTTTGAATCATCCAACCCTGGCCCTGCTCATAGAGTGAGCCCAGGGACTGGTCGGCCTGTCTGGCCTGGGCCGTCCAGTTCCTGGGACCACTCCCGTTTTAGTGTTGCACCAAGCACCTTCGTTCCCTCCTTTTTCCCTGTTCCCCATTGGCCAGATACTCCTATAAATTTGCACTACTCCAGTATCCCAGTGCCCGTTATAGCTTCTGGGTTCTGGATGTGCGTTACTGTGTCTCTAGCGAATATTTTGGATTTGGACTTTGACTATTCTTGCTAGCTGCCTGCCCTGACCTCCTGCTTTGCCTGACCACTCTCTTGCCTGACCCTCCTGTACCTCGCCTGTGACCTCCTGGTTTGACCTCGGCCTGATTTACGGACTTTCCGCACCCGGCATCCTCATTCGGGATTCCCTGCCTAACACCAAGCTGCACCTTAAGCTTCTATCCTTTGCGCCTGTTAAGTCCTGGGGGCAACCGACTGGGAGAGGCATTGCTCGTGTCTCCCACAAGCGGGGGCTTGTCTATAGGCAGAAGTGGCGGTGGAGATTGGGGGATACTAGCTTAAGACAGACGGGTGTTAGGTACAACCCTGACACAGGCAGTATAATTAAGTGTTGTGCCCCTTTAAATGCTGGGTGCATACGTTTAATATGATCAAAAAGAATAATACCTTATAATCGCTGTTCGTCCCTTCTGTCAGGAACCGAAGGTGGGAGGTGCACGTTGTGTCAGGCTCCTCTGGTGTGCGCAGGGTATGGAGACCACAAGTCTGGTGCTGTTTAAAACTGGGCCTGTTTTGGTTCTCTTTTGAGTGCCTGTGTGCTGAGCGGTCAAAAGAGTGCCAAAACAGGCCCAGTTTTAAACATTCTAAACTTTGCGGTTTGGGTTCGCCCATCTCTACTCATAGACTCTCAACTATTGGCGTCAGCTTTACAAGTGCAATTATCTTTATAATTGCTGAATCGCTCCCCCCCCCCCCCATGCCCCATAATAGCTTATTTTGTTGCCCAAAACAGCATTTTAATGTGCTCCATAGGTTTGGAAGAGGAAATTCAATAAAACTTAGGAGAATGGTCTCCTCTTCATCTGTTATTCAGCTAATGTATTCCTAACCCAGGCCCAGATTCTCATAGTGACACAACACTTTTACCAAATATCTTTAACCATTGCTCATTATTGATTACACTGCCAACATGCGAAACTAGGAAATCTAGTGTTATAACTGGACATAAAACAAAACCCACTACATTTCTAACTGTAGGCAAGGTGTATAAATTATTATTCAGCAGCTCACCTCCTAATGGCTGGCCTCTCCACTCCTTTAATGCAGTTGCTCCTAGAAATACAAAATGCAAAGACTAGTGGCACTCCTCCTCAATTCCTTTGTGATAGACCACCAATCATAGGGCTAGGCTGGTGTTCGATAGCTCTGCCCTCCGTTTGTTGCCTCAAGCGCACTAGTATTATGCAGCCTGAGCTATTACAGCCAGCTCTGATTTTACATGATGACCCTAATTAGAATTTCAATCACCTCTATACCAAATTAGGTTTTGATTTGGTAATTTAGATTTGAATAACCTGTGGCTGCCTGTGGGCTTGTGGTTGTCTCTAGGTGTCACAATAGCAGCCTTGGAACAAGACAACGGATCATGCCCCCCCTTTACTATTGATTGTTCACACTGTGGACACTGTGGGAGAGTGGGAGGTGCAGAGCCAGGGTGATGAGAATGTATGTGTCTTACAGACCCAGCCCATTAAACTGATTATTATGCAGCATCACAGAGCCAGGGCCCAATCCGCCCATGTATTTCGAGAGAGAAAGAATAAGGTGAAAATGTTAACCATCAGAAATTGGCCATTTCTTTCTCAATTTAAACAGAAAACAGATTAGGACAGTGCTATGCATAGCCCGACACTGTGTAACGATTTCCTTTGACTTCTGTGTCCCTTTAATTTTTATTCCATCCACCAAATTGTTCAGTTAGCTAATACACAATATAGATCTTCATCAGACCTTGTCATGTTTTGGGTGGTGGTGACAATCTTGTCTTTGTTTGTGATGGTTCATCTCTGCTCATCTCTTGTACATCTCTTGAAGGAACCAATAGGAACATTAGTTTCATTCTTCTGGGTTTCTCCGACCTTCAATACAACCACTTTGCCCTGTTTTCTGTCCTGATGGCTGTTTATACCCTGACATGGACCTGTAACTTATTGTTGCTAATTTGCATTCGTCTCTCTCCGCAGTTGCACAATCCCATGTACTTTTTCTTGGGGAACCTGTCGGTGGTGGACATTTCCTTCTCTACAGTAACCGTACCTAAGCTGCTCTCCGGCATTCTCAATGGGGCCACTGCCATCTCCTTTGTTGTCTGCTTCATCCAGATGTATTTTTTCGTGGCTCTGGCCATCACCGAGGTTTTGATCCTGGTCGTTATGGCTTTTGATCGATATTTAGCCATTTGTAGGCCCTTACACTACACAATCATAATGAATAGGAAGGCTCGAGCCGTGCTGGCCATAACCTGTTGGGTTGCGGCTTTCCTCCATGCCCTGTTACACACTCTCAGCGTTTCACACTTAAGATTCTGCAAGGACAATATTATCCACCACTTCTTCTGTGACGTAACTCCACTCATCAAGCTCTCCTGCTCCAGTACGGCCCTCGCTGAGCTCCTGATATACACAGAAGGTTCCATGGTGATCATCATTCCTTTCCTCTTGATTCTATTTTCCTATGTGCTCATTGCCAAGTCTATCATGAAGCTGAAGACCACAGCCAGCTGAAGTAAGGCCTTCTCCTCCTGCTCCTCCCATCTCATGGTGATCGCTCTCTTCTATATTACGCTTATTTTCATTTATTTCCGCCCTCCCTCAGTCTACTCTCCCCAATACGATCGAGTCGTCAGCATGGCCTATACTATAATAACGCCCATGCTGAATCCTTTCATTTACAGCCTGAGGAACCAAGACGTCAAAAAAGCTTTGAAAAAAGTCTTTGTACATTACTGTTCTTAGATCACAAAAAAATGTGAGCTTGTGTGTGTTGTAAGTTACTCATGGCTAGGGATGTGCAAACCACTCAAAGTTTGGGTTCGGCAGATTCGTCCCAACCACGGTCCCCATTGAAATTAATGGGGAGCCAAACTTTTGAGGGTGATTCTGCCTCCACCCCCTACTCCTCAAGCACCAGAGCGGAGGGGGGGGCATCTGTCATCTGGGATGAAAGGAACATATAAAAAATGGGGACCTGATCTTTTGGGGGTGATTCTGCATCTGGTGGCCCCTCTACCCCTACTCCCCACCCACTCAAGTGGAGGGGGGGCTTCTGTTAAGAGGCTGCCAATGGCAGTATCTGGGATGAGAGATGGAAGAGAAAATATAAAAAAGGGGGACCTGATCTTTCGGGTGTGATTCTGCCTCTGGTGGCCCCTCCACCCCTTACTCCTCACCCACTCGAGCAGAGGGGGGGCATCTGTCATCTGGGATGAAAAGAAAATCTAAAAAAAAATGTTGTGGGGGCACATTGAATGTGCAGCAGAAAGAGCTTCTGTTCAACTTTCCTGAACCCCGCAATCCCAGTCCCATCGGCGGCATTCAGCTAAAATGGTCAACATCAGGGGCCACAGAAAGATGGCTGCCGCTCCCATCAGTGGGGACACTCCTAGTGCCAAATGCCAATGCTGGAACGTGGAGTATTCTTGCGCATGGGAGCGGTGGCCTTCTTTCTGTGGCTCCTGCTGTAGCCTATTTGAAAAGACTGTCGGTGCTGACGGGACCGGGATCACAAGGCTAAGGTAAGTTGCTCAGCAGCTTCCTGCTGCTGCGCCCTTGAGGCAAAGCTGGTTGATGGGCTGTTCAGCATGTTTCCATGCTTGGACCCAACGCCGAAATCGAACATGGACCTCTGGCATGAAGTCCGTGTTCGGGTTTGGGAACCCAAACGCACGGAAGTTTGATACGAAATTCAGTTTTGCTCAACACTACTTAAGCATTTGTTTGGTGTCAAAAACAGAAACAGGGTCCTATCTTAAATGTTGAAAAATGTTGTTGGAAAATCAAACAAAGCTCCTGCACTGTATTGTCTTATGTAACAATGAGAATGGCCAGAATCAAAAGAACTAGACAAAGCCATGAGAATCCAGCCCGACCTCATTACCGGGCCACCACTATAATCCTCAATACTTCATACAAGCCTCTATTGTACCCGGTTTCCTCCCTATTGAGTGTGGTAATGACGTTGCATGGGGTTTATCTTCGCCTGCAGCTGCTTGGCCATAGTATCCTAGTTCCCAAAGCTTTGCTAACCTGAACATTTTTTGAAGCAGTTCGAAACTCAGTAGCAAGCAACCAACGGCAGCTCGATTTCTGAGGATGACACCACTTAGCACCTTGTTGTTCATCTGTTTTAACTTTGGCACAAAACATGGCAGATTTATGCAACGGAGTTACAGTAAATTCCGAAGGCTACAAGGGGTTAATTCAGCAGTCGCCAAGCAGACAGACCCTAGAAAATCAGTCTGACCATCCTTTTTTGTAAAACAATAGAAAGGAGTTTTATGCCAAAAAAGGGTCCAAAGAAAAGATACAATAAAAGCAAAATAAAGTTCAATTCTTGGTAGTTTGTGAAAGTTTAGACATTTTAAGAAAGGATTACAAGAAATGCTCATCAAGGTAAAAGATAGACCTTCTCAGATTCTTGGTGGGTGGTGCCGTGGCAAAGGTGACTTCCAAGAGGTGTGTCTCGTCTTCTGGCATGGAGGAGAGTGTGGTATGGTGGCATAACCTGTGTGTGGTCACTAGAGATGAGCGAACTAGTTCATCAGAACACAATTTCATTCTGAATTTCAGGAAAAATTTGATTCAGCACGAAACCGAATTTTTGGGGGTTTGTGGTGACCAAATTTTCCTTGAAATTCACTGGCACCTCGGGCACCTTCGTTCCAGTGCCAAGCTTGGATCCAGTGCACATGGCAGAAGCTGACTTGCACAGCTGACAGTGCAGCCAGTTCCCAACTCCTCCGCTACATGGGGAGGAGTTGGGAACTAAGCAGCTGTGTGAAACCCCCCAGCTCGCCCGCATCGCTCGTCCTACGGCGCAAGCGTGTCTGCTCGTCCAATCAGCGTGCTCAGA
This sequence comes from Gastrophryne carolinensis, assembly GCA_027917425.1. Classification (NCBI taxonomy): domain Eukaryota; kingdom Metazoa; phylum Chordata; class Amphibia; order Anura; family Microhylidae; genus Gastrophryne; species Gastrophryne carolinensis. Next base: position 3,640,339 of record CM051234.1, read on the forward strand.
TCCCAGTGCCCTGAAGGACGCATCCACCGATATCCCTCTAAAAGGGAGTGTGCCCCTGTCGGGCCATTCACAAATGCCTGGCCTGGGCATGCGCCTTGCTAGAGGGATAGCGGGAATGTGGCCTTGACTTGCGCATACGCCGTTGAACCGGATCCCAATTTTGGATGCCTCGGGGGAGGGAATCGATCAACCCAGGAATCTTATAGATCTCTGTGGGTTTTGGTCCACTTTAAGCTGGAGGAAACTGGTGGATGTCGGCAAGGAGCTTGTAAATCAGACTGTACAAAGGTGACAGATCTCAGTGCTTTATGTTGCATTGTAAAGGATAATCTCTCCCTCCTGCAGTAACTATAACAGATAAGTCATTCTGAAAATCCTGTCGGCTCCCTGGTGAGTGTTACATTGTTACAGCTAGACTGCAGCTAATGTATCACAATGGTTTCTATTGTAATCAACTGTGTTAAATTGTAACACAGTGGTGTGTAGGGATGAGTGGACCCATGTATGTGTGATGTCAACTTGCACACAGCTATGCGCTCTGTCATGCAGAAGGACGGGAGGAGCTGTTCTCCATATGCCTGTAGTGTACTCAGGTAATAGCTTGGTGCCAGAGCCCATTTTGCCATAACCCGCTGAGCCAACTGTTGGAATAAGGCCAAAGGCCTGTCCTGTACCGGCGCAAACAATTGACCAGAGTTCTGTGGAAGTCTCCAGTGCAGGAGCACATCTTAGGCCGAGGCCGCAAAAGCGAATGCATCACCATACGGTACCGGGAGGGACGATGTGATGGAAGTACAACGAGAGTCGCGGGGGAATTTGGTTACACATTACCCTGGTGCAAACCTCTTTAATGTCCAGCCTCCAAAACAGAGAGGCCATTGCCGGCGCCGCCAACGGAACCAGCCATATAGACTGTGAAAACAGACCCAGCTATGTTCCTTCTATGCCTGCCGGAGGAGCCAACCCAGTGAGGTGGAAAATGAAATATTCTAATTTGTATAAATAAGTTCAGTTCTAGCCACCTGTATGTTTCTACCACATTCCCGAGTGTGTGGAGGGGTTTTCACCTCTCCTCTCATTGGAATGAACATCAATAAAGAATGCTGTCTGCTTAATGAGTAACAGATGTTCCTAAGGGGTAAGTAAAACTTTCTATATGTGCTGTATGTGTTTGAAATGTCCAATAGAAGTATGACATGTGTCCAGGTATCCAATCAGGATGGTCATTCAAGTTACTTTGTCTAAACCTGTATTTAAGCAAGTCACATATGGGGCATTTTGGGCGTTGGCTGTTGAAGTAAGCAAGCCCCCGGTCGACCGAATAAACATTGTATTTCCTGAAGACTTTTGCTTCTGAATGCCATTTTCTACTTCACCTGGGCCAGTCAAGCTGTGGCTTGGATGCTGTCCTTTGACGAGCTGTGGAGGGGGATGAATATGAGATCGAGGTGAGTGATACCACCACCAAAGGTCGAGGGTGTTACCGGTAAGGAACTTCTACAGGCCTGAGTTCATGAGTGGGTGAAAGCTTCAAACCTGAAGAATATGACTGACCGGAATTAGAAGGTACTTTGTCCCAAACCCTAGGGGAGTCCAAAGCCCTGATAATACCCAGAGGTATTGGCACTTATATGAGGGAAGTGTGGGGATAGTGACCCAGGAGGTTTCTGAGCTGCAGACAGAACTGCTGCTGCTGAGCTGGAGTGAAGGTGAGTGGCTGTTTGTTTTTTGGGTGGATTCAGTTACCCTTTAAAGTGTGTACCATCAGAAGAGTGCTGAAAAAAGACCAGTTGTGTCATTTCTGGAGACCAGCGACGGCTAAAGACTAAGTGCACCTCACCCTACCCTACACACCCACCTGAGTCGCCCTACCCTAGGTCCAAAAACCCTCCTGGCTCCTCACACCCTCTGCCATGGGCGGCCTCATTGTCATTCTGCAGTTGAAACTCCACTATTGCCTGCTGCTGCTTGCACAGTTTCTCCAGCATATGGAAGGTGGAGTGGGTATGTTTCATATAAGCCAAAGATATACTGCAGCACAGACAGGAAAGCAGCAGCAGGGTGAGACCACTGAAAACACACACAGATGGCCCAACCTTTTGCAGCAGCTCTGACATGTCGGGTAATTCTTCAGGAACCTAGTTACTACACCTGTGCATCAGTGTAGAGATCTGCTAAACATGGCCTGTTGGTGGCCCTTGAGGAGAGGGGTTGAGCAAAACTGGGCTTCCACTCCATCGCACTCCAACCATTTGACCTACCTAAATCACCAATGGATCAAAAGTGGATAACTCTGTAATTACCATTGCGAGTTTAGGTTCCCGAAACATGAACACGGACTTCAGCCAGGCGTTTGGCCGAACCCCTAAAAAACTGGTTGATGGGCTGGTGAGCAGCTTAACCTAATGCAGAGTGTGCAGGAACACACCAGGGCTTTAAAAAGATGGCTGCCCTTATGAGTGAGGACACTGGCAGCAGCTAGCAGCACTTTTAGTGCCAGCTACCAGTGTCCTAAATTATTGGGGAATCTTTTTGAAGCCCTGGCCAAGGCCAACAGTCACTTTATTAGTAGCTTCTGGTACACTTCAGTAGTCACAGATACAATCCAAGGTTGTCATCACTTCCATCAACAGCATACAAAGTCAGTTCACCTTTAGTAGGAATAATGATGCAGCAGGTTCTGTCCCTTCTAATGGTCACTTGGAGTCTTTACTCCCTCGATTGAATAAAGGGGGGTGGGAGCAGCTCAATCACTATTATTTATACAAAATTATTATTATTATTCAGGGCCTGGGAACTAATTTACCGCCCAGTTTAACCCTCTCATCAACTAAATATTTATATATGTATAAATAATAGTGATTGAGCTGCTCCCACCCCCCTTTATTCATTTGAATTGCCATGAGCACAAGCAGGGAGGAATTCAGTCAATATGGATTTCTCCATGTGAAGTGTTCTAAAGGGAGGCTGGCTGCTTCCCAGGTGAGTAGCTCCCAGATATTTGTCTGCATTGCATGTCCCAACTTTTGGGATTCAGAATTAAGAGTAGGGACCACACTAAACACAGAGTGCCTTGCCGGGGCAGTGTGGCTTCCACATGTATCTGCAGATATATGCAACCAAATCTCTGTCTTTCCACATGTTTGTTGCTTGATATTTAGTTGATGAGAGGGTTAAACTGGGCGGTAAATTAGTTCCCAGGCCTTGAATAATAATAATTTTGTATAAATAATAGTGATTGAGCTGCTCCCACCCCCCTTTATTCGTCTTTACTCCCTCCCCAAGAACCAGGGTGCACCTCTCACTTCCTGTTCCTCTATAGCAAGGTAGAATCAGGCTCTGGCTGGATCCTTGTTCCAGTCTGGCCACTGTCTCCTCTCCTCCTGCACACGTCATGTCGTCATGTCTCACTCCGAGTTACTACATTAATGTGAGCTGAGCTTAGCTTAACAGGTGAACTAACCCTTTTATAGTCTGAAACTGCAGGTTAGAGCTCTCTCCAGTGGTCACCTCTGTCTCAGACTTGGTGGGGCCTTCCCAGGCAAGAAGTGTGAATTGACCCTTTCAGGCTGTGAACCCCCGCTTTGCTTTATTTACAGCTGGCCTTCCTTCTGAGATTTAGTCTGGGGGGTATTTATGGCTGTCAGCCCATAGGTGACAGTGAAAAAATAAAAGGGGGGATGCCGGACTGGTATTAGGGTATATGGGCAGTTTTACACAATTACACTTTTTTCTTTCACAACCATTTTTACATCACGTCCACAGAAAGGACAAGGAGGTCAAAGAAAGGTTAGAAGCAGAAGAAGCAGAAAAGGAAGAAACTATTAATGCCAGAAATAAATCAAAGGCTTCTAAATCTCATCTTTACTGAAAAAATAGGGAGAAGTAACCAAAAAAAAGGAGCATTGTGGGTGTGGCCTGAGTGCCGAGAGGCATGCAAGTCTTTTGCTCAGCATAATGGGCGGTCTCTAAGACTTCCCTTATGCAAATAATAAGAGCGTTCAGCAAAATGGGCTATTGCAGTGCCACAGCCACAAAAACTATGTGCTGCCTTCCCCCAAGGCTGAAAGCCAGCACATCAGGAATATGGGTTGGGGTCCCCATGGCTCGGAAGTTGAACTGCGGGCCTCCAGCCATGCCAGGGCACCAGCCCCTAAGCCCTTCAGTGCAGGTCCTGTGCTATCCCAGTGGGAAACACCGGGACAGCTCCAATAGCCACCAAGTTCTCTGTGCCCCTCGCTTTTAGGGATATGGGTAATGTGGCGAGGGGTCTAATGGCAAGTCCCCCGCTGCCATGCCAGAATGTAATTTGTCGTCTGTCTACCTTTTGAACTAGGATGCTTATCCCTTGGACTGCTTCTGCCAAACAGGGGAGGAGCCAACGAGGGCCCCAGAAGCTGGATGAAGATGGCAAAGGTAAGTATAGTGTAAATCTAGAGTAATAAAATGATTTTGTGCGGTGTGTTTATTTTTTACTTTCACTACTTTGAACTAGTAAATGGTTATGAGGACCCCTAAACTAGGTCAAAGGGTAAGAGGGTGACAAGTTACCTGCCGCCATGGCAGCAGGTTACTTGCCATTAGCCCCCTGTCTCATTACCCCATCCCTAAAGACCAGGGGGGTACACAGTTCACCCCTGGGGGAGCAGCGGATCTACAATGAAGGTCATAGGGGCTGACGACCTGGAATGGCCAGAGGCCCGCCATGAGGCCTCTGAGCAATGAGGCCCCTATGTCTGGTGTGCTGGATTGTTGCCTCGGAAGAGTGGACTACCCTTCATTTTTTTTTAACACAATTACCCTACAATTAACCACCACCTGCGGGTAAATTAAAGGGCAAACTAGGCACTACTGTCTGTTCAGGTCAGAGGTGTGGGTGGTGCTGCCTGCTTTCCTCTCTGGTTTGTGGGCTACTGTTTTTAGCTTGGTGTAGGGTTAATTGGGGGCCCACAGAAAGACTGTTTTGAGGGACTGCCACTTGCTCACTTCTGCCCACTCCCCAAAGAAAGACCAGAAGCCAGTTGGTCGTGCCACTGATAACCCAGAATAACCAAGTCCCAGAATCTCCAGACTAACCAGGTCCCAGAATATAAGAGGTAGATAGGGCAGACTGGGCTGCGAGACCAATGGCCAGACTGGGTTTTGGGACCAGGTCACGGCAACTGTGAATACACAATTGGAGGCCTGAACATCATCCATGCAGAAGAAGTCCCTAGGCTGATTGGCCCAGTTGGTGGAGCCACTGATAACCCAGAATGACCAAGTCCCAGAATCTTCAGACTAACCAGGTCCCAGAATGTTCGAGGTGTCCCATTTTTCATTGGACCCCCCATAATGGAGGACAGACTTGGCTGTGAGAACACACCAGGCAAGTGTGAAAACACAGTCAGAGGCACAGAAGAAAGTCTAGCAGTGTCATAGAACCAGGACTGTTCTTCTTGATTCCCAGCAGAGGGCGCCAAGGTTCCCTGTGCGCTCGCATTTTTGTACTAGACATGGGCCAGTAAGCATACGATTATGCGCGTGCATTTGTGCTGCTGTATGATTCAATGGACGTGTGCGCATGTGCGATTATGCTCGTGCATGAGCATTGCAAACTTGTGCAAATGTGCTTGCTACTGGTGAACCCTAAGCTCCATTGCCAGTTGGTCATTTCTCCTGCCTGTTCCTGAGTTCCAGTCTTTCATTCCTGTGTACCGACCCAGCTTGTTCTTGACTACGCTCCTGCTCTCCTGACGACCTCGGCCTGTTTACAACTTTGATCCTAATCTGCTTGCCCTCGACCTCAGCCTGTGTACAACTTCAATCCTGTTCTGCCGGCCCACGACCTCGGCCTGTTTACAACTTTGATCCTAATCTGCTTGCCCTCGACCTCAGCCTGTGTACAACTTCAATCCTGTTCTGCCGGCCCACGACCTCGGCCTGTTTACAACTTTGATCCTGATCTGCCTGCCCATGACCTCGGCCTGTTTACAAATTCGATACAGTTCTGCCTGCCCACTACCTTGGCTCGTTTACAACTTCAATCCTGATCTGCCTGCCCATGACCTCGGCTTTCTTATGACTTCGATCCAGTTCTGCCTGCCCACGACCTTGGCTTGTTTACGACTTCAATCCTGATCTGCCTGCCCACGACTTCGGCTTCCTTGCGACTTCGATTCCAGTTCTGCCTGCCCACGACCTTGGCTTGTTTACGACTTCGATCCTGATCTGCCTGCCCACGACTTCGGCTTCCTTGTGACTTCGATTCCAGTTCTGCCTGCCCACGATCTCGGCCTGTTTACGACTTTGATTCTGATCTGCCTGCCCACGTCCTCAGCTTGCTTACGACTTCGATCCTGTTCTGCCAGCCTCGCATTCAACTTGTTTCATGCTTCCAGTCCAGCTCTGGTCTGTCTTCTACCCAGAACTTAGCAATACCCACTCCTAGGTTGCCTGACCTGGGGCCTTCCTGCAGCCCAGCCTATCCTCACCTTTAGAGGCTCTAGTTAAAACCAGGTTGGTCCTTAGATTCCAGGCTTCCCGGTCGAGAGGTGAGCCCATTCTTAGTCTCTGCAATCAGGGTTCACATCCGGTAGTCTGACACCCACCCCCCAAAGAAAGCTTCCATAGTTAAAGTGCTACTGCAGGTTAAGGTATTTGCTACACCATTGCGTTGGGCTATGTTTGACGCTGTCCTAAACTGTTTTCTGTTTTTACATTGAAGAGGAAGTGGCTGATATATTGTGGTTTACAATTTTACTTTAAGCAGGAGACACTCTCAGGATCCCTAAAATCTCTCTGTGGGATCACTAGGCTTGTTGAACCTGTTCTCCAGCATAAAAAAGGTAACTCACAGACCCATCATGCCAGGTGAGCAGGCTCGGTCTGAGGGTAGACTGGAGAACACCCATTATATGTTTAGGAGGCGGCTTAAACAAAGCCTGGAGGTGCCCGAGGGGTAACGCCATGCTCAAGTCTTGCACATGGCGCCTTTGTGTAACTGCCTAACAGTGTAACTCGTTAATTAGGCTGGAAAGTTGAAAAGAATAAAGAAAAGTTGTGTTTCTAACAATGAAGCTAACTTTTATTTCATAATTTCAACAAAAAAAAACCCGGAGAGATATGAAAGAAGTCAGCAGTGTGGCAATCCCCAAAGTACCTTTAGGAGAGAAAGAAGAAAATGGGTGATATAAGGATGGCACGCCATCCCTGGTGTCTCTCATGATGGCCGTGTACAGTACAAGTACAGTACAGTGCAATAAACATTTTTTTTCTGTTAAACATTTCATCTAATTTTCCCAAAAAAATAACATTGTATGTGCATTAAGCATTGTGATCTATGTAGGGTGCCACTTTCCCACAGTACAGATGTTAATCAATATATCACAGCTCAGCAGTTGTGATATCTCCGATAAGCCATTGAAAAGCATTTAAGACTTAGATTAAGTTGAGTGTTAAAGAAAGCTGCATCTGTATTAATCACTGGCTGACCCATGTGACTAATAAGTCTGGATGCAGCAGCACTGTTGATTAATAAACTGTACATTAATACATTGTAAAAAGAGCAGCTCCCTGATGTGATACATTGTATAACAGACATGAGAATGCTGTTAAAATGTAAACCGCTTTCAGCTGACTGAAGCGCGTAAGTCATCTTTAACTGATTCTGGTGTGATGGAGATATCACTCTTAATCTGTATCTGTAGGTGGGACCTGTAAAGATTCCCGAATAATGTTCATAATAAAGGTATTGAAGTCATTCACCTACCTTTATTATGTGATAGTTCTTCGTAATCAAATTATACTTAACTGCGTAAAAATAAAAAAACTCACTCACAGCCTCGGGCGGTTTCTTAGTGGGTAGGTGGGCTCCAGGTGGCTCCTCAGCAGGGGGAATAGGCGGGCGGATGGGTTCTGGCCAGTTGGCATCTTGGCTAGCAGACAGGCTCCAAACTGGTTTTTGGCCGGTGGCTGGGCTTGCAGACGGGACCCATCCGGCTGGCTTCTCGGACGGTAGACAGATGATATCTGAATGACTGGCATCTCAGCAGGTGGACAGGCTATTGGTGAGTGGGTGAAACTCCGCATGTGCACTGAAAAATGGACTAGAAATGGCCCATCAGAAGTTATTTCACCTATGCATTCACTATTTATAGTTAGACCTGGCGCTGTCTAGTAAGGCAGCTGGTGAGTTTTGTTTTACCTATTTCAGGGAATACATAGATTGGCACGAGTCCCAAGAAATTAGGCTGGTAGGCGGGATACTACCATCCGGCTTTTCCACCGGCAGACTGCTGCAGCTGTCCTCTCTATGGGCAGGTAGGTGGATGACTGGCATCTTGGCAGACGAGATGGAGGGCATCTCGACAGGCGAGTTGGAGGGCTCTTGCTGCCAGCCATTGCCAGATGACTTGGAGGGCTCTTGTCAGCTGCTCGCAGACCTCTGCAGTTGGCCTCTCTATGGACAGGTGGGTGGATGACTGGCATTGACTATTGAAGGTAAGACATTGCACTGGATAGTGCAGAAGCAGGTGAGTTTTTTTTCTCTTTACCTATTTCAGGGAATGCATAGATCGGCATAAGTCCCAAGAAATTAGGCGGGTAGGTGGTAAGGCAGGATACGATCATCCTGCTTCTCATCCGGCAGACTACTGCAGCTGGCCTCTCTATGGGCAGGTGGGCGGATGACTGGTATCTCAGCAGACGAGTTGGAGGGCTCTTGCCGGCTGTTGGCAGACTGCTACAGCTGGCCTCTCTATGGGCAGTTGGAAAGCTACATGCTCTTATCTGGGATTTATTGCTACTAGAAGTGAGCAGTTGGTGGCATGAACTTTTGGTCGGCGAGTGAAACAATGGGACTCGTACATTGACTATTAAAGGTAAGACCTGGTGCTGGATAGAGCGGAAGCAGGTGAGTTTGTTAGGTTTTTTCACTTTACCTATTTCAGAGAATACATAGATCGACGTGAGTCCTGAGGAATTTGGATTCATGCGGAAATGATTTTTCAGTAAAATTCAGAGCAAATCCTAATTGGGACAAAACAGTTCACTCACTAGATGTGAGCAATACAATGAAAGGTAAGTGTTGCAGTGGAGTCACGCATTATACCATTTTGCGGGGGAAACCTGGGTTCAGACTCTTTATGTAACGCTTATTAAACCACATACAGCGATGCTTGAAAGGTTGACAAAGACAAACGAGTCACATAACATCTGACTGGGCCATTTAATTATTGGGAATCCCATATCTGTGGGGGGCATATCTTTGCTTTCAGTATCCGGTGTGACCCCCCCCCCCCCCTCCCTGTGCTTGCTGCACACATCCAGAAGGTGTCATTGGCTTCAGGGAATTTCAGCCAATTCCACCGTCCAAAACTGCTTGAATTTTTGTTACTTTGGGAGGTTTCCTCATAACAACTGTTAACTTTTGATCCTTCAATGACATTTAAATTGGATTAAGTCCAAGGCATTGACTTGTAAATGTTTTATTTTTTCTTATGTGATCAATCTTTGGTAGTGACGGTGATTGGCAATAACTACGTTTAGACGACAAGAGGACCAACTGCGACCGCCCACCCCATTTCCCAATTGTGACACCAACGGCCGTGGTGATAGGAAAGGGTGAGAGCCTCGCCTAACTTATAACAAGCGGTTAAGCCAACATTTTAAATGTGAGTGCGCATTTTAAAGGATGTATATATATATATTTAAAAAAATAAAAAAGTGGGATTGCACTAGATTTTCCCCTTTTGTTTTATTACATATACCATTAACATCATTGCGAGTTGAGACATTTGCAACCAGCCCATATAATTCTGATTGGAAACAAATGCAAAGGAGAGATCCTATTGGAAACTAAATTATAAGCTTCACATTACTAATCAGCTGGTAAGAGTACCTAATACTGGTGATGGGCACTGTGGTGATGCTATAAGCTTGTGAACACTGAAGAGACTATAATATCAAGAAGCTGCGACATCTAAATAAGAGAGTGGCACAACTTGATCTATATTGTTTGATGTGGAAGAACTGTAATGTTATAGAAACAAGGGCCATTTAAAGGGGCAGTGTTATATATTAAGAGAACTGTTAATTATCTTTATGCTCTGTGTTCAGATACTAACAATCTTTGGTAGTGACTTGTGTGCTCAGACCAAACCAAAACCCTCTGAACAAGTAAAAAAAAAAATGTGGCCAAAGCCCCTGCCGATACCCTATTCTTAGCTTGTAGAACTAGAAATGGATATTTTCTCTTACTGACTTGTCCTGGAACATGGATTCTTTTAGCTGTCCCTCTCTGTAAGATAGCGGGTGATCATTCATTGCATAGGTGCAGCAATAACATCACCTGCCACTCGCAACAGTGGCCATGACTCGAGAAAACCTGACCTCCAGCTCAAACTGCTGGCATTAGCTGAGGGAAAAAGTGATGCAAGGGCAGCAAAAATGGCAAAAATGTACTCTATATGGGCGGGTCCAATTTAAGATTTAGCTCATGGACAGATGTCCTGACATTTTCCTTCAAATTTCCTGAATTTTACAAAGATGGTACAAAACAGCCCCCAACCATGATCCTACCACCAACATGTTCCATGGATGGATGAGTTTCAAACATAACAGACCTGTTCTTAGAAGCTCTGTTTGGTTTTCGGACCCAACTCCATCCACAGAACTCGTATCCTTCTGGTGCATCCAGGCAATCTGCAGCAAATTGCAGAAACGCAACAGTGATTATATTGGAGAGCAGCAGCTTTCGTCTTGCAATTCTGCCCTGCACACTATTGTTGGTCAGTGTCTCCTGATGGTGGGCTGATGTACATTTTAATGTGAGAAAGGCTTTTGGTTGCTTAAAGGCCACCTTTGGTTACTTTGCAGACTACTATATGCCTTGCTTTTGCCATGATCCTCGTTGGACAACCACAACTGAGGAAAGTAACTAACAGCGGTCTATTCTCCATTTTAGCACAAATTGTGCATTAGTGGGACCCAAACTGTTTCAAGATAGGTCTTGAAACCCTTTCCGGGCCTGATGAGCATAATTTCGTGTGAGGAGAACTAGGAATATCCTTAGTTAATGCCATGACACAACTCCATATGTGGGTTACCAAGATCAAATGTTATAGATCCCCGCTCATCGCTGGTTTTTTGCCTGTTATCTCGAACTGCATCTTTAAAGGGACTCTACACCCAATGTCAATAATAAGGATGCAAGCACCTACCTGATTTCTGTCCTACGTGCCTCTCTTCCATTTGCTGCAGGGCACGGTAGAAGCCATAACAAGGCTCCAAAGCTTCCCCTCCTTTCAATTTTTTTCCCCAAGGTCTACACAAAAAAAGTGGTCCAAATACCAACCCGTCTTTCTTGGTGCTCTTAGTGTGATTGAGCGCGGCAAGCCAGTGGTCCCACAGTAGCAAAATGGTTTCACTTAGACTACATAAGGTATTAAGATATAATTATTAATTATATTAGATATAATTGAGAATTTTGAGATGCTTTGAAATAGCCAATTTGACACTGTTCTTAAGGGGGAGTGTTAGTATGCTTCTGGACAGGGACTGGTCCTCTGGGGCACCTTCTGCCTGGGTGGATGAGGAGTTGGGGGCGGAGGGCCCCCAGAGGCTGAACCCCTCCCAAAGTTTGGTTCCCCATTGATTTCAACGGGGACCGCTTTCATGTTCGGCTCAAGTTCGGGTCCCCGTACCTAACCTTTGTTCAAAGTTTAGCCGAACTTGCCAAACCCGAACCTCTAGGAGTTCACCCAAAAGTACCAATAAACAGTATAGATCCTCATCAGACCTTATTGTTTTTTGGGTGGTGATGACACTCATGTCTTTGATAGTAATGGTTCATCATTGTTTTTTATTGTGCTTTCTAGAGGGAGGAAATATGAACTTTAGTTTCATTCTTCTGGGATACTTGGGCCTTCAATATAACCACTTTGCCCTGTTTTCTCTCCTGATGACTGTTTATACCCTGACATGGACCTGTCATTTAATATTGCTCATTTGCATTCATCTCTCTCCTCATTTGCACACGCCCATGTATATTTTCTTGGGGAACCTATTGGTAGTGGACATCTCCATCTCTACAGATACGGTACCTAAGCTCCTTTCTGGCATTCTCAGTGGGGCCTCCACTGTCTCCTTTGTTTGTCTGCTTCATCTAGAAATTTTTTTTTGTGGCTCTGGCCACTAGGGATGAGCGAATCGATCCGGACGAACCCGGATTCGATCCGAATTTCAGGAAAAATTCGATTCGGATCGAATCCGAATTTCCCCGCGATTCGATCACTCGAAGTTTTCCTTTAACATCCATTCATTTACATTTACAGGCATTCTAAGATGGCGGACGGGACATGTCTGGACATCTATCCCGCGCCAGTGCAAGCTGGGGCAGTCACATGCAGCCTATCAGCAGCCAGCAAGCCCGGTGACGTCACACAGCGGTATTTAACGGCGGCCATCTTGCTTTTCCTCATTTCTCTATTGCATTCGTGACAGACAGAACGCTGTGTAGCTGAGGGACAGACAGTTAGACAGGCAGGGACAGACAGGGACAGGCTGGAGACAGGCAGGAGACAGACAGGAGACAGACAGAAAGCCAGGGAAAGGCAGGAAAAACGGAGGCTGTGACAGGGAGATTTTTTTTTTTTTCATCCAGCCTGAGTGTTACTAGCTGGCTGACAGGCTTTGTTAGCGTTTTCAGGCTGCTTATAGTAACTAACTGTGCATATATACTGAACTGATCTTAAGTCTGCTGTGAGGCATCCCATTCTGTGACTAAAGCAGCCTCTGTTTAAGACCATATAAGCATTTGCTCTTATCATATTTGAAATTAGGCCTGATAAAGACACTTTTGCTGGCCAAAGCACTACTGGACCCTGCCAGGTCCATTCCTGCCCAGGGCATCCCATTCTGTGACTACAGCAGCCTCTGTTTAAGACCATATAAGCATTTGCTCTTATCATATTTGAAATTAGCCTGATAAAGACACTTTTGCTGGCCAAAGCACTACTGGACCCTGCCAGGTCCATTCCTGCCCAGGGCATCCCATTCTGTGACTAAAGCAGCCTCTGTTTAAGACCATATAAGCATTTGCTCTTATCATATTTGAAATTAGGCCTGATAAAGACACTTTTGCTGGCCAAAGCACTACTGGACCCTGCCAGGTCCATTCCTGCCCAGGGCATCCCATTCTGTGACTAAAGCAGCCTCTGTTTAAGACCATATAAGCATTTGCTCTTATCATATTTGAAATTAGCCTGATAAAGACACTTTTGCTGGCCAAAGCACTACTGGACCCTGCCAGGTCCATTCCTGCCCAGGGCATCCCATTCTGTGACTAAAGCAGCCTCTGTTTAAGACCATATAAGCATTTGCTCTTATCATATTTGAAATTAGGCCTGATAAAGACACTTTTGCTGGCCAAAGCACTACTGGACCCTGCCAGGTCCATTCCTGCCCGGGGCATCCCATTCTGTGACTACAGCAGCCTCTGTTTAAGACCATATAAGCATTTGCTCTTATCATATTTGAAATTAGCCTGATAAAGACACTTTTGCTGGCCAAAGCACTACTGGACCCTGCCAGGTCCATTCCTGCCCAGGGCATCCCATTCTGTGACTAAAGCAGCCTCTGTTTAAGACCATATAAGCATTTGCTCTTATCATATTTGAAATTAGGCCTGATAAAGACACTTTTGCTGGCCAAAGCACTACTGGACCCTGCCAGGTCCATTCCTGCCCAGGGCATCCCATTCTGTGACTAAAGCAGCCTCTGTTTAAGACCATATAAGCATTTGCTCTTATCATATTTGAAATTAGGCCTGATAAAGACACTTTTGCTGGCCAAAGCACTACTGGACCCTGCCAGGTCCATTCCTGCCCAGGGCATCCCATTCTGTGACTACAGCAGCCTCTGTTTAAGACCATATAAGCATTTGCTCTTATCATATTTGAAATTAGGCCTGATAAAGACACTTTTGCTGGCCAAAGCACTACTGGACCCTGCCAGGTCCATTCCTGCCCAGGGCATCCCATTCTGTGACTAAAGCAGCCTCTGTTTAAGACCATATAAGCATTTGCTCTTATCATATTTGAAATTAGGCCTGATAAAGACACTTTTGCTGGCCAAAGCACTACTGGACCCTGCCAGGTCCATTCCTGCCCAGGGCATCCCATTCTGTGACTACAGCAGCCTCTGTTTAAGACCATATAAGCATTTGCTCTTATCATATTTGAAATTAGGCCTGATAAAGACACTTTTGCTGGCCAAAGCACTACTGGACCCTGCCAGGTCGATTCCTGTTGGGGCATCCCATTCTGTGACTACAGCAGCCTCTGTTTAAGACCATATAAGCATTTGCTCTTATCATATTTGAAATTAGGCCTGATAAAGACACTTTTGCTGGCCAAAGCACTACTGGACCCTGCCAGGTCGATTCCTGTTGGGGCATCCCATTCTGTGACTACAGCAGCCTCTGTTTAAGACCATATAAGCATTTGCTCTTATCATATTTGAAATTAGCCTGATAAAGACACTTTTGCTGGCCAAAGCACTACTGGACCCTGCCAGGTCCATTCCTGCCCAGGGCATCCCATTCTGTGACTAAAGCAGCCTCTGTTTAAGACCATATAAGCATTTGCTCTTATCATATTTGAAATTAGGCCTGATAAAGACACTTTTGCTGGCCAAAGCACTACTGGACCCTGCCAGGTCCATTCCTGCCCAGGGCATCCCATTCTGTGACTAAAGCAGCCTCTGTTTAAGACCATATAAGCATTTGCTCTTATCATATTTGAAATTAGGCCTGATAAAGACACTTTTGCTGGCCAAAGCACTACTGGACCCTGCCAGGTCCATTCCTGCCCAGGGCATCCCATTCTGTGACTACAGCAGCCTCTGTTTAAGACCATATAAGCATTTGCTCTTATCATATTTGAAATTAGGCCTGATAAAGACACTTTTGCTGGCCAAAGCACTACTGGACCCTGCCAGGTCCATTCCTGCCCAGGGCATCCCATTCTGTGACTAAAGCAGCCTCTGTTTAAGACCATATAAGCATTTGCTCTTATCATATTTGAAATTAGGCCTGATAAAGACACTTTTGCTGGCCAAAGCACTACTGGACCCTGCCAGGTCGATTCCTGCCCGGGGCATCCCATTCTGTGACTACAGCAGCCTCTGTTTAAGACCATATAAGCATTTGCTCTTATCATATTTGAAATTAGCCTGATAAAGACACTTTTGCTGGGCAAAGCACTACTGGACCCTGCCAGGTCCATTCCTGCCCAGGGCATCCCATTCTGTGACTAAAGCAGCCTCTGTTTAAGACCATATAAGCATTTGCTCTTATCATATTTGAAATTAGCCTGATAAAGACACTTTTGCTGGCCAAAGCACTACTGGACCCTGCCAGGTCCATTCCTGCCCAGGGCATCCCATTCTGTGACTAAAGCAGCCTCTGTTTAAGACCATATAAGCATTTGCTCTTATCATATTTGAAATTAGGCCTGATAAAGACACTTTTGCTGGCCAAAGCACTACTGGACCCTGCCAGGTCGATTCCTGTTGGGGCATCCCATTCTGTGACTACAGCAGCCTCTGTTTAAGACCATATAAGCATTTGCTCTTATCATATTTGAAATTAGGCCTGATAAAGACACTTTTGCTGGCCAAAGCACTACTGGACCCTGCCAGGTCGATTCCTGCCCGGGGCATCCCATTCTGTGACTACAGCAGCCTCTGTTTAAGACCATATAAGCATTTGCTCTTATCATATTTGAAATTAGCCTGATAAAGACACTTTTGCTGGCCAAAGCACTACTGGACCCTGCCAGGTCCATTCCTGCCCAGGGCATCCCATTCTGTGACTAAAGCAGCCTCTGTTTAAGACCATATAAGCATTTGCTCTTATCATATTTGAAATTAGGCCTGATAAAGACACTTTTGCTGGCCAAAGCACTACTGGACCCTGCCAGGTCCATTCCTGCCCAGGGCATCCCATTCTGTGACTAAAGCAGCCTCTGTTTAAGACCATATAAGCATTTGCTCTTATCATATTTGAAATTAGGCCTGATAAAGACACTTTTGCTGGCCAAAGCACTACTGGACCCTGCCAGGTCGATTCCTGCCCGGGGCATCCCATTCTGTGACTACAGCAGCCTCTGTTTAAGACCATATAAGCATTTGCTCTTATCATATTTGAAATTAGCCTGATAAAGACACTTTTGCTGGCCAAAGCACTACTGGACCCTGCCAGGTCCATTCCTGCCCAGGGCATCCCATTCTGTGACTACAGCAGCCTCTGTTTAAGACCATATAAGCATTTGCTCTTATCATATTTGAAATTAGGCCTGATAAAGACACTTTTGCTGGCCAAAGCACTACTGGACCCTGCCAGGTCGATTCCTGTTGGGGCATCCCATTCTGTGACTACAGCAGCCTCTGTTTAAGACCATATAAGCATTTGCTCTTATCATATTTGAAATTAGGCCTGATAAAGACACTTTTGCTGGCCAAAGCACTACTGGACCCTGCCAGGTCCTTTCCTGCCCAGGGCATCCCATTCTGTGACTAAAGCAGCCTCTGTTTAAGACCATATAAGCATTTGCTCTTATCATATTTGAAATTAGGCCTGATAAAGACACTTTTGCTGGCCAAAGCACTACTGGACCCTGCCAGGTCCATTCCTGCCCAGGGCATCCCATTCTGTGACTACAGCAGCCTCTGTTTAAGACCATATAAGCATTTGCTCTTATCATATTTGAAATTAGGCCTGATAAAGACACTTTTGCTGGCCAAAGCACTACTGGACCCTGCCAGGTCGATTCCTGTTGGGGCATCCCATTCTGTGACTACAGCAGCCTCTGTTTAAGACCATATAAGCATTTGCTCTTATCATATTTGAAATTAGCCTGATAAAGACACTTTTGCTGGCCAAAGCACTACTGGACCCTGCCAGGTCCATTCCTGCCCAGGGCATCCCATTCTGTGACTAAAGCAGCCTCTGTTTAAGACCATATAAGCATTTGCTCTTATCATATTTGAAATTAGGCCTGATAAAGACACTTTTGCTGGCCAAAGCACTACTGGACCCTGCCAGGTCGATTCCTGTTGGGGCATCCCATTCTGTGACTACAGCAGCCTCTGTTTAAGACCATATAAGCATTTGCTCTTATCATATTTGAAATTAGGCCTGATAAAGACACTTTTGCTGGCCAAAGCACTACTGGACCCTGCCAGGTCGATTCCTGCCCGGGGCATCCCATTCTGTGACTACAGCAGCCTCTGTTTAAGACCATATAAGCATTTGCTCTTATCATATTTGAAATTAGCCTGATAAAGACACTTTTGCTGGCCAAAGCACTACTGGACCCTGCCAGGTCCATTCCTGCCCAGGGCATCCCATTCTGTGACTAAAGCAGCCTCTGTTTAAGACCATATAAGCATTTGCTCTTATCATATTTGAAATTAGGCCTGATAAAGACACTTTTGCTGGCCAAAGCACTACTGGACCCTGCCAGGTCCATTCCTGCCCAGGGCATCCCATTCTGTGACTAAAGCAGCCTCTGTTTAAGACCATATAAGCATTTGCTCTTATCATATTTGAAATTAGGCCTGATAAAGACACTTTTGCTGGCCAAAGCACTACTGGACCCTGCCAGGTCGATTCCTGCCCGGGGCATCCCATTCTGTGACTACAGCAGCCTCTGTTTAAGACCATATAAGCATTTGCTCTTATCATATTTGAAATGAGGCCTGATAAAGACACTTTTGCTGGCCAAAGCACTACTGGACCCTGCCAGGTCGATTCCTGTTGGGGCATCCCATTCTGTGACTACAGCAGCCTCTGTTTAAGACCATATAAGCATTTGCTCTTATCATATTTGAAATTAGGCCTGATAAAGACACTTTTGCTGGCCAAAGCACTACTGGACCCTGCCAGGTCCATTCCTGCCCAGGGCATCCCATTCTGTGACTAAAGCAGCCTCTGTTTAGGACCATATAAGCATTTGCTCTTATCATATTTGAAATTAGGCCTGATAAAGACACTTTTGCTGGCCAAAGCACTACTGGACCCTGCCAGGTCCATTCCTGCCCAGGGCATCCCATTCTGTGACTACAGCAGCCTCTGTTTAAGACCATATAAGCATTTGCTCTTATCATATTTGAAATTAGGCCTGATAAAGACACTTTTGCTGGCCAAAGCACTACTGGACCCTGCCAGGTCGATTCCTGTTGGGGCATCCCATTCTGTGACTACAGCAGCCTCTGTTTAAGACCATATAAGCATTTGCTCTTATCATATTTGAAATTAGGCCTGATAAAGACACTTTTGCTGGCCAAAGCACTACTGGACCCTGCCAGGTCGATTCCTGTTGGGGCATCCCATTCTGTGACTACAGCAGCCTCTGTTTAAGACCATATAAGCATTTGCTCTTATCATATTTGAAATTAGCCTGATAAAGACACTTTTGCTGGCCAAAGCACTACTGGACCCTGCCAGGTCCATTCCTGCCCAGGGCATCCCATTCTGTGACTAAAGCAGCCTCTGTTTAAGACCATATAAGCATTTGCTCTTATCATATTTGAAATTAGGCCTGATAAAGACACTTTTGCTGGCCAAAGCACTACTGGACCCTGCCAGGTCCATTCCTGCCCAGGGCATCCCATTCTGTGACTACAGCAGCCTCTGTTTAAGACCATATAAGCATTTGCTCTTATCATATTTGAAATTAGGCCTGATAAAGACACTTTTGCTGGCCAAAGCACTACTGGACCCTGCCAGGTCCATTCCTGCCCAGGGCATCCCATTCTGTGACTAAAGCAGCCTCTGTTTAAGACCATATAAGCATTTGCTCTTATCATATTTGAAATTAGGCCTGATAAAGACACTTTTGCTGGCCAAAGCACTACTGGACCCTGCCAGGTCGATTCCTGCCCGGGGCATCCCATTCTGTGACTACAGCAGCCTCTGTTTAAGACCATATAAGCATTTGCTCTTATCATATTTGAAATTAGCCTGATAAAGACACTTTTGCTGGGCAAAGCACTACTGGACCCTGCCAGGTCCATTCCTGCCCAGGGCATCCCATTCTGTGACTAAAGCAGCCTCTGTTTAAGACCATATAAGCATTTGCTCTTATCATATTTGAAATTAGCCTGATAAAGACACTTTTGCTGGCCAAAGCACTACTGGACCCTGCCAGGTCCATTCCTGCCCAGGGCATCCCATTCTGTGACTAAAGCAGCCTCTGTTTAAGACCATATAAGCATTTGCTCTTATCATATTTGAAATTAGGCCTGATAAAGACACTTTTGCTGGCCAAAGCACTACTGGACCCTGCCAGGTCGATTCCTGTTGGGGCATCCCATTCTGTGACTACAGCAGCCTCTGTTTAAGACCATATAAGCATTTGCTCTTATCATATTTGAAATTAGGCCTGATAAAGACACTTTTGCTGGCCAAAGCACTACTGGACCCTGCCAGGTCGATTCCTGCCCGGGGCATCCCATTCTGTGACTACAGCAGCCTCTGTTTAAGACCATATAAGCATTTGCTCTTATCATATTTGAAATTAGCCTGATAAAGACACTTTTGCTGGGCAAAGCACTACTGGACCCTGCCAGGTCCATTCCTGCCCAGGGCATCCCATTCTGTGACTAAAGCAGCCTCTGTTTAAGACCATATAAGCATTTGCTCTTATCATATTTGAAATTAGCCTGATAAAGACACTTTTGCTGGCCAAAGCACTACTGGACCCTGCCAGGTCCATTCCTGCCCAGGGCATCCCATTCTGTGACTAAAGCAGCCTCTGTTTAAGACCATATAAGCATTTGCTCTTATCATATTTGAAATTAGGCCTGATAAAGACACTTTTGCTGGCCAAAGCACTACTGGACCCTGCCAGGTCGATTCCTGTTGGGGCATCCCATTCTGTGACTACAGCAGCCTCTGTTTAAGACCATATAAGCATTTGCTCTTATCATATTTGAAATTAGGCCTGATAAAGACACTTTTGCTGGCCAAAGCACTACTGGACCCTGCCAGGTCGATTCCTGCCCGGGGCATCCCATTCTGTGACTACAGCAGCCTCTGTTTAAGACCATATAAGCATTTGCTCTTATCATATTTGAAATTAGCCTGATAAAGACACTTTTGCTGGCCAAAGCACTACTGGACCCTGCCAGGTCCATTCCTGCCCAGGGCATCCCATTCTGTGACTAAAGCAGCCTCTGTTTAAGACCATATAAGCATTTGCTCTTATCATATTTGAAATTAGGCCTGATAAAGACACTTTTGCTGGCCAAAGCACTACTGGACCCTGCCAGGTCGATTCCTGCCCGGGGCATCCCATTCTGTGACTACAGCAGCCTCTGTTTAAGACCATATAAGCATTTGCTCTTATCATATTTGAAATTAGCCTGATAAAGACACTTTTGCTGGGCAAAGCACTACTGGACCCTGCCAGGTCCATTCCTGCCCAGGGCATCCCATTCTGTGACTAAAGCAGCCTCTGTTTAAGACCATATAAGCATTTGCTCTTATCATATTTGAAATTAGGCCTGATAAAGACACTTTTGCTGGCCAAAGCACTACTGGACCCTGCCAGGTCCATTCCTGCCCGGGGCATCCCATTCTGTGACTACAGCAGCCTCTGTTTAAGACCATATAAGCATTTGCTCTTATCATATTTGAAATTAGCCTGATAAAGACACTTTTGCTGGCCAAAGCACTACTGGACCCTGCCAGGTCCATTCCTGCCCAGGGCATCCCATTCTGTGACTAAAGCAGCCTCTGTTTAAGACCATATAAGCATTTGCTCTTATCATATTTGAAATTAGGCCTGATAAAGACACTTTTGCTGGCCAAAGCACTACTGGACCCTGCCAGGTCCATTCCTGCCCAGGGCATCCCATTCTGTGACTAAAGCAGCCTCTGTTTAAGACCATATAAGCATTTGCTCTTATCATATTTGAAATTAGGCCTGATAAAGACACTTTTGCTGGCCAAAGCACTACTGGACCCTGCCAGGTCGATTCCTGTTGGGGCATCCCATTCTGTGACTACAGCAGCCTCTGTTTAAGACCATATAAGCATTTGCTCTTATCATATTTGAAATTAGCCTGATAAAGACACTTTTGCTGGCCAAAGCACTACTGGACCCTGCCAGGTCCATTCCTGCCCAGGGCATCCCATTCTGTGACTAAAGCAGCCTCTGTTTAAGACCATATAAGCATTTGCTCTTATCATATTTGAAATTAGGCCTGATAAAGACACTTTTGCTGGCCAAAGCACTACTGGACCCTGCCAGGTCGATTCCTGTTGGGGCATCCCATTCTGTGACTACAGCAGCCTCTGTTTAAGACCATATAAGCATTTGCTCTTATCATATTTGAAATTAGCCTGATAAAGACACTTTTGCTGGCCAAAGCACTACTGGACCCTGCCAGGTCGATTCCTGTTGGGGCATCCCATTCTGTGACTAAAGCAGCCTCTGTTTAAGACCATATAAGCATTTGCTCTTATTATATTTATATTATAAGACACTTTTGCTGGGCATAGGCTTACTGCTGCCTGCCAGGTGCACTTCTGTTGAGGCATCCCATTCTGTAACATAGCATACCCCTCTTTATTTACACTAAGCAGCTCTCTTATTTACACTAAGCAGGCCTGTTGGAGGCTGAGTGTTACTGCTCACTTTTGGTGTGCATTATATTCTGTTTCATATAGACCCACCGCTGCCCGGGGTTTTTTTAAATATCACCTACTACCACGCCAGTTAGACTATGTCGGGCAGACAAGTGCCTGGAAGTGAAAAGAGGAGTGGCAGAGGCCAAGATTCCGCAGGCAGAGCTCGCATCAGACTGGGGGCCAGTAGCAGCAGGAGTCACGCTGAGAGACCTAATCTGCCAGTATCTGCTAGCGGTCGGGTCTCCACCAGTAACGCATCTGCCGTGGTAGATTGGTTGACGCGCTCATCAACAACATCATCACAACTTACGTCTGAGACCCCCAGTCTAGGGTCGGTAGGTTCCTCTGACACAACCCTGAGTTGGCATGCCCCGAGAGCAGTCCCTGTCCTCCCATTGCCTCTGGCCTACGCCGTTCCCTCCCCCAGCGACGTATCCTATGCTTTGGGTTCAGCTCCACTCTTTAGTGAGGAGGACCATCAGATAGAGGACAGTCAGCAGCTACTGCCCAGCCAAGAAATGGAGGTGGCTTCTTTAGCTAGGCAGACAAATAGTGATGTGGACAGTGTCGTGGGTGCTGCGAGCGTTCCAGCTCCTGCGCCAGACACTGTTGACGAATCCACGAACATCAGTGACGTACAGCCACAACTCGGTGATGATGATGATGATGACGATGAAGCCGATCGCACTTGGGAGCCGGGTGATGAAGGGGCTTCATCGTCATCATCAGGAGAAGAGGGGTGCAGGTTGCCCCGGAGTCAGCAGCTGAGGCAGCAAGGTGGTAGCAGTCAGCATGGGGGCACAATTCCAAAGGCTGGAGCCGGCCGGGGCCGGGGCCGGGGTAGAGCACCTGCTGTGCGGCAGTCTACCTTATCGGGAGGTAGTGGAGCAGGGGTTCCTGGAGTTGGCAACAGCAGCAGTGAATCAGTGAGGCCAGGGGGTGGGAAAAGTAGCTACTCGGCAGTGTGGCAGTTTTTCCTGAGGCATCCGCAGGAGGGTAACATGGCCACATGCAAGATATGTAGGCAAAAGGTGAAGCGTGGCCAGGGTCCAAATGTTGGCACCACGGCCCTGCGTCAACATATGATGCGTCACCATAAAACGACCTGGGAGAACCGAGGCTCCCAAGGGGTGGTCCAGTCTGCTTCCTCACCAAGTGAGCTCCCAATTTCTGCCAGCCAAGGCTCCAGCACCTCAGCCGAAGGCAGCTGTGCGTCATACCCATCCTCTGTCGCTCCTGCTCCTCCTCCTCCAAGTCATGCATCCCGCCAGCAATCCATCAGCGAAGCCATGTCCAAGAGACAGCAGTATGCGCCCACTCATCCTACGGCGCAGAAGCTGAATGTGCTCCTGTCCAAGTTGCTGGTGCTGCAGTCGCTCCCTTTTCAGGTGGTGGAATCTGCACCTTTCAGAGAACTGATGGCTTGTGCCGAGCCGAGGTGGAGAGTCCCAAGCCGTCATTTCTTTGCCAAGAAGGCAGTACCAGCGCTG
The DNA here is from genome assembly GCA_027917425.1 of Gastrophryne carolinensis. Lineage (NCBI taxonomy): Eukaryota > Metazoa > Chordata > Amphibia > Anura > Microhylidae > Gastrophryne > Gastrophryne carolinensis. Next base: position 3,663,508 of record CM051234.1, read on the forward strand.
CACACTTTTGTTGAACAGAAGGTGGGCCAGTCCTTGAGCCTGTCGGTGTGTAGCAAAATACATGGCAGCGCCGACATCTGGAGCTGTAACTACGGTCAGGGGCAGTACATGTCGTTTACGGCCCACTGGGTGAATGTGGTCCCTTTGCAGCAGCAACTTGGACAGGTCACGCCGCTTCGGCCTCCGCGCTCTCTGCCCATTGGGCCTGTGACACCGTGCGACTCGGCCTCCTCATCCTCCGCCATCTCCTCACCCTCCACTGTAGGCTCAAGTCTCAGTGCCCCTCCAGTCTACCATGTGTGCAGGGCACGGAGGTGTCACGCAGTGCTTCACATGGTTTGTCTTGGCGAACGGAGTCACACAGGGGAGGAACTGCTTAAATGTATTCATCAGGAAATCCAAACATGGCTTACTCCGAGAAAACTTAAAATGGGAATCATGGTTACCGACAATGGGAAGAACATTTTGTCTGCGCTGCGCCAAGGAAGCCTGACCCATGCCCCCTGCATGGCTCACGTCTTCAATCTGGTTGTCAAGCGGTTTCTGAAGTGTTCCCCCCATCTGCAGGACATCCTAACAACTTCACGGAAACTTTGCATGCACTTCAGCCACTCCTACACCGCCAAACACACCCTTCTTGAGCTACAGCGTCAGAATGGTATCCCCCAACATAGTCTGATTTGCGATGTTTCCACCCGTTGGAATTCCACCCTTCACATGTTGGACCGATTCTATGAACAGAGAAAAGCCATCACGGATTTCCTGATGATCCAAGCAGATAGGGGGACTCCCCTGTGTAACTTCAATGTCAACCAGTGGCAGCTCATACGTGACACCTGCCGTTTGCTCAGGCCCTTTGAGGAAGCCACTTTATTTGTCAGTCGGCAGGATTACGGGATGAACGACGTGATTCCACTGCTTCATGTACTACAGCACATGTTGGAAACCATGGCTGGTCAGGGCACTGGAGACATGGCGTTTACATCTTACGGCCACATGAACCCCGTTGGAGCTGAACTGGAGGAGGAGGAGGAGGAAGAGGAGGAGGAGGAGTTGCCCAGCGAAACACAGTTTAGGCTTGGCGAAATGGCTGGTTTATCTAGTCAGCGGACAGGAGAGGAGGAGCAGGAGCAGCCAGAGGAGCTAGAGGTTTTTGAGGAAGGAGAGACAGAGGACCCGGGCACACCGTGGCAGTATGCAGTGGAGATGGAGACAGGTTGTCCATCCGAGTCACTTGCGCAAATGGCACGAAGCATGCTCACATGCTTGCGTAGTGACCCCAGAATTGTTTCCATCTGTCGGCGGGATGACTTCTGGCTGTCCACCTTATTGGACCCTCGCTTCCGGCACAAAATGGGGGCATTTTTTAAACCCACCGAGAGGGAGGACAAACTCAACTACTACAAAGACATTCTACGTAGGCAGTTGGCCGATGCCTATCTGCGCCATGGTCCATACTCTCGCAGGTCTGACTCGAGGGGACCTCTGCGCTCACCTTCCACTGCCATGGCCGCTGGGGGGGTTGGCAGCAGCAGCAGCAGAAGCTCCATCAGCAGCAGCAGCCTCAGTCTTCAGTCGCTAATGAGTAGCTTTCTACACCCGCATAGTGAGGCTACTCATGAGCAGCAGGAAGACCTGGAGCAGGACCTGAACCAGCAGGTCATGTCATACTTTGACATGACCATGCCAACACACCTTGAGGATCCGCTGGACTTCTGGGCAGCCAAACTTGATTTGTGGCCGCAACTAGCAGAGTTTGCCCTGGAAAAGCTGTCCTGCCCGGCAAGTAGCGTGCCATCTGAGCGGGTGTTTAGTGCGGCGGGGGCCATAGTTACGGCGAGGAGAACTCGTCTGTCAACTAAAAATGTGGAGAGACTCACCTTTGTCAAAATGAATCAGGGATGGATCAGCCAGGATTTCCACCCACCAATGCCTGATGCATGCGACTAGATTCAGCATGGTGCCACGTTTTACACTTTCCAAATGGTGCAAAACATATTTATGTCTTTAGGCCATTTTTTGGGCTCCTGCTGCTGCTACTGTCAACTCCTGCCAACTCCAGGGTGTGATTCATCCAATTTTTGGGCTCCTGAAGCCAACTCCAGTGTATATTTGGGCTCCTGCTGCTGCTGCTGCCAACTTCTGCCAACTCCAGGGTGTGATTCATCCAATTTTTGGGCTCCTGAGGCCAACTCCAGTGTATATTTGGGCTCCTGCTGCTGCTGCTGTCAACTCCTGCCAACTCCAGGGTGTGATTCATCCAATTTTTGGGCTCCTGAAGCCAACTCCAGTGTATATTTGGGCTCCTGCTGCTGCTACTGTCAACTCCTGCCAACTCCAGGGTGTGATTCATCCAATTTTTGGGCTCCTGAGGCCAACTCCAGTGTATATTTGGGCTCCTGCTGCTGCTGCTGCCAACTTCTGCCAACTCCAGGGTGTGATTCATCCAATTTTTGGGCTCCTGAAGCCAACTCCAGTGTATATTTGGGCTCCTGCTGCTGCTGCTGCCAACTTCTGCCAACTCCAGGGTGTGATTCATCCAATTTTTGGGCTCCTGAGGCCAACTCCAGTGTATATTTGGGCTCCTGCTGCTGCTGCTGCCAACTTCTGCCAACTCCAGGGTGTGATTCATCCAATTTTTGGGCTCCTGAAGCCAACTCCAGTGTATATTTGGGCTCCTGCTGCTGCTGCTGCCAACTTCTGCCAACTCCAGGGTGTGATTCATCCAATTTTTGGGCTCCTGAAGCCAACTCCAGTGTATATTTGGGCTCCTGCTGCTGCTACTGTCAACTCCTGCCAACTCCAGGGTGTGATTCATCCAATTGTTGGGCTCCTGAAGCCAACTCCAGTGTATATTTGGGCTCCTGCTGCTGCTACTGTCAACTCCTGCCAACTCCAGGGTGTGATTCATCCAATTTTTGGGCTCCTGAAGCCAACTCCAGTGTATATTTGGGCTCCTGCTGCTGCTGCTGCCAACTTCTGCCAACTCCAGGGTGTGATTCATCCAATTTTTGGGCTCCTGAGGCCAACTCCAGTGTATATTTGGGCTCCTGCTGCTGCTGCTGTCAACTCCTGCCAACTCCAGGGTGTGATTCATCCAATTTTTGGGCTCCTGAAGCCAACTCCAGTGTATATTTGGGCTCCTGCTGCTGCTGCTGCCAACTTCTGCCAACTCCAGGGTGTGATTCATCCAATTTTTGGGCTCCTGAGGCCAACTCCAGTGTATATTTGGGCTCCTGCTGCTGCTGCTGTCAACTCCTGCCAACTCCAGGGTGTGATTCATCCAATTTTTGGGCTCCTGAAGCCAACTCCAGTGTATATTTGGGCTCCTGCTGCTGCTGCTGCCAACTTCTGCCAACTCCAGGGTGTGATTCATCCAATTTTTGGGCTCCTGAAGCCAACTCCAGTGTATATTTGGGCTCCTGCTGCTGCTGCTGCCAACTTCTGCCAACTCCAGGGTGTGATTCATCCAATTTTTGGGCTCCTGAAGCCAACTCCAGTGTATATTTGGGCTCCTGCTGCTGCTACTGTCAACTCCTGCCAACTCCAGGGTGTGATTCATCCAATTGTTGGGCTCCTGAAGCCAACTCCAGTGTATATTTGGGCTCCTGCTGCTGCTACTGTCAACTCCTGCCAACTCCAGGGTGTGATTCATCCAATTTTTGGGCTCCTGAAGCCAACTCCAGTGTATATTTGGGCTCCTGCTGCTGCTGCTGCCAACTTCTGCCAACTCCAGGGTGTGATTCATCCAATTTTTGGGCTCCTGAGGCCAACTCCAGTGTATATTTGGGCTCCTGCTGCTGCTGCTGTCAACTCCTGCCAACTCCAGGGTGTGATTCATCCAATTTTTGGGCTCCTGAGGCCAACTCCAGTGTATATTTGGGCTCCTGCTGCTGCTGCTGCCAACTTCTGCCAACTCCAGGGTGTGATTCATCTAATTTTTGGGCTCCTGAAGCCAACTCCAGTGTATATTTGGGCTCCTGCTGCTGCTGCTGCCAACTTCTGCCAACTCCAGGGTGTGATTCATCCAATTTTTGGGCTCCTGAAGCCAACTCCAGTGTATATTTGGGCTCCTGCTGCTGCTGCTGCCAACTTCTGCCAACTCCAGGGTGTGATTCATCCAATTTTTGGGCTCCTGAAGCCAACTCCAGTGTATATTTGGGCTCCTGCTGCTGCTACTGTCAACTCCTGCCAACTCCAGGGTGTGATTCATCCAATTTTTGGGCTCCTGAGGCCAACTCCAGTGTATATTTGGGCTCCTGCTGCTGCTGCTGCCAACTTCTGCCAACTCCAGGGTGTGATTCATCCAATTTTTGGGCTCCTGAAGCCAACTCCAGTGTATATTTGGGCTCCTGCTGCTGCTGCTGCCAACTTCTGCCAACTCCAGGGTGTGATTCATCCAATTTTTGGGCTCCTGAAGCCAACTCCAGTGTATATTTGGGCTCCTGCTGCTGCTACTGTCAACTCCTGCCAACTCCAGGGTGTGATTCATCCAATTGTTGGGCTCCTGAAGCCAACTCCAGTGTATATTTGGGCTCCTGCTGCTGCTACTGTCAACTCCTGCCAACTCCAGGGTGTGATTCATCCAATTTTTGGGCTCCTGAAGCCAACTCCAGTGTATATTTGGGCTCCTGCTGCTGCTGCTGCCAACTTCTGCCAACTCCAGGGTGTGATTCATCCAATTTTTGGGCTCCTGAGGCCAACTCCAGTGTATATTTGGGCTCCTGCTGCTGCTGCTGTCAACTCCTGCCAACTCCAGGGTGTGATTCATCCAATTTTTGGGCTCCTGAAGCCAACTCCAGTGTATATTTGGGCTCCTGCTGCTGCTGCTGCCAACTTCTGCCAACTCCAGGGTGTGATTCATCCAATTTTTGGGCTCCTGAGGCCAACTCCAGTGTATATTTGGGCTCCTGCTGCTGCTGCTGTCAACTCCTGCCAACTCCAGGGTGTGATTCATCCAATTTTTGGGCTCCTGAAGCCAACTCCAGTGTATATTTGGGCTCCTGCTGCTGCTGCTGCCAACTTCTGCCAACTCCAGGGTGTGATTCATCCAATTTTTGGGCTCCTGAAGCCAACTCCAGTGTATATTTGGGCTCCTGCTGCTGCTGCTGCCAACTTCTGCCAACTCCAGGGTGTGATTCATCCAATTTTTGGGCTCCTGAAGCCAACTCCAGTGTATATTTGGGCTCCTGCTGCTGCTACTGTCAACTCCTGCCAACTCCAGGGTGTGATTCATCCAATTGTTGGGCTCCTGAAGCCAACTCCAGTGTATATTTGGGCTCCTGCTGCTGCTACTGTCAACTCCTGCCAACTCCAGGGTGTGATTCATCCAATTTTTGGGCTCCTGAAGCCAACTCCAGTGTATATTTGGGCTCCTGCTGCTGCTGCTGCCAACTTCTGCCAACTCCAGGGTGTGATTCATCCAATTTTTGGGCTCCTGAGGCCAACTCCAGTGTATATTTGGGCTCCTGCTGCTGCTGCTGTCAACTCCTGCCAACTCCAGGGTGTGATTCATCCAATTTTTGGGCTCCTGAGGCCAACTCCAGTGTATATTTGGGCTCCTGCTGCTGCTGCTGCCAACTTCTGCCAACTCCAGGGTGTGATTCATCTAATTTTTGGGCTCCTGAAGCCAACTCCAGTGTATATTTGGGCTCCTGCTGCTGCTGCTGCCAACTTCTGCCAACTCCAGGGTGTGATTCATCCAATTTTTGGGCTCCTGAAGCCAACTCCAGTGTATATTTGGGCTCCTGCTGCTGCTGCTGCCAACTTCTGCCAACTCCAGGGTGTGATTCATCCAATTTTTGGGCTCCTGAAGCCAACTCCAGTGTATATTTGGGCTCCTGCTGCTGCTACTGTCAACTCCTGCCAACTCCAGGGTGTGATTCATCCAATTTTTGGGCTCCTGAGGCCAACTCCAGTGTATATTTGGGCTCCTGCTGCTGCTGCTGCCAACTTCTGCCAACTCCAGGGTGTGATTCATCCAATTTTTGGGCTCCTGAAGCCAACTCCAGTGTATATTTGGGCTCCTGCTGCTGCTGCTGCCAACTTCTGCCAACTCCAGGGTGTGATTCATCCAATTTTTGGGCTCCTGAAGCCAACTCCAGTGTATATTTGGGCTCCTGCTGCTGCTGCTGCCAACTTCTGCCAACTCCAGGGTGTGATTCATCCAATTTTTGGGCTCCTGAAGCCAACTCCAGTGTATATTTGGGCTCCTGCTGCTGCTGCTGCCAACTTCTGCCAACTCCAGGGTGTGATTCATCCAATTTTTGGGCTCCTGAAGCCAACTCCAGTGTATATTTGGGCTCCTGCTGCTGCTACTGTCAACTCCTGCCAACTCCAGGGTGTGATTCATCCAATTGTTGGGCTCCTGAAGCCAACTCCAGTGTATATTTGGGCTCCTGCTGCTGCTACTGTCAACTCCTGCCAACTCCAGGGTGTGATTCATCCAATTTTTGGGCTCCTGAAGCCAACTCCAGTGTATATTTGGGCTCCTGCTGCTGCTGCTGCCAACTTCTGCCAACTCCAGGGTGTGATTCATCCAATTTTTGGGCTCCTGAGGCCAACTCCAGTGTATATTTGGGCTCCTGCTGCTGCTGCTGTCAACTCCTGCCAACTCCAGGGTGTGATTCATCCAATTTTTGGGCTCCTGAAGCCAACTCCAGTGTATATTTGGGCTCCTGCTGCTGCTACTGTCAACTCCTGCCAACTCCAGGGTGTGATTCATCCAATTTTTGGGCTCCTGAAGCCAACTCCAGTGTATATTTGGGCTCCTGCTGCTGCTGCTGCCAACTCCTGCCAACTCCAGGGTGTGATTCATCCAATTTTTGGGCTCCTGAAGCCAACTCCAGTGTATATTTGGGCTCCTGCTGCTGCTGCTGCCAACTTCTGCCAACTCCAGGGTGTGATTCATCCAATTTTTGGGCTCCTGAAGCCAACTCCAGTGTATATTTGGGCTCCTGCTGCTGCTGCTGCCAACTTCTGCCAACTCCAGGGTGTGATTCATCCAATTTTTGGGCTCCTGAAGCCAACTCCAGTGTATATTTGGGCTCCTGCTGCTGCTGCTGCCAACTTCTGCCAACTCCAGGGTGTGATTCATCCAATTTTTGGGCTCCTGAGGCCAACTCCAGTGTATATTTGGGCTCCTGCTGCTGCTGCTGTCAACTCCTGCCAACTCCAGGGTGTGATTCATCCAATTTTTGGGCTCCTGAAGCCAACTCCAGTGTATATTTGGGCTCCTGCTGCTGCTACTGTCAACTCCTGCCAACTCCAGGGTGTGATTCATCCAATTTTTGGGCTCCTGAAGCCAACTCCAGTGTATATTTGGGATCCTGCTGCTGCTGCTGCCAACTTCTGCCAACTCCAGGGTGTGATTCATCCAATTTTTGGGCTCCTGAGGCCAACTCCAGTGTATATTTGGGCTCCTGCTGCTGCTGCTGCCAACTTCTGCCAACTCCAGGGTGTGATTCATCCAATTTTTGGGCTCCTGAAGCCAACTCCAGTGTATATTTGGGCTCCTGCTGCTGCTGGTGTCAACTCCTGCCAACTCCAGGGTGTGATTCATCCAATTTTTGGGCTCCTGAAGCCAACTCCAGTGTATATTTGGGCTCCTGCTGCTGCTACTGTCAACTCCTGCCAACTCCAGGGTGTGATTCATCCAATTTTTGGGCTCCTGAGGCCAACTCCAGTGTATATTTGGGCTCCTGCTGCTGCTGCTGCCAACTTCTGCCAACTCCAGGGTGTGATTCATCCAATTTTTGGGCTCCTGAGGCCAACTCCAGTGTATATTTGGGCTCCTGCTGCTGCTACTGTCAACTCCTGCCAACTCCAGGGTGTGATTCATCCAATTTTTGGGCTCCTGAGGCCAACTCCAGTGTATATTTGGGCTCCTGCTGCTGCTGCTGCCAACTTCTGCCAACTCCAGGGTGTGATTCATCCAATTTTTGGGCTCCTGAGGCCAACTCCAGTGTATATTTGGGCTCCTGCTGCTGCTGCTGCCAACTTCTGCCAACTCCAGGGTGTGATTCATCCAATTTTTGGGCTCCTGAGGCCAACTCCAGTGTATATTTGGGCTCCTGCTGCTGCTACTGTCAACTCCTGCCAACTCCAGGGTGTGATTCATCCAATTTTTGGGCTCCTGAGGCCAACTCCAGTGTATATTTGGGCTCCTGCTGCTGCTGCTGCCAACTTCTGCCAACTCCAGGGTGTGATTCATCCAATTTTTGGGCTCCTGAGGCCAACTCCAGTGTATATTTGGGCTCCTGCTGCTGCTACTGTCAACTCCTGCCAACTCCAGGGTGTGATTCATCCAATTTTTGGGCTCCTGAGGCCAACTCCAGTGTATATTTGGGCTCCTGCTGCTGCTGCTGCCAACTTCTGCCAACTCCAGGGTGTGATTCATCCAATTTTTGGGCTCCTGAAGCCAACTCCAGTGTATATTTGGGCTCCTGCTGCTGCTGCTGCTGCTGCCAACTTCTGCCAACTCCAGGGTGTGATTCATCCAATTTTTGGGCTCCTGAGGCCAACTCCAGTGTATATTTGGGCTCCTTCTGCCCCTCATAGTGATGCCACTTCAACTCTCTGCAATTGTGCCGCTCTGCGATTCTATTAGCGATGCCTCTGATCTGCATGTGATATTTCTTCAAAGTATTATTTAACTAACCCAGCACGCATCCTGTGCGTGTTACAGCAAGGCTGAATGGTTTACAACCCTATTGAGGCTGTAGGAGGCTCAGAAATAGCCGTTTTTAATAGCGATTCGTCGCGAATTTATTCGGGTCGAAACGATTTTTGTCGGAAAATTCGGCGAATCAGTCGAATCGAATTTTTCAAAAGTTCGCTCATCTCTACTGGCCACCACTGATTTTTTGATCCTGGTCTTCATGGCTTTTGATCGATATTTAGCCATTTGTAGGCCCTTACACTACACAACCATAATGAATAGGAAGGCTCGATCCATGTTGGCCATAAGCTGTTGGGTTGCAGCTTTCCATCATTCATTTTTGCACACTGTCACCGTTTCGCAATTAAGAATCTGCAAGGACAAGCTGATCCACCACTTCTTCTGTGATGTAACTTTGGTCATCAAGCTCTACTGCTCCAGTACAGCCCTCGCTGAGCCCCTGATATACACAGAAGACTGTATGGCGACCATCATTTCTTTTCTCTTGATTCTATTTTCCTATGCACTTGTTGCCAAGTCTATCATGAAGCTGAAGACCACGGCCAGCCGAAGCAAGGTCTTCTCCTCTCCTCTTCTCATCTCATGGTCATCGCTCTCTTCTATTTCACGCTTATTTTCATTTATATCCGCCCTCCCTCAGTCTAATCTTCCCAATATTATGGCTATGTCATCTTCCAATGGGTCTTGGGGTCACCGCTCCTTAATTTGCTCCTATTGCTCATGTCCCACCATTGGGAGGGTCTATTTATAAAAGAGGAGTGAGACAGAAAGACCTTTTCTGGCCCCTCTGTCACTTATAGTGACATAAAAAATAGATACAATACATTTCTCTATTTGATTTATTGGGGGCAATTTTTATGTGGGGTTTACTCTACCCACCCTGTTTGTGAACTGAACATCACCCCACAAGCCTCCTTTTGCTGGGGCAGTGTGTGGGATAGCATTTCTCAGGTTGTCTTTTAAAGAGGAACTTTCTTGGGTGTTGCTCCTCTAAGGTGGGGCATTCTGCCATAAAGCAGCCCATGGCCTAAGTGACCTCAAACTCAGTTGTTCTTCAAGGAACAACACCCGGGAATTTCACTTTCCCCTGGGCTGTCTCAGTGGCGGAATCCTGCCATAAAGCAGGTCATGGCCTCAAACTCAGTTGACCTTTAAAGAGGAACAACAGCTATGAATTTAACTCTGGGGCTTGTAGCTCCTCAGGTGGGGCATTCCGTCATAAGGCCTAAGTGAACTCAAACTCACATTGCTTAAACGGGACTTTTACAAAAGCGCCAGTGTTCAGCCTTGCACAGCGCCAGGTATGACCTCCCGCTACCTGTCGCTCTCCCATACATTTCAATGGACGGGGTTTTTGTTTTTTGGGGTTTTTTTCTCAAAAATTCACAAATAATTCCGTGACCTCTCCTGCCATTGAATAAGCAGTTTTTTCACAATTTTTTCCTGTTTTATATATTTCCTCAGAAATGACATCACAGCTCTGCCATTAAAGTGTCATGTTACAATGTTATTACAATGTAATTCCATATGTTTTTGCTTTGTTACTGGTGGATAGATGCTGAAAAACAGACTTTAATCACACAGCCTCCTGCGCTCTGGGCTTCAGAGAAGCATTTTTCAGCGCCGGGGGTGTGTGAGGCTGTTTTTTTGCTGAATATGGTGTGAGTCGGTCGCTATGAGCAGTCGCTAACATGCGCTCCCATACAGCGCTGTACTGGTCAAATAGCGACTCCTCACAATGTATTCAACATTACTGAACAGCGACTGAGTCGCTATGAAATAGCCACCCACGGCCGAGCACAGCGACTACTAGCGGGCGCTCTGAAAATGCTGCTACAGACGCTCATCTGTCGCTACCTGGCGTTAGTGATGAATCAGCCTCCCCATTACAGATATTTCACAGAGCACAAAGTCCGGGATTTTTTTGTATTAGGCGTCTGATTAACCCATTATACTGAACAGATGATCATGGCCAGCTTTAAGGTTTGAGATGTAACATGCAGATCTGCAGCAATAAATGTTTCATTTGCCTATTCAAAGTGTTTCTATTGTTGTAACTAGGGATGAGCGAATCGATCCGGACGAACCCGGATTCGTTCCGAATTTCATGAATAATTCGATTCTGAACGAATCCGAATTTCCCCGCGATTCGATCGATCGAAGTTTTCCTTTAAACTCCATTTATTTCAATTACAGCCATTGTAAAATGGTGGATGGACATGTCCGGACATGTCCCCTGGGGCAAGGTGTCATGGGTAAGTCACATGCAGCCAATCAGCAGCCAGGAACCCCGGTGATATCACCGTGCTATATAAAGCGGCGGCCATCTTGCTTGTGCGCATTTCAGCCTTGCGTTGCGGCCAGAGCACAGCTCGTTAGAGACAGGGACAGAGAGTTAGAGATAGGTAGGGAGAGTCAGAGAGGCAGACAGAGAGGTAGACAGAGCCAGGGAAAGATAGAGAAAGACCGGAACCATCCAGCCAGGGACAGCTTAGAAGTGACAGGGACATTAGCCAGATCAGTTTTCAATTCAATTTCAGTTCTTTGTGCTGTAAACCTGCCTTGCCAGTGTGCATACCATCTATGCAGTGGCTTATTTAACCCTGTTACACACAAGCATTTATCATAATATAACTGGATTAGTTTAAATATTTTTTGGTTTGCATTTAACCAAAAAAACACCAGCCCACCTGGGCATCCCAAACCTGCACTTAGCAGCCTATCTGTTATACTAAATACGCTTATTCATCCTTCCTCATCTTAATCAAAGTATTGCATTTTGAATTGGTTTTTGGTCTGCCTTTAACAAAAAAAACACCAGGCCGCAGGGTATCCCAAACCTGCACTTAGCAGCCTATCTGTTATACTAAATATGCTTGTTCATCCTTCCTCAGCTTAATCAAAGTATTGCATTTTGAATTGGTTTTTGGTCTGCCTTTAACTAAAAAATCACCAGGCCGCAGGGCATCCCAAACCTGCACTTAGCAGCCTATCTGTTATGCTAAATACGCTTGTTCATCCTTCCTCAGCTTAATCAAAGTATTTCATTTTGAATTGGTTTTTGGTCTGCCTTTAACAAAAAAAACACCAGGCCGCAGGGCATCCCAAACCTGCACTTAGCAGCCTATCTGTTATACTAAATATGCTTGTTCATCCTTCCTCAGATTAATCAAAGTATTGCATTTTGAATTGGTTTTTGGTCTGCCTTTAACAAAAAAAAACACCAGGCCGCAGGGCATCCCAAACCTGCACTTAGCAGCCTATCTGTTATGCTAAATACGCTTGTTGATACTCCTCAGCTTAATCAAAGTATTTCATTTTGAATTGGTTTTTGGTCTGCCTTTAACAAAAAAAACACCAGGCCGCAGGGCATCCCAAACCTGCACTTAGCAGCCTATCTGTTATGCTAAATACGCTTGTTGATCCTCCTCAGCTTAATCAAAGTATTGTATTTTGAATTGGTTTTTGGTCTGCCTTTAACAAAAAAAAACCAGGCCGCACGGCATCCCAAACCTCCACTTAGCAGCCTATCTGTTATACTAAATATGCTTGTTCATCTTTCCTCAGATTAATCAAAGTATTGCATTTTGAATTGGTTTTTGGTCTACCTTTAACAAACAAAGACACCAGGCCGCAGGGCATCCCAAACCTGCACTTAGCAGCCTATCTGTTATACTAAATACGCTTGTTGATCCTTCCTCAGCTTAATCAAAGTATTGCATTTTGAATTGGTTTTTGGTCTGCTGCCAAAACACTAGGCCGCAGGGTATCTCATATTGCAAATTTTCATAGTATCTGGTGCAGAGAAGCAGTTTCTCACTCTATTTTGCTTCTTCTTTTTAAAGTAAACACATTTTTTATCGTACCTATTGCTAATTTCAAATACATAAAAATGTCAGGCAGACAAGTGCCAGGATGTTCAAAGAGGAGTGGCAGAGGCCAAGATTCAGCAGGCAGAGGTCGCAGCAGACTGGGGTTGAGTGGCAGCAGGAGTCACGGTGAGAGACCTGGTCTGCCAGTATCTGCTAGCGGTCGTGTCTCCACTAGTAACGCATCTGCTGTGGTAGATTGGTTAACGCGCTCATCAACATCATCACAAGTTACATCTGAGACCCCCAGTCTAGGGTTGGTAGGTTCCTCTGACACAACCCTGAGTTGGCATGCCCCGAGAGCAGTCCCTGTCCTCCCATTGCGTCTGCCCTACGCCGATCCCTCCCCCAGCGATGTATCCTGTGCTTTGGGTTCAGCTCCACTCTTTAGCGAGGAGGACGATCAGATAGAGGACAGTCAGCAGCTACTGCCCAGCCATGAAATGGAGGAGGCTTCTTTAGCGAGGCAGACAAATAGTGATGTGGACAGTGTCGTGGGTGTTGCGAGCGTTCCAGCTCCTGCGCCGGACACTGTTGAGGAAACTGAGAACATCAGTGACGTGCAGCCACAACTCGGTGATGATGATGACGATGAAGCCGATCGCACTTGGGAGCCGGGTGATGAAGGGGCTTCATCGTCATCATCAGGAGAAGAGGGGCGCAGGTTGCCCCGGAGTCAACAGCTCAGGCAGCAAGGTGTTAGCAGCATGGTTGGCAGTCAACATGGGGGCACAATTGTAAAGGCTGGAGCCAAACGGGGCCGGGGCCGGGGTAGAGCACCTGCTGTGCGGCAGTCCACCTTATCGGGAGGTAGTGGAGCAGGGGTTCCTGGAGTTGGCGACAGTAGCAGTGAATCAGTGCGGCCTGTTGGTGGGAAAAGTAGCTACTCGGCAGTGTGGCAGTTTTTCCTGAAGCATCCGCAGGAGGGTAACATGGCCACATGCAAGATATGTAGGCAGAAGGTGAAGCGTGGCCAGGGCCCAAATGTTGGCACCACGGCCCTGCGTCAACATATGATGCGTCACCATAAAGCGAGCTGGGAGAACCGAGGCTCCCAAGGGGTGGTCCAGCCTGCTTCCTCACCAAGTGGCACGCCGCTCCCAATTTCTGCCAGCCAAGGCTCCAGCACCTCAGCCGAAGGCAGCTGTGTGTCATACCCATCCTCTGTCGCTCCTGCTCCTCCTCCTCCTCCAATTCATGCATCCCGCCAGCAATCCATCAAAGAAGCCATGTCCAAGAGACAGCAGTATGCGCCCATTCATCCTACGGCGCAGAAGCTGAATGTGCTCCTGTCCAAGTTGCTGGTGCTGCAGTCGCTCCCTTTTCAGGTGGTGGACTCTGCACCTTTCAGAGAACTGATGGCTTGTGCCGAGCCGAGGTGGAGAGTCCCAAGCCGTCATTTCTTTGCCAAGAAGGCAGTACCAGCGCTGCACACTTTTGTTGAACAGAAGGTGGGCCAGTCCTTGAGCCTGTCGGTGTGTAGCAAAGTGCATGGCAGCGCCGACGTCTGGAGCTGTAACCACGGTCAGGGACAGTACATGTCGTTTACGGCCCACTGGGTGAATGTGGTCCCTTTGCAGCAGCAGCAACTTGGACAGGTCACGACACTTCGGCCTCTGCGCTCCCTGCCCGCTGGGCCTGTGACACCATGTGACACCATCTCTTCACCCTCCACTGTAGGCTCAAGTCTCAGTGCCCCTCCCGTCTACCATGTGTGCAGGGCACGGAGGTGTCACGCTGTGCTTCACATGGTTTGTCTTGGTGAACGGAGTCACACAGGGGAGGAACTGCTTAAATTTATTCATCAGGAAATCCAAACATGGCTTACTCCAAGAAAACTTAAAATGAGAATCATGGTTACCGACAATGGGAAGAACATTTTGTCTGCGCTGCGCCAAGGAAGCCTGACCCATGCCCCCTGCATGGCTCACATCTTCAATCTGGTTGTCAAGCGGTTTCTGAAGTGTTCCCCCCATCTGCAAGACATCCTAACAACTTCAAGGAAACTTTGCATGCACTTCAGCCACTCATACACCACCAAACACACCCTTCTTGAGCTACAGCGTCAGAACGGTATCCCCCAACATAATCTGATTTGCGATGTTTCCAACCGTTGGAGTTCCACCCTTCACATGTTGGACCGATTATATGAACAGATAAAAGCCATCACGGATTTCCTGATGATCCAAGCGGATAGGGGGACTCCCCTGTGTAACTTCAATGTCAACCAGTGGCAGCTCATATGTGACACCTGCCGTTTGCTCAGGCCCTTTGAGGATGCCACTTTATTTGTTAGTCGGGAGGATTACGGGATTAACGACGTGATTCCACTGCTTCATGTACTACAGCACATGTTGGAAACCATGGCTGGTCAGGGCACTGGAGAAATGGCGTCTACATCTTATGGCCACATGAACCCTGTTGGAGCTGAACTGGAGGAGGAGGAGGAGGAAGAGGAGGAGGAGCGGCCCAGTGAAGCACAGTTTAGGCTTGGCGAAATGGCTGGTTTATCTAGTCAGCGGACAGGAGAGGAGGAGCAGGAGCAGCCAGAGGAACTAGAGGGTTGTGAGGAAGGCGAGACAGAGGACCCGGACACACCGTGGCAGTATGCAGTGGAGAGGGAGACAGGTAGTCCCTCCGAGTCACTTGCGCAAATGGCACGAAGCATGCTCACGTGCTTGCGTAGTGACCCCAGAATTGTTGCCATTTGTCGCCGGGATGACTTCTGGCTGTCCACCTTATTGGACCCTCGCTTCCGGCACAAAATGGGGGCATTTTTTAAACCCGCCGAGAGGGAGGACAAACTGAACTACTACAAAGACTTTCTACGTAGTCAGTTGGCCGATGCCTATCTGCGCCATGGTCCATACTCTCGCAGGTCTGACTCGGGGGGACCTCTGCGCTCACCTTCCACTGCCATGGCTGCTGGGGGGGTTGGCAGGAGCAGCAGCAGCAGCTCCATCAGCAGCAGCCTCAGTCTTCAGTCGCTAATGAGTAGCTTTCTACACCCGCAAGGTTTGGGCTCCTGCTGCTGCTTGCAACTCCAGGGTGTGATTCATCCAATTTTTGGGCTCCTGCTGCCAACTCCAGTGTCTCTTTAAAGCAATGTTTGGGCTCCTGCTGCTGCTTGAAACTCCAGGGTGTGATTCATCCAATTTTTGGGCTCCTGCTGCCAACTCCAGTGTCTCTTTCAAGCAATGTTTGGGCTCCTGCTGCTGCTGCTTGCAACTCCAGGGTGTGATTCATCAAGTTTTTGGGCTCCTTCTGCCAACTCCAATGTCTCTTTCAGCCAATGTTTGGGATACTCCTGCTGCTGCTTACAACTCCAGGGTGTGATTCAGCCAATTTTTTGGGCTCCTGCTGCCAACTCCAGTGTCTCTTTCAGCCAATGTTTGGGCTCCTGCTGCTGCTTGCAACTCCAGGGTGTGATTCATCCAATTTTTGGGCTCCTGCTGCCAACTCCAGTGTCT
The DNA here is from genome assembly GCA_027917425.1 of Gastrophryne carolinensis. Taxonomy (NCBI): domain Eukaryota; kingdom Metazoa; phylum Chordata; class Amphibia; order Anura; family Microhylidae; genus Gastrophryne; species Gastrophryne carolinensis. The sequence goes on from CM051234.1 coordinate 3,679,527, forward strand.
CTTTAAAGCAATGTTTGGGCTCCTGCTGCTGCTTGCAACTCCAGGGTGTGATTCATCCAATTTTTGGGCTCCTGCTGCCAACTCCTGTGTCTCTTTCAAGCTATGTTTGGGCTCCTGCTGCTGCTGCTGCTGCTTGCAACTCCAGGGTGTGATTCATCCAATTTTTGGGCTCCTGCTGCCAACTCCAGTGTCTCTTTTAAGCAATGTGTGGGCTCCTGCTGCTGCTTGCAACTCCAGGGTGTGATTCATCCAATTTTTGGGCTCCTGCTGCCAAATCCAGTGTCTCTTTAAAGCAATGTTTGGGCTCCTGCTGCTGCTTGCAACTCCAGGGTGTGATTCATCCAATTTTTGGGCTCCTGCTGCCAACTCCAGTGTCTCTTTCAGCCAATGTTTGGGCTCCTGCTGCTGCTGCTGCTGCTTGCAACTCCAGGGTGTTATTCATCCAATTTTTGGGCTCCTGCTGCCAACTCCAGTGTCTCTTTCAAGCTATGTTTGGGCTCCTGCTGCTGCTTGCAACTCCAGGGTGTGATTCATCCAATTTTTGGGCTCCTGAAGCCAACTCCAGTGTCTCTTTAAAGTAATGTTTGGGCTCCTGCTGCTGCTGCTTGCAACTCCAGGGTGTGATTCAGCCAATTTTTGGTCTCCTGCTGCCAACTCCAGTGTCTCTTTCAGCCAATGTTCGGGCTCCTGCTGCTGCTGCTTACAACTCCAGGGTGTGATTCCTCCAATTTTTGGGCTCCTGCTGCCAACTCCAGTGTCTCTTTCAAGCAATGTTTGGGCTCCTGCTGCTGCTTGCAACTCCAGGGTGTGATTGATCCAATTTTTGGGCTCCTGCTGCAAACTCCAGTGTCTCTTTAAAGCAATGTTTGGGCTCCTGCTGCTGCTTGCAACTCCAGGGTGTGATTCATCCAATTTTTGGGCTCCTGCTGCCAACTCCAGTGTCTCTTTCAGCCAATGTTTGGGCTCCTGCTGCTGCTGCTTGCAACTCCAGGGTGTGATTCATCCAATTTCTGGGCTGCTGCTGCCAACTCCAGTGTCTCTTTCAAGCTATGTTTGGGCTGCTGCTGCTGCTTACAACTCCAGGGTGTGATTCATCCAATTTTTGGGCTCCTGAAGCCAACTCCAGTGTCTCTTTAAAGTAATGTTTGGGCTCCTGCTGCTGCTGCGTGCAACTCCAGGGTGTGATTCCTCCAATTTTTGGGCTCCTGCTGCCAACTCCAGTGTCTCTTTCAAGCAATATTTGGGCTGCTGCTGCTGCTTGCAACTCCAGGGTGTGATTCATCCAATTTTTGGGCTCCTGCTGGCAACTCCAGTGTCTCTTTCAAGCAATGTTTGGGCTCCTGCTGCTGCTTGCAACTCCAGGGTGTGATTCATCCAATTTTTGGGCTCCTGCTGCAAACTCCAGTGTCTCTTTCAAGCAATGTTTGGGCTCCTGCTGCTGCTTGCAACTCCAGGGTGTGATTCATCCAATTTTTGGGCTCCTGCTGCCAACTCCAGTGTCTCTTTCAGCCAATGTTTGGGCTCCTGCTGCTGCTGCTTGCGACTCCAGGGTGTGATTCATCCAATTTGTGGGCTCCTGCTGCCAACTCCAGTGTCTCTTTCAAACTATGTTTGGGCTGCTGCTGCTTGCAGCTCCAGGGTGTGATTCATCCAATTTTTGGGCTCCTGCTGCCAACTCCAGTGTCTCTTTCAAGCAATATTTGGGCTGCTGCTGCTGCTGCTTGCAACTCCAGGGTGTGATTCTTCCAATTTTTGGGCTCCTGCTGCCAACTCCAGTGTCTCTTTAAAGCAATGTTTGGGCTCCTGCTGCTGCTTGCAACTCCAGGGTGTGATTCATCCAATTTATGGGCTCCTGCTGCCAACTCCAGTGTCTCTTTTAAGCAATGTGTGGGCTCCTGCTGCTGCTTGCAACTCCAGGGTGTGATTCATCCAATTTTTGGGCTCCTGCTGCCAAATCCAGTGTCTCTTTAAAGCAATGTTTGGGCTCCTGCTGCTGCTTGCAACTCCAGGGTGTGATTCATCCAATTTTTGGGCTCCTGCTGCCAACTCCAGTGTCTCTTTCAGCCAATGTTTGGGCTCCTGCTGCTGCTGCTGCTGCTTGCAACTCCAGGGTGTGATTCATCCAATTTTTGGGCTCCTGCTGCCAACTCCAGTGTCTCTTTCAAGCTATGTTTGGGCTCCTGCTGCTGCTTGCAACTCCAGGGTGTGATTCATCCAATTTTTGGGCTCCTGAAGCCAACTCCAGTGTCTCTTTAAAGTAATGTTTGGGCTCCTGCTGCTGCTGCTTGCAACTCCAGGGTGTGATTCAGCCAATTTTTGGTCTCCTGCTGCCAACTCCAGTGTCTCTTTCAGCCAATGTTCGGGCTCCTGCTGCTGCTGCTTACAACTCCAGGGTGTGATTCCTCCAATTTTTGGGCTCCTGCTGCCAACTCCAGTGTCTCTTTCAAGCAATGTTTGGGCTCCTGCTGCTGCTTGCAACTCCAGGGTGTGATTGATCCAATTTTTGGGCTCCTGCTGCAAACTCCAGTGTCTCTTTAAAGCAATGTTTGGGCTCCTGCTGCTGCTTGCAACTCCAGGGTGTGATTCATCCAATTTTTGGGCTCCTGCTGGCAACTCTAGTGTCTCTTTCAAGCAATGTTTGGGCTCCTGCTGCTGCTTGCAACTCCAGGGTGTGATTCATCCAATTTTTGGGCTCCTGCTGCCAACTCCAGTGTCTCTTTAGAGTAATGTTTGGGCTCCTGCTGCTGCTTGCAACTCCAGGGTGTGATTCAGCCAATTTTTGGGCTCCTGCTGCCAACTCCAGTGTCTTTTTTAAGCTATGTTTGGTCTGCTGCTGCTGCTTTCAACTCCAGTGTGTGATTCATCCAATTTTTGGGCTCCTGCTGCCAACTCCAGTGTCTCTTTCAAGCTATGTTTGGGCTCCTGCTGCTGCTGCTGCTTGCAACTCCAGGGTGTCAGTCAGCCAATTTTTGGGCATCTGCTGCTCCTGCTGCTTGCAACTCCAGGATGTCTTTCAGTCAATATTTGGGCTTCTGCTGCTGCCAGCTCCAGGGTGTGTTTTTCAGGCAATATAGGGGCCCCTCATAGTAATGCCACCTCAACTCTCTGCAATTGTGCCGCTCTGCGATTCTAATAGCGATGCCTCTGATCTGCATGTCCTAATTAATTACAGTATTATTTCACTAACCCAGCACGCATCCAATGCGTGTTACAGCAAGGCAGAATGGTTTACAACCCTATTGAGGCCCTAGGAGGCTCAGAAATAGCCATTTTTAATAGTGATTCGTCGCAAATAAATTTGTGTCGAAGCGATTTTTGTCAGAAAATTCGGCGAATCAGTCGAATCGAATTTTTCAAAAGTTCGCTCATCTCTAATTATATGTTTAGGAGACGGCTTAAACAAAGCCTGGAGGTGCCCAAGGGGTAACGCCATGCTAAAGTCTTGCACATGGCGCCTTTGTGTAACTGCCTAACAGTGTAACTTGTAAATTAGGCTGGAAAGTTGAAAAGAATGAAGAAAATGTTTGTTTCTAACAATGAAATTAATTTCATTTCAACAAAAACCCAGGAGAGATATGAAAGAAGTCAGCAGTGTGGCAATCCCCAGAGTGCAGCCTGTAGGAGAGAGAAGAAAATGGGTGATATAAGGATGGTGCGCCATCGCTGCCAGCCTGGTGTCTCTCAGGATGGCCTTGTACAGTAAGTGCAATAAACATTTTTTCTGTTAAACATTTCAATAATTTTCCAAAGAAAAACATTGTATGTGCATTAAGCATTGTGATCTATGTAGGGTGCCACTTCCCCACAGTACAGATGTTAATCATAGCTCTTCCAGTTGTGATATCTCCGATAAGCCATTGAAAAGCATTTAAGAATTAGATTAAGTTGAGTGTTAAAGAAAGCTGCATCTGTATTAATCACTGGCTGACCCGTGTGACTAATAAATCTGCAGGCAGCAGCACTATTGATTTATACACTGTACATTTATACATTGTAATGAGAGCAGCTGCCTGCTGTGATACATTGTATAGTAGCCACGAGAATGCTGTTACAATGTAAACAGCTTTCAGCTGACTGAGACACGTAAGTTATTTTACCTAATTCTGGTGTGATGGAGATATCACTCTTAGAAATGCAGTATCTGTATTAATCGCACGCTGACCCGTGTGACTAATAAATCTGGAGGCAGCAGCACTGTTGATTAATACATTGTACATCTATACATTGTAACAAGAGCAGCTGCCTGCTGTGATACATTGTATAGTAGCCACAAGACTGCTATTACAATATAAACCACTTTCAGCTGACTGAGGCGCGTAAGTCATCTTTACATTATTCTGGTGTGATGGAGATATCACTCTTAGAAATGCTGTATCTGTAGGTGGGACCTGTAAAGATTCCCGGATAATGTTCAGAATAAAAGTTTTCAAGTCATTCACGTACATTTACAATGTGATATAATTCTTGTTCAAGTAGAGGGATTTTTGGTCTCTTTAGCCCCCCCTATATTAAGCCTAACATGGGTCTCTCCACATACTGGCTTGCCAGTTAACTGTATGAAAATAATAAACTTACCCGCAGCCTCGAGCGGTTTCTTGGTGGGTAGGTGGGCTCCAGATGGCAGATGGCTTCTCGACTAGGTGAATAGGCGGGGGGCGGGTGGCTTCTGGCCGGATGGCATCTTGGCTGGCAGATGGGCTACAAACAGGTTTTTGGTCGGTTGGCTGGGCTGTCAGATGGGACCCGTCCAACTGGCTTCTCGGATGGCAGACAGGTTCTGGGGTGGCAGGTGATATCAGGCTGACTGGCATCTCAGCAGGTGGACGGGCAGGCTCCGGCAAGCTTCTTGGTGGGCGGCTGAGACTCAGCATGTGCGCTGAAAAATGGACTGGAAATGGCCCATCAGAAGTTATTTCATCTGATGGAACTCACGCATTTCATCTAAGATTTATCACTACAACTAAGCAGGGGGTGGCGGGGAAGTATAGGACATGCATTCACTATTTATAGTAAGACCTGGTGCAGCTTAGCAAGGTAGTTGGTGAGTTCTTTTTGTTTTACCTATTTCAGGGAATAATAAAGACAAACACTTGGGGTTCAGCACAGCTTAAATTACAAAATGGTGTTGGCCTATAGAGGACCTAAGACACAATCGTGTCAACTCTAGCAAACAACGAATGAAGGCCACCAGATTGGCCTTTTTGTGAACAATAAATTATTGTGAACAATAAATAAGGCAGCATCCTGATGAAGTGGGACCTGTGGTGACCACGTAACGTGACGGTGCGTAATCATTTTCTTTAACTTTGCCCTGAGCTGTGATCTTGTAATTAAATATTTACCCAGTCTATACTTACTCGCCTTTGTAAAGCATATATAAATCTCATTGCACACATTTGCACTTTATTAATTGTTCACAATTAGGTTACTTTTTTTTACTGATTATTACTGATTACTGATTATTAGCACGTTTAATTGTTATTTAACGGACATTGGCACTTTAATATATTTGATAATGGGTAGTAATTTTGTCACATTATAGTTATGGGCTAATATGCATTTTTTATATGCTGCAATATCAGGGGATCATGAAATATCAGGGGATCATGAAATATTCATATAAGTGAGTCAGTCAGGTCCAGTAATTCTTGGCAGCTGTGTTTTTTAAATTATTTTAATTGTTTGTGTACATGGTTGTGTTATGTGTATTGTATTCTGCTATTGACTCAAATTAAAGGCACATATATTTTATTATATCTCATTGGTTGTGTGGCCTCTTCATAGTTAGGACCCTTTTGGGCCAATCTGGCGGCCTTCATTCTTTGTTTATTTCAGGAAATACATAGATTGGCGTGAGTCCCAAGAAATTAGGCTGGTAAGCAGTAAGGCGGGATACGACCATCCGGCTTCTGGGCCGGCAGACTGTTACAGTGGCCTCTCTATGGGCAGGTGGGCGGATGACTGGCATCTCAGCAGATGAATTGGAGGGCTCTTTCGGGCTGAGTGGAAAGCTACGTGCTTTCGTCTGGCATTAATTGCTACCAGAAGTGAGCGAGCAGTCAGTGGCATGAGCCTTTGGTAGGTGAATAAATTAATAATAATAAATAATAGGACACTTACATTGACTATTGAAGGTAAGACCTGGTGCTGGATGGCACAGAAGTGGGTGAGTTTTTTTTTTTTTTTCTCTTTATCTATTTCAGGGAATACATAGATTGGCACGAGTCCCAAGAAATCAGGCAGGTGGGTGGTAAAGCGGGATACGACCATCCGGCTTCTGGGTCGGCAGACTGCTGCAGCTGGCTTCTATATGGGCAGGTGGACGGATAACTGGCATCTCAGCAGATGAGTTGAAGGGCTCTTTTGGGCTGAGTGGAAAGCTACGTGCTTTCGTCTGGCATTAATTGCTACCGGAAGTGAGCAATCAGTGGCATGAACTTTTGGTCGGCGGGTGAAAGAATGGAATCTGTACATTTACTATTTAAGGTAAGACCTGGCATTGATGGCGCAAAAGCAGGTGAGTTTTTTTTTTTTTTTCTATTTCAGGGAATACATAGATCGTCAGGAGTACTGAGGAATTTGGATTGATAAGGAAATTATTTTTGCGTAAAATTCAGAGCAAATTCCAATTGGGACAAAACAGTTCACTAACTAGATGTGAGTAATACAATGAAAGGTAAGTGTTGCAGTGGAGTCACGCATCATACTGTTTCATGAGGGAGACCTGGGTTCAGACTCTTTTATGTAACGATTATTAAACCACATACAGCGATGCTTGAAAGGTTGACAAAGACAAATGAGTCATATAACTAGAGATGAGCGAACTTTTGAAAAATTCGATTCGACTGATTCGCCGAATTTTCCGACAAAAATCGTTTCGACCCGAATAAATTTGCGACGAATCGCTATTAAAAACGGCTATTTCTGAGCCTCCTAGAGCCTCAATAGGGTTGTAAACCATTCTGCCTTGCTGTAACACGCACAGGATGCGTGCTGGGTTAGTTAAATAATACTTTGAAGAAATATCACATGCAGATCAGAGGCATCGCTAATAGAATCGCAGAGCGGCACAATTGCAGAGAGTTGAAGTGGCATCACTATGAGGGGCAGAAGGAGCCCAAATATACACTGGAGTTGGCCTCAGGAGCCCAAAAATTGGATGAATCACACCCTGGAGTTGGCAGGAGTTGACAGTAGCAGCAGCAGGAGCCCAAATATACACTGGAGTTGGCTTCAGGAGCCCAAAAATTGGATGAATCACACCCTGGAGTTGGCAGGAGTTGACAGCAGCAGCAGCAGGAGCCCAAATATACACTGGAGTTGGCTTCAGGAGCCCAAAAATTGGATGAATCACACCCTGGAGTTGGCAGAAGTTGGCAGCAGCAGCAGCAGGAGCCCAAATATACACTGGAGTTGGCTTCAGGAGCCCAAAAATTGGATGAATCACACCCTGGAGTTGGCAGGAGTTGACAGTAGCAGCAGCAGGAGCCCAAATATACACTGGAGTTGGCCTCAGGAGCCCAAAAATTGGATGAATCACACCCTGGAGTTGGCAGGAGTTGACAGTAGCAGCAGCAGGAGCCCAAATATACACTGGAGTTGGCTTCAGTAGCCCAAAAATTGGATGAATCACACCCTGGAGTTGGCAGAAGTTGGCAGCAGCAGCAGCAGCAGGAGCCCAAATATACACTGGAGTTGGCCTCAGGAGCCCAAAAATTGGATGAATCACACCCTGGAGTTGGCAGGAGTTGACAGTAGCAGCAGCAGGAGCCCAAATATACACTGGAGTTGGCTTCAGGAGCCCAAAAATTGGATGAATCACACCCTGGAGTTGGCAGAAGTTGGCAGCAGCAGCAGCAGGAGCCCAAATATACACTGGAGTTGGCTTCAGGAGCCCAAAAATTGGATGAATCACACCCTGGAGTTGGCAGAAGTTGGCAGCAGCAGCAGCAGGAGCCCAAATATACACTGGAGTTGGCCTCAGGAGCCCAAAAATTGGATGAATCACACCCTGGAGTTGGCAGGAGTTGACAGTAGCAGCAGCAGGAGCCCAAATATACACTGGAGTTGGCTTCAGGAGCCCAAAAATTGGATGAATCACACCCTGGAGTTGGCAGGAGTTGACAGTAGCAGCAGCAGGAGCCCAAATATACACTGGAGTTGGCCTCAGGAGCCCAAAAATTGGATGAATCACACCCTGGAGTTGGCAGGAGTTGACAGCAGCAGCAGCAGGAGCCCAAATATACACTGGAGTTGGCTTCAGGAGCCCAAAAATTGGATGAATCACACCCTGGAGTTGGCAGAAGTTGGCAGCAGCAGCAGCAGGAGCCCAAATATACACTGGAGTTGGCCTCAGGAGCCCAAAAATTGGATGAATCACACCCTGGAGTTGGCAGGAGTTGACAGTAGCAGCAGCAGGAGCCCAAATATACACTGGAGTTGGCTTCAGGAGCCCAAAAATTGGATGACTCACACCCTGGAGTTGGCAGAAGTTGGCAGCAGCAGCAGCAGGAGCCCAAATATACACTGGAGTTGGCTTCAGGAGCCCAAAAATTGGATGAATCACACCCTGGAGTTGGCAGAAGTTGGCAGCAGCAGCAGCAGGAGCCCAAATATACACTGGAGTTGGCCTCAGGAGCCCAAAAATTGGATGAATCACACCCTGGAGTTGGCAGGAGTTGACAGTAGCAGCAGCAGGAGCCCAAATATACACTGGAGTTGGCTTCAGGAGCCCAAAAATTGGATGAATCACACCCTGGAGTTGGCAGGAGTTGACAGTAGCAGCAGCAGGAGCCCAAATATACACTGGAGTTGGCCTCAGGAGCCCAAAAATTGGATGAATCACACCCTGGAGTTGGCAGGAGTTGACAGCAGCAGCAGCAGGAGCCCAAATATACACTGGAGTTGGCTTCAGGAGCCCAAAAATTGGATGAATCACACCCTGGAGTTGGCAGAAGTTGGCAGCAGCAGCAGCAGGAGCCCAAATATACACTGGAGTTGGCCTCAGGAGCCCAAAAATTGGATGAATCACACCCTGGAGTTGGCAGGAGTTGACAGTAGCAGCAGCAGGAGCCCAAATATACACTGGAGTTGGCTTCAGGAGCCCAAAAATTGGATGAATCACACCCTGGAGTTGGCAGGAGTTGACAGTAGCAGCAGCAGGAGCCCAAATATACACTGGAGTTGGCTTCAGGAGCCCAAAAATTGGATGAATCACACCCTGGAGTTGGCAGAAGTTGGCAGCAGCAGCAGCAGGAGCCCAAATATACACTGGAGTTGGCTTCAGGAGCCCAAAAATTGGATGAATCACACCCTGGAGTTGGCAGGAGTTGACAGTAGCAGCAGCAGGAGCCCAAATATACACTGGAGTTGGCTTCAGGAGCCCAAAAATTGAATGAATCACACCCTGGAGTTGGCAGAAGTTGGCAGCAGCAGCAGCAGGAGCCCAAATATACACTGGAGTTGGCCTCAGGAGCCCAAAAATTGGATGAATCACACCCTGGAGTTGGCAGGAGTTGACAGTAGCAGCAGCAGGAGCCCAAATATACACTGGAGTTGGCTTCAGGAGCCCAAAAATTGGATGAATCACACCCTGGAGTTGGCAGAAGTTGGCAGCAGCAGCAGCAGGAGCCCAAATATACACTGGAGTTGGCCTCAGGAGCCCAAAAATTGGATGAATCACACCCTGGAGTTGGCAGGAGTTGACAGCAGCAGCAGCAGGAGCCCAAATATACACTGGAGTTGGCTTCAGTAGCCCAAAAATTGGATGAATCACACCCTGGAGTTGGCAGAAGTTGGCAGCAGCAGCAGCAGCAGGAGCCCAAATATACACTGGAGTTGGCCTCAGGAGCCCAAAAATTGGATGAATCACACCCTGGAGTTGGCAGGAGTTGACAGTAGCAGCAGCAGGAGCCCAAATATACACTGGAGTTGGCTTCAGGAGCCCAAAAATTGGATGAATCACACCCTGGAGTTGGCAGAAGTTGGCAGCAGCAGCAGCAGGAGCCAAAATATACACTGGAGTTGGCTTCAGGAGCCCAAAAATTGGATGAATCACACCCTGGAGTTGGCAGAAGTTGGCAGCAGCAGCAGCAGGAGCCCAAATATACACTGGAGTTGGCCTCAGGAGCCCAAAAATTGGATGAATCACACCCTGGAGTTGGCAGGAGTTGACAGTAGCAGCAGCAGGAGCCCAAATATACACTGGAGTTGGCTTCAGGAGCCCAAATATTGGATGAATCACACCCTGGAGTTGGCAGGAGTTGACAGTAGCAGCAGCAGGAGCCCAAATATACACTGGAGTTGGCCTCAGGAGCCCAAAAATTGGATGAATCACACCCTGGAGTTGGCAGGAGTTGACAGCAGCAGCAGCAGGAGCCCAAATATACACTGGAGTTGGCTTCAGGAGCCCAAAAATTGGATGAATCACACCCTGGAGTTGGCAGAAGTTGGCAGCAGCAGCAGCAGGAGCCCAAATATACACTGGAGTTGGCCTCAGGAGCCCAAAAATTGGATGAATCACACCCTGGAGTTGGCAGGAGTTGACAGTAGCAGCAGCAGGAGCCCAAATATACACTGGAGTTGGCTTCAGGAGCCCAAAAATTGGATGAATCACACCCTGGAGTTGGCAGGAGTTGACAGTAGCAGCAGCAGGAGCCCAAATATACACTGGAGTTGGCTTCAGGAGCCCAAAAATTGGATGAATCACACCCTGGAGTTGGCAGAAGTTGGCAGCAGCAGCAGCAGGAGCCCAAATATACACTGGAGTTGGCCTCAGGAGCCCAAAAATTGGATGAATCACACCCTGGAGTTGGCAGGAGTTGACAGTAGCAGCAGCAGGAGCCCAAATATACACTGGAGTTGGCTTCAGGAGCCCAAAAATTGGATGAATCACACCCTGGAGTTGGCAGGAGTTGACAGCAGCAGCAGCAGGAGCCCAAATATACACTGGAGTTGGCTTCAGGAGCCCAAAAATTGGATGAATCACACCCTGGAGTTGGCAGAAGTTGGCAGCAGCAGCAGCAGGAGCCCAAATATACACTGGAGTTGGCCTCAGGAGCCCAAAAATTGGATGAATCACACCCTGGAGTTGGCAGGAGTTGACAGTAGCAGCAGCAGGAGCCCAAATATACACTGGAGTTGGCTTCAGGAGCCCAAAAATTGGATGAATCACACCCTGGAGTTGGCAGGAGTTGACAGTAGCAGCAGCAGGAGCCCAAATATACACTGGAGTTGGCTTCAGGAGCCCAAAAATTGGATGAATCACACCCTGGAGTTGGCAGAAGTTGGCAGCAGCAGCAGCAGGAGCCCAAATATACACTGGAGTTGGCTTCAGGAGCCCAAAAATTGGATGAATCACACCCTGGAGTTGGCAGGAGTTGACAGTAGCAGCAGCAGGAGCCCAAATATACACTGGAGTTGGCTTCAGGAGCCCAAAAATTGGATGAATCACACCCTGGAGTTGGCAGAAGTTGGCAGCAGCAGCAGCAGGAGCCCAAATATACACTGGAGTTGGCCTCAGGAGCCCAAAAATTGGATGAATCACACCCTGGAGTTGGCAGGAGTTGACAGTAGCAGCAGCAGGAGCCCAAATATACACTGGAGTTGGCTTCAGGAGCCCAAAAATTGGATGAATCACACCCTGGAGTTGGCAGAAGTTGGCAGCAGCAGCAGCAGGAGCCCAAATATACACTGGAGTTGGCTTCAGGAGCCCAAAAATTGGATGAATCACACCCTGGAGTTGGCAGGAGTTGACAGCAGCAGCAGCAGGAGCCCAAATATACACTGGAGTTGGCTTCAGGAGCCCAAAAATTGGATGAATCACACCCTGGAGTTGGCAGGAGTTGACAGTAGCAGCAGCAGGAGCCCAAAAAATGGCCTAAAGACATAAATATGTTTTGCACCATTTGGAAAGTGTAAAACGTGGCACCATGCTGAATCTAGTCGCATGCATCAGGCATTGGTGGGTGGAAATCCTGGCTGATCCATCCCTGATTCATTTTGACAAAGGTGAGTCTCTCCACATTTTTAGTTGACAGACGAGTTCTCCTCGCCGTAACTATGGCCCCCGCCGCACTAAACACCCGCTCAGATGGCACGCTACTTGCCGGGCAGGACAGCTTTTCCAGGGCAAACTCTGCTAGTTGCGGCCACAAATCAAGTTTGGCTGCCCAGAAGTCCAGCGGATCCTCAAGGTGTGTTGGCATGGTCATGTCAAAGTATGACATGACCTGCTGGTTCAGGTCCTGCTCCAGGTCTTCCTGCTGCTCATGAGTAGCCTCACTATGCGGGTGTAGAAAGCTACTCATTAGCGACTGAAGACTGAGGCTGCTGCTGCTGATGGAGCTTCTGCTGCTGCTGCTGCCAACCCCCCCAGCGGCCATGGCAGTGGAAGGTGAGCACAGAGGTCCCCTCGAGTCAGACCTGCGAGAGTATGGACCATGGCGCAGATAGGCATCGGCCAACTGCCTACGTAGAATGTCTTTGTAGTAGTTGAGTTTGTCCTCCCTCTCGGTGGGTTTAAAAAATGCCCCCATTTTGTGCCGGAAGCGAGGGTCCAATAAGGTGGACAGCCAGAAGTCATCCCGCCGACAGATGGAAACAATTCTGGGGTCACTACGCAAGCACGTGAGCATGCTTCGTGCCATTTGCGCAAGTGACTCGGATGGACTACCTGTCTCCATCTCCACTGCATACTGCCACGGTGTGCCCGGGTCCTCTGTCTCGCCTTCCTCAAAAACCTCTAGCTCCTCTGGCTGCTCCTGCTCCTCCTCTCCTGTCCGCTGACTAGATAAACCAGCCATTTCGCCAAGCCTAAACTGTGTTTCGCTGGGCAACTCCTCCTCCTCCTCTTCCTCCTCCTCCAGTTCAGCTCCAGCGGGGTTCATGTGGCCGTAAGATGTAAACGCCATGTCTCCAGTGCCCTGACCAGCCATGGTTTCCAACATGTGCTGTAGTACATGAAGCAGTGGAATCACGTCGTTCATCCCGTAATCCTGCCGACTGACAAATAAAGTGGCATCCTCAAAGGGCCTGAGCAAACGGCAGGTGTCACGTATGAGCTGCCACTGGTTGACATTGAAGTTACACAGGGGAGTCCCCCTATCTGCTTGGATCATCAGGAAATCCGTGATGGCTTTTCTCTGTTCATATAATCGGTCCAACATGTGAAGGGTGGAATTCCAACGGGTGGAAACATCGCAAATCAGACTATGTTGGGGGATACCATTCTGACGCTGTAGCTCAAGAAGGGTGTGTTTGGCGGTGTAGGAGTGGCTGAAGTGCATGCAAAGTTTCCTTGAAGTTGTTAGGATGTCTTGCAGATGGGGGGAACACTTCAGAAACCGCTTGACAACCAGATTGAAGACGTGAGCCATGCAGGGGGCATGGGTCAGGCTTCCTTGGCGCAGCGCAGACAAAATGTTCTTCCCATTGTCGGTAACCATGATTCCCATTTTAAGTTTTCTCGGAGTAAGCCATGTTTGGATTTCCTGATGAATACTTTTAAGCAGTTCCTCCCCTGTGTGACTCCGTTCGCCAAGACAAACCATGTGAAGCACTGCGTGACACCTCCGTGCCCTGCACACATGGTAGACTGGAGGGGCACTGAGACTTGAGCCTACAGTGGAGGGTGAGGAGATGGCGGAGGATGAGGAGGCCGAGTCGCACGGTGTCACAGGCCCAATGGGCAGAGAGCGCGGAGGCCGAAGCGGCGTGACCTGTCCAAGTTGCTGCTGCAAAGGGACCACATTCACCCAGTGGGCCGTAAACGACATGTACTGCCCCTGACCGTAGTTACAGCTCCAGATGTCGGCGCTGCCATGTATTTTGCTACACACCGACAGGCTCAAGGACTGGCCCACCTTCTGTTCAACAAAAGTGTGCAGCGCTGGTACTGCCTTCTTGGCAAAGAAATGACGGCTTGGGACTCTCCACCTCGGCTCGGCACAAGCCATCAGTTCTCTGAAAGGTGCAGATTCCACCACCTGAAAAGGGAGCGACTGCAGCACCAGCAACTTGGACAGGAGCACATTCAGCTTCTGCGCCGTAGGATGAGTGGGCGCATACTGCTGTCTCTTGGACATGGCTTCGCTGATGGATTGCTGGCGGGATGCATGACTTGGAGGAGGAGGAGGAGGAGCAGGAGCGACAGAGGATGGGTATGACGCACAGCTGCCTTCGGCTGAGGTGCTGGAGCCTTGGCTGGCAGAAATTGGGAGCTCACTTGGTGAGGAAGCAGACTGGACCACCCCTTGGGAGCCTCGGTTCTCCCAGGTCGTTTTATGGTGACGCATCATATGTTGACGCAGGGCCGTGGTGCCAACATTTGGACCCTGGCCACGCTTCACCTTTTGCCTACATATCTTGCATGTGGCCATGTTACCCTCCTGCGGATGCCTCAGGAAAAACTGCCACACTGCCGAGTAGCTACTTTTCCCACCCCCTGGCCTCACTGATTCACTGCTGCTGTTGCCAACTCCAGGAACCCCTGCTCCACTACCTCCCGATAAGGTAGACTGCCGCACAGCAGGTGCTCTACCCCGGCCCCGGCCCCGGCCGGCTCCAGCCTTTGGAATTGTGCCCCCATGCTGACTGCTACCACCTTGCTGCCTCAGCTGCTGACTCCGGGGCAACCTGCGCCCCTCTTCTCCTGATGATGACGATGAAGCCCCTTCATCACCCGGCTCCCAAGTGCGATCGGCTTCATCGTCATCATCATCATCATCACCGAGTTGTGGCTGTACGTCACTGATGTTCGTGGATTCGTCAACAGTGTCTGGCGCAGGAGCTGGAACGCTCGCAGCACCCACGACACTGTCCACATCACTATTTGTCTGCCTAGCTAAAGAAGCCACCTCCATTTCTTGGCTGGGCAGTAGCTGCTGACTGTCCTCTATCTGATCGTCCTCCTCACTAAAGAGTGGAGCTGAACCCAAAGCATAGGATACCTCGCTGGGGGAGGGAACGGCGTAGGACAGAGGCAATGGGAGGACAGGGACTGCTCTCGGGGCATGCCAACTCAGGGTTGTGTCAGAGGAACCTACCGACCCTAGACTGGGGGTCTCAGATGTAAGTTGTGATGATGTTGTTGATGAGCGCGTCAGCCAATCTACCACGGCAGATGCGTTACTGGTGGAGACCCGACCGCTAGCAGATACTGGCAGATTAGGTCTCTCAGCGTGACTCCTGCTGCTACTGGCCCCCAGTCTGATGCGAGCTCTGCCTGCGGAATCTTGGCCTCTGCCACTCCTCTTTTCACTTCCAGGCACTTGTCTGCCCGACATAGTCTAACTGGCGTGGTAGTAGGTGATATTTTAAGATCCCCCGGGCAGCGGTGGGTCTATATGAAACAGAATATAATGCACACCAAAAGTGAGCAGTAACACTCAGCCTCCAACAGGCCTGCTTAGTGTAAATAAGAGAGCTGCTTAGTGTAAATAAAGAGGGGTATGCTATGTTACAGAATGGGATGCCTCAACAGAAGTGCACCTGGCAGGCAGCAGTAAGCCTATGCCCAGCAAAAGTGTCTTATAATATAAATATAATAAGAGCAAATGCTTATATGGTCTTAAACAGAGGCTGCTGTAGTCACAGAATGGGATGCCCTGGGCAGGAATGGACCTGGCAGGGTCCAGTAGTGCTTTGCCCAGCAAAAGTGTCTTTATCAGGCCTAATTTCAAATATGATAAGAGCAAATGCTTATATGGTCTTAAACAGAGGCTGCTTTAGTCACAGAATGGGATGCCCTGGGCAGGAATGGACCTGGCAGGGTCCAGTAGTGCTTTGCCCAGCAAAAGTGTCTTTATCAGGCCTAATTTCAAATATGATAAGAGCAAATGCTTATATGGTCTTAAACAGAGGCTGCTGTAGTCACAGAATGGGATGCCCCAACAGGAATCGACCTGGCAGGGTCCAGTAGTGCTTTGCCCAGCAAAAGTGTCTTTATCAGGCTAATTTCAAATATAATAAGAGCAAATGCTTATATGGTCTTAAACAGAGGCTGCTTTAGTCACAGAATGGGATGCCCTGGGCAGGAATGGACCTGGCAGGGTCCAGTAGTGCTTTGCCCAGCAAAAGTGTCTTTATCAGGCTAATTTCAAATATGATAAGAGCAAATGCTTATATGGTCTTAAACAGAGGCTGCTTTAGTCACAGAATGGGATGCCCCAACAGGAATCGACCTGGCAGGGTCCAGTAGTGCTTTGCCCAGCAAAAGTGTCTTTATCAGGCTAATTTCAAATATGATAAGAGCAAATGCTTATATGGTCTTAAACAGAGGCTGCTGTAGTCACAGAATGGGATGCCCTGGGCAGGAATGGACCTGGCAGGGTCCAGTAGTGCTTTGCCCAGCAAAAGTGTCTTTATCAGGCTAATTTCAAATATGATAAGAGCAAATGCTTATATGGTCTTAAACAGAGGCTGCTTTAGTCACAGAATGGGATGCCCTGGGCAGGAATGGACCTGGCAGGGTACAGTAGTGCTTTGCCCAGCAAAAGTGTCTTTATCAGGCCTAATTTCAAATATGATAAGAGCAAATGCTTATATGGTCTTAAACAGAGGCTGCTGTAGTCACAGAATGGGATGCCCTGGGCAGAAATGGACCTGGCAGGGTCCAGTAGTGCTTTGCCCAGCAAAAGTGTCTTTATCAGGCTAATTTCAAATATGATAAGAGCAAATGCTTATATGGTCTTAAACAGAGGCTGCTGTAGTCACAGAATGGGATGCCCTGGGCAGGAATGGACCTGGCAGGGTCCAGTAGTGCTTTGCCCAGCAAAAGTGTCTTTATCACACCTAATTTCAAATATGATAAGAGCAAATGCTTATATGGTCTTAAACAGAGGCTGCTTTAGTCACAGAATGGGATGCCCCAACAGGAATCGACCTGGCAGGGTCCAGTAGTGCTTTGCCCAGCAAAAGTGTCTTTATCAGGCTAATTTCAAATATGATAAGAGCAAATGCTTATATGGTCTTAAACAGAGGCTGCTTTAGTCACAGAATGGGATGCCCTGGGCAGGAATGGACCTGGCAGGGTCCAGTAGTGCTTTGCCCAGCAAAAGTGTCTTTATCAGGCTAATTTCAAATATGATAAGAGCAAATGCTTATATGGTCTTAAACAGAGGCTGCTTTAGTCACAGAATGGGATGCCCCAACAGGAATCGACCTGGCAGGGTCCAGTAGTGCTTTGCCCAGCAAAAGTGTCTTTATCAGGCCTAATTTCAAATATGATAAGAGCAAATGCTTATATGGTCTTAAACAGAGGCTGCTGTAGTCACAGAATGGGATGCCCCAACAGGAATCGACCTGGCAGGGTCCAGTAGTGCTTTGCCCAGCAAAAGTGTCTTTATCAGGCCTAATTTCAAATATGATAAGAGCAAATGCTTATATGGTCTTAAACAGAGGCTGCTTTAGTCACAGAATGGGATGCCCCAACAGGAATCGACCTGGCAGGGTCCAGTAGTGCTTTGCCCAGCAAAAGTGTCTTTATCAGGCTAATTTCAAATATGATAAGAGCAAATGCTTATATGGTCTTAAACAGAGGCTGCTTTAGTCACAGAATGGGATGCCCCAACAGGAATCGACCTGGCAGGGTCCAGTAGTGCTTTGCCCAGCAAAAGTGTCTTTATCAGGCCTAATTTCAAATATGATAAGAGCAAATGCTTATATGGTCTTAAACAGAGGCTGCTTTAGTCACAGAATGGGATGCCCCAACAGGAATCGACCTGGCAGGGTCCAGTAGTGCTTTGCCCAGCAAAAGTGTCTTTATCAGGCTAATTTCAAATATGATAAGAGCAAATGCTTATATGGTCTTAAACAGAGGCTGCTTTAGTCACAGAATGGGATGCCCCAACAGGAATCGACCTGGCAGGGTCCAGTAGTGCTTTGCCCAGCAAAAGTGTCTTTATCAGGCTAATTTCAAATATGATAAGAGCAAATGCTTATATGGTCTTAAACAGAGGCTGCTGTATTCACAGAATGGGATGCCCTGGGCAGGAATGGACCTGGCAGGGTCCAGTAGTGCTTTGCCCAGCAAAAGTGTCTTTATCAGGCTAATTTCAAATATGATAAGAGCAAATGCTTATATGGTCTTAAACAGAGGCTGCTTTAGTCACAGAATGGGATGCCCTGGGCAGGAATGGACCTGGCAGGGTACAGTAGTGCTTTGCCCAGCAAAAGTGTCTTTATCAGGCCTAATTTCAAATATGATAAGAGCAAATGCTTATATGGTCTTAAACAGAGGCTGCTTTAGTCACAGAATGGGATGCCCTGGGCAGGAATGGACCTGGCAGGGTCCAGTAGTGCTTTGCCCAGCAAAAGTGTCTTTATCAGGCTAATTTCAAATATGATAAGAGCAAATGCTTATATGGTCTTAAACAGAGGCTGCTTTAGTCACAGAATGGGATGCCCTGGGCAGGAATGGACCTGGCAGGGTCCAGTAGTGCTTTGCCCAGCAAAAGTGTCTTTATCAGGCTAATTTCAAATATGATAAGAGCAAATGCTTATATGGTCTTAAACAGAGGCTGCTTTAGTCACAGAATGGGATGCCCTGGGCAGGAATGGACCTGGCAGGGTCCAGTAGTGCTTTGCCCAGCAAAAGTGTCTTTATCAGGCTAATTTCAAATATGATAAGAGCAAATGCTTATATGGTCTTAAACAGAGGCTGCTTTAGTCACAGAATGGGATGCCTCACAGCAGACTTAAGATCAGTTCAGTATATATGCACAGTTAGTTACTATAAGCAGCCTGAAAACGCTAACAAAGGCTGGATGAAAAAAAAAAAATCTCCCTGTCACAGCCTCCGTTTTTCCTACCTTTCCCTGGCTTTCTGTCTGTCTCCTGTCTGTCTCCTGCCTGTCTCCTGCCTGTCTCCTGCCTGTCTCCAGCCTGTCCCTGTCTGTCCCTGCCTGTCTAACTGCCTCAGCTACACAGCGTTCTGTCTGTCACGAATGCAATAGAGAAATGAGGAAAAGCAAGATGGCCGCCGTTAAATACCGCTGTGTGACGTCACCGGGCTTGCTGGCTGCTGATAGGCTGCATGTGACTGCCCCAGCTTGCACTGGCGCGGGATAGATGTCCAGACATGTCCCGTCCGCCATCTTAGAATGCCTGTAAATGTAAATGAATGGATGTTAAAGGAAAACTTCGAGTGATCGAATCGCGGGGAAATTCGGATTCGATCCGAATCGAATTTTTCCTGAAATTCGGATCGAATCCGGGTTCGTCCGGATCGATTCGCTCATCCCTACATATAACATCTGACTGGGCGATTTAATTATCGGGAATCCCATATCTGTGGGGGACATATCTTTGCTTTCAGTATCCGGTGTGACTCCCCCTTGTGCGGCAATAACCGCGTCTGCACACATCCAGAATTTGTTCATTAGTCCGGCTTTAGGGAATTTCAGCCAATTCCACCGTCCAAAGCAGTTTGCATTTTTGTTATGTTGAGTGGTTTTCTCGTAACAACTGTTAACTTCTGGTCCTTCAACGACATATGAATTGGATTAAGGCCGGGGCATTGACTTGTAAATGTTTTATATTTTCTTATGTGATCATTTTTTGGTAGAGACTTGTGTGCTCAGACCAAGCCAAAACCCACTGAACTTTTAAAAAAAATAATTGACCAAATCCCCTGCCGATACCCTATTCTTAGCTTGTAGAACTAGAAATAGATATTTTCTCTTACTGACTTATCCTGGAACACAGAATCTTTTAGCTGTCGCTCTCTGTAAGAGAGCGGGTGATCAGTCATTGCATAGATGCGGCAATGACATCACCTGCCACTTACAACAGAGGCCATGAATCGAGGAAACCTGACTTCCAGTGCAAACAGGCGGCATTAGCTGAGGGCCACTGATGCAAGAGCAGCGAAAGTGGCCAAAAGGTTCTCTACATGGGCGGGTCCTTTTTAAGATTCAGCTCATGGACAGGTGTCCTGACACTTCCTTTTCAAATTTCCTGATATTTACAATGATACAAAACAAGGTACAAAACAGCCCCAACCATAAACCTACCACCAGCATGTTCCATGGAGGGATGAGGTTCAAACATAGCAGCCCTATTCTTAGGAGCTCTGTTTTGGTCTTCGGCTCCATTTTCATCCACAAAACATTGTTCTTGTAGACTTCTGGTGCATCCAGGCAATTTGCAGCAAACTGCAGAAACACACCAGTGATTATTTTGGAGAGCAGCAGCTTTGGTCTTGCAATCCTGCCCTGCACACTATTGTTGTTCAGTGTCCTCCTGATGGTGGGCCGATGTACATTTTAATGTGAGAAAGGCCTTTAGTTGCTTAAAGGTCACCTTTGGTTCCTTTGTGACTTTGCAGACTACTATACGTCCTTGCTTTTGCCAAGGTCCTCGTTGGTCAACCGCAACTGAGGAAAGTAACTAACAATGGTCTTTATTGTTCTCCATATTTGCACAAATTAACTGCAAATTGGTGGGACCCAAACTCTTTTAAAATAGGTCTTGGAATCCTTTTAGGGCCTGATGAGCATCATTTCATCTGAGGAGAAGGAGAAATATCCTTAGTTAATGCCATGAAACAACTTCATAGGTAGGTTGCCAAGTTCAAATGTTCTAGATCTCCACTCACTGCTGATTTCTTGCTGGTTGATTGAAAACACTTTAACTAGAATTGCGTCTTTAAAGGGACTCTACACCCAACAGCAATAATAAGGACACAAGCACCTACCTAATTTCTGTCCTACGTGTCTCTTCCATTTGCTGCAGGGCATGGTAGAAGCCATAGCAAGGCTCCAAAGTTTCCCCTTCTTTCAATTTCATTCTTCTAGGACTGCACAAAAAAGTGGTCCAAATACCACCCTGTCTCTTGGTGCCCTCAGTGTGATTGAGCGCGGCAAGCCAGTGGTCCCACAGTAGCAAAGTAGTTTCACTTAGACTACATAAGGTATTACGATATATTTAATGATTATATTAGATGTAATTGAGAATTTTGAGATGATTTGAAGTGACCCATTTGACGCTGTTCTTAAGGGGGGGATGGGGGGCAGTTAGTGTAATAGGCTTGAAGGTTCATATGCTCGTACAACTGACAGATATGTGATATCAGATTTGTTTCCTCCATTATTGAATGATCAAGTCTAATATTTATTTTGTATAATTAAATTAGAAAATTGGTTTTCAAACTTCGCAAGTATCAAGCCCCGTGGGACACCCGCCTTCTAGGTAATTCCACAACCCCCAATCTTCGCTGCTAGCTTCCCCTATAGCCAAGCCCCCATTTGCCGGGATGCTTTACATGCCTCACCAGACATGGTTGCCCCAGGACTTCGTAGCACAAAGGATGTGGACTTACAGGGGTGAAGGCGGATGAACCCGAGGCAAGACTGGACAATGATGGGTAAGCTGGGGTCAAACACGGATAATGAGCACCAAAGGGAAATGACAAGAGAAGATTTGAGGTTGAGCCAGGGGTCAAGCCGGGAGGTCACGGGTACGCATTACAATGGATGAGACATATTCGTGGTCAGGATACAAGCAGGGGTTTGTCCAGGCTGCAATCACAGGGTGGTCAAGCAAGGCAAGGTCGGCAACAGAATTGAATGAGGATCTCAGACAATATCACACCAAGCAGCACGCTATCACGGGCAAGGGGTAAGCGTGGGGAAATAACCTTTAAATGATGGGAGCTGACGGGATTGGCTGAGTGAAATGCCATGCTTGGTGCAAAACTGAAACCTTGGACTGATTGCCCAATTTAACTTTAAAGGGCTCTTTTTCCTAGATCAGCTCTGGGCTCATTGGCCCTTTAATACAACCTCCGGCAGGCACACTGTGTACAGCGCTGCCAGAGGTCATAAGAGAGCGCTCGTGAGCACGTTCAGAGAAGCCGGGGATGCTGCGGTGAAGAAAGGGGACATCCATGCACCGCACCAGCCAACGCTGCCCGAGCCGTCGCTTGGCCAACCTCCCGGAGACGATGCGGGACCGATCCCGAGGTAAGTTGATCGTGACAACAAGATGGCAAGATCGCGCAGCCCGTAAGACAGCACCAGTCTACGGCCATGAACAAGGAGCAGAGGAACGGCAGCCTCCTCCAAGAGGTAAATTTGCAGCTTGACACGCTCACTCCATTCATTGCATTGGAAGGGGTCCTGCCAGGGTGTGTTTCCTCAGACTGGCATTTTGCTTAGTCCTTCAGTAGAATGTATCTGTCCCTCTGAACTTTAAACTGGAAGTCTGATCTCTTGGACACAGGCTTGTCGCAGGCCCCCTGCTCAGCGCTGAGCCCGATTTGGCAGTAAAAAATAAAAACTGCTACTTACCTGAGCATGTACCGGCTGATCCCTGCAAGTGAAGAACTGTCTGGTGCGGTTCAGATCCTACTTTTTATATTCACCTACCAAATTGGGCTTAGCAATGGGTCAGGGGCCTTTGGTGACCCCATGTCCATGGATGTAGCCAGCTTGACAGCGGAAATGAACGCCAACTACCGGTGGGATCACAGGGCTCATGTAAGTGAACAGCACCCCCCCCCACACATGCCACTGCAATTTTTTTAAAGCACCCCCCACACACATCCGCCACCACAATTTTTTTTGACAGGTGCCCGAGAGGATGAGGAGTAGGTGGGAGGAGGGCCCCCAGCTGCTGAACCCCTCCCAAAGTTTGATCCCAATTGATTTCAATGGGGACCGCTTTCACGTTCAGCTCAAGTTCAGGTACCCGAACTGATTTTTTTTCAAAGTTTAGCCGAGCTTGCCAAACCCGGTGTTGCTCCTCGGGGGGGGGGGGGGGGGGGCATTCCATCATAAAACAGGCCATGGCCTAAGTGAACTCAAACTCATGTTGCTTAAACAAGACTTTTCCAAAAATTTAAATCAATGAATTGTGGGCTAAATAGAAACAATATTAATGTGTGATTATGATGTAAATTGAATACACTGGATTCCCCAACAGGTTAAACAACCTGCTTTGGCTGATGTAATGAAGGAGAGCCATAAAAATTCTTGGAGGTGTAGCTTTGTCCACCAGTCCTAAATCATTAGTAAAGCGCATGATGTTAATATTGAGCCCTTCCCAACTAGTCGCCCTGTTAAGCCTCAAGCCGGCATTCAGTTCCAAGAAAAAATCTAAACCCTTCAAATTTATTAAAACCTCCGCCAAGGCCATCATCGCGTGGGCGTAGAAACAATGTAGGATTGCCTTTGGGGAACTGAGTCTCTGGATCAATGAGTCTGTGTTCTTTGAGAAATTGTCTACATCCCTGAACGACCCAATGCAAACATGTTTGGGCTCTTGAGAATGGGTGATCACTCGTTTCCTTGCCTTCTACTTTAACCAGTCCTTGGTGTCAATCTAAATGTATTCTGACACTAGTGACGGGCAAACCCAACCTCAAAATTCTGGTTGGTACCAAACTTCACAAACCCAAACACTTTCTTCAGCCAGAAGTTCGTGTTCGAGTTCAGAGTCCATCTTGAATACAGAAGAGCTGATTGAGCCAATCAATGAGCTTCGCCTAATGTCGCAGTAGCAAAAGTGCTGCTGTAACTTACCTGTGCCCCAATCCTCTTCTTCCAGTGGCAGTGGCTGAGTGGCAGCATTGGCGGCAGTGTTCCAAACTGGCACTAGCCGGGGCTTCAAGAAGATGGATGCAGGCTCCCATGAGTGAGGATACCCTTAAATGTCCTTACTTATGGGAGCTGGCAGCCAACGTTTTGTAGCCCCGGCTGGGGGCGATTAGAATGTCGCTGCCTTTGCCGCTGCCAGAATAGGATCCGGACTCAGGTAAGTTATAGCATCACTTCCTCTGCACACACTGCACTCAATTCAGGGAAACCTGAACCACCTAGGTAGGTGAGAAGTGGGGTGGCAGAGGGGCCCCCAAAAGCAGAATTGCCACTCAAAGGTCAGTTGTTTCAGTGGGGACCGGGTTTGGGTTTTTTATTCAAGGTTCATCTGAATTTGCCGAGCCTGAACCTTGGAAACAATTGTAACAAATTAAAACAATTTTCAATAATGACTGATGCTCTTAGGTGGAGTCGGTAAATGTTGTTAGGTTTGCAGACATCACCACACTGACTGGACATATCAAGGACAACAACGAGATGGCCTATAAAGAAGAGAGGGCAATCTGGTTGTAAATACATCTAAGAGTGCTGAGTGGCCGATTTCAGTCGTAGTCCCACCACTCTCAATCCAATTAAAATCTACAAAGAAGAAGGTAAAAAGGTGAAGAAAACAACTATTCTAGGGGTCATCATCAGTGACGACCTCAGCTGGGAGAGGAACGTTATGATCACACTGCACAGCAGAGCTTGTTCTGATAAAAAAGATGGACTGTCCCAAAAGCTATAGATCATGATTGTCAATGCAGTGATATGTTCCATCATGTGTTTACCCTTCTAAGGCTGGTTAGCAGGTGCAAACAAAAAGAACTTAGACTGCAAGGGACTATCAGGACTGCAGAGAGGATCATAGGAGCCTCACTACCAGCCTTCCATAAACTCTATGCCAAGAGAACAAAAAATACGAGCAGAGAAGATCCTTAGAGATCCTATCACTTGCACTACTACCAAGATTAATCCCAGGCCGGCGTTTCAGGGTTGTAAACTCAGATTTCAATGTGGCTTCTATCGTGGCTTAGTCACCAGGCTGCTTAGCAATCTACTTGTCTGGTGATGTCATTTAATACTTCTTACACAATAGCCTCGATTCAAAGACACATTCGTCCGGACTTCTGTAGCTGTTTGTGAAAGTTTTGGTGGGTGTTTGTCATTTTTTTGCTTTTTTTCATCCATTTTTCATTCGCACGAACGTTCGGGAATGCGATTTCGATGAACGGAAGCAAATCGGAACATTTCCGTTAGTTCGGATCATTTTCCAAACAAAATCGGAAATGTTTCGTTCGTTCAGATAACTTCCGTTGTTGGGATGGGCTTGCGTCTGATTCAGAGAGCTGATTTCCGATGGACCACCACCCTATAAATCCGTTTCATTTCCGATCCACTTACGGGACCTTTGAGGGCTCGGATTGCTATTGTTGAACATGTTTTGCAGCTATGTTGAGGAGTCTGCGCACCTTTAGCACCAAGGCATTGCATGTATCAGCATGGCCGAGGCCATAAATTGTATAGCAATGCATACCTGAATCAATACATTTCATGTATGCCTTATAGATGCATTTTAATGCTGACCTTAATTAGTCCTTAGCATGTAAACATTTATTTTTCCACACATCCATATAACTGCTATATTTTTTTTAGACTTATGTCCTTTGTGAATTATATTTGGATTGTTGAACTTGAATCTTAATTTGTTGTAGGAGTTTTAGTCGGTTACCTTTGCTTCGTGTAATTATTTTATATTTGGTTGCAGGAACCGCAAGATGTGCCACTCACACAACATACAAGCAATGTTTGGTCCAGCTATGCGATTCCTCAGTGTTCTTGCAGGGCATCCAGGGTCGTCCCATGATGCTTATATATTGCAGGGCTCCGGCTTATTTCGTCAGTTTGAGTCAGGAGAATTATCTGGTGGATGGCTCCTGGGTAAGTTTGCTCACATTCCATCAATCCATTTTCACTGTATGGCAATGAATATAGTTGATGACTCATGTCTTAACCTATGGCTGTTTTTAGCCCTTGATGACATGTTAAACAATATTGTAGCTTAGAATGTGTATTTTATGTTAGTATTTTTAAACTATTTCAGGGGATTCTGGATATCCACTCCTGCCCTTGCTCCTGATGCCCGTTCTTTGCCTGCAGAATGCGGGCCAGGGGTTCTCTAATCGGGCACTATGCAAAACCCGGTCCGTGGTGGCGAGGGCCCTCTGGTTTTGAAGTCCAGATTTAGGTGTTTGGACCATACTGGGGAGGGGGGCTATGGGGGCACTGCAGTATGACCCTAACAAGGTAATACCAATATTTTAATTTACTTTTTCTAACAGGGACCACACGTGCCAGAGTGGCACAACTGGCTGTCAGGGTCCTTCAGTTGGTGGGCGAGATGCAGGAGCTGCGCAATTCATTGGGGACCACAGATGAAGAATAATGTTATGTGGCCTGCCATTGCTATGTGTTTTGTTTTTAATAGTTCAAAAAATTTGAAATTTTCAAAATTTTTATATTTTATGATGGAATAAAAAAAAAATGTTACAGTGTCATTTCATTTACAAAATACATTAACACAAAAGTAATGGGCCCAGAAATATTTAAAGATGAATATTCACATGACCGAGAAGTGATTTGGGTAAGTTTTAGGGGGCTAAAATGGAAGAAGAACCTAACCAAGAAGTGGTTTGGGTGAGCTTTAAGGATCCAAAAGGGAAGACGGAGGATAGCGCTAAGGGGTTGGGGTGAGCTTTAAGGGTCCAAAAGGGAAGATGGAGGATAGGGCTAAGTGATTTAGCTAAACATTGTAGTAGAAGTGAGGGTGGCAAATATGTAGGCGAGCACTTTAATGAGTTAAGTTTGTAGTGCGCAGGCGCAAGATCGTAAGGATTTCCGTCTGGACGAATATTTATTGAAAAAGGGAAACAGAAACTAATGGGAAACGTAAAGGATTCGTTGGAGGATACGATGGGAAAAGGGCAAAAACGAAAGCCTACGTTGTAACATGTAAAAATGAAACGGAAAAGTCACGCTGGTAAATGACATCCTCATATTCGTAATCTGCCGTACGGACGGAAACTTTACAGAAGGATTGCAATGCATGCATAGAATCGCTCGTGCACTCATACGAGAGCGGAAACATTAAAAAAAAAAGCAGATCGGCACTAAAACGGAAGTTTTTATTTGTCTCTCTGAATCGAGCCTAATATCTGCTACTTACATTATCTGTTATCTATTATATGTTATTTACTAGTCGTTACATGTTATATATTTGCACCCTTTAATTGTGAGCTGTGCCTGCCTACTTGACAAAAAAAGTTCTTCTTATCTTGAACACTTCAATTAGTATTTTCTGGCTATAGCGAGATGCTGCTGCGCTGTACCAGTCAGAGAATGCCGGTGGCTAAGTGAACTGGTTTCTTCCTGATATGGAGCACCCGAGGACTGTGTTGTATTAGTAGTCAATGATACATAGCAAGGGAATTCAATGTTGTGTTACAATATATTGAGCAAATTCCATACATGTGTTATGGATTCTGTGACCAGTATTGGAACTAGAGATGAGCGAACTTTTGAAAAGTTCGATTCGGCCGATTCGCCGAATTTCACAAAGAAATTCGGGTTCGGCCGAATCGAACTTTTGCGAAGTTCCCCATCAAAAATGCCGGCATAGTGGGAGCGGGCCGGCCAGTTCCGCTGACAGCGGAGCCGGCCGGCGGGCCGGTAAAGCCGGCCGGCCCGCTCCCACCTGCCGGCATTTAAAAAACAAAACAAAAAAAAAAAAGCATTTTTGCCGGCATGGTGGGAGCGGGCCGGCCGGCTCCGCTGTCAGCGGAACCGGCCGGCCCGCTCCCACCATGCCGGCATTTGAGAAAAAAGACAGCGTGGAGGCTGGCGCCGCTCTCAGCTGTCATCTGAGGGCGCGTCATCATGATTTTTTTTTTTCTTTGTTTTTTAAATGCCGGCATGGTGGGAGCGGGCCGGTAAATCCGGCCCGCCGGCCGGCTCCCACCATGCCGGCATTTTTTTATTTTTAATTTCAGGAAAAATTCGATCGGCACGAACCACAAAATATTCGGGTTCGTGCCGAATCGAATATTTCCTGAAATTTGGAGCGAATTCCGGTTCGTCCGAACCGGTTCGCTCATCTCTAATTGGAACCGCTACAACTGAAAGACTGGACCCTGATATATTTATTAGCCACAAACAAACTCTATACAAGAGTGATGGCAAACAGAAACACAGAAGGAAAATATTACAGGTGGATGGATGCTAGCAACTGTGGAGGTGAGGGGCCAGGCAGGGAAGGGTTAGGCAACTTAAGGGGGCTGAGGAACCATTAGTGTCCAAAAGAGGAACTGGAGTTCTTTCTTAGTTTTAAGCTGCTCCTTTCTGGGACTTTTCTCTGCTGTATGCAGCTTGACCAGCAGATGGTGCTGTTCTGCAGAGTTCCTGAAAATCAGCTTGCAGCTGTGACAATACCTTGGCCTATATAAGCTGATCCACACATGGCATCAGTGGATCAGCATTGAATCTGTCTTCTGAACTGTCTACCCGGACTCTATCTTTGGACTTCTGAACCTGAATCTGAACCTGTATCCTGTATGTATGCACTCTGACTCCACATGTATATATATGTACAGCAGCCTGTTTGATGTGTGTGCTGTTCACTGGTTGTCACATTTAAACACAGTTTGCTGCATGTTCCTAGTCTCTCTGTCTCGCAGTTCTCAAGTTTCTGGTCACTCTTAAATAGAGGATTTCTCCAGAAATCTGTGACAGGAGCGTGTCAGGAATTCTCTGGTGAGATCCGACATAATGTAAACGACCTGTATTGGTACCATACAACTTAGAGAATGGACCCAGGTATGTGAGAAAACACAGGTATTGAGAGACAAAGAAAACTATATACAAGTGTGATGGCAGGCAGGAAGGCGGAAGGTAAAAATTACAGGAAGATGGGTGATAGGAGCTGTGGAGGTGAGGAGCCAAGCAGGGAAGGGTTAGGTACCTAAGGGCCAATAAGACTTAAGGCTGGCACACAGGATCTGATACAGGGTTTGTTGTAGTGTGACATGAAGGTTACCACAAGGCTGTTTCTGGAGTATATGGGTGGGTCGCGGCACCATACAGAGAGGCCTTTGGATAGAAAGGGTGGTACACACTCTTGCATGAAAGGATGAGAGGAGCCCACTGCGGTATGGTAGAGGATGAGGGACCATTTCAATGTATGAGTCATTGGGGGGTGGGGGGGAAGGTTAAGGGGGAGATGTATTTCCTTTCCTTGGTAAGCTGCATGTTTTTGACCCAGCAGTTGAGGGGCTAATTTTCTAACTGGCCATGAAGGGGCCCATTGTCGGACACAGCAGGTGAGGGGCACATTATCTAGTACATCAGGAGAGGGGCACATTGTCTGGCACAGCAGGAGAGGGGCACATTGTCTGGCACAGCAGGAGAGGGGCACATTATCTGGCACAGCAGGAGAGGGACACATTGTCTGGCACAGCAGGAGAGGGGCACATTGTCTGGCACAGCAGGAGAGGGGCACATTGTCTGGCACAGCAGGAGAGGGGCACATTGTCTGGCACAGCAGGAGAGGGGCACATTGTCTGGCACAGCAGGAGAGGGGCACATTGTCTGGCACAGCAGGAGAGGGGCACATTGTCTGGCACAGCAGGAGAGGGGCACATTGTCTGGCACAGCAGGAGAGGGCACATTGTCTGGCACAGCAGGGGAGGGGCACATTGTCTGGCACAGCAGGAGAGGGGCACATTGTCTGGCACAGCAGGAGAGGGGCACATTGTCTGGCACAGCAGGTGAGGGGCACATAGTCTGGCACAGCAGGAGAGGGGCACATTGTCTGGCACAGCAGGAGAGGAGCACATTGTCTGGCACAGCAGGTGAGGGGCACATTGTCTGGCACAGCAGGAGAGGGGCACATTGTCTGGCACAGCAGGTGAGGGGCACATTGTCTGGCACAGCAGGAGAGGGGCACATTGTCTGGCACAGCAGGAGAGGGGCACATTGTCTGGCACAGCAGGTGAGGGGCACATTGTCTGGCACAGCAGGAGAGGGGCACATTGTCTGGCACAGCAGGTGAGGGGCACATTGTCTGGCACAGCAGGAGAGGAGCACATTGTCTGGCACAGCAGGTGAGGGGCACATTGTCTGGCACAGCAGGAGAGGGGCTCATTGTCTGGCACAGCAGGAGAGGGGCACATTGTCTGGCACAGCAGGAGAGGGGCACATTGTCTGGCACAGCAGGAGAGGGGCACATTGTCTGGCACAGCAGGTGAGGGGCACATTGTCTGGCACGGAAGGGGAGGCGCTTATTGTGTGGCATAGCAGAATAGCTACTCTTCAGTTCAGCAAGGGAGGGAAACAGAGGAAGTGAGAGGAATCCGTCTGACAAAGTAGAAGAGGGGCTCCTGATCTGACACAGCAAGAGAAGGGAACATGGTCACAGCAGATGAGAAGAACTTTTTATGTCCCAGCAGGAGAGCGGGAAAAAAACAGCACTACAGGGAACATTATTTGATTGCTTGAATGTTGGTAGTAATACTCATGTATTTGTTTCTTTGTGTTTTATTTTACAGAATCAGAATTTGTTTCTTTGCCAAGTACCTTAGAGATGTACCAGGAATTATTTTACACAAACAGGTCTATTTGAATAACAGTAGGATATTACCATCGGATTAGGCTAATGAAATAAAAGAAGAACATCGTAACAGTATCTAGAACATTTCCAATATTTTGGGGGCAGGGACCCTCATTCCTTGATCATAATGTGGCTTTTTTCAGGAATGGAACAGAAAATCAACAGACACCAAAAAGAACACAGATATTGATCTAGTCTTGCAGATAAGTATGTTGAAACACGTTGTGTGAATGTAAAAAGATTTAATAGTCGGAGACCAGACTGGGTGGGAGGCCAATGAATCTTCTCTGCCATTGTCCTAATGCTCAATTCGTGAAGTTCTTAAACATTCAGAAAGTGATCTTTCTATCAACTGATTGATTGTTGTTCTTTGTAGCTTAGACCTGTTTCTCCTGGTTGTCCCTTGAAATTATTCAGAGGAGGAGAATCTTAATAAGAAGGAGCCAATATGAACTCTAGTTTTATTCTTCTGGGTTTCTCTGATTTTCACTACAACCATGTGACTTTTTTCGCCATCATTCTGACTGTGTACATCCTGACGTGGACCTGTAACCTATTGTTGTTACTATCTATTCGTCTTTCCCCGCAGTTGCACACGCCCATGTACTTTTTCTTGGGGAACCTGTCGGTGGTGGACATCTCTTTCTCTACAGTGACTGTACCCAAGCTCCTTTCCGGCATTGTTCATGGGGCCTCCTCAATCTCCTTTATTGTCTGCTTCACTCAAATGTACTTTTTTGTGGCTCTGGCCGTCACTGAGGTTTTCATCCTGGTCGTCATGGCGTTTGATCGCTATGTAGCTATATGTAGGCCCTTACACTACACAACCATAATGAACAAGAAGGTTCAGGTCATGCTAACTATAAGCTGTTGGGTTGCGGCTTACCTCCATTCCCTGTTGCACACTCTCACGATTTCACATTTGGAGTACTGTGAGGACAGATTGATTCACCATTTCTTCTGTGATATGACCCCGCTTATAAAGCTCTCCTGCTCAAGTACAGCCATTACCGAGCTTGTAATATACACAGAAGGTCCTATGTCTATTATGATTCCTTTCCTCTTGATACTTTTTTCCTATGTGCTCATTGCTAAATCTATAATGAAGCTGAAGTCCAACGCCAGTCGAAGCAAGGCCTTCTCCTCCTGCTCGTCTCATCTCATGGTCATTTCTCTCTTCTACATCAGCATTATTTTCATTTACTTCCGCCCTCCCTCATATTATTCTCCCCAATATGATCGAATTACAAGCTTATCTTACGCTGTTATGACGCCTATGCTGAATCCTTTCATTTACAGCCTGAGGAACCAAGATGTCAAAAAGGCTTTGAAGAAAATCTTTGAGCAAGTCAGGTCTTAGATCATAAAGAATATGTAATGCGACTCTCTCCCTAGTTGTTTATGGCAGTGGTCCAAAATCCTATTCTGCAAGGCCCCACCAACAGCTCATGTTTTGTGGATCTTCACATAGCTGCCGCTCTAGCTGTGCTGCTGCACTGATTACGTTACTTGGGCCTCTGTGCGAAGATCTGTAACACACGGCCTGTTGGTGGGCCTTGTAGGAGAGGGTTAGGGACACCTGGTTTATGAAGTATGTCTGGTGAACAAAGGCCTATAGTCCAAATAAAACCATATTGACACTAATATTTTATGACATGACTTTCTGAAAATAAATAAAATGGAACCATCTTAAAAGCTGTCATGTGTGCTGAGCCCAATAATTCATTCATTTAGTATGGAAAATTAGTAGAACTGACCACCAGGGTCGTACTTGGTGTCCATGCTGCCCAGTCATGTCTGGTTACAGAGACCTCCAGGGTCAGAAGAAAAATCCAATTGTGGTCAGCCCAGCCCTCTACTACCCCATTCCACCAATCGCGAACCCCAGACTCTATAAGCTGAGAAGGGGATGTGTGAACCACTATTTGATCTCAGTTTGAATGATTTTGGAATTCAGTGATTTCTTACAAAAACTCCACTTTAATTTGTAACATATGTGCAGCCTAACTTATCAGCCCAAATTTTAATATGCAGAGTACAATTGTACCCACCCTCATCATCACCCATAAATATTATTTAGTGTGCACACAGTTCTTACCTTTGTAAGTGTCAGGAACCGCTTACCTGATCCCCGTTCCAGCGACGTCTCCAGGCGGCCAGCTGCAGCTGTCACTGTGCGGCGACCGCGCCGAGCGGCGTCGGCTCCAGCAGCGTCGGCTCGAGTGGCGCCCAGCTCTGCCACGCCCCCCGCTTCCTCCTCCAGGAGACGTGCTCGCGCGCAGCTGCGAGCACGTGTCTGTTATGCCCTCCGGCGGCGCTGTGCGGCGCGCACCCGCCGGAGGATCAATTAAAGGGTTAATGAATCCTAGGGGATTGAGGGCTTCGCCCTCTTCTGCTCTGCAGCCAATTACCCTTGGAATCCTATGTGCTCCAATCAGTACACTGCTTCCCTCAGACCTGTTCCTATAAAGGCAATTCCCTCTCAGTTGTGAATTGCCTGTGATAGCGCTCAGAACCCTGTGTTACCTACTCCTGTGAAGTCTAGCCTGTTGCCGATTTGATTGTACGACCATTCTCGATCCTGAATCCTTGTTGCCGACCTCTGCCTGAATTGACGCCTCTCGATCCTGAATCCTTGTTGCCGACCTTTGCCTGAACTGACGCTTCTAGATCCTGATCCCCAGTTGCTGACCTCTGCCTGAACCCCGACTACGTCTTGCCTGACCCCTGGTGCCGCTACGATCTCTGCCTTCCCGTTATCGACCTATTGCCTGTCTCTGGACTTCCGTCACTCACGCTCTTGCTATTGGTTCTCCAGTCCTCCCACATATAAGCTTACATCCTTTGAGCCATTAAGTCCTGGGGGCAACCGATCCCGGGTAGGCGTATCTTGCGTCCCGGCAAGCGGGGGCTCCTACAGGTGAAGCTGGCTGTGGAGATTGGGGGTTGTGTGCTTATTAAGAGGGCTGGAGTTACCCCGAGCGTGACATTATCACAGGCCAAAAATGGATGACCTGGTACAGCAGGTGCAAGCTATGGCCACAGCGATCAACCAACTCGCTCAAAGAGTGGCCACTCAGGAATCTCGTCAAGTGCCAACTTCCTCTGTACCACCTCATTTCTCCGAACCTAAGATTCCACTGCCTGAGAAATTTTTTGGAGAACGAGCAAAATTTTCCAATTTCAAGAATGCCTGCGAACTATATTTTAAGTTAAGACCTATCTCCTCTGGCACAGAGGTCCAACGAGTAGGCCTAGTCATTTCCTTGCTTCAAGGAGACCCACAGTCCTGGGCCTTTACTTTACCGTCCCATGACATTGCTCTACAATCAGTGACTGCCTTCTTCAATGCTATGGGCGTTTTATACGCCGATCCAGATATACAGTCTACCGCAGAGAATAGGCTTCGGGCCTTAAAACAAGGACGGAATTCGGCTGAAGACTACTGTGCTGAATTCCGCCGCTGGGCTATGGAAGCTAGGTGGAACGATCCAGCTTTGTGTAGTCAGTTCAGGGTGGGACTGTCGGATAGCATCAAGGATGCCTTAGTCAATTTTCCCCCGCCAGCGGACCTAGATCAATTAATGCAGGTCTCCATTAAAATAGACCGACGTCTTAGAGAAAGGGCCAGGGAGAGAGTCGGGGCTCCCACGTCCTTTAGACCAGTCCAGAGTCATAGATCCCCGGTTCCCCGTGGAGAAAATACCTCATCATCTTCCCAGGAAGAACCTATGCAATTAGGGAGAACCCGCTTATCCCAAGAGGAGAAACAGCGTAGGCGATCCGAGGGGTTATGCCTGTATTGCGGGAATTCTGGTCATTTTGCAGGGTCCTGTCCCAACAAGGGGAAACCGGCGG
This sequence comes from Gastrophryne carolinensis, assembly GCA_027917425.1. NCBI lineage: Eukaryota > Metazoa > Chordata > Amphibia > Anura > Microhylidae > Gastrophryne > Gastrophryne carolinensis. The sequence goes on from CM051234.1 coordinate 3,713,625, forward strand.
AAAACTTCCGCACCCAGACCAGGTAGAGAGTACTGATCTGGGTGAGTCAGTTTGTAACTCTCGCCAGAATAAGATGCTTGTACCTATTGATTTGTTTTGGGGGTCCTCTAAGCAGACAGTTTCCGCCTTCATAGACAGTGGTGCGGCTGGAAACTTTTTGGACAGGAGCATGATCTCCACCTTAGGGATCCCTGTAGTTCCTCTTGAAAGATCCCTACAAGTTTTAGCTATCAATGGAAAGGCAATCCAGGGAGGTCCTATAAATACCAAGACCCCACCTCTCAGACTAATTGTCGGCTCTTCTCACTCTGAATTCTTAGAATTTTTTATTTTTGATTGTCCGGAAACTCCGGTGGTTTTGGGATACCCCTGGTTGCAACTCCATAACCCGGTGTTAGATTGGCGGGCTGGGGAGTTGGTCAAGTGGAGTGACCACTGTAAAGGTCACTGTTTTAATACAGGCCTCAGAAGCGTTCAAGTCTTACCACAGGAATTACCTCAGCCATACGCTGATTGGATCGATGTATTCTCTGAACGCTCTGCTGAAACTCTTCCTCCACATCGGTCCTATGACTGCCCCATTGACTTGCTGCCTGGCACAATTCCCCCGAGGGGAAAGATTTATAACCTTACCCTGCCCGAGGAGCAAGCAATGAGGGAGTATATTACCGAAAATCTTAGGAAAGGATTTATCCGTCCCTCTACCTCGCCTGCTGGGGCCGGGTTCTTTTTTGTAGAGAAAAAAGATGGTGGCTTGAGACCGTGCATAGATTATCGAGCCTTGAATAAGATCACTGTAAAAAACCGATACCCCTTACCCTTGATTGGGGATCTGTTCAATCAAGTCACAGGAGCTCGAATTTTCTCCAAATTGGATTTAAGAGGGGCTTACAATCTGATTCGCATCCGACAGGGGGACGAGTGGAAAACTGCATTTAATGTGAAGGATGGGCACTATGAGTACCTGGTCATGCCCTTCGGTCTTTGTAATGCGCCAGCCGTTTTCCAAGATTTTGTTAATGATATATTCAGGGAATATCTCGGTAGATTTGTAGTCATCTACTTGGATGATATTCTCATTTTTTCTAATTCTTTACCGGAGCACAGACACCATGTTAAGTTGGTGCTACAAAAATTAAGAGAGAACAACTTATTTGCTAAACTGTCTAAGTGTGTGTTTGAAGTCACTACAGTTCCCTTCCTAGGGTATGTTATTACCAACCAGGGTTTGGAGATGGACGCGGGGAAGGTTTCAGCAGTTCAGGATTGGGTCCAACCCAAAACTTTAAAGGAATTGCAACGTTTTCTAGGTTTTGCAAATTTTTATCGGCGTTTCATAAAAGGCTTTTCCCATGTTGTTGCACCCCTTACCAACCTTACCCGCAAGGGGGCTTTTACTGCTAACTGGTCTCCCTCTGCCTGTGAGGCCTTTCTAACCTTGAAACGGGCCTTTACTTCGGCACCTGTCTTAGTGCATCCAGATATTCATAAAGCTTTTATTATTGAAGTGGATGCTTCTGAGCTGGGAGTGGGTGCAGTTTTGTCACAATATTCTGGTAACCCTGAGCGTCTCCATCCATGCGCTTATTTTTCGCGTAAATTCAGTACCGCGGAACAAAATTATGATGTTGGCAATAGGGAACTATTAGCTATTAAACTGGCATTTGATGAATGGCGACACTGGTTGGAGGGTTCATTACATCCTATAACTGTGTATACCGATCATAAAAATCTCGAATACATAGGTTCTGCCAAGAGGCTGAACTCTCGTCAGGCACGTTGGGCATTATTCTTCTCGCGTTTCAATTTTATTATTACTTTCAAGCCGGGTGTAAAAAATACTAAAGCTGATGCTCTATCTCGCATGTTCGGTGAATGTAAGGATCGGGGTGATTCTGGTGAACCAATTTTACCCACAGGTTGTGTGGTGGGGGCGTTACTTCCTGATCTCTCCAATACCTTGGCGCCGTTTCAAGATGAATCTCCTAGTGATGTACCCTTGGGATGCCAGTTTGTTCCGCCGCACCTGCGTTCGGATGTAATTCGCGAATTTCACGATGCCAAAACTGCTGGTCATTTGGGTAACCGTAAGACGTTTATGCTTGCCCGTCGTCATGTATGGTGGCCTACCATGAGACGCGATATCACTGCCTTTATCGACGCTTGTGCCATTTGTGCTCGAAGTAAAGGAGTTCACAAGGCTCCTAGTGGCAGTTTGGTTCCTCTTGAAATTCCTGCTGAGCCATGGACCCATATTTCTATGGATTTTATTGTAGATTTGCCTCTCTCACATGGTAATACTGTCATTTGGGTGGTCGTAGATCGTTTCAGTAAGATGGCACATTTCGTTCCTTTGGCCAAACTTCCTTCTGCACCTGAGCTTTCGCGGCTGTTTACTTCGCATATTTTTCGTATTCATGGTATTCCGTCCAATATAGTCTCTGATCGGGGTGTTCAATTTACTTCCCGTTTTTGGAAACACTTCTGTTCGCGGTTGGGAATACAGATCTCTCTTTCTTCTGCCTACCATCCCCAGACTAATGGGCAGACGGAAAGAACTAATCAAACTTTGGAACAATACTTAAGGTGTTATGTTTCTGATGCCCAAGAACAATGGGCGGAATTTATTGATTTCGCCGAGTTTGCTTACAATAACGCGCCTAGTGAGAGTACCAAGGTATCTCCTTTTTATTGTAACTTAGGGAAAAATCCTAGAGCTTCTTCCCTTTCAGGGTCACCTTCCAATCTGCCGGCGTTGGAGGAGTGGCTTCAAGAACGGAAGAATATCTGGACACACGTTCAGGAGATTCTTAAGACCACTGGTTTGAGGTATAAGAAATTTGCCGACCGCCGCAGATCACAGGAACCTACTCTTCGAGTAGGCGATCTAGTTTGGGTCTCCACTAAAAATATTGCGCTCCGTCAGCCATCTAGCAAATTAGGTCCAAAATTTATTGGTCCTTTTCCAATCGTCAAGAAGTTGAATAATGTGTCTTTTAAAGTTCAACTCCCGCCAACTATGAAAATACCTAATTCCTTTCACGTTTCCCTGTTAAAACCGGCGAAGAATGCTCCTCTTGCTGGTCCTGCACCAATTCTTCTTAATAATGAGCCCGAGTATGAAGTGAATAAGATCTTGGATTCACGTAAAGTGCGTAATTCTTTACAGTATTTGGTGGATTGGGTTGGCTATGGTCCGGAGGAAAGATGCTGGGTGGCAGCGAGGAATGTTCATGCCAAGGCTCTTGTAAGAAGGTTCCATCGTGACAATCCAGGGAAACCGGGTGAGGGTCCGGAGGCCCCTCGTGAAGGGGGGGGTAGTGTCAGGAACCGCTTACCTGATCCCCGTTCCAGCGACGTCTCCAGGCGGCCAGCTGCAGCTGTCACTGTGCGGCGACCGCGCCGAGCGGCGTCGGCTCCAGCAGCGTCGGCTCGAGTGGCGCCCAGCTCTGCCACGCCCCCCGCTTCCTCCTCCAGGAGACGTGCTCGCGCGCAGCTGCGAGCACGTGTCTGTTATGCCCTCCGGCGGCGCTGTGCGGCGCGCACCCGCCGGAGGATCAATTAAAGGGTTAATGAATCCTAGGGGATTGAGGGCTTCGCCCTCTTCTGCTCTGCAGCCAATTACCCTTGGAATCCTATGTGCTCCAATCAGTACACTGCTTCCCTCAGACCTGTTCCTATAAAGGCAATTCCCTCTCAGTTGTGAATTGCCTGTGATAGCGCTCAGAACCCTGTGTTACCTACTCCTGTGAAGTCTAGCCTGTTGCCGATTTGATTGTACGACCATTCTCGATCCTGAATCCTTGTTGCCGACCTCTGCCTGAATTGACGCCTCTCGATCCTGAATCCTTGTTGCCGACCTTTGCCTGAACTGACGCTTCTAGATCCTGATCCCCAGTTGCTGACCTCTGCCTGAACCCCGACTACGTCTTGCCTGACCCCTGGTGCCGCTACGATCTCTGCCTTCCCGTTATCGACCTATTGCCTGTCTCTGGACTTCCGTCACTCACGCTCTTGCTATTGGTTCTCCAGTCCTCCCACATATAAGCTTACATCCTTTGAGCCATTAAGTCCTGGGGGCAACCGATCCCGGGTAGGCGTATCTTGCGTCCCGGCAAGCGGGGGCTCCTACAGGTGAAGCTGGCTGTGGAGATTGGGGGTTGTGTGCTTATTAAGAGGGCTGGAGTTACCCCGAGCGTGACAGTAAGCCCCGGAAATACCATTCTCTAGTAAACTGAGGCCAAAAATCAGCTGAGGATCTCCCCCATCTCTGGCAAGCCTATGTCCAGTCCGCCGCATCCCCACCAAGCAACCCCCTTCCCCAATGTACAACAAGTGCACTGCATGGCTGAGGCTGAAGAAATGAAGGAACAGACAATGGACAAGGATGTGTATGGCCACTCCTAAATAAATGGTGCCTGCTCCCGCCATCAACCATAAAAAAATATTCGGTGTGCACACAGTTCTTACCTTTGTACACCCCAAAATTACAAACTCAAAGGTGGACTAGGGCTAAAAAACTGCCCAGGATTTCCCCCGCCCCTGGCAAGCCCATGCCCATCCCACCACATCCCCATCGAGCAACCCCCTTCCCCTAATGTTCTTCTATGAGAAAAATAATTTGGCAATGGTGGGCATGGACCCCTGCATCCTGAATGCAGAAGTTATACTGGAGGTAGAATACCTTTTGGAGTTTTGGAAGAACATCTGCTGGGGTTTCATAGCTTGTGGGGTACAACAGGGCTAGGTACACCCCTTCATGATTTTAGGGCATTTTAGTCCAATGAATATTGTCGAGTTTCGTCAACGGGGCATTCTGGGTGAAGTAAAATCATATTAATATTATAATTTTAAGTGTTATAATTATATTATTAGATGAGCGAATCGATTCTGACGAGCCCAAATTCGTTACGAATTTCATGAAATATTCGATTCGCTACGATTCCGAATGTCGCCGCGATTCGATCGCTCGAATCGCTTCCTTAAAACTCCATTTACTGCTATACAGCCCATCTAAAATGGTGGATCCACATGTCAGGACATGTCCCATGGGGCAAGGAATGCTGGGTAGGTGTCACATGCTACCTATCAGCAGACAGGCTTACCGATGATGTCACAGCCCCATATAAACGGCGGCCATCTTGCGGAAGATCATTTTGACACTGTATTGCGGCCAGAGCAGATCAGACAGGGAGAAAGCGAGGGAAAGATAGATAGATAGATAGATAGATAGATAGATAGATAGATAGATAGATACAGCGAGGGATAGATAGATAGATAGATAGATAGATAGATAGATAGATAGATAGATACAGCGAGGGATAGATAGATAGATAGATAGATAGATAGATAGATAGATAGATAGATAGATACAGCGAGGGATAGATAGATAAATAGATAGATAGATAGATAGATAGATATGAGATAGATAGATAGATAGATAGATATGGGATAGATAGATAGATAGATAGATAGATAGATAGATAGATAGATAGATAGAGTGGAGATTAGCTCTGGTAGGCGACCGGGTGTCAGCAGTATAGAGGCGGAGGCAAACAGTTCAAAGTAAAGTCTGTGTTTATTTCACACAAAAAATCCACAAAAGCATATGTCCATACAGGTTACATCACCTTTTCAGGAAACCGCAGCATAAATGATTCAATCAGGCAAACAGCTTTTAGTCCTTGAGCATAAGTCCTGTTTACAGTCAAAATAGGCCTCAGGTCCGCATGAAACAGCCTCCACAGGAGATTTCAGCCAGGCTCACAGAGTCTCACTCCCATGTGAGCTCTAGACAAAGGACAGCCACAGCTGATTCCCCAGGCTATTTAAACAGCCCGCAAAACCCGGACCTGGGTAGTGGGATGGAGTCCCACCCTGCTCTACTCCATCCCAGTAAAGCCGTCCCAGGTTAGCCTTTCGGCTATTCTAAAGCAACAGCAGCAAACTGCCACCAGCAGCTGATGCTGGAAATCAGACTACACGACTTTACTGCACCAATGCCAGGTACATTGGTGCTACATACCTGCCGTCAATGACGGCCCCTTGCACCACCTTACCACATACCCCCCCCCCTTTGTTCAACCCTGAGGGGGTGGACACATGCCAAACAATGTGCTCGGGACAGGGCATCCGCATTACCCAATAATCGTCCCGCTCTGTGCTCTACTGTAAACTTGAAGTTTTGTAATGACAAGAACCATTGGGTGACCCTGGCATTTCTGTCCTTAGCCTGGCACATCCACTTGAGGGGAGAGTGGTCCGTAATCAGCCGGAACCTTCTCCCCAGCAAGTAGTAGCGAAGAGACTCCAGGGCCCATTTAATGGCCAAACACTCCCTCTCCACTATACTATACCGGGTCTCTGCGGGTGTTAATTTGCGACTCATGTAGACAACGGGGTGCTCCTCCCCGTTGACTTCCTGAGACAGTACAGCACCGAGACCTACCTCAGAGGCATCGGTCTGCACTATGAACTCCCTCTTAAAGTCGGGTGTCACCAACACCGGAGACCCACACAGGGCAGACTTCAAAGCGGAGAACGCTTTTTCGGCCTGTTCATTCCACTTCACCATGACAGACTTGCGTCCCTTTAACAGGTCCGTCAATGGTGCCGCTAGGGTGGCAAAATTGGGAATGAACCGCATATAATATCCCACCAACCCCAGAAATGACTTTACTTGGCGGGTGGTGTTAGGCCGTGGCCAGTTACGGATGGCTTCTAGTTTGTTAACCTGGGGCTTGACCACTCCTCGTCCAATCACATAGCCCAGGTATTTTGTTTCTTCTAGGCCTAAAGCACATTTTTTCGGGTTTGCCGTCAACCCAGCCTTCCTGAGGGAATCCACTACGGCCTGGACTTTGGGTAGGTGACTTTCCCAATCCGTGCTATGGATAATTATATCGTCCAGATATGCCGAAGCATACCGACGATGTGGCCTGAGGACAATATCCATTAACCTTTGGAACGTAGCGGGAGCGCCGTGTAACCCAAAGGGTAATACCTTGTATTGGAACAGTCCCTCTGGTGTAATAAAGGCTGTTTTCTCCTTGGCCGCCTCAGTCAAGGGCACCTGCCAGTACCCTTTTGTGAGGTCCAAAACCGAAAAGTACCTGGCTTGGCCTAGCTTCTCAATGAGTTCATCTACCCGGGGCATAGGGTAGGCATCAAACTTGGAAACTTCATTAAGTTTGCGGAAATCGTTACAGAACCGCAACGTACCATCGGACTTGGGAATCAAGACTATGGGGCTGGCCCACTCACTCTTTGATTCTTCAATCACGTCTAACCAGAGCATTTGCTGCACTTCCTCCGCGATAGCTTGTCGCCGGGACTCAGGTACCCGGTAAGGCCTCAACCGGACCTTGACCTGAGGTTCCGTGACAACATCATGTTGGATGACCGAAGTGCGCCCAGGGAGTTCTGAAAACACGTCCGTGTTTCTGCTAATAAACTCCCTGGCTTCCTGAGTCTGTTTAGAGGAGAGGTTGTCGCCAGTTTTCACCTCGACTACTGCTTCTCTAATAACAGACCGAGGAATGGGAAGCTCCACCCCCACCATACCTGGTCGGGGACTGTCACCCCCAGGGGTCTCCCGGTCTTTCCATAGTTTCAGCAGGTTTACATGGTACACCTGCTCTGGCTTCCTCCGCCCAGGCTGATGTACCTTGTAAGTTACTTCCCCAACTTTTTCAATGACCTCATAGGGACCCTGCCACCTAGCTAGAAATTTACTGTCCACCGTGGGTACCAGAACCACAACTCTGTCACCTGGGTTAAAGTTCCGTACCCTGGCTTGCCGATTATAAATCCTGCTTTGGGCCCGCTGCGCTGCCTCCATGTGTTCTCTGAGAAGCGGCAAGACGGTCTCTATCCGTTCCTGTAGGTGAGTCACGTACTCTACCACACTTTTGTGGGGTGTGGGTTGCTGTTCCCAGGCCTCCTTGGCTATATCCAACAGGCCCCGTGGATGTCGACCGTATAAGAGTTCGAAGGGCGAGAACCCCGTAGAGGCCTGGGGCACCTCTCACACTGCGAACATCAGATAGGGCAGCAGCAAGTCCCAATTCTTCCCATCCTTGGCGACCACCCTTTTTAACATGGTCTTTAAAGTTTGATTAAACCGTTCTACTAGGCCGTCTGTTTGCGGGTGGTAAACGGATGTCCGCAACTGTTTCACCTGCAGCAGTTTACAGAGCTCTTTCATTACTTTCGACATAAACGGGGTACCTTGATCGGTCAGGACCTCTTTAGGCAGACCTACTCTGGAAAACATTTCCATAAGCTCCTTAGCAATGAGCTTGGCAGAGGTGTGACGCAGGGGCACTGCCTCAGGGTACCGCGTGGCATAGTCCAAGATCACCAGAATATGTTGGTGCCCTCTAGCGGATTTTGGCACTGGACCCACTAGATCCATGGCAATCCGCTCAAAGGGTACCTCAATAACTGGGAGAGGAACTAAGGGACCACGGTAATGAGGCTGAGGGCTGGTCATCTGACATGTTGGGCAGGACTCACAATATCTCTCCACCTCCTTGTACACACTGGGCCAGTAGAATCGTTGTAAAACGCGGTCCAGAGTTTTCTGCTGGCCTAGGTGTCCACCCAGAACATGTTGGTGGGCCAAATCCAACACCGACTTGCGATATGGATTGGGTACCACCAATTGTTCCACCACCTCCTCGCGTACCTTGTTTACTCGGTACAACATTTCCTGGTGAACCACAAAGCGAGGAAACTGTAACTCCGCCCCTGGCTGTTGTGGTTCACCTTCCACCTCAAGAACATTCTCCCAGGCCCGAGACAGTGTCGGGTCCTGGTGTTGAGCGGTACCAAAGTTAATTGTGGAGACATGGAGATCTGCCAACTCTGGACCTGTTGCCAACTCTTCCACATCTCCAACCATAACATTTAGTGGGGTTGACTCCCCCCCTTCCATTTTAGGGGCGGGCACCTCTTCCACGGTGCCCCCTGATTCCGGTTCCCAGGGCACCGGGGTCTCCCCTGAGTAGGGCCAGTCTATAGGGGACACACCCGCCTCGCGGGTTTCCGGAACTGCCAACTTGGCCCACAGTGACCTGAACCCTGGAAAGTCTCTCCCAATAATCAGTTCATACGGGAGTTTAGCAGCGACAGCGACTTCATGTTTCCAGCTGCCGGAGACGGTGGTGAGAGACACTTGTGCTGTGGCATAGTCTCTCAAGTCCCCATGAATGCACAAAACCCCGGTTTTCCGCCCAGTGTACTCATCGGGCAGTACTAAGGCGGGTCTTGCCAGGGTAACCATACTCCCCGAGTCCAAAAGGGCCACAGCCAGGGTGTCTCCCACTTTCACCTGACAGAGGTGACTTTGCCCCACAAGCTCAGGGACACCGGCAGCACACAGCCTCCTGGCATACATGGAAGGGCGGTAACCAAAGTTCACGTCCATGGGCTCCCCCTGGTGGGGACAATTGGCTCTGATATGTCCCGGCTCCTTACATCCCCAACACAACACTTGGGCAGGGACTTTGGGGGGTAGGTCCTGAAGGGGTTTAGGGGACGCCACTCGCCTGAGCTGGGGCGGGGACCTCCGGGGTTTCCCCGAATCCCTCCTCATGGAGCTGCCTTGCAAGTTCCTGGTGGCCTCATATCGCTCCACTAGGTCCACCATCCCTAGTGCGTTGTCAGGGGATACCTGGCCAACCCAGTGCTGAAGAGGGTGCGGTAAAGCCCTCCAGAAAATGTCCGCCAGCAAGCGGTCCAACATGGCAGTGGGGCTTAACAACTCCGGCTGCAGCCATTTTTGCAGCAGGTGCAGCAGTTTATAGTACTGGGGCCGGGCGGGCTCTGCCGGCTGGTAGCCCCACTGATGCACCCGCTGAGCCCGAACCCACACATTCAACCCAAGTCTGGCCAGTATCTCACCCTTCAGAGTCGGGTAGTCAGCGGCTTGGTCCTCTGGGAGATCAAACAACACCTGCTGGGGTCCAGACGCCAGAAATGGAGCGATGACATCAGCCCACTGGTCATGCGGCAACTTCTCCCTTGCAGCCACCTTTTCAAACACCGCCAGGTAAGTCTCAACGTCATCTGAAGGGGTCATTTTTGTGAGCGCCGAGCGGACAGCTTTCCGGGCATCAGGAATACTTTTGGGCGCACCTGCAGCTTGCTGCGCCATCATATGTTGCAAAAACAGCTGGTTGGTCTCCTGCTGCTGCTTGTTGGCCTCCTGCTGCTGCAGATTCGCCTCCAAGAGCGCTTTCACGACCGCCTCCATTTTGTCTGCAGTCCCAGGTAGCAGCCTGGCAGGTTTAATATAGGACATGCACAAAACAAAAACTTTTCGTCGGTTGCTCCTAGCAACGGCCTCACTGCTGTGCCCGCATCCAACACCAAATGTGGAGATTAGCTCTGGTAGGCGACCGGGTGTCAGCAGTATAGAGGCGGAGGCAAACAGTTCAAAGTAAAGTCTGTGTTTATTTCACACAAAAAATCCACAAAAGTATATGTCCATACAGGTTACATCACCTTTTCAGGAAACCGCAGCATAAATGATTCAATCAGGCAAACAGCTTTTAGTCCTTGAGCATAAGTCCTGTTTACAGTCAAAATAGGCCTCAGGTCCGCATGAAACAGCCTCCACAGGAGATTTCAGCCAGGCTCACAGAGCCTCACTCCCATGTGAGCTCTAGACAAAGGACAGCCACAGCTGATTCCCCAGGCTATTTAAACAGCCCGCAAAACCCGGACCTGGGTAGTGGGATGGAGTCCCACCCTGCTCTACTCCATCCCAGTAAAGCCGTCCCAGGTTAGCCTTTCGGCTATTCTAAAGCAACAGCAGCAAACTGCCACCAGCAGCTGATGCTGGAAATCAGACTACACGACTTTACTGCACCAATGCCAGGTACATTGGTGCTACATACCTGCCGTCAATGACGGCCCCTTGCACCACCTTACCACAATAGATAGATAGATAGATACAGCGAGCGATAGATATGGGATAGATAGATAGATATGGGATAGATAGATAGATAGATAGATAGATAGATAGATAGATAGATAGATAGATACAGCGAGGGAGAGATAGAGAGATAGATAGATAAATAGATAGATAGATAGATAGATAGATAGATAGATAGATAGATAGATAGATAGATGGAACAGAAGAAGCGCAGGACAGATAGAGAAGGAGAGAGTCTGTGACAGTGACAGGTAAAGACAGGGACAGTTTAAAGTCTTTGCATTAGCTTTCAATCCTATTTAGTGTTAATAACACTCCTGCCTATTTATCTTTTCCTTTACCTGGTGTCATTCTTTAAAAAGCGTGCTAGCATTAATATTTCAAGACTACCTGTCTATTAACTGCTTGCATTTTATAATCAACGTCACTTTACCACAATCAAGGGAGGCCTGCTCTGTATCTGAGGAGGGGGCATCCCAAATACTAGCAGTAATATTTCAAGACTACCTGTCTAATAACTGCTTGTATTTTGTAAGCAAAGTCACTATTTAAGCAAAATTTGCCTTTCACCTATACTAGCATAAGTATTTTAAGAGTACCTGTCTATATACTGGTTGCATTTTGTAAAGAAAGTCACGTTGTCAAATTGCCAGCAGCCATTGCCTTTAACTGGGGGGCATTCCAAATATGCTAGCCTGTGTCTTTTAAGAGTACTCACATTGGAGTTGGCAGCAGCAGCATAGGGAGCCCATATATTGCCTGAAAGACACACCCTGGAGTTGGCAGCAGCATAGGGAGCCCATATATTGTCTGAAAGACACACCCAGGAGTTGGCAGCAGCATAGGGAGCCCATATATTGCCTAAAAGACACACCCTGGAGTTGGCAGCAGCATAGGGAGCCCATATATTGCCTGAAAGACACACCCTGGAGTTGGCCACAGCATAGGGAGCCCATATATTGTCTGAAAGACACACCCAGGAGTTGGCAGCAGCATAGGGAGCCCATATATTGCCTGAAAGACACACCCAGGAGTTGGCAGCAGCATAAGGGTCTACCATGCATCAGCTACTACCATGGATCAGCCATTGGTGGGTGGAAATCCTGGCTGAACCATGCCTGATTCATCTTCACAAAGGTGAGTCTCTCCACATTTTTCGTGGACAGACGAGTTCTCCTTGGCATGACTATGGCCCCCGCCGCACTAAACACCCACTCAGATGGCACACTACTCAACGGGCAGGACAGCTTTCCCAGGGCAAACTCTGCCAGTTGCGGCCACAAGTCAAGTTTGGCTGCCCAGAAGTCCAGCGGGTCCTCAAGGTGCATTGGCATGGTCATGTCAAGGTATGACACTACCTGCTGGTTCAGGGCCTGCTCCAGGTCTTCCTGCTGCTCGTGATTAGCCTCACTATGCGGGTCGCTTGTGATTAGGGTGTGATTCTGTTAGTTGTTATCTGATTCTGACCCAGCTTGATCTACCATTCCTGTCTGCTGCCTGTACCGACCTCTGCTTTGTCTGACCACGAACCTGCCTGCCCCTCTGGATACCCCGCGATCTCTGACCTCCCGGCTTGACCCTTTTGCTACTCCTGACTACGCACCTGTCTCATCCCTGTACTCTGTTAAAGACCACAAAACAAAAAAAACCTGTGGAATTCCTGTATTACACATGGGCACACCAGCAGAAATCATCAATCAAAATATTACTTTATTGGTTGCAACAAGGGTTTTAAAAACACAAATATACACAAGACATATTAAAAACGAACCATCACTTGATCTCCAGTGTGTATAATAAAGATTATAATCATGTTATACAGCACTACTGTATGTAAGTGCTTAAAATAAATAAATTTATGCCTCTAAGATAGTTAAATATATGTTAAGACCAATATTCAGAGGTATCATCAAGCAAGAGTGGAGATATACATAAGAATGCACTATGCAAAACCTAACCTCAAAATATACTATTAGCATGAAAATAGCTTAATGTGACCACAAATCTGTATATACAAAAGGTGCAAACAGCATGCATACACTAATAACAAAAAGAGAAGAAAAAGAAAAGATATTTCTCACTACTAACAAACTAGTGTTAATTGAACTAACCATAACATCTACAAATGTGAATAAATATCAAGCAAATGTGTAACAAAAACAAATTGTTTCTAATATAACAACCAGATAGTGAAGTGACAGGTGCTAGCTGCTAGAGTAAATATTTGCATTTGTATATATGGAGCTCTCTGAGTCAGCTCCACAGTGTAGATCAGGTTTGCAAAGTGCAAAGTAACAACATGTAACCAATCAATAACAATGAAAAAGATAATTACCACTCAGTGCTTGGAACCTGACTGCTGGAGTTCACTGCTACCCCACGCGCTCCGCCGTCTCTACACGGCTTCTCATTGGGGTGTTTGACCTAGTATCCATTGTTTGCTTTATACTAAATGGCGGGAAACACCCACCGCACTGCCTCCTCCTCGTACCTGATGTCCAGCAGTGAGGGTGTGACTCACACACCCCCCACCACCACGGACGGCCACAACCCCCCATGATGACCCGGCCGCCATCATCAGCTGAAGGAGGGGGGCGGGGGCACCAGGAGGGGGAGGGGACCATGAGGGTGACTCTGGCGTGCAGAGGGGGATAACCGCCACTCAAAGCAACAATGTCATATCCCTATTCTACATAAAAGAGTTGACAAATGACTCTCAGCATGTATTTATGGGGCAATATACACCATATGTTGCTGTATCAATAAACAGTTATAGTATGATTAATGTACAAAAAATATACACAAATAAGTAAATATGCAAAAGGTCCCAAAAGATGCCCTCATTTGGCCCATCTCAAAGCGCTCAATAATTGCATATGAGGCATATAACTATACATTATGATATCAGAGGCATTCTGAGTGAACGTTTTTCATTTCCAGCCGTTCATTGCCTGAGTAGTCACAGATCTTGTGTGAGGCTGTAGATCGATGAAGTCTCACTTTGCCCAATTAAGTTTGATTATTTGTCAAACTAAAGTCTATCTGCAAAATCTAACAAATGGGCCTTGTATAACTTTCTGTTATGGCCCATTTGACAAAAAAAAAAAGAAAAGAAAATATTTTTTTTGCTCCAGACTTTGTTGTCCTCCATATGTGCTCCACCTCACGCCCGTAGATTGCCTTGCCAATTTGAATGCATATCACAGGGTCCTCCCTCAAAGATTTCACACCTTTTTCGAGGTCCCGAGCCGCCAATCTGATATTAGAGAGATGTGACTGGACTCGTTTTTGGTTTCTCCTACATAAAGTTTAGCACAAGAACATTTGATTAGATAAATCACCGATTTGGTATTACAGTTGATGAAATCCTTCAAACTGTATCTCTGGCCTGTAAAGGGGTTGCTCACCTCAATCGTTTTTTGCATGTGTTTGCAAACCGAGTAACTCCCACAGGGTACTGAGCCTTTACTGCTCAAAGTAGTCAGCCATGTTTCCTCTGGAATCGCAAAGTGACTATGGCAGAGATGGTCTCTAAGATTTTTTGCTCTTTTAGCCACCAACCGTGGTGACTCTGATATCCAGTCCTTCAGGTCTCGATCTCTTTTTAGAGTGTTCCAATGGCGTGTCAAGATGTCTCTTATGGCTCCCCATTGGTTATTGTATTTCGTCACTACTCCAATTTTGTGTTGTTGCGATGTCCTTCGTTCCCGCTTTAATAGCAGGTCCTTACAGTCTAACATACGTGCCCTTCTTATAGCTTCTGTAATTGGACGTTTCGGGTACCCTCGGGCTTTGAATCTTTCCTTAAGCTGGGTCGTCTGTCTTTCAAATTCTTTGTTGGTACTACAGTTACGTTTGAGTCTTAGAAATTGGCCGACTGGTATGCCTCTCTTCAGATGGTTCGGGTGTGCACTATCGAATTGCAGAAGGCTGTTCGTAGCAGTATCTTTGCGATGTAAGGTGCTTTCTATGGTACCGTTCGATTTTACCATAAGGCATAAGTCCAGGAATGTGATGCTCTCTGTGGATGAATAAGATGTCAAGGTAATATTTAGATCGTTATTATTCAAAGACGACAGAAATGCATCACATTCAATTTTGGTACCATCCCAAAAGAATAAAATGTCATCAATGAATCTGAACCAGGCCACTATGTGGCCATGGTTCAGGTCCCCTGCTGCATTAAATACCACCTCCCTCTCCCACCAACCTAAAAAAAGGTTGGCGATCGAGGGGGCACATTTGGCTCCCATTGCCACGCCCATCCTTTGTCTATAAAAGTTCTTGTTAAAGACAAAGTAATTATGTTCTAGTACGAATTTGACGGCATCTAAGATAAATTGTCTTCGTCTGGGCTGTGTGTTTGCCTCCATGCTCAAGAAATAATTGATGGTACGCATGGCTAAGTCATGTGAAATATTAGAGTAAAGAGCCTCAACATCGCAGGTCCCTAATAAACAATTCTTAGGCAAATGTATCGAATCCAACTTGGAAAGGAGGTCTAATGAGTCACGAAGATAAGAAGCCAAGCTTTTTCTTATCTTCTTCTTCAGGAGCTTACCCTGGCTACCTACCCCCAGTTTCTCCAGGCTGCCTTAAAGTTAGTGCAGGAGCCTTGCATTCCGCAGTCCACCATGAAAACCAGGAGTCATCAGGTGGCTTATTTTAATTTTGATGATGAACCTGATCCAATATCTGGCTCAATATCTGTCTGTGACCCTGACTTTGTACCTGTTTGTGAGCCTGATTTAATGTCTGTTAGTCAGCCCAAACCTATTGTCAAGTCTGATTATCCTTCTGAGTCTGATTATCCTGCTGAGTCTGATTATCCTGCTGAGTCTGATTATCCTGTATTCTCTGCTGAGTCTGTCAATTGCCTTGCCGAGTCTGCCGATTGCCCTGTCGAGTCTGCCGATTGCCCTGCCGAGTCTGCCGATTGCCCTGCCGAGTCTGCCAATTGCCCTGCCGAGTCTGCCGAGTCTGTCGATTGCCTTGCCGAGTCTTCCGAGTCTGTCTATCACCCTGCCGAGTCTGCTTAGTCTGCCGATTGCCCTGCCGAGTCTGCCGATTGCCCTGCCGAGTCTGCCGATTGCCCTGTCGAGTCTGCCGATTGCCCTGCCGAGTCTGCCAATTGCCCTGCCGAGTCTGCCAATTGCCCTGCCGAGTCTGCCAATTGCCCTGCCGAGTCTGCCGAGTCTGTCGATTGCCTTGCCGAGTCTTCCGAGTCTGTCTATCACCCTGCCGAGTCTGCCGAATGCCCTGCCGAGTCTGTCGAGCAACATGCCGAGGCTGATCCTGATCACTGTACCTCTGGTATTCCTAAAGAAGGCCTTGAAGATCCCTTACGTGCCCGCAGTTTTAAAACACCTTGCACATGGTGATTTCTTTCCGCTGGCTCTAGGGGACCTTGAGGGGTGTCCACTTTAGTGCTATGGGGAGGCAGCTATAAGTTTTGCTATGTGGCCATGTGACACCTATGTAGCCCCTGGGTGCCACTCTGCGTTCTACCAGGCACTACTAAATCTGACACTGATGACTTGTGGTGGTAGGTGAGTGGAGTGCATCAATGTTGTCATTCACTTTCACAGAGCAAAGAACTAAAGCTAAAGGTTTTGCATTGCACTGTGCTGCAAAGTTGCTTCATTAAATCTGACCCAAAGCGTTAGTCTTACGTGGGCTGCAGATTTCGCAGCCAATCTCTGGAATCACTGGAAATGCGTTCGTTCTCCTCACCCCCACGAGTCATGTGACTTGCAGGCAGGGTAGCATTATGGACTAACTAGCTGCATGCCTTCTGAGTGGCCGATAGCTGTATGGGCTGCGCTGATTGGCTGAAAGCTCACCCAGCCCTGCCCATACTGCCTCGTCATTCAGTAAACAGCTGACTGTTGCAATCGCTGGCAGCTCATGCGCATTGCAGACAGCAGCCCGGGCAATGGGGGAGCAATTGCATCTGCTCTGTCCGATGGTCACATGTCCAAGATGGCGGCACATAAATTATTTATTTTTTTAAATAGAGAACATGAGTGAGACGGGGGGGATTAGATGCTCTGTTTTCTCAATGTTGGTCCACTTTACAGAAAAGCAAACACCAGCCAGGAGTCTTTAGGGTTTCAAGGTCGGCGGTCTCCTTCTTTATGGGGCTTCCGAATGTGAAATCCCCTAGATAACCCGTAAACTCACCTAATTGGCAATCCCACAGCACATGCAAACGCCACAACCCGTCCACTACACCAGCTGAGGCATGTACCCACCAGTGGCTCATTCTCCATTTAGCTTTTACTTGCTGCTCTTACATCAGCGTGACCTAGTAAAAAGTGATTGGAGCAAGAGCGGCTAAAAGGCTGGCGGCCCATGATTCCAAGTGATTTTGGTTGCACGGTCAGGATTTTTTAGGGCCTGGGTGAACACCCGGTGGGCACACTGCTTTTGGATCAGCTTTGCGGCTGGTTGCACAGCAAGAGATTTTGGAACTTCAAGAAAATACTAACTATACCTCACCCCAAGTACCCCAATGACAAAGCTCGCCAAAACTCCAGGGTAAGTCCCCTCCCTAGGACACAAATGCCCGAAAATCATGAAGCGGGGGAGTTATAAAGAGGAAAAAAAATATTGGATGTCGGTTCTAACAACCCCATTCAATTCCTGCCTCCATAGTCTCCTCCACCCCTTGTACCTACCACTGTTGTACCCCACAAGCTATGAAACCCCAGCAGATGTTCTTCCAAAACTCCAAAAGGTGTTCTACCACCAATGTAACCTTTGCATCTAGGCCACAGGGGTCCATACCCACCATTGCCACATTAATTTTCTCTGCAATACTAAAGCTCCAATACCAGTGATTTAGGAGTGGCCATAACCATCCCTGTCCATGATCTTTTCCTGTAATGCTTCAGCCTAAGCCATGGAGTACACTTGTTAACTTGGCAGTAAGCACATTGTGGGGGAGGGGGTTGTTCGGTGGGATTGTGGTGGGCAGGGCTTGCCAGGGACGGGGGTGTGATCGATGGAGGTCATAAATGATAAATTAAACATTTGATGGTGAACATTCCCTCCCTCCATTTGTTCCGCTCTATCTTATTTTTCTCTCTGCATTGTACAATTAGTGGCTAATAAAGGTGAAATAAACTCTCAGGCAGCCACTTCACTTTGCTTGACAATAATGCTTAGGATTATGAAGATAATAGAATATGTTGCAACTTCGCCTGAACAGAGAGTGAGACATGACATGTGCAGGAGGAGAGGAGACAGTGGCCAGACTGGAACAAGGATCCAGCCAGAGCCTGATTCTACCTTGCTATAGAGGAACAGGAAGTGAGAGATGCACACTGGTTCTTGGGGAGGGAGTAAAGACCCCAAGTGACCATTAGAAGGGACAGAACCTGCTGCATCCTTATTCCTACTAAAAGTGAACTGACTTTGTATGCTGTTGATGGAAGTCATGACAACCTTAGATTGTATCGGTGACTACTGAAGTGTACCAGAAGCTACTAATAAAGTGACTGTTTAAGAGACTGTCTTCTGTGGAGTATATGTGTACCCTGCAAGTGTCTGGAGCCTATCAGCATCCCTATCCCACATAGCTACCACAAGACCCACAGTGCCCAGTATCCCAGACTCACTCCCAACACGTCTGAGTGCTGCCCCCCAGGCCACGTGTGCTACATGAGCCCTGCAATCCAGATGGTGGTTGGCATGCTTTCCTCTGTCAAAATGGCCTTGGCCAGGGCTTCAAAAAGATTCCCCAATAATTTAGGACACTGGCAGCTGGCACTAAAAGTGCTGCTAGCTGCTGCCAGTGTCTTCACTCATAAGGGCAGCCATCTTTTTTAAGCCCTGGCCATGGCGGGAAAAAACCCAGACTGCTGACCGGGGCTTAAGTAACTTGTACAGCCGCTTCCTGTTGCTGCACACTCTGCATTAGGTTAAGCTGCTGACCAGCGAAAATAACAGTGGTTTGTCCAGCTTCTCCTTAAAACATAGCTTTTAATCCATCCAGTTAAAAACAGCTTTTTGTGAAAATATTGAGGTAATTGAAATGGCCCAGTAACAACAAAAGGCAAGCACCTAGTGACGCGTTTCAAGCCTGGTCAGGCTCTCAATCAAGCTGCTGACCAGCCCATCAACCAGTTTTTCAGGGGTTCGGCCAAATGCCTGGCTGAAGTCCGTGTTCAAGTTTCGGGAACCTAAACTTGCAATGGTTATTACAGAGTTATCCACTTTTGATCCATTGGTGATTTAGGTAGGTCAGATGGTTGGGATGCGATGGAGTGGAAGCCCAGTTTTGCTCAACCCCTCTCCTCAAGGGCCACCAACAGGCCATGTTTAGCAGATCTCTACACTGATGCACAGGTGTAGTAACTAGATTCCTGAAGAATTACCCGACATGTCAGAGCTGCTGCAAAAGGTTGGGCCATCTGTTTGTGTTTTCAGTGGTCTCACCCTGCTGCTGCTTTCCTGTCTGTGCTGCAGTGTATCTTTGGCTTATATGAAACATACCCACTCCACCTTGCATATGCTGGAGAAACCGTGCAAGCAGCAGCAGGCAATAGTGGAGTTTCAACTGCAGAATGACGATAAGGATGCCCATGGCAGAGGCTGTGAGAAACCAGGAGGGTTTTTGGACCTAGGGTAGGGCGACTCAGGTGGGTGTATAGTGTAGGGTGGTGCACTTAGTCTTTAGCCGTCGCTGGTCTCCGGAAATGACACAACTGGCCTTTATTCAGCACTCTTCTGATGGTACACACTTTAAAGGGTGACTGAATTCACCCAAAAAACAAATGGCCCCTCACCTTCACTCCAGCTCAGCAGCAGCAGTTCTGTCTGCAGCTCAGAAACCTCCTGGGTCACTATCCCCACACTTCCCTCATATAAGTGCCAATACCTCTGGGTATTATCAGGGCTTTGGACTTCCCTAGGGTTTGGGACAAAGTACCTTCTAATTCCGGTCAGTCATATTCTTCAGGTTTGAAGCTTTCACCCACTCATGAACTCTGGCCTGTAGAAGTTCCTTACCGGTAACACCCTCGACCTTTGGTGGTGGTATCACTTACCTCGATCTCATATTCATCCCCCTCCACAGCTCGTCAAGGGACAGCATCCAAGCCACAGCTTGACTGGCTCAGTTGAAGTAGAAAATGGCATTCAGAAGCAAAAGTCTTCAGGAAATACAATGT
Source organism: Gastrophryne carolinensis (assembly GCA_027917425.1). Classification (NCBI taxonomy): domain Eukaryota; kingdom Metazoa; phylum Chordata; class Amphibia; order Anura; family Microhylidae; genus Gastrophryne; species Gastrophryne carolinensis. The sequence continues at coordinate 3,733,743 of CM051234.1, forward strand.
TTATTCGGTCGACCGGGGGCTTGCTTACTTCAACAGCCAATGCCCAAAATGCCCCATATGTGACTTGCTTAAATACAGGGTTAGACAAAGTAACTTGAATGACCATTCTGATTGGATACCTGGACACATGTCATACTTCTATTGGACATTTCAAACACATACAGCACATATAGAAAGTTTAACTTACCCCTTAGGAACATCTGTTACTCATTAAGCAGACAACATTCTTTATTAATGTTCATTCCCATGAGAGGAGAGGTGATAACCCCTCCACACACTCGGGGATGTGGTAGAGACATACAGGTGGCTAGAACTGAACTAATTTATACAAATTATAATATTTCATTTTCCACCTCACTGGGTTGGCTCCTCCGGCAGGCATAGAAGGAACATAGCTGGGTCCGTTTTCACAGTCTGTATGGCTGGTTCCATTCGCGGCGCCGGCAATGGCCTCTCTGTTTTGGAGGCCGGACATTAAAGAGGTTTGCACCAGGGTAATGTGTAACCAAATTCCCTGCGACTCTCATCATACTTTCATCACATCGTCCCTCGTGGTACTGTATGGTGATGCATTCGCTTTTGCGGCCTCGGCCTAAGATGTGCGCCTGCTCTTCCACAGAACTCTGGTCAATTGTTTGTGCCGATACAGGACAGGCCTTTGGCCTTATTCCAACAGTTGGCTCAGCGGGTTATGGCAAAATGGGCTCTGGCACCAAGCTATTACCTGGGTACACTACAGGCATATGGGGAACAGCTCCTCCCGTCCTTCTGCATGACAGAGCGCATAGCTGTGTGCTAGTTGACATCACACATACATGGGTCCACTCATCCCTACACACCACTGCGTTACAATATATCACAGCTGATTACAATAGAAACCATTGTGATACATTAGCTGCAGTCTAGCTGTAACAATGTAACACTCACCAGGGAGCCGACAGGATTTTCAGAATGACTTATCTGTTATAGTTACTGCAGGAGGGAGAGATTATCCTTTACAATGCAACATAAAGCACTGAGATCTGTCACCTGTGTACAGTCTTATTTACAACCTCCTTGCCGGCATCCACCAGTTTCCTCCAGCTTAAAGTGGACCAAAACCCACAGAGATCTATAAGATTCCTGGGTTGATCGATTCCCTCCCCCGAAGCATCCAAAACTGGGATCCGGTTCAATGGCGTATGCGCAAGTCAAGGCCACAGTCCCGCTATCCCTCTAGCAAGGTGCATGCTGATTGGACGAGCAGACACGCTTGCGCCATAGGACAAGTGCTGCGGGCGAGCTGGGGGGTTTAACACAGCTGCTTAGTTCCCAACTCCTCCCCATGTAGCGGAGGAGTTGGGAACTGGCTGCACTGTCAGCTGTGCAAGTCAGCTTCAGCCATGTGCAGTGGATCTAAGCTTGGCACTGGAACGAAGGTGCCTGAGGTGCCAGTGAATTTCAAGGAAAATTTGGTCACCATGAACCCCCAAAAATTCGTTTTCGTGCTGAATCAAATTTTTCCTGAAATTCAGAACGAACTTGGGTTCTGACGAACCAGTTCGCTCATCTCTAGTGACCACACACAGGTTATGCTCACTCTCCTCCTTGCCAGAAGACGGGACACACCTCTTGGAGGTCACCTTTGCCACGGCACCACCCACCAAGAATCTGAGAAGGTTTATCTTTTACCAAGATGAGGTTTTCTTTTAATCCTTTCTAAAAATTTCTAAACTTTCACAAACTACCGAGAATTGAATTTGTGACTTTATTTTGCTTTTATTGTATCTTTTCTTTGGACCCTTTTTTTGCCTTTCTATTGTTTTACAAAAAAGGATGGTCAGACTGATTTTCTAGAGTCTGTCTGCTTGGCGATTGCTGAATGAACCCCTTGTAGCCTTTGGAATTTACTGTAACTCCGTTGCATAAATCTGCCATGTTTTGTGCCAAAGTGAAGCAAACTGATGACGCGCCCCCAGATGACAGCTGAGAGCGGCGCCGGCCTCCACGCTCCGGGCCTGCAGGTAAGTGTTTGCTTTTTTTTTAAATGCCGGCATGGTGGGAGCGGGCCGGCCGGCTCCGCTGACAGCAGAGCCGGCCGGCCCGCTCCCACCATGCCGTCAAAAATGCTTTTTTTTTGGGGGGGGGTTTTAAATGCCGGCATGGTGGGAGCGGGCCGGCCGGCTTTACCGGCCCGCCGGCCGGTTCCGCTGTCAGCACGGAACCGGCCGGCCCGCTCCCACCATGCCGGCAAAAATGCTTTTTTTTGTTTTTGTTGGTTTTTTAAATGCCGGCAATGTGGGAGCGGGCCGGCCGGCTTTACCGGCCCGCCGGCCGGCTCCGCTCCCACCATGCCGGCATTTTTGATGGGGAACTTCGTAAAAGTTCGATTCGGCCGAACCCGAATTTCTTTGTGAAATTCGGCGAATCGGCCGAATCGAACTTTTCAAAAGTTCGCTCATCTCTAGTTGCTTGCTATTGAGTTTCGAACTGCTTCAAAAAATGTTCAGGTTAGCAAAGCTTTGGGGACTAGGTTACTATGGCCAAGCAGCAGCAGGCGAAGATAAACCCCATGCAACGTCATTAGCACACTCAATAGGGAGGAAACCAGGTACAATAGAGGCTTGTATGAAGTATTGAGGATTATAGTGGTGGCCCGGTAATGAGGTCGGGCTGGATTCTCATGGCTTTGCCTAGTTCCTTTGATTCTGACCATTCTCATTGTTACATAAGACAATACAGTGCAGGAGCTTTGTTTGCTTTTCCAACAACATTTTTCAACATTTAAGATAGAACCCTGTTTCTGTTTTTGACACCAAACAAATGCTATAAGTAGTGTTGAGCGAAAGTGAATTTCATATCAAACTTTCGTACTTTCGGGTTCCCAAACCCGAACACGGACTTCATGCCAGGTCCGTGTTCGAGTTCGGCGTTGGGTCCAAGCATGGAAACATGCTGAACAGCCCATCAACCAACTTTGCCTCAAGGGCGCAGCAGCAGGAAGCTGCTGAGCAACTTACCTTAGCCCTGTGATCCCGGTCCCGTCAGCACCGACAGTCTTTTCAAATAGGCTACAGTAGGAGCCACAGAAAGAAGGCCACCGCTCCCATGCGCGAGAATACTCCACGTTCCAGCATTGGCATTTGGCACTAGGAGTGTCCCCACTGATGGGAGTGGCAGCCATCTTTCTGTGGCCCCTGATGTTGACCATTTTAGCTGAATGCCGCCGACGGGACTGGGATTGCGAGGTTCAGGAAAGTTGAACAGCAGCTCTTTCTGTTGCACATTCAATGTGCCCCCACATTTTTTTTTACATTTTCTTTTCATCCCAGATAACAGATGCCCTCCCTCTGCCCGAGTGGGTGAGGAGTAAGGTGGAGGGGCCACCAGAGGCAGAATCACACCCGAAAGATCAGGTCCCCATTTTTTATATTTTCTCTTCATCCCAGATACTGCCATTGGCAGCCTCTTGACAGAAGCCCCCCCTCCACTCGAGTGGGTGGGGAGTAGGGGTAGAGGGGCCACCAGATGCAGAATCACCCCCAAAAGATCAGGTCCCCATTTTTTATATTTTCCTTTCATCCTAGATGACAGATGCCCCCCCCTCCACTCTGTTGCTTGAGGAGTAGGGGCTGGAGGCAGAATCACCCTCAAAAGTTTGGCTGCCCATTGATTTCAATGGGGACCCAGGTTGGGACGAACTTGTGGAATCCAAACTTTGAGTGGTTTGCACATCCCTAGCCATGAGTATCTTACAACACACACAAGCTCACATTTTTTTTGTGATCTAAGAACAGTAATGTACGAAGACTTTTTTCAAAGCTTTTTTGACGTCTTGGTTCCTCAGGCTGTAAATGAAAGGATTCAGCATGGGAGTTATTATAGTATGGGCCGTGCTGACGACTCGATCGTATTGGGGAGAGTAGACTGAGGGAGGGCGGAAATAAATGAAAATAAGCGTAATATAGAAGAGAGCGATCACCATGAGATGGGAGGAGCAGGAGGAGAAGGCCTTACTTCGGCTGGCCGTGGTCTTCAGCTTCATGATAGACTTGGCAATGAGCACATAGGAAAATAGAATCAAGAGGAAAGGAATGATGATCACCATGGAACCTTCTGTGTATATCAGGAGCTCAGCGAGGGCCGTACTGGAGCAGGAGAGCTTGATGAGTGGAGTTGCGTCACAGAAGAAGTGGTGGATAATATTGTCCTTGCAGAATCTTAAGTGTGAAATGCTGAGAGTGTGTAACAGGGCATGGAGGAAAGCCGCAACCCAACAGGTTATGGCCAGCGCGGCTCGAGCCTTCCAATTCATTATGGTTGTGTAGTGTAAGGGCCTACAAATGGCTAAATATCGATCAAAAGCCATAACGACCAGGATCAAAACCTCGGTGATGGCCAGAGCCATGAAAAAATACATCTGGATGAAGCAGACAACAAAGGAGATGGCGGTGGCCCCATTGAGAATGCCGGAGAGCAGCTTAGGTACAGTCACTGTAGAGAAGGTAATGTCCACCACCGACAGGTTCCCCAAGAAAAAGTACATGGGATTGTGCAACTGCGGAGAGAGACGAATGCAAATTAGCAACAATAAGTTACAGGTCCATGTCAGGGTGTAAACAGCCATCAGGACAGAAAACAGGGCAAAGTGGTTGTATTGAAGGTCGGAGAAGCCCAGAAGAATGAAACTAATGTTCCTATTGGTTCCTTCAAGAGATGTACAAGAGATGAGCAGAGATGAACCATCACAAAGACAAGATTGTCACCACCACCCAAAACATGACAAGGTCTGATGAAGATCTATATTGTGTATTAGCTAACTGAACAACTTGGTGGATGGAATAAAAATTAAAGGGACACAGAAGTCAAAGGAAATCGTTACACAGTGTCGGGCTATGCATAGCACTGTCCTAATCTGTTTTCTGTTTAAATTGAGAAAGAAATGGCCAATTTCTGATGGTTAACATTTTCACCTTATTCTTTCTCTCTTGAAATACATGGGCGGATTGGGCCCTGGCTCTGTGATGCTGCATAATAATCAGTTTAATGGGCTGGGTCTGTAAGACACATCATTCCCATCACCCTGGCTGTGCACCTCCCACTCTCCCACAGTGTCCACAGTGTGAACAATCAATAGTAAAGGGGGGCATGATCCGTTGTCTTGTTCCAAGGCTGCTATTGCGACACCTAGAGACAACCACAAGCCCACAGGCAGCCACAGGTTATTCAAATCTAAATTACCAAATCAAAACCTAATTTGGTATAGAGGTGATTGAAATTCTAATTAGGGTCATCATGTAGTATCAGAGCTGGCTGTAATAGCTCAGGCTGCATAATACTAGTGCGCTTGAGGCAACAAACGGAGGGCAGAGCTATAGAACACCAGCCTAGCCCTATGATTGGTGGTCTATCACAAAGGAATTGAGGAGGAGTGCCACTAGTCTTTGCATTTTGCATTTCTAGGAGCAACTGCATTAAAGGAGGGGAGAGGCCAGCCATTAGGAGGTGAGCTGCTAAATAATAATTTATACACCTTGCCTACAGTTAGAAATGTAGTGGGTTTTGATTTATGTCCAATTATAACGCTAGATTTCCTAGTTTCGCATGTTGGCGGTGTAATCAATAATGAGCAATGGTTAAAGATATTTGGTAAAAGTATCACTATGAGAATCGGGGCCTGGGTTAGGAATACATTAGCTGAATAACAGATGAAGAGGAGACCATTCTCCTAAGTTTTATTGAATTTCCTTTCCAAACCTATGGAGCACATTAAAATGCTGTTTTGGGCAACAAAATAAGCTATTATGGGGCAGGGGGGGGAGCAAATCAGCACTTATAAAGATAATTGCACTTGTAAAGCTGAAGCCAATAGTTGAGAGTCTATGAGTAGAGATGGGCGAACCCAAACCGCAAAGTTTAGAAATGTTTAAAACTGGGCCTGTTTTGGCACTCTTTTGGCCGCTCAGCACACAGGCGCTCAAAAGAGAACCAAAGCGGGCCCAGTTTTAAACATTTCTAAACTTTGCGGTTTGGGTTTGCCCATCTCTGCGCACACCAGAGGAGCCTGACGCAACGTGCACCTCCCACCTTCCCAGGGGGGGTTCCTGACAGAAGGGACGAACAGCGATTATAAGGTATTATTCTTTTTGATCATATTAAACTTATGCACCCAGAATTTAAAGAGGCACAACACTTAATTATACTGCCTGTATCTCATATAGGCAACCCAAAATGGACCATAAAGGAGCCACGCTCCGCATTTCAAAAAAGAAACAGCAGGCAACCCCATTAATGAATACTGTGAACTGTGAGAAGAACAATTTTATGTAATAATTTCTACTATTCCACCATTGTAAACCTCCATAAGTGATTGTAACATATGAATCCCAAATAGGATACCTAGTATGCCGAGTCAACCTAAGGGCAAAATGCGTCTGTACAAAAAGGACATTTGCTACAAACCAAGGGTACGTGCTACAAACTTGAGAAGATTGCTACAAACGGGGTAACAAAACCCACAAAGTAAAAAGAAAAAGGACTTTAAGCCAAAAAACTATGGGTAAACCCCATAATTAACTTTTGCACTAACCTTTGCACCACTATGAATTATGTGATTTTCTGGTATTTTTATTTTCCTCTCTCATTTTTTGTATATATGTATTGCACAAAACTAAGTAAATAAATAAGAATTGTCAATATCAGTGTGGAAGAACTTGCAATTTTGGGTACCCCCTGGAACTCGGGTAGGCGTTTCTCCACCCATCCCACGAGACAGGACCCCAACCCCCCCCCCCTCGCATATGACTCACTCTGATTTATTCAGAGGCGCCAGAACCCGCCTGATGATTAACAAAAGTCCACACCTTACCTCCCCTATCTCTCATTCCCCCTCCCCTTTCTCCATCCCCTTCCACTCCCATTCCAAGAATAACCCAACCCATTATTCAAAGTTCGTTTAAACTTGCCGAACCCAGACTTTGATGGGTTTGCCCACCTCTATCTAAATTAGATTATCTGAAGTCCACCCAACTGAGAGCCCTTTTAAAATTCAAAGCAGGGGGAAGTGTAGAGTTTTTTTCTGGAGTTTGTTTTTAAACGCATTGTTGCGCCATACTGCTCTATTAACACCCCCTTTTTGAAATTATAAACTATACACTCAAGTTGCTATACAAGGTGGAGTGAGGAAACATACATGCTTAGGATCCAATGGAAGTCCAAAAGTCCAAGACGGAAACAAGGCACAGCAGGAAGGAAAACATAAGGCTGTGAAAGGAGTCATGGGTTCAGAGTTCAGGTTTCAGAGTTCTGGAATCCGGGTTCAGAAGACAGATTCAATGCTGATCCACTGAGGCCATGTGTGGATCAGCTTATATAGTTTATCCCAAAAATCGTTATGGTTGAAGCACACCGAGAGAATAGTTCAAAAAAGGAAAAACAATAAAGATAAGTATAGATGTGGTGTTCTGTCTTTCCAACCTGCGCTCTACCACACAGGGTATCGGAACCAGGAAATTTTAGGGTAAGAAAAACGAACAACCCAAACATGAAATGCAGTTAATAATATGCAGGTTTAATGAGTGAAAAACCCAATACACGTGATATATACACAGAGTTCTAGTGTCTATTAACAGTGAAGTGAGGTAATACAAAAAGTGACCGCTAGATGGCGCTTGATAATTAGGGCAGCACTCAATAGTTATATACATACAGTAACTGTAAGAAAGCCAGCATGTGGGTATCTATGAATATTTGGCATGTAAAGTGAGGCAGTCATAGTATCCAGACAAGCATGTATACATTCAAACCCCATATTTTTAAACCAGACATTTCATAGCAAGTACAGTGTAATGTAAATAGAAAGGCAGTAGTAAGCTTACAAGCAGCGCCAGGTAGAAGTAACCCCTCGACGTTTCAGCTGCGGAGGCCTTTTCATTACATTATTTACATTACATTGTACTTGCTATGAAATGTCTGGTTTAAAAATATGGGGTTTGAATGCATACATGCTTGTCTGGATACTATGACTGCCGAATATGCATAGATACCCACATTCTGGCTTTCTTACAGTTACTGTATGTATATAACTATTGAGTGCTGCCCTAATTATCAATGGGACCGAGACCTTCACAGCTGCGCCCCAATTCACTGAATCCTTTAGAATTAGATCCTAGGTAACTAGAATCAGACCTATCTATGTCTCCTTGAGCCGGCAGGAAGAAATCCCCATTAGCAAACCGATGTGTTTTAAAACCACAGGCACGTAAGGGATCTTCAAGGCCTTCTTTAGGAATACCAGAGGAACAGTCATCAGGATCAGACTCGGGAGGGCGACAGACTGGGCAGACTCGGCAGGGCGACCAGACTCGGCAGACTCAGCAGGGCGACCAGACTCGGCAGACTTGGCAGGGTGACCAGACACGGCTGACTCGGCAGGACGACCAGACTCGGTAGAAATACAGGAAAATTGGGCTCGACAGAGCGATTTAGCACGACAGGAAAATCAGACTCGACAAAAGGTTTGAGCTGACAAACAGACATTAAAGCAGACTCACAAACAGGTACAGGGTCAGGCTCACAGACTGGCATTGGATCAGGCTCACAGACTGGCATAGAAAACAGAACAGATGGATGCTGGTCATCCTCTGAATCGGATATGCATCAGACCCACATCAGTCCTGGCATCTAACTGACTGTCAACCTCATCCTCTACATCAGACACAGAGGTAATAGATTTAGCTGAAGTTTCAGACTTCTGAACAACCTGCAGTCAGATTCAGGTCAGCCTCAGGAATACATTAATAGGACATGGCTATGAATGAAGAATTTAAGGAATTCTACAAAATTCTCACTGAGGTGTTTGCTATGATTCAGCCAGTAGCCAGGGTAAGCTCCTTATAAAGAGTTGGAGGAACAGAAATATATCTGGGGAAGCTGTGAAACAATCAGAGATTGCAAAAATGGATGTTCTTGTGGAAGGGCTAGACCTGACAAAGACAAAGACAGGCAAGGACAGACAAAGACAGACAACCCACCTGTGCCATCAAGAAGGCAAACTGCCGATCATCGGGGGCGTAAGTAATTTGGTACTCAAGGAGCCTGTAATCCACCCACTTCTTCAACAGAGCTTCTAAAGGTAAAGTTGTATGGGCCCCGAATAATCCCATCCCGTGGTCCCCGTGGTCTCAGACTTGGGAAGGGAAAACACAGGATAGACGGATACAAGACACAGACAAATAACTGGGCCCCAGTAAAGACACGGGCAAGGCTATGCTCCAGTACAGGCTAAGACAAAAACTACGGACTAGAAGGCAAAAAAGCCAAACTTTCAGAACAGGAAGGCTGAAGGCCCAGCATGGACAGGAATACAAGCACTAAGAAAAACAAACACTAGGGCTGGCACTAGGACCCTACACATTCACAGCACAACAAGCCAGATCGGTTTCACAGTCTCCTGGTCTTTTATATGGGATCAGCATTCTGTCATTGATTTCTCAGTGGAGAAATCCTCTATTAAAGGGTAACCAGAAATAAGAGAAATGCGAAACAGAGAGACTATGAACATGCAGCAAACTGTGTTTAATTGTGATAAGCAAACAAACATAAACACACTCAAGGCACTATACATAAACAAGGTGGAGTGAGGAAGCATACATGCATAAGATCCAGTGGAAGTCGGAGATGGAAACAAGGCAAAACAGGAAGGAAAACAGAAGGCTGTTAAAGGAGTCATGGGTTCGGAGTTCATGTTTCAGAGTTCAGAAGACAGATTCAATGCTGATCCACTGAGGTCATGTGTGGATCAGCTTATATAGGCCAGGCAATGTCACAGCTAAGCCTAATTCCCCAAATGAATATAAAAAGTAGGACTTGAAAGGCAGGTGGGAGGAGCGACAAATACAGGGGAACAGCCGCTCCGCTTGGTCAAGTATCAGTTTTTATTTTTTACCCCTAAATCAGACTCAGCCCAAGCCTGTGTCCAGGAAACCAGACTTCCTGCACCTCGTGCAGGACGGGAGAACGGAGCTGGCTTGTGAGCTAGAAAAGTTTTACAATAATATTTAAGTATACCAAATAAATATTAGACTTTGTTTAATTATTGAGAAAAATGATCCACTATCACATATCTGTGACCTTTGAGCATTGTCCCTTGTTGTAGCAGTGTAGCCCTGTGATATGTATAGCATGTAACTTGTGCGATGCCCCACGGGACACCCGTCGCAACGCCTTATCTCCACCACTGCTTTTGCATTTAGACAAGCCCTCGTTCACCGGGACACAAGCTGCCCTCACTGGACATGGTTACCCCCAGGTCTTATGTAGTGCAGAGGATGCCAACTGACGCTTTGAAGGCAGATCAACCAAGGGCAAACTGAGAGTAAGGAAGCCGGGGTCACTCACGAGGTATCAGTTCTCCAGGTGTTTTAGTACAAGAATAGAGCAGATGGATAGTTCATAATAGCCAGAGAGTCAGAGGTTTTGCGGTATCCAGAGGGTGAGGCAAAATCGCGGTCAAGCAGGCAGAGGTCGGTCCAGGCAGCAAACAGGGATGGTCAGAACACAACGGATTAGGTTTAGCTTAGACACAGAAAGCATCCTTAGTACAGTAACTCTATCATGGCCAATGTGAACAGGGCTGCGTTCTTATTTAAGGGGTCAGAGGCCAAGGGAAGCTGAGAGTGGGTCTGCTCTGTGGTGAGGGCCTATTGGCTGGCCTGTAATCCAACAGCCCATTGACCCAACACTGATTCCATGGGCTGGCCAGCTCTGTGGCCAGTGGACCTGACCAGCCTCAAATTATCCCTCACATTCTGGAACCTATGCTACCAGCGATGCAGAGGATCCTCAGAATGACGTGCACCCACACAGCTAGAGGGGAGCAAGGCCGGCAGCGTGTGCAGCTCACCACACAATCCGACTTTCGGGAGCGGCGTGGGAGGACCGGCTGTCCCCGACCAGCTCACCGAGAAGCACAGAGCAGCTCTGGACGGACCCGGGGAGGAGCAACACAGGCCGCCCAGGCCAGGTAAGGATCTTACAGCTTGAATGCCGGTTTAAGAATACGCGGGCTTATTAAGTAAAACTCTTACCTAAATGATATTCGCATAAAGTGTAATTTTTGTGTATATGCAATAAAATATAGTTTTCCATTGTTACAATGTATAACAGCCACAAACCCGTCTCTCTGCATTGTACCACACAGCTGGAAGCAATGTACGCACACAACGCATCCAGCGTGTTACATTACACCGCATGAAAGAAAGAGGCACGAGCGTTAAAACTCACAGCCTGAGTTTCTTTACTCTCTGCGCCGCTGCCTCAGTATTTATTAGTCATACCGGTCAGCCAGGGACTGTTACAGCAGGGAAGCAGCACTCTACATCGATCACAATGCTTAACACATAAAATCATCGTTTGTATAATTAGCTGAAATGTTTAACAGAAGACCTAATGTATTGCACTTACTGTACACGGCCATCCTGAGAGACACCAGTCTGGCAGCATTGGGAAGCCATCCTTATATCACCCATTTTTCTCTCTCTTTCTACCAGACAGCACTCTGGGGGATTACACCGCCAACTTCCTTCAGAACTCTCCGGAGGTTTTTGTTGAACTTATAAAGTAAAAGTAAATTTTACTGTTAAAAACAAAACTTTTCTTTATTATTTTCAACTTTCCAGCCTAATGTATGAGTTATACCATTTCCTGCAGGAACACATGTATGTGTGGTGCCTCTCTTGTCCCCCATATTTATGATGGGCAAAGAAAAGAGATTCTTTAAAAATCAATTTGGACAATGTGCCAAATTTTCCCAAGATATTAGGGTTTGTATAAATCAAATTTTACGAATCTCTCATTTCTTACCTGCAAAAATAATAATAATAAACGCACTCACAGCCTCAGTCGGCCTCTCGGCAGGTGGGTGGGGGGCAGGCAGGATCTGGACAGCTTCTAGGTGGGCGAGTGGGCTCCAGGCAGCTTCTGAGCAGGCAGACCGGTTGGCTCCAGAGGCCTTCTAGAGCTTTCTGATGGCTTCTCAGTGGATGGTGGTGGCCTCCCAGTGGTTTTTCAGTGGCCAGATGGGTTGGCTCCAGAGGTGTACATAGGCTTTATATAGTCCCATAGCAAAGGGTCAAAGTGCCCCCTCTCAAGGGCAGGGGAAGCAGAAGTCCCTGGGTCTTGGATTCCTGTGTAACCAGTTGTTGCTTACCACCCATTCCAGAGGACACCCCAAATTAGGGCTCATACAGAAATGCTCCACATATTACACAATCACCATGTTGCTAGTGACAAGCTGCTATAGTCCTGGTTGACCTTCAGGCAATTGAACCAGATAGAACTCTCCCCATCTTCCTGGAACTGGAAGCACACATGTCACCCGAGACCAAAGTGGGCAACAACAAATCAGAGATGGATTATGAAACTGCTTTGTGCTGATTATCTTCTGCCCCCTTGAGTGCACTAAATCCAGAGCTGAATGCCACACCTGCTTCAGTCCACCATTGCACAGGCCCTCTTTTGTCATGGGCTTGGTAGCAGCGGCCTTCCCTGTCTCTTTGGTAAGCACGCCCCTGGCTCCAGATGACTTCTTGCCGTGAAGGTAGATAGATGGGCTCCAACAGGCTTTTTAGCTGGTGAGTGGGAGGGATTATGGATGGCATCTTGGCAGGTGGGGGGTCGGTTCCAGGCAGTCTCTCGGCAGGCAGACTGGGAAGGGGGGTTTCTTAGCGGGCAGGTGGGTCGGTTCCAGATGCCTTGTCTGTGGGCAGGCTCTGGACATCTTCTCAATGGGCAGACCGATGGGCTCCGGACGTCTCCTCACCAGGCAGATAGTTCTATGGGAGTCATCTTGGTTGGTGGATGGGCTCTGGACATGCTCTCTGTTGGTGAATGGGCTCAGGATGACTTCTCAGTGGGCGGATGGAATCCAGACAGCTCCTCGGTGGGCAGATAGGAGGTTTTCTAGAATTTCCAGGATTTTGAACAGCATGTGGGTGAGTGGGCTTCAATTGGCAGCTCGGTGAGTGGATGGATTGCAACCAGTGAGATGAAATATGAGCTACAGGCCAGTCGCAATGCAGGACCGGAAATGGACCCATGGAACCTATGTCACTCAGTTGAATGCACACATTTCACCTGGCATTCATTACTACCAGAAGTGAGCAGGCAGCGACATGATCAGTCGGTCAGTGCAGGGAAGTGTGGGATTATAGATGAGCAAACCGAACCGTTAGAACCCGGAAAAGTTCAGCTTGCCAGGACACCATCCCGCAGGTCATGGCCAGCCACGGAGAAGCAGAGAGAAAAGGTCCCACAGTCACAGCTTAAACTGGACCAAAACCCACATAGAGATTGGCCCAGAAACCTGTGAGATTCCTGGGCCGACCCATTCCCTCCCCCCGGGACATCCTGATTTGTGTGATACCACCCAGTTTGCCCATACACTTACCTTCTTTTCCGGTCCAATGGCGCATGCATGAGCAATTGCCGCATCACTGCTATGCCTCTAGCAGGGCACGTGGCCGCGCCAGCCATTTGTGAATGCCGGTGCGGGCCCGCTCCCTGTTAGAGGGTATCGGGGATGCGGCCATCAGCGCGCTCGGATCAGCTCATCTTAGACGAGCTGACATGAGCGGATCTGAGCATGCTGATTGGACGAGAACCAAAACCTAAGATGGTCAAAATCCTGAGTTTTGGTCCACTTTCAGAGGTCAGGTAGCTAGGCCAATTAGGAGGCACTTTTTCAGTAGATAGTTACATAGACACTATCCACCATTATCTATCTGGCTGTTGCAGAAAAAACATTGCTCTTAGAGCAAGGACAGTTTAGGGCATTTTGAACCACAGCATAGGCGAAAAGAAGGGACAGGAAAGGAAGTGGGCACAGTGAGACACTGAGAGGGGGTGTGTGCTGCCGGTGCTGGGATCTGCTGATCATTGTAGTTCACCCTGTAAAGTCTGAAAATGTTAGTGAGGTTTTTTTTATTTTTTGTATGGTTTAGCGCACCCCTGTCACTGAGTTGGGGAACTTGGGGTACACAGCGCCTCATTGTTGGATAAAAAAAAATTTTATCTTTTTCACCTACCAAGGAATTTTTTGCGGGGGCAGCTCTGTTCTTAGTGTGCAGGTCCCGTCTCTCTCTTAGTAGGTATCCACGGCGCCCCTTTCTTAAATACAGTGTAAAAAAAACAATCTTTTTCACCTGCTAAGGAATATGTTAGGGAACATCTATCTGTTTTAGGAAATACTAAGTAAAATGTCTGGGAAAGGAAAGGGTGGGAAAGGATGGGGTAGAGGAATAGACATTCCTGCAATTCCTTCTGTTGCTAAGGATAAGGATGTTGGTGCCAGTACCAATACTGTGGTCAGCAGCCATGTGCCCAGGCCCAGTAAAAGTAGCACCAGCCATTTTCCCAGGCCCAGCCATAGTAGTGGCAGCATCCATTTGCCCAGGCCCACCACTGCTAGTAGCAGCAGCAGCAATGTACATGGTAGTAGTAGCAGCAGCAGCAATGTACATGGTAGTAGTAGCAGCAGCAGCAATGTACATGGTAGTAGTAGCAGCAGCAGTAATGTATGTGGTAGTAGTAGCAGCATCAGCAAGCCAGAGTTGCCCATTTCATCCAGTGGGCGTGTTATTTTGGACATTGCATCCATTGTAGACTGGTTGACTCGCTCTCGCTCATTTCAGGAGGAGGAAGACTCTGACGCAATTACTTTGAGCCACGTTTCTGCCTTCACTACAGCTACACATCACAATGAAAGAAGCCTCTCTCTTCCATCATCTCTCTCTCTACTGCCCCCTCCTATTGGGTCACCAGCTTTTCTCAGCAGCTTGGTTGCTATGGATGGTGATGAGGAGAATTTTTGATGACAGTCAGCCTTTGGAGTGTGTTGCGGAGGTAGTGGAGGTGTCCAAGATGCATAGCTGTGGCAGTGGGGTGGTGGTAGACATGGACATACTGACAGTTATGAAGGCGGTTGTGGTGTATGCTGGTGTGTAGTCTGTGCTGCTCCCCACTGCACTACCCCTCCAACAAGCAGCGGCCGCAACAGCACACAGCTCACACTTGGGAATATGATTTACAAGTTTTTACATCCCACCCCAAGTCCACTTGACACACATCGTCATGGAAGGGATGTTCATCACCAGCAACACCACCACCACCTGAAAAGCCAGATGCGGTCTTACCTCAACTGTGCCCTTTCTCCAGGAGATAAACTGAGCTCAGACCCCTTGAACTTCTGGGTGAGCAGGTTGGGCCATTGACCAAAGCTAGCACAGTTTGCCATGGAGGTTCTGTCTTGCCCACCTTCAAGCGTAGCGTCGGTAAGGGATTTCATCACGGCAGGTCATGCCGTCATCCCTAAGCAGACAAGGTTGTCCGCCAAAAGCGTGGTAAAACTAACTTTTGTATAGATTAATCAAGTGTGGATAGGTGACAATTTCAAAACCCCTGATGCTGCCTGATGCCATTGATTAGCATGCCACTACTACCACCAACAGTGCCTCCACTACCAGCCTGCAACCCTCTGCTACTGCCAGGCCACCAAACACGCAAGTCAACCCTGTGAAGCCCAAAATAGGCACAATTTTCACCACTTGTAAAAAGCCATTGCTTCTTCCTCAGGAAGGTGCCAATCCTGCTGCTACCCCTCGTTACAAGTGGAACAATTTTTTGAGGGCTGGCCGGCTAATGCCAGGTCTACACAACCGCCACAGGTTTCCTGTTCCATGGCCTAGTCTTTCTTTAACATCTACAGCCCCCTAATGCTGCTACTACAACCACCAACAGCGCCTCCGCTGCCAGCCTGCCACCCTCTGCTACTGCCAGGCCAACACACATGAAGGTCAACCTTGTGATGCTCAAAATTTTCAGTGCTATTAAAAAGCCATTCCTTCTTCTTCACCCGAGAGTTAAGGTTGCCAATCTCGTTGCTACCTCTTGTTACAAATGCTCGCTACTGCCAGGCCTACGCAACCGCAGGTCAACCCTGTAATGCCCAAACTGGGTACATTTTTTAGCGCTTGGAAAAAGCCATTGCTTCTTTTCACTTTTCAGGAATACCAACCCAGTTGCTTCTCCCCATTTTTTAATGTGCTTTAACCTATCAAAGACAGCTGGGGGCTATTGCCATGCTAATAAGATTTGCATGCTAATTAGTTTTGGTCAATTCAAATGATAATTAGCCCACTAAAACATGTTTTTATACAGCCTTGAGTGACTTCAGAATGTAATAAAGGACTTTTAGGACTGTCACCATTGTTTTCCCTGTGTTTTAGTCGGAAGTTCGTCCCGAACTAGTTCGGACCGAGCCAAACATTTTAGGAAAAGTTCGGCAAACCGGTGAACTGAACTTTTGAAAAGTTTGTTCATCTCTATTCTCTACTTTAGATCTCCACCATTACACATACCCTCTGAGGACGCCCAGAGAGGATGAAGGAGCTCATATTACCCTTGAGGGAAAAGAAATACACTGAAACCACAATCACTAGATGATTTTTTATTCAGAACATTTTAACAGCCTGTGGATACCCTGGAAATTGTTCTCCTTTGATATTGCCCTTCCTACTAGCTATATGTTATATTAGCCTGCACAAACCATTGATTTCGAAAATGTTTTATATGTGATACCAATCTATAATACACAGATACTTTTGTGAAACATTTGAGCAGTTTATGAAAATAGTAAACAAGTCTGATCTGGGAGATGAGGCCCATCTTATTTCGAGAAGGTAATGCCCAGCCACTTTGTGTTTAATTCAGATGGGATTCAGCTTAACACAAAAAGTCAACTGCTTCCGTTTAATTTCCATTTTAATTCTGTTTACCATTTATAGCATTCTCCCTTACACTGTTCTTTTTTCATAAATGTCCATTCTTTATACATGCTGCACCGTGTTCTTGACTGTGCAACTTCATATGTTCTCTCCAATTAAATCCACAGCTGAAGCTCCAGTGCTCTTCAAAACCAAGAAACCTGTGCGGTTACCTAAGCTTGGGGTCTATGGACCACCCCAGTGTTCTCCAGAGCCCTCCACAAAGGAGGATAGGTTTGCTACATGGGAGGTCCCAGGTTATGCCCGGGGAGCCCAGGGACTGAGAACACAGGCAGCGGTTCCTTAATCAAAATGGAAGATTGCACACAGAAGAAGAGGCATGGTCAGACGGAGCTGAGGTCGAGGAGTGGAGAAGGTTGAATGGTCCAATGTTAGATGTCGGGGCCACCAAATAACAAGTGAAATCCAACAGGAGTATCTAAAGGATCATGAGCTGGCAGCCGGCAAAGGGTTGATAAACGTCCTTAATCCAAAGCCAATTAAGCAGGTGGAATATAGGCAAGTCCAAAAGGCAAGCAAGGGTAATTCCTTATAAAGAGCCCCAAGCATGCTCAGTAGATGTGCACCCATCAACTCATGGTCAGGTTGATTAATTTGCACATGTTCAGTAGGTGTACTCTCTGTAAGATCCTGTATAAGATGTTTTACCACACATCTTTTAATTGTGACTGGTTGGGTGGTAGAATGGATAGAGTGGTGAGGCAGCAGGGCAAAGATATGGCTCAAGCAGGAAGCAAATTGATCTAGTTTGCCTTTGGAAAGTTAAAAAAAGGTTTAGTTACTTTATAGAATCGCAAATGAGGGCAATTCAATCAATATCCAGCGCTCATAAAATATCGATGAAGAACACAAGAAAGAAAGAAAACAACAATTTACACTGAGTTCTTCCGATGCAGGAATCAAAGCCCCATGCTAGGATATAGGAAAAACCATAGGCAGTTTTACCCACAGACGTCTGATCAAGAGTCTTAGCCGTGCTCATCAATGTCCCACAGCGATATCGCAGCTCAGCTAAGTATTGCAGGATTTCAGGGGCCCCAATTGCATCCCATTTACAAGGTCACCCAAAAACCGAGCGGAAGGTCGCCCCCGAAAACCGAGAGACCTAGAAGGTGGATCCCTTGGCGAGGTGAGTAAAGAATGCCCAAAACCAGAGGGAGAGGTAGCAGATCGGTGAGGCTTGGGGCTGGTTTTAACCTCCCCTGATGTTCCTCTTTAAGGCTTTTCTCACTTCTTGGTTCCTTAGGCTGTATATGAAAGGATTCATCATTGGTGTTAGGATTGTGTATCCCAAGCTGACCACACGATCATAGCGAAAAGCAAGGTGAGAGGAAGGACGGAAATAAACGGCTATATCAGTAACATAGAAGAGACCAACCACCATGAGATGAGAAGAGCAGGAGGAGAAGGCTTTGCTACGGCCTATGTTGGTTTTCAGTTTTAAGATCGCTCGAGTGATGAGCACATAGGTCAATAATATGAAAAGGAAGGGAGTAAAAATAATCACAGAGCCTTCAGTGTAGAGTATGAGCTTAGGAAGGGTGGAACCGGCACAGGCGAGCTTTATGAGAGGCGCCAAATCACAGAAGAAATGTTGTACTAGTCTATCCTCACAGTACGAGGCTTGTGAAAAAGTATAGCTATACAGAAATCCATGTGCAAAGGACGCCAGCCAACATATTACAATCACCGTGACTCTGATCTCCTTATTCATTATTGAGGTGTAGCGTAAGGGGTTACAAATAGCTAAATACCTATCAAAAGCCATAATCACCAACAGATAAATCTCAGCAAAGCCAAAAAAGAAAAAAAAGAACATCTGCATGAAGCAACTAAAATAGGAGATGGTGGTCAGTCCATGGAGAATGCTGGAGAGCAGCCTGGGTGCTGTCACTGTAGAGAGAGAGATGTCCACCACCGACAGGTTCCCCAGGAAAAAGTACATGGGCGTGTGCAACTGCGGGGAAATGTAAATGGATATCAGTAGCAGTGCGTTACCCATCCACGTAAGCATGTAAATGATCAGAATGACAAAGAATACCGGCCAATGGTTGCAACGAAGATCCGAGAAACCCAACAGGATGAAACCAGAAGTTGCATTAAATTCTTTATCCATCAGGAAACACTTGTAGCTCCTCCTTTTCCTGATTAATCATAAGTTCGGCTCCTTAAAGTGGAATCTGAAAAAAACAATTAATGATAACATCTGAGCTGGCATAAACAGGCAAATAAAGTCATATCCAGAAGATACATCCAATAAGACTATTTAAATTCCCTAAAATCCAATGAGGTCTGACGTTGTTTTCCCTCATTGCTTTGTGTAGACTAAACTCCCGAACCTGTTCTGTAGATCACTTTTTTAACCTGTAGCCTGCAGTGACGTTCATAGAAGCACCAACGTAAGCGGGTGGGGGAGGGGTCTGATGGGTCTGATATATTATTTTAACAGTCAAATATTATTTTAATTTAGCATTAAAAGTGTTACGAGCCCAGTGACCTCATTATTAGAGATGAGCGAACTTCCTAAAAATCAGACGAAGAAATTACAAGAAATTTGTGTTTGTCCAAATCAAACCTTTAAGAATCGCTCATCTCTAGTGGAATACACACAGCAGGGTGGGAGTGGGGGAGGCCGGCCGCACTGTCAGCTGTGCAAGTCGGGTTTCCGCCACACTCTGACAGTGCGGACAGCCTCCCACCCTCCCACCGTGCAGTGTGTATTGCACAGACACTTATCTACATGCCCGCTAACCCGTCGTTCTGGCCCAGCGGCTGGCTGCGGGCACAAGTTGCCTTGCAAGCCAACTTACACCCGCAGCCAGCTGCTGCTCCAGAACATCAGGGAAGCCGGCATGTCACACAGCATGGTGGGAGCAGGGGAGGCTGGCCGTACTGTCAGTGGACAGCGGAAGCCGACTTGCACAGATGACAGTGCGGCCGGCCTCCCCGGCTCCCACCGTCCTGTCTGTATCGCACAGACACTTACCTACATGCTGGCTTCCCCGTCGTTCTGGCCTAGTGGCTGGCTGCGGGCGCAAGTTGTCTTGCAAGCCAACTTGCTCCCACAGCCAGCCACTGGGCCAGAATGACAGGGAAGCTGGCATGTCACACAGCACAGTGGGAGCAGGGGAGGCTGGCCGCACCGTCAGCGGGCAGTGGAAGCCGACTTGCACAGCTGAGAGTGCAGGGGAGGAGTGGGGAGCCGGCTGCACTGTCAGCTGTGCAAGTCGGCTTCCGCCGCGTACACTGGATCCAAGCATGGCGCTGGAACGAGGATAGTGGTGAGTTTTTTTTTTTCTTTACCCACCGCCTGAGGTGCCAATGAATTTCTGTGAAAATTCGTTCAGCATGACCCCCCCAAAAATTCGGTTTCGTGCTGAATCGAATTTTTCCTGAAATTCAGAACAAACTTAGGTTCTGAAGAGCCAGTTTGCTCATCTCTACTTATTATTTTGGTAACATTTACAACTGATACCCTCCTTTGGAAGGGGGGGGGGGGGGGCTTGAGTCTTAACTGTTTTTCATCGAGTACAATTCTCAGTTGTTAATGACCTCAAGCACTGTCTTGGTCCTACTACTTACAAAGATTACATCAGCCTTTGGAGCAGTTTTGTGATCACTAAGATAATCAGGGGAGGGTCATGTATCAATGCTGCAGATAAGGTTGGGATACAGGCAGTCTACAACCTTGCAGAGTACCAACTGATTGGCTCTTGAGTACCACCGGGGCTACTCATACCACTGTGTCAGGGATTTCTCAATGGAGAAATCCCAATTGTAGTCAATGACCAGAAATTGAGACTGCGGGAAAGAAACGGATATGCAACAAACCGTGTTTTAGTGGTAACAACCAGTGAACAACACAAACAGGCAGCTGTACAAATATATACATGTGGAGTCAGAGTGTATACATACAAGACTCAGAATCAGATTCAGGTTCAGATTCAGGTTCAGATTCAGGTTCAGGTTCAGGTTCTGAAGTCCAAAGATAGAGTCAGGGTAGACAGTTCAGAAGACAGATTCAATGCTGATCCACTGAGGCCATGTGTGGATCAGCTTATATAGGCCAGGAAATGTCACAGGTACAAGTTGATTTCCAGGAACTCTGTAGTACAGAACCATCTGCTGGTCAAGCTGCATACAACAGAGAAGATTCCCAGAAAGGAGCAGCTGAAAGCTAAGGAGGAACTCCAGGCATGACACACTGGTTACGAACCCCTGCTCGATGACGTGACTGCCACCTCCAGTGAGTGAGTTTCGGCCATGTCCTTGCTGTGCCCTCTACAGGGAAGTCATTGCTATTATCTAACCCAAATACTAGATGCACGGACCTACTGCATCCATTTACTCATTGCTTCGTGCTGCCAACAGGAACCCAACATACAAATGCAAGAAAGAGAGAATGTGGAGCCGGGGTCCCCAACCTCTTTTACCACGAGAGCCACATTCAGCACCTGAAGATGGCTGCAGGCCAGATGAGAACATACAGGGACGGGCTTATCATTTTTGGGGCCCCATGCAAGCTTGTGTCTGGGGACCCTAATCAAAGACAAATTTTATGTAGCAAAATACAATATTAATGCACCTTGTCAGGGATGTAGCCGTGACATGCTCATGTGCTGTGGGAGCACGAATGAACCCAGGATATATCACATATAGGAGCATCCTGTCATTGTCCATCCTTAGCATAGAGAATTGTATGAGATATGGCGCTCCTATTTCTATTCCCTGTGGTATCCCAAACTGCTATGCCCCACTGAGCAAAACCCATGCTTTTGGGGGCTCCCTGGCAGGTGGGGCCCCATGTGCTTGCATGGTATTTGCGGTGGTTAAGCGGGCCACTGATAACAGACCATAGAAACCATATAACAACTGCAATATGGTCCAAGCAACGTATTGTAAACTTATGGGGTTTGTAAAACATCAACACAGGGTACTCACCTGTTCTCCCACACAGCTGCTTTCTCCCAGTCTGACAATCTAAAAAATTCACGGTTTCCCAAACCTGTGCAAGAATAATAATGCTTCACCGACGTCTTCAGGCAGTCGTTACACTGCCCCTTTGTAAGTGACAAATGGGAACGCAGGCAATTCCATTTATGGCAAAGGAGGGGGAGTGCCAGACCAGCGCCGGCCAATCCCGCTTTGTTGTGGTGAATGTAGCAGGGCGTGCTTTTAACTGTGGCTGGTGGGAGCGGAAGCAACTCGCCAAACGTTGGTGCACCTGTTTTTAGAAGCCAGGAGGTTTCTGGTCAACGGACAGAGGGGAAGCAGGCAAGTTGAGTGGTTTTAAAGAGGAACATCCCCCACCTTCCCCAAGCCTCATTGGAATTGGGCACAATTGGACACTATTTACTCCCCTGACCATCCTCTAGGTCCCTCGGTTTCTGTGCAACCTCCCGACTTGGGGCGCCCTCTTGCATCCCATCACACACTACTCATGACTCTCGATCTTGCACCTGCGTGGTGCTCATGAATGGGATGCAATGGAGCCACCCGGAATCCCGCGGATCTGCAAGATCGCCATGGCACATTGACGAGCACTGCTAAGGTCGTGCTTGTCAGTTAGCTTTGGCCAAGCAGGTGGTGGGTGAGGATCGGGCCATGAAGCAGCCGGATGTCACCATAGTAGGCAGCGGCGACATCCAAAAGGTATGTACGGGCCAATGGGGGGGGGGGGCGGAATTGGCCCTTTTTATATTTTAGGTTCAATGTTCCTCTTTAATGACTTTACTGTGACACTTATAGACCAAAACCCTTTGCACTCTACCCTATAGTCTAATAGACTCTCGGGTCTGGGTGTAACTGCTCTCTAGAAGCATTCCAGTTTGGAATGCCCCTGTGTGTGCCACACTCAGTTTGAGATATTCTCTGCACCCCACCATCCCCTGTGGGCACCCATACTTGGCATATCTGAATGGCTGTTGGTAGGTACATGCAGCTGGAGGGAGGAGGCAGTGGGAGGCGCAAGACTTCAATGTTCATTCATTGCAGCACATTAATATGCACGGCAATCAATTCTTGTTGTACGAGGCCCACATATGCGCTGTGGGATCTCCGGATTGGGGTAATTGTACAATGAGTCAGGGTATTTCCCTCAAGGGTAGGGGGGGAAGTTTTTTGTTTGCTATATCAGTGAGCGGGGCCCACCTACTTAGCCGGCAAAAATAAATAAATAGTATGCGGCGACCCGACTTCCCATAAAATCCTGTTCCCCTAGACTGCGAGAGGAGGAACGGCAGGTTGGGCAGGTGCTGAAGCATGCTGGCTCCCCCCCCCCCCCCCCCGTGTCCCACTAGTTCTATGGGCCATCTGGGCAGCAGACATCTTATTTGGTCAGAATTCTAAATAGTCTGTGGATTTATGTCTGGGCTTTGGCGCTCAGTTAGTGCTCCTTTCCTTGGTTACAGGGAGTGGAGACTGGCATAGCTCATCGGGGCTATCAAGCTCCATAAAATTTACGTAAAACAGTATGTTTTTTTTTTTTTTTTTAATTTTTTGCATCAGCCGACCTGAAACTGTTCCCAATTTTTTTCAGCATTTGTCTCAGTTTGGTACCTGGAGAATGAATCTGTTTTTGTAAAGATGGATAAAAAAATTTACGCTCAACGTTTAGATTCTCAAAAAAGTTGCTTATCACTAATCACATTTTTTTTTAATTAATTTTGTAATAGCAAATAAAGTTTGATGAATGAGATTAAATGATAGAAAAGTAAAGAGTTAAAGCTTTAGAAGTGAAAAATGTAACAATTTAATTTATTTAAGAAAGGATAGCGCCAGGTGGCGTCTCGTAGCGGCAGGCAGCGTCTGGCGAACGCCGGGCACTGTACGCAAAACCACATTTATGAAAGCGAATCTGGTGAGCGACTCTAACAGCGCCATGTAGCG
Organism: Gastrophryne carolinensis; assembly: GCA_027917425.1. Lineage (NCBI taxonomy): Eukaryota > Metazoa > Chordata > Amphibia > Anura > Microhylidae > Gastrophryne > Gastrophryne carolinensis. Next base: position 3,757,451 of record CM051234.1, read on the forward strand.
TCACATGTATCATCAGAGGCGGCTCAGTGTATAGCGCCGACGCTCTAGCTTCCAGAGCCAGGTATTACCTGACACTACCTGTCGCTCTCCCATACATTTCAATGGACGTTCCTATTCCTCTGTTTATACAGACGCTGTGTGTGTAGTGTTTTTTTGTTGAATATGGTGTGAGTCCCTGAGAGTCGGTCACAATGAGCTCTTGCTCCCTGCAGCGCTGTACTGGTGTTAGAGCGCCCAACATACAACACATTCATCAATGACGGCCAGGTTACTACAGCGACTGAGGCGCTCTGTTACTGCACCCTATACCCGCTTACAGCGTCTACTAGCGGTCGCTCTACTCATTGCTATACAGACGCCCCACTACCGATACCTGATGCTAGACGTGAATCAGCCTCACCGTATATATTTTTTAAAAATTTGTCTGGAATTGATTGGAAATTTAGCAATTTTGTAGAAAAGAAAAATGGAAGTGTTTTTTTAAAGACAGATAAAAAGAAAAAACGCTTCATAAAATAAGGAAAATATGTCCAGACAAAATATATATTACAATATATCAATGGTTCCCAAAAATATAACATAACACTTATTTTTAAATAATCTAGTAATAGCAAATACTGTCTTATGAATACGATGACATTATATAAGGTAAAGAGTTAAAGGTGTAAAAGTTAATGAATTGACTTGATCTATTTCTACAAAATTTACGTAATAAAACAGATTTTTTTACATTCGTCAAACCAGCCAGACTGGAAATTTTCCTTTTTCGTGGCATTTTCCTCAATTTAATAACTGAAAACTGAAGTTTTTTTTTATATAAGGACAGCTAAAAAGGTTTATTCTCAACATTCAAAAAATACATTCAGACAGAATAACAAAATATTAACAATTCCCCCCAAAAATGTATAATCACTGATCACAGTTTTTTCATAAATTTTATAATAGAAAATATCGTTTTATGAATGGGATTAAATGTTATAACGTAAAGAGTTAGAGGTGTTTAAGTGAATAATCACTGAAACTATTTTAACTAAATTTACATAAGAAAGTTTATTTCTTTACATTTGTTGAACCAGCTAAATTTTCCAATTTTTGTCACATTATCAACAATTTAATAAATGACAAAGGAAGTTGTTTTTATAAAGATGAATAAAAAGATGTTTCCTAACCTTTAGATTCTCTAAAGACTATTCACAATTTTTAAATTACATTTGTAATAACAAAGTTTTATAAACATGATTTAATGAGAAAGTAAATGGTTAGAGGCATCAAAGTTAATAAGTCACTTTTATTCATTTCTACAAAATTTAAGCAAAAAGTATAGTTTTCTTTACATTTGTTAAACCAGCCAGACCAGAGATTTTTCATATTTTTCATTTTGTTACCTGGAAACTAATTTTTATAAAGTCAGCTAAAAAGGTTTGTTCTCAACCTTCAAAAACGACAGAATAACAAAATATTAACGATTCTCGAAAACTGTATAATTCTAATCACATTTTGATTTCTAATCACAGCAAATACAGTTTAATGAACAAGAGTAAATTATATAAAATAAAGAGTTAAAGGTGTGGAATCACTTGACTTAAACTGTTTTTACCAAATTTACGTAAGAAAGTATTTGTCAACTTTGCCAGAGGGGACATTTTATGTTTGTTTTGTTGTGTTTTGCCAGTTCAGTAACTAGAAGCCCGGAAGTTGTTTGTTTAATAAAGACTAACTAAGAAAGACGTGTTCTAAACCTTCAGGAAATGAGGTAAAATGTTCCAACAAAAATTAGAAGAAGAACCTAAAACCAGAAAGATGGTACTACCAATTATTTGGTTCCAATAAGGTATAAAATAATATGACGGTCAAATATTTAAATAAAAAATACCCTAAATCGATGTATTATATCAACTATATAGAAAACCCCTCCTTTGTATTGCACATGTTTTATTTTTAAAGTACCAAATACCTGTGCAATGCTGAATAATCATTAGGTTTGTTGGTGCTGATATCTGGGAATCCTGGAATACAGGTCTCCTGGATCTTATGTCTTCCATTCCTATTATTATAAAGGTGTCACTTACCACAGACTGTGATTTTGGAAGAAGACCCAGACTGGGCAGTGGTAGGTGGCAGCCCTTATATCTGCCATTGCTGTCTCCCTATTGGGGTGTGGATTCTCTACAGGGAGAGCTGCTGCTACTGCTAATTGTCCAGTCTCCCCCAGAGAGAGAATTATCCGGTATCTCAAGATCAATGGTGTTTTTGTTGTGGTTTCTGGTGTTAATAAGTCTTATTCTGAACAATTAAATATGTGAAAGGATTGAATAAGGTTATGGAGGGAAGTGTTTTTAAGAAGAAATTTAATGATGGAACAAGGAGGCACAACCTGAAGCTGGTCGGTGGGAAGATCAGGAGCAATGTTAGAAAATATTATTTTTCAGAAAGAGTAGTAGATGCTTGTAACAAACTTCCAGCAGAGGTGGTTGAAAAATCGTCAGTCAGTGAATTTAAACATAAGCCTCCATCGATCCTAAGATAAAGAGAACATACAGTAGACACATAAGGGCCGACTAGATGGCGCGTATGGTCTCCTTCTGCCGTCACCCTTCTATGTTTCTATGTCTTACAGCCTTGTTTCTATTCATTAGTGTTGGTGGTGGGTAATAGCCAGAGACCCCGACTCGGAATTTCCATCAAGACACGTCAAAAATAGATATAGTATATATTCTACAGACTGTCACACTGATGTACGTGGGGATGCTGGGCCTTCATAGGAAATGAGGAGTGCAATCAAGGAACTGGTTTCTGGACTGTACCTCTGGGGTTATAAGCTGAGGTGCAAACAGGAAACAGGGACGTAGGCAAACACTGGGAATGAGGGCGTCACAAATTTCTACATGGAGAAGTCCTCTGTTAAAGAGTGACCAGAAATTTGAGAAACTGCGAGACAGAGAGACTATGAATATGCAGCAAACTGTGTTTAATCGTGATAAGCAAACAAACATAAACACACTCAGGTTGCTATACATAAACAAGGTGGAGTGAAGAAACAAACATGCATAATGTCCAGTGGAAGTCCAAAAGTTCCAGACAGAATCAAGGCAAAACAGGAAAGAAAACAAAAAGCTGTGAAAGGAGTCCTGGATTCAGAGTTCAGGTTTCAGAGTTCCGGGATCCAGGTTCAGATTCAATGCTGATCCACTGAGGCCATGTGTGGATCAGCTTATATAGGCCAGGTAATGTCACAGGTGCAAGCTGATTTCCAGGAACTCTGCAGAACAGCGTCATCTGCTGGTCAAGCCGCATACAGCAGAGAAAAGTTCCAGAAAGGAGCAGCCGGAAGCTAAGAAGGAGCTCCAGACATGACAGAGGGCACAGCTTTGGAGAAAGTAATGCAGTCATTAAAATAACTGGTCTGCACCACCTGAGAGGCCCACCACTCATTTTGCTTTTGTCTCAGAAACCTGCCGTGGACCCGGAACCATCTGCTTCTTCAACCATACCCAGATGGTGGGGATGAACAGATGCCAAGCAATTCTCGGGTGGTTGCAGTCCAACAAGAAATGAAACCCCAATGCCTGGCCTAACCACAGTGTCCTCTAGTTTGGGAAGCATGGAAGAATGCATGTGTACCCTCTACCACCTCTTCCAAAGTCTCTCGAAGCCTTTTATCTTTGCTTCTTTCTCTTCCTCCTCCATGATGCCCTGTCTTGGGTTGGGCAAACCACAACCGATACCTATGTCCTCAATGGTGAGCTGGCATCAACAGAGGGAGATCCTTATCCGTTCCTGCCTGTCAATGGTCCTGATCTGAAATAGTGTTGATTCTAGCAGAAAGAAGTTGTGAGACCCTTATCCATTCCTGCCCCAGGTTATCTCCTCAATGGTCCTGATCCAAAATAGTGTTGATTATAGCAGGAAGACCTTGTGAGACCCTTATTCATCCCTGCCGCGGGTTGTCTCCTCAATGGCCCTGATCTGAAATAGTGTTGATTCTATCAGGAAGACATTGTGAGGTCCTTATCCGTTCCTGTCCCAGGTTATCTCCTCAATGGTCCTGATTTGAAATAGTGTTGATTCTATCAGGAAGACGTTGTGAGACTCTTATCCGCTCCTGCCCCAGGTTGTCTCCTCAATAGCCCTGATCTGAAAAAGTGTTGATTCTAGCAGGAAGACATTGTGAGACCCTTATCCGTTCCTGCCCCGGGTTATCTCCTTAACGGTCCTGATCTGAAATAGTGTTGATTATAGCAGGAAGACATTGTGAAACTCTTATCTGCTCCTGCCCCAGGTTATCTCCTCAATGGCCCTGATCCAAAATAGTGTTGATTCTAGCAGGAAGACATTGTGGGACCCTTATCTGTTCCTGCCCTGGGTTATCTTCTCAATGGCCCTGATCTGAAATAGTGTTGATTCTATATATTTTGTGGTTTTCTATTTAACACAGTGATGGTTCTCAATCAAATCTCATTCAGCTTAATAGCGGGTAATCACTCTCATATCTACATTATCTTGGCCACTGCATTCAACCATGATGCTTCACATTACAGATTCTCGGGACAGTGCAGTAAACCACTTGAAGAGGAAAGGAAGACACAGTCTAAACTGTTCCAAACAGGCTGCTTTATTATGCCAGACCTCATCACAGGGGCCCCTGACCCAATCCCACCACAACTGCTTGGTCCTTACCTGGTCCACCCTTTAGAAGAATGTCATAGTTACAGAGAACCCCTTGATCTCTGCCTGTTACAGTGGAGGTAGTCCTCCGTCTTGACCTCCAAGGTCCAGGGGAACAGTCTTCTGGGTGTGGCACCTCACACACACCACAGGATATCTACCAGTGGTTCCCCCTGAGCACTGGCCTACAACACACTTATTCTCTTCTCTCCTTTCATAATTCCTGACGCTAATATATATCCTCAGGGATAGAGATGAGCAGAACAGAACCGCACTTGGATCCCAGCATCGTGGGTTGGCGTCCCCAGGCGGGAACACATTTCAGCCAGCACTTTGTGCTTTTAGCCCATAGCAACCACAGGCATGTCCAGTATGGGCATGGCTGTGATTGGCCAGGCAGGCCACATGTCCCCACTGAATAAGAGGTAGGGTCTCACATCCCAATGATGTTACAGCTAGGTAGGACAGACAGGAAGAGGCTATATCTGCAGTGAGGGACAGATACACCGCCACATCCTCCTCGCCCTCCCCCCTGGACCTCTCACACCTATTAAAATTATTATTTAATTGTATTTGTTTTGATTTATATATAATATATATTTATGGTATATTACTGTTTTAAGTACTTCCCCTACCATTTTTTGCTGGGAAATTGCCCTGTTATTATCCTCATTTTGCATCCCTCTACCCCTTACTACCCCTCATCTTTTAGCCTTTTTTGGGTCACCAAATTCGATGCCCCATTGATTTCCGGTTCGGGTCAAGTTTGGGTACCCGGACCAACTGTTTGTTCAAAGTGCGGACGAAATTGCTGAACATAAATTTCTATGGGTTCGCTCAAAACTACTCAGGGACCAATTAGCGTTAGCTTGGGCAGCTCCAAAGTCTTTGCCTAAACTGCAGCAGGGAGGCAAAAAAAAGGCCTACAGCATGTCTGTTGCCGTCCCTATTTCTAAAGCCAAATTAAAATACTCCGGTTTCTACTTAAACCGGACCAACACCCATTTATTCTTTAACGAGTGTTGGTCCCACTGTCTGTTCATCACAAAAAGCTTGGCGGGGGCATCCAGAATGCTGGAAATCCCATCGCGGATAACCTCCCAGACCGCTCGTAATACTTATTTTCATTACAAGCCAGTGCCATAGTCGCGTCCTCTGTGCCGGCCACCGGCACGACTTGCACACGTGACTGCCCCGCGGCAGTGAGTATTACGGGTGGTCTGTGAGGGGGGCTCCAGCATTCTGGATGCCCCCTAAGCTTGTTGTGATGAACAGATGGTGGAACCAACACCCATTAAAGGGAAAACGGGTAATGGTCCGGTTTAACTTTTTTTTAACATGGTTGACTGCAAGTCCACCACCCCGTTACAGCACAGATGTCCTATTCAATGGCATCTTGTGGAATCGGCGGTCCTCACCTACTGTAAGCCATAGGCCTGTCGGCCATTTTAGAATGAATCATTGTATGAAGACTGTTCATGACCTTATTGTTTGTTTTCACCACTTGTTCTGCTCATGATAACCTTGCAGTGATGGATTCATGTGGAGATAGAGAAAATTATTTAGATTCTAAGTTGTAACATTGGAGGATTAGCATTAGTACATACCAGCTGTCTTGCTTGTCTACATATTATCTACAATGCTTGCCAATTGCAGTTAGGTGGGCTGTCGTTGATTTGGCTGATAAAGCACCATCTCCGTTATTGAGTTGTAGAAAAAAAACTTTACTTCGCCCGTAGGTCAGCGCCGTTCTCCCAGAGCTCCATGTCCTGGAAACCACCAGGACCAGGACTCATTCTGTGCGAGGTCTCACCTTCTCATTAATTTGAATGGGCGGACAGGACTCCCCCTATGTCAGCGACATTCTCCCAGAGCTCCAGGTCCTGGGAGCCAACAGGACCAGCTTTGTGCAAGGTCCAACCAGAGCTCCCAGAGCTCTGGGTCCTGGGAGCTACCAGGACCCGCTCTGTGCGAGGTCCTACCTGCTCATTCACTTGAATGTATGGACAGGACTCCCCCTATGTCAGCGACATTCTCCCAGAGCTCCAGGTCCTGGGAGCCAGGACCAGCTTTGTGCAAGGTCCAACCAGCTCATTCACTTGAATGGGCAGACAGGACTCGCCTGTATGCCAGCCCCATTCTCCCAGAGCTCCGGCCCCGGGAGCCACCAGGACCAGAACATGCTCTGTGCAAAGTCCCAGCTGATCATTCACTTGAATGGGCGGACAGGACTCACCCGTATGTCAGCGCTGTTCTCCCAGAGCTCCCATCAGAACCAGTAACCGCTCTGTGCGAGGTCCCACCTGCTCATTCACTTGAATGGGTGGACAGGACTTGCCCAAATGCCAGCGCTGTTATCCCAGAGCTCAGAGTCCTGGGAGCCACCAGGACCAGGACCTTCTCTGTGCAAAGTCCCACCTGCTCATTCGCTTCAATGGGTGAACAGGGCTCGCCCGTATGCCAGTGCCCTGCTCCCAGAGCTCCAGTCCTGTGAGCCACCAGGAGCAGAACCCGCTCTGTCCGAAGTCCCAGCTGATCATTCACTTGAATTGCCGGACAGGACATGCCCATATGCCAGTGCCATTCTGGTAGAGCTCCAGGTCCTGGGAGCCACCAGCACCAGGACCTGTTCTATGTAAGGTCCCACCTGATCATTCACTTGAATGGGTGGAGGGGAATCACCCATAGGCCAGTACCGTTTTCCCAGAGATATGGGTCCTGGGAGAAACCAGGACCTGCCCTGTGTGAGGTCCCCCTGCTCATTCACTTGAATGGGTGGAGAGGACTTGTTCGTGGGCCAGCACCGTTCTCCCAGAGCTCCGGGTCCTGGGAGCCACCAGGACAAAAACCCACTCTGTGGGTGAGGTCTCATCTGCTCATTCACTTGAATTGGTGGACAAGACTCCGCCTATGCCAGCTACATTCTCCCAGAGCTTCAGGTCCTGGAAGCCAACAGGACCAGCTCTGTGCAAGGTCCCACCTGCTCATTCACTTGAATGGGTGGACTTGCCAGCTCCATTCTCCCAGACCTCCGGGTCCTGGGAGCCACCAAGACCAGGACCCACTCTGTGCGAGGTCTCACCTGCTCATTCACTTGAATGGGCGGACAGGAGTCACCCGTATGCCAGCATCATTCTCCCAGAGCTCCGGGTCCCAGGAGCCACCAGGACCAGGACCCGCTCTGTGCAAGGTCTCACCTGTGCATGACAGGACTCGCCCGTAGGCCAGTGCCGTTCTCCCAGAGCTCCGGGTCTTGGGAACCATCAGGACCAGGACCTGCTCTGTTCGAGATCCCACCTGCTCATTCACTTGAATGGGCAGACAGGACTTGCCCATAGGCCAGCGCCGTTCAAGAGCTCCGGGTCCTGGGAGCAACTAGGACCAAAGCCTGCTCCATGCGAGGTACCACCTGCACATTAATTTGAATAGGCAGACAGGACTAGCCCGTATGCCAGTGCCATTCTCCCAGAGCTCCGGTCCCGGGAGCCACGAGGACCAGAACCCGCTCTGTGTGAAGTCCCAAATGATCATTCACTTGAATGGGCGGACAGGACCCACCCGTCAGCGTCATTCTCCCAGAGCTCCCTCCAGAACCAGGACCCACTCTGTGCAAGGTCCCACCTGCTCATTCACTCTAATGGGTGGACAGGACTGGCCCAAATTCCAGCATCATTCTCCTAGAGCTCAGGGTCCTGGGAACCACCAGGACAAGGACCTGCTCTGTGCGAGGTCCCACCTGTTCATTCGCTTCAATGGGTGAACAGGATCTTGAGAGCTCCGGGTCTTGGGAGCCACCAGGACCAGAACCCACTCTGTGCGAGGTCCCACCTGCACATTCTCTTGAATCAGTGGACAGGAATCAACTGTATGCCAGCACCAATCTCACAGAGCTCCAATTCCTGGAAGCCACCAGAACCCACTCTGTGTGAGGTCTCACCTGCTCAATCACTTGAATGGGTGGACAGGACTTGCCCGTATGCCAGCGCCGTTCTCCCAGAGTTCCAGGTCTTAGGACCAGAACCCACTTTGTGCAAGGTCTCATCTTTTCATTCACTTGAATGTGTGGACAGGACTCGCCCATTGGTCAGCACCGTTCTTCCAGAGCTCCGGGTCTTGGGAGCCACTAGGACCAGAACCCACTCTGCGAGGTCTAATCTTCTCATTCACTTGAATAGGTGGACAGGACTCACCCATAAACCAGCGTCATTCTCCCAGAGCTCCAGGTCCCGGGAGCTACCAGGACCCACTCTCTGCGGGGTCCCACCTGCTCATTCACTTGAATAGGTGACTCACCCGTAGGCCAGTAACATTCTCCGAGTGCTCTAGGTTCCGGGAGCCAGCTGGACTGGGACCCATTCTGTGTGCAGTACCACCTGCTCATTCACTTTAATGGCTGTAAAGGACTTGCCCATATGCCAGCGCAGTTCTCTAAGAGCTCCGAGTCCTGGAAGCCACCAGGCCCCGCTCTGTGCGAGGTCCGACCTGTTCATTCACTTGAATAGGCGGACAGGACTCACCCGTAGGCCGGTGCTATTCTCCCAGATTTCCGAGTCCCGGGAGCTGCCAGGACCAGGACCTGCTCTGTGCGAGGTCCCACCTGCTCATTGACTTGAATGGGTGACTCACCTGTAGGCCAGCAAAGTTCTCCCAGAGCTCCGGGTCCTGGGAGCCACCAGGACCTGAACCCGCTTTGGGCGAGGTCCCACCTGCTCATTCACTTGAATGGGTGGACAGGACCCACCTGTATGCCGGCACTGTTCTCCCAGAGCTCTAGGTCCTGGGAGCCACCAGGACTCACTCTGTGCGAGGTCCCACCTGCTCATTCACTTGAATGTACGGAGAGGAGTCAACTGTAGGCCAGTGCCATTCTCCCATAGCTCCAGGTCCTGGGAGTCACCAGGACCGGATTTGTGCGATGTACCACCTGCTCATTCACTTGAATGGGCGAACAGCACTCGCCTGAATGCCAGCATCGTACTTCAAGAGCTCCGGGTCCTGGGAGCCACCAAGACCAGGACCAGTTCTGTGCGAGGTCCCACCTGCACATTGTCTTGAATCGGTGAACAGGACTCGCCCGTATGCCAGTGCCCTTCTCCCAGAGCTCTGGTCCCGGGAGCAACCAGGACCAGGACTCCCTGTGCGAGGATCCACCTGCTCATTCACTTGAATATTGACAGAAGTCAACTGTAGGCTAGTGCCATTCTCCCAGAGCTCCAGGTCCTGGGAGCCACCTTGCTCTGTGTGAGGTCATCTGCTCATTTCCCTGAATAGGTGGACAGGAGCACACGTAGTGTGGGGGATCTGTTAAAACGATGCTCGACCACGGATGACGGCCTGAGGAAGTGATTCAGGGGAATCCCGCTACCCGTCGCCCTCTGCTCGTTCGGACCCCCGGAGGATAGCCCTGAATATCTGGTGAAGTACCTCATAATATGCGTTTTGTAGTCCCAACTGGGTATTTTTTATGACACTTTGAGTTATGTTTGTATTTAGGAGATAAGGGTTGCTAGGCACTTGGCACTTTACTTTGTTTGCACATTGACAGGAAGATTGTATGAGCTCATGTTTTATTCACTTATTTATTGATAAGCATTGTTTTGCACAGAGTAGAGTATAGCACATATGTTTTAGATTAGAGTTTTAGAATTTATTTTTATTCACATTTAGGGACACTAGCAGCAATGAATTGGCATTTTTAGGGACTTGAGATGAATTATGAATATATTAGAGCGTTATATGATCATCCAGGGGGTCTGATGTTTTTAACCTCATTTTAATGTGATAGATGTGACCTAGCATTGTAATAATACCCGTATATAAAATAAAGGGTTTTTATTAATTCACATACTCGTTGGTTGGTGCGGTTGTGTTACACAGGTATATTGTGGGGGTGTTCTGGATTACCCCACTCTTGTCGAATAGCATATGCCCCATACCAACTAAGGTTGGGACCTGTGTTTAACCAGCACACCTCATAATTCACAGTGGTGCGGAGTTACATTTTGTCTTTTGACCACGGATGAAGTCTGGGTTTCTTTTCTTTGTAACCCCCGTCCGGCCTCAGTGCTAGGGGACAGTGGCCGGGCAGTGGGGTTACTCCATGACTGGACTTCCAGAATTGGCAGAATTTTAAACAAGATGGAATAAAACATTTGGATTTTATATCGACTTGTAGCCGGCATTTCACTATATGTGGATTATCCTTCATTCACACCAAGTCAGTGAGCCTGGTTCCTCTAATAACATCATAATATGGGGCAGAGAGAGTTTTTTTTGGACGGCACTAATGACATCACTTGTTCCTCTTGTGAATCAAGGGTATATGGGTGCCCTCAAAACCCACCTATTCAGATGAACCTATCAAATAAAAGACAGCCCTGTCCACCTCAGATCACTTGCCATCAGGCTACTATATAGTATATTAAACTATATACTACTTGTGAGCTTCCTTTTGTCTCCATCCTTATCCTTTATCCTTATCCCCACCAGGGTGGGGCCATCTCTTGTAGTATATTTAAGTATGACTGAAGTTAGCTTTTTTACCCTGTTGGCAATTTCACATTGTACAGCACCATGGAAGATGATGGCGCTTTATAAATAAACTTTATTAATAATAATAATAATAATAATAGAAATAGAGACTACACGGACAAGGAATATGGTTAATGGGTATTGCAGGGCTGGCGCCAGCACATGGCAGGCCTGGGTGAAGGGTGAAATGCTTAGCTTAATGGCGACCATGTTAAAAAGAAGACTCAATTTCATATTCTATAATCTGATATTAAACGGGGAGGCCGATTCATTAATAGCGGCAGGTAGTGACAGTTGAGCGACTGTAGCGGCATTTTCAGAGCGCCCGCTAGTTGTCGCTGTGCTTGGCCGTTGTTCGGTAGTTGATAGCGACTCAGTCGGTTTGCCGTAATGTTGAATATTGGGTGAGGAGTCGCTATTTGACAGGTTCCACGCTGTATGGGAGCGCATGATAGCGACTGGTCATAGCGACCGGCTCCCACCATATTCATTAAAAAATCACGCTCAAAAAATTCTTGCGCTGTAAAATGCATGTTTAAACCCCAGAGCGCTGGCGGCGATGGGTTAAAAGTAGTTTTTTAACCCCCAAACCACCATATTTTTGGAAACCAAAAAAAAACAAGTTTTTTAAATAATTTAGTAATATGAATACATTAATATCAGACCTGTAATATCAATTCTGTACATTTTTTTTTTACCTTAAAAAAATTATCTAAAATGGCAGAAGTGGTCACAGAATTTTTCACATTTAAAATAAATAAATAAATAAATAATAATAACAATTAATTATTAATATTTAAAGATTGTTCCATTGAAATGCATTGGAGAGCGCCAGGTAGCGAGAGGTCATACCTGTCGCTGTTCAAGGTCGGACGCTGGCGCTGTGGGCTGAGGCTGGAATAATGATGAATGAGTCGCTATATGGCGCTATCTCAGTCGCTAAGCAGGATTGGCTTGATAAATGTGTGATTGTGGTGGGGAGCCGGCGTTCTCGTGGCGGGGCCCGTCATTACCAGCCGCTCACCAGTCGCTACCTGTCGCTATTCCTTCATAAATAAGGGCCTTAGTTATATAGATATATATGTGATATGTTAAGTTCTGGGCATAAAGCTAAAAGAGGTTTTAGTGTGTAGGAATGTCCTTCTCCCAGTGATTTATCTAGATGTAGGTCACAGGAATCCCTTGAACTCCATTATCAGCAGACATATAGGAAAATTGTTCACACAGGAACCACGAGATTTATTTCCAACCTTGTGTGAAGGTTTTTAGTTACTTCACAAAGGTGGGGGCTAAGTGATCTTTGTGTGACATTTTGTATAAAAATGCAAACTGGTTTTGAATAAAGCAGAGTCATGTGTTGAACTGTCTTGCTATGTATGTCTCTCTTGATTCAATCACATGATTCTCCAACTGGTTGTTAACTAAGACTTATCAGGGTTAGAGTTACCCCCCAACACTGGGCAGTTGCCTGGCATCTTCAGGGGCGCATTCAGGCTCACGCTTGGCCATGGTACTATTTAACAGTACACCCAACCAGCAAAAGCCGGGTGCTATGTGCAGACCTACTCATGGCTGGCCTCAGCAACAGGGGAGAAGGTGGCCTGGAATTAAGGGCAATTGATGAAAGTGCAGAAGGTGCCGAGAACCAGGTGACAGCTGACAAGGACTGGAGAGTGATCAAACATCATGTGACTCACTACCTCACTACCCATTAAGACTCTCTTGTCTAAGGGCCCCCACAAACCTGGAGCCGGCCCTGGTTATTAGCTACCCCAAACTATAACATAATTAGCATATTTAGGCACAGAACATTTTCTATCCTTAACCATTCATTAATTTAGTTAAAAGGTAAAGTTAATTACTTGATTAGGTCTTAGGTTACACGATTTGGGGCATTATTAGACAAACAAAACTGCTGAGTTAGACTCCATATGTGTGCGTTGCGTGTGCAGACTTCCTGATATCTTGTTTAATCATTACTAACATTCCTGTTCAGAGAGGGAAAGCTGGTCACACAGTCAGTGGCCGACTGGGGCCGAAAACCAGCCCTGGATTTTACCAGGCCCTAGCCGGCCCCTGGCATCCCTGCTGAAACCACCCAACCAGGATAGGTTATAACATTGCAGGCTGGGGTTCCTTGGCATGTGGGTACAGTGGGGCTGAGGACCTCCAACCTATAACATTGGGGGATGGGTTCCTTGGCTTGTGGGTACAGTGGGGCTGAGGCCCCTCCAACCTATAACATTGGGGGATGGGTTCCTTGGCTTGTGGGTACAGTGGGGCTGAGGCCCCTCCAACCTATAACATTGGGGGATGGGTTCCTTGGCTTGTGGGTACAGTGGGGCTGAGGCTCCTCCAACCTATAACATCAGGGGATTGGTTCCCTGGCTTGTGGATACAGTGGGGCTGAGGCCCCTCCAACCTATAACATTGTGAGATGGGTTCCTTGGCTTGTGGGTACAGTGGGGCTGAGGCTGCTCCAACCTATAACATTAGGGGTTGGGTTCCTTGGCTTGTGGGTACAGTGGGGCTGAGGCTGCTCCAACCTATAACATTAGGGGTTGGGTTCCTTGGCTTGTAGATACAGTGGGCCGAGGCCCCTCCGACTTTTAACATTGGGGGGTGGGTTCCTTGGCTTGTGGGCTAAGGTTTCTTGGCTTGTGGGTACAGTGAGGCTGATGTTCCTCCAACCTATAACATTGGGGGATGGGTTCCTTGGCTTGTGGGTACAGTGGGGCTGAGGACCTCCAACCTATAACATTGGGGGATGGGTTCCTTGGCTTGTGGATACAGTGGGGCTGAGGCCCCTCCAACCTATAACATTGGGAGATGGGTTCCTTGGCTTGTGGGTACAGTGGGGCTGAGGCTGCTCCAACCTATAACATTAGGGGTTGGGTTCCTTGGCTTGTAGATACAGTGGGCCGAGGCCCCTCCGACTTTTAACATTGGGGGGTGGGTTCCTTGGCTTGTGGGCTAAGGTTTCTTGGCTTGTTGGTACTGTGAGGCTGATGTTCCTCCAACCTATAACATTGGGGGATGGGTTCCTTGGCTTGTGGGTACAGTGGGGCTGAGGACCTCCAACCTATAACATTGGGGGATGGGTACCTTGGCTTGTGGGTACAGTGGGGCTGAGGCCCCTCCAACCTATAACATTGGGGTATGGGTTCCTTGGCTTGTGGGTACAGTGGGGCTGAGCTCCCTCCAACCTATTACATTGGGGGATGGGTTCCTTAGCTTGTGAGTACAGTGGGGCTGAGGCTCCTCCAACCTATACCATTGGGGGATTGGTTTCGAGGCTGATGCTCCTCCAACCTATAACATTGGGGGATGGGTTCCTTGGCTTGTGGGTACAGTGGGCTGAGGCTGCTCCAACCTATAACATTGGGGGATGGGGTCCTTGGCTTGTGGGTACAGTGGGGCTGAGGCCACTCCAACCTATAACATTGGGGGATAGGTTTCTTGGCATGTGGGTAAAGTGGGGCTGAGAGGGAGCCTAAGGAGGCAGGGATTGAATGTGGCTGTTAAAAGCAGCAGCCCACCTGGCCCCAAAGCAGTGCCATCGTCTCGGGTGTCCCAATGGCCAGTCCGCCCCTGGTCACAGCAGAATCGCTGGGCTCTTAGATTTTTTTCTTGCATGAAAAAGACTTTTATCACTGGAGGCAACTGGCCTCTTCCTTTACCGAAGAAAAGTCTAGCTGCCACGTGTAGCGACAGTTGAGTGAATGTCTCTTTGGTTACCATGACGGGACGCCTCATGGACCTGCCACACAAGGGAGAAGCTGTTCACATCTTTGCCTTTGCGTTCCTGGTTGTCAAGCCCCATGGGACACCCACCTTCTAGGTACATCCACAACCCCCAATCTCCGCTTCAAACTTCACCTATAGCCAAGCCCCCGTTTGCCGGGAAACTTTACACACCTCGCCGGACATGGTTGCCCCCAGGGCTCCGTAGCACAAAGGAGGTGGACTTACAGAGGTGAAGGTGGATGAACCCGAGGCAAGACTGGGCGCTGACGTGTAAGCCAGGGTCATACACAGGTAATCAGTACTTACTAGCGCAGCACCAAAAGGAAAAGATAAGAGAAGAGTCGAGGTCGAGCCAGGGGTCAAGCCGGGAGGTCATGGGTACGTGGCACAAAGGATGAGACAGATTCAAGGTCAGAATACAGACAGGGGTCGGCCCAGGCAGCAAACACAGGATGGTCAAGCAAGACAAGGTCGGCACCAGATTTGAGCGAGGATCTCAGACAATATCACACCCAGCAGCACGCCATCAGGGGCAGTGAACAAGTGACATGGGAGTGCTTATATAGGATAAGGTGAAGGGGATTGGTCAGGGGGGCACCCGGTCTGATTGGCTAAACCGTGTGCAGATTGCCCAATAACTTTATTAGGGAATGTAGCGATAACCTTTATCGCTGGAGGGCTACCCCGCCAGAGACGTCCTTTTCCCAATGGTGAGAGGTGTTGCAGGAATTCCAGAGTCATCCGTGAGGAAAACAGGAACAGCTCTTACAAGGGCTAGTGAATTGCGATATAGCGTTTCCCCCAATAAGAGACGGAACTCAGTATTGAGGGTGAAGATGAACTACTTTTATTAGTTCCACCCTGGGCCTTACATGCAAGTCTCCATGCAAGGGGACCTCCCCTGTGGACCTGACATGCAGTCTGTAACACAATCAACAACACAATCGCACTGTCTGGAACATGCTTAAGAAAATAAAAGTAATGAATCTATGTAAAGTCCAAGGGGCAGAAACAGTGTCTTTAAAATCCAATATGCCCAAGGGCCTTATAGGAAAAGGAACAGTGGGCATCCAATGAATGACCCAGTGGGCAATTGAACAGTGGTGAAATCCAAAAGGCAGAAAGTCTGTCACAATGCCCCCTTTTTTGTGGAACGCCCGGCAGACCCGGATTGACCCTGTTCGGGTTAACGTTACCAACGTTAACGATAATCCATCTGCTACCGGGCCTGTATTGGATTGTACAATTATATGGCTGCAGGGCCAAGCTCCATCACAATAGTCGTCCATTGTCCCCTGCGACCCGATTCAGCCATACCAAGGGATTGTGGTCTGTGATCAAGGTGAATTCACGCCCATACAAATATGGAGTACGTTTTTTCAAAGCCCATACCAACACCAAACATTATTTTTTCACGGCCGCATAGCTCACTTCCCGAGGTAACAGTTTCCTACTGATATACGCGACAGGGTGCTCCCCTCCATCTTCTCCCACTTGACTTAGAACTGCTCCCAGTCCGAACATGGAGGCATCTGTGCATATCCTGGCTGTTGATTTTGCAGAGGGTATTGCTGTAACCTGACTGGCGAGTTTGGGTAAGGACAAGTCTGCAAATAGTGAGTAACAGGACTAAACATTGGCATGGGCTGTACATAGGAATCGGTCATGGGTGGGGTCCAAACATTGGGATATTGTGGCGTTGGTGAGTTCAGCACCAAAGTCCTTGGTTGGATGTGTGCACAGGTGCTTTGCTTTCTTATAGCTGGTCCAAGTTTCAATCTCTTTCCATGGAAGCTGATTGGAGAATCCACAATCTTCTGCACCTCTACATCATCGTAAAAGGAGACAATACCATAACCCTTAGGAATGCCAGAGGCATCCGTAATAATTTTGACATTCTTTACAGCGCCATACTTTGAAAAGAAATCCTTAATTTAAGGCTGATCAATCTGAAGGTCAATGCCCCCAACAAAAATAGTGTTTGCCCTTCTGGCAGGACGTAACCTGATGGCTGATCCTCTTCTTGGCTTCTTGTAACAGACATGACGTGATGCAGATGAAACCCCTGGGTCTCCCCGACCAGTGGGCTGGAGTCGGCAGCTCGGGCTGGAGACCGGGTTGTAACAGGGTTGACGCTGGCTGGCACAGAGGTAGCGTAGGCAGAAGTCATTGGTCCTAGATCATTTCCCAATAGTACTTCTGCGGGTAAGTTGTCCATAAGTCCCACATGTACCCTGCCGGATCCAGCGCCCCAGTCAAGATGTACTCGGGCGGTGGGGAGTCGAAACACAGCTCCCCCCGCCACCCTTACTGCAACGGTGTGTCCGGTGCGGTCTTTGTTCTTGATCAAATGAGGTTGGAGCAAGGTAAGTGTGGCCCCGGTGTCACGTAATCCTTGCGCGGTGCGCCCATTGACTCGTACCTCCTGGCGATGGTGCTGTCGGTTGTCTTGGATGGCCGCTTGTACGGGGTCAGCTTCATACAGTACCTCCAGATACTCTTCCGAACTGCTCTCAGCTTCCAAACAGTGTGCTGCAGGAGTACGGGAGGTGGAAGGTTGTGTCTGCCTCCACGTGTTTCGGGGGGGCTCTAGGGCGCAATCCCTGCGATAATGTCCCCATTGTTTGCAACTATGGCACTGAACTGTGGAGAGGTTCGGTTGCTGCGCTGGCCTATGTGGCCCAGAGTCACGAGTTGGCGCTGAAGCCACAGGTGCTTGAAATTTGATGGGAGGTGGTGGTTTTGGAGCGGACTGTTCTGTCCGGCGGGCATCGGTGTACTCGTCGGCTAGACGAGCAGCCTCAGGTAGCGTTAGATGCCTCCGGTCACGTACCCACTCTCTTAGCTCTGGTTGCAGGGCATTGAGAAAATGTTCTAGTAAAAACAACTGTAGTACATCCTCAGCGGTCGTGGCTTGGCATCCAGTGACCCAGTGTGATGCTGTACGATGGAGGCGACATGCTCACTCCGTGTAAGAATCCCCTCCCTTCTTTTCGGATTCCCGAAATCGTCGCCTGTAGGCTTCCGGGGTGACAGCGTACCGGGCTAACAAAGCCTCCTTTACCAGATGGTAGTGTGGTAAGTCCGCATCAGAGATGGCCCGGAAAGCATGGGAAGCTTTCCCAGATAGTTTCCCTGATAATATGGTGACCCATTCCTCCGTGGGTACCCGGTGTAAAGCGCACTGCCGTTCAAAATCGGCCAAAAATCCGTCAATCTAGTCTTCACTTTCCTGGAAGGACTTAAATGCTGCAAATTGAATCTCCCCCCCCCCCCCCAGTGTAACTGAGGCTCGGAGACACAGGGGCGCTGAGAGGCTGCTGGGTTGAGAGTCGCCGATCTTCCCTTCGCTTACTGGCCTCTGCCTCCGCTGCGGCGAAGACTCGGTCGATGAGTTCCTGTGATGGATTCGGGCCATAGACCGACAATCTGTTCCGAACCGCTTGAACGAGAGCAGCGTCTTCATCGGCCTCTATATTGGTTTCGGTCCTCACTGCTGCACGATCCATTTCGATCAGCTCGGCTATCAGTTCCTGAAGTGGGCGGTTGCTAGCTGACCTTCCCCGGCTCTCGAGTAGATCCTTCAGGGTCAGCCTTTTCAACTTGTCATACTGACTCTCCATCAGGGTAGCACTCTCTCTGGGTAGAAAGGACTATCCCACCGCTTCCCACCAATTGTAGCGATAACCTTTATCGCCGGAGGGCTTCCCCACCAGAGACGTCCTTTTCCCAATGGTGAGAGGTGCTGCAGGAATTCCAGAGTCATCCGTGAGGGAAACAGGAACAGCCCTTACAAGGGCTAGTGAATTGTAATATAGCGTTTCCCCCAATAAGAGACGGAACTCAGTATTGAGGGTGAAGATGAACTTCCTTTATTAGTGCCACCCTGTGCCTTATATGCAAGTCTCCATGCAAGGGGACCTCCCCCTTGGACCTGATGGAGAACTGCATGACAAACACACAGACCAATGGGAGCTGGACACACAATCCCTCAACTCTGCCGGTAACACAATCAGCAACACAATAGCAGTCTGTAACACAATCAACAACACAATGACATTGCAGTCTGTAACACAATCAACAACACAATGACAGTCTGTAATAGTATCAGCAACACAATGACATTGTCTGTAACGTAATCAACAGTACAATGACATTGTCTGGGACATGCTCAAGAAAATGAAAGTAATGAGTCTTTGCAAAAACAGTGCCTTTAAAATCCAAAAGGCAGAGAGTCTGTCACAATCTAGTTTGCCTTTGGAAAGTTAAAAATAGGTTTAGTTACTTTATAGAATCGCAAACGAGGGCAATACAATCAATATCCAGCGCTCATAAAATATAGATGAAGAACACAAGAAAGAAAGAAAACAACAACTTACACTGAGTTTTTCCGATGCAGGAATCAAAGCCCCACGCTAGGATATAGGAAAAACCATAGGCAGTTTTACCCACAGACGTCTGATCAAGAGTCTTAGCCGTGCTCATCAATGTCCCACAGCGATATCGCAGCTCAGCTAAGTCTTGCAGGATTTCAGGGGCCCCAATTGCATCCCATTCACAAGGTCACCCAAAAACCGAGCGGAAGGTCGCCCCCGAAAACCGAGGGACCTAGAAGGTGGATCCCTTGGCGAGGTGAGTAAAGAATGCCCAAAACCAGAGGGAAAGGTAGCAGATGAGTGAGGCTTGGGACTGCTTTTTAACCTCCCCTGATGTTTCTCTTTAAGGCTTTTCTCACTTCTTGGTTCCTTAGGCTGTATATGAAAGGATTCATCATTGGTGTTAGGATTGTGTATCCCAAGCTGACCACACGATCATAGCGAGAAGCAAGGTGAGAGGAAGGACGGAAATAAACGGCTATATCAGTAACATAGAAGAGACCAACCACCATGAGATGATCCAGCGCCCCAGTCAAGATGTACTCGGGCGGTGGGGAGTCGAAACACAGCTCCTCCCGCCACCCTTACTGCAACGGTGTGTCCGGTGCGGTCTTTGTTCTTGATCAAATGAGGTTGGAGCAAGGTAAGTGTGGCCCCGGTGTCGCGTAATCCTTGCGCGGTGCGCCCATTGACTCGTACCTCTTGGCGATGGTGCTGTCGGTTGTCTTGGATGGCCGCTTGTACGGGGTCAGCTTCATACAGTACCCCCAGATACTCTTCCGAACTGCTCTCAGCTTCCAAACACTGTTCCGCAGGAGTATGGGAGGTGGAAGGTTGTGTCTGCCTCCACGTGTTTCGGGGGGCTCTAGGGCGCAATCACTGCGATAATGTCCCCATTGTTTGCAACTATGGCACTGAACTGTGGAGAGGTTCGGTTGCTGCGCTGGCCTATGTGGCCCAGAGTCACGAGTTGGCGCTGAAGCCACAGGTGCTTGAAATTTGATGGGAGGTGGTGGTTTTGGTGTTCTGTCCGGCGGGCATCGGTGTACTCGACGGCTAGACGAGCAGCCTCAGGTAGCGTTAGATGCCTCCGGTCACGTACCCACTCTCTTAGCTCTGGTTGCAGGGCATTGAGAAAATGTTCTAGTAAAAACAACTGTAGTACATCCTCAGCGGTCGTGGCTTGGCATCCAGTGACCCAGTGTGATGCTGTACGATGGAGGCGACATGCCCACTCCGTGTAAGAATCCCCTCCCTTCTTTTGGGATTCCCGAAATCGTCGCCTGTAGGCTTCCGGGGTGACAGCGTACCGGGCTAACAAAGCCTCCTTTACCAGATGGTAGTGTGGTAAGTCCGGATCAGGGATGGCCCGGAAAGCATCGGAAGCTTTCCCAGATAGTTTCCCTGATAATATGGTGACCCATTCCTCCGTGGGTACCCGGTGTAAAGCGCACTGCCGTTCAAAATCGGCCAAAAATCCGTCAATCTAGTCTTCACTTTCCTGGAAGGACTTAAATGCTGCAAATGGAATCTCCCCCCCCCCCCCCCCCCCCAGTGTAACTGAGGCTCGGAGACACAGGGGCGCTGAGAGGCTGCTGGGTTGAGAGTCGCCGATCTTCCCTTCGCTTACTGGCCTCTGCCTTCACTGCGGCGAAGACTCGGTCGATCAGTTCCTGTGATGGATTCGGGCCATAGACCGACAATCTGTTCCGAACCGCTTGAACGAGAGCAGCGTCTTCATCGATCTCTATATTGGTTTCGGTCCTCACTGCTGCACGATCCATTTCGATCAGCTCGGCTATCAGTTCCTGACGTGGGCGGTTGCTAGCTGACCTTCCCCGGCTCTCGAGTAGATCCTTCAGGGTCAGCCTTTTCAACTTGTCATACTGACTCTCCATCAGGGTAGCTCTCTCTCTGGGTAGAAAGGACTGTCCCACCGCTTCCCACCAATTGTAGCGATAACCTTTATCGCCGGAGGGCTTCCCCACCAGAGACGTCCTTTTCCCAATGGTGAGAGGTGCTGCAGGAATTCCAGAGTCATCCGTGAGGGAAACAGGAACAGCCCTTACAAGGGCTAGTGAATTGTAATATAGCGTTTCCCCCAATAAGAGACGGAACTCAGTATTGAGGGTGAAGATGAACTTCCTTTATTAATGCCACCCTGTGCCTTATATGCAAGTCTCCATGCAAGGGGACCTCCCCCTTGGACCTGATGGAGAACTGCATGACAAACACACAGACCAATGGGAGCAGGACACACAATCCCTCAACTCTGCCGGTAACACAATCAGCAACACAATAGCAGTCTGTAACACAATCAACAACACAATGACATTGCAGTCTGTAACACAATCAACAACACAATGACAGTCTGTAATAGTATCAGCAACACAATGACATTGTTTGTAACGTAATCAACAGCACAATGACATTGTCTGGGACATGCTCAAGAAAATGAAAGTAATGAGTCTATGCAAAAACAGTGCCTTTAAAATCCAAAAGGCAGAGAGTCTGTCACAATCTAGTTTGCCTTTGGAAAGTTAAAAATAGGTTTAGTTACTTTATAGAATCGCAAACGAGGGCAATACAATCAATATCCAGCGCTCATAAAATATAGATGAAGAACACAAGAAAGAAAGAAAACAACAACTTACACTGAGTTTTTCCGATGCAGGAATCAAAGCCCCACGCTAGGATATAGGAAAAACCATAGGCAGTTTTACCCACAGACGTCTGATCAAGAGTCTTAGCCGTGCTCATCAATGTTCCACAGCGATATCGCAGCTCAGCTAAGTCTTGCAGGATTTCAG
Organism: Gastrophryne carolinensis; assembly: GCA_027917425.1. Lineage (NCBI taxonomy): Eukaryota > Metazoa > Chordata > Amphibia > Anura > Microhylidae > Gastrophryne > Gastrophryne carolinensis. Next base: position 3,779,580 of record CM051234.1, read on the forward strand.
GGGCCCCAATTGCATCCCATTCACAAGGTCACCCAAAAACCGAGCGGAAGGTCGCCCCCGAAAACCGAGGGACCTAGAAGGTGGATCCCTTGGCGAGGTGAGTAAAGAATGCCCAAAACCAGAGGGAAAGGTAGCAGATGAGTGAGGCTTGGGACTGCTTTTTAACCTCCCCTGATGTTTCTCTTTAAGGCTTTTCTCACTTCTTGGTTCCTTAGGCTGTATATGAAAGGATTCATCATTGGTGTTAGGATTGTGTATCCCAAGCTGACCACACGATCATAGCGAGAAGCAAGGTGAGAGGAAGGACGGAAATAAACGGCTATATCAGTAACATAGAAGAGACCAACCACCATGAGATGAGAAGAGCAGGAGGAGAAGGCTTTGCTACGGCCTATGTTGGTTTTCAGTTTTAAGATCGCTCGAGTGATGAGCACATAGGTCAATAATATGAAAAGAAAGGGAGTAAAAATAATCACAGAGCCTTCAGTGTAGAGTATGAGCTTAGGAAGGGTGGAACCGGCACAGACGAGCTTTATGAGAGGCGCCAAATCACAGAAGAAATGTTGTACTAGTCTGTCCTCACAGTATGAGGCTTGTGAAAAAGTATAGCTATACAGAAATCCATGTGCAAAGGACGCCAGCCAACATATTACAATCACCGTGACTCTGATCTCCTTATTCATTGTTGAGGTGTAGCGTAAGGGGTTACAAATAGCTAAATACCTATCGAAAGCCATAATCACCAACAGATAAACCTCAGCAAAGCCAAAAAAGAAAAAAAAGAACATCTCCATGAAGCAACTAAAATAGGAGATGATGGTCAGTCCATGGAGAATGCTGGAGAGCAGCCTGGGAACTGTCACCGTAGAGAACGAGACGTCCACCACCGACAGGTTCCCCAGGAAAAAGTACATGGGCGTGTGTAACTGCGGGGAAATGTAAATGGATATCAGTAGCAGTGCGTTACCCATCCATGTAAGCGTGTAAATGATCAGAATGACAAAGAATACCAGCCAATGGTTGTAGCGAAGATCCGAGAAACCCAACAGGATGAAACCAGAAGTTGCATTAAACTCTTTATCCATCAGGAAACACTTGTAGCTTAAAGTGGAATCTGAAAAAAACAATTAATGATAATATCTGAACTGGCATAAATAGGCAAAGTAAGTCATATCCAGAAGATGGGACAATAAGACTATTTAAATTCTCTAAAATCCAACGAGGTCTGACTTTGTTTTCCCTCATTGCTTTGTGTAGACTAAACCCCCGAACCTGTTCTGTAGATCACTTTTTTACCTGTGGCCTGCAGTGATGTTCATAGAAGCACCAACATAAGCGGGGGGGGGGGTCTGATGGGTCTGGTATATTATTTTAACAGTCAAATATTATTTTAATTTAGCATTAAAAGTGTTACGAGCCCATTGACCTCATTATTAGAGATGTGCGAACTTCCTGCCCGCTAACTCGTCATTCTGGCCCAGCGGCTGGCTGCGGGCACAAGTTAGCCAACTTACACCCGCAGCCAGCCGCTGCTCCAGAACGACAGGGATGCCGGCATGTCACACAGCATGGTGGGAGCAGGGGAGGCCGGCCACACTGTCAGCGGACAGCGGAAGCCGACTTGCACAGCTGACAGTGCGGCCGGCCTCCCCCACTCCCACCGTGCTGTGTGTATCGCACAGACACATACCTACCTGCTGGCTTCCCCGTCATTCTAGCCTAGTGGCTGGCTGCGAGCGCAAGTTGTCTTGCAAGCCAACTTTCTCCCACAGCAAGCCACTGGGCCAGAACGACGGGGAAGCTGGCATGTCACACAGCACGGTGGGAGCGGGGGAGGCTGGCCGCACCATCAGCGGGCAGTGGAAGCCGACTTGCACAGCTGAGAGTGCAGGGGAGGAGTGGGGAGCCGGCTGCACTGTCAGCTGTGCAAGTCGGCTACCGCCGCGTACACTGGATCCAAGCATGGCGCTGGAACAAGGATAGTGGTGAGTTTTTTTGGTTTTTTTTTTACCCACCGCCTGAGGTGCCAATGAATTTCAGTAAAAATTCATTCAGCATGAACCCCCAAAAATTCGGTTTCGTGCTGAATAGAGTTTTTCCTGAAATTCAGAATGAACTTGGGTTCTGAAGAACCAGTTTGCTCATCTCTACTCATTATTTTGGTAACATTTACAACTGATCCCCTCCTTTGGAAGGGGGGGGGGCTTGACGTAAAAAATTGAGACCCTTTGCTCTAGATTTGAAGTCTTAACTGTTTTTCATCGAGTACAATTCTCAATTGTTAATGATCTCAAGCACTGTCTTGATCCTACTAATTACATAGATTATATCAGCTTTTGGAGCAGTTTTGTGATCACTAAGATAATCAGGGGATGGTTATGTATCAATGCTGCAGATAAGGTTGGGATACAGGCAGTCTACAACCTTGCAGAGTACCAACTGATTGGCTCTTGAGTACCACCGGGGCTACTCATACCACTGTGTCAGGGATTTCTCAATGGAGAAATCCCAATTGTAGTCAATGACCAGAAATTGAGACTGCGGGAAAGAAATGGATATGCAACAAACCGTGTTTTAGTGGTAACAACCAGTGAACAACACAAACAGGCAGCTGTACAAATATATACATGTGGAGTCAGAGTGTATACATACAAGACTCAGAATCAGATTCAAGTTCAGATTCAGGTTCAGATTCAGGTTCAGGTTCAGGTTCAGGTTCAGAAGTCCAAAGACAGAGTACGGGTAGACAGTTCAGAAGACAGATTCAATGCTGATCCACTGAGGCCATGTGTGGATCAGCTTATATAGGCCAGGAAATGTCACAGGTACAAGTTGATTTGCTCTAGATGACGTGACTGCCACCTCCAGTGAGTGAATTTCGGCCATGTCCTAGCTGTGCCCTTTACAGGGCAGTCATTGCCATTATCTAACCCAAATACTAGATGCACGGACCTACTGCATCCATTTACTCATTGCTTCGTGCAGCCAACAGGAACCCAACATACAAATGCAAGAAAAAGAGATGTGGAGCCGGGGTCCCCAACCTCTTTTACCATGAGAGCCACAGATGGCTGCAGGCCAGATGATAACATACAGGGACGGGCTTATAATTTCTGGGGCACCATGCAAGCTTGTATCTGGGGACCCTAATCAAAGACAAATTTTATGTAGCAAAATACAATATTAATGCACCTTGTCAGGGATGTAGCCGTGACATGCTCATGTGCTGTGGGAGCACGAATGAACCCAGGATATGTCACATATAGGGGCATCCTGTCATTGTCCCTCCTTAGCATAGAGAATTGTCTGGGATATGGCCATCCTATTTCTATTCCCTGTGGTATCCCAAACTGTGATGCCCCACTGAGCGAAACCCATGCTTTTGGGGGCTCCCTTGCAGGTGGGGGCCCCATGTACTTGCATGGTACTCGCGGTTGTTAAGCTGGCCACTGATAACAGACCATAGAAACCATATAACAACTGCAATATGGTCCAAACAACGTTTTGTAAACTTATGGGGTTTGTAAAACATCAACACAGGGTACTCACCTGTTCTCCCCCAAAGCTGCTTCCTCCCAGTCTGACAATCTAAAAAATGCACAGTTTCCCAAACCTGTGCAAGAATATTAATGCTCCACCAACATCTTCAGGCAGTCATGACACTGCCCCTTTGTAAGTGACAAATGGGAGAGCAGCCAATTCCATTTACGGCAAAGGAGGGGGAGTGCCGGACCAGCGCCTGCAAAGCCCGCTTTGTTGTGGTGAATGTTAGGGATGAGCGAACTTTTGAAAAATTCGATTCGGCTGATTCGTTGAATTTTCGACAAAATTTTTCCGGTCTGAATTTATTCGCGACGAATCGCTATTAAAAACGGCTATTTCTGAGCTTCCTAGAGCTTCAATAGGGTTGTAAACCATTCTGTCTTGCTGTAACAGGCATAGGATACGTGCTGGGTTAGTGAAATAATACTGTAAATAATTATGACATGCAGATAAGAGGCAACGATATTAGAATCGCAGAGCGGCACAATTGCAGAGAGTTGAGGTAGCATCACTATGAGAGGCCCCTATATTGCCTGAAAAACACACCCTGGAGCTGGCAGCAGCAGGAGCCCAAATATTGGCTTAAAGACATCCTGGAGTTGGCAGCAGGAGCAGCAGGAGCCCAAAAATTGGCTGAATGACACCCTGGAGTTGCAAGCAGCAGCGGCAGGAGCCCAAACATAGCTTAAAAGAGACACTGGAGTTGGCAGCAGGAGCCCACAAATTGGCTGAATGACACCCTGGAGTTGCAAGCAGCAGCAGCAGCAGCAGCCCAAACATAGCTTGAAAGAGACACTGGAGTTGGCAGCAGGAGCCCAAAAATTGGCTGATTGACACCCTGGAGTCGCAAGCAGCAGCAGCAGCCCAAACATAGCTTGAAAGAGACACTGAAGTTGGCAGCAGGAGCCCAAAAATTGGCTGAATGACACCCTGGAGTTGCAAGTAGCAGCAGCAGGAGCCCAAACATAGCTTGAAAGAGACACTGGAGTTGGCAGCAGGAACCCAAAAATTGGCCTAAAGACACACTGCAGCTGGCAGCAGCAGCAGGAGGCCAAAATTTGGCTGAAAGGCATACCCTGAAGTTGGCATCAGCAGGAGCCTAAAAATTGGGCTAAAGACATAAATATGTTTTGCACCAGTGTAAAACGTGGCACCATGCTGAATCTAGTCGCATGCATCAGGCATTGGTGGGTGGAAATCCTGGCTGATCCATCCCTGATTCATTTTGACAAAGGTGAGTCTCTCCACATTTTTAGTTGACAGACGAGTTCTCCTCGCCGTAACTATGGCCTCCACCGCACTAAACACCCGCTCAGATGGCACGCTACTTGCCGGGCAGGACAGCTTTTCCAGGGCAAACTCTGCTAGCTGCGGCCACAAGTCAAGTTTGGCTGCCCAGAAGTCCAGCGGATCCTCAAGGTGTGTTGGCATGGTCATGTCAAGATATGACATGACCTGCTGGTTGAGGTCCTGCTCCAGGTCTTCCTGCTGCTCATGAGTAGCCTCACTATGCGGGTGTAGAAAGCTACTCATTAGCGACTGAAGAATGAGGCTGCTGCTGATGGAGCTGCTGCTGCTGCTGCTGCCAATCCCCCCAGCAGGCATGGCAGTGGAAGGTGAGCGCAGAGGTCCCCCCGAGTCAGACCTGTGAGAGTATGGACCATGGCGCAGATAGGCATCGGCCAACTGACTACATAGAATGTCTTTGTAGTAGGTCAGTTTGTCCTCCCTCTTGGCGGGTTTAAAAAATGCCCCCATTTTGTGCCAGAAGCGAGGGTCCAATAAGGTGGACAGCCAGAAGTCATCCCGCTGACAAATGGAAATAATTCTGGGGTCACTACGCAAGCACGTGAGCATGCTTCCTGCCATTTGCGCAAGTGACTCGGATGGACTACCTGTCTCCATCTCCACTGCATACTGCCACGGTGTGTCTGGGTCCTCTGTCTCGCCTTCCTCACAACCCTCTAGCTCCTCTGGCTGCTCCTGCTCCTCCTCTCCTGTCAGCTGACTAGATAAACCAGCCATTTCGCCAAGCCTAAACTGTGCACTGTGCCAGTCCTCCTCCTCTTCCTCCTCCTCTTCCTCCTCCTCCTCCAGTTCAGCTCCAACGGGGTTCATGTGGCTGTAAGATGTAGACGTCATGTCTCCAGTGCCCTGACCAGCTATGGTTTCCAACATGTGCTGTAGTACATGAAGCAGTGGAATCACGTCGTTCATCCCGTAATCCTGGCGATTCACGAATAAAGTGGCTTCCTCAAAGGGCCTGAGCAAACGGCAGGTGTCACGTATGAGCTGCCACTGGTTGACATTGAAGTTACACAGGGGAGTCCCCCTATCTGCTTGGATCATCAAGAAATCTGTGATGGCTTTTCTCTGTTCGTATAGTCTGTCCAACATATGCAGGGTGGAATTCCAACTGGTGGAAACAAATCAGACTGGGGGCTACTGTTATGACGCTGTAGCTCAAGAAGGGTGTGCTTGGCGGTGTATGAGTGGCTGAAGTGCATGCAAAGTTTCCTTGAAGCTGTTAGGATGTCTTGCAGATGGGGGGAAGATTTCAGAAACCGCTTCACAACCAGAATGAAGACGTGAGCCATGCAGGGGGCATGGGTCAGGCTTCCTTGGCGCAGCGCAGACAAAATGTTCTTCCCATTGTCGGTAACCATGGTTCCCATTTTCAGTTTTCTTGGAGTAAGCCATGTTTGGATTTCTTGATGAATAAATTTAAGCAGTTCCTCCCCTGTGTGACTCCGTTCACCAAGACAAACCATGTGAAGCACAGCGTGACACCTCCGTGCCCTGCACACATGGTAGACTGGAGGGGCACTGAGACTTGAGCCTACAGTGGAGGGTGAGGAGATGGCGGAGGATGAGGAGGCCGAGTCGCACGGTGTCACAGGCCCAACGGGCAGGGAGCGCGGAGGCTGAAGCGGCGTGACCTGTCCAAGTTGCTGCTGCTGCTGCAAAGGGACCACATTCACCCAGTGGGCCGTAAACGACATGTACTGTCCCTGACCGTAGTTACAGCTCCAGACGTCGGCGCTGCCATGCACTTTGCTACACACCGACAGGCTCAAGGACTGGCCCACCTTCTGTTCAACAAAAGTGTGCAGCGCTGGTACTGCCTTCTTGGCAAAGAAATGACAGCTTGGGACTCTCCACCTCGGCTCGGCACAAGCCATCAGTTCTCTGAAAGGTGCAAAGTTCACCACCTGAAAAGGGAGCAACTGCAGCACCAGCAACTTGGACAGGAGCCCATTCAGCTTCTGCGCCGTAGGATGAGTGGGCGCATACTGCTGTCCTTTGGACATGGCTTCGCTGATGGATTGCTGACGGGATGCATGACTTGGAGAAGGAGGAGGAGCAGGAGCATCTGGAGCGACAGAGGATGGATATGACGCACAGCTGTCTTTGGCTGAGGTGCTGGAGCCTTGGCTGGCAGAAATTGGGAGCGGCGTGCCACTTGGTTAGGAAGCAGGCTGGACCACCTCTTCGGAACCTCGGTTCTCCCAGGCTGCTTTATGGTGACGCATCATATGTTTATGCAGGGCTGTGGTGCCAACATTTGGGCCCTGGCCATGCTGCACCTTCTGCCTACATATCTTACATGTGGCCATGTTACCCTCCTGCGGATGCTTGAGGAAAAACTGCCACACTGCCGAGTAGCTACTTTTCCCAACAACAGCCCGCACTGATTCACTGCTACTGTCGCCAACTCCAGGAAACCCTGCCCCACTACCTCCCGATAAGGTAGCCTGCCGCGCAGCAAGTGATCTACCACAGCCCCGGCCCTGTTTGGCTCCAGGCTTTACAATTCTGCCCTCATGCTGACTGCCAACCATGCTGCTAACACCTTGCTGCCTCAGCTGCTGACTCGGGGGCAACCTGCGCCCCTCTTCTCCTGATGATGAGGATGAAGCCACCTTCTGCACCCAGCTCCCAAGTGCAATCGGCTTCATCGTCATCATCATCACCGAGTTGTGGCTGCACGTCACTGATGTTCTCAGTTTCCTTAACAGTGTCTGGCGCAGGAGCTGGAGCGCTCGCAACAACACCCACGCCACTCTCCACATCACTATTTGTCTGCCTAGCGAAGGAAGCCACCTCCATTTCTTGGCTGGGCAGTAGCTGCTGACTGTCCTCTATCTGATCGTCCTCCTCACTAAAGAGTGGAACTGAACCCAAAGCATAGGATACGTCGCTGGGGGAGGGAACGGCGTAGGACAGAGGCAATGGGAGGACAGGGACTGCTCTTGGGGCATGCCAACTCAGGGTTGTGTCAGAGGAACCTACCGACCCTAGACTGAGGGTCTCAGATGTAACTTGTGATGATGTGGATGACTGCGTTAACCAATCTACCAAGGCAGATGTGTTACTGGTGGAGACACGACCTCTAGTAGATACTGGCAGGTCAGGTCTCTCACCGTGACTCCTGCTGCCACTCACCCCTAGTCTGCTGCGACCTCTGCCTGCTGAATCTTGGCCTCTGCCACTCCTCTTTAAACATCCTGGCACTTGTCTGCCTGATGTTTTTATGTATTTGAAATGCGCAATAGGCACTTAAAAAAATGTGTTTACTTTAAAAAGCAGAAGCTAAATAAAGTGAGATACTGCTTCTCTGCACCAGATACTATGAAAATTGTCAATATGGGATACCCTGTGGGCTGGTGTTTTTACAAGACGCAAAAAAACAATTCAAAATGCAATATATTAATAAAACAGAGCCTGTAGAAGCTGATTTAGTATAACAGATAGGGTGAAATGTGCTGGTTTGGGATACCCTGCGGCCTGGTGTTTTTACAGGATGGCCAAAACCAATTCAAAATGCAATATATTAATAAAACAGAGCCTTTAGAAGCTGATTTAGTATAACAGATAGGGTGAAATGTGCTGGTCTGGGATGCCCATGCGGCCTGTTGTTTTTACAGGACGCATAAAACCAATTCAAAATGCAATATATTAATATAACAGAGCCTTTAGAAGCTTATTTAGTATAACAGATAGGGTGAAATATGCTGGTTTGGGATGCCCATGCGGCCTGGTGTTTTTACAGGACGCAAAAAAACAATTCAAAATGCAATATATTAGTAAAACAGAGCCTTTAGAAGCTGATTTAGTATAACAGATAGGGTGAAATGTGCCGGTTTGGGATGCCCATGCGGCCTGGTGTTTTTACAGGACGCAAAAAAACAATTCAAAATGCAATATATTAGTAAAACAGAGCCTTTAGAAGCTGATTTAGTATAACAGATAGGGTGAAATGTGCTGGTTTGGAATACCCTGCGGCCTGGTGTTTTTACAGGATGGCCAAAACCAATTCAAAATGCAATATATTAATAAAACAGAGCCTTTAGAAGCTGATTTAGTATAACAGATAGGGTGAAATGTGCTGGTTTGGGATGCCCATGCGGCCTGTTGTTTTTACAGGACGCATAAAACCAATTCAAAATGCAATATATTAATATAACAGAGCCTTTAGAAGCTTATTTAGTATAACAGATAGGGTGAAATGTGCCGGTTTGGGATGCCCATGCGGCCTGGTGTTTTTACAGGACGCAAAAAACCAATTCAAAATGCAATATATTAATAAAACAGAGCCTTTAGAAGCTGATTTAGTATAACAGATAGGGTGAAATGTGCTGGTTTGGGATGCCCATGTGGGCTGGGGTTTTTACAGCATACAAAAAAAATTAAAAACTAATCGAGTTATAAGAAATGCTTGTGTGTAACAGATAGGGTAAAATATGCCACTGCCAAGATGGGATGCACAGTGGTCAGGAATTTTTACAGCACAAAAAAAGCAATTTTAAACTGATCTCGCAAATGAAGTGAAGTGAAAATAAAAAAAGTTTCCCTGTTACTTTCTCTGCTGCCCCTGCCTGGATCGTTCCCGATTTTTCCCTATCTTTCCCTGGCTCTCCCTGGCACTGTATTGGTCTCTGTGGGTCTCCCTGACTCTCCCTGCCTCTCTGTTAGTCTCTCCCTGTCTGCAGCAACCTCCGTTCTGTCTGCAATGCAAGGCTGAAATGCGCACAAGCAAGATGGCCGCCGTTTATATAGCACTGTAACATCACCGGGCTTCCTGGCTGCTGATAGGCTGCATGTGACCTTCCCATGATAACTTGCCCCAGGGGACATGTCCGGACATGTGCATCCACCATTTTACAATGGCTGTAATTGAAGTAAATGGAGTTTAAAGGAAAACTTTGATCGATCGAATCGCGGGGAAATTCGGATTCGTTCAGGATCAAATTTTTCCTGAAATTCGGAATTAATTCGGGTTCGTCCGGATCGATTAGCTCATACTTAGTGAATGTAGCAGGGCCTGCTTTTAGCTGTGGCTGGTGGGAGCGGAAGCAACTCGCCAAATGTTGGTGCACCTGTTTTTAGAAGCCAGGAGGTTTCTGGTCAACGAACAGAGGGGAAGCAGCCAAGTTGAGTGGTTTTAAAGAGGAACATCCCTCACCTTCCCCAAGCCTCATTGGCTCATCAGTCACTTATTTTTAAATAATCTAGTAATAGCAAATACTGTCTTATGAATAAGATGACATTATATAAGGTAAAGAGTTAAAGGTGTAAACGTTAATGAATTGACTTGATCTATTTCTACAAAATTTACTCAATAAAACAGATTTTTTACATTCGTCAAACCAGCCAGACTGGAAATTTTCCTTTTTCGTGGCATTTTCCTCAATTTAATAACTGAAAACTGAAGTTTATTTTTATATAAGGACAGCTAAAAAGGTTTATTCTCAACATTCAAAAAATACATTCAGACAGAATAACAAAATATTAACAATTCCCCCAAAAAATGTATAATCACTGATCACAGTTTTTTCATTAATTTTATAATAGAAAATACAGTTTTATGAATGGGATTTAATGATATAACGTAAAGAGTTAGAGGTGTTTAAGTGAATAATCACTTGAACTATTTTAACTAAATTTACATAAGAAAGTTTATTTCCTTACATTTGTTGAACCAGCTAAATTTTCCAATTTTTGTCACATTATCAACAATTTAATAAATGACAAAGGAAGTTGTTTTTATAAAGATGAATAAAAAGATGTTTCCTAACCTTTAGATTCTCTAAAGACTAATCACAATTTTTAAATTACATTTGTAATAACAAAGTTTTAGAAACATGATTTAATGAGAAAGTAAAAGGTTAGAGGCAGCAAAGTTAATAAGTCACTTTTATTCATTTCTACAAAATTTAAGCAAAAAGTATAGTTTTCTTTACATTTGTTAAACCAGCCAGACCAGAGATTTTTCTTTTTTTTTTTCATTTTGATACCTGGAAACTAATTTTTATAAAGTCAACTAAAAAGGTTTGTTCTCAACCTTCAAAAACGACAGAATAACAAAATATTAACGATTCTCGAAAACTGTATAATTCTAATCACATTTTGATTTCTAATCACAGCAAATACAGTTTAATGGACAAGAGTAAATGATATAAAATAAAGAAAGTTAAAGGTGTGGAATCACTTGACTTAAACTGTTTTTACCAAATTTACGTAAGAAAGTATTTGTCAACTTTGCCAGAGGGGACATTTTCTGTTTGTTTTGTTGTGTTTTGCCAGTTCAGTAACTAGAAGCCAGGAAGTTGTTTGTTTAATAAAGACTAACTAAGAAAGACGTGTTCTAAACCTTCAGGAAATGAGGTAAAATGTTCCAACAAAAATTAGAAGAACCTAAAACCAGAAAGATTGTACTAGCAATTATTTGGTTCCAATAAGGTATAAAGTAATATGACTGTCAACTATTTAAATAAAAAAATACCCTAAATCGATGTATTATATCAACTATATAGAAAACCCCTCCTTTGTATTGCACATGTTTTATTTTTAAAGTACCAAATACCTGTGCAATGCTGAATAATCATTAGGTTTGCTGGTGCTGATATCTGGGAATCCTGGAATACAGGTCTGCTGGATCTTATGTCTCCCATTCCTATTATTATAAAGGTGTCACTTACCACAGACTGTGATGTTGGAAGAAGACCCAGACTGGGCAGTGGTAGGTGGCAGCCCTTATATCTGCCATTGATGTCTCCCTATTGGGGTGTGGATTCTCTACAGGGAGAGCTGCTGCTATTGCTAATTGTCCAGTCTCCCCCAGAGAGGGAATTATCCGGTATCTCAAGATCAATGGTGTTTTTGTTGTGGTTTCTGGTGTTAATAAGTCTTATTCTGAACAATAAAATATGTGAAAGGATTGAATAAGGTTATGGAGGGAAGTGTTTTTAAGAAGAAATTTAATGATAGAACAAGGGGGCACAACCTGAAGCTGGTCGGTGGTAAGATCAGGAGCAATGTTAGAAAATATTATTCTACAGAAAGAGTAGTAGATGCTTGTAACAAACTTCCAGCAGAGGTGGTTGAAAAATCGTCAGTCAGTGAATTTAAACATAAGCCTCCATCTATTCTAAGATAAGGAGGACATACAGTATACACATAAGGGCCGACTAGATGGAGCGTATGGTCTCCTTCTGCCGTCACCCTTCTATGTTTCTATGTCTTACAGCCTTGTTTCTATTCATTAGTGTTGGTGGTGGGTAATAGCCAGAGACCCCGACTCGGAATTTCCATCAAGACACATCAAAAATAGATATAGTATATATTCTACAGACTGTCACACTGATGAACGTGGGGATGCTGGGCCTTCATAGGAAATGAGGAGTGTAATCAAGGAACTGGTTTCTGGACTGTACCTCTGGGGTTATAAGCTGAGGTGCAAACAGGAAACAGGGACGTAGGCAAACACTGGGAATGAGGGCGTCACAAATTTCTACATGGAGAAGTCCTCTGTTAAAGAGTGACCAGAAATTTGAGAAACTGCGAGACAGAGAGACTATGAATATGCAGCAAACTGTGTTTAATTGTGATAAGCAAACAAACATAAACACACTCAGGTTGCTATACATAAACAAGGTGGAGTGAAGAAACAAACATGCATAATGTCCAGTGGAAATCCAAAAGTCCCAGACGGAAACAAGGCAAAACAGGAAAGAAAACAAAAAGCTGTGAAAGGAGTCCTGGGTTCAGAGTTCAGGTTTCAGAGTTCCGGGATCCAGGTTCAGATTCAATGCTGATCCCCTGAGGCCATGTGTGGAACAGCTTATATAGGCCAGGTAATGTCACAGGTGCAAGCTGATTTCCAGGAACTCTGCAGAACAGAGTCATCTGCTGGTCAAGCTGCATACAGCAGAGAAAAGTTCCAGAAAGGAGCAGCCGGAAGCTAAGAAGGAGCTCCAGACATGACAGAGGGCACAGCTTTGGAGAAAGTAATGCAGTCATTAAAATAACTGGTCTGCACCACCTGAGAGGCCCACCACTCATTTCGCTTTTGTCTCAGAAACCTGCCGTGGACCCGGAACCATCTGCTTCTTCAACCATACCCAGATGGTGGGGATGAACAGATGCCAAGCAATTCTCGGGTGGTTGCAGTCCAACAAGAAATGAAACCCCAATGCCTGGCCTAACCACAGTGTCCTCTAGTTTGGGAAGCATGGAAGAATGCATGTGTACCCTCTACCGCCTCTTCCAAAGTCTCTCGAAGCCTTTTATCTTTGCTTCTTTCTCTTCCTCCTCCATGATGCCCTGTCTTGGGTTGGGCAAACCACAACCCATACCTATGTCCTCAATGGTGAGCTGCATCAACAGAGGGAGATCCTTATCCGTTCCTGCCTGTCAATGGTCCTGATCTGAAATAGTGTTGATTCTAGCAGAAAGATGTTGTGAGACCCTTATCCATCCCTGCCCCAGGTTATCTCCTCAATGGTCCTGATCCAAAATAGTGCTGATTATAGCAGGAAGACCTTGTGAGACCCTTATTCATCCCTGCCGCGGGTTATCTCCTCAATGGCCCTGATCTGAAATAGTGTTGATTCTATCAGGAAGACATTGTGAGGTCCTTATCCGTTCCTGTCCCAGGTTATCTCCTCAATGGTCCTGATTTGAAATAGTGTTGATTCTATCAGGAAGACGTTGTGAGACTCTTATCCGCTCCTGCCCCAGGTTGTCTCCTCAATAGCCCTGATCTGAAAAAGTGTTGATTCTAGCAGGAAGACATTGTGAGACCCTTATCTGTTCCTGCCCCGGGTTATCTCCTTAACCGTCCTGATCTGAAATAGTGTTGATTATAGCAGGAAGACATTGTGCAACTCTTATCCGCTCCTGCCCCAGGTTATCTCCTCAATGGCCCTGATCCAAAATAGTGTTGATTCTAGCAGGAAGACATTGTGGGACCCTTATCTGTTCCTGCCCTGGGTTATCTTCTCAATGGCCCTGATCTGAAATAGTGTTGATTCTATAGATTATGTGGTTTTCTATTTAACACAGTGATGGTTCTCAATCAAATCTCATTCAGCTTAATAGCGGGTAATCACTCTCATATCTACATTATCTTGGCCACTGCATTCAACCATGATGCTTCACATTACAGATTCTCGGGACAGTGCAGTAAACCACTTGAAGAGGAAAGAAAGACACAGTCTAAACTGTTCCAAACAGGCTGCTTTATTATGCCAGACCTCATCACAGGGGCCCCTGACCCAATCCCACCACAACTGCTTGGTCCTTACCTGGTCCACCCTTTAGAAGAATGTCATAGTTACAGAGAACTCCTTGATCTCTGCCTGTTACAGTGGAGCCAGAATACTTCTCTAGCGATGATCAGCACATATACTGAACATCATGCTGAAATTAAGGCCATATTTACACGTCATTGGCATATACTTAGAAATGATCAAAATCTGGCTCCTCTCATCCCTAGGACTCCTTCCTTTGTATACAGAAGAACTAAGAATTTGAGAGACCATTTGGTACATAGCCATTTTAATGCTATACCGGAGAAACAGTGCTGCGGAACCATTGGTACATATCAGTGCCAGAGTTGCACTATGTGCAAATACATATTGACAACTAAGACCCTTACTATAGGAAGTAGACCTCCAGTAAAATTGAGACATTACGTTAACTGCAAATCGTCTCATGTCATTTATGCCCTGATATGTCCATGCGGACGTTTCTATATCGGTAAAACAAACCGACAACTCAAGATACGCATATATGAGCACACCTATGATATACGAACAGGGAATTCTAAAACACCTGTAGGAAGGCACTTTTCCATCCATCATAATAAGAACCCTGAAGGTCTGAAGGTCGTAGGGTTAGACCGTATACATGCGAACATTAGGGGGGGGGACATAGAGAAAGTTACTCTTCAAAGAGAGACTAGATGGATTTATTATTTTGGGGCCCATCGTCCCCCGGGCCTCAACGAATCGATCAGTTTTGTACCTTTCTTGTAGGGTTCCAATCATAGATATAAAACTAACCTTACCATATTCCCATGTCAATAAATGCTTATGACAACTTTGAAGTACCTATAGAAGTGTGAAGATTCTTCACATATAGGGAAGGGGGTTTCTGATGTCGAAAGTGATTTCAGACAACATCCTGCGAGTGTTATATGTTAATATTCTACCTCGTTATGGCTTCCGTTTGTGTATTTGTATCTTATAGGGTTTCGTTTTCTGTATTTACTCATCCTCTTGATTTTTTAGAACATGCTGTAAGAGTGCAGGGCATCCCTGGGACATCAGTGACCTTACGAAGGGGATACACCATAGTTGTAATTCTCCCTGAGTGACCTGGGGCAGTTTGACTAGCCATTCATTGGGGCGTTAGCCGCATCGCCCCTATTACACATTGTGCCGTCCAAGGGGTGAATTTGCACCTCCACCAATACCAAACATGATACAATTTCATTATCTCATTTCTTACATATGAGGGTAATGCTGACAACCAGTTTTTCTGGGCGATTATGTAATAGTTATGATCAAATAGAACTTCTCTTTCCCTCTATACCAACATATGAATACTATAGTTACTTTGGTGCTGACGGTTCTTGTGTCCGCTGTGTGGGACACTGACAGGGGGCTTTGGAGATGCGGCCGGGTGCCGTGACGCTCCGGTTCTCCGGTGGAACGCATATGACTTCCGGATGTGGCGCCGGCTGGTCAGTGCGTTCCGGAGACCGGAAGCGGTGAGGCCGCACTTCCACCTTCATTCCCTCCAAGCTCACTTAACCGCCTCCGGGCGGCGGTGGCGGAGGACAGCTGTGCGGCACCATCGGGGAGGCCGTCACTCTCTTTCCTGGCGCGGTCGGGGGCGCAGCATACGGACCCCGGTCGTCGGCACGGGCATAGAGGGTATTTTTCTGGAAGGCACCCAATCGGCACCCGAGGAGGTTTCCCACTTTACAGCATTGCCAGGTACCCTGTAAATCTATAGCCAGATACTTACATTTCATCTGCTTGTAGCGGCAAGGAGCACAATCTGGTCACATGCTTCACTACAGTCATAATGGTGACTATTCTATGTGATAATGCATGGTTTTTCTATATATAATTGGGAATGGGACGCATACTACCTCCAGCCCCAATGGTGATCTGTCACTTCCCTGGTCATAAGGGAGAATTTTTGGGTATTTTTTCCGGCAACTTTCCTCTTATCTCACCCTATTTAAAGTTATACAAGTATATATATATTATATAATTTTTACATACGTTTCTCAGTGCAATATTAGCGGCAACAGCCAAAAATTTCACTAACTGCAAGTGAACACACATTAACCTACTACAAGCAAGTGAATTTGATCAAGTCACTGAATGCCCAAGTGCATGCCCTGCACTCATAGGTAATTTATAATATATTTTTTCATTGATGTGCTTATTGTCTGAATGTGAACAGAGTTCCAAAACAATTAGTTATGAAAAATGTCCCCCTTTTTTTTTTGGTTTTTCTATTTGTGATTTTCTATCCTTTTGCTAAGGTCAGCATATCAGAATGCAACCAATGGTAACAGTAACTTTGTTTGATCCCTGCAGACACTGAAGAAGCTTTGAGAGCGAAACTAGTTTGTCCTGCAGGGATAGAATTCTAGGCTAAAAAGGAACAAACTGCACCATTAGAGGCTGTAATGTAAAAAAATTTGTCCATTTCAACCATGTATTTCTGGGTTGCAACAATGAATTATCTCTTTTAATTATGTATTTTCAATACTGTATGTTTTTAATGTAGAACAACAATAAATAAATATGTATTAATATAAAGTCAAGCAAAGTTTTGCAATTAATAGAAGGCGAGGTCAATGTTTTATTGAGCCCCGTTTACCAAGCCACCGAGTTGGGGAGATGGTCTACTAGGCCCCAACAGGTAATCTACCAATCTACTGTTACAATGGAGGTAGTCCTCCATCTTGACCTCCAAGGTCCAGGGGAACAGTCTTCTGGGTGTGGCACCTCACACACACCACAGGATATCTACCAGTGGTTCCCCCTGAGCACTGGCCTACAACACTCTCTTATTCTCTTCTCTCTTTTCATAATTCCTGACGCTAATATATATCCTCAGGGATAGAGATGAGCAGAACAGACCGCACTTGGATCCCAGCATCGTGGGTTGGCGTCCCCAGGCGGGAACACATTTCAGCCAGCACTTTGTGCTTTAAGCCCATAGCAACCACAGGCATGTCCAGTATGGGCATGGCTGTGATTGGCCAGGCAGGCCACATGACCCCACTGAATAAGAGGTAGGGTCTCACATCCCAATGATGTTACAGCTAGGTAGGACAGACAGGAAGAGGATATATCTGCAGTGAGGGACAGATACACCGCCACATCCTCCTCGCCCTCCCCCCTGGACCTTTCACACCTATTAAAATTATTATTTAATTTTATTTGTTTTGATTTATATATAATATATATTTATGTTATATTACCGTTTTAAGTACTTCCCCTACCATTTTTTGCTGGGAAATTGCCCTGTTATTATCCTCATTTTGCATCCCTCTACCCCTTACTACCCCCATCTTTTAGCCTTTTTTGGGTCACCAAGTTCGATGCCCCATTGATTTCCGGTTCGGGTCAAGTTTGGGTACCCGGACCAACCGTTTGTTCAAAGTTCGGACAAATTTGCTGAACATGAACTTCTACGGGTTCGCTCAAAACTACTCAGGGACCAATTAGCGTTAGCTTGGGCAGCTCCAGAGTCTTTGCCTAAACTGCAGCAGGGAGGCAAAAAAAAGGCCTACAGCATCTCTGTTGCCGTCCCTATTTCTAAAGCCAAATTAAAATACTTTCTACTTAAACCGGACCAACACCCATTTATTTAACGAGTGTTGGTCCCACTGTCTGTTCATCACAAAAAGCTTGGGGCTTGGGGGTATCCAGAATGCTGGAGATCCCATCACAGATAATCTCCCAGACCGCTCGTAATACTTACCTTCATTACAAGCCAGTGCCATAGTCGCGTCCTCTGTGCCGACCACCGGCACGACTTGCACACGTGACTGCCCCGCGGCCAATCGCGGACTTTCCCGGTGCTGGCTTGAAATGAAGGTGAGTATTACGGGGGGTCTGGGAGGTTTTCTGTGAGGGGGGCTCCAGCATTCTGGATGCCTCCCTAAGCTTGTTGTGATGAACAGACGGTGGGACCAACACCGGTTAAAGGGAAAACGTGGTAATGGTCCGGTTTAACTTTTTTTTAACATGGTTGACTGTCCACCACCCCATTACAGCACAGATGTCCTATTCAATGGCATCTTGTTCTGGAATCGGCGGTCCTCACCTACTGTAAGCCATAGGCCTGTCGGCCATTTTAGAATGAATCATTGTATGAAGACTGTTCATGACCTTGTTGTTCTGCTCATAATAACCTTGCAGTGATGGATTCATGTGGAGATAGAGAAAATTATTTAGATTCTAAGTTGTAACATTGGAGGATTGGCATTAGTACATACCAGCTGTCTTGCTTGTCTACATATTATCTACAATGCTTGCCAATTATAGTTAGGTGGGCTGTCGTTGATTTGGCTGATAAAGCACCATCTCCGTTATTGAGTTGTAGAAAAAAACCTTTACTTCGCCCATAGGTCAGCGCCGTTCTCCCAGAGCTCCATGTCCTGGAAACCACCAGGACGAGGACTCATTCTGTGCGAGGTCTCACCTTCTCATTAACTTGAATGGGCGGACAGGACTCGCCCATATGCCAGCGTCGTTCTCCCAGAGCTCCGGGTACTGGAAACCACTAGGAGCAACTTTGTACGAGGTCCTAACTGCTCATTCATTTGAATGGATGGGCAGGACTCACCCATATGCCAGCGCAGTTCTCCCAGAGCTCTGGGTCCTGGGAGCTACCAGGACCCGCTCTGTGCGAGGTTCTACCTGCTCATTCACTTGAATGTACGGACAGGACTCCCCCTATGTCAGCGACATTCTCCCAGAGCTCCAGGTCCTGGGAGCCAACAGGACCAGCTTTGTGCAAGGTCCAACCAGCTCATTCACTTGAATGGGCAGACAGGACTCACCTGTTTGCCAGCACCATTCTCCCAGAGCTCCGGCCCCGGGAGCCACCAGGACCAGAACATGCTGTGTACAAAGTCCCAGCTGATCATTCACTTGAATGGGCGGACAGGACTCACCCGTATGTCAGCGCTGTTCTCCCAGAGCTCCCATCAGAACCAGTAACCGCTCTGTGCGAGGTCCCACCTGCTCATTCACTTGAATGGGTGGACAGGACTTGCCCAAATGCCAGCGCTGTTCTCCCAGAGCTCAGAGTCCTGGGAGCCACCAGGACCAGGACCTTCTCTGTGCAAAGTCCCACCTGCTCATTCGCTTCAATGGGTGAACAGGGCTCACCCGTATGCCAGTGCCCTGCTCCCAGAGCTTCTGTCCTGTGAGCCACCAGGAGCAGAACCCGCTCTGTCCGAAGTCCCAGCTGATCATTCACTTGAATTGCCGGACAGTACATGCCCGTATGCCAGTGCCATTCTGGTAGAGCTCCAGGTCCTGGGAACCACCAGCACCAGGACCTGTTCTATGTAAGGTCCCACCTGATCATTCACTTGAATGGGTGGAGGGGAATTACCCGTAGGCCAGTACCGTTTTCCCAGAGATATGGGTCCTGGGAAACACCAGGACCTGCCCTGTGTGAGGTCCCCCTGCTCATTCACTTGAATGGGTGGAGAGGACTTGTTCATGGGCCAGCACCGTTCTCCCAGAGCTCCGGGTCCTGGGAGCCACCAGGACCAAAACCCACTCTGTGGGTGTGGTCTCATCTGCTCATTCACTTGAATTGGTGGACAAGACTCCGCCTATGCCAGCGACATTCTCCCAGAGCTTCAGGTCCTGGGAGCCAACAGGACCGGCTCTGTGCAAGGTCCCACCTGCTCATTCACTTGAATGGGTGGACTTGCCAGCTCCATTCTCCCAGACCTCCGGGTCCTGGGAGCCACCAAGACCAGGACCCACTCTGTGCGAGGTCCCACCTGCTCATTCACTTGAATGGGCGGACAGGAGTCACCCGTATGCCAGCATCATTCTCCCAGAGCTCCGGGTCCCAGGAGCCACCAGGACCAGGACCCGCTCTGTGCAAGGTCTCACCTGCGCATGACAGGACTCGCCCGTAGGCCAGTGCCGTTCTCCCAGAGCTCCGGGTCTTGGGAACCATCAGGACCAGGACCTGCTCTGTTCGAGATCCCACCTGCTCATTCACTTGAATGGGCAGACAGGACTTGCCCATAGGCCAGCGCCGTTCAAGAGCTCCGGGTCCTGGGAGCAACTAGGACCAAAGCCTGCTCCATGCGAGGTACCACCTGCACATTAATTTGAATAGGCAGACAGGACTCGCCCGTATGCCAGTGCCATTCTCCCAGAGCTCCGGTCCCGGGAGCCACCAGGACCAGAACCCGCTCTGTGTGAAGTCCCAAATGATCATTCACTTGAATGGGCGGACAGGACCCACCCGTCAGCACCATTCTCCCAGAGCTCCCTCCAGAACCAGGACCCACTCTGTGCAAGGTCCCACCTGCTCATTCACTCTAATGGGTGGACAGGACTGGCCCAAATGCTAGCATCATTCTCCTAGAGCTCAGGGTCCTGGAAACCACCAGGACAAGGACCTGCTCTGTGCAAGGTCCCACCTGTTCATTCACTTGAATGGGTGACTCACCCGTAGGCCAGTAACATTCTCCGAGAGCTCTAGGTTCCGGGAGCCAGCTGGACTGGGACCCATTCTGTGTGCGGTACCACCTGCTCATTCACTTTAATGGCTGTAAAGGACTTGCCCATATGCCAGCGCAGTTCTCCAAGAGCTCCGAGTCCTGGAAGCCACCAGGACCCGCTCTGTGCGAGGTCCGACCTGTTCATTCACTTGAATAGGCGGACAGGACTCACCCGTAGGCCGGTGCTATTCTCCCAGATTTCCGAGTCCCGGGAGCTGCCAGGACCAGGACCTGCTCTGTGCGAGGTCCCACCTGCTCATTCACTTGAATGGGTGACTCACCTGTAGGCTAGCAACGTTCTCCCAGAGCTCTGGGTCCTGGGAGCCACCAGGACCTGAACCCGCTTTGTGCGAGGTCACACCTGCTCATTCACTTGAATGGGTGGACAAGACCCACCTGTATGCCGGCACTGTTCTCCCAGAGCTCTGGGTCCTGGGAGCCACCAGGATTCACTCTGTGCGAGGTCCCACCTGCTCATTCACTTGAATGTACGGAGAGGAGTCAACTGTAGGCCAGTGCCGTTCTCCCATAGCTCCAGGTCCTGGGAGTCACCAGGACCGGTTTTGTGCGATGTACCACCTGCTCATTCACTTGAATGGGCGAACAGCACTCGCCTGAATGCCAGCATCGTACTTCAAGAGCTCAGGGTCCTGGGAGCCACCAAGACCAGGACCAGTTCTGTGCGAGGTCCCACCTGCACATTGTCTTGAATCGGTGAACAGGACTCGCCTGTATGCCAGTGCCCTTCTCCCAGAGCTCTGGTCCCGGGAGCAACCAGGACCAGGACTCCCTGCGCGAGGTTCCACCTGCTCATTCACTTGAATATTGACAGAAGTCAACTGTAGGCCAGTGCCGTTCTCCCAGAGCTCCAGGTCCTCGGAGCCACCTTGCTCTGTGTGAGGTCATCTGCTCATTTCCCTGAATAGGTGGACAGGAGCACACGTAGTGTGGGGAATCCGTTAAAACGATGCTGGACCACGGATGAAGTCTGTGTTTATTTTCTTTGTAACTCCCGTCCTGCCTCAGTGCTAGGGGGCAGTGGCAGGGCAGTGGGGTTACTCCATGACTGGACTTCCAGAATTGGCAGAATTTTAAACAAGATGGAATAAAACATTTGGATTTTATATCGACTTGTAGCCGGCATTTCACTATATGTGGATTATCCTTCATTCATACCAAGCCAGTGAGCCTGGTTCCTCTAATAACATCATAATATGGGGCAGAGAGAGTTTTTTTTGGACGGCACTAATGACATCACTTGTTCCTCTTGTGAAACAAGGGTATACGGGTGCCCTCAAAACCCACCTATTCAGATGAACCTATCAAATAAAAGACAGCCCTGTCCACCTCAGATCACTTGCCATCAGGCTACTATATAGTATATTAAACTATATACTACTTGTGAGCTTCCTTTTGTCTCCATCCTTATCCTTTATCCTTATCCCCACCAGGGTGGGGGCCATCTCTTGTAGTATATTTAAGTATGACTGAAGTTAGCTTTTTTACCCTGTTGGCAATTTCACATTGTACAGCACCATGGAAGATGATGGCGCTTTATAAATAAACTTTATTAATAATAATAATAATAATAATAGAAATA
Organism: Gastrophryne carolinensis; assembly: GCA_027917425.1. NCBI lineage: Eukaryota > Metazoa > Chordata > Amphibia > Anura > Microhylidae > Gastrophryne > Gastrophryne carolinensis. Next base: position 3,801,800 of record CM051234.1, read on the forward strand.
GAGACTACACTGCCAAGGAATATGGTTAATGGGTATTGCAGGGCTGGCGCCAGCACATGGCAGGCCTGGGTGAAGGGTGAAATGCTTAGCTTAATGGCGACCATGTTAAAAAGAAGACTCAATTTCATATTCTATAATCTGATATTAAACGGGGAGGCCGATTCATTAATAGCGGCAGGTAGCGACAGTTGAGCGACTGTAGCGGCATTTTCAGAGCGCCCGCTAGTTGTCGCTGAGCTTGGCCGTTGTTCGGTAGTTGATAGCGACTCAGTCGGTTTGCCGTAATGTTGAATATTGGGTGAGGAGTTGCTATTTGACAGCTTCCGCGCTGTATGGGAGCGCATGATAGCGACTGGCCCTAGCGACCGGCTCCCACCATATTCATTAAAAAATCACGCTCAAAAAATTCTTGCGCTGTAAAATGCTTGTTTAAACCCCAGAGCGCTGGAGGCGATGGGTTAAAAGTTGTTTTTTAACCCCCGAATCACCATATTTTTGGAAACCAAAAAAAAACAAGTTTTTAAAATAATTTAGTAATATGAATACATTAATATCAGACCTGTAATATCAATTCTGTACAATTTTTTTTTTACCTTAAAAAAATTATCTAAAATGGCAGAAGTGGTCACAGAATTTTTCACATTTAAAAAAAAAAATAAAATAAATAATAATAACAATTAATTATGAATATTTAAAGATTGCTCCATTGAAATGCATTGGAGAGCGCCAGGTAGCGAGAGGTCATACCTGTCGCTGTTCAAGGTCGGACGCTGGCGCTGTGGGCTGAGGCTGGAATAATGATGAATGAGTCGCTATATGGCGCTATCTCAGTCGCTAAGCAGGATCGGCTTGATAAATGTGTGATTGTGGTGGGGAGCCGGCGTTCTCGTGGCAGTGCCCGTCATTACCAGCCGCTCACCAGTCGCTACCTGTCGCTATTCCTTCATAAATAAGGGCCTTAGTTATATAGATATATATGTGATATGTTAAGTCCTGGACATAAAGCTAAAAGAGGTTTTAGTGTGTAGGAATGTCCTTCTCCCAGTGATTTATCTAGATGTAGGTCACAGGAATCCCTTGAACTCCATTATCAGCAGACATATAGGAAAATAGTTCACACAGGAACCACGAGATTTATTTCCAACCTTGTGTGAAGGTTTTTAGTTACTTCACAAAGGTGGGGGCTAAGTGATCTTTGTGTGACATTTTGTATAAAAATGCAAACTGGTTTTGAATAAAGCAGAGTCATGTGTTGAACTGTCTTGCTATGTATGTCTCTCTTGATTCAATCACATGATTCTCCAACTGGTTGTTAACTAAGACTTAGCAGGGTTAGAGTTACCGCCCAACACTGGGCAATTGCCTGGAATCTTCAGGGGCGCATTCAGGCTCACGCTTGGCCATGGTACTATTTAACAGTGCACCCAACCACCAAAAGCCGGGTGCTATGTGCAGACCTACTCATGGCTGGCCTCAGCAACAGGGGAGAAGGTGGCCTGGAATAAAGGGCAATTGATGAAAGTGCAGAAGGTGCCGAGAACCAGGTGACAGCTGACAAGGACTGGAGAGTGATCAAACATCATGTGACTCACTACCTCACTACCCATTAAGACTCTCTTGTCTAAGGGCCCCCACAAACCTGGAGCCGGCCCTGGTTATTAGCTACCCCAAACTATAACATAATTAGCATATTTAGGCACAGAACATTTTCTATCCTTAACCATTCATTAATTTAGTTAAAAGGTAAAGTTAATAACTTGATTAGGTCTTAGGTTACACGATTTGGGGCATTATTAGACAAACAAAACTGCTGAGTTAGACTCCATATGTGTGCGTTGCGTGTGCAGACTTCCTGATATCTTGTTTAATCATTACTAACATTCCTGTTCAGAGAGGGAAAGCTGGTCACACAGTCAGTGGCCGACTGGGGCCGAAAACCAGCCCTGGATTTTACCAGGCCCTAGCCGGCCCCTGGCATCCCTGCTGAAACCACCCAACCAGGATAGGTTATAACATTGCAGGCTGGGGTTCCTTGGCATGTGGGTACAGTGGGGCTGAGGACCTCCAACCTATAACATTGGGGGATGGGTTCCTTGGCTTGTGGGTACAGTGGGGCTGAGGCCCCTCCAACCTATAACATTGGGGGATGGGTTCCTTGGCTTGTGGGTACAGTGGGGCTGAGGCCCCTCCAACCTATAACATTGGGGGATGGGTTCCTTGGCTTGTGGGTACAGTGGGGCTGAGGCTCCTCCAACCTATAACATTGGGGGATGGGTTCCCTGGCTTGTGGATACAGTGGGGCTGAGGCCCCTCCAACCTATAACATTGTGAGATGGGTTCCTTGGCTTGTGGGTACAGTGGGGCTGAGGCTGCTCCAACCTATAACATTAGGGGTTGGGTTCCTTGGCTTGTGGGTACAGTGGGGCTGAGGCTGCTCCAACCTATAACATTAGGGGTTGGGTTCCTTGGCTTGTAGATACAGTGGGCCGAGGCCCCTCTGACTTTTAACATTGGGGGGTGGGTTCCTTGGCTTGTGGGCTAAGGTTTCTTGGCTTGTGGGTACAGTGAGGCTGATGTTCCTCCAACCTATAACATTGGGGGATGGGTTCCTTGGCTTGTGGGTACAGTGGGGCTGAGGACCTCCAACCTATAACATTGGGGGATGGGTTCCTTGGCTTGTGGATACAGTGGGGCTGAGGCCCCTCCAACCTATAACATTGGGAGATGGGTTCCTTGGCTTGTGGGTACAGTGGGGCTGAGGCTGCTCCAACCTATAACATTAGGGGTTGGGTTCCTTGGCTTGTAGATACAGTGGGCCGAGGCCCCTCCGACTTTTAACATTGGGGGGTGGGTTCCTTGGCTTGTGGGCTAAGGTTTCTTGGCTTGTGGGTACTGTGAGGCTGATGTTCCTCCAACCTATAACATTGGGGGATGGGTTCCTTGGCTTGTGGGTACAGTGGGGCTGAGGACCTCCAACCTATAACATTGGGGGATGGGTTCCTTGGCTTGTGGGTACAGTGGGGCTGAGCTCCCTCCAACCTATTACATTGGGGGATGGGTTCCTTAGCTTGTGAGTACAGTGGGGCTGAGGCTCCTCCAACCTATACCATCGGGGGATTGGTTTCGAGGCTGATGCTCCTCCAACCTATAACATTGGGGGATGGGTTCCTTGGCTTGTGGGTACAGTGGGCTGAGGCTGCTCCAACCTATAACATTGGGGGATGGGGTCCTTGGCTTGTGGGTACAGTGGGGCTGAGGCCACTCCAACCTATAACATTGGGGGATAGGTTTCTTGGCATGTGGGTAAAGTGGGGCTGAGAGGGAGCCTAAGGAGGCAGGGATTGAATGTGGCTGTTAAAAGCAGCAGCCCACCTGGCCCCAAAGCAGTGCCATCGTCTCGGGTGTCCCAATGGCCAGTCCGCCCCTGGTCACAGCAGAATCGCTGGGCTCTTAGATTTTTTTCTTGCAAGAAAAAGACTTTTATCACTGGAGGCAACTGGCCTCTTCCTTTACCGAAGAAAAGTCTAGCTGCCACGTGTAGCGACAGTTGAGTGAATGCCTCTTTGGTTACCATGACGGGACGCCTCATGGACCTGCCACACAAGGGAGAAGCTGTTCACATCTTTGCCTTTGCGTTCCTGGTTGTAAAGCCCCATGGGACACCCGCCTTCTAGGTACATCCACAACCCCCAATCTCCGCTTCAAACTTCACCTATAGCCAAGCCCCCGTTTGCCGGGACACTTTACACACCTCGCCGGACACGGTTGCCCCCAGGACTCCGTAGCACAAAGGAGGTGGACTTACAGAGGTGAAGGTGGATGAACCCGAGGCAAGACTGGGCGCTGACGTGTAAGCCAGGGTCATACACAGGTAATCAGTACTTACTAGCGCAGCACCAAAAGGAAAAGATAAGAGAAGAGTCGAGGTCGAGCCAGGGGTCAAGCCGGGAGGTCATGGGTACGTGGCACAAAGGATGAGACAGATTCAAGGTCAGAATACAGACAGGGGTCGGCCCAGGCGGCAAACACGGGATGGTCAAGCAAGACAAGGTCGGCACCAGATTTGAGCGAGGATCTCAGACAATATCACACCCAGCAGCACGCCATCAGGGGAAGTGAACAAGTGACATGGGAGTGCTTATATAGGATAAGGTGAAGGGGATTGGTCAGGGGGGCACCCGGTCTGATTGGCTAAACCGTGTGCAGATTGCCCAATAAATTTATTAGGGAATGTAGCGATAACCTTTATCGCTGGAGGGCTTCCCCGCCAGAGACGTCCTTTTCCCAATGGTGAGAGGTGTTGCAGGAATTCCAGAGTCATCCGTGAGGAAAACAGGAACAGCTCTTACAAGGGCTAGTGAATTGCGATATAGCGTTTCCCCCAATAAGAGACGGAACTCAGTATTGAGGGTGAAGATGAACTACTTTTATTAGTGCCACCCTGGGCCTTACATGCAAGTCTCCATGCAAGGGGACCTCCCCTGTGGACCTGACATGCAGTCTGTAACACAATCAACAACACAATCACACTGTCTGGAACATGCTTAAGAAAATGAAAGTAATGAATCTATGTAAAGTCCAAGGGGCAGAAACAGTGTCTTTAAAATCCAATATGCCCAAGTAGGGTCCCATGGGCCATATAGGAAAAGGAACAGTGGGCATCCAATGAATGACCCAGTGGGCAATTGAACAGTGGTGAAATCCAAAAGGCAGAGAGTCTGTCACAATGCCCCCTTTTTTGTGGAACACCCGGCAGACCCGGATTGACCCTGTTCGGGTTAACGTTACCAACGTTAACGATAATCCATCTGCTACCGGGCCTGTATTGGATTGTACAATTATATGGCTGCAGGGCCAAGCTCCATCACAATAGTCGTCCATTGTCCCCTGCGACCCGATTCAGCCATACCAAGGGATTGTGGTCTGTGATCAAGGTGAATTCACGCCCATACAAATATGGAGTACGTTTTTTCAAAGCCCATACCAACACCAAACATTATTTTTTCACGGCCGCATAGCTCACTTCCCGAGGTAACAGTTTCCTACTGATATACGCGACAGGGTGCTCCCCTCCATCTTCTCCCACTTGACTTAGAACTGCTCCCAGTCCGAACATGGAGGCATCTGTGCATATCCTGGCTGTTGATTTTGCAGAGGGTATTGCTGTAACCTGACTGGCGAGTTTGGGTAAGGACAAGTCTGCAAATAGTGAGTAACAGGACTAAACATTGGCATGGGCTGTACATAGGAATCGGTCATGGGTGGGGTCCAAACATTGGGATATTGTGGCGTTGGTGAGTTCAGCACCAAAGTCCTTGGTTGGATGTGTGCACAGGTGCTTTGCTTTCTTATAGCTGGTTCAAGTTTCAATCTCTTTCCATGGAAGCTGATTGGAGAATCCACAATCTTCTGCACCTCTACATCATCGTAAAAGGAGACAATACCATAACCCTTAGGAACGCCAGAGGCATCCGTAATAATTTTGACATTCTTTACAGCGCCATACTTTGAAAAGAAATCCTTAATTTAAGGCTGATCAATCTGAAGGTCAATGCCCCCAACAAAAATAGTGTTTGGCATACGTTTCCCTTCTGGCAGGACGTAACCTGATGGCTGATCCTCTTCTTGGCTTCTTGTAACAGACATGACGTGATGCAGATGAAACCCCTGGGTCTCCCCGACCAGTGGGCTGGAGTCGGCAGCTCGGGCTGGAGACCGGGTTGTAACAGGGTTGACGCTGGCTGGCACAGAGGTAGCGTAGGCAGAAGTCATTGGTCCTAGATCATTTCCCAATAGTACTTCTGCGGGTAAGTTGTCCATAAGTCCCACATGTACCCTGCCGGATCCAGCGCCCCAGTCAAGATGTACTCGGGCGGTGGGGAGTCGAAACACAGATCCTCCCGCCACCCTTACTGCAACGGTGTGTCCGGTGCGGTCTTTGTTCTTGATCAAATGAGGTTGGAGCAAGGTAAGTGTGGCCCCGGTGTCACGTAATCCTTGCGCGGTGCGCCCATTGACTCGTACCTCCTGGCGATGGTGCTGTCGGTTGTCTTGGATGGCCGCTTGTACGGGGTCAGCTTCATACAGTACCTCCAGATACTCTTCCGAACTGCTCTCAGCTTCCAAACAGTGTGCCGCAGGAGTACGGGAGGTGGAAGGTTGTGTCTGCCTCCACGTGTTTCGGGGGGGGGGGGGCTCTAGGGCGCAATCCCTGCGATAATGTCCCCATTGTTTGCAACTATGGCACTGAACTGTGGAGAGGTTCGGTTGCTGCGCTGGCCTATGTGGCCCAGAGTCACGAGTTGGCGCTGAAGCCACAGGTGCTTGAAATTTGATGGGAGGTGGTGGTTTTGGAGCGGACTGTTCTGTCCGGCGGGCATCGGTGTACTCGTCGGCTAGACGAGCAGCCTCAGGTAGCGTTAGATGCCTCCGGTCACGTACCCACTCTCTTAGCTCTGGTTGCAGGGCATTGAGAAAATGTTCTAGTAAAAACAACTGTAGTACATCCTCAGCGATCGTGGCTTTGCATCCAGTGACCCAGTGTGATGCTGTACGATGGAGGCGACATGCTCACTCCGTGTAAGAATCCCCTCCCTTCTTTTCGGATTCCCGAAATCGTCGCCTGTAGGCTTCCGGGGTGACAGCGTACCGGGCTAACAAAGCCTCCTTTACCAGATGGTAGTGTGGTAAGTCCGCATCAGAGATGGCCCGGAAAGCATGGGAAGCTTTCCCAGATAGTTTCCCTGATAATATGGTGACCCATTCCTCCGTGGGTACCCGGTGTAAAGCGCACTGCCGTTCAAAATCGGCCAAAAATCCGTCAATCTAGTCTTCACTTTCCTGGAAGGACTTAAATGCTGCAAATTGAATCTTCCCCCCCCCCCCCCCAGTGTAACTGAGGCTCGGAGACACAGGGGCGCTGAGAGGCTGCTGGGTTGAGAGTCGCCGATCTTCCCTTCGCTTACTGGCCTCTGCCTCCGCTGCGGCGAAGACTCGGTCGATGAGTTCCTGTGATGGATTCGGGCCATAGACCGACAATCTGTTCCGAACCGCTTGAACGAGAGCAGCGTCTTCATCGGCCTCTATATTGGTTTCGGTCCTCACTGCTGCACGATCCATTTCGATCAGCTCGGCTATCAGTTCCTGAAGTGGGCGGTTGCTAGCTGACCTTCCCCGGCTCTCGAGTAGATCCTTCAGGGTCAGCCTTTTCAACTTGTCATACTGACTCTCCATCAGGGTAGCACTCTCTCTGGGTAGAAAGGACTGTCCCACCGCTTCCCACCAATTGTAGCGATAACCTTTATCGCCGGAGGGCTTCCCCACCAGAGACGTCCTTTTCCCAATGGTGAGAGGTGCTGCAGGAATTCCAGAGTCGTCCGTGAGGAAACAGGAACAGCCCTTACAAGGGCTAGTGAATTGTAATATAGCGTTTCCCCCAATAAGAGACGGAACTCAGTATTGAGGGTGAAGATGAACTTCCTTTATTAGTGCCACCCTGTGCCTTATATGCAAGTCTCCATGCAAGGGGACCTCCCCCTTGGACCTGATGGAGAACTGCATGACAAACACACAGACCAATGGGAGCAGGACACACAATCCCTCAACTCTGCCGGTAACACAATCAGCAACACAATAGCAGTCTGTAACACAATCAACAACACAATGACATTGCAGTCTGTAACACAATCAACAACACAATGACAGTCTGTAATAGTATCAGCAACACAATGACATTGTCTGTAACGTAATCAACAGTACAATGACATTGTCTGGGACATGCTCAAGAAAATGAAAGTAATGAGTCTTTGCAAAAACAGTGCCTTTAAAATCCAAAAGGCAGAGAGTCTGTCACAATCTAGTTTGCCTTTGGAAAGTTAAAAATAGGTTTAGTTACTTTATAGAATCGCAAACGAGGGCAATACAATCAATATCCAGCGCTCATAAAATATAGATGAAGAACACAAGAAAGAAAGAAAACAACAACTTACACTGAGTTTTTCCGATGCAGGAATCAAAGCCCCACGCTAGGATATAGGAAAAACCATAGGCAGTTTTACCCACAGATGTCTGATCAAGAGTCTTAGCCGTGCTCATCAATGTCCCACAGCGATATCGCAGCTCAGCTAAGTCTTGCAGGATTTCAGGGGCCCCAATTGCATCCCATTCACAAGGTCACCCAAAAACCGAGCGGAAGGTCGCCCCCGAAAACCGAGGGACCTAGAAGGTGGATCCCTTGGTGAGGTGAGTAAAGAATGCCCAAAACCAGAGGGAAAGGTAGCAGATGAGTGAGGCTTGGGACTGCTTTTTAACCTCCCCTGATGTTTCTCTTTAAGGCTTTTCTCACTTCTTGGTTCCTTAGGCTGTATATGAAAGGATTCATCATTGGTGTTAGGATTGTGTATCCCAAGCTGACCACACGATCATAGCGAGAAGCAAGGTGAGAGGAAGGACGGAAATAAACGGCTATATCAGTAACATAGAAGAGACCAACCACCATGAGATGATACAGCGCCCCAGTCAAGATGTACTCGGGCGGTGGGGAGTCGAAACACAGCTCCTCCCGCCACCCTTACTGCAACGGTGTGTCCGGTGCGGTCTTTGTTCTTGATCAAATGAGGTTGGAGCAAGGTAAGTGTGGCCCCGGTGTCGCGTAATCCTTGCGCGGTGCGCCCATTGACTCGTACCTCTTGGCGATGGTGCTGTCGGTTGTCTTGGATGGCCGCTTGTACGGGGTCAGCTTCATACAGTACCCCCAGATACTCTTCCGAACTGCTCTCAGCTTCCAAACACTGTTCCGCAGGAGTATGGGAGGTGGAAGGTTGTGTCTGCCTCCACGTGTTTCGGGGGGCTCTAGGGCGCAATCACTGCGATAATGTCCCCATTGTTTGCAACTATGGCACTGAACTGTGGAGAGGTTCGGTTGCTGCGCTGGCCTATGTGGCCCAGAGTCACGAGTTGGCGCTGAAGCCACAGGTGCTTGAAATTTGATGGGAGGTGGTGGTTTTGGTGTTCTGTCCGGCGGGCATCGGTGTACTCGACGGCTAGACGAGCAGCCTCAGGTAGCGTTAGATGCCTCCGGTCACGTACCCACTCTCTTAGCTCTGGTTGCAGGGCATTGAGAAAATGTTCTAGTAAAAACAACTGTAGTACATCCTCAGCAGTCGTGGCTTGGCATCCAGTGACCCAGTGTGATGCTGTACGATGGAGGCGACATGCCCACTCCGTGTAAGAATCCCCTCCCTTCTTTTGGGATTCCCGAAATCGTCGCCTGTAGGCTTCCGGGGTGACAGCGTACCGGGCTAACAAAGCCTCCTTTACCAGATGGTAGTGTGGTAAGTCCGGATCAGGGATGGCCCGGAAAGCATCGGAAGCTTTCCCAGATAGTTTCCCTGATAATATGGTGACCCATTCCTCCGTGGGTACCCGGTGTAAAGCGCACTGCCGTTCAAAATCGGCCAAAAATCCGTCAATCTAGTCTTCACTTTCCTGGAAGGACTTAAATGCTGCAAATGGAATCTTTCTCCCCCCAGTGTAACTGAGGCTGAGAGGCTGCTGGGTTGAGAGTCGCCGATCTTCCCTTCGCTTACTGGCCTCTGCCTTCACTGCGGCGAAGACTCGGTCGATCAGTTCCTGTGATGGATTCGGGCCATAGACCGACAATCTGTTCCGAACCGCTTGAACGAGAGCAGCGTCTTCATCGGTCTCTATATTGGTTTCGGTCCTCACTGCTGCACGATCCATTTCGATCAGCTCGGCTATCAATTCCTGACGTGGGCGGTTGCTAGCTGACCTTCCCCGGCTCTCGAGTAGATCCTTCAGGGTCAGCCTTTTCAACTTGTCATACTGACTCTCCATCAGGGTAGCACTCTCTCTGGGTAGAAAGGACTGTCCCACCGCTTGCCACCAATTGTAGCGATAACCTTTATCGCCGGAGGGCTTCCCCACCAGAAACGTCCTTTTCCCAATGGTGAGAGGTGCTGCAGGAATTCCAGAGTCATCCGTGAGGGAAACAGGAACAGCCCTTACAAGGGCTAGTGAATTGTAATATAGCGTTTCCCCCAATAAGAGACGGAACTCAGTATTGAGGGTGAAGATGAACTTCCTTTATTAATGCCACCCTGTGCCTTATATGCAAGTCTCCATGCAAGGGGACCTCCCCCTTGGACCTGATGGAGAACTGCATGACAAACACACAGACCAATGGGAGCAGGACACACAATCCCTCAACTCTGCCGGTAACACAATCAGCAACACAATAGCAGTCTGTAACACAATCAACAACACAATGACATTGCAGTCTGTAACACAATCAACAACACAATGACAGTCTGTAATAGTATCAGCAACACAATGACATTGTTTGTAACGTAATCAACAGCACAATTACATTGTCTGGGACATGCTCAAGAAAATGAAAGTAATGAGTCTATGCAAAAACAGTGCCTTTAAAATCCAAAAGGCAGAGAGTCTGTCACAATCTAGTTTGCCTTTGGAAAGTTAAAAATAGGTTTAGTTACTTTATAGAATCACAAACGAGGGCAATACAATCAATATCCAGCGCTCATAAAATATAGATGAAGAACACAAGAAAGAAAGAAAACAACAACTTACACTGAGTTTTTCCGATGCAGGAATCAAAGCCCCACGCTAGGATATAGGAAAAACCATAGGCAGTTTTACCCACAGACGTCTGATCAAGAGTCTTAGCCGTGCTCATCAATGTTCCACAGCGATATCGCAGCTCAGCTAAGTCTTGCAGGATTTCAGGGGCCCCAATTGCATCCCATTCACAAGGTCACCCAAAAACCGAGCGGAAGGTCGCCCCCGAAAACCGAGGGACCTAGAAGGTGGATCCCTTGGCGAGGTGAGTAAAGAATGCCCAAAACCAGAGGGAAAGGTAGCAGATGAGTGAGGCTTGGGACTGCTTTTTAACCTCCCCTGATGTTTCTCTTTAAGGCTTTTCTCACTTCTTGGTTCCTTAGGCTGTATATGAAAGGATTCATCATTGGTGTTAGGATTGTGTATCCCAAGCTGACCACACGATCATAGCGAGAAGCAAGGTGAGAGGAAGGACGGAAATAAACGGCTATATCAGTAACATAGAAGAGACCAACCACCATGAGATGAGAAGAGCAGGAGGAGAAGGCTTTGCTACGGCCTATGTTGGTTTTCAGTTTTAAGATCGCTCGAGTGATGAGCACATAGGTCAATAATATGAAAAGAAAGGGAGTAAAAATAATCACAGAGCCTTCAGTGTAGAGTATGAGCTTAGGAAGGGTGGAACCGGCACAGACGAGCTTTATGAGAGGCGCCAAATCACAGAAGAAATGTTGTACTAGTCTGTCCTCACAGTATGAGGCTTGTGAAAAAGTATAGCTATACAGAAATCCATGTGCAAAGGACGCCAGCCAACATATTACAATCACCGTGACTCTGATCTCCTTATTCATTGTTGAGGTGTAGCGTAAGGGGTTACAAATAGCTAAATACCTATCGAAAGCCATAATCACCAACAGATAAACCTCAGCAAAGCCAAAAAAGAAAAAAAAGAACATCTCCATGAAGCAACTAAAATAGGAGATGATGGTCAGTCCATGGAGAATGCTGGAGAGCAGCCTGGGAACTGTCACCGTAGAGAACGAGACGTCCACCACCGACAGGTTCCCCAGGAAAAAGTACATGGGCGTGTGTAACTGCGGGGAAATGTAAATGGATATCAGTAGCAGTGCGTTACCCATCCATGTAAGCGTGTAAATGATCAGAATGACAAAGAATACCAGCCAATGGTTGTAGCGAAGATCCGAGAAACCCAACAGGATGAAACCAGAAGTTGCATTAAACTCTTTATCCATCAGGAAACACTTGTAGCTTAAAGTGGAATCTGAAAAAAACAATTAATGATAATATCTGAACTGGCATAAATAGGCAAAGTAAGTCATATCCAGAAGATGGGACAATAAGACTATTTAAATTCTCTAAAATCCAACGAGGTCTGACTTTGTTTTCCCTCATTGCTTTGTGCAGACTAAACCCCTGAACCTGTTCTGTAGATCACGTTTTTAACCTGTGGCCTGCAGTGATGTTCATAGAAGCACCAACATAAGCGGGCGGGGGGGGGGGGGGTCTGATGGGTCTGGTATATTATTTTAACAGACAAATATTATTTTAATTTAGCATTAAAAGTGTTACGAGCCCATTGACCTCATTATTAGAGATGTGCGAACTTCCTGCCCGCTAACTCGTCGTTCTGGCCCAGCGGCTGGCTGCGGGCACAAGTTAGCCAACTTACACCCGCAGCCAGCCGCTGCTCCAGAACGATAGGGAAGCCGGCATGTCACACAGCATGGTGGGAGCAGGGGAGGCCGGCCACACTGTCAGCGGACAGTGGAAGCCGACTTGCACAGCTGACAGTGCGGCCGGCCTCCCCCACTCCCACCGTGCTGTGTGTATCGCACAGACACATACCTACCTGCTGGCTTCCCCGTCATTCTAGCCTAGTGGCTGGCTGCGAGCGCAAGTTTTCTTGCAAGCCAACTTTCTCCCACAGTGTTTTTCCTGAAATTCAGAATGAACTTGGGTTCTGAAGAACCAGTTTGCTCATCTCTACTCATTATTTTGGTAACATTTACAACTGATCCCCTCCTTTGGAAGGGGGGGGGGGGGCTTGACGTAAAAAATTGAGACCCTTTGCTCTAGATTTGAAGTCTTAACTGTTTTTCATCGAGTACAATTCTCAATTGTTAATGATCTCAAGCACTGTCTTGATCCTACTAATTACATAGATTATATCAGCCTTTGGAGCAGTTTTGTGATCACTAAGATAATCAGGGGATGGTTATGTATCAATGCTGCAGATAAGGTTGGGATACAGGCAGTCTACAACCTTGCAGAGTACCAACTGATTGGCTCTTGAGTACCACCGGGGCTACTCATACCACTGTGTCAGGGATTTCTCAATGGAGAAATCCCAATTGTAGTCAATGACCAGAAATTGAGACTGCGGGAAAGAAACGGATATGCAACAAACCGTGATTTAGTGGTAACAACCAGTGAACAACACAAACAGGCAGCTGTACAAATATATACATGTGGAGTCAGAGTGTATACATACAAGACTCAGAATCAGATTCAGGTTCAGATTCAGGTTCAGATTCAGGTTCAGGTTCAGGTTCAGGTTCAGAAGTCCAAAGACAGAGTCCGGGTAGACAGTTCAGAAGACAGATTCAATGCTGATCCACTGAGGCCATGTGTGGATCAGCTTATATAGGCCAGGAAATGTCACAGGTACAAGTTGATTTCCAGGAACTCTGTAGAACAGCACCATCTGCTGGTCAAGCTGCATACAACAGAGAAGATTCCCAGAAAGGAGCAGCTGAAAACTAAGGAGGAACTCCAGGCATGACACACTGGTTACGCCCCCCTGCTCTAGATGACGTGACTGCCACCTCCAGTGAGTGAATTTCGGCCATGTCCTAGCTGTGCCCTTTACAGGGCAGTCATTGCCATTATCTAACCCAAATACTAGATGCACGGACCTACTGCATCCATTTACTCATTGCTTCGTGCAGCCAACAGGAACCCAACATACAAATGCAAGAAAAAGAGAATGTGGAGCCGGGGTCCCCAACCTCTTTTACCATGAGAGCCACAGATGGCTGCAGGCCAGATGATAACATACAGGGACGGGCTTATAATTTCTGGGGCACCATGCAAGCTTGTATCTGGGGACCCTAATCAAAGACAAATTTTATGTAGCAAAATACAATATTAATGCACCTTGTCAGGGATGTAGCCGTGACATGCTCATGTGCTGTGGGAGCATGAATGAACCCAGGATATGTCACATATAGGGGCATCCTGTCATTGTCCCTCCTTAGCATAGAGAATTGTCTGGGATATGGCCATCCTATTTCTATTCCCTGTGGTATCCCAAACTGCTATGCCCCACTGAGCGAAACCCATGCTTTTGGGGGCTCCCTTGCAGGTGGGGGCCCCATGTACTTGCATGGTACTCGCGGTTGTTAAGCTGGCCACTGATAACAGACCATAGAAACCATATAACAACTGCAATATGGTCCAAACAACGTTTTGTAAACTTATGGGGTTTGTAAAACATCAACACAGGGTACTCACCTGTTCTCCCCCAAAGCTGCTTCCTCCCAGTCTGACAATCTAAAAAATGCACAGTTTCCCAAACCTGTGCAAGAATATTAATGCTCCACCAACATCTTCAGGCAGTCATGACACTGCCCCTTTGTAAGTGACAAATGGGAGAGCAGCCAATTCCATTTACGGCAAAGGAGGGGGAGTGCCGGACCAGCGCCTGCAAAGCCCGCTTTGTTGTGGTGAATGTTAGGGATGAGCGAACTTTTGAAAAATTCGATTCGGCTGATTCGTTGAATTTTCGACAAAATTTTTCCGGTCTGAATTTATTCGCGACGAATCGCTATTAAAAACGGCTATTTCTGAGCTTCCTAGAGCTTCAATAGGGTTGTAAACCATTCTGTCTTGCTGTAACAGGCATAGGATACGTGCTGGGTTAGTGAAATAATACTGTAAATAATTATGACATGCAGATAAGAGGCAACGATATTAGAATCGCAGAGCGGCACAATTGCAGAGAGTTGAGGTAGCATCACTATGAGAGGCCCCTATATTGCCTGAAAAACACACCCTGGAGCTGGCAGCAGCAGGAGCCCAAATATTGGCTTAAAGACATCCTGGAGTTGGCAGCAGGAGCAGCAGGAGCCCAAAAATTGGCTGAATGACACCCTGGAGTTGCAAGCAGCAGCGGCAGGAGCCCAATCATAGCTTAAAAGAGACACTGGAGTTGGCAGCAGGAGCCCACAAATTGGCTGAATGACACCCTGGAGTTGCAAGCAGCAGCAGCAGCCCAAACATAGCTTGAAAGAGACACTGGAGTTGGCAGCAGGAGCCCAAAAATTGGCTGATTGACACCCTGGAGTCGCAAGCAGCAGCAGCAGCCCAAACATAGCTTGAAAGAGACACTGAAGTTGGCAGCAGGAGCCCAAAAATTGGCTGAATGACACCCTGGAGTTGCAAGTAGCAGCAGCAGGAGCCCAAACATAGCTTGAAAGAGACACTGGAGTTGGCAGCAGGAACCCAAAAATTGGCCTAAAGACACACTGCAGCTGGCAGCAGCAGCAGGAGGCCAAAATTTGGCTGAAAGGCATACCCTGAAGTTGGCATCAGCAGGAGCCTAAAAATTGGGCTAAAGACATAAATATGTTTTGCACCAGTGTAAAACGTGGCACCATGCTGAATCTAGTCGCATGCATCAGGCATTGGTGGGTGGAAATCCTGGCTGATCCATCCCTGATTCATTTTGACAAAGGTGAGTCTCTCCACATTTTTAGTTGACAGACGAGTTCTCCTCGCCGTAACTATGGCCTCCACCGCACTAAACACCCGCTCAGATGGCACGCTACTTGCCGGGCAGGACAGCTTTTCCAGGGCAAACTCTGCTAGCTGCGGCCACAAGTCAAGTTTGGCTGCCCAGAAGTCCAGCGGATCCTCAAGGTGTGTTGGCATGGTCATGTCAAGATATGACATGACCTGCTGGTTGAGGTCCTGCTCCAGGTCTTCCTGCTGCTCATGAGTAGCCTCACTATGCGGGTGTAGAAAGCTACTCATTAGCGACTGAAGAATGAGGCTGCTGCTGATGGAGCTGCTGCTGCTGCTCCTGCCAATCCCCCCAGCAGGCATGGCAGTGGAAGGTGAGCGCAGAGGTCCCCCCGAGTCAGACCTGTGAGAGTATGGACCATGGCGCAGATAGGCATCGGCCAACTGACTACATAGAATGTCTTTGTAGTAGGTCAGTTTGTCCTCCCTCTTGGCGGGTTTAAAAAATGCCCCCATTTTGTGCCAGAAGCGAGGGTCCAATAAGGTGGACAGCCAGAAGTCATCCCGCTGACAAATGGAAATAATTCTGGGGTCACTACGCAAGCACGTGAGCATGCTTCCTGCCATTTGCGCAAGTGACTCGGATGGACTACCTGTCTCCATCTCCACTGCATACTGCCACGGTGTGTCTGGGTCCTCTGTCTCGCCTTCCTCACAACCCTCTAGCTCCTCTGGCTGCTCCTGCTCCTCCTCTCCTGTCAGCTGACTAGATAAACCAGCCATTTCGCCAAGCCTAAACTGTGCACTGTGCCAGTCCTCCTCCTCTTCCTCCTCCTCTTCCTCCTCCTCCTCCAGTTCAGCTCCAACGGGGTTCATGTGGCTGTAAGATGTAGACGTCATGTCTCCAGTGCCCTGACCAGCTATGGTTTCCAACATGTGCTGTAGTACATGAAGCAGTGGAATCACGTCGTTCATCCCGTAATCCTGGCGACTCACGAATAAAGTGGCTTCCTCAAAGGGCCTGAGCAAACGGCAGGTGTCACGTATGAGCTGCCACTGGTTGACATTGAAGTTACACAGGGGAGTCCCCCTATCTGCTTGGATCATCAAGAAATCTGTGATGGCTTTTCTCTGTTCGTATAGTCTGTCCAACATATGCAGGGTGGAATTCCAACTGGTGGAAACAAATCAGACTGGGGGCTACTGTTATGACGCTGTAGCTCAAGAAGGGTGTGCTTGGCGGTGTATGAGTGGCTGAAGTGCATGCAAAGTTTCCTTGAAGCTGTTAGGATGTCTTGCAGATGGGGGGAAGATTTCAGAAACCGCTTCACAACCAGAATGAAGACGTGAGCCATGCAGGGGGCATGGGTCAGGCTTCCTTGGCGCAGCGCAGACAAAATGTTCTTCCCATTGTCGGTAACCATGGTTCCCATTTTCAGTTTTCTTGGAGTAAGCCATGTTTGGATTTCTTGATGAATAAATTTAAGCAGTTCCTCCCCTGTGTGACTCCGTTCACCAAGACAAACCATGTGAAGCACAGCGTGACACCTCCGTGCCCTGCACACATGGTAGACTGGAGGGGCACTGAGACTTGAGCCTACAGTGGAGGGTGAGGAGATGGCGGAGGATGAGGAGGCCGAGTCGCACGGTGTCACAGGCCCAACGGGCAGGGAGCGCGGAGGCTGAAGCGGCGTGACCTGTCCAAGTTGCTGCTGTGCTGCAAAGGGACCACATTCACCCAGTGGGCCGTAAACGACATGTACTGTCCCTGACCGTAGTTACAGCTCCAGACGTCGGCGCTGCCATGCACTTTGCTACACACCGACAGGCTCAAGGACTGGCCCACCTTCTGTTCAACAAAAGTGTGCAGCGCTGGTACTGCCTTCTTGGCAAAGAAATGACAGCTTGGGACTCTCCACCTCGGCTCGGCACAAGCCATCAGTTCTCTGAAAGGTGCAAAGTTCACCACCTGAAAAGGGAGCAACTGCAGCACCAGCAACTTGGACAGGAGCCCATTCAGCTTCTGCGCCGTAGGATGAGTGGGCGCATACTGCTGTCCTTTGGACATGGCTTCGCTGATGGATTGCTGACGGGATGCATGACTTGGAGAAGGAGGAGGAGCAGGAGCATCTGGAGCGACAGAGGATGGATATGACGCACAGCTGTCTTTGGCTGAGGTGCTGGAGCCTTGGCTGGCAGAAATTGGGAGCGGCGTGCCACTTGGTTAGGAAGCAGGCTGGACCACCTCTTCGGAACCTCGGTTCTCCCAGGCTGCTTTATGGTGACGCATCATATGTTTATGCAGGGCTGTGGTGCCAACATTTGGGCCCTGGCCATGCTGCACCTTCTGCCTACATATCTTACATGTGGCCATGTTACACTCCTGCGGATGCTTGAGGAAAAACTGCCACACTGCCGAGTAGCTACTTTTCCCAACAACAGCCCGCACTGATTCACTGCTACTGTCGCCAACTCCAGGAAACCCTGCCCCACTACCTCCCGATAAGGTAGCCTGCCGCGCAGCAAGTGATCTACCACAGCCCCGGCCCTGTTTGGCTCCAGGCTTTACAATTCTGCCCTCATGCTGACTGCCAACCATGCTGCTAACACCTTGCTGCCTCAGCTGCTGACTCGGGGGCAACCTGCGCCCCTCTTCTCCTGATGATGAGGATGAAGCCACCTTCTGCACCCAGCTCCCAAGTGCAATCGGCTTCATCGTCATCATCATCACCGAGTTGTGGCTGCACATCACTGATGTTCTCAGTTTCCTCAACAGTGTCTGGCGCAGGAGCTGGAGCGCTCGCAACAACACCCACGCCACTCTCCACATCACTATTTGTCTGCCTAGCGAAGGAAGCCACCTCCATTTCTTGGCTGGGCAGTAGCTGCTGACTGTCCTCTATCTGATCGTCCTCCTCACTAAAGAGTGGAACTGAACCCAAAGCATAGGATACGTCGCTGGGGGAGGGAACGGCGTAGGACAGAGGCAATGGGAGGACAGGGACTGCTCTTGGGGCATGCCAACTCAGGGTTGTGTCAGAGGAACCTACCGACCCTAGACTGAGGGTCTCAGATGTAACTTGTGATGATGTGGATGACTGCGTTAACCAATCTACCAAGGCAGATGTGTTACTGGTGGAGACACGACCTCTAGTAGATACTGGCAGATCAGGTCTCTCACTGTGACTCCTGCTGCCACTCACCCCTAGTCTGCTGCGACCTCTGCCTGCTGAATCTTGGCCTCTGCCACTCCTCTTTAAACATCTTGGCACTTGTCTGCCTGACGTTTTTATGTATTTGAAATGCGCAATAGGCACTTAAAAAAATGTGTTTACTTTAAAAAGCAGAAGCTAAATAAAGTGAGATACTGCTTCTCTGCACCAGATACTATGAAAATTGTCAATATGGGATACCCTGTGGGCTGGTGTTTTTACAAGACGCAAAAAAACAATTCAAAATGCAATATATTAATAAAACAGAGCCTGTAGAAGCTGATTTAGTATAACAGATAGGGTGAAATGTGCTGGTTTGGGATACCCTGCGGCCTGGTGTTTTTACAGGATGGCCAAAACCAATTCAAAATGCAATATATTAATAAAACAGAGCCTTTAGAAGCTGATTTAGTATAACAGATAGGGTGAAATGTGCTGGTTTGGGATGCCCATGCGGCCTGTTGTTTTTACAGGACGCATAAAACCAATTCAAAATGCAATATATTAATATAACAGAGCCTTTAGAAGCTTATTTAGTATAACAGATAGGGTGAAATATGCTGGTTTGGGATGCCCATGCGGCCTGGTGTTTTTACAGGACGCAAAAAACCAATTCAAAATGCAATATATTAGTAAAACAGAGCCTTTAGAAGCTGATTTAGTATAACAGATAGGGTGAAATGTGCCGGTTTGGGATGCCCATGCGGCCTGGTGTTTTTACAGGACGCAAAAAAACAATTCAAAATGCAATATATTAGTAAAACAGAGCCTTTAGAAGCTGATTTAGTATAACAGATAGGGTGAAATGTGCTGGTTTGGAATACCCTGCGGCCTGGTGTTTTTACAGGATGGCCAAAACCAATTCAAAATGCAATATATTAATAAAACAGAGCCTTTAGAAGCTGATTTAGTATAACAGATAGGATGAAATGTGCTGGTTTGGGATGCCCATGCGGCCTGTTGTTTTTACAGGACGCATAAAACCAATTCAAAATGCAATATATTAATATAACAGAGCCTTTAGAAGCTTATTTAGTATAACAGATAGGGTGAAATGTGCCGGTTTGGGATGCCCATGCGGCCTGGTGTTTTTACAGGACGCAAAAAACCAATTCAAAATGCAATATATTAATAAAACAGAGCCTTTAGAAGCTGATTTAGTATAACAGATAGGGTGAAATGTGCTGGTTTGGGATGCCCATGTGGGCTGGGGTTTTTACAGCATACAAAAAAAATTAAAAACTAATCGAGTTATAAGAAATGCTTGTGTGTAACAGATAGGGTAAAATATGCCACTGCCAAGATGGGATGCACAGTGGTCAGGAATTTTTACAGCACAAAAAAAGCAATTTTAAACTGATCTCGCAAATGAAGTGAAGTGAAAATAAAAAAAGTTTCCCTGTTACTTTCTCTGCTGCCCCTGCCTGGATCGTTCCCTATTTTTCCCTATCTTTCCCTGGCTCTCCCTGGCACTGTATTGGTCTCTGTGGGTCTCCCTGACTCTCCCTGCCTCTCTGTTAGTCTCTCCCTGTCTGCAGCAACCTCCGTTCTGTCTGCAATGCAAGGCTGAAATGCGCACAAGCAAGATGGCCGCCGTTTATATAGCACTGTAACATCACCGGGCTTCCTGGCTGCTGATAGGCTGCATGTGACCTTCCCATGATAACTTGCCCCAGGGGACATGTCCGGACATGTGCATCCACCATTTTACAATGGCTGTAATTGAAGTAAATGGAGTTTAAAGGAAAACTTTGATCGATCGAATCGCGGGGAAATTCGGATTCGTTCAGGATCAAATTTTTCCTGAAATTCGGAATTAATTCGGGTTCGTCCGGATCGATTCGCTCATACTTAGTGAATGTAGCAGGGCCTGCTTTTAGCTGTGGCTGGTGGGAGCGGAAGCAACTCGCCAAATGTTGGTGCACCTGTTTTTAGAAGCCAGGAGGTTTCTGGTCAACGAACAGAGGGGAAGCAGCCAAGTTGAGTGGTTTTAAAGAGGAACATCCCTCACCTTCCCCAAGCCTCATTGGCTCATCAGTCACTTATTTTTAATCTAGTAATAGCAAATACTGTCTTATGAATAAGATGACATTATATAAGGTAAAGAGTTAAAGGTGTAAACGTTAATGAATTGACTTGATATATTTCTACAAAATTTACTCAATAAAACAGATTTTTTACATTCGTCAAACCAGCCAGACTGGAAATTTTCCTTTTTCGTGGCATTTTCCTCAATTTAATAACTGAAAACTGAAGTTTATTTTTATATAAGGACAGCTAAAAAGGTTTATTCTCAACATTCAAAAAATACATTCAGACAGAATAACAAAATATTAACAATTCCCCCAAAAAATGTATAATCACTGATCACAGTTTTTTTCATTAATTTTATAATAGAAAATACAGTTTTATGAATGGGATTAAATGATATAACGTAAAGAGTTAGAGGTGTTTAAGTGAATAATCACTTGAACTATTTTTACTAAATTTACATAAGAAAGTTTATTTCCTTACATTTGTTGAACCAGCTAAATGTTCCAATTTTTGTCACATTATCAACAATTTAATAAATTACAAAGGAAGTTGTTTTTATAAAGATGAATAAAAAGATGTTTCCTAACCTTTAGATTCTCTAAAGACTAATCACAATTTTTAAATTACATTTGTAATAACAAAGTTTTATAAACATGATTTAATGAGAAAGTAAAAGGTTAGAGGCATCAAAGTTAATAAGTTACTTTTATTCATTTCTACAAAATTTAAGCAAAAAGTATAGTTTTCTTTACATTTGTTAAACCAGCCAGACCAGAGATTTTTCTTTTTTTTTCATTTTGATACCTGGAAACTAATTTTTATAAAGTCAGCTAAAAAGGTTTGTCCTCAACCTTCAAAAACGACAGAATAACAAAATATTAACGATTCTCGAAAACTGTATAATTCTAATCACATTTTGATTTCTAATCACAGCAAATACAGTTTAATGAACAAGAGTAAATTATATAAAATAAAGAGTTAAAGGTGTGGAATCACTTGACTTAAACTGTTTTTACCAAATTTACATAAGAAAGTATTTGTCAACTTTGCCGGAGGGGACATTTTCTGTTTGTTTTGTTGTGTTTTGCCAGTTCAGTAACTAGAAGCCAGGAAGTTGTTTGTTTAATAAAGACTAACCAAGAAAGACGTGTTCTAAACATTCAGGAAATGAGGTAAAATGTTCCAACAAAAATTAAAAGAAGAAGCTAAAACCAGAAAGATCGTACTAGCAATTATTTGGTTCCAATAAGGTATAAAGTAATATGACTGTCAACTATTTAAATAAAAAAATACCCTAAATCGATGTATTATATCAACTATATAGAAAACCCCTCCTTTGTATTGCACATGTTTTATTTTTAAAGTACCAAATACCTGTGCAATGCTGAATAATCATTAGGTTTGCTGGTGCTGATATCTGGGAATCCTGGAATACAGGTCTGCTGGATCTTATGTCTCCCATTCCTATTATTATAAAGGTGTCACTTACCACAGACTGTGATGTTGGAAGAAGACCCAGATTAAGCAGTGGTAGGTGGCAGCCCTTATATCTGCCATTGCTGTCTCCCTATTGGGGTGTGGATTCTCTACAGGGAGATCTGCTGCTATTGCTAATTGTCCAGTCTCCCCCAGAGAGAGAATTATCCGGTATCTCAAGATCAATGGTATCTCAGTTGTGGTTTCTGGTGTTAATAAGTCTTATTCTGAACAATTAAATATGTCAAAGGATTGAATAAGGTTATGGAGGGAAGTGTTTTTAAGAAGAAATTTAATGATAGAACAAGGAGGCACAACCTGAAGCTGGTCGGTGGGAAGATCAGGAGCAATGTTAGAAAATATTATTTTTCAGATTGAGTAGTAGATGCTTGTAACAAACTTCCAGCAGAGGTGGTTGAAAAATCGTCAGTCAGTGAATTTAAACATAAGCCTCCATCTATCCTAAGATAAGGAGAACATACAGTATACACATAAGGGCCGACTAGATGGAGTGTATGGTCTCCTTCTGCCGTCACCCTTCTATGTTTCTATGTTTCTATGTCTTACAGCCTTGTTTCTATTCCTTAGTTTTGGTGGTGGGTAATAGCCAGAGACCCTGACTCAAAAATAGATATAGTATATATTCTACAGACTGTCACAATGATGAACGTGGGGATGCTGGGCCTTCATAGGAAACAAGGAGTGTAATCAAGGAACTGGTTTCTGGACTGTACCTCTGGGGTTATAAGCTGAGGTGCAAACAGGAAACAGGGACGTAGGCAAACACTGGGAATGAGGGCGTCACAAATTTCTACATGGAGAAGTTCTCTGTTAAAGAGTGACCAGAAATTTGAGAAACTGCGAGACAGAGAGACTATGAACATGCAGCAAACTGTGTTTAATTGTGATAAGCAAACAAACATAAACACACTCAGGTTGCTATACATAAACAAGGTGGAGTGAAGAAACAAACATGCATAATGTCCAGTGGAAGTCCAAAAGTTCCAGACGGAAACAAGGCAAAACAGGAAAGAAAACAAAAAGCTGTGAAAGGAGTCCTGGGTTCAGAGTTCAGGTTTCAGAGTTCCGGGATCCAGGTTCAGATTCAATGCTGATCCCTGAGGCCATGTGTGGATCAGCTTATATAGGCCAGGTAATGTCACAGGTGCAAGCTGATTTCCAGGAACTCTGCAGAACAGCGTCATCTGCTGGTCAAGCTGCATACAGCAGAGAAAAGTCTCAGAAAGGAGCAGCTGAAAGCTAAGGAGGAGCTCCAGACATGACAGAGGGCACAGCTTTGGAGAAAGTAATGCAGTCATTAAAATAACTGGTCTGCACCACCTGAGAGGCCCACCACTCATTTCTCTTTTGTCTCAGAAAGCTGCCGTGGACCCGGAACCATCTGCTTCTTCAACCATACCCAGATGGTGGGGATGAACAGATGCCAAGCAATTATCGGGTGGTTGCAGTCCAACAGAAAAAGAAACCCCAATGCCTGGCCTAACCACAGTGTCCTCTAGTTTTTTTCTTTGCTTCTTTCTCTTCCTCCTCCATGGTCCTCCATGATGCCCTGTCTTGGGTTGGGCAAACCACAACCCATACCTATGTCCTCAATGGTGAGCTGGCACCAACAGAGGGAGATCCTTATCCGTTCCTGCCTGTCAATAGCCCTGATCTGAAATAGTGTTGATTCTAGCAGAAAGACGTTGTGAGACCCTTATCCATTCCTGCCCCAGGTTATCTCCTCAATGGCCCAGATCTGAATTAGTGTTGATACTAGCAGGAAGACACTGTCAGGCCCTTATCCTTTCTTACCCTGGGTTATCTCCCCAATGTCCCTGATCTGAAATAGTGTTGATTATAGCAGGAAGACGTTGCAAGTCCCTTATCCATTCTTTCTCCAGGTTATCTCTTCATTGGTCCTGATCCAAAATAGTGTTGATTATAGCAGGAAGACGTTGTCAGATCCTTATCCTTTCCTGCCCTGGGTTATATCCTTAATGGCCCTGATCTGAAAAATTGTTGGTTCTATCAGGAAGACATTGTGAGGTCCTTATCCGTTCCTGCCCCAGGTTATCTCCTCAATGGTCCTGATTTGAAATAGTGTTGATTCTATCAGGAAGACATTGTGAGACTCTTATCCGCTCCTGCCCCAGGTTGTCTCCTTAATAGCCCTGATCTTAAAAAGTGTTGATTCTAGCAGGAAGACATTGTGAGACCCTTATCCGTTCCTGCCCTGGGTTATCTCCTTAAGGGTCCTGATCTGAAATAGTGTTGATTATAGCAGGAAGACATTGTGAAACTCTTATCCACTCCTGCCCCAGGCATTCCCCCCTCCCATTCCCTATATAGGCAGTGTGGCATTCCCCCCTCCCATTCCCTATATAGGCAGTGTGGCATTCCCCCCTCCCATTCCCCATATAGGCAGTGTGGCATTACCCCCTCCCATTCCCCATATAGACAGTGTGACATTCCCCCCTCCCATTCCCCATATAGGCTGTGTGGAATTCCCCTGCCCATTCCCCATATAGATGTGACATTCCCCCTCCCATTCCCCATATAGGCAGTGTGGCATCCCCCTCCCATTCCCCATATAGGCAGTGTGGCATCCCCCTCCCATTCCCCATATAGGCAGTGTGGCATTCCCCCCCTCCCATTCCCCATATAGGCAGTGTGACATTCCCCCTCCCATTCCCCATATAGGCAGTGTGACATTCCCCCTCCCATTCCCCATATAGGCAGTGTGACATTCTCTCTCCCATTCCCCATATAGACAGTGTGACATTCCCCCCTCCCATTCCCCATATAGGCAGTGTGGCATTCCCCCTCCCATTCCCCATATAGGCAGTGTGGCATTCCCCCTCCCATTCCCATATAGGCAGTGTGGCATTCCCCCTCCCATTCCCCATATAGGCAGTGTGGCATTCCCCCTCCCATTCCCCATATAGGCAGTGTGGAATTCCCCCTCCCATTCCCCATATAGGCAGTGTGGCATTCCCCCTCCCATTCCCCATATAGGCAGTGTGGCACCCCCCCTCCCATTCCCCATATAGGCAGTGTGACATTCCCCCTCCCATTCCCCATATAGGCAGTGTGACATTCCCCCTCCCATTCCCCATATAGACAGTGTGACATTCCCCCCTCCCATTCCCATATAGGCAGTGTGGCATTCCCCCTCCCATTCCCCATATAGGCAGTGTGGCATTCCCCCTCCCATTCCCCATATAGACAGTGTGACATTCCCCCCTCCCATTCCCATATAGGCAGTGTGACATTCCTCCTCCCATTCCCCATATAGGCAGTGTGACATTCCCCCCTCCCATTCCCATATAGGCAGTGTGGCATTCCCCCTCCCATTCCCCATATAGGCAGTGTGACATTCCCCCTCCCATTCCCCATATAGGCAGTGTGGCATTCCTCCCTCCCATTCCCCATATAGGCAGTGTGACATTCCTCCCTCCCATTCCCCATATAGGCAGTGTGGCATTCCTCCCTCCCATTCCCATATAGGCAGTGTGACATTCCTCCTCCCATTCCCCATATAGGCAGTGTGACATTCCCCCTCCCATTCCCCATATAGGCAGTGTGGCATTCCCCCTCCCATTCCCCATATAGGCAGTGTGACATTCCCCCCTCCCATTCCCATATAGGCAGTGTGGCATTCCCCCTCCCATTCCCCATATAGGCAGTGTGACATTCCCCCTCCCATTCCCCATATAGGCAGTGTGGCATTCCTCCCTCCCATTCCCCATATAGGCAGTGTGGCATTCCTCCCTCCCATTCCCCATATAGGCAGTGTGGCATTCCTCCCTCCCATTCCCATATAGGCAGTGTGACATTCCTCCTCCCATTCCCCATATAGGCAGTGTGACATTCCCCCCTCCCATTCCCATATAGGCAGTGTGGCATTCCCCCTCCCATTCCCCATATAGGCAGTGTGACATTCCCCCTCCCATTCCCCATATAGGCAGTGTGGCATTCCCCCTCCCATTCCCCATATAGGCAGTGTGACATTCCCCCTCCCATTCCCCATATAGGCAGTGTGACATTCCCCCTCCCATTCCCCATATAGGCAGTGTGACATTTCCCCTCCCATTCCCCATATAGGCAGTGTGACATTTCCCCTCCCATTCCCCATATAGGCAGTGTGACATTTCCCCTCCCATTCCCCATATAGGCAGTGTGACATTCCCCCTCCCATTCCCCATATAGGCAGTGTGACATTTCCCCTCCCATTCCCCATATAGGCAGTGTGACATTCCCCCTCCCATTCCCCATATAGGCAGTGTGGCATCCCCCCTCCCATTCCCCATATAGGCAGTGTGACATTCCCCCTCCCATTCCCCATATAGGCAGTGTGGCATCCCCCCTCCCATTCCCCATATAGGCAGTGTGACATTCCCCCTCCCATTCCCCATATAGGCAGTGTGGCATCCCCCCTCCCATTCCCCATATAGGCAGTGTGACATTCCCTCCTCCCATTCTCCATATAGGCAGTGTGACATTCCCTCCTCCCATTCCCCATATAGGCAGTGTGACATTCCCCCCTCCCATTCCCCATATAGGCAGTGTGACATTCTCCCTCCCATTCCCCATATAGGCAGTGTGACATTCCCCCTCCCATTCCCCATATAGGCAGTGTGACATTCCCCCCTCCCATTCCCCATATAGGCAGTGTGACATTCCCCCCTCCCATTCCCCATATAGGCAGTGTGACATTCTCCCTCCCATTCCCTATATAGGCAGTGTGACATTCCCCCCTCCCATTCCCCATATAGGCAGTGTGACATTCCCCCCTCCCATTCCCCATATAGGCAGTGTGACATTCCCCCCTCCCATTCCCCATATAGGCAGTGTGACATTCCCCCCTCCCATTCCCCATATAGGCAGTGTGACATTCCCCCTCCCATTCCCCATATAGGCAGTGTGGCATTCCCCCTCCCATTCTCCATATAGGCAGTGTGGCATTCCCCCTCCCATTCCCCATATAGGCAGTGTGGCATTCCCCCTCCCATTCCCCATATAGGCAGTGTGGCATTCCCCCTCCCATTCCCCATATAGGCAGTGTGACATTCCCCCTCCCATTCCCCTATATAGGGAGTGTGGCATTCCCCCCTCCCATTCCCCATATAGGCAGTGTGACATTCCCCCCTCCCATTCCCCATATAGGCAGTGTGACATTCCCCCTCCCATTCCCCATATAGGCAGTGTGACATTCCCCCTCCCATTCCCCTATATAGGGAGTGTGGCATTCCCCCCTCCCATTCCCCATATAGGCAGTGTGGCATTCCCCCCTCCCATTCCCCATATAGGCAGTGTGACATTCCCCCCTCCCATTCCCCATATAGGCAGTGTGACATTCCCCCTCCCATTCCCCATATAGGCAGTGTGACATTCCCCCTCCCATTCCCCATATAGGCAATGTGACATTCCCCCTCCCATTCTCCATATAGGCAGTGTGGCATCCCCCCTCCCATTCCCCATATAGGCAGTGTGACATTCCCCCTCCCATTCCCCATATAGGCAGTGTGACATTCCCCCTCCCATTCCCCATATAGGCAGTGTGACATTCCCCCTCCCATTCCCCATATAGGCAATGTGACATTCCCCCTCCCATTCTCCATATAGGCAGTGTGGCATTCCCCCTCCCATTCCCCATATAGGCAGTGTGACATTCCCTCCTCCCATTCCCCATATAGGCAGTGTGACATTCCCTCCTCCCATTCCCCATATAGGCAGTGTGGCATTCCCCCTCCCATTCCCCATATAGGCAGTGTGACATTCCCCCTCCCATTCCCCATATAGGCAGTGTGACATTCCCCCTCCCATTCCCCATATAGGCAGTGTGACATTCCCCCTCCCATTCCCCATATAGGCAGTGTGACATTCCCCCTCCCATTCCCCATATAGGCAGTGTGACATTCCCCCTCCCATTACCATAGGCAGTGTGGCATTCCCCCTCCCATTCCCCATATAGGCAATGTGACATTCCCCCTCCCATTCTCCATATAGGCAGTGTGACATTCCCTCCTCCCATTCCCCATATAGGCAGTGTGACATTCCCTCCTCCCATTCCCCATATAGGCAGTGTGACATTCCCCCTCCCAATCCCCATATAGGCAGTGTGACATTCCCCCTCCCAATCCCCATATAGGCAGTGTGACATTCCCCCTCCCATTCCCCATATAGGCAGTGTGACATTCCCCCTCCCATTCCCCTATATAGGGAGTGTGGCATCCCCCCTCCCATTCCCCATATAGGCAGTGTGACATTCCCTCCTCCCATTCTCCATATAGGCAGTGTGGCATCCCCCCTCCCATTCCCCATATAGGCAGTGTGGCATCCCCCCTCCCATTCTCCATATAGGCAGTGTGGCATTCCCCCTCCCATTCCCCATATAGACAGTGTGGCATTCCCTCCTCCCATTCCCCATATAGGCAGTGTGACATTCCCCCTCCCATTCCCATATAGGCAGTGTGGCATTCCCCCCTCCCATTCCCCATATAGGCAGTGTGGCATTCCTCCTCCCATTCCCCATATAGGCAGTGTGACATTCCCTCCTCCCATTCCCCATATAGGCAGTGTGACATTCCCTCCTCCCATTCCCCATATAGGCAGTGTGACATTCCCTCCTCCCATTCCCCATATAGGCAGTGTGACATTCCCCCTCCCAGTCCCCATATAGGCAGTGTGACATTCCCCCTCCCAATCCCCATATAGGCAGTGTGACATTCCCCCTCCCATTCCCCATATAGGCAGTGTGGCATTCCCCCTCCCATTCCCCATATAGGCAGTGTGACATTCCCCCTCCCATTCCCCTATATAGGGAGTGTGGCATCCCCCCTCCCATTCCCCATATAGGCAGTGTGACATTCCCTCCTCCCATTCTCCATATAGGCAGTGTGGCATCCCCCCTCCCATTCCCCATATAGGCAGTGTGGCATCCCCCCTCCCATTCCCCATATAGGCAGTGTGACATTCCCTCCTCCCATTCTCCATATAGGCAGTGTGACATTCCCTCCTCCCATTCTCCATATAGGCAGTGTGGCATTCCCCCTCCCATTCCCCATATAGGCAGTGTGACATTCCCTCCTCCCATTCTCCATATAGGCAGTGTGACATTCCCCCTCCCAATCCCCATATAGGCAGTGTGGCATCCCCCCTCCCATTCCCCATATAGGCAGTGTGGCATCCCCCCTCCCATTCTCCATATAGGCAGTGTGGCATTCCCCCTCCCATTCCCCATATAGGCAGTGTGACATTCCCCCTCCCAATCCCCATATAGGCAGTGTGACATTCCCCCTCCCAATCCCCATATAGGCAGTGTGACATTCCCCCTCCCATTCCCCATATAGGCAGTGTGGCATTCCCCCTCCCATTCCCCATATAGGCAGTGTGACATTCCCCCTCCCATTCCCCTATATAGGGAGTGTGGCATCCCCCCTCCCATTCCCCATATAGGCAGTGTGACATTCCCCCTCCCATTCCCCATATAGGCAGTGTGACATTCCCTCCTCCCATTCCCCATATAGGCAGTGTGACATTCCCCCTCCTATTCCCCATATAGGCAGTGTGGCATTCCCCCCTCCCATTCCCCATATAGGCAGTGTGGCATTCCCCCTCCCATTCCCCTATATAGGGAGTGTGGCATTCCCCCCCTCCCATTCCCCATATAGGCAGTGTGACATTCCCCCCTCCCATTCCCCATATAGGCAGTGTGACATCCCCCCCTCCCATTCCCCATATAGGCAGTGTGACATTCCCCCTCCCATTCCCCATATAGGCAGTGTGACATTCCCCCTCCCATTCCCCATATAGGCAGTGTGACATTCCCTCCTCCCATTCCCCATATAGGCAGTGTGGCATTCCCCCCTCCCATTCCCCATATAGGCAGTGTGGCATTCCCCCCTCCCATTCCCCATATAGGCAGTGTGACATTCCACCCTCCCATTCCCCATATAGGCAGTGTGACATTCCCCCTCCCATTCCCCATATAGGCAGTGTGGCATTCCCCCCTCCCATTCCCCATATAGGCAGTGTGACATTCCCCCCTCCCATTCCCCATATAGGCAGTGTGACATTCCCCCTCCCATTCCTCATATAGACAGTGTGACATTCCCCCTCCCATTCCCCATATAGGCAGTGTGACATTCCCCCTCCCATTCCTCATATAGACAGTGTGACATTCCCCCTCCCATTCCCCATATAGGCAGTGTGACATTCCCCCTCCCATTCCCCATATAGACAGTGTGGCATTCCCCCCTCCCATTCTCCATATAGGCAGTGTGACATCCCCCCTCCCATTCTCCATATAGGCAGTGTGACATCCCCCCTCCCATTCCCCATATAGGCAGTGTGGCATTCCCCCCTCCCATTCCCCATATAGGCAGTGTGACATTCCCCCTCCCATTCCCCATATAGGCAGTGTGACATTCCCCCCTCCCATTCCCCATATAGGCAGTGTGACATCCCCCCTCCCATTCCCCATATAGGCAGTGTGGCATTCCCCCTCCCATTCCCCATATAGGCGGTGTGACATCCCCCCTCCCATTCCCCATATAGGCAGTGTGACATTCCCCCTCCCATTCCCGATATAGGCAGTGTGGCATTCCCCCCTCCCATTCCCCATATAGGCAGTGTGACATTCCCCCTCCCATTCCCCATATAGGCAGTGTGACATTCCCCCTCCCATTCCCCATATAGGCAGTGTGGCATCCCCCCTCCCATTCCCCATATAGGCAGTGTGACATTCCCCCTCCCATTCCCCATATAGGCAGTGTGATATCCCCCCTCCCATTCCCCATATAGGCAGTGTGGCATTCCTCCTCCCATTCCCCATATAGGCAGTGTGGCATTCCTCCTCCCATTCCCCATATAGGCAGTGTGGCATTCCTCCTCCCATTCCCCATATAGGCAGTGTGACATTCCCCCTCCCATTCCCCATATAGGCAGTGTGACATCCCCCCTCCCATTCCCCATATAGGCAGTGTGACATTCCCCCTCCCATTCCCCATATAGGCAGTGTGACATTCCCCCTCCCATTCCCCATATAGGCGGTGTGACATCCCCCCTCCCATTCTCCATATAGGCAGTGTGACATCCCCCCTCCCATTCCCCATATAGGCAGTGTGACATTCCCCCTCCCATTCCCCATATAGGCAGTGTGACATTCCCCCTCCCATTCCCCATATAGGCAGTGTGACATTCCCCCTCCCATTCCCCATATAGGCAGTGTGACATTCCCCCTCCCATTCCCCATATAGGCAGTGTGACATTCCTCCTCCCATTCCCCATATAGGCAGTGTGACATCCCCCCTCCCATTCCCCATATAGGCAGTGTGACATTCCCCCTCCCATTCCCCATATAGGCAGTGTGACATCCCCCCTCCCATTCCCCATATAGGCAGTGTGACATTCCCCCTCCCATTCCCCATATAGGCAGTGTGACATTCCCCCTCCCATTCCCCATATAGGCGGTGTGACATTCCCCCTCCCATTCCCCATATAGGCAGTGTGGCATTCCCCCTCCCATTCCCCATATAGGCAGTGTGACATTCCCCCTCCCATTCCCCATATAGGCGGTGTGACATCCCCCCTCCCATTCCCCATATAGGCAGTGTGGCATTCCTCCTCCCATTCCCCATATAGGCAGTGTGGCATTCCCCCCTCCCATTCTCCATATAGGCAGTGTGACATCCCCCCTCCCATTCTCCATATAGGCAGTGTGACATCCCCCCTCCCATTCTCCATATAGGCAGTGTGACATCCCCCCTCCCATTCCCCATATAGGCAGTGTGGCATTCCCCCCTCCCATTCCCCATATAGGCAGTGTGACATTCCCCCTCCCATTCCCCATATAGGCAGTGTGACATTCCCCCCTCCCATTCCCCATATAGGCAGTGTGACATTCCCCCCTCCCATTCCCCATATAGGCAGTGTGACATTCCCCCTCCCATTCCCGATATAGGCAGTGTGACATTCCCCCCTCCCATTCCCCATATAGGCAGTGTGACATTCCTCCTCCCATTCCCCATATAGGCAGTGTGGCATTCCTCCTCCCATTCCCCATATAGGCAGTGTGACATTCCCCCTCCCATTCCCCATATAGGCAGTGTGACATTCCCCCTCCCATTCCCCATATAGGCAGTGTGACATTCCCCCTCCCATTCCCCATATAGGCAGTGTGGCATTCCTCCTCCCATTCCCCATATAGGCAGTGTGACATTCCCCCTCCCATTCCCCATATAGGCAGTGTGACATTCCCCCCTCCCATTCCCCATATAGGCAGTGTGACATCCCCCCCCTCCCATTCCCCATATAGGCAGTGTGGCATTCCTCCTCCCATTCCCCATATAGGCAGTGTGACATTCCCCCTCCCATTCCCCATATAGGCAGTGTGACATTCCCCCTCCCATTCCCCATATAGGCAGTGTGACATTCCCCCTCCCATTCCCCATATAGGCAGTGTGACATTCCCCCTCCCATTCCCCATATAGGCAGTGTGACATTCCCCCTCCCATTCCCCATATAGGCAGTGTGACATTCCCCCTCCCATTCCCCATATAGGCAGTGTGACATTCCCCCTCCCATTCCCCATATAGGCAGTGTGACATTCCCCCTCCCATTCCCCATATAGGCAGTGTGACATTCCCCCTCCCATTCCCCATATAGGCAGTGTGACATTCCCCCTCCCATTCCCCATATAGGCAGTGTGACATTCCCCCTCCCATTCCCCATATAGGCAGTGTGACATTCCCCCTCCCATTCCCCATATAGGCAGTGTGGCATTCCTCCTCCCATTCCCCATATAGGCAGTGTGACATTCCCCCTCCCATTCCCCATATAGGCAGTGTGACATTCCCCCTCCCATTCCCCATATAGGCAGTGTGGCATTCCTCCTCCCATTCCCCATATAGGCAGTGTGACATTCCCCCTCCCATTCCCCATATAGGCAGTGTGACATTCCCCCTCCCATTCCCCATATAGGCAGTGTGACATTCCCCCCTCCCATTCCCCATATAGGCAGTGTGACATCCCCCCCCTCCCATTCCCCATATAGGCAGTGTGGCATTCCTCCTCCCATTCCCCATATAGGCAGTGTGACATTCCCCCTCCCATTCCCCATATAGGCAGTGTGACATTCCCCCTCCCATTCCCCATATAGGCAGTGTGACATTCCCCCTCCCATTCCCCATATAGGCAGTGTGACATTCCCCCTCCCATTCCCCATATAGGCAGTGTGACATTCCCCCTCCCATTCCCCATATAGGCAGTGTGGCATCCCACCTCCCATTCCCCTATATAGACAGTGTGACATTCCCCCTCCCATTCCCCATATAGGCAGTGTGACATTCCCCCTTCCCATTCCCCATATAGGCAGTGTGGCATCCCCCCTCCCATTCCCCATATAGGCAGTGTGGCATTCCCCCTCCCATTCCCCATATAGGCAGTGTGACATTCCCCCTCCCATTCCCCATATAGGCAGTGTGACATTCCCCCTCCCATTCCCCATATAGGCAGTGTGGCATCCCACCTCCCATTCCCCTATATAGACAGTGTGACATTCCCCCTCCCATTCCCCATATAGGCAGTGTGACATTCCCCCTCCCATTCCCCATATAGGCAGTGTGACATTCCCCCTCCCATTCCCGATATAGGCAGTGTGGCATTCCTCCTCCCATTCCCCATATAGGCAGTGTGGCATTCCTCCTCCCATTCCCCATATAGGCAGTGTGACATTCCCCCTCCCATTCCCCATATAGGCAGTGTGACATTCCCCCTCCCATTCCCCATATAGGCAGTGTGGCATTCCTCCTCCCATTCCCCATATAGGCAGTGTGGCATTCCTCCTCCCATTCCCCATATAGGCGGTGTGACATCCCCCCTCCCATTCCCCATATAGGCAGTGTGACATTCCCCCTCCCATTCCCCATATAGGCGGTGTGACATCCCCCCTCCCATTCCCCATATAGGCAGTGTGGCATTCCTCCTCCCATTCCCCATATAGGCAGTGTGACATTCCCTCCTCCCATTCCCCATATAGGCAGTGTGACATTCCCCCTCCCATTCCCCATATAGGCAGTGTGACATCCCCCCTCCCATTCCCCATATAGGCAGTGTGACATTCCCCCTCCCATTCCCCATATAGGCAGTGTGGCATCCCCCTCCCATTCTCCATATAGGCAGTGTGACATTCCCCCTCCCATTCCCGATATAGGCAGTGTGACATTCCCTCCTCCCATTCCCCATATAGACAGTGTGGCATTCTCCCCTCCCATTCCCCATATAGGCAGTGTGGCATCTCCCCTCCCATTCCCCATATAGGCAGTGTGACATCCCCCCCTCCCATTCCCCATATAGGCAGTGTGACATTCCCCCCTCCCATTCCCCATATAGGCAGTGTGGCATTTCCCCTCCCATTCCCCATATAGGCAGTGTGGCATCTCCCCTCCCATTCCCCATATAGGCAGTGTGACATTCCCCTTCCATTCCCCATATAGGCAGTGTGACATTCCCCCTCCCATTCCCCATATAGGCAGTGTGACATTCCCCCTCCCATTCCCCATATAGGCAGTGTGACATTCCCCCTCCCATTCCCCATATAGGCAGTGTGACATTCCCCCCTCCCATTCCCCATATAGGCAGTGTGGCATCTCCCCTCCCATTCCCCATATAGGCAGTGTGGCATTCCCCCTCCCATTCCCCATATAGACAGTGTGACATTCCCCCTCCCATTCCCCATATAGGCAGTGTGGCATCTCCCCTCCCATTCCCCATATAGGCAGTGTGACATTCCCCTTCCATTCCCCATATAGGCAGTGTGACATTCCCCCTCCCATTCCCCATATAGGCAGTGTGACATTCCCCCTCCCATTCCCCATATAGGCAGTGTGACATTCCCCCCTCCCATTCCCCATATAGGCAGTGTGACATTCCCCCCTCCCATTCCCCATATAGGCAGTGTGACATTCCCCCCTCCCATTCCCCATATAGGCAGTGTGACATTCCCCTTCCATTCCCCATATAGGCAGTGTGACATTCCCCCTCCCATTCCCCATATAGGCAGTGTGACATTCCCCCCTCCCATTCCCCATATAGGCAGTGTGACATTCCCCCTCCCATTCCCCATATAGGCAGTGTGGCATCCCCCTCCCATTCCCATATAGGCAGTGTGACATTCCCCCTCCCATTCCCCATATAGGCAGTGTGACATTCCCCCCTCCCATTCCCCATATAGGCAGTGTGGCATTCTCCCTCCCATTCCCGATATAGGCAGTGTGGCATCTCCCCTCCCATTCCCCATATAGGCAGTGTGGCATCTCCCCTCCCATTCCCCATATAGGCAGTGTGACATCCCCCCCTCCCATTCCCCATATAGGCAGTGTGACATTCCCCCCTCCCATTCCCCATATAGGCAGTGTGACATTCCCCCCTCCCATTCCCCATATAGGCAGTGTGGCATTTCCCCTCCCATTCCCCATATAGGCAGTTTGACATTCCCCCTCCCATTCTACATATAGGCAGTGTGGCATTCCCCCTCCCATTCCCCATATAGGTAGTGTGACATTCCCCCTCCCATTCCCCATATAGGCAGTGTGACATTCCCCCCTCCCATTCCCCATATAGGCAGTGTGGCATTTCCCCTCCCATTCCCCATATAGGCAGTGTGACATTCCCCCTCCCATTCCCCATATAGGCAGTGTGACATTCCCCCTCCCATTCCCCATATAGGCAGTGTGACATTCCCCCTCCCATTCCCCATATAGGCAGTGTGACATTCCCCCTCCCATTCCCCATATAGGCAGTGTGACATTCCCCCTCCCATTCCCCATATAGGAAGTGTGACATTCCCCCTCCCATTCCCCATATAGGCAGTGTGACATTCCTCCTCCCATTCCCCATATAGGCAGTGTGACATCCCCCCTCCCATTCCCCATATAGGCAGTGTGGCATCCCCCCTCCCATTCCCCATATAGGCAGTGTGACATTCCCCCTCCCATTCCCCATATAGGCAGTGTGACATTCCCCCTCCCATTCCCCATATAGGCAGTGTGACATTCCCCCCTCCCATTCCCCATATAGACAGTGTGGCATCTCCCCTCCCATTCCCCATATAGACAGTGTGGCATCTCCCTCCCATTCCCCATATAGGCAGTGTGGCATCCCCCCTCCCATTCCCCATATAGGCAGTGTGGCATTCCCCCTCCCATTCCCCATATAGGCAGTGTGACATTCCCCCTCCCATTCCCCATATAGGCAGTGTGACATTCCCCCTCCCATTCCCCATATAGGCAGTGTGGCATCCCACCTCCCATTCCCCTATATAGACAGTGTGACATTCCCCCTCCCATTCCCCATATAGGCAGTGTGACATTCCCCCTTCCCATTCCCCATATAGGCAGTGTGGCATCCCCCCTCCCATTCCCCATATAGGCAGTGTGGCATTCCCCCTCCCATTCCCCATATAGGCAGTGTGACATTCCCCCTCCCATTCCCCATATAGGCAGTGTGACATTCCCCCTCCCATTCCCCATATAGGCAGTGTGGCATCCCACCTCCCATTCCCCTATATAGACAGTGTGACATTCCCCCTCCCATTCCCCATATAGGCAGTGTGACATTCCCCCTCCCATTCCCCATATAGGCAGTGTGACATTCCCCCTCCCATTCCCCATATAGGCAGTGTGACATTCCTCCTCCCATTCCCCATATAGGCAGTGTGACATCCCCCCTCCCATTCCCCATATAGGCAGTGTGGCATCCCCCCTCCCATTCCCCATATAG
Source organism: Gastrophryne carolinensis (assembly GCA_027917425.1). Lineage (NCBI taxonomy): Eukaryota > Metazoa > Chordata > Amphibia > Anura > Microhylidae > Gastrophryne > Gastrophryne carolinensis. The sequence continues at coordinate 3,838,669 of CM051234.1, forward strand.
GCAGTGTGACATTCCCCCTCCCATTCCCCATATAGGCAGTGTGACATTCCCCCTCCCATTCCCCATATAGGCAGTGTGACATTCCCCCCTCCCATTCCCCATATAGGCAATGTGACATCCCCCCTCCCATTCCCCATATAGGCAGTGTGGCATTCCCCCCTCCCATTCCCCATATAGACAGTGTGACATTCCCCCTCCCATTCCCCATATAGGCAGTGTGACATTCCCCCTCCCATTCTCCATATAGGCAGTGTGGCATTCCCCCCTCCCATTCCCCATATAGGCAGTGTGACATTCCTCCTCCCATTCCCCATATAGGCAGTGTGACATTCCTCCTCCCATTCCCCATATAGGCAGTGTGGCATCCCCCCTCCCATTCCCCATATAGGCAGTGTGACATTCCCCTCCCATTCCCCATATAGGCAGTGTGACATTCCCCCTCCCATTCCCCATATAGGCAATGTGACATCCCCCCCTCCCATTCCCCATATAGGCAGTGTGACATTCCCCCTCCCATTCCCCATATAGGCAGTGTGACATTCCCCCTCCCATTCCCCATATAGGCAGTGTGACATTCCCCCTCCCATTCCCCATATAGGCAGTGTGACATCCCCCCTCCCATTCCCCATATAGGCAGTGTGACATTCCTCCTCTCATTCCCCATATAGGCAGTGTGACATTCCCCCTCCCATTCCCCATATAGGCAGTGTGACATTCCCCCTCCCATTCCCCATATAGGCAGTGTGGCATCCCCCTCCCATTCCCCATATAGGCAGTGTGACATCCCCCCTCTCATTCCCCATATAGGCAGTGTGCCATTCCCCCTCCCATTCCCCATATAGGCAGTGTGACATCCCCCCTCTCATTCCCCATATAGGCAGTGTGCCATTCCCCCTCCCATTCCCCATATAGGCAGTGTGGCATTCCCCTCCCATTCCCCATATAGGCAGTGTGACATCCCCCCTCTCATTCCCCATATAGGCAGTGTGCCATTCCCCCTCCCATTCCCCATATAGGCAGTGTGCCATTCCCCCTCCCATTCCCCATATAGGCAGTGTGGCATTCCCCCTCCCATTCCCCATATAGGCAGTGTGGCATTCCCCCTCCCATTCCCCATATAGGCAGTGTGGCATTCCCCTCCCATTCCCCATATAGGCAGTGTGACATTCCCCCTCCCATTCCCCATATAGGCAGTGTGACATTCCCCCTCCCATTCCCCATATAGGCAGTGTGACATTCCCCCTCCCATTCCCCATATAGGCAGTGTGACATCCCCCCTCCCATTCCCCATATAGACAGTGTGGCATTCCCCCTCCCATTCCCCATATAGGCAGTGTGACATTCCCCCTCCCATTCCCCATATAGGCAGTGTGACATTCCCCCTCCCATTCCCCATATAGGCAGTGTGACATTCCCCCTCCCATTCCCCATATAGGCAGTGTGACATCCCCCCTCCCATTCCCAATATAGGCAGTGTGTCATTCCCCCCTCCCATTCCCCATATAGACAGTGTGACATCCCCCCTCCCATTCCCCATATAGGCAGTGTGACATCCCCCCTCCCATTCCCCATATAGGCAGTGTGACATTCCCCCTCCCATTCCCCATATAGGCAGTGTGACATTCCCCCTCCCATTCACCATATAGGCAGTGTGACATTCCCCCTCCCATTCCCAATATAGGCAGTGTGACATTCCCCCCTCCCATTCCCCATATAGACAGTGTGACATCCCCCCTCCCATTCCCCATATAGGCAGTGTGACATCCCCCCTCCCATTCCCCATATAGGCAGTGTGACATTCCCCCTCCCATTCCCAATATAGGCAGTGTGTCATTCCCCCCTCCCATTCCCCATATAGACAGTGTGACATCCCCCCTCCCATTCCCCATATAGGCAGTGTGACATCCCCCCTCCCATTCCCCATATAGGCAGTGTGACATTCCCCCTCCCATTCCCCATATAGGCAGTGTGACATTCCCCCTCCCATTCACCATATAGGCAGTGTGACATTCCCCCTCCCATTCCCAATATAGGCAGTGTGACATTCCCCCCTCCCATTCCCCATATAGACAGTGTGACATCCCCCCTCCCATTCCCCATATAGGCAGTGTGACATCCCCCCTCCCATTCCCCATATAGGCAGTGTGACATTCCCTCTCCCATTCCCAATATAGGCAGTGTGACATTCCCCCCTCCCATTCCCCATATAGACAGTGTGACATCCCCCCTCCCATTCCCCATATAGGCAGTGTGACATCCCCCCTCCCATTCCCCATATAGGCAGTGTGGCATTCCCCCTCCCATTCCCCATATAGGCAGTGTGGCATTCCTCCTCCCATTCCCCATATAGGCAGTGTGGCATCCCCCCTCTCATTCCCCATATAGGCAGTGTGGCATTCCCCTTCCCATTCCCCATATAGGCAGTGTGGCATTCCCCCCTCCCATTCCCCATATAGGCAGTGTGACATTCCCCCCTCCCATTCCCCATATAGGCAGTGTGTCATTCCCCCTCCCATTCCCCATATAGGCAGTGTGACATTCCCCCTCCCATTCCCCATATAGGCAGTGTGGCATTCCCCCTCCCATTCCCCATATAGGCAGTGTGGCATTCCTCCTCCCATTCCCCATATAGGCAGTGTGGCATCCCCCCTCTCATTCCCCATATAGGCAGTGTGGCATTCCCCTTCCCATTCCCCATATAGGCAGTGTGGCATTCCTCCTCCCATTCCCCATATAGGCAGTGTGGCATTCCTCCTCCCATTACCCATATAGGCAGTGTGGCCTTCCCCCTCCCATTCCCCATATAGGCAATGTGGCATTCCCCCCTCCCATTCCCCATATAGACAGTGTGGCATTCCCCCCTCCCATTCCCCATATAGACAGTGTGACATTCCCCCTCCCATTCCCCATATAGACAGTGTGGCCTTCCCCCTCCCATTCCCCATATAGGCAGTGTGGCATTCCCCCCTCCCATTCCCCATATAGACAGTGTGGCATTCCCCCCTCCCATTCCCCATATAGACAGTGTGACATTCCCCCTCCCATTCCCCATATAGACAGTGTGGCATTCCTCCTCCCATTACCCATATAGGCAGTGTGACATTCCTCCTCCCATTCTCCATATAGGCAGTGTGGCATTCCTCCTCCCATTACCCATATAGGCAGTGTGGCCTTCCCCCTCCCATTCCCCATATAGGCAGTGTGGCATTCCCCCCTCCCATTCCCCATATAGACAGTGTGGCATTCCCCCCTCCCATTCCCCATATAGACAGTGTGACATTCCCCCTCCCATTCCCCATATAGACAGTGTGGCATTCCTCCTCCCATTACCCATATAGGCAGTGTGACATTCCTCCTCCCATTCTCCATATAGGCAGTGTGGCATTCCTCCTCCCATTACCCATATAGGCAGTGTGGCCTTCCCCCTCCCATTCCCCATATAGGCAGTGTGGCATTCCCCCCTCCCATTCCCCATATAGGCAGTGTGGCCTTCCCCCTCCCATTCCCCATATAGGCAGTGTGGCATTCCCCCCTCCCATTCCCCATATAGGCAGTGTGACATTCCCCCTCCCATTCCCCATATAGACAGTGTGGCATTCCCCCCTCCCATTCCCCATATAGACAGTGTGGCATTCCCCCCTCCCATTCCCCATATAGACAGTGTGACATTCCCCCTCCCATTCCCCATATAGACAGTGTGGCATTCCTCCTCCCATTACCCATATAGGCAGTGTGACATTCCTCCTCCCATTCTCCATATAGGCAGTGTGGCATTCCTCCTCCCATTACCCATATAGGCAGTGTGGCCTTCCCCCTCCCATTCCCCATATAGGCAGTGTGGCATTCCCCCCTCCCATTCCCCATATAGACAGTGTGGCATTCCCCCCTCCCATTCCCCATATAGACAGTGTGACATTCCCCCTCCCATTCCCCATATAGACAGTGTGGCATTCCTCCTCCCATTACCCATATAGGCAGTGTGACATTCCTCCTCCCATTCTCCATATAGGCAGTGTGGCATTCCCCCTCCCATTACCCATATAGGCAGTGTGGCATTCCTCCTCCCATGCCCCATATAGGCAGTGTGACATTCCCCCTCCCATTCCCCATATAGGCAGTGTGGCATTCCCCCTCCCATTACCCATATAGGCAGTGTGACATTCCTCCTCCCATGCCCCATATAGGCAGTGTGACATTCCCCCTCCCATTCCCCATATAGGCAGTGTGGCATTCCCCCTCCCATTACCCATATAGGCAGTGTGACATTCTCCCTCCCATTCCCCATATAGGCAGTGTGGCATTCCCCCTCCCATTCCCCATATAGGCAGTGTGGCATTCCCCCTCCCATTACCCATATAGGCAGTGTGGCATTCCCCCTCCCATTACCCATATAGGCAGTGTGGCATTCCCCCTCCCATTACCCATATAGGCAGTGTGGCATTCCTCCTCCCATGCCCCATATAGGCAGTGTGGCATTCCCCCTCCCATTCCCCATATAGGCAATGTGGCATTCCCCCTCCCATTACCCATATAGGCAGTGTGACATTCCCCCTCCCAATCCCCATATAGGCAGTGTGACATTCCCCCCTCCCATTCCCCATATAGGCAGTGTGACATCTCCCCTCCCATTCCCCATATAGGCAGTGTGACATCTCCCCTCCCATTCCCCATATAGGCAGTGTGACATTCTCCCTCCCATTCCCCATATAGGCAGTGTGACATTCCCCCTCCCATTCCCCATATAGGCAGTGTGACATCTCCCCTCCCATTCCCCATATAGGCAGTGTGACATTCCCCCCTCCCATTCCCCATATAGGCAGTGTGACATCTCCCCTCCCATTCCCCATATAGGCAGTGTGGCATCCCCCCCTCCCATTCCCCATATAGGCAGTGTGGCACCCCCTCCCATTCCCCATATAGGCAGTGTGACATTCCCCCTCCCATTCCCCATATAGGCAGTGTGACATTCCCCCCTCCCATTCCCCATATAGGCAGTGTGACATTCCTCCTCCCATTCCCCATATAGGCAGTGTGACATTCCTCCTCCCATTCCCCATATAGGCAGTGTGGCATTCCCCCTCCCATTCCCCATATAGGCAGTGTGGCATTCCTCCTCCCATTCCCCATATAGGCAGTGTGGCATTCCCCCCTCCCATTCCCCATATAGGCAGTGTGGCATTCCCCCTCCCATTCCCCATATAGGCAGTGTGACATTCCTCCTCCCATTCCCCATATAGGCAGTGTGGCATTCCCCCTCCCATTCCCCATATAGGCAGTGTGACATTCCTCCTCCCATTCCCCATATAGGCAGTGTGGCATTCCCCCCTCCCATTCCCCATATAGGCAGTGTGACATTCCTCCTCCCATTCCCCATATAGACAGTGTGACATTCCCCCTCCCATTCCCCATATAGGCAGTGTGACATTCCCCCTCCCATTCCCCATATAGGCAGTGTGACATCCCCCCTCCCATTCCCCATATAGGCAGTGTGACATTCCCCCTCCCATTCCCCATATAGGCAGTGTGACATTCCCCCTCCCATTCCCCATATAGGCAGTGTGACATTCCCCCTCCCATTCCCCATATAGGCAGTGTGACATTCCTCCTCCCATTCCCCATATAGGCAGTGTGACATTCCCCCCTCCCATTCCCCATATAGACAGTGTGACATTCCCCCCTCCCATTCCCCATATAGGCAGTGTGACATCCCCCCTCCCATTCCCCATATAGGCAGTGTGACATTCCTCCTCCCATTCCCCATATAGGCAGTGTGACATTCCTCCTCCCATTCCCCATATAGGCAGTGTGGCATTCCCCCTCCCATTCCCCATATAGGCAGTGTGACATCCCCACCTCCCATTCCCCATATAGGCAGTGTGGCATTCCCCCTCCCATTCCCCATATAGACAGTGTGACATTCCCCCCTCCCATTCCCCATATAGGCAGTGTGACATTCCTCCTCCCATTCCCCATATAGGCAGTGTGGCATTCCCCCTCCCATTCCCCATATAGGCAGTGTGACATCCCCACCTCCCATTCCCATATAGGCAGTGTGACATTCCCCCTCCCATTCCCCATATAGGCAGTGTGACATTCCCCCTCCCATTCCCCATATAGACAGTGTGACATTCCCCCCTCCCATTCCCCATATAGGCAGTGTGACATTCCTCCTCCCATTCCCCATATAGGCAGTGTGGCATTCCCCCTCCCATTCCCCATATAGGCAGTGTGACATTCCCCCCTCCCATTCCCCATATAGGCAGTGTGACATTCTCCCTCCCATTCCCCATATAGGCAGTGTGACATCCCCACCTCCCATTCCCCATATAGGCAGTGTGGCATTCCCCCTCCCATTCCCCATATAGGCAGTGTGGCATTCCCCCTCCCATTCCCCATATAGGCAGTGTGACATTCCCCCCTCCCATTCCCCATATAGGCAGTGTGGCATTCCCCCTCCCATTCCCCATATAGGCAGTGTGACATCCCCACCTCCCATTCCCCATATAGGCAGTGTGGCATTCCCCCTCCCATTCCCCATATAGGCAGTGTGGCATTCCCCCTCCCATTCCCCATATAGGCAGTGTGACATTCCCCCTCCCATTCCCCATATAGGCAGTGTGGCATTCCCCCTCCCATTCCCCATATAGGCAGTGTGGCATTCCCCCTCCCATTCCCCATATAGGCAGTGTGGCATCCCCCCTCCCATTCCCCATATAGGCAGTGTGGCATTCCCCCTCCCATTCCCCATATAGGCAGTGTGGCATTCCCCCTCCCATTCCCCATATAGGCAGTGTGGCATTCCCCCCTCCCATTCCCCATATAGACAGTGTGACATTCCCCCTCCCATTCCCCATATAGGCAGTGTGGCATTCCCCCTCCCATTCCCCATATAGGCAGTGTGGCATTCCCCCTCCCATTCCCCATATAGACAGTGTGACATTCCCCCCTCCCATTCCTCATATAGGCAGTGTGACATTCCCCCTCCCATTCCCCATATAGGCAGTGTGACATTCCCCCTCCCATTCCCATATAGGCAGTGTGACATTCCCCCTCCCATTCCCCATATAGGCAGTGTGACATTCCTCCTCCCATTCCCCATATAGACAGTGTGACATTCCCCCTCCCATTCCCCATATAGGCAGTGTGGCATTCCCCCTCCCATTCCCCATATAGGCAGTGTGGCATTCCCCCTCCCATTCTCCATATAGGCAGTGTGGCATTCCCCTTCCCATTCCCCATATAGGCAGTGTGACAATCCCCCTCCCATTCCCCATATAGGCAGTGTGACATTCCCCCTCAAATTCCCCATATAGGCAGTGTGACATTCCCCCTCCCATTCCCATATAGGCAGTGTGACATTCCCCCTCCCATTCCCATATAGGCAGTGTGACATTCCCCCTCCCATTCCCCATATAGGCAGTGTGACATTCCCCCTCCCATTCCCATATAGGCAGTGTGACATCCCCCTCCCATTCCCCATATAGGCAGTGTGACATCTCCCCTCCCATTCCCCATATAGGCAGTGTGACATTCCCCCTCCCATTCCCCATATAGGCAGTGTGACATTCCCCCTCCCATTCCCATATAGGCAGTGTGACATCTCCCCTCCCATTCCCCATATAGGCAGTGTGACATTCCCCCCTCCCATTCCCCATATAGGCAGTGTGACATTCCCCCCTCCCATTCCCCATATAGGCAGTGTGACATTCCCCCTCCCATTCCCATATAGGCAGTGTGACATCTCCCCTCCCATTCCCCATATAGGCAGTGTGACATTCCCCCTCCCATTCCCATATAGGCAGTGTGACATTCCCCCTCCCATTCCCATATAGGCTGTGTGACATCCCCCTCCCATTCCCCATATAGGCAGTGTGACATTCCCCCTCCCATTCCCCATATAGGCAGTGTGACATCTCCCCTCCCATTCCCCATATAGGCAGTGTGACATTCCCCCCTCCCATTCCCCATATAGGCAGTGTGACATTACCCCTCCCATTCCCCATATAGGCAGTGTGACATTCCCCCTCCCATTCCCATATAGGCAGTGTGACATCCCCCTCCCATTCCCCATATAGGCAGTGTGACATCCCCCTCCCATTCCCCATATAGGCAGTGTGACATTCCCCCTCCCATTCCCATATAGGCAGTGTGACATCCCCCCTCCCATTCCCCATATAGACAGTGTGACATTCCCCCTCCCATTCCCCATATAGGCAGTGTGACATTCCCCCTCCCATTCCCATATAGGCAGTGTGACATTCCCCCTCCCATTCCCATATAGGCAGTGTGACATCCCCCCTCCCATTCCCCATATAGACAGTGTGACATTCCCCCTCCCATTCCCCATATAGGCAGTGTGACATTCCCCCCTCCCATTCCCCATATAGGCAGTGTGACATCTCCCCTCCCATTCCCCATATAGGCAGTGTGACATTCCCCCCTCCCATTCCCCATATAGGCAGTGTGACATTCCCCCTCCCATTCCCCATATAGGCAGTGTGACATCTCCCCTCCCATTCCCCATATAGGCAGTGTGACATTCCCCCCTCCCATTCCCCATATAGGCAGTGTGGCATCCCCCCTCCCATTCCCCATATAGGCAGTGTGGCATCCCCCCTCCCATTCCCCATATAGGCAGTGTGACATCTCCCCTCCCATTCCCCATATAGGCAGTGTGACATTCCCCCCTCCCATTCCCCATATAGGCAGTGTGACATCTCCCCTCCCATTCCCCATATAGGCAGTGTGACATTCCCCCCTCCCATTCCCCATATAGGCAGTGTGACATTCCCCCTCCCATTCCCCATATAGGCAGTGTGACATTCCCCCCTCCCATTCCCCATATAGGCAGTGTGACATTCCCCCTCCCATTCCCCATATAGGCAGTGTGACATTCCCCCCTCCCATTCCCCATATAGGCAGTGTGACATCTCCCCTCCCATTCCCCATATAGGCAGTGTGACATTCCCCCCTCCCATTCCCCATATAGGCAGTGTGACATCTCCCCTCCCATTCCCCATATAGGCAGTGTGACATTCCCCCCTCCCATTCCCCATATAGGCAGTGTGACATTCCCCCCTCCCATTCCCCATATAGGCAGTGTGACATCTCCCCTCCCATTCCCCATATAGGCAGTGTGACATTCCCCCCTCCCATTCACCATATAGGCAGTGTGACATTCCCCCTCCCATTCCCCATATAGGCAGTGTGACATTCCCCCTCCCATTCCCCATATAGGCAGTGTGACATCTCCCCTCCCATTCCCCATATAGGCAGTGTGACATTCCCCCTCCCATTCCCCATATAGGCAGTGTGACATTCCCCCTCCCATTCCCCATATAGGCAGTGTGACATTCCCCCCTCCCATTCCCCATATAGGCAGTGTGACATCTCCCCTCCCATTCCCCATATAGGCAGTGTGACATTCCCCCTCCCATTCCCCATATAGGCAGTGTGACATTCCCCCCTCCCATTCCCCATATAGGCAGTGTGACATTCCCCCTCCCATTCCCCATATAGGCAGTGTGACATTCCCCCTCCCATTCCCCATATAGGCAGTGTGACATTCCCCCTCCCATTCCCCATATAGGCAGTGTGGCATTCCCCCTCCCATTCCCCATATAGGCAGTGTGACATTCCCCCCTCCCATTCCCCATATAGGCAGTGTGGCATTCCCCCTCCCATTCCCCATATAGGCAGTGTGGCATTTCCCCTCCCATTCCCCATATAGGCAATGTGACATTCCCCCTCCCATTCCCCATATAGGCAGTGTGACATTCCTCCCTCCCATTCCCCATATAGGCAGTGTGTCATTCCACCTCCCATGCCCCATATAGGCAGTGTGGCATTCCTCCCTCCCATTCCCCATATAGGCAGTGTGACATTCCCCCTCCCATTCCCCATATAGGCAGTGTGACATTCCTCCCTCCCATTCCCCATATAGGCAGTGTGTCATTCCCCCTCCCATTCCCCATATAGGCAGTGTGGCATTTCCCCTCCCATTCCCCATATAGGCAATGTGACATTCCCCCTCCCATTCCCCATATAGGCAGTGTGACATTCCCCCTCCCATTCCCCATATAGGCAGTGTGACATTCCTCCTCCCATTCCCCATATAGGCAGTGTGACATTCCTCCTCCCATTCCCCATATAGGCAGTGTGACATTCCCCCTCCCATTCCCCATATAGGCAGTGTGACATCCCCCCTCCCATTCCCCATATAGGCAGTGTGACATTCCCCCTCCCATTCCCCATATAGGCAGTGTGACATTCCCCCTCCCATTCCCCATATAGGCAGTGTGTCATTCCACCTCCCATTCCCCATATAGGCAGTGTGTCATTCCACCTCCCATGCCCCATATAGGCAGTGTGACATTCCCCCTCCCATTCCCCATATAGGCAGTGTGACATTCCCCCCTCCCATTCCCCATATAGGCAGTGTGACATTCCCCCCTCCCATTCCCCATATAGGCAGTGTGACATTCCCCCTCCCATTCCCCATATAGGCAGTGTGACATTCCCCCTCCCATTCCCCATATAGGCAGTGTGACATCCCCCCTCCCATTCCCCATATAGGCAGTGTGGCATTCCCCCCTCCCATTCCCCATATAGGCAGTGTGACATTCCCCCTCCCATTCCCCATATAGGCAGTGTGACATTCCCCCTCCCATTCCCCATATAGGCAGTGTGGCATTCCCCCCTCCCATTCCCCATATAGGCAGTGTGACATTCCCCCTCCCATTCCCCATATAGGCAGTGTGACATCCCCCCTCCCATTCCCCATATAGGCAGTGTGGCATTCCCCCCTCCCATTCCCCATATAGGCAGTGTGACATCCCCCTCCCATTCCCCATATAGGCAGTGTGACATTCCCCCTCCCATTCCCATATAGGCAGTGTGACATCCCCCTCCCATTCCCCATATAGGCAGTGTGACATCCCCCTCCCATTCCCCATATAGGCAGTGTGACATTCCCCCTCCCATTCCCATATAGGCAGTGTGACATCCCCCCTCCCATTCCCCATATAGGCAGTGTGGCATTTCCCCCTCCCATTCCCCATATAGGCAGTGTGACATTCCCCCTCCCATTCCCATATAGGCAGTGTGACATTCCCCCTCCCATTCCCATATAGGCAGTGTGACATCCCCCCTCCCATTCCCCATATAGACAGTGTGACATTCCCCCTCCCATTCCCCATATAGGCAGTGTGACATTCCCCCTCCCATTCCCATATAGGCAGTGTGACATCCCCCCTCCCATTCCCCATATAGACAGTGTGACATTCCCCCTCCCATTCCCCATATAGGCAGTGTGACATTCCCCCTCCCATTCCCATATAGGCAGTGTGACATTCCCCCTCCCATTCCCATATAGGCAGTGTGACATCCCCCCTCCCATTCCCCATATAGGCAGTGTGACATTCCCCCCTCCCATTCCCCATATAGGCAGTGTGACATCTCCCCTCCCATTCCCCATATAGGCAGTGTGACATTCCCCCCTCCCATTCCCCATATAGGCAGTGTGGCATCCCCCCTCCCATTCCCCATATAGGCAGTGTGGCATCCCCCCTCCCATTCCCCATATAGGCAGTGTGGCATCCCCCCTCCCATTCCCCATATAGGCAGTGTGACATCTCCCCTCCCATTCCCCATATAGGCAGTGTGACATTCCCCCCTCCCATTCCCCATATAGGCAGTGTGACATTCCCCCCTCCCATTCCCCATATAGGCAGTTTGACATTCCCCCTCCCATTCCCCATATAGGCAGTGTGACATTCCCCCCTCCCATTCCCCATATAGGCAGTGTGGCACCCCCCCTCCCATTCCCCATATAGGCAGTGTGACATTCCCCCCTCCCATTCCCCATATAGGCAGTGTGACATTCCCCCCTCCCATTCCCCATATAGGCAGTGTGGCATTCCCCCTCCCATTCCCCATATAGGCAGTTTGACATTCCCCCCTCCCATTCCCCATATAGGCAGTGTTACATTCCCCTCCCATTCCCCATATAGGCAGTGTGGCATTTCCCCTCCCATTCCCCATATAGGCAGTGTGACATTCCCCCTCCCATTCCCCATATAGGCAGTGTGGCATTTCCCCTCCCATTCCCCATATAGGCAGTGTGACATTCCCCCTCCCATTCCCCATATAGGCAGTGTGACATTCCCCCTCCCATTCCCCATATAGGCAGTGTGACATTCCCCCTCCCATTCCCCTATATAGGGAGTGTGGCATTCTTCCTCCCATTCCCCATATAGGCAGTGTGACATCTCCCCTCATATTGCCCATATAGGCAGTGTGACATTCCCCCCTCCCATTCCCCATATAGGCAGTGTGGCATTCCCCCTCCCATTCCCCATATAGGCAGTGTGGCATTCCCCCTCCCATTCCCCATATAGGCAGTGTGACATTCCCCCTCCCATTCCCCATATAGGCAGTGTGACATTCCCCCCTCCCATTCCCCATATAGGCAGTGTGACATTCCCCCTCCCATTCCCCATATAGGCAGTGTGGCATTCCCCCTCCCATTCCCCATATAGGCAGTGTGACATTCCCCCTCCCATTCCCCATATAGGCAGTGTGACATTCCCCCTCCCATTCCCCATATAAACAGTGTGACATTCCCCCTCCCATTCCCCATATAGACAGTGTGACATTCCCCCTCCCATTCCCCATATAGGCAGTGTGACATCCCCCCTCCCATTCCCCATATAGGCAGTGTGACATTCCCCCTCCCATTCCCCATATAGGCAGTGTGGCATTCCCCCTCCCATTCCCCATATAGGCAGTGTGACATTCCCCTCCCATTCCCCATATAGGCAGTGTGGCATTCTCCCTCCCATTCCCCATATAGGCAGTGTGGCATCCCCCCTCCCATTCCCCATATAGGCAGTGTGGCATTCCCCCCTCCCATTCCCCATATAGGCAGTGTGGCATTCTTCCTCCCATTCCCCATATAGGCAGTGTGACATTCCCCCTCCCATTCCCCATATAGGCAGTGTGGCATTCTCCCTCCCATTCCCCATATAGGCAGTGTGGCATCCCCCCTCCCATTCCCCATATAGGCAGTGTGGCATTCCCCCCTCCCATTCCCCATATAGGCAGTGTGGCATTCTTCCTCCCATTCCCCATATAGGCAGTGTGACATTCCCCCTCCCATTCCCCATATAGGCAGTGTGGCATTCCCTCCTCCCATTCCCCATATAGGCAGTGTGACATTCATCCTCCCATTCCCCATATAGGCAGTGTGACATTCCCCCTCCCATTCCCCATATAGGAAGTGTGACATTCCTCCCTCCCATTCCCCATATAGGCAGTGTGGCATTCCCCCTCCCATTCCCCATATAGGCAGTGTGACATTCCCCCTCCCATTCCCCATATAGGCAGTGTGACATTCCCCCTCCCATTCCCCATATAGACAGTGTGGCATTCCCTCCTCCCATTCCCCATATAGGCAGTGTGGCATTCCCCCTCCCATTCTCCATATAGGCAGTGTGACATTCCTCCTCCCATTCCCCATATAGGCAGTGTGGCATCTCCCCTCCCATTCCCCATATAGGCAGTGTGGCATCCCCCCTCCCATTCCCCATATAGACAGTGTGACATTCCCCCTCCCATTCCCCATATAGACAGTGTGGCATTCCCTCCTCCCATTCCCCATATAGGCAGTGTGGCATTCCCTCCTCCCATTCCCCATATAGGCAGTGTGGCATTCCCTCCTCCCATTCCCCATATAGGCAGTGTGACATTCCTCCCTCCCATTCCCCATATAGGCAGTGTGGCATTCCCCCTCCCATTCCCCATATAGGCAGTGTGACATTCCCCCTCCCATTCCCCATATAGACAGTGTGGCATTCCCTCCTTCCATTCCCCATATAGACAGTGTGGCATTCCCTCCTCCCATTCCCCATATAGACAGTGTGGCATTCCCTCCTCCCATTCCCCATATAGGCAGTGTGGCATTCCCTCCTCCCATTCCCCATATAGGCAGTGTGACATTCCCCCTCCCATTCCCCATATAGACAGTGTGGCATTCCCTCCTCCCATTCCCCATATAGGCAGTGTGGCATTCCCTCCTCCCATTCCCCATATAGGCAGTGTGACATTCCTCCCTCCCATTCCCCATATAGGCAGTGTGGCATTCCCCCTCCCATTCCCCATATAGGCAGTGTGGCATTCCCCCTCCCATTCCCCATATAGACAGTGTGGCATTCCCTCCTCCCATTCCCCATATAGGCAGTGTGGCATTCTCCCCTCCCATTCCCCATATAGGCAGTGTGACATTCCCCCTCCCATTCCCCATATAGGCAGTGTGACATTCCCTCCTCCCATTCCCCATATAGACAGTGTGGCATTCCCTCCTCCCATTCCCCATATAGGCAGTGTGGCATTCCCCCTCCCATTCCCCATATAGACAGTGTGGCATTCCCCCTCCCATTCCCCATATAGACAGTGTGGCATTCCCTCCTCCCATTCCCCATATAGGCAGTGTGGCATTCCCCCTCCCATTCCCCATATAGACAGTGTGGCATTCCCCCTCCCATTCCCCATATAGACAGTGTGGCATTCCCTCCTCCCATTCCCCATATAGGCAGTGTGGCATTCCCCCCTCCCATTCCCCATATAGACAGTGTGACATCCCCCCTCCCATTCCCCATATAGGCAGTGTGGCATTCCCTCCTCCCATTCCCCATATAGGCAGTGTGACATTCCCTCCTCCCATTCCCCATATAGGCAGTGTGACATTCCCCCCTCCCATTCCCCATATAGGCAGTGTGACATTCCCCCCTCCCATTCCCCATATAGGCAGTGTGGCATTCCCTCCTCCCATTCCCCATATAGGCAGTGTGGCATTCCCCCTCCCATTCCCCATATAGGCAGTGTGGCATTCCCCCTCCCATTCCCCATATAGGCAGTGTGGCATTCCCCCTCCCATTCCCCATATAGGCAGTGTGGCATTCCCCCTCCCATTCCCCATATAGGCAGTGTGGCATTCCCCCTCCCATTCCCCATATAGGCAGTGTGGCATTCCCTCCTCCCATTCCCCATATAGGCAGTGTGGCATTCCCCCTCCCATTCCCCATATAGGCAGTGTGGCATTCCCTCCTCCCATTCCCCATATAGACAGTGTGACATTCCCCCTCCCATTCCCCATATAGGCAGTGTGACATTCCCCCCTCCCATTCCCCATATAGGCAGTGTGGCATTCCCCCTCCCATTCCCCATATAGGCAGTGTGGCATTCCCTCCTCCCATTCCCCATATAGGCAGTGTGGCATTCCCCCTCCCATTCCCCATATAGGCAGTGTGGCATTCCCTCCTCCCATTCCCCATATAGACAGTGTGACATTCCCCCCTCCCATTCCCCATATAGGCAGTGTGGCATTCCCCCCCTCCCATTCCCCATATAGGCAGTGTGGCATTCCCTCCTCCCATTCCCCATATAGGCAGTGTGACATTCCCCCTCCCATTCCCCATATAGGCAGTGTGACATTCCCCTCCCATTCCCCATATAGACAGTGTGGCATTCCCCCTCCCATTCCCCATATAGGCAGTGTGGCATTCCCCCTCCCATTTCCCATATAGGCAGTGTGGCATTCCCCCTCCCATTCCCCATATAGGCAGTGTGACATCCCCCCTCCCATTCCCCATATAGGCAGTGTGACATCCCCCCTCCCATTCCCCATATAGGCAGTGTGACATTCCCCCCTCCCATTCCCCATATAGGCAGTGTGGCACCCCCCCTCCCATTCCCCATATAGGCAGTGTGGCATTCCCCCTCCCATTCCCCATATAGGCAGTGTGGCATTCCCCCTCCCATTCCCCATATAGGCAGTGTGACATTCCCCCCTCCCATTCCCCATATAGGCAGTGTGGCATTCCCCCCTCCCATTCCCCATATAGGCAGTGTGGCATTCCCCCCTCCCATTCCCCATATAGGCAGTGTGACATTCCCCCTCCCATTCCCCATATAGGCAGTGTGACATTCCCCCTCCCATTCCCCATATAGGCGGTGTGACATCCCCCCTCCCATTCCCCATATAGGCAGTGTGGCATTCCTCCTCCCATTCCCCATATAGGCAGTGTGACATTCCCCCTCCCATTCCCCATATAGGCAGTGTGGCATTCCCCCTCCCATTCCCCATATAGGCAGTGTGACATTCCCCCTCCCATTCCCCATATAGGCAGTGTGACATTCCCCCTCCCATTCCCCATATAGGCAGTGTGGCATCCCCCCTCCCATTCCCCATATAGGCAGTGTGACATTCCCCCTTCCATTCCCCATATAGGCAGTGTGGCATTCCCCCTCCCATTCCCCATATAGGCAGTGTGGCATTCCCCCTCCCATTCCCCATATAGGCAGTGTGACATCCCCCCTCCCATTCCCCATATAGGCAGTGTGACATCCCCCCTCCCATTCCCCATATAGGCAGTGTGACATTCCCCCCTCCCATTCCCCATATAGGCAGTGTGGCACCCCCCCTCCCATTCCCCATATAGGCAGTGTGGCATTCCCCCCTCCCATTCCCCATATAGGCAGTGTGGCATTCCCCCTCCCATTCCCCATATAGGCAGTGTGACATCCCCCCTCCCATTCCCCATATAGGCAGTGTGGCATTCCCCCCTCCCATTCCCCATATAGGCAGTGTGACATCCCCCCTCCCATTCCCCATATAGGCAGTGTGGCATTCCCCCTCCCATTCCCCATATAGGCAGTGTGGCATTCTCCCTCCCATTCTCCATATAGGCAGTGTGGCACCCCCCCTCCCATTCCCCATATAGGCAGTGTGACATTCCCCCCTCCCATTCCCCATATAGGCAGTATGGCATCCCCCCTCCCATTCCCCATATAGGCAGTATGGCATTCCCCTCCCATTCCCCATATAGGCAGTATGGCATCCCCCCTCCCATTCCCCATATAGGCAGTGTGACATTCCCCCCTCCCATTCCCCATATAGGCAGTATGGCATCCCCCCTCCCATTCCCCATATAGGCAGTGTGACATTCCCCCTCCCATTCCCCATATAGGCAGTGTGGCATTCCCCTCCCATTCCCCATATAGGCAGTATGGCATCCCCCCTCCCATTCCCCATATAGGCAGTGTGGCATTCCCCTCCCATTCCCCATATAGGCAGTGTGACATTCCCTCCCATTCCCCATATAGGCAGTGTGGCATTCCCCCTCCCATTCCCCATATAGGCAGTGTGGCATTCCCCCTCCCATTCCCCATATAGGCAGTGTGGCATTCCCCTCCCATTCCCCATATAGGCAGTGTGGCATTCCCCCTCCCATTCCCCATATAGGCAGTGTGGCATTCCCCTCCCATTCCCCATATAGGCAGTGTGGCATCCCCTCCCATTCCCCATATAGGCAGTGTGGCATTCCCCTCCCATTCCCCATATAGTCAGTGTGACATCCTCCCTCCCATTCCCCATATAGGCAGTGTGACATCCCCCCTCCCATTCCCCATATAGGCAGTGTGACATTCCCCCTCCCATTCCCCATATAGGCAGTGTGGCATTCCCCTCCCATTCCCCATATAGGCAGTGTGACATTCCCTCCCATTCCCCATATAGGCAGTGTGGCATTCCCCTCCCATTCCCCATATAGGCAGTGTGGCATTCCCCTCCCATTCCCCATATAGTCAGTGTGACATCCTCCCTCCCATTCCCCATATAGGCAGTGTGACATCCCCCCTCCCATTCCCCATATAGGCAGTGTGACATTCCCCCTCCCATTCCCCATATAGGCAGTGTGACATTCCCTCCCATTCCCCATATAGGCAGTGTGGCATTCCCCTCCCATTCCCCATATAGGCAGTGTGGCATTCCCCCCTCCCATTCCCCATATAGGCAGTGTGACATTCCCCCTCCCATTCCCCATATAGGCAGTGTGACATTCCCCTCCCATTCCCCATATAGGCAGTGTGGCATCTCCCCTTCCATTCCCCATATAGGCAGTGTGACATTCCCCTCCCATTCCCCATATAGGCAGTGTGGCATCTCCCCTTCCATTCCCCATATAGGCAGTGTGACATTCCCCCTCCCATTCCCCATATAGGCAGTGTGGCATTCCCCCTCCCATTCCCCATATAGGCAGTGTGGCATTCCCCCCTCCCATTCCCCATATAGGCAGTGTGGCATTCCCCCCTCCCATTCCCCATATAGGCAGTGTGACATTCCCCCTCCCATTCCCCATATAGGCAGTGTGACATTCCCTCCTCCCATTCCCCATATAGGCAGTGTGGCATTCCCCCTCCCATTCCCCATATAGGCAGTGTGACATTCCCTCCTCCCATTCCCCATATAGGCAGTGTGACATTCCCCCTCCCATTCCCCATATAGGCAGTGTGACATTCCCTCCTCCCATTCCCCATATAGGCAGTGTGGCATTCCCCCTCCCATTCCCCATATAGGCAGTGTGACATTCCCTCCTCCCATTCCCCATATAGGCAGTGTGACATTCCCTCCTCCCATTCCCCATATAGGCAGTGTGACATTCCCTCCTCCCATTCCCCATATAGGCAGTGTGACATTCCCCCTCCCATTCCCCATATAGGCAGTGTGACATTCCCTCCTCCCATTCCCCATATAGGCAGTGTGGCATTCCCCCCTCCCATTCCCCATATAGGCAGTGTGGCATTCCCCCCTCCCATTCCCCATATAGGCAGTGTGACATTCCCCCTCCCATTCCCCATATAGGCAGTGTGACATTCCTCCTCCCATTCCCCATATAGGCAGTGTGGCATCTCCCCTCCCATTCCCCATATAGGCAGTGTGACATTCCTCCTCCCATTCCCCATATAGGCAGTGTGGCATCTCCCCTTCCATTCCCCATATAGGCAGTGTGGCATTCCCCCTCCCATTCCCCATATAGGCAGTGTGGCATTCCCCCTCCCATTCCCCATATAGGCAGTGTGGCATCCGCCCTCCCATTCCCCATATAGGCAGTGTGACATTCCTCCTCCCATTCCCCATATAGGCAGTGTGGCATCCCCCCTCCCATTCCCCATATAGGCAGTGTGACATTCCTCCTCCCATTCCCCATATAGGCAGTGTGGCATCCCCCCTCCCATTCCCCATATAGGCAGTGTGGCATCCCCCCTCCCATTCCCCATATAGGCAGTGTGGCATCCCCCCTCCCATTCCCCATATAGGCAGTGTGGCATCCCCCCTCCCATTCCCCATATAGGCAGTGTGACATTCCCCCTCCCATTCCCCATATAGGCAGTGTGACATTCCCCCTCCCATTCCCCATATAGGCAGTGTGACATTCCCCCTCCCATTCCCCATATAGGCAGTGTGGCATCCCCCCTCCCATTCCCCATATAGGCAGTGTGACATCCCCCCCCCCCCATTCCCCATATAGGCAGTGTGGCATTCCCCCTCCCATTCCCCATATAGGCAGTGTGACATTCCCCCCCCCCCCATTCCCCATATAGGCAGTGTGACATTCCCCCTCCCATTCCCCATATAGGCAGTGTGGCATCCCCCCTCCCATTCCCCATATAGGCAGTGTGACATTCCCCCTCCCATTCCCCATATAGGCAGTGTGGCATTCCCCCTCCCATTCCCCATATAGGCAGTGTGGCATCCCCCCTCCCATTCCCCATATAGGCAGTGTGGCATTCCCCCTCCCATTCTCCATATAGGCAGTGTGGCATCCCCCTCCCATTCCCCATATAGGCAGTGTGACATTCCCCCTCCCATTCCCCATATAGACAGTGTGGCATTCCCCCTCCCATTCTCCATATAGGCAGTGTGGCATCCCCCTCCCATTCCCCATATAGGCAGTGTGGCATCCCCCCTCCCATTCCCCATATAGGCAGTGTGACATTCCCCCTCCCATTCCCCATATAGGCAGTGTGGCATTCCCCCCTCCCATTCCCCATATAGGCAGTGTGACATTCCCCCTCCCATTCCCCATATAGGCAGTGTGACATCCCCCCTCCCATTCCCCATATAGGCAGTGTGACATTCCCCCTCCCATTCCCCATATAGGCAGTGTGGCATTCCCCCCTCCCATTCCCCATATATACAGTGTGACATCCCCCCTCCCATTCCCCATATAGGCAGTGTGACATTCCCCTCCCATTCCCCATATAGGCAGTGTGACATTCCCCCTCCCATTCCCCATATAGGCAGTGTGGCATTCCCCCCTCCCATTCCCCATATAGGCAGTGTGACATCCCCCCTCCCATTCCCCATATAGGCAGTGTGACATCCCCCCTCCCATTCCCCATATAGGCAGTGTGACATTCCCCCTCCCATTCCCCATATAGGCAGTGTGACATTCCCCCCTCCCATTCCCCATATAGGCAGTGTGGCATTCCCCCTCCCATTCCCCATATAGGCAGTGTGGCATTCCCCCTCCCATTCCCCATATAGGCATTGTGGCATTCCCCCTCCCATTCCCCATATAGGCAGTGTGACATCCCCCCCTCCCATTCCCCATATAGGCAGTGTGACATCCCCCCTCCCATTCCCCATATAGTCAGTGTGGCATCTCCCCTTCCATTCCCCATATAGACAGTGTGGCATCTCCCCTCCCATTCCCCATATAGGCAGTGTGGCACCCCCCCTCCCATTCCCCATATAGGCAGTGTGGCATTCCCCTCCCATTCCCCATATAGGCAGTGTGACATTCCCCTCCCATTCCCCATATAGGCAGTGTGACATTCCCCCTCCCATTCCCCATATATGCAGTGTGACATTCCCCCTCCCATTCCCCATATAGGCAGTGTGACATTCCCCCTCCCATTCCCCATATAGGCAGTGTGGCATTCCCCCCCCTCCCATTCCCCATATAGGCAGTGTGGCATTCCCCCCCCTCCCATTCCCCATATAGGCAGTGTGGCATCCCCCCCCCTCCCATTCCCCATATAGGCAGTGTGACATTCCCCCTCCCATTCCCCATATAGGCAGTGTGACATCCCCCTCCCATTCCCCATATAGGCAGTGTGACATTCCCCCTCCCATTCCCCATATAGGCAGTGTGACATTCCCCCTCCCATTCCCCATATAGGCAGTGTGGCATTCCCCCCCCTCCCATTCCCCATATAGGCAGTGTGGCATTCCCCCCCCTCCCATTCCCCATATAGGCAGTGTGGCATCCCCCCCCCTCCCATTCCCCATATAGGCAGTGTGACATTCCCCCTCCCATTCCCCATATAGGCAGTGTGACATCCCCCTCCCATTCCCCATATAGGCAGTGTGACATTCCCTCTCCCATTCCCCATATAGGCAGTGTGGCATCTCCCCTTCCATTCCCCATATAGGCAGTGTGGCATCTCCCCTCCCATTCCCCATATAGGCAGTGTGGCATTCCCCCTCCCATTCCCCATATAGGCAGTGTGGCATTCCCCCTCCCATTCCCCATATAGGCAGTGTGGCATTCCCCCCTCCCATTCCCCATAGGCAGTGTGGCATTCCCCCCTCCCATTCCCCATATAGGCAGTGTGGCATTCCCCCCTCCCATTCCCCATATAGGCAGTGTGGCATTCCCCCTCCCATTCCCCATATAGGCAGTGTGGCATTCCCCCTCCCATTCCCCATATAGGCAGTGTGGCATTCCCCCCTCCCATTCCCCATAGGCAGTGTGGCATTCCCCCCTCCCATTCCCCATATAGGCAGTGTGGCATTCCCCCCTCCCATTCCCCATATAGACAGTGTGACATTCCCCCTCCCATTCCCCATATAGGCAGTGTGACATTCCCCCTCCCATTCCCCATATAGGCAGTGTGGCATCTCCCCTTCCATTCCCCATATAGGCAGTGTGACATTCCCCCTCCCATTCCCCATATAGGCAGTGTGACATCCCCCTCCCATTCCCCATATAGACAGTGTGACATTCCCCCTCCCATTCCCCATATAGGCAGTGTGACATTCCCCCTCCCATTCCCCATATAGGCAGTGTGGCATCTCCCCTTCCATTCCCCATATAGGCAGTGTGACATTCCCCCTCCCATTCCCCATATAGGCAGTGTGACATCCCCCTCCCATTCCCCATATAGGCAGTGTGGCATTCCCCCTCCCATTCCCCATATAGGCAGTGTGACATTCCCCCTCCCATTCCCCATATAGGCAGTGTGGCATCTCCCCTTCCATTCCCCATATAGGCAGTGTGGCATCTCCCCTCCCATTCCCCATATAGGCAGTGTGGCATTCCCCCTCCCATTCCCCATATAGGCAGTGTGGCATTCCCCCTCCCATTCCCCATATAGGCAGTGTGGCATTCCCCCCTCCCATTCCCCATAGGCAGTGTGGCATTCCCCCCTCCCATTCCCCATATAGGCAGTGTGGCATTCCCCCCTCCCATTCCCCATATAGGCAGTGTGGCATTCCCCCCTCCCATTCCCCATATAGGCAGTGTGGCATTCCCCCTCCCATTCCCCATATAGGCAGTGTGGCATTCCCCCCTCCCATTCCCCATATAGGCAGTGTGGCATTCCCCCTCCCATTCCCCATATAGGCAGTGTGGCATTCCCCCCTCCCATTCTCCATATAGGCAGTGTGGCATTCCCCCCTCCCATTTCCCATATAGGCAGTGTGACATTCCCCCTCCCATTCCCCATATAGGCAGTGTGACATTCCTCCTCCCATTCCCCTATATAGGCAGTGTGACATTCCCCCCTCCCATTCCCCATATAGGCAGTGTGACATCCCCCCTCCCATTCCCCATATAGGCAGTGTGGCATTCCCCCTCCCATTCCCCATATAGGCAGTGTGACATCCCCCCTCCCATTCCCCATATAGGCAGTGTGGCATTCCTCCCTCCCATTCCCCATATAGGCAGTGTGACATTCCCCCTCCCATTCCCCATATAGGCAGTGTGGCATCTCCCCTTCCATTCCCCATATAGGCAGTGTGGCATCTCCCCTCCCATTCCCCATAGGCAGTGTGGCATTCCCCCTCCCATTCCCCATATAGGCAGTGTGGCATCCCCCCTTCCATTCCCCATATAGGCAGTGTGGCATTCCCCCTCCCATTCCCCATATAGGCAGTGTGGCATTCCCCCTCCCATTCCCCATATAGGCAGTGTGGCATTCCCCCCTCCCATTCCCCATAGGCAGTGTGGCATTCCCCCCTCCCATTCCCCATATAGGCAGTGTGGCATTCCCCCTCCCATTCCCCATATAGGCAGTGTGACATTCTCCCTCCCATTCCCCATATAGGCAGTGTGACATTCTCCTTCCCATTCCCCATATAGGCAGTGTGACATTCCCCCTCCCATTCCCCATATAGGCAGTGTGGCATTCCCCCTCCCTTTCCCCATATAGGCAGTGTGGCATTCCCCCTCCCATTCCCCATATAGGCAGTGTGACATTCCCCCTCCCATTCCCAATATAGGCAGTGTGACATTCCCCCTCCCATTCCCCATTATAGGCAGTGTGACATTCCCCCTCCCATTCCCAATATAGGCAGTGTGACATTCCCCCTCCCATTCCCCATATAGGCAGTGTGGCATTCCCCCTCCCTTTCCCCATATAGGCAGTGTGGCATTCCCCCTCCCATTCCCAATATAGGCAGTGTGACATTCCCCCTCCCATTCCCCATTATAGGCAGTGTGACATTCCCCCTCCCATTCCCAATATAGGCAGTGTGACATTCCCCCTCCCATTCCCCATTATAGGCAGTGTGACATTCCCCCTCCCATTCCCAATATAGGCAGTGTGGCATTCCCCCTCCCATTCTCCATATAGGCAGTGTGACATCCCCCCTCCAATTCCCCATATAGGCAGTGTGGCATTCCCCCTCCCATTCCCCATATAGGCAGTGTGGCATTCCCCCTCCCATTCCCCATATAGGCAGTGTGGCATTCCCCCTCCCATTCCCCATATAGGCAGTGTGACATTCCCTCCTCCCATTCCCCATATAGGCAGTGTGACATTCCCCCTCACATTCCCCATATAGGCAGTGTGACATTCCCCCTCCCATTCCCCATATAGGCAGTGTGGCATCCCCCTCCCATTCCCCATATAGGCAGTTTGGCATTTCCCCTCCCATTCCCCATATAGGCAGTGTGGCATTCCCCCCTCCCATTCCCCATATAGGCAGTGTGGCATTCCCCCCTCCCATTCCCCATATAGGCAGTGTGGCATCCCCCTCCCATTCCCCATATAGGCAGTTTGGCATTTCCCCTCCCATTCCCCATATAGGCAGTGTGGCATTCCCCCCTCCCATTCCCCATATAGGCAGTGTGGCATTCCCCCCTCCCATTCCCCATATAGGCAGTGTGGCATCCCCCTCCCATTCCCCATATAGGCAGTTTGGCATTTCCCCTCCCATTCCCCATATAGGCAGTGTGGCATTCCCCCCTCCCATTCCCCATATAGGCAGTGTGGCATTCCCCCCTCCCATTCCCCATATAGGCAGTGTGACATTCCCCCCTCCCATTCCCCATATAGGCAGTGTGGCATTCCCCCCTCCCATTCCCCATATAGGCAGTGTGGCATCTCCCCTCCCATTCCCCATATAGGCAGTGTGGCATCTCCCCTCCCATTCCCCATAGGCAGTGTGGCATCTCCCCTCCCATTCCCCATATAGGCAGTGTGGCATTCCCTCCTCCCATTCCCCATATAGGCAGTGTGACATCCCCCCCTCCCATTCCCCATATAGGCAGTGTGACATTCCCCCCTCCCATTCCCCATATAGGCAGTGTGGCATCCCCCCTCCCATTCCCCATAGGGAGTGTGGCATTCCCCGAGGACATATGTGGCCTTCAGGTTGTTAGACCCCAAGTGTATGACTTTACATTTCTCCACATTGATCTTCATTTGCCAGGTGGATCCCAGACACTCAATGTGTCCAAGTCAGTCTGAAGCTTCAGTAGACACATAGGCACTGTGCTCCTGAAGCTTGTGACCATCTTCAGTAGACACATAGGCACTGTGCTCCTGAAGCTTGTGACCATCTTCAGTAGACACATAGGCACTGTGCTCCTGAAGCTTGTGACCATCTTCAGTAAACACATAGGCGCTGTGCTCCTGAAGCTTGTGACCATCTTCAGTAGACACATAGGCATTGTGCTCCATATCTTTGTGTCATCTGCAAAAATAGAGACAGTGCCTCTAATCCCATCTTCTATGTCATTTGTAAACAAGTTGCATGATAGTGGGCCCAGCACTGAACCCTGGGGTACACCACTTACATCTGGGGACCATTCAGAGTAGGGATCATTACCCACAACTTTCTGCACACGATACTTCAGACAGTTTTCACTCCACTCGAAAACTTTATTTTCTAACCCTGAAGATCTCAATTTCCCCAATAAGGGACAGTGACAAATACTTTTGAAATATCCAGAAAAACTATATCTACAGCCGCCCTCTGTCCAGGCTTCTACTCACCTCCTCAAAGAAGCCAATCAAGTTAGTCTGGCAGCTTCTGCCCTTAGTAAAACCATGTTGGCTGTCACTTATAATATTATGGTAGTTACATAATCCTGTATGTAGTCTCTTAGGATTCTCTCAAGCAATTTTCTCACAATGGATGCTAAGTGTACAGGTCTGAAATTACCCAGAGAAGACTTGGAACCCTTTTTAAAAATGGGCCCCACATAAGTGTACAGGTCTGAAATTACCCAGAGAAGACTTGGAACCCTTTTTAAAAATGGGCCCCACATTTGCATTGTACCAGTCCCTTGGTACTATACCAGTTGTTAATGAGTCTTTAAAGATCAAAAGCATAGGTGATGAAATAACGGAACTGAGTTCTTTAAGAACTCTTGGGTGAAGTCCATCTGGTCCTGGAGTATTAGTCACATTTACATTTTTTACCCTTTCTTGGATAATATCCATGTTTAGCTAATTAAGAATTATGCTTGGGGTATTGTTTGCAGTGGCAACGCCTAAATTGGTACCTTGTGCCTCATTTCTGTACACAGACCTAAAGGATCCATTTAGCAGCTCCGCTTTTTATTGGTCCCCAGTGACCTACTCCCCATTACAATTAATTCAGAAACCTACCTGTTCTGATTTTGGTTTCTTTTAGTTGTGAATAATTTAATAGTAGATTTAAACGTAATATATAGTATAGTGCTTTGTGAAAGTAAGTTGCATCAATGGCTATGGTGTTATATTGGAGTATTTACCCTTTGATAATATCACATATCAAAAGTGTGTTTCAATCCATCCATTATTAGTTATTTAATGGAGGCTAAATGCTCTTTATTCACATAAGTGTTCCATTCAATTTTTAGTCAATAAACTTTCGAAAAGCTGTATCAGAACCTTGGGGAATTTTATCCAGTTGGCAATACACCTCTATGCGTAGATCTGTGAAACATGGCCTGTTTTTAACTCTTGATCCCTGCTCTGGTTTTGGTTTCTTTGAGTTGTGCGTAATTTAATTGTAGATTTACACGTAATAAATAGTATAGTGATAGTAATTTGCATCAATGCTTATGGTATGATATTGGAGTATTTAACCTATGATAATATCACATGTCAAAATTGTGCTTCAATCCATCCATTATTTGTTTTTCGATGAAGGCTAATTGCTCATTATTCACTTAAGTATTCCATTCAATTTGTAGTCAATAAACTTCCTAAAGCTGTATCAGAACCTTGGGGAATTGAATTCAGTTGGCAATACACCTCCGTGTGGAGATCTGCAAAACATGGCCTGTTTTTGACCCTTGAGGAGGAGGAGGGTCGAACACTGGTGCCGTGGCCTCTGGGTTTGAAACTCTATAGAACAGCAAACTGATTTGGGAATTTAGGTTGGAAACTGTGAATGTGGAGGTTTAGGCTGAAGAAAATAACTGGCCACTGAATTTCTTCAGGGTCTGTTTGACGTCTTGGTTCCTGAGGCTATAAATAAAAGGATTTAGCATAGGTGTAAAGACAGTGTACCCCATGCTAACTAAGCGGTCGTAGTGGGGAGAGTAATTTGAGGGAGGCTTGAAATAAATAGCAATGTCAGTGATATAGAAGAGAGAAATCACCATGAGATGAGATGAGCAGGAAGAGAAGGCTTTGCTTCTGCTGGTGGTGGCCTTCAGCTTTATTATAGCTCGAGCGATGAACACATAAGAGATCAGTATGAGCAGGAAGGGAATGATGACAGCTGTAGTGCCTTCTGTGTATATCAAGAGCTCGGCAACCCTGGTGCTGGAGCAGGCCAGCTTGATGAGCGGAGTCAAGTCACAGAAGAAGTGGTGTATTAGTCTGTCCTCACAGTACGTTAACTGTGATAAAGTGTAACTGTGCAAGAACGAGTGTAGGGAAGAAGCCACCCAGCAACAAACAGTCAGTATGACCCTGACCTTCTTATTCATTATTGATGAGTAGCGTAAAGGAGTACAAATAGCTAGATAGCGATCAAAAGCCATCGCCGTCAGAAAGAGACTTTCAGCCGTCCCAACAAATAGAAAGAAGTACATCTGCGTGAAGCAGCCGAGGAACGAAATGTCCGTCACTCCATGGAGGATGCTGGAGAGCAGCTTAGGTACATTCACTGTGGACAAACAGATGTCCACCACCGATAGATTCCCCAAGAAAAAGTACATGGGTGTGTGCAACTGCGGGGAAAGCATAATGGACATTAGTAGCAGTAAGTTCCCGATCCATGTAAGGCAGTATACGACCAGAATGAAGGAGAACAGAACCGAACGGTTGTAGTGAAGGTCGGACAAGCCCAAAAGTAGGAAACTGGTCACGTTGCCTTTTCCAGCCATCCAGAACTTGGGGTTCTTTGGTTATTTCATGCCCGTAGTGTTTACAGCTTCAATTTAATTCTAATACATTCTTTGTTAAAGGCGATCCCAAACATCTGCAACAATAGAAAAAGGGCAATCTGTAATTGTCCATTACCACCCATCCACCCACAAGCCAGTGTTTCGGGTGAGTACACTGTTTTCCACTTCGTTTAGACATCACTTAATTTTGGACAACAGTTCAAAAGTCCCCCCCCCCAAAAAAAAGTGCCTCTTTACCACAATGTGCTGCGTCTAACCATAATGGTTCTAAGATAAAAGTCTAACCATAATGCGTCTAACCATAATAGTTCCAAGATAAAAGCATGCTGCAAGGAGTTTCTGAAAACTGAGATATATAACAGAGAGAGAAATTAAACTGGTTTACCAGTCTTTAATCCCCCCCCCCCCCCGCTGCCCTCATACTTGCCTCCCTCCACTGGTGTGAAGGCAAAAAGAAACAGCTTACCTTGCCCAGGATCCTGTGCAGTCCCACCAGCGCTTTGGGTCCTTAGCACCTTGTTGGGGTCAGTCGCTTGGACTTGAAGAGGAAAGGGTTACAGGGGTACAGAATTACAGAGTTATTCTCCTTCCAAAAAGATATCTGTCCCTAAAGTTCAACCAAAGAAACAGTTTCAGCTAATTCAGGGCAGGCCCAGATTACAAACTGTTTCTAATTTTAATACAAGCAACGATCAGGGCCGGACTAAGTGTGGGCGAGGCCCCTGGGCACAAAATCTGGTGGAGGCCCGAGATACAGGATTTTTTTTACCTTAAAATAATAGTCCAGCCAAGTAACCAATTGGTGGTTGTCTGGCACCCGCCTACTTACTGCAACGTCAGAACGAGTCCCTTGTGCCCCCCTTGTGCGGGTGAGTGCTGCTCGGGAACTCCTGCTTTGCCATTCTGGGTGGGGGGTAGTGTAGTCACCTGGCTGGTCCAGCAGAAAACAGTTCCCTGCATTGAGCTGCCAGCGGCTGTGCTTGGTGGCTTATGTACAGTGACAGCTCTGCACGCACCCATCACTGTAGCATTTCCGACGGTGGCTTTGCTGCTCTAGACTCTCAGTCCTGCCCTGTGGTGGCTTTGGCTGTCCAGACGTGGGAGGTCCCCACTGCCGCCAATAGATTTGTTGCCGGCCCCGCGGCTTTTCAGACCGATGACTGAAAAACCTCCTGGACCAGACCATTACAGACCAAAGGTTGGTGGAGGCCCCCGTTGTAGGGAAAGTGATGGAGGCACGCCCCTTGCAACTCTTGTGCCCCTCATAATCCGGCCCTGACAATGATGCTGTTGGGTAAAAGGAAAAGAAGGGGTTAATGGTCAGACAGCAAAGGGTTAATGCTTTGCCGTTCTGGCCTTTGTCTCCTACAGGTGCGCTAATTGTTTGGATAGCATGAGTTTTAGTTTCTAATGGTTATAGAAATCTTTCCTTTGCTTTCCAGTATATTTATTATTCTCAGCTACAATGTTGTTCTTATATTAATATGTAGCTTTCACCCTCTTAATGTTGACATTCTAACAAATACGGGGGAAGGTAAATAAAGTTATAAAAACTTACCCACCCGGCCCCGAACTACGTAACCTGCCCAGGGCCCTTATGGTGTTGTGCTGTGGCGTATCTGGAAAAATCTCTTGATTGCGCTATAATGATGATGCTCTGAGCTTCCAGTAAAAATCTCCAAATGCTTTATTTATTAATTAAAAATTCAAACAAATGTAGGTTGTCCTCCCTTGGATCTGGGATGTCTGTCCGTCTGGTGTATCTCATATAAATCCGTATGTTTAAGTCTCTGTGCGTTATACGCATAGGTAGTTCTGTGCTTCTTGTTGTCGGCGGAGCTGAGCTGCTCCCGTCTGCTTACACTGAAACTTGCTGAAGGGTCCGACGCGCGTTTCGTTATTAAACTTCCTCAGGTCCCTAAAGCGCCTGCGCAGGGTCGTCTTTATATAGTCATATAATCCGCAGAGGGTTCCGGGTGTTGTAGTCTCTAAGAGTAGTTCTTGATTAGGGATGAGCGAATCGATCCGGACGAACCCGGATTCGATCCGAATTTCAGGAAAAATTCGATTCGGATCGAATCCGAATTTCCCCGCGATTCGATCGCTCGAAGTTTTCCTTTAACATCCATTCATTTACATTTACAGGCATTCTAAGATGGCGGATGGGACATGTCCAGACATGTAAGCTGGGGCAGTGTATGCTGGGACAGTCACATGCAGCCTATCAGCAGCCAGCAAGCCCGGTGACGTCACAGCGCTATTTAAGGCCGGCCATCTTGCTTTTCCTGCCTCATTTCTCTATTGCATTCGTGAGAGACAGAACGCTGTGTAGCTGAGGGAGAGAGGCAGTTAGACAGGCAGGGACAGACAGGGACAGGCTGGAGACAGGCAGGAGACAGACAGGTGAGAGACAGAAAGTCAGCGAAAAACAGGGAAAGGAATGGAAAATCGGAGGCTGTCACAGGGAGTTTTTTTTTTTTTTTTCATCCAGCCTGACAGGCTTTGTTAGCGTTTTCAGGCTGCTTATACTAACTAACTGTGCATATATACTGAACTGATCTTAAGTCTGCTGTGAGGCATCCCATTCTGTGACTACAGCAGCCTCTGTTTAAGACCATATAACCATTTGCACTTATTATAATTGAAATTAGCCTGATAAAGACACTTTTGCTGGGCATAGTACTTCTGGACCCTGCCAGGTCCACTTCTTTTTTAGGGCATCCCATTCTGTGACTACAGCAGCCTCTGTTTAAGACCATATAACCATTTGCACTTATTATAATTGAAATTAGCCTGATAAAGACACTTTTGCTGGGCATAGTACTTCTGGACCCTGCCAGGTCCACTTCTTTTTTAGGGCATCCCATTCTGTGACTACAGCAGCCTCTGTTTAAGACCATATAACCATTTGCACTTATTATAATTGAAATTAGCCTGATAAAGACACTTTTGCTGGGCATAGACTTACTGCTGCCTGCCAGGTCCACTTCTTTTTTAGGGCATCCCATTCTGTGACTACAGCAGCCTCTGTTTAAGACCATATAACCATTTGCACTTATTATAATTGGGCCTGATAAAGACACTTTTGCTGGGCATAGACTTACTGCTGCCTGCCAGGTGCACTTCTGTTGAGGCATCCCATTCTGTAACATAGCATACCCCTCTTTATTTACACTAAGCAGCTCTCTTATTTACACTAGGCAGGCCTGTTGGAGGCTGAGTGTTACTGCTCACTTTTGGTGTGCATTATATTCTGTTTCATATAGACCCACCGCTGCCCGGGGGTTCTTTAAATATCACATACTACCACGCCAGTTAGACTATGTCGGGCAGACAAGTGCCTGGAAGTGAAAAGAGGAGTGGCAGAGGCCAAGATTCCGCAGGCAGAGCTCGCATCAGACTGGGGGCCAGTAGCAGCAGGAGTCACGCTGAGAGACCTAATCTGCCAGTATCTGCTAGCGGTCAGGTCTCCACCAGTAACGCATCTGCCGTGGTAGATTGGTTGACGCGCTCATCAACAACATCATCACGACTTACGTCTGAGACCCCCAGTCTAGGGTCGGTAGGTTCCTCTGACACAACCCTGAGTTGGCATGCCCCGAGAGCAGTCCCTGTCCTCCCATTGCCTCTGTCCTACGCCGTTCCCTCCCCCAGCGACGTATCCTATGCTTTGGGTTCAGCTCCACTCTTTAGTGAGGAGGACGATCAGATACAGAAGGACAGTCAGCAGCTCCTGCCCAGCCAAGAAATGGAGGTGGCTTCTTTAGCTAGGCAGACAAATAGTGATGTGGACAGTGTCGTGGGTGCTGCGAGCGTTCCAGCTCCTGCGCCAGACACTGTTGACGAATCCACGAACATCAGTGACGTACAGCCACAACTCGGTGATAATGATGATGACGATGAAGCCGATCGCACTTGGGAGCCGGGTGATGAAGGGGCTTCATCGTCATCATCAGGAAAAGAGGGGCGCAGGTTGCCCCGGAGTCAGCAGCTGAGGCAGCAAGGTGGTAGCAGTCAGCATGGGTGCACAATTCCAAAGGCTGGAGCCGGCCGGGGCCGGGGCCGGGGTAGAGCACCTGCTGTGCGGCAGTCTACCTTATCGGGAGGTAGTGGAGCAGGGGTTCCTGGAGTTGGCAACAGCAGCAGTGAATCAGTGAGGCCAGGGGGTAGCTACTCGGCAGTGTGGCAGTTTTTCCTGAGGCATCCGCAGGAGGGTAACATGGCCACATGCAAGATATGTAGGCAAAAGGTGAAGCGTGGCCAGGGTCCAAATGTTGGCACCACGGCCCTGCGTCAACATATGATGCGTCACCATAAAACGACCTGGGAGAACCGAGGCTCCCAAGGGGTGGTCCAGTCTGCTTCCTCACCAAGTGAGCTCCCAGTTTCTGCCAGCCAAGGCTCCAGCACCTCAGCCGAAGGCAGCTGTGTGTCATACCCATCCTCTGTCGCTCCTGCTCCTCCTCCTCCAAGTCATGCATCCCGCCAGCAATCCATCAGCGAAGCCATGTCCAAGAGACAGCAGTATGCGCCCACTCATCCTACGGCGCAGAAGCTGAATGTGCTCCTGTCCAAGTTGCTGGTGCTGCAGTCGCTCCCTTTTCAGGTGGTGGAATCTGCACCTTTCAGAGAACTGATGGCTTGTGCCGAGCCGAGGTGGAGAGTCCCAAGCCGTCATTTCTTTGCCAAGAAGGCAGTACCAGCGCTGCACACTTTTGTTGAACAGAAGGTGGGCCAGTCCTTGAGCCTGTCGGTGTGTAGCAAAGTGCATGGCAGCGCCGACATCTGGAGCTGTAACTACGGTCAGGGACAGTACATGTCGTTTACGGCCCACTGGGTGAATGTGGTCCCTTTGCAGCAGCAGCAGCAACTTGGACAGGTCACGCCGCTTCGGCCTCCGCGCTCCCTGCCCGTTGGGCCTGTGACACCGTGCGACTCGGCCTCCTCATCCTCCGCCATCTCCTCACCCTCCACTGTAGGCTCAAGTCTCAGTGCCCCCCCAGTCTACCATGTGTGCAGGGCACGGAGGTGTCACGCAGTGCTTCATATGGTTTGTCTTGGCGAACGGAGTCACACAGGGGAGGAACTGCTTAAATGTATTCATCAGGAAATCCAAACATGGCTTACTCCAAGAAAACTTAAAATGGGAATCATGGTTACCGACAATGGGAAGAACATTTTGTCTGCGCTGCGCCAAGGAAGCCTGACCCATGCCCCCTGCATGGCTCACGTCTTCAATCTGGTTGTCAAGCGGTTTCTGAAGTGTTCCCCCCATCTGCAAGACATCCTAACAACTTCAAGGAAACTTTGCATGCACTTCAGCCACTCCTACACCGCCAAACACACCCTTCTTGAGCTACAGTGTCAGAATGGTATCCCCCAACATAGTCTGATTTGCGATGTTTCCACCCGTTGGAATTCCACCCTTCACATGTTGGACCGATTATATGAACAGAGAAAAGCCATCACGGATTTCCTGATGATCCAAGCAGATAGGGGGACTCCCCTGTGTAACTTCAATGTCAACCAGGGGCAGCTCATACGTGACACCTGCCGTTTGCTCAGGCCCTTTGAGGAAGCCACTTTATTTGTCAGTCGGCAGGATTACGGGATGAACGACGTGATTCCACTGCTTCATGTACTACAGCACATGTTGGAAACCATGGCTGGTCAGGGCACTGGAGACATGGCGTTTACATCTTACGGCCACATGAACCCCGTTGGAGCTGAACTGGAGGAGGAGGAGGAAGAGGAGGAGGAGGAGTTGCCCAGCCAAACACAGTTTAGGCTTGGCGAAATGGCTGGTTTATCTAGTCAGCGGACAGGAGAGGAGGAGCAGGAGCAGCCAGAGGAGCTAGAGGTTTTTGAGGAAGGCGAGACAGAGGACCCGGGCACACCGTGGCAGTATGCAGTGGAGATGGAGACAGGTAGTCCATCCGAGTCACTTGCGCAAATGGCACGAAGCATGCTCACGTGCTTGCGTAGTGACCGCAGAATTGTTTCCATCTGTCGGCGGGATGACTTCTGGCTGTCCACCTTATTGGACCCTCGCTTCCGGCACAAAATGGGGGCATTTTTTAAACCCACCGAGAGGGAGGACAAACTCAACTACTACAAAGACATTCTACGTAGGCAGTTGGCCGATGCCTATCTGCGCCATGGTCCATACTCTCGCAGGTCTGACTCGAGGGGACCTCTGCGCTCACCTTCCACTGCCATGGCCGCTGGGGGGGTTGGTAGGAGCAGCAGCAGCAGCTCCATCAGCAGCAGCAGCCTCAGTCTTCAGTCGCTAATGAGTAGCTTTCTACACCCGCATAGTGAGGCTACTCATGAGCAGCAGGAAGACCTGGAGCAGGACCTCAACCAGCAGGTCATGTCATACTTTGACATGACCATGCCAACACACCTTGAGGATCCGCTGGACTTCTGGGCAGCCAAACTTGATTTGTGGCCGCAACTAGCAGAGTTTGCCCTGGAAAAGCTGTCCTGCCCGGCAAGTAGCGTGCCATCTGAGCGGGTGTTTAGTGCGGCGGGGGCCATAGTTACGGCGAGGAGAACTCGTCTGTCAACTAAAAATGTGGAGAGACTCACCTTTGTCAAAATGAATCAGGGATGGATCAGCCAGGATTTCCACCCACCAATGCCTGATGCATGCGACTAGATTCAGCATGGTGCCACGTTTTACACTTTCCAAATGGTGCAAAACATATTTATGTCTTTAGGCCATTTTTTGGGCTCCTGCTGCTGCTGCTGCCAACTTCTGCCAACTCCAGGGTGTGATTCATCCAATTTTTGGGCCCCTGAAGCCAACCCCAGTGTCTCTTTAAAGTAATGTTTGGGCTCCTGCTGCGGATGCTGCCAACTTCTGCCAACTCCAGGGTGTGATTCATCCAATTTTTGGGCTCCTGAAGCCAACCCCAGGGTCTCTTTAAAGTAATGTTAGGGCTCCTGCTGCTGCTGCTAACTTCTGCCAACTCCAGGGTGTGATTCATCCAATTTTTGGGCTCCTGAAGCCTACCCCAGGGTCTCTTTGAAGTAATGTTTGGGCTCCTGCTGCTGCTGCTGCCAACTTCTGCCAACTCCAGGGTGTGATTCATCCAATTTTTGGGCTCCTGAAGCCAACTCCAGTGTATATTTGGGCTCCTGCTGCTGCCAACTCCAGGGTGTGATTCATCCAATTGTTGGGCTCCTGAAGCCAACCCCAGTGTCTCTTTAAAGTAATATTTGGGCACCTGCTGCTGCTGCTGCCAACTCCAGGGTGTGATTCATCCAATTTTTGGGCTCCTGAAGCCAACTCCAGTGTATATTTGGGCTCCTGCTGCTGCTGCTGCCAACTCCAGGGTGTGATTCATCCAATTTTTGGTCTCCTGAAGCCAACTCCAGTGTCTCTTTAAAGTAATGTTTGGGCTCCTGCTGCTGCTGCTGCCAACTCCAGGGTGTGATTCATCCAATTGTTGGGCTCCTGAAGCCAACCCCAGTGTCTCTTTAAAGTAATATTTGGGCTCCTGCTGCTGCTGCTGCCAACTCCAGGGTGTGATTCATCCAATTTTTGGGCTCCTGAAGCCAACTCCAGTGTATATTTGGGCTCCTGCTGCCAACTTCTGCCAACTCCAGGGTGTGATTCATCCAATTTTTGGGCTCCTGAAGCCAATCCCAGGGTCTCTTTAAAGTAATATTTGGGCTCCTGCTGCTGCTGCTGCCAACTTCTGCCAACTCCAGGGTGTGATTCATCCAATTTTTGGGCTCCTGAAGCCAACTCCAGTGTATATTTGGGCTCTTGCGGCTGCTGCTGCCAACTCCAGGGTGTGATTCATCCAATTGTTGGGCTCCTGAAGCCAACCCCAATGTCTCTTTAAAGTAATATTTGGGCTCCTGCTGCTGCTGCTGCCAACTCCAGGGTGTGATTCATCCAATTTTTGGGCTCCTGAAGCCAACTCCAGTGTATATTTGGGCTGCTGCCAACTCCAGGGTGTGATTCATCCAATTGTTGGGCTCCTAAAGCCAACCCCAGTGTCTCTTTAAAGTAATATTTGGGCTCCTGCTGCTGCTGCTGCCAACTCCAGGGTGTGATTCATCCAATTTTTGGGCTCCTGAAGCCAACTCCAGTGTATATTTGGGCTCCTGCTGCTGCTGCCAACTCCAGGGTGTGATTCATCCAATTGTTGGGCTCCTGAAGCCAACCCCAGTGTCTCTTTAAAGTAATATTTGGGCACCTGCTGCTGCTGCTGCTGCCAACTCCCAATGTCTCTTTAAAGTAATATTTGGGCTCCTGCTGCTGCTGCTGCCAACTCCAGGGTGTGATTCATCCAATTTTTGGGCTCCTGAAGCCAACCCCAGGGTCTCTTTAAAGTAATGTTTGGGCTCCTGCTGCTGCTTGCAACTCCAGGGTGTGATTCATCCAATTTTTGGGCTCCTGAGGCAAACCCCAGGGTCTCTTTAAAGTAATATTTGGGCTCCTGCTGCTGCTACTGCCAACTTCTGCCAACTCCAGGGTGTGATTCATCCAATTTTTGGGCTCCTGAAGCCAACCCCAGGGTCTCTTTAAAGTAATATTCAGGCTCCTGCTGCTGCTGCTGCCAACTTCTGCCAACTCCATGGTGTGATTCATCCAATTTTTGGGCTCCTGAAGCCAACTCCAGTGTATATTTGGGCTCCTGCTGCTGCTGCTGCCAACTCCAGGGTGTGATTCATCCAATTTTTGGTCTCCTGAAGCCAACTCCAGTGTCTCTTTAAAGTAATGTTTGGGCTCCTGCTGCTGCTGCTGCCAACTCCAGGGTGTGATTCATCCAATTTTTGGGCTCCTGAAGCCAACCCCAGGGTCTCTTTAAAGTAATGTTTGGGCTCCTGCTGCTGCTTGCAACTCCAGGGTGTGATTCATCCAATTTTTGGGCTCCTGAGGCCAACCCCAGGGTCTCTTTAAAGTAATATTTGGGCTCCTGCTGCTGCCAACTTCTGCCAACTCCAGGGTGTGATTCATCCAATTTTTGGGCTCCTGAAGCCAACTCCAGTGTATATTTGGGCTCCTGCGGCTTCTGCTGCCAACTCCAGGGTGTGATTCATCCAATTTTTGGGCTCCTGAAGCCAACCCCAGTGTCTCTTTAAAGTAATATTTGGGCTCCTGCTGCTGCTGCTGCCAACTCCAGGGTGTGATTCATCCAATTTTTGGGCTCCTGAAGCCAACTCCAGTGTATATTTGGGCTGCTGCTGCTGCTGCCAACTCCAGGGTGTGATTCATCCAATTGTTGGGCTCCTATAGCCAACCCCAGTGTCTCTTTAAAGTAATATTTGGGCTCCTGCTGCTGCTGCTGCCAACTCCAGGGTGTGATTCATCCAATTTTTGGTCTCCTGAAGCCAACTCCAGTGTATATTTGGGCTCCTGCTGCTGCTTGCAACTCCAGGGTGTGATTCATCCAATTTTTGGTCTCCTGAAGCCAACTCCAGTGTCTCTTTAAAGTAATGTTTGGGCTCCTGCTGCTGCTGCTGCCAACTCCAGGGTGTGATTCATCCAATTTTTGGTCTCCTGAAGCCAACTCCAGTGTCTCTTTAAAGTAATGTTTGGGCTCCTGCTGCCGCTTGCAACTCCAGGGTGTGATTCATCCAATTTTTGGGCTCCAGTGTATATTTGGGCTGCTGCTGCTGCTGCCAACTCCAGGGTGTGATTCATCCAATTGTTGGGCTCCTGAAGCCAACCCCAGTGTCTCTTTAAAGTAATATTTGGGCTCCTGATGCTGCTGCTGCCAACTCCAGGGTGTGATTCATCCAATTTTTGGTCTCCTGAAGCCAAATCCAGGGTCTCTTTAAAGTAATATTTGGGCTCCTGCTGCTGCTGCTGCCAACTTCTGCCAACTCCAGGGTGTGATTCATCCAATTTTTGGGCTCCTGAAGCCAACTCCAGTGTATATTTGGGCTCCTGCTGCTGCTGCTGCCAACTCCAGGGTGTGATTCATCCAATTGTTGGGCTCCTGAAGCCAACCCCAGTGTCTCTTTAAAGTAATATTTGGGCTCCTGCTGCTGCTGCTGCCAACTTCTGCCAACTCCAGGGTGTGATTCATCCAATTTTTGGGCTCCTGAAGCCAACCCCAGGGTCTCTTTAAAGTAACATTCGGGCTCCTGCTGCTGCTGCTGCCAACTCCAGGGTGTGATTCATCCAATTGTTGGGCTCCTGAGGCCAACTCCAGGGTCTCTTTAAAGTAATATTTGGGCTCCTGCTGCTGCTACTGCCAACTTCTGCCAACTCCAGGGTGTGATTCATCCAATTTTTGGGCTCCTGAAGCCAACCCCAGTGTCTCTTTAAAGTAATATTCGGGCTCCTGCTGCTGCTGCTGCCAACTTCTGCCAACTCCATGGTGTGATTCATCCAATTTTTGGTCTCCTGAAGCCAACTCCAGTGTATATTTGGGCTCCTGCTGCTGCTCTCAACTCCAGGGTGTGATTCATCCAATTTTTGGTCTCCTGAAGCCAACTCCAGTGTCTCTTTAAAGTAATGTTTGGGCTCCTGCTGCTGCTGCTGCCAACTCCAGGGTGTGATTCATCCAATTTTTGGGCTCCTGAAGCCAACCCCAGGGTCTCTTTAAAGTAATATTTGGGCTCCTGCTGCTGCTACTGCCAACTTCTGCCAACTCCAGGGTGTGATTCATCCAATTTTTGGGCTCCTGAAGCCAACCCCAGGGTCTCTTTAAAGTAATATTTGGGCTCCTGCTGCTGCCAACTTCTGCCAACTCCAGGGTGTGATTCATCCAATTTTTGGGCTCCTGAAGCCAACTCCAGTGTATATTTGGGCTCCTGCTGCTGCTGCTGCCAACTCCAGGGTGTGATTCATCCAATTTTTGGTCTCCTGAAGCCAACTCCAGTGTCTCTTTAAAGTAATGTTTGGGCTCCTGCTGCTGCTGCTGCCAACTCCAGGGTGTGATTCATCCAATTTTTGGGCTCCTGAAGCCAACCCCAGGGTCTCTTTAAAGTAATGTTTGGGCTCCTGCTGCTGCTTGCAACTCCAGGGTGTGATTCATCCAATTTTTGGGCTCCTGAGGCCAACCCCAGGGTCTCTTTAAAGTAATATTTGGGCTCCTGCTGCTGCTACTGCCAACTTCTGCCAACTCCAGGGTGTGATTCATCCAATTTTTGGGCTCCTGAAGCCAACCCCAGGGTCTCTTTAAAGTAATATTTGGGCTCCTGCCAACTTCTGCCAACTCCAGGGTGTGATTCATCCAATTTTTGGGCTCCTGAAGCCAACTCCAGTGTATATTTGGGCTCCTGCTGCTGCTGCTGCCAACTCCAGGGTGTGATTCATCCAATTGTTGGGCTCCTGAAGCCAACCCCAGTGTCTCTTTAAAGTAATGTTTGGGCTCCTGCTGCTGCTGCTGCCAACTCCAGGGTGTGATTCATCCAATTTTTGGGCTCCTGAAGCCAACCACAGGGTCTCTTTAAAGTAATGTTTGGGCTCCTGCTGCTGCTTGCAACTCCAGGGTGTGATTCATCCAATTTTTGGGCTCCAGTGTATATTTGGGCTGCTGCTGCTGCTGCCAACTCCAGGGTGTGATTCATCCAATTGTTGGTCTCCTGAAGCCAACTCCAGTGTCTCTTCAAAGTAATGTTTGGGCTCCTGCTGCTGCTGCTACCAACTCCAGGGTGTGATTCATCCAATTTTTGGGCTCCTGAAGCCAACCCCAGGGTCTCTTTAAAGTAATGTTTGGGCTCCTGCTGCTGCTTGCAACTCCAGGGTGTGATTCATCCAATTTTTGGGCTCCTGAGGCCAACCCCAGGGTCTCTTTAAAGTAATATTTGGGCTCCTGCTGCTGCTACTGCCAACTTCTGCCAACTCCAGGGTGTGATTCATCCAATTTTTGGGCTCCTGAAGCCAACCCCAGGGTCTCTTTAAAGTAATATTTGGGCTCCTGCTGCTGCTGCTGCCAACTTCTGCCAACTCCAGGGTGTGATTCATCCAATTTTTTGGCTCTTGAAGCCAACTCCAGTGTATATTTGGGCTCCTGCTGCTGCTGCTGCCAACTCCAGGGTGTGATTCATCCAATTTTTGGGCTCCTGAAGCCAACCCCAGTGTCTCTTTAAAGTAATATTTGGGCACCTGCTGCTGCTGCTGCCAACTCCAGGGTGTGATTCATCCAATTTTTGGGCTCCTGAAGCCAACTCCAGTGTATATTTGGGCTCCTGCTGCTGCTGCTGCCAACTCCAGGGTGTGATTCATCCAATTGTTGGGCTCCTGAAGCCAACCCCAGTGTCTCTTTAAAGTAATATTTGGGCTCCTGCTGCTGCTGCTGCCAACTCCAGGGTGTGATTCATCCAATTTTTGGGCTCCTGAAGCCAACTCCAGTGTATATTTGGGCTCCTGCTGCTGCTGCTGCCAACTCCAGGGTGTGATTCATCCAATTTTTGGTCTCCTGAAGCCAACCCCAGGGTCTCTTTAAAGTAATGTTTGGGCTCCTGCTGCTGCTGCTGCCAACTTCTGCCAACTCCAGGGTGTGATTCATCCAATTTTTGGGCTCCTGAAGCCAACTCCATTGTATATTTGGGCTCCTGCTGCTGCTGCTGCCAACTCCAGGGTGTGTTTCATCCAATTTTTGGTCTCCTGAAGCCAACTCCAGGGTCTCTTTAAAGTAATATTTGGGCTCCTGCTGCTGCTGCTGCCAACTTCTGCCAACTCCAGGGTGTGATTCATCCAATTTTTTGGCTCCTGAAGCCAACTCCAGTGTATATTTGGGCTCCTGCTGCTGCTGCTGCCAACTCCAGGGTGTGATTCATCCAATTTTTGGGCTCCTGAAGCCAACCCCAGTGTCTCTTTAAAGTAATATTTGGGCACCTGCTGCTGCTGCTGCCAACTCCAGGGTGTGATTCATCCAATTTTTGGGCTCCTGAAGCCAACTCCAGTGTATATTTGGGCTCCTGCTGCTGCTGCTGCCAACTCCAGGGTGTGATTCATCCAATTGTTGGGCTCCTGAAGCCAACCCCAGTGTCTCTTTAAAGTAATATTTGGGCTCCTGCTGCTGCTGCTGCCAACTCCAGGGTGTGATTCATCCAATTTTTGGGCTCCTGAAGCCAACTACAGTGTATATTTGGGCTCCTGCTGCTGCTGCTGCCAACTCCAGGGTGTGATTCATCCAATTTTTGGTCTCCTGAAGCCAACCCCAGGGTCTCTTTAAAGTAATGTTTGGGCTCCTGCTGCTGCTGCTGCCAACTTCTGCCAACTCCAGGGTGTGATTCATCCAATTTTTGGGCTCCTGAAGCCAACTCCAGTGTATATTTGGGCTCCTGCTGCTGCTGCTGCCAACTCCAGGGTGTGATTCATCCAATTTTTGGTCTCCTGAAGCCAACTCCAGTGTCTCTTTAAAGTAATGTTTGGGCTCCTGCTGCTGCTGCTGCCAACTCCAGGGTGTGATTCATCCAATTTTTGGGCTCCTGAAGCCAACCCCAGGGTCTCTTTAAAGTAATGTTTGGGCTCCTGCTGCTGCTTGCAACTCCAGGGTGTGATTCATCCAATTTTTGGGCTCCTGAGGCCAACCCCAGGGTCTCTTTAAAGTAATATTTGGGCTCCTGCTGCTGCTACTGCCAACTTCTGCCAACTCCAGGGTGTGATTCATCCAATTTTTGGGCTCCTGAAGCCAACCCCAGGGTCTCTTTAAAGTAATATTTGGGCTCCTGCTGCTGCTGCTGCCAACTTCTGCCAACTCCAGGGTGTGATTCATCCAATTTTTTGGCTCTTGAAGCCAACTCCAGTGTATATTTGGGCTCCTGCTGCTGCTGCTGCCAACTCCAGGGTGTGATTCATCCAATTTTTGGGCTCCTGAAGCCAACCCCAGTGTCTCTTTAAAGTAATATTTGGGCACCTGCTGCTGCTGCTGCCAACTCCAGGGTGTGATTCATCCAATTTTTGGGCTCCTGAAGCCAACTCCAGTGTATATTTGGGCTCCTGCTGCTGCTGCTGCCAACTCCAGGGTGTGATTCATCCAATTGTTGGGCTCCTGAAGCCAACCCCAGTGTCTCTTTAAAGTAATATTTGGGCTCCTGCTGCTGCTGCTGCCAACTCTAGGGTGTGATTCATCCAATTTTTGGTCTCCTGAAGCCAACCCCAGGGTCTCTTTAAAGTAATGTTTGGGCTCCTGCTGCTGCTGCTGCCAACTTCTGCCAACTCCAGGGTGTGATTCATCCAATTTTTGGGCTCCTGAAGCCAACTCCATTGTATATTTGGGCTCCTGCTGCTGCTGCTGCCAACTCCAGGGTGTGATTCATCCAATTTTTGGGCTCCTGAAGCCAACCCCAGTGTCTCTTTAAAGTAATATTTGGGCACCTGCTGCTGCTGCTGCCAACTCCAGGGTGTGATTCATCCAATTTTTGGGCTCCTGAAGCCAACTCCAGTGTCTCTTTAAAGTAATATTTGGGCTCCTGCTGCTGCTGCTGCCAACTCCAGGGTGTGATTCATCCAATTTTTGGGCTCCTGAAGCCAACTCCAGTGTATATTTGGGCTCCTGCTGCTGCTGCTGCCAACTCCAGGGTGTGATTCATCCAATTTTTGGTCTCCTGAAGCCAACCCCAGGGTCTCTTTAAAGTAATGTTTGGGCTCCTGCTGCTGCTGCTGCCAACTTCTGCCAACTCCAGGGTGTGATTCATCCAATTTTTGGGCTCCTGAAGCCAACTCCAGTGTATATTTGGGCTCCTGCTGCTGCTGCTGCCAACTCCAGGGTGTGATTCATCCAATTTTTGGTCTCCTGAAGCCAACTCCAGTGTCTCTTTAAAGTAATGTTTGGGCTCCTGCTGCTGCTGCTGCTGCCAACTCCAGGGTGTGATTCATCCAATTTTTTGGCTCCTGAAGCCAACTCCAGTGTATATTTGGGCTCCTGCTGCTGCTGCTGCCAACTCCAGGGTGTGATTCATCCAATTTTTTGGCTCCTGAAGCCAACTCCAGTGTATATTTGGGCTCCTGCTGCTGCTGCTGCCAACTCCAGGGTGTGATTCATCCAATTTTTGGGCTCCTGAAGCCAACCCCAGTGTCTCTTTAAAGTAATATTTGGGCTCCTGCTGCTGCTGCTGCCAACTCCAGGGTGTGATTCATCCAATTTTTGGTCTCCTGAAGCCAACCCCAGGGTCTCTTTAAAGTAATGTTTGGGCTCCTGCTGCTGCTGCTGCCAACTTCTGCCAACTCCAGGGTGTGATTCATCCAATTTTTGGGCTCCTGAAGCCAACTCCATTGTATATTTGGGCTCCTGCTGCTGCTGCTGCCAACTCCAGGGTGTGTTTCATCCAATTTTTGGTCTCCTGAAGCCAACTCCAGGGTCTCTTTAAAGTAATATTTGGGCTCCTGCTGCTGCTGCTGCCAACTTCTGCCAACTCCAGGGTGTGATTCATCCAATTTTTTGGCTCCTGAAGCCAACTCCAGTGTATATTTGGGCTCCTGCTGCTGCTGCTGCCAACTCCAGGGTGTGATTCATCCAATTTTTGGGCTCCTGAAGCCAACCCCAGTGTCTCTTTAAAGTAATATTTGGGCACCTGCTGCTGCTGCTGCCAACTCCAGGGTGTGATTCATCCAATTTTTGGGCTCCTGAAGCCAACTCCAGTGTATATTTGGGCTCCTGCTGCTGCTGCTGCCAACTCCAGGGTGTGATTCATCCAATTGTTGGGCTCCTGAAGCCAACCCCAGTGTCTCTTTAAAGTAATATTTGGGCTCCTGCTGCTGCTGCTGCCAACTCCAGGGTGTGATTCATCCAATTTTTGGGCTCCTGAAGCCAACTACAGTGTATATTTGGGCTCCTGCTGCTGCTGCTGCCAACTCCAGGGTGTGATTCATCCAATTTTTGGTCTCCTGAAGCCAACCCCAGGGTCTCTTTAAAGTAATGTTTGGGCTCCTGCTGCTGCTGCTGCCAACTTCTGCCAACTCCAGGGTGTGATTCATCCAATTTTTGGGCTCCTGAAGCCAACTCCAGTGTATATTTGGGCTCCT
The DNA here is from genome assembly GCA_027917425.1 of Gastrophryne carolinensis. Lineage (NCBI taxonomy): Eukaryota > Metazoa > Chordata > Amphibia > Anura > Microhylidae > Gastrophryne > Gastrophryne carolinensis. The sequence goes on from CM051234.1 coordinate 3,882,310, forward strand.
GCTGCTGCTGCTGCCAACTCCAGGGTGTGATTCATCCAATTTTTGGTCTCCTGAAGCCAACTCCAGTGTCTCTTTAAAGTAATGTTTGGGCTCCTGCTGCTGCTGCTGCCAACTCCAGGGTGTGATTCATCCAATTTTTGGGCTCCTGAAGCCAACCCCAGGGTCTCTTTAAAGTAATGTTTGGGCTCCTGCTGCTGCTTGCAACTCCAGGGTGTGATTCATCCAATTTTTGGGCTCCTGAGGCCAACCCCAGGGTCTCTTTAAAGTAATATTTGGGCTCCTGCTGCTGCTACTGCCAACTTCTGCCAACTCCAGGGTGTGATTCATCCAATTTTTGGGCTCCTGAAGCCAACCCCAGGGTCTCTTTAAAGTAATATTTGGGCTCCTGCTGCTGCTGCTGCCAACTTCTGCCAACTCCAGGGTGTGATTCATCCAATTTTTTGGCTCTTGAAGCCAACTCCAGTGTATATTTGGGCTCCTGCTGCTGCTGCTGCCAACTCCAGGGTGTGATTCATCCAATTTTTGGGCTCCTGAAGCCAACCCCAGTGTCTCTTTAAAGTAATATTTGGGCACCTGCTGCTGCTGCTGCCAACTCCAGGGTGTGATTCATCCAATTTTTGGGCTCCTGAAGCCAACTCCAGTGTATATTTGGGCTCCTGCTGCTGCTGCTGCCAACTCCAGGGTGTGATTCATCCAATTGTTGGGCTCCTGAAGCCAACCCCAGTGTCTCTTTAAAGTAATATTTGGGCTCCTGCTGCTGCTGCTGCCAACTCTAGGGTGTGATTCATCCAATTTTTGGTCTCCTGAAGCCAACCCCAGGGTCTCTTTAAAGTAATGTTTGGGCTCCTGCTGCTGCTGCTGCCAACTTCTGCCAACTCCAGGGTGTGATTCATCCAATTTTTGGGCTCCTGAAGCCAACTCCATTGTATATTTGGGCTCCTGCTGCTGCTGCTGCCAACTCCAGGGTGTGATTCATCCAATTTTTGGGCTCCTGAAGCCAACCCCAGTGTCTCTTTAAAGTAATATTTGGGCACCTGCTGCTGCTGCTGCCAACTCCAGGGTGTGATTCATCCAATTTTTGGGCTCCTGAAGCCAACTCCAGTGTCTCTTTAAAGTAATATTTGGGCTCCTGCTGCTGCTGCTGCCAACTCCAGGGTGTGATTCATCCAATTTTTGGGCTCCTGAAGCCAACTCCAGTGTATATTTGGGCTCCTGCTGCTGCTGCTGCCAACTCCAGGGTGTGATTCATCCAATTTTTGGTCTCCTGAAGCCAACCCCAGGGTCTCTTTAAAGTAATGTTTGGGCTCCTGCTGCTGCTGCTGCCAACTTCTGCCAACTCCAGGGTGTGATTCATCCAATTTTTGGGCTCCTGAAGCCAACTCCAGTGTATATTTGGGCTCCTGCTGCTGCTGCTGCCAACTCCAGGGTGTGATTCATCCAATTTTTGGTCTCCTGAAGCCAACTCCAGTGTCTCTTTAAAGTAATGTTTGGGCTCCTGCTGCTGCTGCTGCTGCCAACTCCAGGGTGTGATTCATCCAATTTTTTGGCTCCTGAAGCCAACTCCAGTGTATATTTGGGCTCCTGCTGCTGCTGCTGCCAACTCCAGGGTGTGATTCATCCAATTTTTTGGCTCCTGAAGCCAACTCCAGTGTATATTTGGGCTCCTGCTGCTGCTGCTGCCAACTCCAGGGTGTGATTCATCCAATTTTTGGGCTCCTGAAGCCAACCCCAGTGTCTCTTTAAAGTAATATTTGGGCACCTGCTGCTGCTGCTGCCAACTCCAGGGTGTGATTCATCCAATTTTTGGGCTCCTGAGGCCAACTCCAGTGTATATTTGGGCTCCTGCTGCTGCTGCTGCCAACTCCAGGGTGTGATTCATCCAATTTTTGGTCTCCTGAAGCCAACCCCAGGGTCTCTTTAAAGTAATGTTTGGGCTCCTGCTGCTGCTGCTGCCAACTTCTGCCAACTCCAGGGTGTGATTCATCCAATTTTTGGGCTCCTGAAGCCAACTCCAGTGTATATTTGGGCTCCTGCTGCTGCTGCTGCCAACTTCTGCCAACTCCAGGGTGTGATTCATCCAATTTTTGGTCTCCTGAAGCCAACTCCAGTGTCTCTTTAAAGTAATGTTTGGGCTCCTGCTGCTGCTGCTGCCAACTCCAGGGTGTGATTCATCCAATTTTTGGGCTCCTGAAGCCAACCCCAGGGTCTCTTTAAAGTAATGTTTGGGCTCCTGCTGCTGCTGCTGCTGCCAACTTCTGCCAACTCCAGGGTGTGATTCATCCAATTTTTTGGCTCCTGAAGCCAACTCCAGTGTATATTTGGGCTCCTGCTGCTGCTGCTGCCAACTCCAGGGTGTGATTCATCCAATTTTTGGGCTCCTGAAGCCAACCCCAGTGTCTCTTTAAAGTAATATTTGGGCACCTGCTGCTGCTGCTGCCAACTCCAGGGTGTGATTCATCCAATTTTTGGTCTCCTGAAGCCAACTCCAGGGTCTCTTTAAAGTAATATTTGGGCTCCTGCTGCTGCTGCTGCCAACTTCTGCCAACTCCAGGGTGTGATTCATCCAATTTTTTGGCTCCTGAAGCCAACTCCAGTGTATATTTGGGCTCCTGCTGCTGCTGCTGCCAACTCCAGGGTGTGATTCATCCAATTTTTGGGCTCCTGAAGCCAACCCCAGTGTCTCTTTAAAGTAATATTTGGGCACCTGCTGCTGCTGCTGCCAACTCCAGGGTGTGATTCATCCAATTTTTGGGCTCCTGAAGCCAACTCCAGTGTATATTTGGGCTCCTGCTGCTGCTGCTGCCAACTCCAGGGTGTGATTCATCCAATTGTTGGGCTCCTGAAGCCAACCCCAGTGTCTCTTTAAAGTAATATTTGGGCTCCTGCTGCTGCTGCTGCCAACTCCAGGGTGTGATTCATCCAATTTTTGGGCTCCTGAAGTCAACTCCAGTGTATATTTGGGCTCCTGCTGCTGCTGCTGCCAACTCCAGGGTGTGATTCATCCAATTTTTGGGCTCCTGAAGCCAACTCCAGGGTGTGATTCATCCAATTTTTGGGCTCCTGAAGCCAACTCCAGTGTATATTTGGGCTCCTGCTGCTGCTGCTGCCAACTCCAGGGTGTGATTCATCCAATTGTTGGGCTCCTGAAGCCAACCCCAGTGTCTCTTTAAAGTAATGTTTGGGCTCCTGCTGCTGCTGCCAACTCCAGGGTGTGATTCATCCAATTTTTGGGCTCCTGCTGCTGCCAACTCCAGTGTCTCTTTAAAGCAATGTTTGGGCTCCTGCCCCTTCAACTCTCTTGAATTCAATTGTGCCACTCTGCGATTCTATTAGCGATGCCTCTGATCTGCATGTGATATTTCTTCAAAGTATTATTTCACTAACCCAGCATGCATCCTGTGCGTGTTACAGCAAGGCAGAATGGTTTACAACCCTATTGAGGCTCTAGGAGGCTCAGAAATAGCCGTTTTTATAGCGATTCGTCACGAATTTATTCGGGTCGAAACGATTTTTGTCGGAAAATTCGGCGAATCAGTTGAATCGAATTTTTCAAAAGTTCGCTCATCTCTATTCTTGATCTCTCCGTATTAACGGCATCCTTTTTTAACTCCTTAGCTGTGGTATTGGGCTGTAAAAGAGTAAACAAGCGGCAGTATCTTTCATCATTTAACGCTTTATAACTACGACATTTGCTATGTACACCTCTTTACATTGATCTTGTTCCTAAAAAGGATTAATCGGCTTGTAGATTGAACTTAAAGTATCTATAAGGTATATAGATGCATAAACGTATTGTTAACTTGGTGATAATTATAATTGATGAGTCTTGAACAATATTATTGTTACTTTTGTGAGAACTTTGAATTATACTAAAATGATTGTATAAAAGACACTAAAATGGAAAATATTAAATAAGTGAAATAAATGGATGAGTGAATGAATGAATAAATAAGTAAATGAATAATGTTGTATATATTGCGTGAAATTGATAAATCGCTAAGTTTATAAAACATAATTATATAAAACATGATGATGATGATCTCTTCAGCCACCAGTGTGATCCCAAGCTGGCAATAACCCCGGACAGCAGTAGGAAACAGGCGGCGGAGAGGTTACATAGAGCGAAGCGCGCCTGTGCAATGAGAGACGCCTGAAATCAGGGTGTATGGTGGCAGCGGCGGCCGCAGAGAGAAGGGGGAGAGTCTGGGCGGCTCCGTGTTGTATGAGGAGCCGGTGTGGTGTCCGGTGAGCAGGCCTGGATGGGAAGGACGACTTTGGCCTGAGCGGAGGGAACCAGAAAGCGCTTCAAGGTATACTATGATGTGGGATTAAATCATTTTCCCTATTGAGCATATACCTATAACAACCCTCAAGAAGACCTGAATTTGGAGTTTGATCGTTCTGGGATTGGATTGGAGCTGTATCTGTGGAGGACTGACAGCCTGTGGGAGACTTTTGTGGTTTCTCTCTGAATGCCAGTTTCATTGAACATCTGGTAAGAGTATAAGCCTACTGGTGGTGGCCCCACTTGCGCTCACTGCATGCATGCACTGTGGGACGCCGCAATTGGATTTCTTAAAGCTACATGAAAAGACATTTTAGCTAGCTCTGTGTTTCTACTATTGTCTACTATATCTAAAAAGTGGATCTCTTGTTCAACAACATCATGGGTGAAAGAAATATTCCATTCATTTGAATTTAAGGATTTAAAAAAGTTTTCTTTTGTGCCATTCCATAAATAAAAACAGTCATCAATATATCTTTTATATTATATTAATTCTTGTGGGTGGATAGTGCTTAGTACTGTATGTTCCCAAAGGGCCATAAATAAATTAGCAACACTTGGAGCAAATTTTCCACCCATTGCCACACCAACCTTTTGGAGGAAGTATTGGTTTTCGAATCAAAAATAGTTGTGCGTCAATGCAAAATCCAAACACTCCAGTAAGAAGATTATCTGTACTACGGGAAGTTTGTTATCTCTTTCTAGGAAAAATGTTACTGCTTCCAGACATTTGTGGTGTGGGATAATGGTATAGAGCGAACTCACATCCGCTGTGGCCATTATGTATTCGGGATGGTCTTTGTACTTCGTTATTTGTTCTATAAAGCTTCCTGAGTCTTTTAGGTACGAAGGAGTTTTGACCACTACCGGTGGTCAAAAAAACATTGGGACGTTTAAAAAACAGATAGTACTCTCAAAGGAATAATCAAGGAGAAACCAAGGTTCATTTACAGAAAGCCGCAAACCCTAGCTCAACAGATAACTAGTAGCTTCCAAACCCCCCCCAGAGGAAAAAGCGGAACCCACACAGATGATGGGTTTCATCAAATGCAGGGATTGCATTGGCTGCAAAATAACAAAGAATAACACAGATTTCCCAAGAAAACGTAAAGAATTCTCCAATCCAATCACAGGTAAAACCTACAAGATAAAAGAGGATCTTACGCGCAACACCTCTGGGGTGATATATTGCCTTCAGTGCCCCTGTGGGTTATTGTATATGGGGCGAACAAAAAGACCCTTCAAGCAAAGGCTGATGGAACATATCAGGAACATCAAAAAGGAAATAAAAACACATAAGGGTCGATTCAGAGAAACATTTAAATGCTTTGATTTTGTTGCCGATCATGGTATTTTTTCCGAACGCTCGTGCACTCGTATGAACTTGCGAGCGATTCTATAAACTAATCCGTTTCCTATCGTAAAATGCCCGTCCGTTCGTATGCTAGCTTCCGACCTTGGCTCTGTCATTTTCCATCGTAAATGATAGGTTGAGTGATCTATTGTTGCGACGGCAGCATGTGTTTTTTCCCTTCTTCCATCGTCCGCCTCTACGAATTCCTTGCGTTTCCCGATGGGTTAGAAGGGTTTTTAACCTCTAATATTCGTTCGTTCGGAAATGTAGAAGATCTTGCGCATGCGCAATACAAGCTACACTCATCGAACTGTTCTGCCACAAATATGGCCACATATCTTACACTACCAAGCTCACACCAACTACTTAGCGCTAGTCTAACACTTACATTTATTACCTCTAAAACTGACCCAAACCACTTTGCGGTCATGCGAATCTTCATATCTGCTTTTTCTTGATTTCATTCGTTTAGTGGTAACCAACCATAAATGAATGTATTTCTAAAAGTAAATCATACAGATTATTTTTTTTGTTTGTTTTTTGACCTAGCATTTTTTTCTTGCGTTTAATATAAATTTTTGGTTTCAAATGGTACAACTTTAAATTTTTAGTGTTGTTACCCACACCCTGTACATACAGATTGCTCTCCAAAGAAAAAAAAACCCAGCATCTTCTGCATGTTATGAGCCTGGAACCAGCCAAGATGGCGGGTCAGGTAATATCAGGCAGACTGCAAACAGAAAGGGCCTTGTGACTGTGTTGCTCTGCATTCTGGGATTTCTGACCTTTCCAGGCCCCCAGCTCTGCTGTGTCTGAGCAAAACACAGCTGTAACCCACACCCTGCACTTTATCCCGCTCTCCTCTCCTCAGTAAGTGTGATGCATCTGACCAAAGGTGAGATAAAATAATTACTACAACAATAAATCCGAAAACAAATTAAGATTCAAGTACAACAATCCAAAGATAAATAACAAAGGACATACGTTTAAAAAAATATAGCAATTATATTGATGTGTGGCAAAATAAAGGTTTACATGCAAAGGACTAATTAAGGTCCGCATTAAAATGCTTCTATAAGGCATACATGAAATGTATTGATTCAGGTATGCATTGCTAAACAATTTATGGCCTCGGCCATGCTGATACATGCAGTTCATTGGAGCTGAAGGCGCGCAGACTCCTCCACATAGCCGCAAAACCTGTTCAACAATAGCAATCCGAGCCCTCAAAAGTGTCGGGAGTGGTTTTTAAATGAAACGGATTTATTGGGTGGTAATCAGCTCTCTGTTTCACACGGAAACACATCTGATTAGCGGAAGTTTTCTGAACGAACAGAAAATTTCCGATTTGGATCGGAAAACTTCCGAATATCGAAAGAGCATATACGTCTGTGCCCGAACGTTCGTGCGAATCCGAAATGGCCCAAAAAAATGGAAAAAATGACTAACACCCACCCAAACTTCCGATTCCCGATCCGAAATCAATTTACTTTTGGATTTTGAATCGACCCTATAGTGTATCTGCTGAAAAAATTAAGCTAAACTGGAGGGGCGCCGACATCCAACGTGAACTTGCAAAAAAAGAAACCCATTGGATATACGAATTGGACTCATTAGAACCCACTGGATTGAATATAGAAATAGACTTAAATTGTTTTCTAGAGAACAAATAGAATAATTGCATAACGCCCTGTTTTTATTCTTTTATTCTGATAGTATAACTTTATCCTTTTTCCTAGCCTCCTGGTACTATTTTTACACTATTTTTACATCATTTTATAGAGTTTTCACATAATTTTTATACACACACATAGGCATGGATTCATTCTTTTCATAATCTATTCTATATCACTTTATATTTTCCTCTTAGATCTCTTATTTTTATACATATTTTATAGGTTTTTATAAGTTTATACATTCATATAAGTTTTATATAATTTTTATATTTTTATTTCTCCTTTATAGTTTGGATATACTCCTCATTAAATCTCTGGCGTTCTTTACTTTATGTTTTATAAAAATGATTGATTTATCAATTTCACGCAATATATACAACATTATTCATTTACTTATTTATTCATTCATTCACTCATTCATTTATTTCACTTATTTAATATTTTCCATTTTAGTGTCTTTTATACAATCATTTTAGTATAATTCAAAGTTCTCACAAAAGTAACAATAATATTGTTCAAGACTCATCAATTATAATTATCACCAAGTTAATAATACGTTTATGCATCTATATACCTTATAGATCCTTTTAGTTCAATCTACGAGCCGATTAATCCTTTTTAGGAACAAGATCAAGGCAAAGAGGTGTACATAGCAAATGTCGTAGTTATAAAGTGTTAAATGATGAAAGATACTGCCGCTTGTTTACTCTTTTACAGCCCAAAACCACAGCTAAGGAGTTAATAAAGGAGGCTGTTAATACGGAGAGATCAAGAACTACCCTTAGAGACTACAACACCCAGAACCCTCTGTGGATTATATGACCATATAAAGATGACCCTGCGCAGGCGCTTTAGGGACCTGAGGAAGTGTAATCACGAAACGTGCGTCAGACCCTTCAGCAAGCTGCAGTGTAAGCAGATGGGAGCAGCTCAGCTCCGCCGACAACAAGAAGCACAGAACTACCTATGCGTATAACGCACAGAGACTTAAACATACGGATTTATATGAGATACACCAGACGGACAGACATCCCAGATCCAAGAGAGGACAACCTACATTTGTTTGAATTTTTAATTAATAAATAAAGCATTTGGAGATTTTTACTGGAAGCTCAGAGCATCATCATTATAGCGCAATCAAGAGATTTTTCCAGATACGCCACAGCACAACACCATAAGGGCCCTGGGCAGGTTACGTACTTCCGGGCCGGGTGGGTAAGTTTTTATAACTTTATTTACCTTCCCCCGTATTTGTTAGAATGTCAACATTAAGAGTGTGAAAGCTACATATTAATATTAGAACAACATTGTAGCTGAGAATAATAAATATACTGGAAAGCAAAGGAAAGATTTATATAACCATTAGAAACGAAAACTCATGCTATCCAAACAATTAGCGCACCTGTAGGAGACAAAGGCCAGAACGGCAAAGCATTAACCCTTTGCTGTCTGACCATTAACCCCTTCTTTTCCTTTTATCTACCATTATTCAGTCCAGCCCACTGAACAGGTTGCAGCTTTACTAACATATCCAGTGCCACTCTCAACAACACAAAATGATGCTGTTGGATTTAGAAGCAGCAGCTTGGCATTGAATGCTGCTCCACAAGATCTTTCCCCATCAACTCCCCTGATTTTTATGCTGCAATGCACATTTTTGGGTGCAAGACCATCAATAGGTGCAGCTAATAAACTTTGAGGCTGGAAGCGCAGACTAACATATGTCTACTAAATACTCATCCAACTGGGTCAAGTGTATGTCTACTAATCACTCAAGTGAGTCAAGTGTATGTCTACTAATCACTCAATTGAGTCAAGTGTATGTCTACTAATCACTCAAGTGAGTCAAGTGTATGTCTACTAATCACTCAAGTGAGTCAAGTGTATGTCTACTAATCTCTCAAGTGAGTCAAGTGTATGTCTACTAATCACTCAATTGAGTCAAGTGTATGTCTACTAATCACTCAAGTGACTCAAGTGTATGTCTAATAATCACTCAAGTGACTCAAGTGTATGTCTACTAATCACTCAAGTGACTCAAGTGTATGTCTACTAATCACTTAAGTGACTCAAGTGTATGTCTACTAATCACTCAAGTGACTCAAGTGTATGTCTACTAATCACTCAAGTGACTCAAGTGTACTGTATGTCTACTAATCACTCAAGTGACTCAAGTGTATGTCTACTAATCTCTCAAGTGACTCAAGTGTATGTCTACTAATCACTCAAGTGAGTCAAGTGTATGTCTACTAATCACTCAAGTGACTCAAGTGTATGTCTACTAATCTCTCAAGTGAGTCAAGTGTATGTCTACTAATCACTCAAGTGACTCAAGTGTATGTCTACTAATCACTCAAGTGAGTCAAGTGTATGTCTACTAATCACTCAAGTGAGTCAAGTGTATGTCTACTAATCACTCAAGTGACTCAAGTGTATGTCTACTAATCACTCAAGTGACTCAAGTGTATGTCTACTAATCATTCAAGTGAGTCAAGTGTATGTCTACTAATCACTCAAGTGAGTCAAGTGTATGTCTACTAATCATTCAAGTGACTCAAGTGTATGTCTACTAATCACTCAAGTGACTCAAGTGTATGTCTACTAATCATTCAAGTGACTCAAGTGTATGTCTACTAATCACTCAAGTGACTCAAGTGTATGTCTACTAATCACTCAAGTGAGTCAAGTGTATGTCTACTAATCATTCAAGTGAGTCAAGTGTATGTCTACTAATCATTCAAGTGAGTCAAGTGTATGTCTACTAATCACTCAAGTGAGTCAAGTGTATGTCTACTAATCATTCAAGTGAGTCAAGTGTATGTCTACTAATCACTCAAGTGAGTCAAGTGTACTGTATGTCTACTAATCACTCAAGTGACTCATGTGTATGTCTACTAATCACTCAAGTGAGTCAAGTGTATGTCTACTAATCACTCAATTGAGTCAAGTGTATGTCTACTAATCTCTCAAGTGACTCAAGTGTATGTCTACTAATCTCTCAAGTGACTCAAGTGTATGTCTACTAATCTCTCAAGTGAGTCAAGTGTATGTCTACTAATCACTCAAGTGACTCAAGTGTATGTCTACTAATCTCTCAAGTGACTCAAGTGTATGTCTACTAATCACTCAAGTGACTCAAGTGTATGTCTACTAATCACTCAAGTGACTCAAGTGTATGTCTACTAATCACTCAAGTGACTCAAGTGTATGTCTACTAATCACTCAAGTGACTCAAGTGTATGTCTACTAATCATTCAAGTTAGTCAAGTGTATGTCTACTAATCACTCAAGTGACTCAAGTGTATGTCTACTAATCTCTCAAGTGACTCAAGTGTATGTCTACTAATCACTCAAGTGACTCAAGTGTATGTCTACTAATCACTCAAGTGACTCAAGTGTATGTCTACTAATCACTCAAGTGACTCAAGTGTATGTCTACTAATCACTCAAGTGACTCAAGTGTATGTCTACTAATCACTCAAGTGACTCAAGTGTATGTCTACTAATCACTCAAGTGACTCAAGTGTATGTCTACTAATCACTCAAGTGACTCAAGTGTATGTCTACTAATCACTCAAGTGACTCAAGTGTATGTCTACTAATCATTCAAGTTAGTCAAGTGTATGTCTACTAATCACTCAAGTGACTCAAGTGTATGTCTACTAATCACTCAAGTGACTCAAGTGTATGTCTACTAATCACTCAAGTTAGTCAAGTGTATGTCTACTAATCACTCAAGTGACTCAAGTGTATGTCTACTAATCACTCAAGTGACTCAAGTGTATGTCTACTAATCACTCAAGTTAGTCAAGTGTATGTCTACTAATCACTCAAGTGACTCAAGTGTATGTCTACTAATCACTCAAGTGACTCAAGTGTATGTCTACTAATCACTCAATTGAGTCAAGTGTATGTCTACTAATCACTCAAGTGACTCAAGTGTATGTCTACTAATCACTCAAGTGAGTCAAGTGTATGTCTACTAATCATTCAAGTGAGTCAAGTGTATGTCTACTAATCATTCAAGTGAGTCAAGTGTATGTCTACTAATCACTCAAGTGACTCAAGTGTATGTCTACTAATCACTCAAGTGACTCAAGTGTATGTCTACTAATCATTCAAGTTAGTCAAGTGTATGTCTACTAATCACTCAAGTGACTCAAGTGTATGTCTACTAATCACTCAAGTGACTCAAGTGTATGTCTACTAATCACTCAAGTTAGTCAAGTGTATGTCTACTAATCACTCAAGTGACTCAAGTGTATGTCTACTAATCACTCAAGTGACTCAAGTGTATGTCTACTAATCACTCAAGTTAGTCAAGTGTATGTCTACTAATCACTCAAGTGACTCAAGTGTATGTCTACTAATCACTCAAGTGACTCAAGTGTATGTCTACTAATCACTCAAGTGACTCAAGTGTATGTCTACTAATCACTCAAGTGAGTCAAGTGTATGTCTACTAATCACTCAAGTGAGTCAAGTGTATGTCTACTAATCATTCAAGTGACTCAAGTGTATGTCTACTAATCACTCAAGTGAGTCAAGTGTATGTCTACTAATCACTCAAGTGACTCAAGTGTATGTCTACTAATCACTCAATTGAGTCAAGTGTATGTCTACTAATCACTCAAGTGACTCAAGTGTATGTCTACTAATCACTCAAGTGAGTCAAGTGTATGTCTACTAATCATTCAAGTGAGTCAAGTGTATGTCTACTAATCATTCAAGTGAGTCAAGTGTATGTCTACTAATCATTCAAGTGAGTCAAGTGTATGTCTACTAATCACTCAAGGGACTCAAGTGTATGTCTACTAATCACTCAATTGAGTCAAGTGTATGTCTACTAATCACTCAAGTGACTCAAGTGTATGTCTACTAATCACTCAAGTGAGTCAAGTGTATGTCTACTAATCATTCAAGTGAGTCAAGTGTATGTCTACTAATCACTCAAGTGACTCAAGTGTATGTCTACTAATCACTCAAGTGAGTCAAGTGTATGTCTACTAATCAGTCAAGTGATTATCCCCTAACATTGTCCTTGTTAGAGGTGGTTTAGGCAATGGGTTTATTGGAGAGGAAAGTGTTACACAGGTTATTTAAACACCTGGCTATCAATTGCCACCAAGAAAAGGGAGAGGGGAACTCAAAGAAACTGCTTTAGGTCATCAAGGGGATAATAGAAAGTACTTTCAATACAGGCAAATGTGGTATGTATGAACCAGTTTACCATTAGTTTAGGTATGCATTAATAGACAATACATTAAAAGTTCTACATTCAGCAATAGATGTAGAGACGCTTACACTGCAGTTTGACTTAGAAAGGTTTAAGTTGCAGAAGCTAATTCACGTTGAGCTAGCGCCAGGAACAGAATCCCGCGATTGGCCTGTGGGCGGTCACGGGGGCAGATCGTTCTGGTGGCTGGCACAGAGAATGCAACCATGGCCCACATGAGTCCCCCTGCGATTGGATGGTGGGCAGTTACGGGGCAGGTGCAGTTTCAGGTGGCTGATGCAGAGGATCCGACCACAGCTCATGTGACCACCCGGCGGCCAACCGTGGGACTCCTTTCCCGGTGCTGGCTTTCAGTGAAGGTGAGAATTACAGGCTTTCTGGGGGGTTATGTATGGGGGAACTCCAGCATTCTGGATGCCCCCCCCCCCCGATCTTGTTCTGATTTGCACCCTGTTCATCATTATTTATAATCACTGTGGATGAGTGGGCACACCTTAAGGGCACCGATGAGCTCACCCTTACTTTACCTTGGTTAACGACTGTAATTTCTGGTGATATCCATTCAACACAGTATGAGGATACTGTAACTAAATCTCTGAAAGACCTTATTTACATAAGCCATATGGCCTCTCATAGACAAAAAAAAGGGTCTAGATAACAGCTTGTGAGCGAGAAGCACAAAAACACATTGTGGTGACCCTCTGGTCACCTCTTCCTTTGAATACTATTATCTCATCTGAGTTCCTTTGGAAAATAAATATGGATCTAGAAGCCAAAGATCGTATCAATCGCTAAAGGCAAGGCTGGCCAGTGGAAAATGAGCCCAAGCCTATCAGGATGGTTGGACGGGTCATGTGAAATGCTCAGAGATAGAAGCAGTACCGGGTCTCTCTTGTGACACACTGCAGCCTGACACTGTAGAGGAGAAACCTGTGTATATGGATACGGGATGCCGCCTTTATATATTTGCTTCTTCCCTTCATTCAGGCAGTTGGGGAACTCCAGGGAGAGCTGCATGAATTACGCTGTTGTTTTCTTTTCGGATGTCTCAGGAGATTCCATGAATCCTCAGAATAGTGCTGCCCCTCGGTGACCTCATTATGGAATCCCAGACCTCGGTGCTGTGTATTTTATTTACATAGCGCATCTATCAATATCAATTAAAACATGTGGCAGTTATTTCTATGTATCCATAATAAAATGAAGATTAACACTCTCCTTATATTAATAAGACAATTCAAGAAACATGTGCAAATTGATGAGACTGATGTGGCAGGTCAAGGCGATCGGATGCCTTGCGTCTGCATCCTGCAACATTTCTGAACAAAAGGCTCGAGTCAGAGACACATTCGTCCGGACTTCCGTAGCTGTCTGCGAAAGTTTTTGTGGGTGTTTGTCATTTTTTTGGTTTTTTTCGTTCATTTTTCATTCGTACGAACGTTCGGGAAAATGCGTATATGCGCTTTTGATGAACGGAAGCAAATTGGATCATTTCCGTTAGTTTGGATCATTTTCCAAACAAAATCTGATATTTTTCGTTCGTTCAGATAACTTACGTTGTTGGGATGGGCTTGCGTCTGATTCAGAGAGCTGATTTCCGACGGATCACCACCCTATAAATCCGTTTCATTTCCGATCCACTTACGGGACCTTTGAGGGCTCGGATTGCTATTGTTGAACATGTTTTGCGGCTATGTGGAGGAGTCTGCGCGCCTTTAGCACCAAGGCATTGCATGTATCAGCATGGCCGAGGCCATAAATTGTATAGCAATGCATATCTAAATCAAAACATTTCATGTATGCCTTATAGAAGCATTTTAATGCTGACCTTAATTAGTCCTTAACATGTAAACCTTTATTTTCCCACACATCCATACAATTACTATATTTTTTTAGGCTTATGTCCTTTGCTTTGTGTAATTATTTTATATTTGGTTGCAGGAACCGCAAGATGTGCCACTCGCACAACATACAAGCAGTGTTTGGTCCAGCTATGCGATGCCTCTTCTTCTTGCAGGGCATCCAGGGTCGTCCCATGATGCTTATATACTGCAGAGCTCCGGCTTATTTCGTCAGTTTGAGTCAGGAGAATTATCTGGTGGATGGCTCCAGGGTAAGTTTGCTCACACTCCATCAATCCATTTTCACTGTATGGCAATGAATATAGTTGATGACTCATGTCTTAACCTATTGCTGTTTTAAGCCCTTGATGACATGTTAAACAATATTGTAGCTTAGAATGTGTATTTTATTTAAGTATTTTTAAATTCTTTCAGGGGATTCTGGATATCCACTCCTGCCCTTGCTCATGATGCCCGTTGTTTTCCTGCAGAATGCGGGCCAGGGGTTCTCTAATCGGGCACTATGCAAAACCCGGGCTGTGGTGGCGAGGGCTCTCTGGCTTTTGATGTCCAGATTTAGGTGTTTGGCCCATACGGGGGGGGGGGGGGGGGCACTGCAGTATGACCCCAACAAGGTTATACCAATATTTTAATTTAAGTTTTTTATAACAGGGACCACACGTGCCAGAGGTCCTTCAGTTGGTGGGCGAGATGCAGGAGCTGCACAACTCGTTGGGGACCACAAATGAAGAATAAAGTTCTGTGGCCTGCCATTGCTATGTATTTTGTTTTTTAGAGTTGCAAAAATTTGAAATTTTCAAAATTTTTAAAAATGATATATTTTATGATGGAAAAAAAATGTTTCAGTGTCATTTCATTTACAAAATACATTAACACAAAACGAATGGGCCCAGAAATATTTAAAGATGAATATTCACATGACCGAGAAGTGATTTGGGTAAGTTGTAGGGGGCTAAAATGGAAGAAGAACCTAACCACGAAGTGGTTTGGGTGAGCTTTAAGGGTCCAACAGGGAAGATGGAGGACAGTGCTAAGTGATTTACCTAAACATTGTAGTAGAAGTGAGGGTGCCAAATATGTAGGCGAGCACTTTAATGAGATAAGTTTGTAGTGCGCAGGCGCAAGATGGTAAGGATTTCCGTCTGGATGATTATTTATTGAAAAGGGAAACAGAAACTAACGGGAAACGTAAAGGATTCATGTGAGGATACGATGGGAAAAGGGCAAAAGCGAAAGCCTACGT
The DNA here is from genome assembly GCA_027917425.1 of Gastrophryne carolinensis. NCBI lineage: Eukaryota > Metazoa > Chordata > Amphibia > Anura > Microhylidae > Gastrophryne > Gastrophryne carolinensis. The sequence goes on from CM051234.1 coordinate 3,897,966, forward strand.
TGTAACATGAGAAAATGAGACGGAAAAGTCTGGATGGAAAATGACATCCTCGTATTCGTAATCTGCCGTACGAACAGACGGAAACTTTACAGAAGGATTGCAATGCATGCATAGAATCGCTCTCACACTCATACGAGAGCGGAAACATTTTTAGCAAAAAACAGAGCGGCCCTAAAACGAAATAATTTTTTTGTCTCTCTGAATCGAGCCTAAAGGGTCCAATTGGATCTTAGTTGGCTGCTTAATGAGGAACAGATGTTCCTAAGTTGTAAGTTAAACTTTCTAGATGTGCTGTATGTGTTTGAAATGTCCAATAGAAGTATGACATGTGTCCGGGCATCCAACCAGGATGGTCATTAAAGTTCCTTTGTCTAAACCTGTATTTAAGCAAGTCACATATGGGGCATTTTAGACGTTGGCCCCTGGTCGACCGAATAAACATTGTATTTCCTGAAGACTTTTGCTTCCGAGCGCCATTTTCTACTTTACCTTCGATAGCCACGAGATATAAAGAGATGATTTGCATGGCTCTGCCTACTGCAAGGAGTGTTGGGTAAGTCTATTATTCCTTGGGGTGATGGGAAATGCTGCATCTTCCCAAGAATAAAGGCTTCCAGATTCCTCAAGTGGATTGTTGCGGCATCTAAAGCATTTTTAAAAGCATTAAAAATGGGGCCAAGGCTACAGGATTCCTCCAGGTTGACAGCTGCCACTGAACGAATTCTGTGAAATCTGTACTAACGTTCAAAAGTGCTAATTCAGGAAACGTGTGCAAAATGATGGCATCATGGGTGGCGGGTCAGCACCACCAGATCCCTTGTGTGTATATCCAGCCACATTTTTGCCTCTAGAACAAAAGACCCCATCCTCCAGTCCTTTTTGCCTTACCTATAGCCACCAATCACCCTCTAGTCCTTATCGCCTTCCCTATAGCCACCAATTACCCTCCAGTCCTTATTGGCTTCCCTATAGCCACCAATCATCCTCCAGTCCTTGTTGCCTTCCCTATAGCCACCAATCATCATCCAGTCCTTGTTGCTTTTCCTATAGCTACCAATCATCCTCCAGTCCTTATTGCCTTCCCTATAGCCACCAATCACCCTCCAGTCCTTATTACCTTCCCTATAGCTACCAATCACCCTCCAGTCCTTATTACCTTCCCTATAGCTACCAATCACCCTCCAGTCCTTATTACCTTCCCTATAGCTACCAATCATCCTCCAGTCCTTATTGCCTTTCCTATAGCCACCAATCACCCTCCAGTCCTTATTGCCTTCCCTATAGCCACCAATCATCCTCCAGTCCTTATTGCATTCCCTATAGCCACTAATCATCCTCCAGTCCTTATTGCCTTCCCTATAGCCACCAATCACCCTCCAGTCCTTGTTGCCTTCCTTATAGCCACCAATCATCCTCCAGTCCTTATTGCCTTCCCTATAGCCACCAATCACCCTCCAGTCCTTATTACCTTCCTATAGCTACCAATCACCCTCCAGTCCTTATTGCCTTCCCTATAGCCACCAATCACCCTCCAGTCCTTATTACCTTCCCTATAGCTACCAATCACCCTCCATTCCTTATTACCTTCCCTATAGCTACCAATCATCCTCCAGTCCTTATTGCCTTCCCTATAGCCACCAATCGCCCTCCAGTCCTTATTGCCTTCCCTATAGCCACCAATCACCCTCCAGTCCTTATTGCCTTCCCTATAGCCACCAATCACCCTCCAGTCCTTATTGCCTTCCCTATAGCCACCAATCACACTCCAGTCCTTATTGCCTTCCCTATAGCCACCAATCACCCTCCAGTCCTTATTGCCTTCCCTATAGCCACCAATCACCCTCCAGTCCTTATTGCCTTCCCTATAGCCACCAATCACCCTCCAGTCCTTATTACCTTCCCTATAGCTACCAATCACCCTCCATTCCTTATTACCTTCCCTATAGCTACCAATCATCCTCCAGTCCTTATTGCCTTCCCTATAGCCACCAATCGCCCTCCAGTCCTTATTGCCTTCCCTATAGCCACCAATCACCCTCCAGTCCTTATTGCCTTCCCTATAGCCACCAATCACCCTCCAGTCCTTATTGCCTTCCCTATAGCCACCAATCACACTCCAGTCCTTATTGCCTTCCCTATAGCCACCAATCACCCTCCAGTCCTTATTGCCTTCCCTATAGCCACCAATCACACTCCAGTCCTTATTGCCTTCCCTATAGCCACCAATCATCCTCCAGTACTTATTGCTTTCCCTATAGCCACCAATCACCCTCCAGTCCATATTGCCTTCCCTATAGCCACCAATCACCCTCCAGTCCTTATTGCTTTCCCTATAGCCACCAATCACCCTCCAGTCCATATTGCCTTCCCTATAGCCACCAATCACCCTCCAGTCCTTATTGCCTTCCCTATAGCCACCAATCATCCTCTAGTCCTTATTGCCTTCCCTATAGCCACCAATCACCCTCCAGTCCTTATTGCCTTCCCTATAGCCACCAATCATCCTCTAGTCCTTATTGCCTTCCCTATAGCCACCAATCACCCTCCAGTCCTTATTGCCTTCCCTATAGCCACCAATCACCCTCCAGTCCTTATTGCCTTCCCTATAGCCACCAATCACCCTCCAGTCCTTATTGCCTTCCCTATAGCCACCAATCACCCTCCAGTCCTTATTGCCTTCCCTATAGCCACCAATCACCCTCCAGTCCTTATTGCCTTCCCTATAGCCACCAATCATCCTCCAGTCCTTATTGCCTTCCCTATAGCCACCAATCACCCTCCAGTCCTTATTGCCTTCCCTATAGCCACCAATCATCATCCAGTCATTGTTGCCTTCCCTATAGCCACCAATCACCCTCCAGTCCTTATCGCCTTCCCTATGGCCACCAATCACCCTCCAGTCCGTATTGCCTTCCCTATAGCCACCAATCACCCTCCAGTCCTTATTGCCTTCCCTATAGCCACCAATCACCCTCCAGTCCGTATTGCCTTCCCTATAGCCACCAATCACCCTCCAGTCCGTATTGCCTTCCCTATAGCCACCAATCATCCTCCAGTACTTATTGCTTTCCCTATAGCCACCAATCACCCTCCAGTCCATATTGCCTTCCCTATAGCCACCAATCACCCTCCAGTCCTTATTGCCTTCCCTATAGCCACCAATCACCCTCCAATCCTTATTGCCTTCCCTATAGCCACCAATCACCCTCCAATCCTTATTGCCTTCCCTATAGCCACCAATCATCCTCTAGTCCTTATTGCCTTCCCTATAGCCACCAATCACCCTCCAGTCCTTATTGCCTTCCCTATAGCCACCAATCATCCTCTAGTCCTTATTGCCTTCCCTATAGCCACCAATCACCCTCCAGTCCTTATTGCCTTCCCTATAGCCACCAATCACCCTCCAGTCCTTATTGCCTTCCCTATAGCCACCAATCATCCTCCAGTCCTTATTGCCTTCCCTATAGCCACCAATCACCCTCCAGTCCTTATTGCCTTCCCTATAGCCACCAATCATCCTCTAGTCCTTATTGCCTTCCCTATAGCCACCAATCACCCTCCAGTCCTTATTGCCTTCCCTATAGCCACCAATCATCCTCTAGTCCTTATTGCCTTCCCTATAGCCACCAATCACCCTCCAGTCCGTATTGCCTTCCCTATAGCCACCAATCACCCTCCAGTCCGTATTGCCTTCCCTATAGCCACCAATCACCCTCCAGTCCTTATTGCCTTCCCTATAGCCACCAATCATCCTCCTGTTCTTATTGCCTTCCCTATAGCCACCAATCACCCTCCAGTCCTTATTGCCTTCCCTATAGCCACCAATCACCCTCCAGTCCTTGTTGCCTTCCCTATAGCCACCAATCATCCTCCAGTCCTTATTGCCTTCCCTATAGCCACCAATCACCTTTCAGTCCTTATCGCCTTCCCTATGGCCACCAATCACCCTCCAGTCCTTGTTGCCTTCCCTATAGCCACCAATCATCCTCCAGTCCTTATTGCCTTCCCTATAGCCACCAATCACCTTTCAGTCCTTATCGCCTTCCCTATGGCCACCAATCACCCTCCAGTCCTTATTGCCTTCCCTATAGCCACCAATCACCCTCCAGTCCTTGTTGCCTTCCCTATAGCCACCAATCATCCTCCAGTCCTTGTTGCTTTTCCTATAGCTACCAATCATCCTCCAGTCCTTATTGCCTTCCCTATAGCCACCAATCACCCTCCAGTCCTTATTGCCTTCCCTATAGCTACCAATCACCCTCCAGTCCTTATTACCTTCCCTATAGCTACCAATCATCCTCTAGTCCTTATTGCCTTCCCTATAGTCACCAATCATCCTCCAGTCCTTGTTGCTTTTCCTATAGCCACCAATCATCCTCCAGTCCTTGTTGCTTTTCCTATAGCCACCAATCACCCTCCAGTCCTTGTTGCCTTCCCTATAGCCACCAATCACCCTCCAGTCCGTATTGCCTTCCCTATAGCCACCAATCACCCTCCAGTCCTTGTTGCCTTCCCTATAGCCACCAATCATCCTCCAGTCCTTGTTGCCTTCCCTATAGCCACCAATCATCCTCCAGTCCTTGTTGCTTTTCCTATAGCTACCAATCATCCTCCAGTCCTTATTGCCTTCCTTATAGCCACCAATCACCCTCCAGTCCTTATTGCCTTCCCTATAGCTACCAATCACCCTCCAGTCCTTATTACCTTCCCTATAGCTACCAATCATCCTCCAGTCCTTATTGCCTTCCTTATAGCCACCAATCATCCTCCAGTCCTTATTGCCTTCCCTATAGCTACCAATCACCCTCCAGTCCTTATTGCCTTCCCTATAGCTACCAATCACCCTCCAGTCCTTATTGCCTTCCCTATAGCCACCAATCATCATCCAGTCCTTGTTGCTTTTCCTATAGCTACCAATCATCCTCCAGTCCTTATTGCCTTCCCTATAGCCACCAATCACCCTCCAGTCCTTATTGCCTTCCTTATAGCCACCAATCATCCTCCAGTCCTTATTGCCTTCCCTATAGCCACCAATCATCTTCCAGTCCTTATTGCCTTCCCTATAGCCATCAATCACCCTCTAGTCCTTATTGCCTTCCTTATAGCCCCCAATCGGCCTCCAGTCCTTATTGCCTTTCCTATATCCACCAATCACACCCCAGTCCTTATTGCCTTCCCTATAGCCACCAATCACCCTCCAGTCCTTATTGCCTTCCCTATAGCCACCAATCACCCTCCAGTCCTTATTGCCTTCCCTATAGCCACCAATCACCCTCCAGTCCTTATTGCCTTCCCTATAGCCACCAATCATCCTCTAGTCCTTTATGCCTTCCCTATAGCCACCAATCACCCTCCAGTCCTTATTGCCTTCCCTTTAGCCACCAATCACCCTCCAGTCCTTATTGCCTTCCCTATAGCCACCAATCACCCTCCAGTCCTTGTTGCCTTCCCTATAGTCACCAATCATCCTCCAGTCCTTATTGCCTTCCCTATAGCCACCAATCACCCTCCAGTCCTTATTACCTTCCCTATAGCCACCAATCACCCTCCAGTCCTTATTGCCTTCCCTATAGCCACCAATCACCCTCCAGTCCTTATTGCCTTCCCTATAGCCACCAATCACCCTCCAGTCCTTATTGCCTTCCCTATAGCCACCAATCACCCTCCAGTCCTTGTTGCCTTCCCTATAGCCACCAATCATCATCCAGTCATTGTTGCCTTCCCTATAGCCACCAATCACCCTCCAGTCCTTGTTGCCTTCCCTATAGCCACCAATCCCCCTCCAGTCCTTGTTGCCTTCCCTATAGCCACCAATCACCCTCCAGTCCTTATTGCCTTCCCTATAGCCACCAATCCCCCTCCAGTCCTTATTGCCTTCCCTATAGCCACCAATCACCCTCCAGTCCTTGTTGCCTTCCCTATAGCCACCAATCATCCTCCAGTCCGTATTGCCTTCCCTATAGCCATCAATCACCCTTCAGTCCTTATTCGTGTAATCACCCTCGTGTATCAGTAGACCCTCCCCATGCCTGAAGCGCATCCTTACTGGCCACTGGAAGTATTTTAAATAGAAAGTACTTTATTAGTGTAGGTTTAGGTCCTCTTATGGGTCATTATCAGTTACAATGGGTAATGAATGGCTGGAGTGTTTGAGGCTTCGTTGTCCCCTTCCCCGCCCCCTCCCAGTAATTGGATGATGCAGCTTGCTGTCTGCTCCAGTGATATAAGACGTTTAGATCTTTCATGACCAACCACCATGCCTTGACAAAGCTCATGTGGACGGAGCAAAACGCATCGGCGGGAGGCTGGCCACGCCCCTCACCTCTATCTCCCGACCGTTTACTCTGAGGAGGATGCGTTCACCGCTGAGAGACGTTAGACACAGATGACCAAGGACTAACGCAGACCATTGGAGGGCCGCGGTGGTGAATGCCCCGAGGGCCGCCTTGCGAGTCATACAATCTATATGCAGTGTATCTATCAGCCGAACTGTGGCATTTAGGTGAGCAAGTCATTTTAGATCTTGTTCATGTTGTTTATTTTATTTTAATTGTGGGTTGGGGGGGGGTTTTTGGATCAACTTGTCTGTTGGATTTATGTGATTAATAAAGTTTTTTTCTAGCATTTCGAAGCCTTGGTCATAATAACCTCATCTTATTCTACACCTCTGAGGTCTGTGTATGTCCGGAGATGGCTCTGGTATAATCGCCTTTCAGGCTTAATTTACCCCCTAACCGGAACAAAACAACTCTAGCCTAGAATGACCTACCTTCTGACCTACAAAATGCAATGATCTCTGGGTAAGGCGATAAGACCAAATAAAGACAGAAACTATGAAGGGCTGGGAGCCCCAGCACAGACCAGACATCAACTAAGAAAGGCCCGAAGGCCCAGCAAGAACTAGAAGGCGATAAGGCCAAATTTTCAAGACAGGAAGGCCCAAAGGCCCACAAGGACATGGAGGTATGCAGGAACGTTAGAGAGCATGGCTAGGCTTCAAGGAGACAATGCAATGAACCAACAACAGGGGCGGGGCCAAGGAAGGCCCAGCCAAGGAAGGCCCAGCAAGCAGTAGAATGCGATAAGCCCAAATAAAGACAGAAGTTATGAAGGGCTGAGAGCCCCAGCACAGACAGGACATCAACTAAGAAAGGCCCGAAGGCCCAGCAAGAACCAGAAGGCGATAAGCCCAAATTCTCGAGACAGGAAGGCCCAAAGGCCCACAAGGACACAGAGGTATGCAGGAACATTAGAGAGCATGGCTAGGCTTAAAGGAGACAATGCAATGAACCAACAACAGGGGCGGGGCCAAGGAAGGCCCAGCCAAGGAAGGCCCAGCAAGCAGTAGAATGCGATAAGCCCAAATAAAGACAGAAGTTATGAAGGGCTGAGAGCCCCAGCACAGACAGGACATCAACTAAGAAAGGCCCGAAGGCCCAGCAAGAACCAGAAGGCGATAAGCCCAAATTCTCGAGACAGGAAGGCCCGAAGGCCCACAAGGACACAGAGGTATGCAGGAAGGTTGGAGAGCACGGCTAGGCAATGCAATGATCCAACAACAGGGGCGGGGCCAAACACCTGCATTTATAGGAACCTCAACAGCATGATTAATGCCAGGTGATGTCAAACAATGTGGCTCTAGGACCCAAAGAGGGAACCCCAACACCACAGCAGAGACACCACACCACAGCAGACAGCACAATGGTCAGAGCAGCAGACTTGGAGCGATGAAGGCTGGCCTGTCCTAACATTTAACATGTTATCAATTCAACCTGCCCTATATCTCCAGGGTAATGTGGCCTGATGGATGATGTTATGATTTCTTTAGATCAAGGGTTCCCAACAGGTGGTACTCGAGATCCTCTCAGGTGGTGCTCAACAAGGCTGCAGACCTGTACCACAACCTGATGCGCTGCCATCTAGAGATCGCTTAAGCATGAATTGCCCTATAAATAAAAAACTGACCCATTTTATGAAAGAGTCCTTCACTTTAAAAACTGTTTTGTGTGTTTCGATGATGGTTTTAGGTGAGTAACAATGTTTGGGCACCACCCAGGTGGTACTTGATATAATCAGAAAATGGAAAGTGATACTTGACTCCCATCCGAAACACATAACAGAAACTTAACGCCTTAAATGTCCGTGTCCCTGTCTGCTATTGTTTTTACTTCTCCTTTTTGAATCTTGAATTAAGATGAACAGCTTATTGATGTTTTAAAGAAATTTAAATAAAAATTGGATACTTTAAAGGAAGATGCAGGCGCCCTCTTTGCTTTTTCCCTGGATTTGTTTGGATGAGTCTAAGTCGCCAACACATTGCCATTCTATTCTGGAGACCTATTTCCTTTTCCTCCCCGGTGCACATAGAATGGAACCCCAGCAAATGTACCGAGTGCCATGCCATAGACCTAATCCATTAATACAATTTATCTAATGGAAATATGTCGCCTATAACTTAAGTTTATTAAGTTTATTCAATCAATTATAAATTAATAAAAATGTCTAATAAACAACGTTTTCTTTTAATGAGTTTCTGTAAAAAAATAAATGGTGATTGTAGGCTCCAGAAATAATGATGCCTACTTGAGGTTTGATTGAGATAAGCGATACAATGAAATCATAACGAAAACTGCCAGCTCCAGATGAGGGAAAAAAATTGGTGGCAACAAAAGCAAAATGTTGCGAACCATCATTTATCGGAATCCGGAAATGATCCTCATCAATACAATCTAGTGTGTATACACCCATGGGACAGAGAAGATAAACAAAGCGCAATGCAGTAGGTATAGCTTCAGAATGGATGTTAGGATTGTGCACCCCAAGCTAACCAGAAGGCCAGAGCGTGAATAGATTTTAGCTGACAATGGTGGTGCCATACAAGATACAAACCACAGTGAGATGAGAAGAGCAGGAGGAGAAGGCCTTGCTTCGGCTGGTGGTGGTCTTCAGCTTCATTATGGTCTGTTAGCACATAGGATGTTAGTTTGGAGATAAGCGGAAATAAACTAGTCATAAGACCTATAGGGTATATATATCTGGTGCTCGGCACGAGCCGCGCTGGAACAAGCCACGTCAAACAACTGGTGCCACATGACAGGAGAAATGACAAATTAGTCTACATCTACACGTGCTTAGACGTAGATGGGACACAACTGTGTTTGCTGGCTCGGCAAGCAATCATAGCACAACGTGTTGGTGTGAGCGGGCCCTTAACATTGCTAATAATAAATATTTGACCCGGCTGTTCTTTAATTAAGAGTCTGCTTCATTTCTTGGCTCCTCAGGCTGTAAATAAATGGATTCAGAATGGGTGTTAGGATTGTGTATCCCAAGCTGACCAGATGGTCATATCGTGAAGAATAGATTTTATAGAGCAAAAGATGGGGGTTCCATATTACCCCCAAAAAACCCTGCTTAAACCGAAGCACCACTAACAATGATGAACAGATATAAAATATAGTCAATTTTATTCACATAACTACATTTATGTTACAACAATACTCTACAACAATCTTTAAAACACCATTAAAAAACATGTATACACACAACAAGAAATAAGGAGGAGAGGGAAAAAGCTGGGGGGGGGGGTACCAAATACCCTTTCACCGCTGCTCTAAAAAATATCAACCAGGGCCCTCTAAACGATGACCCATGGGCTCTCTTCCCCAGCTATTATAATTACAGGCCCGCTGCACAGTAACAAAAAAGCCTACAATTTTTTTTTTTTTATTCATGCAAAAACATTCATAAAACCTACCACTATAAGTGATGCAATTTATAAAACAAGTGCAAAACCAATTACTCCAGACGTGCATGAAAAATCAATTCAATAATCACATAAAGTGTACCCCTATTACAATAGTAAACATATGAACACAAGCAAATATGTATAAAGTAAAAAATCTTAACTAAGACAAATACCCTGAAAAACATTAAAGTGTGAACCTATCTAAGCAAAAAGTGAGAACCCACCAGGTAAGGAATGAGCCAACCATGGATACAGTATAACAGCAAATACGAGCAGGCACTCACATGAAACGAGCAGACTGACATAGACACACCACCCCCAGCTACCCCGACTCCTCAACACCAACGCGTTTCGTGACGTCACTTTTTCAAGGTGTGTGAGGAGCCCCCAGTACCAGACCCCTCTTAAGCTCACCCCGTCCCTGCTAATGACGCCGTGGACCAATCATACGCCACCACCGCCAGTTCACTCCGGCCAGAAGTGCGCCGGCGGACGTGACGTGGAGCCGATGCCAGCACTGCCCCAAGCAGACAGTCATGCCTGGTGCTCAGTGCGCATGCTCCCAGATTGGCCACGCACCGCGTGCACCCGGACGGGCTGTGAGCACCCACGGCAAGATGGAGCGAGTAAAGGTGAGTGGGTCACTGGCAAGAAAAAAGGGGGGGGAAAAAACACACAAAAGCAATAATAAAAAGAAACAAGACATGCACACAGCAACACATATTTTTAAAGAACACATATTGTAAACCATAATGCGATCATGATTATCATTGTTATTATACTCCAAAGCCATGGTGACTGTATCGATGCCAACTCTGCCACATCTAGAATATTTACACACCAAAACTTCATCCCATATACAGGGCGATAAGAGCCATGATGAAGGTCAGCCAAAAGCGCCCCTGCCACAAGGGGCTAATCTGTAATCTGCTATAATAAAGATAAGATCAAAAGACTTATGTATATATATTCTGTTAGAGGAGCAAAGAATGGTAATTCAATCAATATTATGGCTGACCGCCAACTGGTGGTGAAACCAGATAAGACAACATAGCTGGTACCTATTGTCTAATAGAGAGATGCCAAAAAAATAATTAATATTCCTAATCCATCTAATGTATACTAATTAAGACCAATTGTTACTGTGCAGCGGGCCTGTAATTATAATAGCTGGGGAAGAGAGCCCATGGGTCGTCGTTTAGAGGGCCCTGGTTGATATTTTTTAGAGCAGCGGTGAAAGGGTATTTGGTACTCCCCCCCCCCCAGCTTTTTCCCTCTCCTCCTTATTTCTTGTTGTGTGTATACATGTTTTTTAATGGTGTTTTAAAGATTGTTGTAGAGTATTGTTGTAACATAAATGTAATTATGTGAATAAAATTGACTATATTATATATCTCTTCATCATTGTTAGTGGTGCTTCGGTTTAAGCAGGGTTTTTTGGGAGTAATGTGGAACCCCCATCTTTTGCTCTATATATTCAACAGGCTAGTCTGTTTTAACCCTGTACTGTTAGCACACTGGGCTATAATTGCGAATTGAAAATTGTTGGTGCGGTCCCCCTTTGGTTCTTGTAAGAATAGATTTTAGTTGACAAAACCACAGAAACAAACCACAGTAAAATGAGAAGAGCAGGGGGAGAAGGCCTTGCTTCGGCTGTTGGTGGTCTTCAGCTTTATTATGGTTTGAGCTATGAGAACATAAGACGTCAGTATGAAGAAGAGAGGAAAGAAACTAGTCATAAGACCTACAGTGTATATCTGGTTCTCAACAGGAGCCGTGCTAGAACAAGCCACGTCAGAGAACTGGTGCCACATAACAGAAAAAATGTCGAATTAGTCTACATCTACACGTTCTTAGACATAGATGGAACACAGCTGTGTTTGCTGGCTCGGCAAGCAATCATAGCACAACGTGTTGGTGTGAGCTGGCCCCTAACATTGCTAATAATAAATATTTGAGCCGGTTGTTCTTTAATTAATAGTAAAGGTCGAACAAGATTCTTAAGAGTCTGCTTCACGTCTTGGTTCCTCAGGCTGTAAATAAATTGATTCAGAATGGATGTTAGGATTGTGTATCCCAAGCTAACCAGATGATCATATCGTGAAGAATAGATTTTAGTTCACAATGGTGGTGCCATAGAAGAAACAAACCACAGTAAAGTGAGAAGAGCAGGGGGAGAAGGTCTTGCTTCGGCTGTTGGTGGTCTTCAGCTTCATTATGGTTTGAGTTATGAGAACATATGCCCTGATGCAGAGCCTCCCCGTTCAGCTATCCCATACGTTTTCCCGTTGGTTTTGGCCTGTGATCGGGTCCTGAAAGGGTGCTACGTTGCTTTTTGTGTGTGTTTATGCGCTCAGGTGTGTTGGCATGCGCCTTTCCGATTGACAGCTCGCAAGAGGCTGAACTCCATGAAAACAGACGGCCCATTGATTGGTCCATTTTTTAATTGATTCAGAGCCTTGATTTCCAATTGAAACCAGCCCAATTTAACGAGGGTATCGACGCTTCACTTACGGGCAGTCTTAGCAGCCGTAATTTGCTCTCCAGGAGTTTGAAATGCATTGTTCTGTGCGCGATCATCAAAGGCGTCAGCTCTGCGGCCTGGTACTTCTGAGCATGGCAGAAACCAGGCTGCACCAAACACGTTTGGACATCGATGGCATGAGTGACGTTGACCTATTCGAGCTCACCCGCCTTAACCTCTTTCTCTCCAGGACTTGTATAGCCAGCTGCGGCCATGGTTAGCCCGCACCACAAGAAAGGGGCATGCAATTGCAGGTATGACCAAATTGGTTGGCTGCCTGCAGTTTTTGGCGAACGGCTCGTTCCAGAGACTGGGTGCCTTCTCCGTGGGGATGTCCCAGTCTACGCTGAGCCGCAGCCTAGTCAAGTTTTTGGATGGCATGGCTACCCTGGCACCCAAATTTATTTTTTTCTCTGATACAGCGGAAGCTTGGAATGCGGTTAAGCTGGGCTTTTATAACATAGCCGACATGCTCAATGTCATGGGTGCCATCGATTGCACACACGTATCGTTGATCCCGCCTGCTGACCAGGAATATCTGTTCAAGTATGTGGTTTAGGTCAGCTTTTTGTTTTTTTAAGTAATTTAAAGCAGACCTACACCCTGTGTATCAAAAACATCCATTGTTTCCACATTTTGTGGTTGTCTAACAATATATTTGAGCATCTTGACACTTTTGGTCACACTAATTCCAGTTATTTTTGGTTTTTGCAGGAACAGGAAGATGGGTCATTCCATAAAAGTGGACCAACACCCAGGATTTTGACTATCCTGGGTTTTGGTCCACTTCGGGGGGGCAAAATGGCCCTGCTGTGTGAAACCCCCCAGAAAGCCCCAAAAACTCACCTCACCACGCTCCCACGTGACCGCGCCGTCCAATCCCCGCCGACGGACAAGCGGGTGACAGACAGCGACGGACAAGACAGCACGTCCGCCGCCGCCTCCCGCACGTCACTCTGACAGGGCGCGCGCCCGCGCCGGCCATTCACATACGGCTGGCGCGGGCGTGCGCACGTCTAGAGGGGTGGCTTTTTGGGGGTTTTGGGGGGGGTCCCTCACCGGGGGACATCCCGATCTCGGATGTCCCGCGGTGAGGGAGGTGATCGATCACCCCTGGGTGATGGTCCACTTTAATGTCCAGGCAGTGTCCGGGCCAGATCTGCTATTTTTTAGTTTATTTGCAGCCTTCCCTGGTTCCACGCATGATTCACACATATTGCGGAACTCCAACCTGTTTCAACGTTTTGAATCTGGAGATCTGTCTGGCGGATGGCTACTGGGTATGTGTCTCAAATTGTTGCTGGGCAAGATTTTTTTTATTTTTCTGGCGGTGCCTGTACCCCACTAATCTGTGCTAGATAGCATTGAAACATTACAAGTTGCCAATCACTTACTTACCACTATATGCTCCTATGAATTGTTGTTGTTATTCCCCACAATTCAGTCCTGTCCTGGCCCTCTTAGCTATGTTGTATCCCACACTACACAGAAGTGTACTGGTTGGATGTGCATGTTGCCTCATCATAACTGTGCTTTGGTCTGACACAGCACAGCTCACCTATTGTCCTTCATCAATAATGCTGGAATGCAAAGCAAAACATTATTGAGGTTCTTCCCCTTAGGGCTCTGTCTGTTCCATGTTCTTACCCTTTTACAGTAACAAAACATGCCCTTTTTGGTGATAGCATGTAAGGTACTTGTGGGTTTTTTTTTTATTTTTTTTAAGGACTTGTTATATATGTTTCTTTTGCCTTATAGTGATGTGCTGAATAGTTATGGTGCAAGACACTACATATGTTGCAAAGAGCCACATTTGACATGTGTGTTTGTGTTATTATTAGTGCTTATTTTTTTTTTTTTTTTTCCAGGTGATTCTGGCTATCCCTTGCTACCATGGCTACTTACCTCCATCCTGCATCCATCTTCGCTGGCCCAGGAGCGGTATAACACATCGCATAGGAGGACTCACGGTGTGGTGGAACGTGCCTTTGGTTTGCTAAAGATGCGATTTCGTTCTCTGGACCAGACTGGTGGGACCCTGCAGTATGAGCCCGCCAAGGTCATCAAAATTATAATAGCGTGTGGGGTCCTGGCCACTACCTAGCCATTAGAAGCCGTGTATCCAGATATACTGACCTGGCTGAGGACACTTTGCAGATATCAGAAGAAGTGACACCTCCATACTCTGGATCCCAAAGTGGCCCAGCACAGGCGATCCGTTCAGAACTTATGGCAAATGTTTTTGCCTAAATAACATTCTTTATTTAGTTTTTTGGTTATTATTTTATTTGTCACAAAATAATCTTTAACTTCACAAATTATTTGGTTTTTCTTAGAAAAATTAACGCGTGTTCAAATACATTAACACATACATTTAGTGGTATGTAGAATATGCTGTGGAAGTAGATGGCTGATGTGTTTGAATGTTAGCAGCAATATGTGCCAGGCTCTGGTTATTGAGCTGCCATTGGTGGACCGTGTCACCCATATGCCTGGTTTGTGTTCTGATTTCTGCCAGCAGCCCAGAGACATTCTCGTTTAAACACTGTAATTGATTGCACATGTTGGTTATTTGGTTACACACAGTGTTGTTAAATCTCTGTGTATTTTCGTAAAATACTACATTTTCATGGTGCCAGGCTTCCTCCATGATTTGTCTCCTTTGGCTGATATGTCGCCTTGGATTAGTTCTGCCACTGGCACGGGTGGGTGGTTCTGCTCCAGATTGAGTGGCTGCTGGTGGCTGACTTGGCGCTGAGTCTGTTGTGCGGACGGCAGAAGAGGTTGGTGCCACAGAGGTTGGGTTAGAGGACACCAGGGGCTGAAGTTGCTGGGCCTGTTGGGTCTGATGTTCGCCCACTGGTTTGGTTGCCCTTGGCTGCATCTGAATTGTGTCCTCCTCCTCCAAATCACGAATGTCTTCTATAATTGGTGGACTGGGTAGGTTCTGCCAAGAAATGTAGCAGGTATTGAGTCCACTATTTAACATTAAATGGATGCATGTGAAATTTCATAAGTCTACACAGTGGACCATTGACTTACCTCATCCAAACACTCAGGTTGGTTTGTGTGGACTGAAGCCAGTTGTTGCATGGTCCTCCGGGACAAGCCAGGGGTAGTTTGGCCTTGTGGTGTGTCTTGAGTTTGTTCTGGGACGAGAGAATAGCCTCGATTCAGAGACACATTCGTCCGGACTTCCGTAGCTGTCTGTGAAAGTTTTGGTGGGTGTTTGTCATTTTTTTACTTTTTTTCGTCCATTTTCTACTCGCATGAACGTTCGGGAAAATGTGTATATGCGCTTTCGATGAACAAAATCGGAAATTTTCCGTTCGTTAATAACAGATAACTTCCGTTGCTGGGATGGTTTCTGTCTGATTCAGAGAGCTGATTTCCGACGGATCACCACCCTATAAATCCGTTTCATTTCCGATCCACTTACGAGACCTTTGAGGGCTCGGATTGCTATTGTTGGACATGTTTTGTGGCTATGTGGAGGAGTCCGCGCGCCTTTAGCACCAAGGTATTGCATGTATCAGCATGGCCGAGGCCATAAATTGTATAGCAATGCATACCTGAATCAATACATTTCATGTATGCCTTATAGATGCATTTTAATGCTGACCTTAATTAGTCCTTAGCATGTAAACATTTATTTTTCCACACATTCATATTATTGCTATATTTTTTTACACTTATGTCCTTTGTGAATTATATTTGGATTGTTGAAGTTGAATCTTAATTTGTTGTAGGAGTTATTGTTTTAGTTGGTTACCTTTGCTTTGTGTAATTATTTTATATTTGGTTGCAGGAACTGCAAGATGTGCCACTCGTCCTTGCTCCTGATGCCCGTTCTTTGCCTGCAGAATGCGGGCCATGGGTTCTCTAATCGGGCACTATGCAAAACCCGGGCCGTGGCTTTTGAAGTCCAGATTTAGGTGTTTGGACCATACGGGGGGGGGGGGGGGGGGCACTGCAGTATGACCCCAACAAGGTTATCCCAATATTTAAATTTACGTTTTTTAACAGGGATCACACGTGCCAGAGTGGCACAACTGAGTGTCAGGGTCCTTCAGTTGGTGGGCGAGATGCAGAAGCTGCACAACTCGTTGGGGACCACAGATGAAGAATAATGTTCCGTGGCCTGCCATTGCTATGTATTTTGTTTTTTATAATTTGAAATTTACTAAATTTTTAAAAATTTAATATTTGATGATGGTATTTAAAAAAAAATGTTACATTGTCATTTTATTTACAAAATACATTAACACAAAACTAATGGGCCCAGAAATATTTAAAGATGAATATTCACATGACCGAGAAGTGATTTGGGTAAGTTTTAGGGGGCTAAAATGGAAGAAGAACCTAACCGAGAAGTGGTTTGGGTGAGCTTTAAGGGTCCAAAAGGGAAGATGGAGGACAGTGCTAAGTGATTTACCTAAACATTGTAGTAGAAGTGAGGGCGGCAAATATGTAGGCGAGCACATTAATGAGTTAAGTTTGTAGTGCGCAGGCGCAAGATCGTAAGGATTCCGTCTGGACGATTATTTTTTGTAAACTGGAAACAGAATCTATCGGGAAACGTAAAGGATTCGTTGGAGGATATGATGGGAAAAAGGCAAAAACGAAAGCCTACGTTGTAACATGTGGAAATGAAACGGAAAAGTCTGGATGGAAAATGACATCCTCGGAATTCGTAATCTGCCGTACGAACGGACGGAAACTTTACACAAGGTTTTCAAAGCATGCATAGAATCACTCGTATGCTCATACGAGAACGGAAACATTTCACAAAAATACAGATCGGAACTAAAACTGAAGTTTTTTTGTGTCTCTCTGAATCGAGGCTAATGTACTTTTACGTTTCAGCAAAGGCCAGCGTGTATTAAGGAGTCTCAAACTGTTTGGGTGCCCATTTAAAAGGCTCAATGTAAAAACATACTCACCTCCGGACCTGACATTCCTGTCTGTGTCTTGGCCCCCTGGCAGGCCCTGAAGGGTTGCCGGGTGAATATATGTAAACACATGTTCTTCTGCTGGTGTTCGGATGATTTTATTAGGGATCCCACCCCCTGTCTGCAGGCTGGGGAAGATTAAAGCACACCTAATAAGTGTTACATCCTGTTACAAAGCAGCCTATACATGCAATTACACTCTAAATGGACTTTACCTCTGCTGGCGGCGCATGTCCATTTTTTTTTTACCATAATATTTCAGGTCCCCACATTTTCGCTTAATTTGCTCAACATCTCTCTTCACAGAACTAACACTATTCACTTGCCGGCAAATCTTATCCCAAATCTCCTGCTTGGCCTGCTTTGGAGTTGCTTTTGAATAACGCCCAAATAGGGCATCATAGTGCTCACAAACAGCAGTGGCTACAGCCATGCTTTGGACATCACAAAAACGGGCTGTAAGTGAGCCACGGCGCAGCTGGCGCCCACATGGGTGTGTGGTGTCCCCGGCAGCAGACGAGATTGATGGCTGGCTGTCTGGGGAGTAGTTTAGGTTTCTTGGGCTGATGGGTGAGTGTGATGGAGTGTGGGTGGTGGTATGTGATAATGGCTGGGTGCCTGTTGAGCTGTCACCTGTGGAGCTCTCTATTGATTCTGTGGTTGTGGTACTTGGGGACACAGAGTGTTGAGGAGGAGGGGTGGTTGGCCTGGGTGGGCTAGTGGTTTTAGACCTACGCTTCCCCTTGGTGGTGTGTCTGGTTTTGGCCGCATGCGTTGTGTGTGGAGGAGTTGGAGGCTGCAGGGTTTGAAGAGATTTGTGTCTCTTGTGAGGCCTGGCTGATTTAGCAGGTGGTGGCGAATGTGGCAAGGGCTCCTTGCTCCTGCGTTTTTGGGGAGCAGCCTGTGTGTCTGGCTTATCCACCCTTTGAGTATGTGCATGTCCCTCCCAGCTCTTGTGCCTGCTCTTGTGTTGTTTTTGGTGAGGTCTATCTGTACGCCTAGTATGTGCCTCTGGGCTTTTGGGGGTCTTACGGCTCCCTTTTGGTCTGGCCATAGTGATATGGTAATCCACACAGAGCTGAGTGCATTAATCTTTAAATATTTTTTCCGTGTGGGTGTGTTCTGCAGCGTGTGTGGCTGCGTGCGCGCGCACACGCACGCCACCGCGAGGGGACGTCATAACCTGATCCGGAAGCCTTAGAAATATGTCGCCCGCCATCTATATGGAGGAGCAGGATAAAATTATCATGGATGTGAGTAGGCGAGCGTGCGTTTATGTGCGCGCACAAGCACCTAAACAAAAAAAACTAGGCCAGGGCAAGATTAGTGAGGAACAACGGACTTGTTAAAGTAAACTACTAGACCAGCTTAGTTTATAACATGTGCGCATCAGAAAACTAGGCTAGATGCAGATTACAGAACTAGGCCCATGTGAGCAGGAATGACGCGCATAAACTTTAGATAGGGCATGACATTTTGACATATATATGCGTGACTAATGCGGTTCCATTGTGTTTTGTACAAACAGATGATGCTGAGGAACCGCTACGATTACCTGTCGCGCGATTTCGAGAAGAAGACGTTGGCGCTGGCGGTGGTGGACGCGATTGCCCGCATTTCGGGAACCACCTATACCTTCACCCAGATCGCCCAACACTGGTCTGACTTAAAGAGGAGGCATAGGCCCCGGGTGAGGCGGTACTTTGCAAAACTTTTTCCAGGTAAGTGTGGCTACTTGACATGCAAGAATCACACTGGCCTTGGCTGGGCCTGTTTTTATGATTGTGTTTATATTGCAGCTAATGAATGGACTATGCGTTGCCGCCCCACCCGGAAAAGAGCACGCAGCCCAGTGTTGGACGAATCTGGGGAAGGTATAGGTGGCCCACCGCCAGTGCCAACGCCCACCCCCTCCTCTGCCAGTGAATGAGGAACCTCTGGACCTCAGTATGCAGGGGGGGGGGAATCTCACGACAGGGAGTCTAGCCTCAGTGAACAGCAACCTGACTCCGGTAAGACTATCCAAATAACATATGTCCTGATACATGCAAGAAAGACATAGGGGTCGATTCAAAGAAACATGTAACAGCTTTGATTTGGGTGCCGATCATCCTATTTTTCCCGTCCGCTCGTGCGTTCGTATGAACTTGCGAGTGATTCTATAAGCAAATACGTTTCTATCCTAAAATGTCCGTCCGTTCGTATGGCAGTTCGCGAATCAGACCTATGTCAGTTTCCATCCTGAATTTTCCGTTTCATTTCTCAGGTTGCAACATTGGTTTTGCCCTTTTTCCTTTTTTGTCTGGACGTAAATCCTTCTGATCTTGCGGCTGCGCACTACAAACTTACCTCATTAAAGTGCATTCTAAATATTTGGTCTTTTATTTTTCTTTATTTCATTCATTTTGTAGTAACCAACCATTAATGAATGCATTTGCATAAGTAAATCTTACTTTGTTTAATTTTTAGTTAACTTGCATTTTTTACTTGTGGATTTAATTTTAATATTTTGGCTTCAAATGGTACAACTTTAAATTTTTTGTGTGGTTACCCACACCCTCTACATACAGATTTGCTCTCAAAAATTAAAAAACACCCAGCAACTTCTGCATGTTATGAGCCTAGAAACAGCCAAGATGGCGGGTCAGGTATTCTCGGGCAGCCTGCAAACAGAAAGGGCCTTGTGACTGTGTTGCTCTGCATTCTTTGATTTCTGACCTTTCTGTGCCCCCAGCTCTGCTGTGTCTGTGCAAAATACAGCAGTAACCCACATCCTGCACTTTATCCCGCTCTCCTCTCCTCAGTAAGTGTGATGCATCTGACCAAAGATGTGCTTAAATAATTAAACAAAGCAAAGGTAAACAACTACACCAATAAATGCAATCTAAAAATATTATTCTAGTACATCAATTTAAAAATAAATAACAAAGGACATAAGTTTCTTTAATTACCGCAAATATATGGATGTATTGCAAAATAAAGGTTTACATGCAAAGGACTAATTAAGGTCCACATTAAAATGCTTTTATAAGGCCTACATGAATCAGGTATGCATTGCCATACAATTTATGGCCTCAGCCATGCTGATACATGCAGTTCATTGGAGCTCAAGACGCGCAGACTCCTCCACATAGCCAAAAAACCTGTTCACGAACAGCAATACGACTGCTAAAAGGTGTCGCCAGTGGCTTTCTTTTAACCCTTTCGCTGCCAGCCTACCTGCAGCATTTGCCACTCCCTGTTGCCAGACGATGTTTCACCATTTTGCGCTACACATATTCAACTGTCATTTTTGAAGGGATTTCCAGGGATTTCCCAGGAAAATTATATATTGTTTTTTTCAACAGAGTCTGGGCTTTAACATGAAATGTCTTGTTTGTATTTTTTAGGTGTATTCTCAATTTTTTTGGGTGAAATGTGTGAAAAAAAATAAAAAAAAAACATTTTTTTACAATTTGTAGAGTTTTTTTGTAATAAAAAATGTAAGTTTGTCAATAAAATCTTATTGCGTGAGAAACCCCAATTTCTCCCGGTTACAGCGATACCACATATGTATAGGTAGACACCCTTTCCTGCCCAGAAGTCTTTTATAGCTGCTGGATGACAAATGGTTAATTAAAAAAAAAAATGACATAGGGTCCCCCTTCCCGGGGAGGGGGACCCCATTTTTTTTGGATTTTGAAGGGTTAAAAACCCTTCAAAATCCAAAAAAAAAAATGACGTGGGGTCCCCCTTACCCAAAGTAACCAGCCCGGGACCAGCTATGGGGGCTTGTAGGCACAGAGTGGGGGGGCCAGCTTTGGTGGCCCCCCCACCCTGCAGCCTACGAGCCCACATAGCCTATGTGGGCCCGGGCTCTTCTGCCCCCCCCTGGCCTTTGGGGAGGCAGGTAATGGGGGTGCGGGGGTTAATGGCAAGCCACCCGCTAGGGCAGGTGACTTGCCACCCCCCCAGCCTTGTGAACTGGTATA
The DNA here is from genome assembly GCA_027917425.1 of Gastrophryne carolinensis. Taxonomy (NCBI): domain Eukaryota; kingdom Metazoa; phylum Chordata; class Amphibia; order Anura; family Microhylidae; genus Gastrophryne; species Gastrophryne carolinensis. Next base: position 3,919,161 of record CM051234.1, read on the forward strand.
AGGGGTCTCATGGACCCCTTACCAGCTCACAAAGGGTTAATGTGAAAAAAAAAACACCACACAATAATAAAAAGTATTTTATTAGAAAAAAAAAAAATTTTTTTTTACTGTACTTACCTTCGATTGCAAGCTCTTGTCCCTCACCGCTCAGCTGACAGATGCCGGTGATCGGCATCCAGAGAAGGAGAAGGCAGGAGATCAGAGGATCTCCTGTCACCTCCTTCCCCTGTGCCGATCACCGGCATCTGAGAAGCTGAGAAGGCTGAAGCCTGAGATCGGGGCCGGGATGACTTCATAAGCCCCGCCCCCAAGGGGGCGGGGCTTAGAGGCATGATGGCGGCCGCCATCGTGCAGAAGAGAGGAGAGAGCCTCCCAGGCTCTCTCCTGAAGATCGGTAAGTCCTGGGGGGGGATCGGAGGCCCCCCAGGTGAAGAGGAGGGACAGCGGGAGCCAGCGCACACACAGGTAAGTGAATGTCATTTTTATTTTTTTTTTTTTTTACAGTTAGAAGCTGCTGCTGCAGAAGGGGGGGGGGGCGGCCTATTCCGGGGGCTCTCCTGGAGCCATCCGACCCCCCACGGGGGATCGGATGGCACCAAATTAAAGAGGAGACCCGGCCGGATCCAACAAGGGGTCAGGTGAGTATTTGTTGTTTTTACTTTTTAAACTACAAGCGAGGAAAGTCAAGCACGTAACACCTACGGGCTTGGCACTTAAGGCCCAGCCAAGCCAGCACGTAGGTGTTACGTGCTTGGCAACAAAAGGGTTAAAACGTATTTAGAGGTTTGAAAACTGTTCTCTGAATCACACGGAAACACATCCGATTATCCTAAGTTTTACGTTTTGATCCTAAGTTTTAGGTTTTGATCCTACAATTTAGGAACGAACTTCCGATGATCGTAAGAGCATATACGCATTCGTACGTAGGCTCGTGCGAGTCGGAAATGGCCAAAAAACAGGGAAAAATGACAAACACCCAGCCAAACTTAGGATTCTCGATCCGAAATCCATTAACTTTTGCATTTTCAATCGAGGGGATAGCCTAATGTGCACTATTGTTCTTTGTAGATTCTGACGTCGCAGGCCCATCCCAAGGGATAGCGGAGTGAGGTGCAGAACCAGAAGAGGTGGCTGGGGAAGGTGAGTGATTTGATACCTCGAAGCATAACCTAATCTGACATTCAGGAGGCACAAAGAGTAACTAATATACTTGTGTTTTGGATCCAAACAGATTCAGAGCCGGACGTACTGCTGAACCCAGGGAGGAGGCTGCGCCCCAGACGCCCTGTTGCCCAAAAGCAATGTAAGTTTAAGTTATTTATTTGAAAAATAGTTTAAACTCATGTCCACCAAAAAAAAAAAATGATGATGTTTTTCCTTCACAGATCAAAGACAACGGCAACTATTTTAAAGGAGCCACCCATGTTTCTTATAAATTTTATATTGTTCTTTTTAAAATTTTCCACAATTTTTAAACAGTTCTAAAAAAATAATGTTTACAGTAAAAAAAACAAAAACAAAAAAAAGTGTGGTGTGTTTAATTTCCTGCCAATGTACGTTATCACAACATAATCATACTGTTACATGTCCCAAAAGGTAAGTATATGGGACAAGGAATAGAAAGAAGAAGGAGAAGAAAACAAAGAATAAGAAAAGAGATTAAGGTAAGCATTAAAGACAAGGACGAAGAAGAAACAGAGATTAAGGTAAGCATTAAAGACAAGGAAGAAGAAGAAACAGAGATTAAGGTAAGCATTAAAGACAAGGAAGAAGAAGCAACAGAGATTAAGGTCAGCATTAAAGACAAGGAAGAAGAAGAAACAGAGATTAAGGTACGCATTAAAGACAAGGAAGAAGCACATTAAAGACAAGGAAGAAGAAGAAACAGAGATTAAGGTAAGCATTAAAGCCAAGGAAGAAGAAGGAACAGAGATTAAGGTACGCATTAAAGACAAGGAAGAAGCGCATTAAAGACAAGGAAGAAGAAGAAACAGAGATTAAGGTAAGCATTAAAGACAAGGAAGAAGAAGAAATAGAGATTAAGGTAAGCATTAAAGCCAAGGAAGAAGAAGCAACAGAGATTAAGGTCAGCATTAAAGACAAGGAAGAAGAAGAAACAGAGATTAAGGTACGCATTAAAGACAAGGAAGAAGCGCATTAAAGACAAGGAAGAAGAAGAAACAGAGATTAAGGTAAGCATTAAAGACAAGAAAGAAGAAGAAACAGAGATTAAGGTAAGCATTAAAGCCAAGGAAGAAGAAGCAACAGAGATTAAGGTCAGCATTAAAGACAAGGAAGAAGAAGAAACAGAGATTAAGTGCGCATTAAAGACAAGGAAGAAGCGCATTAAAGACAAGGAAGAAGAAGAAACAGAGATTAAGGTAAGCATTAAAGACAAGGAAGAAGAAGAAATAGAGATTAAGGTAAGCATTAAAGACAAGGAAGAAGAAGAAATAGAGATTAAGGTAAGCATTAAAGACAAGGAAGAAGAAGACATAGAGATTAAGGTAAGCATTAAAGACAAGGAAGAAGAAGAAATAGAGATTAAGGTAAGCATTAACCCTTTAAACGCCAGCCACGTAAATTTTACGTGGCTGCCTCTCCAACAGTTAAACGCCAGCCACGTAAAATTTACGTGCCTGACTTTCCCCAGAAATAAAAAAAAAAGTAAAAATAAAAGACACTTACCTGACCCCTCGTTCGATCCGGTCGGGTCTCCTCTTCAGCCAGAGGGGCTCCGATCGCCCATCGGGGCTCCTCCGGCTGCAGGGGAGGGCCCGGAACAGCCGCCCGGTTTCCTATCAAAAAAAAAAAAAAAAAAAAAACAGTCACCTACCTTTGTCCCCGCCGGCTCCCGCAGGCTCTCCTCTTCACGGGGGGGGGGGGGCTCCGATCCCCCCTCCCCGCTCTTCCGTCTTCTGGAGGGGGCATAACAGCCCTCCTCCCTTGCTGTCTTCCGATGGCGGCCGCCATCTTGGTGACGTCACGGGGCGGGGCCAGATGACGTCACCGCCGGGTGTCATCGGGGCACCCGGCAGTTCATCTCTCAGATGCCGGTGACGGCTGGGAGGGGAAGGAGGGAGGTAGGCGATCCTCCGATCGCCTGCCTCCCCCCTTCTCTGCCCAGCCGTCACTGACAGCAGATCGCCGCGGGACACAGAAGATGAAGATCGGAGGTGAGTAAAGTAAAAGTTTTTTTTTTTTTTTTTAATAAACTTTTTTTAAAAAACGTGTGTGTCTTTTTTTTACCTTTTAACCCTTTGTGAACTGGTAAGGGGTCCATGTGACCCCTATACCAGTTCACAGGGCTCGGGGGTCTGGCAAGTCACCTGAGCTAGCGGGTGGCTTGCCATTAACCCCTGGCACCCCCATTACCTGCCTCCCCAAAGGCCAGGGGGGGGCAGAAGAGCCCGGGCCCACATAGGCTATGTGGGCTCGTAGGCTGCAGGGTGGGGGGGCCACAAAAGCTGGCCCCCCCACTCTGTGCCTACAAGCCCCCATAGCTGGTCCCGGGCTGGTTACTGTGGGTAAGGGGGACCCCACGTCAATTTTTTTTTTGATTTTTAAGGGTTTTTAACCCTTAAAAATCAAAAAAAAAATGGGGTCCGCCCCCCCTGGGAGGGGGGACCCTATGTCATTTTTTTTTTGATTAACCCTTTGTGTTCTGTCATCCAGCAGCTATAAAAGGCTTCTAGCAAGTGAGCAGAAGCCAGTGATCGCCGAGGGACAGAGTGCTCCAGGATGGATGGGAGGTGAGTACAGTGTAAAAAAAAAAAAAAATTAATAAAATATTTTTTCTCTTTTGTGTGTCTGTGTCATTTTTTACTTTTAACCTCTTGTGAACTGGTAAGGGGTCCATGACCCCTATACCAGTTCACAAGGCTGAGGGGATGGCAAGCCACCTGCGCTAGCGGGTGGCTTGCCATTAACCCCCGGCACCCCCATTACCTGCCTCCCCAAAGGCCAGGGGGGGGCAGAAGAGCCCGGGCCCACATGGGCTATGTGGGCTCGTAGGCTGCAGGGTGGGGGGGCCACAAAAGCTGGCCCCCCCACTCTGTGCCTACAAGCCCCCATAGCTGGTCCCGGGCTGGTTACTTTGGGTAAGGGGGACCCCACGTCAATTTTTTTTTTGATTTTTAAGGGTTTTTAACCCTTAAAAATAAAAAAAAAAAATGGGGTCTCCCTCCCCTGGGAGGGGGGGACCCTATGTCATTTTTTTTCTCGATTTAACCCTTTGTAGTGTGGATGATTTTCCTTAATAAAATACATTTTTTATTTAAAATAAAGGAGTCAATTTTCTAAAAAAAAAATTTTATTTATTTATTTTTTTTCACTTAATAATATTGTAAAAAAAAAAAAAAATTACAAACAAGACATTTCATGTTAAAGTCTAAACTCTGCTGCAAAAAAAAAAATATATAATTTTTCTGAAAGTTCCAGCAAAAATGGCGCAAAACATGTCGCAAAACATGACGCAAAATGGGGAAAAATGGCCTGTCAACAGAGGGTGACAAAATCTCAAGTAGGCTGGCAATTACAAGGGTTAATAGTACCTATGCATGTTGGGTATTGTTCTGTTCGGGGGACCTTGCGCTTTCAGACTTAGCTTGTTTTTTCTGGTTTGCATATTTATATTTTAGGAAAATGTGTTTTTTATTCAGCTTTTTTATAAATTTTTTAGGGAAACCCTGCGCAACCAAAGAATTCTTTGAGGAATTAATTCCAGAAAGATGAGCCCACTACAACAAGCTGGGTACCCTTAGAAAGCTTAACGTGTGTACTTTCAGGGAATATATGGTTTATGGGGGATATTCCAAATGTAAAGGGTTGTTTTGGTTGAAAAATCGCAAGGTGCGCACTTTGTCTGCAGAGCTGAAATTTTCAAGTAAAATTACCGTTACGCACATGCTTTACTTTGGGGTGTTTGGCAACTCTTCCCTTGACAGTAGCAATGCATGTTGGGTATCGTTCTGTTCGGGAGATGTTGCTTTTTCAGATTAAACTTGATTTTTCTTGTTTGTATATAGTTTTTTTAGGAAAATGTGGCTTTGATTCTGCTTTTTTATCCTTTTTTTAGGGAAACTCTTTGCAACCAAAGATTACGTTGAGGGACTACTTCCAGAAAACTATGGCCACATCCACAAGCCTGGTATGCCTAGAAAGCCTGAGGTGTGTACTTCCAGAGAATATATAGTTTGTTGGGGGTATTTTAAATGTAAAGGGTTGTTTTTCTGGAAAAACCGCAAGGTGCGCATATTGCATAGCATAGTTGTATTTTATCTGAAAATCTCCTAAAGCGCTGTTTCAGTTTGGGGGAGTCTCCTGGGCAGGAAAGGGTGTCTACCTATACATATGTGGTACCGCTGTAACCGGGAGAAATTGGGATTTCACACGCAATAAGATTTTATTGACAAACTTACATTTTTTATTCCAAAAAAAACTACAATATGTAAAAAATTTTTTTTTTTTTTTTTTTGCACATATTTCACCCAAAAATATTAAGAATACACCTAACAAATGACAAACAAGACATTTCATGTTAAAGCCCAGACTCTGCTGAAAAAAACAATATATCATTTTCCTGGGAAATCCCTGGAAATCCCCTCAAAAATCACAGTTGAACAAGGGGAGCGCAAAATAGTGCAAAATGGTCTGGCAACAAAGGGTGACAAAATCTCAAGGTAGGCTGGCGGTTAAAGGGTTAAAGACAAGGAAGAAGAAGAAAAATGAATTTTGTGGGTTAAGTTTGGGTATGTGAATAAGTGTCAGTTTGTTAGTTTAAGGCTTAGGGATTATTATGGATGTGCGCTTGTGTGGACCCAGATTGACAACAGCAAACCCATGGAGATGTAAGTATACTTGTCAAAAACATCAAAATAGGGGTGGAAACGGAAACGGGTGGCAAGAAGGTACGTTTGGAAACCCATTAAAAAGGAGGCAAAAACGGATCGTCCGTGTGAACGGGAACGGAAGCCACGACGAAATAGCATGCTCCCGAGAGGGGAAAAAACCCTTCCCGATTGAAGACACAGAAACAGAGCATTAACGGAGCTCCCCCGATGGCGGCTCTGCATCACATTTTATCCCCGGGACAAATGTAAGCAAAACGGGCCATAGGAAAAACGGAACAAAATAAGCTTAGATCAGGGGAGGCTCTGCATCAGGCCAAAGATATTCTTTGGTAGTACTCACCTCATGCTTTCTAGGTGTACCGGGCTTGTGATATCCCCCACACACTATATATTCTCTGGAAGTACTCACCTCATGCTTTCTAGGTGTACCAGGCTTGTGATATCCCCCACACACTATATATTCTCTGGAAGTACTCACCTCAAGCTTTCTAGGTGTACCAGGCTTGTGATATCCCCCACACACTATATATTCTCTGGAAGTACTCACCTCAAGCTTTCTAGGTGTACCAGGCTTGTGATATCCCCCTACACACTATATCAGTGGTTCCCAACCCTGTCCTCAAGGCACACCAACATGTCATGTTTTTTGTATCTCCAAATAGCCAGCTCTATTGCTCTGCAGCTGCACTAATTACTCCACCTGTGCATCTTTGTGGAGATCTGCAAAACCTGGCCTGTTGGTGTGCCTTGAGGACAGGGTTGGGAAACACTGCACTATATATTCTCTGGAAGTACTCACCTCATGCTTTCTAGGTGTACCAGGCTTGTGATATCCCCCACACACTATATATTCTCTGGAAGTACTCACCTCAAGCTTTCTAGGTGTACCAGGCTTGTGATATCCCCCACACACTATATCAGTGGTTCCCAACCCTGTCCTCAAGGCACACCAACATGTCATGTTTTTTGTATCTCCAAATAGCCAGCTCTATTGCTCTGCAGCTGCACTAATTACTCCACCTGTGCATCTTTGTGGAGATCTGCAAAACCTGGCCTGTTGGTGTGCCTTGAGGACAGGGTTGGGAAACACTGCACTATATATTCTCTGGAAGTACTCACCTCATGCTTTCTAGGTGTACCAGGCTTGTGATATCCCCCACAAACACTATATATTCTCTGGAGGTATTCAGCTCAAGCTTTCTAGGTGTACCAGGCTTGTGATATCCCCCCACACACTATATATTCTCTGGAAGTACTCACCTCATGCTTTCTAGGTGTACCAGGCTTGTGATATCCCCCACACACACTATATATTCTCTGGAAGTATTCAGCTCAAGCTTTCTAGGTGTACCAGGCTTGTGATATCCCCCACACACTATATATTCTCTGGAAGTACTCACCTCAAGCTTTCTAGGTGTACCAGGCTTGTGATATCCCCCACACACTATATATTCTCTGGAAGTACTCACCTCAAGCTTTCTAGGTGTACCAGGCTTGTGATATCCCCCCACACACTATATATTCTCTGGAACTACTCACCTCAAGCTTTCTAGGTGTACCAGGCTTGTGATATCCCCCCACACACTATATATTCTCTGGAAGTACTCACCTCTAGCTTTCTAGGTGTACCAGGCTTGTGATATCCCCCACACACTATATATTCTCTGGAAGTACTCACCTCAAGCTTTCTAGGTGTACCAGGCTTGTGATATCCCCCACACACTATATATTCTCTGGAAGTACTCACCTCTAGCTTTCTAGGTGTACCAGGCTTGTGATATCCCCCACACACTATATATTCTCTGGAAGTACTCACCTCTAGCTTTCTAGGTGTACCAGGCTTGTGATATCCCCACACACTATAAATTCTCTGGAAGTACTCACCTCAAGCTTTCTAGGTGTACCAGGCTTGTGATATCCCCCACACACTATATATTCTCTGGAAGTACTCACCTCAAGCTTTCTAGGTGTACCAGGCTTGTGATATCCCCCACACACACTATATATTCTCTGGAAGTACACACCTCGAGCTTTCTAGGCATACCAGGCTTGTTGACATGGGTGCAGTTTTCTGGAAGTAATCCCTCGATGAATTCCTTGGTTGCACAGGCTTTCCCTAAAAAAGAATAAAAAAAGTAGAATCAAAGCCACATTTTCCCCAAAAAAGCAACATCCCCGAACAGAACAATACCCAACATGCATAGCTACTGTCAAGGGAAGAGTTGCCAAACACCCCAAAGTAAAGCATGTGCGTAACGGTAAATTTACGAGAACATTTCAGCTCTGCAGACAAAGTGTGCTCCTTGCGCTTTTACAACCCTTTACATTTGGAATATCCCCCCACAAACCATATATTTCCTGTAAGTACACACCCCAAGCTTTCTAGGTTTTCCCTGCTTGTTGTAATAGGCTCATCTTTATGGAGGTTAGGGATGAGCGAATCGATCCGGACGAACCCGGATTCGATCCGAATTTCAGGAAAAATTCGATTCGGATCGAATCCGAATTTCCCCGCGATTCGATCACTCGAAGTTTTCCTTTAACATCCATTCATTTACATTACAGGCATTCTAAGATGGCGGGCGGGACATGTCTGGACATGTATCCCGCGCCAGTGCAAGCTGGGGCAGTCACATGCAGCCTATCAGCAGCCAGCAAGCCCGGTGACGTCACACAGCGGTATTTAACGGCGGCCATCTTGCTTTTCCTCATTTCTCTATTGCATTCGTGACAGACAGACAGAACGCTGTGTAGCTGAGGCAGTTAGACAGGCTAGGGACAGGCTGGAGACAGGCAGGAGACAGGCAGGAGACAGACAGGAGACAGACAGAAAGCCAGGGAAAGGTAGGAAAAACGGAGCTGGCTGACAGGGAGATTTTTTTTTTTTCATCCAGCCTTTGTTAGCGTTTTCAGGCTGCTTATAGTAACTAACTGTGCATATATACTGAACTGATCTTAAGTCTGCTGTGAGGCATCCCATTCTGTGACTAAAGCAGCCTCTATTTAATAGCATAATAAACATTTGCACTTATTCTCATAGAAATCAGGCCTGATAAAGACACTTTTGCTGTGCATGCTCTCTGGTTTTTGTGCCACTGGCATCCCATTCTGTGACTAAAGCAGCCTCTATTTAATAGCATAATAAACATTTGCACTTATTCTCATAGAAATCAGGCCTGAGTGATAAAGACACTTTTGCTGTGCATGCTCTCTGGTTTTTGTGCCACTGGCATCCCATTCTGTGACTAAAGCAGCCTCTATTTAATAGCATAATAAACATTTGCACTTATTCTCATAGAAATCAGGCCTGATAAAGACACTTTTGCTATGCATGCTCTCTGGTTTTTGTGCCACTGGCATCCCATTCTGTGACTAAAGCAGCCTCTATTTAATAGCATAATAAACATTTGCACTTATTCTCATAGAAATCAGGCCTGAGTGATAAAGACACTTTTGCTGTGCATGCTCTCTGGTTTTTGTGCCACTGGCATCCCATTCTGTGACTAAAGCAGCCTCTATTTAATAGCATAATAAACATTTGCACTTATTCTCATAGAAATCAGGCCTGATAAAGACACTTTTGCTGTGCATGCTCTCTGGTTTTTGTGCCACTGGCATCCCATTCTGTGACTAAAGCAGCCTCTATTTAATAGCATAATAAACATTTGCACTTATTCTCATAGAAATCAGGCCTGATAAAGACACTTTTGCTGTGCATGCTCTCTGGTTTTTGTGCCACTGGCATCCCATTCTGTGACTAAAGCAGCCTCTATTTAATAGCATAATAAACATTTGCACTTATTCTCATAGAAATCAGGCCTGATAAAGACACTTTTGCTGTGCATGCTCTCTGGTTTTTGTGGCACTGGCATCCCATTCTGTGACTAAAGCAGCCTCTATTTAATAGCATAATAAACATTTGCACTTATTCTCATAGAAATCAGGCCTGAGTGATAAAGACACTTTTGCTGTGCATGCTCTCTGGTTTTTGTGCCACTGGCATCCCATTCTGTGACTAAAGCAGCCTCTATTTAATAGCATAATAAACATTTGCACTTATTCTCATAGAAATCAGGCCTGATAAAGACACTTTTGCTGTGCATGCTCTCTGGTTTTTGTGCCACTGGCATCCCATTCTGTGACTAAAGCAGCCTCTATTTAATAGCATAATAAACATTTGCACTTATTCTCATAGAAATCAGGCCTGATAAAGACACTTTTGCTGTGCATGCTCTCTGGTTTTTGTGCCACTGGCATCCCATTCTGTGACTAAAGCAGCCTCTATTTAATAGCATAATAAACATTTGCACTTATTCTCATAGAAATCAGGCCTGATAAAGACACTTTTGCTGTGCATGCTCTCTGGTTTTTGTGCCACTGGCATCCCATTCTGTGACTAAAGCAGCCTCTATTTAATAGCATAATAAACATTTGCACTTATTCTCATAGAAATCAGGCCTGAGTGATAAAGACACTTTTGCTGTGCATGCTCTCTGGTTTTTGTGCCACTGGCATCCCATTCTGTGACTAAAGCAGCCTCTATTTAATAGCATAATAAACATTTGCACTTATTCTCATAGAAATCAGGCCTGATAAAGACACTTTTGCTGTGCATGCTCTCTGGTTTTTGTGCCACTGGCATCCCATTCTGTGACTAAAGCAGCCTCTATTTAATAGCATAATAAACATTTGCACTTATTCTCATAGAAATCAGGCCTGATAAAGACACTTTTGCTGTGCATGCTCTCTGGTTTTTGTGCCACTGGCATCCCATTCTGTGACTAAAGCAGCCTCTATTTAATAGCATAATAAACATTTGCACTTATTCTCATAGAAATCAGGCCTGAGTGATAAAGACACTTTTGCTGTGCATGCTCTCTGGTTTTTGTGCCACTGGCATCCCATTCTGTGACTAAAGCAGCCTCTATTTAATAGCATAATAAACATTTGCACTTATTCTCATAGAAATCAGGCCTGATAAAGACACTTTTGCTGTGCATGCTCTCTGGTTTTTGTGGCACTGGCATCCCATTCTGTGACTAAAGCAGCCTCTGTTTAAGACCATATAAGCATTTGCTCTTATTATATTTATATTATAAGACACTTTTGCTGGGCATAGGCTTACTGCTGCCTGCCAGGTGCACTTCTGTTGAGGCATCCCATTCTGTAACATAGCATACCCCTCTTTATTTACACTAAGCAGCTCTCTTATTTACACTAAGCAGGCCTGTTGGAGGCTGAGTGTTACTGCTCACTTTTGGTGTGCATTATATTCTGTTTCATATAGACCCACCGCTGCCCGGGGTTTTTTTAAATATCACCTACTACCACGCCAGTTAGACTATGTCGGGCAGACAAGTGCCTGGAAGTGAAAAGAGGAGTGGCAGAGGCCAAGATTCCGCAGGCAGAGCTCGCATCAGACTGGGGGCCAGTAGCAGCAGGAGTCACGCTGAGAGACCTAATCTGCCAGTATCTGCTAGCGGTCGGGTCTCCACCAGTAACGCATCTGCCGTGGTAGATTGGTTGACGCGCTCATCAACAACATCATCACAACTTACGTCTGAGACCCCCAGTCTAGGGTCGGTAGGTTCCTCTGACACAACCCTGAGTTGGCATGCCCCGAGAGCAGTCCCTGTCCTCCCATTGCCTCTGTCCTACGCCGTTCCCTCCCCCAGCGACGTATCCTATGCTTTGGGTTCAGCTCCACTCTTTAGTGAGGAGGACCATCAGATAGAGGACAGTCAGCAGCTACTGCCCAGCCAAGAAATGGAGGTGGCTTCTTTAGCTAGGCAGACAAATAGTGATGTGGACAGTGTCGTGGGTGCTGCGAGCGTTCCAGCTCCTGCGCCAGACACTGTTGACGAATCCACGAACATCAGTGACGTACAGCCACAACCCGGTGATGATGATGATGATGACGATGAAGCCGATCGCACTTGGGAGCCGGGTGATGAAGGGGCTTCATCGTCATCATCAGGAGAAGAGGGGTGCAGGTTGCCCCGGAGTCAGCAGCTGAGGCAGCAAAGTGGTAGCAGTCAGCATGGGGGCACAATTCCAAAGGCTGGAGCCGGCCGGGGCCGGGGCCGGGGTAGAGCACCTGCTGTGCGGCAGTCTACCTTATCGGGAGGTAGTGGAGCAGGGGTTCCTGGAGTTGGCAACAGCAGCAGTGAATCAGTGAGGCCAGGGGGTGGGAAAAGTAGCTACTCGGCAGTGTGGCAGTTTTTCCTGAGGCATCCGCAGGAGGGTAACATGGCCACATGCAAGATATGTAGGCAAAAGGTGAAGCGTGGCCAGGGTCCAAATGTTGGCACCACGGCCCTGCGTCAACATATGATGCGTCACCATAAAACGACCTGGGAGAACCGAGGCTCCCAAGGGGTGGTCCAGTCTGCTTCCTCACCAAGTGAGCTCCCAATTTCTGCCAGCCAAGGCTCCAGCACCTCAGCCGAAGGCAGCTGTGCGTCACACCCATCCTCTGTCGCTCCTGCTCCTCCTCCTCCTCCTCCAAGTCATGCATCCCGCCAGCAATCCATCAGCGAAGCCATGTCCAAGAGACAGCAGTATGCGCCCACTCATCCTACGGCGCAGAAGCTGAATGTGCTCCTGTCCAAGTTGCTGGTGCTGCAGTCGCTCCCTTTTCAGGTGTTGGAATCTGCACCTTTCAGAGAACTGATGGCTTGTGCCGAGCCGAGGTGGAGAGTCCCAAGCCGTCATTTCTTTGCCAAGAAGGCAGTACCAGCGCTGCACACTTTTGTTGAACAGAAGGTGGGCCAGTCCTTGAGCCTGTCGGTGTGTAGCAAAATACATGGCAGCGCCGACATCTGGAGCTGTAACTACGGTCAGGGGCAGTACATGTCGTTTACGGCCCACTGGGTGAATGTGGTCCCTTTGCAGCAGCAACTTGGACAGGTCACGCCGCTTCGGCCTCCGCGCTCTCTGCCCATTGGGCCTGTGACACCGTGCGACTCGGCCTCCTCATCCTCCGCCATCTCCTCACCCTCCACTGTAGGCTCAAGTCTCAGTGCCCCTCCAGTCTACCATGTGTGCAGGGCACGGAGGTGTCACGCAGTGCTTCACATGGTTTGTCTTGGCGAACGGAGTCACACAGGGGAGGAACTGCTTAAATGTATTCATCAGGAAATCCAAACATGGCTTACTCCGAGAAAACTTAAAATGGGAATCATGGTTACCGACAATGGGAAGAACATTTTGTCTGCGCTGCGCCAAGGAAGCCTGACCCATGCCCCCTGCATGGCTCACGTCTTCAATCTGGTTGTCAAGCGGTTTCTGAAGTGTTCCCCCCATCTGCAGGACATCCTAACAACTTCACGGAAACTTTGCATGCACTTCAGCCACTCCTACACCGCCAAACACACCCTTCTTGAGCTACAGCGTCAGAATGGTATCCCCCAACATAGTCTGATTTGCGATGTTTCCACCCGTTGGAATTCCACCCTTCACATGTTGGACCGATTATATGAACAGAGAAAAGCCATCACGGATTTCCTGATGATCCAAGCAGATAGGGGGACTCCCCTGTGTAACTTCAATGTCAACCAGTGGCAGCTCATACGTGACACCTGCCGTTTGCTCAGGCCCTTTGAGGAAGCCACTTTATTTGTCAGTCGGCAGGATTACGGGATGAACGACGTGATTCCACTGCTTCATGTACTACAGCACATGTTGGAAACCATGGCTGGTCAGGGCACTGGAGACATGGCGTTTACATCTTACGGCCACATGAACCCCCTTGGAGCTGAACTGGAGGAGGAGGAGGAGGAAGAGGAGGAGGAGGAGTTGCCCAGCGAAACACAGTTTAGGCTTGGCGAAATGGCTGGTTTATCTAGTCAGCGGACAGGAGAGGAGGAGCAGGAGCAGCCAGAGGAGCTAGAGGTTTTTGAGGAAGGAGAGACAGAGGACCCGGGCACACCGTGGCAGTATGCAGTGGAGATGGAGACAGGTAGTCCATCCGAGTCACTTGCGCAAATGGCACGAAGCATGCTCACATGCTTGCGTAGTGACCCCAGAATTGTTTCCATCTGTCGGCGGGATGACTTCTGGCTGTCCACCTTATTGGACCCTCGCTTCCGGCACAAAATGGGGGCATTTTTTAAACCCACCGAGAGGGAGGACAAACTCAACTACTACAAAGACATTCTACGTAGGCAGTTGGCCGATGCCTATCTGCGCCATGGTCCATACTCTCGCAGGTCTGACTCGAGGGGACCTCTGCGCTCACCTTCCACTGCCATGGCCGCTGGGGGGGTTGGCAGCAGCAGCAGCAGAAGCTCCATCAGCAGCAGCAGCCTCAGTCTTCAGTCGCTAATGAGTAGCTTTCTACACCCGCATAGTGAGGCTACTCATGAGCAGCAGGAAGACCTGGAGCAGGACCTGAACCAGCAGGTCATGTCATACTTTGACATGACCATGCCAACACACCTTGAGGATCCGCTGGACTTCTGGGCAGCCAAACTTGATTTGTGGCCGCAACTAGCAGAGTTTGCCCTGGAAAAGCTGTCCTGCCCGGCAAGTAGCGTGCCATCTGAGCGGGTGTTTAGTGCGGCGGGGGCCATAGTTACGGCGAGGAGAACTCGTCTGTCAACTAAAAATGTGGAGAGACTCACCTTTGTCAAAATGAATCAGGGATGGATCAGCCAGGATTTCCACCCACCAATGCCTGATGCATGCGACTAGATTCAGCATGGTGCCACGTTTTACACTTTACAAATGGTGCAAAACATATTTATGTCTTTAGGCCATTTTTTGGGCTCCTGCTGCTGCTACTGCCAACTTCTGCCAACTCCAGGGTGTGATTCATCCAATTTTTGGGCTCCTGAGGCCAACTCCAGTGTATATTTGGGCTCCTGCTGCTGCTACTGTCAACTTCTGCCAACTCCAGGGTGTGATTCATCCAATTTTTGGGCTCCTGAGGCCAACTCCAGTGTATATTTGGGCTCCTGCTGCTGCTGCTGCCAACTTCTGCCAACTCCAGGGTGTGATTCATCCAATTTTTGGGCTCCTGAGGCCAACTCCAGTGTATATTTGGGCTCCTGCTGCTGCTACTGTCAACTTCTGCCAACTCCAGGGTGTGATTCATCCAATTGTTGGGCTCCTGAGGCCAACTCCAGTGTATATTTGGGCTCCTGCTGCTGCTGCTGCCAACTTCTGCCAACTCCAGGGTGTGATTCATCCAATTTTTGGGCTCCTGAGGCCAACTCCAGTGTATATTTGGGCTCCTGCTGCTGCTGCTGCCAACTTCTGCCAACTCCAGGGTGTGATTCATCCAATTTTTGGGCTCCTGAGGCCAACTCCAGTGTATATTTGGGCTCCTGCTGCTGCTGCTGCCAACTTCTGCCAACTCCAGGGTGTGATTCATCCAATTTTTGGGCTCCTGAGGCCAACTCCAGTGTATATTTGGGCTCCTGCTGCTGCTGCTGCTGCCAACTTCTGCCAACTCCAGGGTGTGATTCATCCAATTTTTGGGCTCCTGAAGCCAACTCCAGTGTATATTTGGGCTCCTGCTGCTACTACTGTCAACTCCTGCCAACTCCAGGGTGTGATTCATCCAATTTTTGGGCTCCTGAGGCCAACTCCAGTGTATATTTGGGCTCCTGCTGCTGCTGCTGCCAACTTCTGCCAACTCCAGGGTGTGATTCATCCAATTTTTGGGCTCCTGAGGCCAACTCCAGTGTATATTTGGGCTCCTGCTCCTGCTGCTGCCAACTTCTGCCAACTCCAGGGTGTGATTCATCCAATTTTTGGGCTCCTGAAGCCAACTCCAGTGTATATTTGGGCTCCTGCTGCTGCTGCTGCCAACTTCTGCCAACTCCAGGGTGTGATTCATCCAATTTTTGGGCTCCTGAAGCCAACTCCAGTGTATATTTGGGCTCCTGCTGCTACTACTGCCAACTTCTGCCAACTCCAGGGTGTGATTCATCCAATTTTTGGGCTCCTGAGGCCAACTCCAGTGTATATTTGGGCTCCTGCTGCTGCTGCTGCCAACTTCTGCCAACTCCAGGGTGTGATTCATCCAATTTTTGGGCTCCTGAGGCCAACTCCAGTGTATATTTGGGCTCCTGCTCCTGCTGCTGCCAACTTCTGCCAACTCCAGGGTGTGATTCATCCAATTTTTGGGCTCCTGAAGCCAACTCCAGTGTATATTTGGGCTCCTGCTGCTGCTGCTGCCAACTTCTGCCAACTCCAGGGTGTGATTCATCCAATTTTTGGGCTCCTGAAGCCAACTCCAGTGTATATTTGGGCTCCTGCTGCTGCTGCTGCCAACTTCTGCCAACTCCAGGGTGTGATTCATCCAATTTTTGGGCTCCTGAGGCCAACTCCAGTGTATATTTGGGCTCCTGCTGCTGCTGCTGCTGCCAACTTCTGCCAACTCCAGGGTGTGATTCATCCAATTTTTGGGCTCCTGAAACCAACTCCAGTGTATATTTGGGCTCCTGCTGCTACTACTGTCAACTCCTGCCAACTCCAGGGTGTGATTCATCCAATTTTTGGGCTCCTGAGGCCAACTCCAGTGTATATTTGGGCTCCTGCTGCTGCTGCTGCCAACTTCTGCCAACTCCAGGGTGTGATTCATCCAATTTTTGGGCTCCTGAGGCCAACTCCAGTGTATATTTGGGCTCCTGCTCCTGCTGCTGCCAACTTCTGCCAACTCCAGGGTGTGATTCATCCAATTTTTGGGCTCCTGAAGCCAACTCCAGTGTATATTTGGGCTCCTGCTGCTGCTGCTGCCAACTTCTGCCAACTCCAGGGTGTGATTCATCCAATTTTTGGGCTCCTGAAGCCAACTCCAGTGTATATTTGGGCTCCTGCTGCTGCTGCTGCCAACTTCTGCCAACTCCAGGGTGTGATTCATCCAATTTTTGGGCTCCTGAGGCCAACTCCAGTGTATATTTGGGCTCCTGCTGCTGCTACTGTCAACTTCTGCCAACTCCAGGGTGTGATTCATCCAATTTTTGGGCTCCTGAGGCCAACTCCAGTGTATATTTGGGCTCCTGCTGCTGCTGCTGCCAACTTCTGCCAACTCCAGGGTGTGATTCATCCAATTTTTGGGCTCCTGAGGCCAACTCCAGTGTATATTTGGGCTCCTGCTGCTGCTACTGTCAACTTCTGCCAACTCCAGGGTGTGATTCATCCAATTTTTGGGCTCCTGAGGCCAACTCCAGTGTATATTTGGGCTCCTGCTGCTGCTGCTGCCAACTTCTGCCAACTCCAGGGTGTGATTCATCCAATTTTTGGGCTCCTGAAGCCAACTCCAGTGTATATTTGGGCTCCTGCTGCTACTACTGCCAACTTCTGCCAACTCCAGGGTGTGATTCATCCAATTTTTGGGCTCCTGAGGCCAACTCCAGTGTATATTTGGGCTCCTGCTGCTGCTGCTGCCAACTTCTGCCAACTCCAGGGTGTGATTCATCCAATTTTTGGGCTCCTGAGGCCAACTCCAGTGTATATTTGGGCTCCTGCTCCTGCTGCTGCCAACTTCTGCCAACTCCAGGGTGTGATTCATCCAATTTTTGGGCTCCTGAAGCCAACTCCAGTGTATATTTGGGCTCCTGCTGCTGCTGCTGCCAACTTCTGCCAACTCCAGGGTGTGATTCATCCAATTTTTGGGCTCCTGAAGCCAACTCCAGTGTATATTTGGGCTCCTGCTGCTGCTGCTGCCAACTTCTGCCAACTCCAGGGTGTGATTCATCCAATTTTTGGGCTCCTGAGGCCAACTCCAGTGTATATTTGGGCTCCTGCTGCTGCTGCTGCTGCCAACTTCTGCCAACTCCAGGGTGTGATTCATCCAATTTTTGGGCTCCTGAAGCCAACTCCAGTGTATATTTGGGCTCCTGCTGCTACTACTGTCAACTCCTGCCAACCCCAGGGTGTGATTCATCCAATTTTTGGGCTCCTGAGGCCAACTCCAGTGTATATTTGGGCTCCTGCTGCTGCTGCTGCCAACTTCTGCCAACTCCAGGGTGTGATTCATCCAATTTTTGGGCTCCTGAGGCCAACTCCAGTGTATATTTGGGCTCCTGCTCCTGCTGCTGCCAACTTCTGCCAACTCCAGGGTGTGATTCATCCAATTTTTGGGCTCCTGAAGCCAACTCCAGTGTATATTTGGGCTCCTGCTGCTGCTGCTGCCAACTTCTGCCAACTCCAGGGTGTGATTCATCCAATTTTTGGGCTCCTGAAGCCAACTCCAGTGTATATTTGGGCTCCTGCTGCTGCTGCTGCCAACTTCTGCCAACTCCAGGGTGTGATTCATCCAATTTTTGGGCTCCTGAGGCCAACTCCAGTGTATATTTGGGCTCCTGCTGCTGCTACTGTCAACTTCTGCCAACTCCAGGGTGTGATTCATCCAATTTTTGGGCTCCTGAGGCCAACTCCAGTGTATATTTGGGCTCCTGCTGCTGCTGCTGCCAACTTCTGCCAACTCCAGGGTGTGATTCATCCAATTTTTGGGCTCCTGAGGCCAACTCCAGTGTATATTTGGGCTCCTGCTGCTGCTACTGTCAACTTCTGCCAACTCCAGGGTGTGATTCATCCAATTTTTGGGCTCCTGAGGCCAACTCCAGTGTATATTTGGGCTCCTGCTGCTGCTGCTGCCAACTTCTGCCAACTCCAGGGTGTGATTCATCCAATTTTTGGGCTCCTGAAGCCAACTCCAGTGTATATTTGGGCTCCTGCTGCTACTACTGCCAACTTCTGCCAACTCCAGGGTGTGATTCATCCAATTTTTGGGCTCCTGAGGCCAACTCCAGTGTATATTTGGGCTCCTGCTGCTGCTGCTGCCAACTTCTGCCAACTCCAGGGTGTGATTCATCCAATTTTTGGGCTCCTGAGGCCAACTCCAGTGTATATTTGGGCTCCTGCTCCTGCTGCTGCCAACTTCTGCCAACTCCAGGGTGTGATTCATCCAATTTTTGGGCTCCTGAAGCCAACTCCAGTGTATATTTGGGCTCCTGCTGCTGCTGCTGCCAACTTCTGCCAACTCCAGGGTGTGATTCATCCAATTTTTGGGCTCCTGAAGCCAACTCCAGTGTATATTTGGGCTCCTGCTGCTGCTGCTGCCAACTTCTGCCAACTCCAGGGTGTGATTCATCCAATTTTTGGGCTCCTGAGGCCAACTCCAGTGTATATTTGGGCTCCTGCTGCTGCTACTGTCAACTTCTGCCAACTCCAGGGTGTGATTCATCCAATTTTTGGGCTCCTGAGGCCAACTCCAGTGTATATTTGGGCTCCTGCTGCTGCTGCTGCCAACTTCTGCCAACTCCAGGGTGTGATTCATCCAATTTTTGGGCTCCTGAGGCCAACTCCAGTGTATATTTGGGCTCCTGCTGCTGCTACTGTCAACTTCTGCCAACTCCAGGGTGTGATTCATCCAATTTTTGGGCTCCTGAGGCCAACTCCAGTGTATATTTGGGCTCCTGCTCCTGCTGCTGCCAACTTCTGCCAACTCCAGGGTGTGATTCATCCAATTTTTGGGCTCCTGAAGCCAACTCCAGTGTATATTTGGGCTCCTGCTGCTGCTGCTGCCAACTTCTGCCAACTCCAGGGTGTGATTCATCCAATTTTTGGGCTCCTGAAGCCAACTCCAGTGTATATTTGGGCTCCTGCTGCTGCTGCTGCCAACTTCTGCCAACTCCAGGGTGTGATTCATCCAATTTTTGGGCTCCTGAGGCCAACTCCAGTGTATATTTGGGCTCCTGCTGCTGCTACTGTCAACTTCTGCCAACTCCAGGGTGTGATTCATCCAATTTTTGGGCTCCTGAGGCCAACTCCAGTGTATATTTGGGCTCCTGCTGCTGCTGCTGCCAACTTCTGCCAACTCCAGGGTGTGATTCATCCAATTTTTGGGCTCCTGAGGCCAACTCCAGTGTATATTTGGGCTCCTGCTGCTGCTACTGTCAACTTCTGCCAACTCCAGGGTGTGATTCATCCAATTTTTGGGCTCCTGAGGCCAACTCCAGTGTATATTTGGGCTCCTGCTGCTGCTGCTGCCAACTTCTGCCAACTCCAGGGTGTGATTCATCCAATTTTTGGGCTCCTGAGGCCAACTCCAGTGTATATTTGGGCTCCTGCTGCTGCTGCTGCCAACTTCTGCCAACTCCAGGGTGTGATTCATCCAATTTTTGGGCTCCTGAAGCCAACTCCAGTGTATATTTGGGCTCCTGCTGCTGCTGCTGCTGCCAACTTCTGCCAACTCCAGGGTGTGATTCATCCAATTTTTGGGCTCCTGAAGCCAACTCCAGTGTATATTTGGGCTCCTGCTGCTACTACTGCCAACTTCTGCCAACTCCAGGGTGTGATTCATCCAATTTTTGGGCTCCTGAGGCCAACTCCAGTGTATATTTGGGCTCCTGCTGCTGCTGCTGCCAACTTCTGCCAACTCCAGGGTGTGATTCATCCAATTTTTGGGCTCCTGAAGCCAACTCCAGTGTATATTTGGGCTCCTGCTACTACTGTCAACTCCTGCCAACTCCAGGGTGTGATTCATCCAATTTTTGGGCTCCTGAGGCCAACTCCAGTGTATATTTGGGCTCCTGCTGCTGCTGCTGCCAACTTCTGCCAACTCCAGGGTGTGATTCATCCAATTTTTGGGCTCCTGAGGCCAACTCCAGTGTATATTTGGGCTCCTGCTCCTGCTGCTGCCAACTTCTGCCAACTCCAGGGTGTGATTCATCCAATTTTTGGGCTCCTGAAGCCAACTCCAGTGTATATTTGGGCTCCTGCTGCTGCTGCCAACTTCTGCCAACTCCAGGGTGTGATTCATCCAATTTTTGGGCTCCTGAGGCCAACTCCAGTGTATATTTGGGCTCCTTCTGCCCCTCATAGTGATGCCACTTCAACTCTCTGCAATTGTGCCGCTCTGCGATTCTATTAGCGATGCCTCTGATCTGCATGTGATATTTCTTCAAAGTATTATTTAACAAACCCAGCACGCATCCTGTGCGTGTTACAGCAAGGCTGAATGGTTTACAACCCTATTGAGGCTGTAGGAGGCTCAGAAATAGCCGTTTTTAATAGCGATTCGTCGCGAATTTATTCGGGTCGAAACGATTTTTGTCGGAAAATTCGGCGAATCAGTCGAATCGAATTTTTCAAAAGTTCGCTCATCTCTAATGGAGGTAATCACTCGACAAATTGCTTTTTTGCACAGGGTTTCCCTAAAAAAATGTATAAAATATCTGAATAAATCTGAATAAAAACACATTTTCCTACAATATCAATATGCAAACAGGAAAAAAAAAGTTAAATCTGAAAGCGCAACAGAACAATACCCAACATGCATAGCTACTTTTAACCCTTTTAACTACCAGCCTACTGGAGTTTTTGTAATCCTCTGCTGACAGGTCATTTTTCACCATTTTGCGCCATGTCTAACTGTGATTTTTGCAAGAATTTCCAGGAAAATTATTTATTATTTTTTACAGCAGAGTTTAGGCTTTAACATGGAATGTCTTTTTTGTAACTTTTCCAGTGATTTTTTTTTCTCAATATTTTTGAGTTAAAAAAAGTAAAAAATAAATAGATATTTTTAAAAAATTGTGTGTCTCTGACCACAGATCTACCACATACCTTGCTGAGAACTCTAAAGATTCTTGACCAAAATCCCCTAACTACTGGGCAATCCCACCACACATTGTTTTTATGAGTGGAGACCCTTCTGGACGGCCTAATAAAAACATAATTTTTGTGCATTTGGTGGTTTTTAGTATTAGGTTTAGGTGATTGCATTAGTTTTCTTCTGAATTTATGCACTAGCACTTTATATATATATTTTAATTCTGTGAGGATCCGGATCATAGGCAGGCGTCGCACATTTTGCGCTGAACACATATCCACCAGTAACAATGCGAAAACACGTGCTACAGCGCCCAGCTTTAGAGCACCGACGCTGTGTGTGTGTGTAGTTTTTTGATAAGTATGGTGTGGAGCGCCGAGTGCCGGACGCACTGAGCCGGCGCTACCTCTGTACTGGTGTTACAGCTCCCAACACACATCACATTCACCAATGCCGGCCAGGTTCTTACAGCGACCGCAATGCTCTGTTACAGCGCCCGATAGCTGCTTACAGCGTCTACTAGCGGTCGCTCTAAGCGTCGCTATACAGACGCTCATCTGTCGATACCTGGCGCTAGTAATGAATCTGCGATAAACCAAGATAATAGACTCGTTCAATTTGATAAAAATATGGTCTCCTTGGGTTGATAAGTTCTTACCCTTGAGCTTTGACAGAGCGGTTGTTACGATTTAATGATCTGCGAGAGACCTGGGGCAGTTTCCTGAGAGTGGAAAATTTCACCAAGGCAAATAAGTATTTTTTTCTCTTCTTCTGGTTGTTATCATTTGTAAGGTTTTTTTTTTTATACTCGTCTCTTTTGTTTTCTGACCCGAATGGAGTTGCTTTATTTATGTTGAAACAAAGGGGGGGTGAAAGCTTAAGCTGCACCACCAAGCGCCAAGGTGCCCCTGTGAGGTGCAGTCCTAACTCTAATCTCTGAGAGCCCCATTTGGGACATACAATGCAATAGATAATCTGGGAGCAGCTTACCTGATATTGCCCTATAACCTTGAGTGCCGCCCATGGGGTTGAAGGGTCGAAGACCTCGCAGTACAGCCTAGACCCCACACACCATGTGCTTGCACAAATTGAGAAGAAACAAAAGAGGGGTGGCAGCCGCTCAGACCATTTTATAACTAACCTGGGAGGTGCACGTGAGCAGGGCAATTAGGATACACAAGTCCTAAAGGAGAAACAGCACTCAACCCTGTTAGCTTGCAGACCAACCTAAAATCTGTCTCTAGATCTGGTTGAAAACAGAGGCTCGGTCACACACATCTGCAGAAGCTTAAGCTGCACCACCAAGTGCCAAGGTGCCTCTGTGGGGTGCAGTTCCTAACTCTAACCTCTTGAGAGCCCCATTTGGGACATACAATGCAATAGATACTGCACCCCACAGAGGCACCTTGGCGCTTGGTGGTGCAGCTTAAGCTTCTGCAGATGTGTGTGACCATGTCATCTGGTTTTAACCAGATTTAGAGACAGATTTTAGGTTGGTCTGCAAGCTAACAGGGTTGAGTGCTGTGGCTCCTTTAAGACTTGTGTATCCTAATTGCCCTGATCACGTGCACCTCCCAGGTTAGTTATAAAATGGTCTGAGCTGCTGCTTTTGTTTCTTCGCAATTTGTGCAAGCACATGGGGTGTGGGGTCTAGGCTGTACTGCGAGGTCTTCGACCCTTTAACTCCATGGTCGGCACTCAAGGTTATAGGGCAACCTCAGGTAAGCCTGCTCTCAATTGCATTGTATGTCCCAAATGGGGCTCTCAGAGATTAGAGTTAGGACTTAGAACAGAGGCACCTCGGCGTTTGGTGGTGCAGCTTCAGCTACTTCTGCAGATGTGTGTGCACACAGTCCTCTGTTTTTAATCCGATTTAGAGACAGATTTTAGGTTGGTTTGCAAGCTAACGGGGTTGAGTGCTGTGGCTCCTTTAAGGTTTTCTTATGTTGTCTGTTTATATGACAAAAAGTGACGCGGTGACATCACGGAACGCGTCAGCGGTGAGGTGAGGCGGCGGGGAGGTCGTCTTGGACGCGTGAGATGCCATTGTTTTATATGTTTCATGTCTGTTCATTCCCTGCCCGGCTGGTCCTCATTGAATATTAATATATGGTTCACTTAAGCTTATGCACATTGCACTTTTGTATGTTTCTCTGTAGTTTAGATATTGTATAGGGACTAAACAACATATAGATGTGGGGTTTACTTCGTTAGTGATGGATTAGCATTTTACTCTTTATATGTATATAATTAAACACAAACTGTGCATTAACTGGCCTGAGGTATGGACAGAATATCTACATGAATATGCTATATTGGATTATTAATGAGAGCAGCGTTGTTATGTCCCTCCCTCTTTTTCTAATTTGTTATAGGTTTTTTTTAACATGGTTTTACATTGTCTTAACCCATTTAATTGTAAATATTTGTATTAATAAAGCTTTGCATATTTCTGGATATCAATAGTGGTGCCACTGGTTTTGTGGGGGTTGGGTGGTGGTTTGGGGGGAGTTGTGGGAGCCCCACATTTGATGCGTTGTCTGTTTATATCATATGTTTCATATGTTTATGTAGCGAGTACAATTCTTCTAGCGCTGATTGACCTCGTGGTCTTTGGATGTGAATAGTAACTTGTATTTGTTGAGTTGAGGTGATGGTCGTTTTTTGCTGTGAGGTCACAAGATACAGATTACGCGAGTTTTGATATGTGTCGGCATTTTGCATTTTGTATGCTACTACTTTTATTTTGTATACAACAAGCTGCGTCGTACAGAACATTCAATTCAATTCAATAATGTATATTAAATGAAAAACCCTTCATAGGGAAGGATCTGGTCTACACCAACCCTTTATCCTTCAACCCTTTTTCTTTATACCTTACCCACCCCCTTTTTTTCTTCTCTCGTTTATTCTTTCTTCTCTATATTTTTTCTTTCATTTTCTTCATGCAAGATTTTTTTTTGGAAAAATGTGGGCAATTACTTTTTTTTCATTGTTATACACAATGATAAAACATTGCTCTTGCTGTATCTGATTTAGGGCCTTATTCATGAAGGGATAGCGGCAGGTAGTGCCTCGTAGTGGCAGGTAGTGGCAGGGGAACGCAATTCCACATTTATGAAGGCATTTCTGGTGAGTAGGGATGAGCGAATCGATCCGGACGAACCCGGATTCGATCCGAATTTCAGGAAAAATTCGATTTGGATCGAATCCGAATTTCCCCGCGATTCGATCACTCGAAGTTTTCCTTTAACATCCATTCATTTACATTTACAGGCATTCTAAGATGGCAGACGGGACATGTCTGGACATCTATCCCGCGCCAGTGCAAGCTGGGGCAGTCACATGCAGCCTATCAGCAGCCAGCAAGCCCGGTGACGTCACAGCACTATTTAAGTCGGCCATCTTGCTTTTCCTTCCTCATTTCTCTATTGCATTCGTGAGAGACAGAACGTTGTAGTGAGGGAGAGACAGTTAGACAGGCAGAGACAGACAGGGACAGGCTGGAGACAGGCAGGAGACAGACAGGAGACAGACAGAAAGTCAGCGAAAAACAGGGAAAGGTAGGAAAAATCGGAGGCTGTCACAGGGAGATTTTTTTTTTTTTTTCATCCAGCCTGAGTGTTACTAGCTGGCTGACAGGCTTTGTTAGCGTTTTCAGGCTGCTTATACTAACTAACTGTGCATATATACTGAACTGATTTTAAGTCTGCTGTGAGGCATCCCATTCTGTGACTACAGCAGCCTCTATTTAAGACCATATAACCATTTGCACTTATTCTAATTGAAATTTGGCCTGATAAAGACACTTTTGCTGGGCATAGCACTACTGGACCCTGCCAGGTGCACTTCTTTTTTGGGGCATCCCATTCTGTGATTACAGCAGCCTCTGTTTAAGACCATATAACCATTTGCACTTATTATAATTGAAATTAGGCCTGATAAAGACACTTTTGCTGGGCATAGCACTACTGGACCCTGCCAGGTGTACTTACTGCTGGTTTTTAGGGCATCCCATTCTGTGACTACAGCAACCTCTGTTTAAGACCATATAACCATTTGCACTTATTATAATTGAAATTAGGCCTGATAAAGACACTTTTGCTGGGCATAGCACTACTGGACCCTGCCAGGTGCACTTCTTTTTTGGGGCATCCCATTCTGTGACTACAGCAGCCTCTGTTTAAGACCATATAACCATTTGCACTTATTCTAGTTGAAATTAGGCCTGATAAAGACACTTTTGCTGGGCATAGCACTACTGGACCCTGCCAGGTGCACTTCTTTTTTGGGGCATCCCATTCTGTGACTACAGCAGCCTCTGTTTAAGACCATATAACCATTTGCACTTATTATAATTGAAATTAGGCCTGATAAAGACACTTTTGCTGGGCATAGCACTACTGGACCCTGCCAGGTGCACTTCTTTTTTGGGGCACCCCATTCTGTGACTACAGCAGCCTCTGTTTAAGACCATATAACCATTTGCACTTATTATAATTGAAATTAGGCCTGATAAAGACACTTTTGCTGGGCATAGCACTACTGGACCCTGCCAGGTGCACTTCTTTTTTGGGGCATCCCATTCTGTGACTACAGCAGCCTCTGTTTAAGACCATATAACCATTTGCACTTATTATAATTTAAATTAGGCCTGATAAAGACACTTTTGCTGGGCATAGCACTACTGGACCCTGCCAGGTGCACTTCTTTTTTGGGGCATCCCATTCTGTGACTACAGCAGCCTCTGTTTAAGACCATATAACCATTTGCACTTATTATAATTGAAATTAGGCCTGATAAAGACACTTTTGCTGGTCATAGCACTACTGGACTCTGCCAGGTGCACTCCTGTTGTGGCATCCCATTCTGTGACTACACCAGCCTCTATTTAAGACCATATAACTAGGGATGAGCGAATCGATCCGGACGAACCCGGATTCGATCCGAATTTCAGGAAAAATTCGATTCGGATCGAATCCGAATTTCCCCGCGATTCGATCGCTCGAAGTTTTCCTTTAACATCTATTCATTTACATTACAGGCATTCTAAGATGGCGGACGGGACATGTCCAGACATCAACCCCGCGCCAGTGCAAGCTGGGACAGTCACATGCAGCCTATCAGCAGCCAGCAAGCCCAGTGACGTCACAGCGCTATTTAAGGCCGGCCATCTTGCTTTTCCTGCCTCATTTCTCTATTGCATTGGTGAGAGACAGAACGCTGTGTAGCTGAGGGAGAGAGGCAGTTAGACAGGCAGGGACAGACAGGGACAGGCTGGAGACAGGCAGGAGACAGACAGGAGACAGACAGAAAGTCAGCGAAAAACAGGGAAAGGTAGAAAAATCGGAGGCTGTCACAGGGAGTTTTTTTTTTTTTTTTCATCCAGCCTGACAGGCTTTGTTAGCGTTTTCAGGCTGCTTATACTAACTAACTGTGCATATATACTGAACTGATCTTAAGTCTGCTGTGAGGCATCCCATTCTGTGACTACAGCAGCCTCTGTTTAAGACCATATAACCATTTGCACTTATTATAATTGAAATTAGCCCTGATAAAGACACTTTTGCTGGGCATAGCACTACTGGATCTTTTTTTAAGGCATCCCATTCTGTGACTACAGCAGCCTCTGTTTAAGACCATATAACCATTTGCACTTATTATAATTGAAATTAGCCTGATAAAGACACTTGCTGGGCATAGTACTTCTGGACCCTGCCAGGTCCACTTCTGTTGTGGCATCCCATTCTGTGACTACAGCAGCCTCTGTTTAAGACCATATAACCATTTGCTCTTATTATAATTGAAATTAGCCTGATAAAGACACTTTTGCTGGGCATAGTACTTCTGGACCCTGCCAGGTCCACTTCTGTTGTGGCATCCCATTCTGTGACTACAGCAGCCTCTGTTTAAGACCATATAACCATTTGCTCTTATTATAATTGAAATTAGCCTGATAAAGACACTTTTGCTGGGCATAGTACTTCTGGACCCTGCCAGGTCCACTTCTGTTGTGGCATCCCATTCTGTGACTACAGCAGCCTCTGTTTAAGACCATATAACCATTTGCTCTTATTATAATTGAAATTAGCCTGATAAAGACACTTTTGCTGGGCATAGTACTTCTGGACCCTGCCAGGTCCACTTCTGTTGTGGCATCCCATTCTGTGACTACAGCAGCCTCTGTTTAAGACCATATAACCATTTGCACTTATTATAATTGAAATTAGCCTGATAAAGACACTTGCTGGGCATAGTACTTCTGGACCCTGCCAGGTCCACTTCTGTTGTGGCATCCCATTCTGTGACTACAGCAGCCTCTGTTTAAGACCATATAACCATTTGCTCTTATTATAATTGAAATTAGCCTGATAAAGACACTTTTGCTGGGCATAGTACTTCTGGACCCTGCCAGGTCCACTTCTGTTGTGGCATCCCATTCTGTGACTACAGCAGCCTCTGTTTAAGACCATATAACCATTTGCTCTTATTATAATTGAAATTAGCCTGATAAAGACACTTGCTGGGCATAGTACTACTGGACCCTGCCAGGTCCACTTCTGTTGTGGCATCCCATTCTGTGACTACAGCAGCCTCTGTTTAAGACCATATAACCATTTGCACTTATTATAATTGAAATTAGCCTGATAAAGAC
This sequence comes from Gastrophryne carolinensis, assembly GCA_027917425.1. Classification (NCBI taxonomy): domain Eukaryota; kingdom Metazoa; phylum Chordata; class Amphibia; order Anura; family Microhylidae; genus Gastrophryne; species Gastrophryne carolinensis. The sequence continues at coordinate 3,947,236 of CM051234.1, forward strand.
ACTTGCTGGGCATAGTACTTCTGGACCCTGCCAGGTCCACTTCTGTTGTGGCATCCCATTCTGTGACTACAGCAGCCTCTGTTTAAGACCATATAACCATTTGCACTTATTATAATTGAAATTAGCCTGATAAAGACACTTGCTGGGCATAGTACTTCTGGACCCTGCCAGGTCCACTTCTGTTGTGGCATCCCATTCTGTGACTACAGCAGCCTCTGTTTAAGACCATATAACCATTTGCTCTTATTATAATTGAAATTAGCCTGATAAAGACACTTTTGCTGGGCATAGCACTTCTGGACCCTGCCAGGTCCACTTCTGTTGTGGCATCCCATTCTGTGACTACAGCAGCCTCTGTTTAAGACCATATAACCATTTGCACTTATTATAATTGAAATTAGCCTGATAAAGACACTTGCTGGGCATAGTACTTCTGGACCCTGCCAGGTCCACTTCTGTTGTGGCATCCCATTCTGTGACTACAGCAGCCTCTGTTTAAGACCATATAACCATTTGCACTTATTATAATTGAAATTAGCCTGATAAAGACACTTGCTGGGCATAGTACTTCTGGACCCTGCCAGGTCCACTTCTGTTGTGGCATCCCATTCTGTGACTACAGCAGCCTCTGTTTAAGACCATATAACCATTTGCACTTATTATAATTGAAATTAGCCTGATAAAGACACTTTTGCTGGGCATAGACTTACTGCTGCCTGCCAGGTGCACTTCTGTTGGGGCATCCCATTCTGTAACATAGCATACCCCTCTTTATTTACACTAAGCAGCTCTCTTATTTACACTAAGCAGGCCTGTTGGAGGCTGAGTGTTACTGCTCACTTTTGGTGTGCATTATATTCTGTTTCATATAGACCCACCGCTGCCCGGGGGTTCTTTAAATATCACCTACTACCACGCCAGTTAGACTATGTCGGGCAGACAAGTGCCTGGAAGTGAAAAGAGGAGTGGCAGAGGCCAAGATTCCGCAGGCAGAGCTCGCATCAGACTGGGGGCCAGTAGCAGCAGGAGTCACGCTGAGAGACCTAATCTGCCAGTATCTGCTAGCGGTCGGGTCTCCACCAGTAACGCATCTGCCGTGGTAGATTGGTTGACGCGCTCATCAACAACATCATCACAACTTACGTCTGAGACCCCCAGTCTAGGGTCGGTAGGTTCCTCTGACACAACCCTGAGTTGGCATGCCCCGAGAGCAGTCCCTGTCCTCCCATTGCCTCTGTCCTACGCCGTTCCCTCCCCCAGCGACGTATCCTATGCTTTGGGTTCAGCTCCACTCTTTAGTGAGGAGGACCATCAGATAGAGGACAGTCAGCAGCTACTGCCCAGCCAAGAAATGGAGGTGGCTTCTCTAGCTAGGCAGACAAATAGTGATGTGGACAGTGTCGTGGGTGCTGCGAGCGTTCCAGCTCCTGCGCCAGACACTGTTGACGAATCCACGAACATCAGTGACGTACAGCCACAACTCGGTGATGATGATGATGACGATGAAGCCGATCGCACTTGGGAGCCGGGTGATGAAGGGGCTTCATCGTCATCATCAGGAGAAGAGGGGCGCAGGTTGCCCCGGAGTCAGCAGCTGAGGCAGCAAGGTGGTAGCAGTCAGCATGGGGGCACAATTCCAAAGGCTGGAGCCGGCCGGGGTAGAGCACCTGCTGTGCGGCAGTCTACCTTATCGGGAGGTAGTGGAGCAGGGGTTCCTGGAGTTGGCAACAGCAGCAGTGAATCAGTGAGGCCAGGGGGTGGGAAAAGTAGCTACTCGGCAGTGTGGCAGTTTTTCCTGAGGCATCCGAAGGAGGGTAACATGGCCACATGCAAGATATGTAGGCAAAAGGTGAAGCGTGGCCAGGGTCCAAATGTTGGCACCACGGCCCTGCGTCAACATATGATGCGTCACCATAAAACGACCTGGGAGAACCGAGGCTCCCAAGGGGTGGTCCAGTCTGCTTCCTCACCAAGTGAGCTTCCAATTTCTGCCAGCCAAGGCTCCAGCACCTCAGCCGAAGGCAGCTGTGCGTCATACCCATCCTCTGTCGCTCCTGCTCCTCCTCCTCCAAGTCATGCATCCCGCCAGCAATCCATCAGCGAAGCCATGTCCAAGAGACAGCAGTATGCGCCCACTCATCCTACGGCGCAGAAGCTGAATGTGCTCCTGTCCAAGTTGCTGGTGCTGCAGTCGCTCCCTTTTCAGGTGGTGGAATCTGCACCTTTCAGAGAACTGATGGCTTGTGCTGAGCCGAGGTGGAGAGTTCCAAGCCGTCATTTCTTTGCCAAGAAGACAGTACCAGCGCTGCACACTTTTGTTGAACAGAAGGTGGGCCAGTCCTTGAGCCTGTCGGTGTGTAGCAAAATACATGGCAGCGCCGACATCTGGAGCTGTAACTACGGTCAGGGGCAGTACATGTCGTTTACGGCCCACTGGGTGAATGTGGTCCCTTTGCAGCAGCAGCAGCAACTTGGACAGGTCACGCCGCTTCGGCCTCCGCGCTCTCTGCCCATTGGACCTGTGACACCGTGCGACTCGGCCTCCTCATCCTCCGCCATCTCCTCACCCTCCACTGTAGGCTCAAGTCTCAGTGCCCCTCCAGTCTACCATGTGTGCAGGGCACGGAGGTGTCACGCAGTGCTTCACATGGTTTGTCTTGGCGAACGGAGTCACACAGGGGAGGAACTGCTTAAATGTATTCATCAGGAAATCCAAACATGGCTTACTCCGAGAAAACTTAAAATGGGAATCATGGTTACCGACAATGGGAAGAACATTTTGTCTGCGCTGCGCCAAGGAAGCCTGACCCATGCCCCCTGCATGGCTCACGTCTTCAATCTGGTTGTCAAGCGGTTTCTGAAGTGTTCCCCCCATCTGCAAGCCATCCTAACAACTTCAAGGAAACTTTGCATGCACTTCAGCCACTCCTACACCGCCAAACACACCCTTCTTGAGCTACAGCGTCAGAATGGTATCCCCCAACATAGTCTGATTTGCGATGTTTCCACCCGTTGGAATTCCACCCTTCACATGTTGGACCGATTATATGAACAGAGAAAAGCCATCACGGATTTCCTGATGATCCAAGCAGATAGGGGGACTCCCCTGTGTAACTTCAATGTCAACCAGTGGCAGCTCATACGTGACACCTGCCGTTTGCTCAGGCCCTTTGAGGAAGCCACTTTATTTGTCAGTCGGCAGGATTACGGGATGAACGACGTGATTCCACTGCTTCATGTACTACAGCACATGTTGGAAACCATGGCTGGTCAGGGCACTGGAGACATGGCGTTTACATCTTACGGCCACATGAACCCCGTTGGAGCTGAACTGGAGGAGGAGGAGGAAGAGGAGGAGGAGGAGTTGCCCAGCGAAACACAGTTTAGGCTTGGCGAAATGGCTGGCTTATCTAGTCAGCGGACAGGAGAGGAGGAGCAGGAGCAGCCAGAGGAGCTAGAGGTTTTTGAGGAAGGCGAGACAGAGGACCCGGGCACACCGTGGCAGTATGCAGTGGAGATGGAGACAGGTAGTCCATCCGAGTCACTTGCGCAAATGGCACGAAGCATGCTCACGTGCTTGCGTAGTGACCCCAGAATTGTTTCCATCTGTCGGCGGGATGACTTCTGGCTGTCCACCTTATTGGACCCTCGCTTCCGGCACAAAATGGGGGCATTTTTTAAACCCACCGAGAGGGAGGACAAACTCAACTACTACAAAGACATAGGCAGTTGGCCGATGCCTATCTGCGCCATGGTCCATACTCTCGCAGGTCTGACTCGAGGGGACCTCTGCGCTCACCTTCCACTGCCATGGCCGCTGGGGGGGTTGGCAGGAGCAGCAGCAGCTCCATCAGCAGCAGCAGCCTCAGTCTTCAGTCGCTAATGAGTAGCTTTCTACACCCGCATAGTGAGGCTACTCATGAGCAGCAGGAAGACCTGGAGCAGGACCTCAACCAGCAGGTCATGTCATACTTTGACATGACCATGCCAGCACACCTTGAGGATCCGCTGGACTTCTGGGCAGCCAAACTTGATTTGTGGCCGCAACTAGCAGAGTTTGCCCTGGAAAAGCTGTCCTGCCCGGCAAGTAGCGTGCCATCTGAGCGGGTGTTTAGTGCGGCGGAGGCCATAGTTACGGTGAGGAGAACTCGTCTGCCAACTAAAAATGTGGAGAGACTCACCTTTGTCAAAATGAATCAGGGATGGATCAGCCAGGATTTCCACCCACCAATGCCTGATGCATGCGACTAGATTCAGCATGGTGCCACGTTTTACACTTTCCAAATGGTGCAAAACATATTTATGTCTTTAGGCCATTTTTTGGGCTCCTGCTGCTGCTGCTGCCAACTTCTGTCAACTCCAGGGTGTGATTCATCCAATTTTTGGGCTCCTGAAGCCAACCCCAGTGTCTCTTTAAAGTAATATTTGGGCTCCTGCTGCTGTTGCTGCCAACTCCAGGGTGTGATTCATCCAATTTTTGGGCTCCTGAAGCCAACTCCAGTGTATATTTGGGCTCCTGCTGCTGCTGCTGCCAACTCCAGGGTGTGAATCATCCAATTTTTGGGCTCCTGAAGCCAACCCCAGGGTCTCTTTAAAGTAATATTTGGGCTCCTGCTGCTGCTGCTGTCAACTCCTGCCAACTCCAGGGTGTGATTCATCCAATTGTTGGGCTCCTGAAGCCAACCCCAGGGTCTCTTTGAAGTAATGTTTGGGCTCCTGCTGCTGCTGCTGCCAACTTCTGCCAACTCCAGGGTGTGATTCATCCAATTTTTGGGCTCCTGAAGCCAACCCCAGTGTCTCTTTAAAGTAATATTTGGGCTCCTGCTGCTGCTCCTACCAACTCCAGGGTGTGATTCATCCAATTTTTGGGCTCCTGAAGCCAACTCCAGTGTATATTTGGGCTCCTGCTGCTGCTGCTGCCAACTCCAGGGTGTGAATCATTCAATTTTTGGGCTCCTGAAGCCAACCCCAGGGTCTCTTTAAAGTAATATTTGGGCTCCTGCTGCTGCTGCTGTCAACTCCTGCCAACTCCAGGATGTGATTCATCCAATTGTTGGGCTCCTGAAGCCAACCCCAGGGTCTCTTTAAAGTAATGTTTGGGCTCCTGCTGCTGCTGCTGCCAACTTCTGCCAACTCCAGGGTGTGATTCATCCAATTTTTGGGCTCCTGAAGCCAACCCCAGTGTCTCTTTAAAGTAATATTTGGGCTCCTGCTGCTGTTGCTGCCAACTCCAGGGTGTGATTCATCCACTTTTTGGGCTCCTGAAGCCAACCCCAGGGTCTCTTTAAAGTAATATTTGGGCTCCTGCTGCTGCTGCTGCCAACTTCTGCCAACTCCAGGGTGTGATTCATCCAATTTTTGGGCTCCTGAAGCAAACTCCAGTGTATATTTGGGCTCCTGCTGCTGCTGCTGCCAACTCCAGGGTGTGAATCATCCAATTTTTGGGCTCCTGAAGCCAACCCCAGGGTCTCTTTAAAGAAATATTTGGGCTCCTGCTGCTGCTGCTGCCAACTCCAGGGTGTGATTCATCCAATTTTTGGGCTCCTGAAGCCAACTCCAGTGTATATTTTGGCTCCTGCTGCTGCTGCTGCCAACTCCAGGGTGTGAATCATCCAATTTTTGGGCTCCTGAAGCCAACCCCAGGGTCTCTTTAAAGTAATATTTGGGCTCCTGCTGCTGCTGCTGTCAACTCCTGCCAACTCCAGGGTGTGATTCATCCAATTGTTGGGCTCCTGAAGCCAACCCCAGGGTCTCTTTAAAGTAATGTTTGGGCTCCTGCTGCTGCTGCTGCCAACTTCTGCCAACTCCAGGGTGTGATTCATCCAATTTTTGGGCTCCTGAAGCCAACCCCAGGGTCTCTTTAAAGTAATGTTTGGGCTCCTGCTGCTGCTGCTGCCAACTTCTGCCAACTCCAGGGTGTGATTCATCCAATTTTTGGGCTCCTGAAGCCAACCCCAGGGTCTCTTTAAAGTAATATTTGGGCTCCTGCTGCTGCTGCTGCCAACTCCAGGGTGTGATTCATCCAATTTTTGGGCTCCTGAAGCCAACTCCAGTGTATATTTGGGCTCCTGCTGCTGCTGCTGCCAACTCCAGGGTGTGAATCATCCAATTTTTGGGCTCCTGAAGCCAACCCCAGTGTCTCTTTAACCCTTTAAACGCCAGCCACGTAAATTTTACGTGGCTGCCTCTCCAACCGTTAAACGCCAGCCACGTAAAATTTACGTGCCTGACTTTCCCCATTAATAAAATAAAAAGTATAAAAAAATATCACTTACCTGACCCCTTGTTTGATTCATCCGGGTCTCCTCTTCAGCCAGAGGGGCTCCGATCGGCGATTGGGGGTCCTCCGGCTGCAGGGGAGGGCCCGGAATAGGGTGCCCCCCCCCCCGTTTCAGCAGCCGCCGGCATTTGCCTGCAAAAAAAAAAAAAAAAAAAAAATGACATTTACTCACCTCCGCTCCCGCCGGCTCCCGCCGCCTCTCCTCTTCATGGGGGGGGGCTCCGATCACCCCCCCTGGCTCTTCCGTCTTCTGGAGGAGGGCATAACAGCCCTCCTCCCTTTACCTCCTCCGATGGCGGCCGCCATCTTGGATTCTGGCCCCGCCCCTTCGGGCGGGGGCGATGACGTCACCGCCGGGTGTCATCGGGGCACCCGGCAGTTCAGCTCTCAGATGCCGGTGACGGCTGGACAGGGAAGGAGGGAGGTAGGCGATCCTCCGATCGCCTGCCTCCCCCCTCCTCTGCCCAGCCGTCACTGACAGCAGATCGCCGAGGGACACAGGAAATGAAGATCGGGGGTAAGTAAAGTAAAAAAAGTTTTTTTTTTTTAATAAAGTGTTTAAAAAAAAAAGTGTCTGTCTTTTTTTTTTACTTTAACCCTTTGTGAACTGGTAAGGGGTCCATGTGACCCCTTATACCAGTTCACAGGGCTCGGGGGTCTGGCAAGTCACCTGCGCAAGCGGGTGACTTGCCATTAACCCCTGGCCCCCCAAATTACCTGCCTCCCCAAAGCCCAGGGGGGGGCAGAAGAGCCGTGGCCCTAGGCTATGACGGCTTGTAGCCGCAGGGCCAGGGGCCACTAAAGCTGGCCCCTGCGCCCTGTTCTACAAGCCCCCATAGCTGGTCACAGGCTGGTTACGCTGGGTAGGGGGGACCTCACGCCATTTTTCTTTTGGATTTTTAAGGGTTTTAACCCTTAAAAATCCAAAAAAAAAATGGGGTCCCCCTCCCTTCGAGGGGGGACCCTATGTCATTTTTTTTTTTAATTAACCCTTTCTTACCTGTAACCCAGTAGGTATAAAAGGCTTCCAGCAGCAGCAGGAGAGCAGACGCCTAAGTGATCAGCGTGGGACACAGGGATGGATGGGAGGTAAGTATTAAAAAAAATATTAAAAAACATTTTTTTTTTTTTTAAATAAAGATATTATTTAAAAAGTGTGTCTGTGTGTTTGTTTTTACTTTTAACCCTTTGTGAACTGGTAAGGGGTCCATGTGACCCCTATACCAGTTCACAGGGCTCGGGGGTCTGGCAAGTCACCTGCGGCTAGTGGGTGACTCGCCATTAACCCAGAGACCCCCCATTACCTGCCTCCCAAAAAAAACTTAAAATTCCCCCAAGAAATGGTGGACCCCACCCCCCCCCCCCCCCCCCCGTGAAGGGGGACCCCACACCAATTTTTTTTATTTAACCCTTTATTATGTGGATAGTAGTTGTATTTTTTAATTTTTTAAAAAAATATTTAAAAAAGTAGAAAAAATACAAACAAGACATTTCATGTTATAGCCTAAACTCTGCCACAAAAAGAAAATATGCCATTTTCTTGGAAATTCCTGCAATAATCACAGTTAAGCATCACGTAAAATGGTGAAAAATATCCTGTCAGGAGAGGGTGACAAAATCTCAAGTAGACTGGCAGTCAAAAGGTTACAGGTACCTATGCATGTTGGGTATTGTTCTGCTCGGGGGACCTTGCGCTTTCAGATTTAGCTTGTTTTTTCTTATTTGCATATTGATATTTTAAGAAAAGGTGTTTTTTATTCTGCTTTTTTATACATTTTTTTGTAAAACCCTGTGCAACCTAAGAATTCTTCGAGATATTACTTCCAGAAAGATGAGCCCACTACAACAAGCTGGGTATGCTTAGAAAGCTTAACATGTGTACTTTCAGGGAATATATGGTTTATGGGGGATATTCCAAATGTAAAGGGTTGTTTTGGTAGAAAAAGCACAAGGTGCGCACTTTGTCTGCAGAGCTGAAAATCTGAAGTAAAACTACCGCTATGCGCATGCTTTACTTTGGTGTGTTTGGCAACTCTTTCCTTGACAGAACCTATGCATGTTGGGTATCGTTCTGTTCGGGGGGATGTTGCTTTTTCAGATTTTCTGTTTTTTTTCTGGTTTGCATATAGGTTTTTTTAGGAAAATGTGGTTTTGATTCTGCTTTTTTATTCATTTTTAGGGAAACCCTGTGCAACCTAAGAATTCTTCGAGATATTACTTCCAGAAAGATGAGCCCACTACAACAAGCTGGGTATGCTTAGAAAGCTTAACATGTGTACTTTCAGGGAATATATGGTTTATGGGGGATATTCCAAATGTAAAGGGTTGTTTTGGTAGAAAAAGCACAAAGTGCGCACTTTGTCTGCAGAGCTGAAAATCTGAAGTAAAACTACCGCTATGCGCATGCTTTACTTTGGTGTGTTTGGCAACTCTTTCCTTGACAGAACCTATGCATGTTGGGTATCGTTCTGTTCAGGGGATGTTGCTTTTTCAGATTTTCTGTTTTTTTCTGGTTTGCATATAGGTTTTTTTAGGAAAATGTGGTTTTGATTCTGCTTTTTTATTCATTTATAGGGAAACCCTGTGCAACCAAAGAATACATTGAGGGATTACTTCCAGAAAACTGCACCCATGTCAACAAGCCTGGTACGCCTAGAAAGATTGAGGTGTGTACTTCTAGGGAATATATAGTTTGTGGGGGGTATTTCAAATGTAAAGGGTTGTTTTTCTTGAAAAACTGCAAGGTGCGCATATTGCATAGCATAGTTGTATTTTATCTGAAAATCCCCTAAAGCGTTGTTTCAATTTGGGGGAGTCTCCTGGGCAGGAAAGGGTGTCTACCTATACATATGTGGTACCTCTGTAACCGGAAGAAATTGGGGTTTCACACGCAATAAGATTTTATTAACAAACTTACATTTTTTATTACAAAAAAACACTACAAATTGTAAAAAATAGTTTTTTTTTTATTTTTTTGCACAATTTTCACCCAAAAATATTGATAATACACTTAGAAAATGACAAACAAGACATTTCATGTTAAAGCCCAGGCTCCGCTGAAAAAAACAATATATCACTTTCCTGGGAAATCCCTGGAAATCCCTTCAAAAATCACAGTTGAACATGGGGAGCGCAAAATAGGGCAAAATAATCTGGCAACAAAGGGTGACAAAATCTCAAGGTAGGCTGGCGGTTAAAGAGTTAAAGTAATATTTGGGTTCCTGCTGCTGGCAACTCCAGGGTGTGATTCATCCAATTTTTGGGCTCCTGAAGCCAACCCCAGTGTCTCTTTAAAGTAATGTTTGGGCTCCTGCTGCTGCTGCCAACTCCAGGGTGTGATTCATCCAATTTTTGGGCTCCTGCTGCTGCCAACTCCAGTGTCTCTTTAAAGCAATGTTTGGGCTCCTTCTGCCCCTCATAGTGATGCCACTTCAACTCTCTGCAATTGTGCCGCTCTGCGATTCTATTAGCGATGCCTCTGATCTGCATGTGATATTTCTTCAAAGTATTATTTAACTAACCCAGAACGCATCCTGTGCGTGTTACAGCAAGGCAGAATGGTTTACAACCCTAATGAGGCTCTAGGAGGCTCAGAAATAGCCATTTTTAATAGCGATTCGTTGCGAATTTATTCGGGTCGAAACGATTTTTGTCGGAAAATTCGGCGAATCAGTCGAATCGAATTTTTCAAAAGTTCGCTCATCTCTACATATAACCATTTGCACCTATTATAATTGAAATTAGGCCTGATAAAGACACTTTTGCTGTGCATGCTACTACTGGTCCCAGGTGCACTCCTGTTGTGGCATCCCATTCTGTGACTACACCAGCCTCTATTTAAGACCATATAACCATTTGCACTTATTCTAATTGAAATTAGGCCTGATAAAGACACTTTTGCTGTGCATAGTAGTACTGCTCACAGGTGCACTGCTGGCTGTTGGGGCATCCCATTCTGTAACATAGCATACCCCTCTTTATTTACACTAAGCAGCTCTCTTATTTTCACTAAGCAGGCCTGTTGGAGGCTGAGTGTTACTGCTCACTTTTGGTGTGCATTATATTCTGTTTCATATAGACCCACCGCTGCCCGGGGGATCTTAAAATATCACCTACTACCACGCCAGTTAGACTATGTCGGGCAGACAAGTGCCTGGAAGTGAAAAGAGGAGTGGCAGAGGCCAAGATTCCGCAGGCAGAGCTCGCATCAGACTGGGGGCCAGTAGCAGCAGGAGTCACGCTGAGAGACCTAATCTGCCAGTATCTGCTAGCGGTCGGGTCTCCACCAGTAACGCATCTGCCGTGGTAGATTGGTTGACGCGCTCATCAACAACATCATCACAACTTACGTCTGAGACCCCCAGTCTAGGGTCGGTAGGTTCCTCTGACACAACCCTGAGTTGGCATGCCCCGAGAGCAGTCCCTGTCCTCCCATTGCCTCTGTCCTACGCCGTTCCCTCCCCCAGCGACGGATTCTATGCTTTGGGTTCAGCTCCACTCCTTAGTGAGGAGGACGATCAGATACAGGAGGACAGTCAGCAGCTACTGCCCAGCCAAGAAATGGAGGTGGCTTCTTTAGCTAGGCAGACAAATAGTGATGTGGACAGTGTCGTGGGTGCTGCGAGCGTTCCAGCTCCTGCGCCAGACACTGTTGACGAATCCACGAACATCAGGGACGTACAGCCACAACTCGGTGATAATCATGATGACGATGAAGCCGATTGCACTTGGGAGCCGGGTGATGAAGGGGCTTCATCGTCATCATCAGGAGAAGAGGGGCGCAGGTTGCCCCGGAGTCAGCAGCTGAGGCAGCAAGGTGGTAGCAGTCAGCATGGGGGCACAATTCCAAAGGCTGGAGCCGGCCGGGGCCGGGGCCGGGGTAGAGCACCTGCTGTGCGGCAGTCTACCTTATCGGGAGGTAGTGGAGCAGGGGTTCCTGGAGTTGGCAACAGCAGCAGTGAATCAGTGAGGCCAGGGGGTGGGAAAGTAGCTACTCGGCAGTGTGGCAGTTTTTCCTGAAGCATCCGCAGGAGGGTAACATGGCCACATGCAAGATATGTAGGCAAAAGGTGAAGCGTGGCCAGGGTCCAAATGTTGGCACCACGGCCCTGCGTCAACATATGATGCGTCACCATAAAGCGATCTGGGAGAACCGAGGCTCCCAAGGGGTGGTCCAGTCTGCTTCCTCACCAAGTGAGCTCCCAATTTCTGCCAGCCAAGGCTCCAGCACCTCAGCCGAAGGCAGCTGTGCGTCATACCCATCCTCTGTCGCTCCTGCTCCTCCTCCTCCAAGTCATGCATCCCGCCAGCAATCCATCAGCGAAGCCATGTCCAAGAGACAGCAGTATGCGCCCACTCATCCTACGGCGCAGAAGCTGAATGTGCTCCTGTCCAAGTTGCTGGTGCTGCAGTCGCTCCCTTTTCAGGTGGTGGAATCTGCACCTTTCAGAGAACTGATGGCTTGTGCCGAGCCGAAGTGGAGAGTCCCAAGCCGTCATTTCTTTGCCAAGAAGGCAGTACCAGCGCTGCACACTTTTGTTGAACAGAAGGTGGGCCAGTCCTTGAGCCTGTCGGTGTGTAGCAAAGTGCATGGCAGCGCCGACATCTGGAGCTGTAACTACGGTCAGGGACAGTACATTTCGTTTACGGCCCACTGGGTGAATGTGGTCCCTTTGCAGCAGCAGCAGCAACTTGGACAGGTCACGCCGCTTCGGCCTCCGCGCTCCCTGCCCGTTGGGCCTGTGACACCGTGCGACTCGGCCTCCTCATCCTCCGCCATCTCCTCACCCTCCACTGTAGGCTCAAGTCTCAGTGCCCCTCCAGTCTACCATGTGTGCAGGGCACGGAGGTGTCACGCAGTGCTTCACATGGTTTGTCTTGGCGAACTGAGTCAAAAAGGGGAGGAACTGCTTAAATGTATTCATCAGGAAATCCAAACATGGCTTACTCCAAGAAAACTTAAAATGGGAATCATGGTTACCGACAATGGGAAGAACATTTTGTCTGTGCTGCGCCAAGGAAGCCTGACCCATGCCCCCTGCATGGCTCACGTCTTCAATCTGGTTGTCAAGCGGTTTCTGAAGTGTTCCCCCCATCTGCAAGACATCCTAACAACTTCAAGGAAACTTTGCATGCACTTCAGCCACTCATACACCGCCAAACACATCCTTCTTGAGCTACAGCGTCAGAATGGTATCCCCCAACATAGTCTGATTTGCGATGTTTCCACCCGTTGGAATTCCACCCTTCACATGTTGGACCGATTATATGAACAGAGAAAAGCCATCACGGATTTCCTGATGATCCAAGCAGATAGGGGGACTCCCCTGTGTAACTTCAATGTCAACCAGTGGCAGCTCATACGTGACACCTGCCGTTTGCTCAGGCCCTTTGAGGAAGCCACTTTATTTGTCAGTCGGCAGGATTACGGGATGAACGACGTGATTCCACTGCTTCATGTACTACAGCACATGTTGGAAACCATGGCTGGTCAGGGCACTGGAGACATGGCGTTTACATCTTACGGCCACATGAACCCCGTTGGAGCTGAACTGGAGGAGGAGGAGGAAGAGGAGGAGGAGGAGTTGCCCAGCGAAACACAGTTTAGGCTTGGCGAAATGGCTGGTTTATCTAGTCAGCGGACAGGAGAGGAGGAGCAGGAGCAGCCAGAGGAGCTAGAGGTTTTTGAGGAAGGCGAGACAGAGGACCCGGGCACACCGTGGCAGTATGCAGTGGAGATGGAGACAGGTAGTCCATCCGAGTCACTTGCGCAAATGGCACGAAGCATGCTCACGTGCTTGCGTAGTGACCCCAGAATTGTTTCCATCTGTCGGCGGGATGACTTCTGGCTGTCCACCTTATTGGACCCTCGCTTCCGGCACAAAATGGGGGCATTTTTTAAACCCACCGAGAGGGAGGACAAACTCAACTACTACAAAGACATTCTACGTAGGCAGTTGGCCGATGCCTATCTGCGCCATGGTCCATACTCTCGCAGGTCTGACTCAAGGGGACCTCTGCGCTCACCTTCCACTGCCATGGCCGCTGGGGGGGTTGGCAGGAGCAGCAGCAGCAGCTCCATCAGCAGCAGCAGCCTCAGTCTTCAGTCGCTAATGAGTAGCTTTCTACACCCGCATAGTGAGGCTACTCATGAGCAGCAGGAAGACCTGGAGCAGGACCTCAACCAGCAGGTCATGTCATACTTTGACATGACCATGCCAACACACCTTGAGGATCCGCTGGACTTCTGGGCAGCCAAACTTGATTTGTGGCCGCAACTAGCAGAGTTTGCCCTGGAAAAGCTGTCCTGCCCGGCAAGTAGCGTGCCATCTGAGCGGGTGTTTAGTGCGGCGGGGGCCATAGTTACGGCGAGGAGAACTCGTCTGTCAACTAAAAATGTGGAGAGACTCACCTTTGTCAAAATGAATCAGGGATGGATCAGCCAGGATTTCCACCCACCAATGCCTGATGCATGCGACTAGATTCAGCATGGTGCCACGTTTTACACTTTCCAAATGGTGCAAAACATATTTATGTCTTTAGGCCATTTTTTGGGCTCCTGCTGCTGCTGCTGCCAACTTCTGCCAACTCCAGGGTGTGATTCATCCAATTTTTGGGCTCCTGAAGCCAACTCCAGTGTATATTTGGGCTCCTGCTGCTGCTGCTGCCAACTCCAGGGTGTGAATCATCCAATTTTTGGGCTCCTGAAGCCAACCCCAGGGTCTCTTTAAAGTAATATTTGGGCTCCTGCTGCTGCTGCTGTCAACTCCTGCCAACTCCAGGGCGTGATTCATCCAATTTTTGGCCTCCTGAAGCCAACCCCAGTGTCTCTTTAAAGTAATATTTGGGCTCCTGCTGCTGCTGCTTCCAACTCCAGGGTGTGATTCATCCAATTTTTGGGCTCCTGAAGCCAACCCCAGGGTCTCTTTAAAGTAATATTTGGGCTCCTGCTGCTGCTGCTGTCAACTCCTGCCAACTCCAGGGTGTGATTCATCCAATTGTTGGGCTCCTGAAGCCAACCCCAGGGTCTCTTTAATGTAATGTTTGGGCTCCTGCTGCTGCTGCCAACTCCAGGGTGTGAATCATCCAATTTTTTGGCTCCTGAAGCCAACCCCAGGGTCTCTTTAAAGTAATATTTGGGCTCCTGCTGCTGTTGCTGCCAACTCCAGGGTGTGATTCATCCAATTTGTGGGCTCCTGAAGCCATCCCCAGGGTCTCTTTAAAGTAATATTTGGGCTCCTGCTGCTGCTGCTGCCAACTCCAGGGTGTGATTCATCCAATTGTTGGGCTCCTGAAGCCAACCCCAGGGTCTCTTTGAAGTAATGTTTGGGCTCCTGCTGCTGCTGCTGCCAACTTCTGCCAACTCCAGGGTGTGATTCATCCAATTTTTGGGCTCCTGAAGCCAACTCCAGTGTATATTTGGGCTCCTGCTGCTGCTGCTGCCAACTCCAGGGTGTGAATCATCCAATTTCTGGGCTCCTGAAGCCAACTCCAGGGTCTCTTTAAAGTAATGTTTGGGCTCCTGCTGCTGCTGCTGCCAACTTCTGCCAACTCCAGGGTGTGATTCAGCCAATTTTTGGGCCCCTGAAGCCAACCCCAGTGTCTCCTTAAAGTAATATTTGGGCTCCTGCTGCTGTTGCTGCCAACTCCAGGGTGTGATTCATCCAATTTTTGGGCTCCTGAAGCCAACCCCAGGGTCTCTTTAAAGTAATATTTGGGCTCCTGCTGCTGCAGCTGTCAACTCCTGCCAACTCCAGGGTGTGATTCATCCAATTGTTGGGCTCCTGAAGCCAACCCCAGGGTCTCTTTAAAGTAATGTTTGGGCTCCTGCTGTTGCTGCTGCCAACTTCTGCCAGCTCCAGGGCGTGATTCATCCAATTTTTGGGCTCCTGAAGCCAACCCCAGGGTCTCTTTGAAGTAATGTTTGGGCTCCTGCTGCTGCTGCTGCCAACTTCTGCCAACTCCAGGGTGTGATTCATCCAATTTTTGGGCTCCTGAAGCCAACTCCAGTGTATATTTGGGCTCCTGCTGCTGCTGCTGCTGCTGCCAACTCCAGGGTGTGAATCATCCAATTTTTGGGCTCCTGAAGCCAACTCCAGGGTCTCTTTAAAGTAATGTTTGGGCTCCTGCTGCTGCTGCTGCCAACTCCAGGGTGTGATTCATCCAATTTTTGGGCTCCTGAAGCCAACCCCAGGGTCTCTTTAAAGTAATATTTGGGCTCCTGCTGCTGCTGCTGTCAACTCCTGCCAACTCCAGGGTGTGATTCATCCAATTGTTGGGCTCCTGAAGCCAACCCCAGGGTCTCTTTGAAGTAATGTTTGGGCTCCTGCTGCTGCTGCTGCCAACTTCTGCCAACTCCAGGGTGTGATTCATCCAATTTTTGGGCTCCTGAAGCCAACCCCAGTGTCTCTTTAAAGTAATATTTGGGCTCCTGCTGCTGCTGCTGCCAACTCCAGGGTGTGATTCATCCAATTTTTGGGCTCCTGAAGCCAACTCCAGTGTATATTTGGGCTCCTGCTGCTGCTGCTGCCAACTCCAGGGTGTGAATCATCCAATTTTTGGGCTCCTGAAGCCAACCCCAGGGTCTCTTTAAAGTAATATTTGGGCTCCTGCTGCTGCTGCTGCCAACTTCTGCCAACTCCAGGGTGTGATTCATCCAATTTTTGGGCTCCTGAAGCCAACTCCAGTGTATATTTGGGCTCCTGCTGCTGCTGCTGCCAACTCCAGGGTGTGATTCATCCAATTTTTGGGCTCTTGAAGCCAACCCCAGGGTCTCTTTGAAGTAATGTTTGGGCTCCTGCTGCTGCTGCTGCCAACTTCTGCCAACTCCAGGGTGTGATTCATCCAATTTTTGGGCTCCTGAAGCCAACTCCAGTGTATATTTGGGCTCCTGCTGCTGCTGCTGCCAACTCCAGGGTGTGAATCATCCAATTTTTGGGCTCCTGAAGCCAACTCCAGGGTCTCTTTAAAGTAATGTTTGGGCTCCTGCTGCTGCTGCTGCCAACTTCTGCCAACTCCAGGGTGTGATTCATCCAATTGTTGGGCTCCTGAAGCCAACCCCAGGGTCTCTTTGAAGTAATGTTTGGGCTCCTGCTGCTGCTGCTGCCAACTTCTGCCAACTCCAGGGTGTGATTCATCCAATTTTTGGGCTCCTGAAGCCAACCCCAGGGTCTCTTTGAAGTAATGTTTGGGCTCCTGCTGCTGCTGCTGCCAACTTCTGCCAACTCCAGGGTGTGATTCATCCAATTTTTGGGCTCCTGAAGCCAACTCCAGTGTATATTTGGGCTCCTGCTGCTGCTGCCAACTCCAGGGTGTGAATCATCCAATTTTTGGGCTCCTGAAGCCAACTCCAGGGTCTCTTTAAAGTAATGTTTGGGCTCCTGCTGCTGCTGCTGCCAACTTCTGCCAACTCCAGTGTGTGATTCATCCAATTTTTGGGCTCCTGAAGCCAACCCCAGTGTCTCTTTAAAGTAATATTTGGGCTCCTGCTGCTGTTGCTGCCAACTCCAGGGTGTGATTCATCCAATTTTTGGGCTCCTGAAGCCAACCCCAGGGTCCCTTTAAAGTAATATTTGGGCTCCTGCTGGTGCTGCTGTCAACTCCTGCCAACTCCAGGGTGTGATTCATCCAATTGTTGGGCTCCTGAAGCCAACCCCAGGGTCTCTTTAAAGTAATGTTTGGGCTCCTGCTGCTGCTGCTGCCGACTTCTGCCAACTCCAGGGTGTGATTCATCCAATTTTTGGGCTCCTGAAGCCAACCCCAGGGTCTCTTTGAAGTAATGTTTGGGCTCCTGCTGCTGCCAACTTCTGCCAACTCCAGGGTGTGATTCATCCAATTTTTGGGCTCCTGCTGCTGCCAACTCCAGTGTCTCTTTAAAGCAATGTTTGGGCTCCTGCCCCTCATAGTGATGCCACTTCAACTCTCTGCAATTGTGCCGCTCTGCGATTCTATTAGCGATGCCTCTGATCTGCATGTGATATTTATTTAAATTATTATTTAACTAACCCAGCACGCATCCTGTGCGTGTTACAGCAAGGCAGAATGGTTTACAACCCTAATGAGGCTCTAGGAGGCTCAGAAATAGCCATTTTAATAGCGATTCGTTGCGAATTTATTCGGGTCGAAACGATTTTTGTCGGAAAATTCGTCGAATCAGTCGAATCGAATTTTTCAAAAGTTCGCTCATCTCTACTGGTGAGCGACTCTAACAGGGTCACGTAGCGACCGATTCATCGTCACAGACGACTCAGCATATAGCGCTGGTGCTCTGGCTTCCAGAGCCTGGTATTACCTGTCGTTACCTGTCGCTCTCTCATACATTTCAATTGACGTTCCTTTTCTTCTCTTTAAACAAGGTTTTATTTTAATATTTTTTTCTGTTTTGTATTAAATCATTGTGTGACCTAATTTAAATGCATTTTTGAAAACTTTTTGTTTTTTAATATTTTTATGCAGAATTGTCATTACAGGTCTGGCACTAAAGTGTTAATGTCACAGTGTTATAACAATGTCATTCCATGTGTTTTCGCTTTGTTACTGGATATGTGTTCTAAAACAGACTTTAATCACACAGCGTCTGACGCTGTGGGCTACAGCGAAACAATTTTGAGCGCCGGAGCTTTGTGAGGCTGTTTTTTTTTTTTATGAATATGGTTTGAGTCGCTCACACTCATCAGCCTGATACTCTTCTCCACGACGGGGCAAATAGCCCGGCTTACTGTATATTGTCTGTGTTTCTTAAAATAACAGTAAACATATTTCAATTAGAGATGAGCGAATTTTATAAAAATTTGAATTGAACGATTCATCGAATTTCACCAAGAAATTTGTGTGTGTCCGAATTGAATATTAACAATTGGTTAAAAAAAAAGAGAGTCGGGCCAGAAACAAACATTCCTCAAGAAAAGTTGGTAAGAGTGTCTTTTTCTGCTGTACTACTAATTCGGTGGCACTTTTGTATTTGTTGTTGGTGTCACCTATATAGCCTATGCTTAACTTCTATTACCTTGTCTTTACTGTCCTTTTCTAAATAAACAATCCAGGAGAATATTTCATTTTGGGATACACGACCTATCTTCTGGTTGAGTAGAGTTGCTTCCAAAAATGTTATATTTGTTTCGTTCTTTACTGATAAATATTGATATGGATGAGATAACAAAACCGCAGAAGGCTATTATGTGATTTATATGGAGGGGAAAGGGTCAGTGTTAGAACTGAATACACCGGGAGGACGCAAAGGGGTGGGAACTCCAAATATGATCTATTAATATTATGCAGCAAGGATAACTTATGGATATGGTGAACACTATGGATCAGCCATTATGGGTTATAATGGAACCGGAAGCTCTGCATTGATTTCCAATCAAAATATAATTCTGGGCTCTGCACAAACTGATCCTGCCAGTTTGTTGCCCGGCTCTGTCTGAATCCATAGCTTTGTGGACAAAATTAAATCACATGGTTAAGCTCAAAATTTGCACTCTTACTCTGATTCAGGGCAACCTTTAATTTCCCACCAGGTTGGAGAGGAAACTTTGGTTGGTGGACCACGCAGGGACTTACCAGAATTCACAGTTTAATCATTAAGGGTCAGATAGTCCCGTTTAAAGATCTTCAGGACCGGTACAGTATTCCATGACAGGAACTCTAAAGACAAAACCTTCATTTTATACCAGAACATTATAGGAGCCAGGAAACAGGAGATTTCGATCCTTTGAAGAGTATGAACAATTTGGGAAAATCGGGTTGTATCTCTAAAATGTATGATTTGTTTAACTCTCTTTAAAGAGAAGCTTCCATATATGGAGGCTTGGGACAGGGACATCGGAAGGGACCATTCTTCTGATTGGTGGATTACATTTTAAGAGAAAAAATACTTTTTTTGTACACAAAAAAAATCGTAGATCTTTGAAATGAGCTCGTGAAAAATGGGAGCATTTCCTGCCACAAGGAATCCCTCTGTAAGAACCCCGGGTTCGGCTGATGCCCGACTGGTGGCTGGCATTTATTATCTTTCTGTCTGCAGTTCCATCAGCCACCAGCGGGTGTCAGCAGAGCCCTGGCTGCTCTCTTTCCCCATCATCTGCTGCACCTGGTGTGAGGGCTATTTAAATGGATCTGCCCTCCACCTGGTGCAGCAGGATTTTGTTTGCTTGTGTGCTTTGTTTCTGGTGATCTGAACCTGAGTCTGTACCTGTACCTACCGGAGTCTGGAGACTGCTGGCATCTGTCATAGGCCCTTGGGTGAGTGCGGCAGCACCTTAGGGTTTCTGTTGTTTTTGCTATTAGTTATTTTGTTAGTTAGCCTTATTTTTTGTCCCTTATTTGTATCTGAATCAAATATCTTTTTGTTTCCTTTTCCTTGTATAATAAACTTTTGTTAGAACATTTTCTTTGTTGTGTCTTTGCTCTGACCAAACTTTCTGCTCCCCTGGCGGAAAGTTCATATTGGAGAACTCTCCGGGCCTGCACCCTCGTCTTACACTTACGTCACTTACTCTTACATTATTTGGCTAAAAAGGACCTCTGATTGAGCATTCCTCAGATGTTTAGAGGTATTTGCATGCCGTAGATTTTAATGGTACTTTTTTTGCAGAACTAGAATAATTGGTCCAATGCCCTGCTAAGCCTTCAGTGCAAGCATGGAAAATATTAATAAATCAGAGGCTTACTATGTATAAATTGACGTATGTTGCGAGGGGTGTACCTGATAAGTTCGTGAAGGTTTGGGATCCCTGGCTACAATGCCAGGAGTCAGCTTCGGAGGATGAATGAGGTAGGGGGGGAATGCCAGTGCTCATCACGGGTTAAGTCTGACCTATAATCTGACGGGATAAGGCCGGGAGCTGGAATCTGGCCGATGAGGAGAGGGAGAGGAACTCAGGACAAAAGTATGCCCCGATAACTAGTTAACAGTCAATAGCTTTCCTGGTCCTTCACTGGCAACACGCTCGTTTCTTTGGTGACCTGGGTCCGATGTGAAAGATGTGTGCATGGTTGTCGATGTTGTCAATTAGAATGCTATTTTGAAGTTGGGCACCTGCGACACCCTAATTGTGGTATAATATGACTTGTCCTTTGTATGCTTGTGTTAAATGCAAAATAAAAACTTAAAAAAAAAAAGAATAATTGGTCCAAGCGGCATCTGAAAAGCACAGAGAAATTTTCCAAAACCACTAGTCAACGATCGCAAACCGAATAGAGCCACTCTATGCTTTTCCTTAAGGTGTTCTTCACGTCTTGGTTCCTCAGGCTGTAAATAAAAGGGTTCAGCATAGGTGTGAAGATGGTGTATCCCACGCTGATGAGGTGATTATATTCAGAATTGGAGTTTGAGGAGGGGCAAAAGTAAATAAAAAAGACGGTGCCGTAGAAGAGGCCGACCACAGTGAGATGGGAAGAGCAGGAGGAGAAGGCCTTGCCTCGGCTGGAGGTGGACTTTAGTTTCAGTACAGCACGAATGATGAAGGAATAGGATGTCAGTATGAGGAGGAAGGGGACTGCGGTAAAAACAGAACCTTCTGTGTGTATTAGGAGCTCTGCCTGATACTTGGCCGAGCATGACAACTCGATGAGTTGCGTGACATCGCAGAAGAAGTGGCGAATAAGCCTTTTCCCGCAGTACGCCAAGTGTGACAGCGTGTAATCGTACAGAAAGGAATGCGGAAGAGGTGCCGCCCAACATATGATGGCCAGGATAACGCAAAGCCTCTTGCTCATAACTGAAGAGTAGCGTAAGGGGTTGCAGATGGCTAAATAGCGATCAAAAGCCATGGCGGCCAGGAGGAAAGTCTCGGTGGTGCCCAAAGCCAGAAAGAAAAATACCTGCAGGAAGCAGCCAAGGAAGGAAATGGAGGTCAGTCCATGATGAATGCCGGATAGCAGCTTGGGTACCGTCACTGTAGAGAAAGAGATGTCCACCACCGACAGGTTTGCCAAGAAGAAGTACATGGGAATGTGCAACTGTGGAGAAAATGTTATCGAACTCAGTAAAAGAAGGTTCCCGACCAATGTAAAGGTATAGACCACCAGCATCACGAAGAACAGAACAGAGGGGTTGCAATGAAGGTTGGAGAAGCCCAATAGAATAAAACTGGAGGTCGCATTAAGTTTAGCCATTCATCAAACTCTTCTCTTCTGTGTCTCTCCTGGAGTAGCAGAGGTTGTACAGCTTTATTGTCAGTCGAGTTAGTTCTTTATCTGTTATTTTTGAACTCTTGGAAATGTACTGTTGTTGATGATCTAGAAGAAGCTGAGATTAACCCCTGAGATTAAAGATCAGCAGATTTAAAAAATAATTACATTCGAATTGAATTTCCCTAAGAAATTTGGGTTTGTTCCAATCGATAGAAGACTTTCTAGTAGATTTTGGAGCATGGCAGGAATACATGAAGCCAACGTGGGCAGGCACTCGTGTTGTGACGGTGATGTCCTGCACTTAGCATTTCAGATTTTCCCAGAGGAATGCAGTTGGGTCTGGTTGGGGCTCTAGGAATGGTAGTTAATATCTACCCTCCTATCAGTGGCGTTGCTAGGGCTGGTGTCACCCGGGGCGGTAGGAAATGGTGTCACCCCCCCCAATGGTGTCACCCCCACCCCCCCCCCCCAATGGTGTCAACCCCACCCCCCCCAATGGTGTCAACCCCCCCCCCCCCAAAGAAAACAAAAAAAAAAAAAAGCATTTTTGCCGGCATGGTGGGAGCGGGCCGGCCGGTTCCGCGCTGACAGCGGAACCGGCCGGCCCGCTCTGCTGTCAGCGGAACCGGCCGGCCCGCTCCCACCATGCCGGCATTTTTAAAAAAAGCAAACACTTACCTGCAGGTCCGGAGCGTGGAGGCCGGCGCCGCTCTCAGCTGTCATCTGAGGGCGCGTCATCAGAGGCGCCCTCTGATGACGCGCCCTCAGATGACAGCTGAGAGCGGCGCCGGCCTCCACGCTCCGGACCTGCAGGTAAGTGTCTCTATACCGAGGGGTGACCGGCCGAGAGGTGTCACCCTCTAGGTCTGGTGTCACCCGGGGCGTTCCGCCCCCCCCGCCCCCGGGTCGCTACGCCACTGCCTCCTATGTACCTTTTATGTAACCTATATATTTTATTTGTTAGGGGTTGCCAGATACTGGCTTCCCTACTTGTGCGACCCTGTTATTCCTCTATAAAGTGATGTTCTAGGAGTTGGTGCGTAATCAAGACTACTTCAAATTTTTGGCTGGTTCCGGGATTAGGCTACTCCCGGTCTTATTTAAATGTCTCTGATTATGACCACACTCATCTATTTAAAAAATAATTTTGATAATTTTTTTTAATATTTTTACATTTTTTTTTAAAAAGACAGTAAATTCATTTCATGTCAAATAGCAGCTTCATTATAGTATATGTAAATATAATACACATCAGCTGGACATTGCCATTTCTTGATTTTATCCTATTAATTCTCAGTACATTTTTGGGGGACCATTCAGATGGGCAGACATGTTTCGCCTTATATTCAGGCTTTATCAATGCCCTTTTAAGAAATTCAGTGCGTATGTGTCATTAATTGACAATGTATATACATTCCGTAAGTGTATATTCTTTGTCCCCGAGAAAATCCTGGCATGCACACACTTTTTGGCACTCATATGTTACTGGTCCTTTAAGGAAAGCCGCTGGCCCTTGTCTAAAGAAATATTGGAACTTCATTAGGGATGTTATTAGTCTGTTGAGATAACTTTCTCATTGGTCTGGCTACTGCAATGGCTTTCACTTTAAGAGCGCTCTTTTTGTGTACCTAAATATTATAGTGAGGTCATTTGTGTGGAGGAGATTGCCATTTGGGTCCTGTCCATTTGGTTGGCTTTAGTTGATTTTAGATGTTTGTCTTGAGTTGTGTGAGTTGGTGATCTAGAAAAAGCCGGAATTTACCCCTGAGATTAAAGATAAGCGGATTTAATAAACATTAAATTCGGATTGAATTCCCCTAAGAAATTTGGGTTTGTTCCAATCGATAGAAGACTTTCTAGTAGATTTTGGAGCATATGATATGAGCATATGATATGATTAAGGACTCGTGAGGCCCGAAACGCGCTACGGGTCATTGACAGGATATATTGGCGTCTGAATCATTATTCTACTTTGCACAAATTTATCTTTTTCCACATCTGGCTTTTTCATTTTGGACATTAAAAGTTATATTTTAATAAGAGGCTGGATAAGACACTGACTTGGATACTATTGAGGAGGCTTGGGATTTTGGTGCCTTATGGTGGGTGAGGTGAGCTGGCTGGTGTTTGCATTAGACTTTGGAGCATAGCAGGAAATTTGAATACAATAAGCCAATGGGGTGAGGCACTTGTGTTGTGATGGCGATGTCCTGCATTTAGCATTTTAGATTATCCCAGAAGAATGCAGTCGGGTCTGGTTGGGGCTCTAGGAATGGTAGTTAATATCTACCCTCCTATGTACCTTTTATTCTATATATATAAAACAATGTGTACCAAGATGTTATAGTGAGGTAATTTGTGTGGTGGGGATTTGGGCCATTTGGGTCCTGTCCATTTGCCTGGCTTTAAATGATTTTGGATGTTTGTCTTGAGTTGCGTGAGCTGATGAGCTAGAAGAAGCCGAGATTAACCCCTGAGATTAAACATCAACAGGTTCAATAAAAATTAGATTTGGGTTGAAGTTGCCTAAGAAATTTGGATTTGTTCCGATCAAATTTTGATAAATCTTTCTAAAAGTTGCTCACCTGCCCCGCCCTTGCTCCTTCAGGTGTTGTCACTATTGTCCATGTCTTTGGATGTCTGTGCTGGTGCCTGTATTCCATTTGGGTCCGGGAGAGGTCCTATGATTGTGGGGCGGCAGGCGGAGGTGAGGTTTGAGTCCTTCCTGCTCCAGTTCTGTAGTGGGGTGTCCCAAATCACTTTCCTTATGCCCCCTAGTGGCCCAGTTCTGGTAGTGATTTTAAACTAGGCCTTCCCTTAATCACAACGTAAGGCATATTTCACTTTGGTTCTGCTTGGGGCCCATGTCTTTGGATGTCTGTGCCGCTGCCTGTATTCCATCTGAGTCCGGGAGAGGTTGTGGGGCGGCAGGGGAAGGTGAGGTTTGAGTCTTTCCTGCTCTGGTTATGTCATGGGAGGGTGCGGCGGAGCATTGCAAATCACATTTCTTACACCCCCTAGTGGCCCTATTCTGGTAGTCATTCTAAACTACGGCTGTGTGCACGCTCCCTGCCATTAAACGCAACGTAAAGCACATACCACTCTGATTCTGCTGGAGGCCCCTTGTCTTTGGATGTCTGTATTGGTGCCTGGAGTCTGGGATAGGTCCTCTGGTTGTGGGGCGGCAGGTGGAGGTGAGGGCAGGTGGAGGTGAGGTTTGAGTCCTTCCTGCTCCGGTTATGTCATTTGAGAATCACTTTTCATACACCCCCTAGTGGCTCTTTTCTGGAAGTAATTCTAAACGAGGGCTGTGTGTGCTGTCCCTTCCCTTAAAAACAATGTAAGGCACCTACGACGTTGGCTCTGCTTGGGGCATCCTCGTCCCAAGTTTTTGAGCTTAGTAGCCCTTCTTCAGGTCAGCTTTGGGTAAGTACTGGCGTTTTCTCTTTAAATAGATGCTCAGAATCGATAGCCACGCCCACAATGGAAGTGAAATAGATGCCATATATTGTACATACAATCCTAAACAGCTGAATGGCAGAATAATATAAAAAAAAGCATACAAAGCTCAAGGATAACACCCCCCTCACTCCCCCGGCCAATCACAGGAAGAATACCTTCTTCCAATCAATGATTGGCCAGGGGGGTGTGTTGGGAGCTGTGTGTGCTTTTTTTTATATTATCTTGTCATTTAGCTCTTTAGGTGTGCGCAATACATGGTGTCTATTTCCCTTCCATTGTAGTCGGAGCTATTGAAAGAAAATGTAATTTTGTGCATTGATGATCACTGAGTGGCTCTATAAATGTTCTTTGGGGTGGGGGGGGGGGTTGGCCCTTCCCTGCACTCTGGATGGGTGTATGTACCTCCAGGTAGGTTCTGGGAAGTGGCACCATGCCTATTCCCTCTCGTTGGTGAAGTGGTTAAACATGACAGTGTTGGTACGAGCTCTGTCTGCTTTAATTTAGCTTTATATACAATTATTCTTCATAAATGTAAAATATAAAATAATGCAAAGGATCCACAGTTGTTATAATGTCTATTAGCTTTTCAAGTCCCTTGTGGTCCTATTGGTGGGTTTTGATTCCCTGTTTGCAGCAATCCTTTTGCAGTTTGTAACAGTTGTTGTACCCTGGTGTGTAGCAAATAATATAGATGGCAAAATTAGTAACCTTTGTTTGTAGCAAGTATTGTAGTACGGACGCGTTTCGCCCTCTGGGTTTCCTCGGCGTACTGTGCATCCTGCTGGGGCTCAGGGTGGTTAGCTTAACAGGTAAGGGTCATGATACAAATCCGTAAGAATATGCAAGGGAAACTTACCCTTACGGTACTTGGTATTGGGTGCATTATGTAGGTTATCTGTGTTTTGGGTGAAAAAGTCCCTGAAGGGTTAATTCTCTTTCTCTCTCTTTCTTCGACATCATTTCAGCCATCTTGCTGCTTTAACATATATAGACTTAGAGTTTTACCTTAAGCTTTGTGGTGTACGTGTGATTCTGAGACTTGGTACAGGGAGAGCATTCCATGCACCCAAGGTTAAGGTAAGTAACTCCCTAATGCCAACTGCGAGATAACATTATTCTGTGTTATGTGAAAATGACGTTTCTCACGAAGGGAGGGGCGCGCTAAAACTCTCCTTGGTCTATAAAAGATACATCCTTCCTTCAGTCATGTGTTGAATTGTCCCGAGGTGCTCTCTATTAAATTTAAACACGTGATTCTCCAACCAGTCTTTAAAGGGTGAACAATACAGAGGTTGAGTCAGAGAGGCCAGATAAGATTTATCAGAGGGGTCCGAGCTACCCCCCCCCAACAGTCCCCCTCTACTTATTCATGCATCACATCAAAATTGTCTTCACCAATAATAGTGGGGTGTAACTTATGGGACAACAAATTTACACTAAGCCAACTGAGAAGGAATTTATATCCCCGGAGCTCACACAGACTTCAGGATTTCATCCTTGTGTAGGGGTCTAGATGTAACTAGGAACATGCCACTTAGATAATTATACATACAATTAATAAGAGATTAAATCCTATTATGGTTTATAGCCATGAGAGTGTATAGTGGTTGTAGTACACTTATTCAGACTCAAGATGGCAGCAGGGCCATATAGAAGCATTGGGCCATAGACTGGAATGGAGACTGTTCTAGAAGGTAAGGTAGAAAGAGCTTATAACCAGAGCACGATGCTTGGTAGAGACAGAGTAACAACCAGGAGGATAGTGATTGGTTGGAAGGTGGAAGGTCTGTGAGGGAACAGACCTTATCACAAGTTTGGCATGCTGACAAGGTTCTAGAAGAAAGCTGTAACCAGTGTCCTATAGCACTTGGATTGTTGAGGAGCAGATGTGAGGACAGTCCCTTTCAGAGTGAGTGAGGTAGCGCTCCAGCCCGACAGCAGTGGCCACCGGTGGGACCTCAATGAAGGAAGTCCTGAGAATTCTTATCTGGGAGTAAGAGCAGCTGCTGACCTGTGGCTGTGGATGCGGCAGGAGGGAATACAACTGGAAGGATGTATGAACCTGTGCCATGCCTTGATGATTTCTTTGGGATTTCGGCTACTTGAATTCTCCCTGAAAATTTTTTTCAATAAAAACAAAACATTACCTGCACGCCAGCTCCCCCATCAGTCTGGTCCCACCGCGGCACGTCAGCGGCGATTTTTTGAATCTGCTTAAAGGTGTAAGATATAAATACATGCTCATCAGTGTTTATTGTATGGGTGACATGCTTGTGCAGGGCCGGGGTAAGTGTGGTGGAGGCCCCTGGGCACAAAATCTGGTGGAGGCCCCAGATATAGTATTTTTTTTTCCTTTAAAATAATAGTCCAGTAACTGATTAGTGGTTGTCTGTCAAGAGCCTACTTACTGTAACATTCGATCAAGTCCCTTGTGCCACTCTTGTGTGGGTGCGTGCTGCTTGGAAACTCCTGCTTTATCATTCAGGGCGAGGGGGGTGGTGCGGTTACCCGGCTGGTCCAGCAGAAAACAGTTTCCTGCATTGAGCTGCCCACCAGCTGTGCTTGGTGGCTTATGTACAGTGACAGCTCTGCACCCATCACTGTAGAGTTGCTGCTCTAGATTCTCCATCCTGCCCTGTGGCTTTGGCTGCCCAGTCGAGGGGGGGGGGGGCAATGCAGCCGATAGCTTTGTTGCTGGCCCCGTTGCCCGTCAGACCAAAGACTGAAAAGTCTTCTGTGTCAGACCATAACCCAAAGGTTGTTGGAGGCCTCCTTTGCAGGGCAAGTGGTGGAGACCCCAGAACGCGCAGCCCTTGCACCGTCCTCATATTCTGGCCCTGTGCTTCTGTACATTTACACAGTATATTTGTACAGAAATGTAATGTTGGATATTTAAAATGGTTTTGTAACAATATTAACGTGGAAAAAAGATTCAGAAGCAAAATGTCTTCAGGAAATGCAATGTTTTTTCGGTCGACCGGGGGCCTGCTACTCAATTGCCTCTGCCCAAATTCAAGGGATTTGCTTAAATACAGTTTTAGACAAAGAAGCTCAAATGACCATCCTGATTGGATGCCTGGACACATGTCAGACGTCCATTGGATATTTCAAGCACATACAGAGTCACATATATAGTTCAGACGTGAAGAACATCTGTTTCTCATTAAGCAGACATAACATTATTTGCAATGGTTCAAACCTATGAGTAGGGAGGGGTGAAAATCCCCCGAAACACTGAGAATGTGAGAGATGGCATACAGGCGGCTAGAACTAAATAATTAATACTAATTATAATATTTCATTTTCCACCTCAATATAAACTAATAAATATGTGAATTTTCACATATTATGTGAGAGTCAGAGGTATTTCCTGAAGGCGAAACCCTTACGTTTTTGTGAGGTGGCAGCATATAAATTTCTCCTCCCTCCATGTAGTGTATATTTATAATGTAGGCTCATACAAGAAGCCTTGGAGTGAGGCACGTCACTTACCTAACACTATGATAGTGGAAGACGGGATGGATGTGGCGCACGTAGAGTGCTGTCCTTTTATCATCCATTGTTTGTTTTCCTTATCAGTAATTGGGATCCATCGGGGATGGTCTAGCTTCAAAACTCTCCGGAGCTTTCCCTCTGAGATCAAAAATTCATGATCACAATTTGTTTTATTTGTCTATTTTCTATATTATTTGAGTTGGGCTTTAGGAAAGCTATGGATATGTTTGGGCTAATGGTTATTACTATGGACTGGGTAGAGTAAGGTGATGTGATTGTTTGTTGAATGTAGTATTTATTTTTTCACCCTATTAGACGCACTTCTTTTTCCCCAAAAGTGTGTGTGTGTGTGTGTGTGTGCGGGTGTGTGTGCGTGTGTGTGGGGGGGGGGGGGGGGCGGTCAGTGCGTCTTATCGGCCGAATGTAAAAAAAAAAAACCTTACATTCCTTGGCTCCACTACTGCCCACCACCTTCGTAGCCACCAGTGCCCGCCACTTCCGTAGCCGCCGCAAGTTCAGAGCGAGCTGGCCCTGGTCCCCATGTGGGGGGGGGGCATGACTCGTGCCAGCGTTCAATAAGGCTGGCAGCGGACACGGACCACACCCAGCCCAGAAGCCAGAAATGGCTGGCTTTGAACCCGCCGACCGCCGCTTCCATAGCTTTCGCTCCTGTCATAGGTCATGCCCCACCGGGCAGCCGGAAACCGGCTCACTACGATCTTGCAACGGCGGGTAACGGCAGGAGTGGCGGCCACGGAAGTGGTGGTCAGCAGCCACAAGTTCAGAGCGAGCCAGTCCAGGCTCCCGGGTGGGTGCGGCCCATGACTCCTGCCAGCGTCATTGGTCGCTGGCATGAGTGACAGGCCACGCATCCCCCAGGGGGCTGGAACTAGCTCGTTTCAAACCCGCAGAGGGCAGCAGCAGGAGCGGCGGCTATGGAGGCGGCAGGCAGCGGCAGGAACACTGGGAAATGTAAGTTTTCTTTGCTTGTTTTTGGGGCATACTGCACGCTGCCTGTAATTGGGAAGCCCGCACACTGCCTGTAATGTTGGGTCTGTTATGGGGTGATGGGGAGGATTCTGCACACTGTCTGTAATGGGGTGATTGGGAGGGAGGTATTTTAGCACAACATTTGTGTTCCAAATATTTTTCTTTTTCTCCTCCAAATCCTGGGCGTGTCTTATAGGGCGAAAATACGGTACATACTATATGAACTTCTATATTGTTTTTCATTAAATTACCAATGGACGCTGAATCTTGTTTTTTAGGATTCTCTTTTAGCTCTGTTACAGTGTTTAAGTGTTAAAGTGTTTAATAAATTATAGTCGCAACCAACCATGTGGAGAGATCCATGTTAGGCTTAATATAGAGAGGTGCTAAAGAGACCAACACTAAGTGTCACCCCCATACAGTCAAACACTTTCAGCCTTGTGCTGATTCATAAGCCTGAAACAGTGGAAGGTGTTTGGCTGTGTAAGTTCTGCACACAATGTGGCTTTCTGAGGGCCTTTGAGGTGGAAAATGAAATATTATAATTAGTATTAATTAGTTAAGTTCTAGCCGCCTGTATGTCTCATTCCCGAGTGTGTGGAGGGGGGTTTTACAGGCTGTTCATTCCTGGCTGAGAGCAATCACCTGCAAGCTCTGCAGAGCTTTTACCTTCCCAGGCTAATTAGGATCAGAGCTCACCTGATCCAAAACCCAAACTGGATCGGGGGTGTGTGGAATGACAGGTCCCTCTACCAAACCTACCTGCCATTCCATATAAATCCAGGCCCGGCAAGATTAAACAACAACTCAGCAGCATATCACTGCTGAGAAACAAATCAATCCTGGACTTACCATCTCACCCAGCGTAGTAACCTAGGTGAAATGTACACCCCCTCGACCACTTCTCCAGTGACATGTCTACAATATATATAAAATATATATATATATATATATATATATATATATATATATATAAAACAATGTGTACCAAAATGTTATAGTGAGGTAATTTGTGTGGTTGGGATTTGGGCCATTTGGGTCCTGTCCATTTGCCTGGCTTTAATTGATTTTGGATGTTTGTCTTGAGTTGATGATCTAGAAGAAGCCGAGATTAACCCCTGAGATTAAACATCAACAGGTTCAATAAAAATTAGATTTGGGTTGAATTTGCCTAAGAAATTTGGGTTTGTTCCGATCAAATTTTGATGAATGTTTCTAAAAGTTGCTCACCTGCCCCGTCCTCGCTCCTTCAGGTGTTGTCACTATTGTCCATGTCTTTGGATGTCTGTGCTGGTGCCTGTATTCCATTTGGGTCCGGGAGAGGTCCTATGATTGTGGGGCGGCAGGCGGAGGTGAGGTTTGAGTCCTTCCTGCTCCAGTTCTGTAATTAGTGGGGTGTGCCAAATCACTTTCCTTATGCCCCCTAGTGGCCCAGTTCTGGTAGTGATTTTAAACTAGGCCTTCCCTTAATCACAACGTAAGGCATATTTCACTTTGGTTCTGCTTGGGGCCCATCCCATTGCAGCAATCCTTTTGCAGTTTGTAACAGTTGTTGTACCCTGGTGTGTAGCAAATAATATAGATGGCAAAATTAGTAACCTTTGTTTGTAGCAAGTATTGTAGTACGGACGCGTTTCGCCCTCTGGGTTTCCTCGGCGTACTGTGCATCCTGCTGGGGCTCAGGGTGGTTAGCTTAACAGGTAAGGGTCATGATACAAATCTGTAAGAATATGCAAGGGAAACTTACCCTTACGGTACTTGGTATTGGGTGCATTATGTAGGTTATCTGTGTTTTGGGTGAAAAAGTCCCTGAAGGGTTAATTCTCTTTCTCTCTCTTTCTTCGACATCATTTCAGCCATCTTGCTGCTTTAACATATATAGACTTAGAGTTTTACCTTAAGTTTTGTGGTGTACGTGTGATTCTGAGACTTGGTACAGGGAGAGCATTCCATGCACCCAAGGTTAAGGTAAGTAACTCCCTAATGCCAACTGCGAGATAACATTATTCTGTGTTATGTGAAAATGACGTTTCTCACGAAGGGAGGGGCGCGCTAAAACTCTCCTTGGTCTATAAAAGATACATCCTTCCTTCAGTCATGTGTTGAATTGTCCCGAGGTGCTCTCTATTAAATTTAAACACGTGATTCTCCAACCAGTCTTTAAAGGGTGAACAATACAGAGGTTGAGTCAGAGAGGCCAGATAAGATTTATCAGAGGGGTCCGAGCTACCCCCCCCCCCCAACAGTCCCCCTCTACTTATTCATGCATCACATCAAAATTGTCTTTACCAATAATAGTGGGGTGTAACTTATGGGAGAACAAATTTACACTAAGCAAACTGAGAAGGAATTTATATCCCCGGAGCTCACACAGACTTCAGGATTTCATCCTTGTGTAGGGGTCTAGATGTAACTAGGAACATGCCACTTAGATAATTATACATACAATTAATAAGAGATTAAATCCTATTATGGTTTATAGCCATGAGAGTGTATAGTGGTTGTAATACACTTATTCAGACTCAAGATGGCAGCAGGGCCATATAGAAGCATTGGGCCATAGACTGGAATGGAGACTGTTCTAGAAGGTAAGGTAGAAAGAGCTTATAACCAGAGCACGATGCTTGGTAGAGACAGAGTAACAACCAGGAGGATAGTGATTGGTTGGAAGGTGGAAGGTCTGTGAGGGAACAGACCTTATCACATGTTTGGCATGCTGACAAGGTTCTAGAAGGAAGCTGTAACCAGTGTTCTATAGCACTTGGATTGTTGAGGAGCAGATGTGAGGACAGTCCCTTTCAGAGTGAGTGAGGTAGCGCTCCAGCCCGACAGCAGTGGCCACCGGTGGGACCTCAATGAAGGAAGTCCTGAGAATTCTTATCTGGGAGTAAGAGCAGCTGCTGACCTGTGGCTGTGGATGCGGCAGGAGGGAATACAACTGGAAGGATGTATGAACCTGTGCCATGCCTTGATGATTTCTTTGGGATTTCGGCTACTTGAATTCTCCCTGAAAATTTTTTTCAATAAAAACAAAACATTACCTGCACGCCAGCTCCCCCATCAGTCTGGTCCCACCGCGGCACGTCAGCGGCGATTTTTTGAATCTGCTTAAAGGTGTAAGATATAAATACATGCTCATCAGTGTTTATTGTATGGGTGACATGCTTGTGCAGGGCCAGGGTAAGTGTGGTGGAGGCCCCTGGGCACAAAATCTGGTGGAGGCCCCAGATATAGTATTTTTTTTTTTTCTTTAAAATAATAGTCCAGTAACTGATTAGTGGTTGTCTGTCAAGAGCCTACTTACTGTAACATTCGATCAAGTCCCTTGTGCCACCCTTGTGTGGGTGCGTGCTGCTTGGAAACTCCTGCTTTACCATTTAGGGCGAGGGGGGTGGTGCGGTCACCCGGCTGGTCCAGCAGAAAACAGTTTCCTGCATTGAGCTGCCAGTGGCTGTGCTTGGTGGCTTTTGTGCAGTGACAGCTCTGCACCCATCCTGACTCTCCATCCTGCCCTGTGGTGGCTTTGGCTGCCCAGTCGAGGGGGGGGGGCAATGCAGCCGATAGCTTTGTTGCTGGCCCCGTTGCCCGTCAGACCAAAGACTGAAAAGTCTTCTGTGTCAGACCATAACCCAAAGGTTGGTGGAGGCCTCCTTTGCAGGGCAAGTGGTGGACACCACAGAACGCGCAACCCTTGCGCCGTCCTCACGTCCTCATATTCTGGCCCTGCGCTTCTGTACATTTACACAGTATATTTGTACAGAAATGTAATGTTGGATATTTATAATGGTTTTGTAACAATATTAACGTGGAAAAAACATTCAGAAGCAAAATGTCTTCAGGAAATGCAATGTTTTTTCGGTCGACCGGGGGCCTGCTACTCAATTGCCTCTGCCCAAATTCAAGGGATTTGCTTAAATACAGTTTTAGACAAAGAAGCTCAAATGAGCATCAAGATTGGATGCCTGGACACATGTCAGACGTCCATTGGATATTTCAAGCACATACAGATTCACATATATAGTTCAGACATGAAGAACATCTGTTTCTCATTAAGCAGACATAACATTATTTGCAATGGTTCAAACCTATGAGTAGGGAGGGGTGAAAATCCCCCGAAACACTGAGAATGTGAGAGATGGCATACAGGCGGCTAGAACTAAATAATTAATACTAATTATAATATTTCATTTTCCACCTCAATATAAACTAATAAATATGTGAATTTTCACATATTATGTGAGAGTCAGAGGTATGTCCTGAAGGTGAAACCCTTACGTTTTTGTGAGGTGGCGGCACATAAATTTCTCCTCCCTCCATGTAGTGTATATTTATAATGTAGGCTCATACAACAAGCCTTGGAGTGAGGCACGTCACTTACCTAACACTATGATAGTGGAAGACGGGATGGATGTGGCGCACGTAGAGTGCTGTCCTTTTATCATCCATTGTTTGTTTTCCTTATCGGTAATTGGGATCCATCGGGGATGGTCTAGCTTCAGAACTCTCCGGAGCTTTCCCTCTGAGATCAAAAATTCATGATCGCAATTCGTTTTATTTGTCTATTTTCTATATTATTTGAGTTGGGCTTTAGGAAAGCTATGGATATGTTTGGGCTAATGGTTATTACTATGGACTGGGTAGAGTAAGGTGATGTGATTGTTTGTTGAATGTAGTATTTATTTTTTCACCCTATTAGACGCACTTCTTTTTCCCCAAAAGTGTGTGTGTGTGTGTGTGTGTGTGTGTGTGTGTGTGCGTGTGTGTGCGTGTGTGTGTGGGGGGGGGGCGGTCAGTGCGTCTTATCGGCCGAATGTAAAAAAAAAAACCTTACATTCCTTGGCTCCACTACTGCCCACCACCTTCGTAGCCACCAGTGCCCGCCACTTCCGTAGCCGCCGCAAGTTCAGAGCGAGCTGGCCCTGGTCCCCATGTGGGGGGGGGGGCATGACTCGTGCCAGCGTTCAATAAGGCTGGCAGCGGACACGGACCACACCCAGCCCAGAAGCCAGAAATGGCTGGCTTTGAACCCGCCGACCGCCGCTTCCATAGCTTTCGCTCCTGCCGCTCCCCGCCTATTCCGTAGCTGCGCTCCCCAGAGTGAGTAGGCTCTGGCCCTTAGGTGGACGCGGCCTATGACTCCCACCAGTGTCATTGGACGCTGGCACGAGTCATAGGTCATGCCCCACCGGGCAGCCGGAAACCGGCTCACTACGATCTTGCAACGGCGGGTAACGGCAGGAGTGGCGGCCACGGAAGTGGTGGTCAGCAGCCACAAGTTCAGAGCGAGCCAGTCCAGGCTCCCGGGTGGGTGCGGCCCATGACTCCTGCCAGCGTCATTGGTCGCTGGCATGAGTGACAGGCCACGCATCCCCCAGGGGGCTGGAACTAGCTCGCTTCAAACCCGCAGAGGGCAGCAGCAGGAGCGGCGGCTATGGAGGCGGCAGGCATCAGCAGGAACACTGGGAAATGTAAGTTTTCTTTGCTTGTTTTTGGGGCATACTGCACGCTGCCTGTAATTGGGAAGCCTGCACACTGCCTGTAATGTTGGGTCTGTTATGGGGTGATGGGGAGGATTCTGCACACTGTCTGTAATGGGGTGATTGGGAGGGAGGTATTTTAACACAACATTTGTGTTCCAAATATTTTTCTTTTCTTATTTTTCTCCTCCAAATCCTGGGTGCGTCTTATAGGGCGAAAATACGGTACATACTATATGAACTTCTATATTGTTTTTCATTAAATTACCAATGGACGCTGAATCTTGTTTTTTAGGATTCTCTTTTAGCTCTGTTACAGTGTTTAAGTGTTAAAGTGTTTAATAAATTATAGTCGCAACCAACCATGTGGAGAGACCCATGTTAGGCTTAATATAGAGAGGTGCTAAAGAGACCAACACTAAGTGTCACCCCCATACAGTCAAACAATTTCAGCCTTGTGCTGATTCATAAGCCTGAAACAGTGGAAGGTGTTTGGCTGTGTAAGTTCTGCACACAATGTGGCTTTCTGAGGGCCTTTGAGGTGGAAAATGAAATATTATAATTAGTATTAATTAGTTAAGTTCTAGCCGCCTGTATGTCTCTACCACATTCCCGAGTGTGTGGAGGGGGTTTCACCCCTCCTCTCATTGGAATGACCATCACTAAAGATTGTTGTCTGCTTAAGGATGAACAGATGTTCCTAAGGTGTGAGTTAAGCAGGTTGTCATCCAAAGCCAGGGGTCAGGAGCCTAAGCTAGGGTTGTCATCCAAAGCCAAAGGGTCAAAGCCAGAGAAGGTAGTTATCCAAAGCCAAGTCCAAAGCGAATAGTCAGCAGAGCCAAGGTCAGAACTGGGTATTCTTCAACACAGGAGCAGGTGGCAGGCATAAGTTTTAGGAAGATCTGCAGGCATCTTCCCAGCTTGACACAAGAAGCATCTGCCGTGCATGAGCAGTTGAGTGGAAACTCGCGCATGCGTGCACCACTGATTGCAGTTTGCGTCTGTGTGGGAATGCGTGAAAGCGAGCAGGATCGAGGGGATCAGACATCGAATGCATGACCCAGGGTGCCAGTCATCTTTGTGATCATACACACCATTGGCAGTTCACTTGCCGAACTAGAAGATCCAAGCAGCATGACCGTGTGCGCGCGCATGCTCACCGTAATAAATGCACATGCGCTGGCACGTCTGTATGACCAGATCTCTCGCTGTGACAGGCAGCCAGGAACATAATAAAAGGACCAGTCTGTCTGTTTTTAAGTACACCCTGCCCTGCCACCCTCCCCTAGTGCTAAAGCAGGACGGGGGGTTACCTCAAAAGAAAACACTTCCTAGCACAGGTCGCTGTCATCTTTTCTTCGGGTGCTGCCAGGAGCGTGCATTCCCCACGCCGCGTGCCATTCAAGTTGACAGGTGAACTCTCGTCGGTAGGAGCGGCCAAAGAAAAGATGGTGGCGGATTGTGGGCTTCAGCACTAGGGGAGGGTGGCAGGGAGTAGGGGGAACTTAAAAAGCAAGCAGCCTGGCTGGACAGGGAAGACGCTGAAGCCTATTGCAGCAAGGTGGAGGATTGTAACCGGTCCAGAAGAATCCTGCAATGGACGGATTTTAGACAGCTGTCTAGTTGTTTTAATTCCAGGTCGTCCTGGTTCTGGATTCTTTTTTCCCAAGTTTCATTGTTCGCGCTTGCAGAAGCCACGACAACAGCCATCGAGTAGGGAACTGCACACTCTTTTCTTCCTGTTCCTGCGTATGTTGCCAAGGAAAATTGGCTGATCGTTAAAGAGGAGCTTTCAGCGTAGTAAAGCGACTCACATATCATATTCATCAATGCAGGACAGCGACTGAGGCGCTCTGAAACAATGATCCATGGCCGAGCACAGCGACTACTAGCGGTTGCTCTGAAATCCGCTATACAGACGCTCATCTGTCGCTATCTGGGGCTAGTAATGAATCAGCCTGCCCGTCTCACCCCCATATAGTGAAACACTTTCAGCCTTGTGCTGATTCACAAGCCTGAAACTCCTGTCCGCACACGGTCATGCCGCTTGGGTCTTCTAGTTCAGCAAGTGCCCTGCCAATGGCGTGTACGATCACAAAGATGACTGGCACCTTGGGTCATGCTTTCGCTGTCTGATCCCCTCGATCCCGCTCGCATTCAGGCATTCCCACACAGATGCGAACTGCAATCCGTGGTGCACGCATGCGCGAGTTTCCGCTCTACTGTGCATGCACGGCAGGCTCTCCTCGTGTCAAGCTGGGAAGATGCCTGCAGATCTTCCTAGAACTTACACCTGTCACCTGCTTCTGTATTAAAGAATACCCCGTTCTGACCTTGGGTCTGCTGACTACCTGTTTGGACTTGACTTCTGACTTTGGATGACAACCTGCTCTGGCTCCTGACCCCTGGCTTTGGATGACAACCTGCTCTGGCTCCTGACCCCTGGTTTTGGATGAAACCTGTTGTGGCTCCTGACCCCTGGCTTTGGACGACAACCTGCTCTTGCTCCTGACCCCTGGCTTTGGATGACAACCTGCTCTGGCTCCTGACCCCTGGCTTTGGGTGACAACCTGCTCTGGCTCCTGACCCCTGGTTTTGGATGAAACCTGTTGTGGCTCCTGACCCCTGGCTTTGGACGACAACCTGCTCTTGCTCCTGACCCCTGGCTTTGGATGACAACTTGCTCTGGCTCTTGAACCCTGGCTTCGAATGACAACCTGCTCTGGCTCTTGAACTCTGGCTTTGGATGACAACCTGTTCTGGCTCCTGACCCCTGGCTTTGGATGACAACTTGCTCTAGCTCCTGACCCCTGACTTTGGATGACAACCTGCTCTGCCTTCTGCCCCCTGGCTTTGGATGACATCCTGCTCTTGCTTCTGACCCCTGGCTTTGGATGACAATCTGCTCTAACTCTTGACCCCTGGCTTTGGATGACAACCTTGCTCTGGCTCCTGACCCCTGGCTTTGGATGACAATCTGCTCTGGCTCCTGACCCCTGGCTTTGGATGACAACCTTGCTCTGGCTCCTGACCCCTGGCTTTGGATGACAAT
Organism: Gastrophryne carolinensis; assembly: GCA_027917425.1. Taxonomy (NCBI): domain Eukaryota; kingdom Metazoa; phylum Chordata; class Amphibia; order Anura; family Microhylidae; genus Gastrophryne; species Gastrophryne carolinensis. The sequence goes on from CM051234.1 coordinate 3,985,127, forward strand.
CTGCTCTTGCTCCTGACCCCTGGCTTTGGATGACAACCTGCTCTGGCTCCTGACCCCTGGCTTTGAACGACAACCTGCTCTGGCTCTTGACTCCTGGTTTAGATGACAACCTGCTCTGGCTTCTGCCCCCTGGCTTTGGATGACAACCTGCTCTGGCTCCTGATCCCTGACTTTGGACGACAACCTGCTCTACCTCCTGACCCGTGGCTTTGGATGACAACCTTGCTATGGCTGTTGACCACTGGCTTTGGATGACAACCTGCTCTGGCTCCTGACCCCTGCCTTTGGATGACAACCTGCTCTGGCTCCTGACCCCTGCCTTTGGATGACAACTTGCTCTGGCTCCTGAACCCTGGCTTCGAATGACAACCTGCTCTGGCTCCTTATCCCTGGCTTTTGATGACAACCTGTTCTGGCCCCTGACCCCTGGCTTTGGATGACAACTTGCTCTGGCTCCTGAACCCTGGCTTCGAATGACAACCTGCTCTGGCTCCTTATCCCTGGCTTTTGATGACAACCTGTTCTGTCCCCTGACCCCTGGCTTTGGATGACAACCTGTTATGGCTCCTGCCCCCTGGCTTTGGATGACAACTTGCTCTAGCTCCTGACCCCTGGCTTTGGATGACAACCTGCTCTTGCTCCTGACCCCTGGCTTTGGATGACAACTTGCTCTAGCTCCTGACCCCTGGCTTTGGATGACAACCTGCTCAGGCTCCTGACCCCTGGCTTTGGATACCAACCTGCTTTGGATTCTTCCCCCTGGCTTTGGATGACAACCTGCTCTGGCTCCTGCCCCCTGGCTTTGAATGACAACCTGCTCTGGCTCCTGCCCCCTGGCTTTGAATGACAACCTGCTCTGGCTCCTGATCCCTTGCTTTGGACGACAACCTGCTCTACCTCCTGACCCGTGGCTTTGGATGACAACCTTGCTATGGCTGTTGACCACTGGCTTTGGATGACAACCTGTTGTGGCTCCTGACCCCTGTCTTTGGATGACAACCTGCTCTTGCTCCTGACCCCTGGCTTTGGATGACAACCTGCTCTGGCTCCTGCCCCCTGGCTTTGGATGACAACCTGCTCTGGCTCCTGATCCCTTGCTTTGGACGACAACCTGCTCTACCTCCTGACCCGTGGCTTTGGATGACAACCTTGCTATGGCTGTTGACCACTGGCTTTGGATGACAACCTGTTGTGGTTCCTGACCCCTGTCTTTGGATGACAACCTGCTCTTGCTCCTGACCCCTGGCTTTGGATGACAACTTGCTCTGGCTCCTGAACCCTGGCTTCGAATGACAACCTGCTCTGGCTCCTTATCCCTGGCTTTGGATACCAACCTGCTTTGGATTCTTCCCCCTGGCTTTGGATGACAACCTGCTCAAACTCCTGACCCCTGGCTTTGGATGACAACCTGCTCTAGCTCCTGACCCCTGGCTTTGGATGACAACCTGCTCAGGCTCCTGACCCCTGGCTTTGGATACCAACCTGCTTTGGATTCGTCCCCCTGGCTTTGGATGACAACCTGCTCTGGCACCTGCCCCCTGGCTTTGGATGACAACCTGCTCTAACGCCTGACCCCTGGCTTTGGATGACAATCTGATCTGGCTCCTGCCCCCTGGCTTTTGATAACAACCTGTTCTGGCTCCTGCCCCCTGGCTTTGGATGACAACTTGCTCTAGCTCCTGCCCCCTTACTTTGGATGACAACCTGCTCTGGCTCCTGATCCCTGGCTTTGGATGACAACCTGCTCTGGCTCCTGACCCCTGGCTTTTGATAACAACCTGTTCTGGCTCCTGCCCCCTGGCTTTGGATGACAACTTAATCTAGCTCCTGCCCCCTTACTTTGGATGACAACCTGCTCTGGCTCCTGATCCCTGGCTTTGGATGACAACCTGCTCTGGCTCCTGACCCCTGGCTTTGGACGACAACCTGCTCTGGCTCTTGACTCCTGGTTTGGACGACAACCTGCTCTGGCTTCTGCCCCCCTGGCTTTGGATGACAACCTGCTCTGGCTCCTGATCCCTGGCTTTGGACGACAACCTGCTTTGACTTCCGACCCCTGGCTTTGAAAGACAACCTGCTCTACCTCCTGACCCGTGGCTTTGGATGACAACCTTGCTCTGGCTGTTGACCACTGGCTTTGGATGACAACCTGTTGTGGCTCCTGACCCCTGCCTTTGGATGACAACCTGCTCTGGCTCCTGACCCCTGCCTTTGGATGCCAACCTGCTCTTGCTCCTGACCCCTGGCTTTGGATGACAACTTGCTCTGGCTCCTGAACCCTGGCTTCGAATGACAACCTGCTCTGGCTCCTTACCCCTGGCTTTTGATGACAACCTGTTCTGGCCCCTGACCCCTGGCTTTGGATGGCAACCTGTGCTGGCTCCTGACCCCTGGCTTTGGATGACAACTTGCTCTAGCTCCTGACCCCTGGCTTTGGATGACAACCTGCTCAGGCTCCTGACCCCTGGCTTTGGATACCAACCTGCTTTGGATTCTTCCCCCTGGCTTTGGATGACAACCTGCTCTAACTCCTGACCCCTGGCTTTGGATGACAACCTGTTCTGGCTCCTGACCCCTGGCTTTGGATGACAACCTGTTCTGGCTCCTGACCCCTGGCTTTGGATGACAACTTGCTCTAGCTCCTGCCCCTTTACTTTGGATGACAACCTGCTCTGGCTCCTGATCCCTGGCTTTTGATAACAACCTGCTCTGGCTCCTGACCCCTGGCTTTGGTTGACAACCTGCTCTGGCTCCTTATCCCTGGCTTTGGATGACAACCTGCTCTGGCTCCTGATCCCTGGCTTTGGACGACAACCTGCTTTGGCTTCTGACCCCTGGCTTTGAAAGACAACCTGCTCTACCTCCTGACCCGTGGCTTTGGACGACAACCTGCTCTGGCTGTTGACCACTGGCTTTGGATGACAACCTTGCTCTGGCTGTTGACCACTGGCTTTGGATGACAACCTGTTGTGGCTCCTGACCCCTGGCTTTGGATGACAACCTGCTCTGGCTCCTGCCCCCTGCCTTTGGATGACAACCTGCTCTGGCTCCTGACCCCTGGCTTTTGATAACAACCTGCTCTTGCTCCTGACCCCTGGCTTTTGATAACAACCTGTTCTGGCTCCTGACCCCTGGCTTTGGATGACTACTGCTCTGGCTCCTTACCCCTGGCTTTGGATGGCAACCTGTTCTGGCCCCTGACCCCTGGCTTTGGATGACAACCTGCTCTGGCTCCTGACCCCTGGCTTTGGATGACAACCTGCTCTGGCTCCTGACCCCTGGCTTTGGATACCAACCTGCTTTGGATTCTTCCCCCTGGCTTTGGACGACAACCTGCTCTTGCTCCTGATCCCTGGCTTTTGATAACAACCTGCTCTTGCTCCTGACCCCTGGCTTTTGATAACAACCTGCTCTTGCTCCTGATCCCTGGCTTTTGATAACAACCTGCTCTAACTCCTGCCCCCTGGCTTTGGCTGACAACCTGCTCTTGCTCCTGATCCCTGGCTTTTGATAACAACCTGCTCTTGCTCCTGATCCCTGGCTTTTGATAACAACCTGCTCTAACTCCTGCCCCCTGGCTTTGGCTGACAACCTGCTCTTGCTCCTGATCCCTGGCTTTTGATAACAACCTGCTCTTGCTCCTGACCCCTGGCTTTGGATGACAACTTGCTCTAGCTCCTGCCCCTTTACTTTGGATGACAACCTGCTCTGGCTCCTGATCCCTGGCTTTTGATAGCAACTAGAGATGAGCGAGTAGTGAAATATTCGAAATTTCGAATTTCGATTCGAATAGACCGCGTTACTCGACTACTCGACCGAATATCGAATCCCATTATAGTCTATGGGAAAAAAATGCTCGACACTTGGAAATCTCAATTCGACCAATTGGAGGTCACCAAGTCCACCCTGAAACATCAGAAAATGATGACAACACTGCTGGAATGCAACTGGGACAGCAGGGGAAGCATGTCTGGGTGCATATAACGCGCCCAAGTCGCACTATTACGCCACTATCACAGCCACTCAACAATACACTCCAAACACAATATAACTTCTACGTAAAGTGAGACAAGACAAGGAAACCTTCTTTCCTCTACATTGCCATGGACCCCAAGCCAAACTGTACAAAAAAGAAGAACAAAATTCTGCACCCCTTAAAATCACGTTGCCTAATGACAACCACAGATGGCATAGGCAAGGGGGAAAATAAATAGACCCCACCCCTAATTGTCATTGTGTGTGTGTGTGTGTGTGTGTGTGTGTGTGTGTGAGATGTGGTCAGACATGTCCTCTTGTGTCATTGTGTCACCCCAGCAGTAAGGGAAACTTAAAGGAGGAGGTTTGTTACAGTGTGTCACCCCAGCAGTCAGGGAAGCTTACAGGAGGAGGTTTGTTACAGTGTGTCACCCGAGCAGTAAGGGAAGCTTAGAGCTGAGACCTCTTAAAAATTGTGTGGAGGCCCAAGATCTGAGACCTCTTAAAAATTGTGTGGAGGCCCAAGAGCTGAGACCTCTCAAACATTGTGTGGAGTCCCAAGAGCTGAGACCTCTTAAAAATTGTGTGGAGGCCCAAGATCTGAGACCTCTTAAAAATTGTGTGGAGGCCCAAGAGCTGAGACCTCTCAAACATTGTGTGGAGTCCCAAGAGCTGAGACCTTTTAAAAATTGTGTGGAGGCCCAAGAGCTGAGACCTTTTAAAAATTGTGTGGAGGCCCAAGAGCTGAGACCTTTTAAAAATTGTGTGGAGGCCCAAGAGCTGAGACCTTTTAAAAATTGTGTGGAGGCCCAAGAGCTGAGACCTTTTAAAAATTGTGTGGAGGCCCAAGAGCTGAGACCTTTTAAAAATTGTGTGGAGGCCCAAGAGCTGAGACCTTTTAAAAATTGTGTGGAGTCCCAAGAGCTGAGACCTTTTAAAAATTGTGTGGAGGCCCAAGAGCTGAGACCTTTTAAAAATTGTGTGGAGGCCCAAGAGCTGAGACCTTTTAAAAATTGTGTGGAGGCCCAAGAGCTGAGACCTCTCAAACATTGTGTGGAGTCCCAAGGGCTGAGACCTTTTAAAAATTGTGTGGAGGCCCAAGAGCTGAGACCTCTTAAAAATTGTGTGGAGGCCCAAGAGCTGAGACCTTTTAAAAATTGTGTGGAGGCCCAAGAGCTGAGACCTTTTAAAAATTGTGTGGAGGCCCAAGAGCTGAGACCTCTCAAACATTGTGTGGAGTCCCACGAGCTGAGACCTCTTAAAAATTGTGTGGAGGCCCAAGAGCTGAGACCTTTTAAAAATTGTGTGGAGGCCCAAGAGCTGAGACCTTTTAAAAATTGTGTGGAGGCCCAAGAGCTGAGACCTCTCAAACATTGTGTGGAGTCCCAAGAGCTGAGACCTTTTAAAAATTGTGTGGAGGCCCAAGAGCTGAGACCTCTTAAAAATTGTGTGGAGGCCCAAGAGCTGAGACCTTTTAAAAATTGTGTGGAGGCCCAAGAGCTGAGACCTCTTAAAAATTGTGTGGAGGGCCAAGAGCTGAGACCTTTTAAAAATTGTGTGGAGGCCCAAGAGCTGAGACCTTTTAAAAATTGTGTGGAGGCCCAAGAGCTGAGACCTCTTAAAAATTGTGTGGAGGCCCAAGAGCTGAGACCTTTTAAAAATTGTGTGGAGGCCCAAGAGCTGAGACCTCTTAAAAATTGTGTGGAGGCCCAAGAGCTGAGACCTTTTAAAAATTGTGTGGAGGCCCAAGAGCTGAGACCTCTCAAACATTGTGTGGAGGCCCAAGAGCTGAGACCTCTCAAACATTGTGTGGAGTCCCAAGAGCTGAGACCTTTTAAAAATTGTGTGGAGGCCCAAGAGCTGAGACCTCTTAAAAATTGTGTGGAGGCCCAAGAGCTGAGACCTTTTAAAAATTGTGTGGAGGCCCAAGAGCTGAGACCTTTTAAAAATTGTGTGGAGGCCCAAGAGCTGAGACCTTTTAAAAATTGTGTGGAGGCCCAAGAGCTGAGACCTCTCAAACATTGTGTGGAGTCCCACGAGCTGAGACCTCTTAAAAATTGTGTGGAGGCCCAAGAGCTGAGACCTTTTAAAAATTGTGTGGAGGCCCAAGAGCTGAGACCTTTTAAAAATTGTGTGGAGGCCCAAGAGCTGAGACCTCTCAAACATTGTGTGGAGTCCCACGAGCTGAGACCTCTTAAAAATTGTGTGGAGGCCCAAGAGCTGAGACCTTTTAAAAATTGTGTGGAGGCCCAAGAGCTGAGCACTTATTAGTGCTGCAGCTACGGCTGCTTTAGTGAGGGGTAGCTGCTGCTGTTGGAATAGGGACAGAAAGACTTCAGTGGTGTATTACCACCTATATACAAAACTATATACACTCTGCTCAAAACGGCTGCTTTAGTGAGGGGTAGCTGCTGATGCTGGAATAGGGACAGAAAGACTTCAGTGGTGTATTAGCACCTATATACAAAACTATATTTTGCACTACTGTTTTGTGTCCTCTGTGCCAACAAAACACTGTTTTATACACGGTGCGTATAGGCACCATTTCACCTTCTGGCAGTATACGGCTGTATAGCCAGGTGTTTTTCTTAAAAATATTTTTATATTTGGCACTACTGTTTTGTGTCCTCTTTACCAACAAAACCTTGTTATATACCCGGTGCGTATAGGCACCATTTCACCTTCTGGCAGTATACGGCTGTATAGCCAGGTGTTCTTCTTAAAAATATTTTTATATTTGGCATAACGCGTGGCCAAAAAAGTAAAACGTCTGAAATGCGGAGGGCTAGCGCAAAGGGACGTGGACGAGGACGGGGGCGCGGAAATGCTGGTGGGGGCACAAACCGCGTTGAAGCCAGTGGGGATACAATGCGTGCTGATGAGGGGCAGCCAGCATTACGCTCATCCAGCTTCCCTGCCTTTATGGGACAGTTATGCGGGGGGCGGGGTACACCTCTGTTAAAGCCTGAGCAGCGTGAACAGGTGGTGCAATGGATGGCCGATAACGCTTCCAGTCACTTGTCCACCACCCAGTCATCCACACAGTCTCACTCTGACCCTCCTTCCTCCCAACCTGGCCAACAGAGTCAGCCCACCCTTGACCCCTCCCAGGACCTCTTTTCGGGTCCTTTTCCAGATGTGCTGCAAGAATCCCAGGAGCTAGCAGAGGAATTTGTTTGTAGTGATGCCCAAACACTTGAGTATCCGCCATCTGCTAGTGATGTGGACCCGGAACCAGCATCTGCTATCATGAGCGATGATGATGAGACGCAGTTGCCATCAAGGGAGGCTGTTGGAATGTCCAGTGGGCAGGAGAAGGAGCAGAGAGAGGAAGTGGAAGAGGAGGTGGTGGACGACGAAATGACCGACCCCACTTGGACAGGGGTGATGTCCAGCGGGGAAAGCAGTGGAGATGCGGTCTGCGCATCACCGAATAAGGCAGCAAGAGGCAGAGGACAGTCCAGAGGCAGAGGACAGTCCAGACAGAGAAGGCAGGCCACAGCCAGCAGGGCCGAAGCTCTTCCCGCCAGCAGGCAGTCGCGCGAAGCTCCCCCATCGAGGCCTCGTACTTCTGTGGTGTGGAGATTTTTTAATGTTTGCGCGGATGACAAACTGAGCGCGGTTTGCGCAATCTGCCACTCAAAACTGAGTAGGGGCTCTGAGAAGAGCAATCTGACCACCTCAGGCATGCGCCGTCACTTGGAATTCAAGCACTGGGCTGAGTGGGAGAGAGCAAACGCAATACAACCTGCGCCCCGTCTTGCTGCCACTGCCTCTTCCCCTTTGTTGTGTGCTGCCACTGCGGTCCAGACCTCCAGCCAGGACACCTCCACATCTGCCTCTGCCTCGGCTACTTTGGGGCCTTCTCCTTCAGCCCCCCCTTCCCCCGCATCTTCGTCTGCACCTTCCATCTCCTCGTCCCATCAACTGTCCATCTCGCAGGCATTCAACCGCAGGCGGAAGTACGCCTCCAGTCACCCCCAAGCCCAAGCCTTAACCTGCCTCATCTCCAAACTGCTGGCCCTGGAGATGTTGCCGTTTTGGCTTGTGGAGACGCAGGCCTTCCGCGACCTGATGGCGGCTGCCGCACCTCGCTATTCCGTCCCTAGCCGCCACTATTTTTCCCGGTGTGGCGTCCCCGCCCTGCACCAGCACGTGTCGCGTAACATCAGGCGGACCCTGAGGTATGCAGTCAGCGCAAAGGTCCACTTGACCACCGACTCGTGGACAAGCGCTTGCGGCCAAGGACGCTACATCTCTTTGACGGCACACTGGGTGAATGTTGTGGAAGCGGGGACGGGGTCGCAAACAGGGACGGCCTACATACCACCCCCGCCCAAGATTGCCAGCACGGGTTCTGATAGACCCCCCTCCTCTTCCTCCTCCTCCTCCTCCTCCTCTGCCTTAACATCGCCCTCAGCCCCTAGCTGGAAGCGTTGCAGCACTGGCACGGGGAGACGTCAGCAGGCGGTGCTTAAGCTCATCAGCTTGGGCGACAGGAAGCACAGCGCCGCAGAGGTGAGGCACGCCATATTGCAGCAGACAGAGATGTGGCTGTCGCCGCTGCAGCTAGGACCAGGCATGGTCGTGTGCGATAACGGCCGTAACCTGGTGGCGGCTCTGGAGCTTGCAGAACTCAATCACGTACCATGCCTGGCCCACGTTTTTAATTTGGTAGTACAAAAGTTTCTAAAGACTTACCCCAACCTGGCAGAGCTACTGGTCAAAGTGCGGCGCTTGTGCGCTCACTTTCGGAAGTCAACTGTAGCTGCTGCTAGCTTAAAAAAAATCCAGCAACGCCTCCATTTGCCTCAACATCGGCTGTTGTGCGACCTGCCCACTCGCTGGAATTCCACCTATTGCATGTTGGCCAGGGTGTGTGAGCAGCAGAAAGCATTGATGGAGTACCAGATGATGCATCCACGCGTGCCTCCAACTCAGCTCCATCAGTTTGCCAACCACGAGTGGCCATGGATGGCAGACATATGCGATGTATTGCGTATCTTTGAGGAGTCCACTAAGAAGGTCAGCAGCGAGGACGCTATAGTGAGCGTAACCATCCCGCTCCTAGGCGTCCTTAAAGAATCGCTCATCGCAATAAGGGAGAACGCATTGCACACAGAGGAGACGGGGGTAGGAGGAGACGCAACGCAGGTAGACAGTCAGACCACACTTTTGTCTGCTGCTCGGTGGCAGTTGCAGGAGGAGGAGGATGAGGAGGAGGAGGACAACGTGGAGGTGGCTGTGGAAGAGGATGCTGGCGGCGAGGGTAGCAGTCAGGCTGTGTGCGTCCCATTGGTTCAGCGCGGATGGGGCGGAGAGGAGGAGGAAGAGGAGGAAATGGAAAATGATCCTTCTGGTGGGGGCAGTGAGGTCATGCCTACTCAGAGTCTGGCACACATGGCTGACTTCATGCTGGGCTGCTTTTCCCGGGACATACGTGTTGTCCGGATATTGGAGAACAAACTATACTGGGTCTTCGCACTCCTGGACCCCCGGTATAAAGATAACTTCTCCTCTTTTATTCCGGTAGAGGAGAGGACGAATCGATTACTGGAATACCAGAGGGAACTCTTGCAGAACATGATGCAGATTTTCCCACCCAGCATCGCTGGCGGCAGAGAGGAGAGTGTCTCCCAGAGTCTGACAACATCGATCAGGCCCACAGCCACCAGGGGAACACTCTCCAAGGTGTGGGACACGTTCATGTCACCCCCTCGTGCAACTTCCATCACTGCGGGGCCCGCTATCAGCAGGAGGGACAAGTATCGGCGGATGTTGCGGGACTACCTGGCAGACCACACCCCTGTCCTCCCCGATCCCTCGGCGCCCTACACTTACTGGGTCTCCAAGTTGGACACGTGGCTGGAACTGTCCCTGTACGCCTTGGAGGTGCTTGCCTGCCCTGCCGCCAGCGTGCTATCAGAAAGGGTGTTCAGCGCAGCCGGGGGCATTATAACCGATAAGCGCAGCCGCCTGTCAACCGACAGTGCCGACAGGCTGACGCTAATCAAAATGAACAGCAAGTGGATTGACCCGGACTTTGCTTGTACAACAGTGGAAAGCAGCCAAGAGTGAAATGCCATCTGTATGAAGTGCCATTTCCTCCTCCTCCTCCTCCTCCTCCTTAACCGCCGTAGAATTGCTGTATTAATGAAAAAAATTATGGCTCACCTCTTGGGCTTAATACAATCAATTTTTAAGAGGTCTCAACTCTTGGGCCTCACACAATTTTTAAAAGGTCTCAGCTCTTGGGCCTCCACACAATTTTTAAAAGGTCTCAGCTCTTGGGCCTCCACACAATTTTTAAGAGGTCTCAGCTCTTGGGCCTCCACACAATTTTTAAAAGGTCTCAGCTCTTGGGCCTCCACACAATTTTTAAAAGGTCTCAGCTCTTGGGCCTCCACACAATTTTTAAAAGGTCTCAGCTCTTGGGCCTCCACACAATTTTTAAAACATAGCAGCCCTAATAAGGGCTCTCAATGACTCTCTTGTCTTCTGGTAGCTGGTATATATGGTGGTAAATGCGATATTCTGAGCTTCTGGGGCCCTGCCTGCCTACATATGAGCTATATACCGTTCAGCATAGTAGCCCTAATAAGGACTCTCAATGACTCTCTTGTCTTCTGGTAGCTGGTATATATGGTGGTAAATGCGATATTCTGAGCTTCTGGGGCCCTGCCTGCCTACATATGACCTATATACTGTTCAGCATAGTAGCCCTAATAAGGACTCTCAATGACTCTCTTGTCTTCTGGTAGCTGGTATATATGGTGGTAAATGCGATATTCTGAGCTTCTGGGGCCCTGCCTGCCTACATATGAGCTATATACCGTTCAGCATAGTAGCCCTAATAAGGACTCTCAATGACTCTCTTGTCTTCTGGTAGCTGGTATATATGGTGGTAAATGCGAGATTCTGAGCTTCTGGGGCCCTGCCTGCCTACATGTCTGACAACATCGATCAGGCCCACAGCCACCAGGGGAACACTCTCCAAGGTGTGGGACACGTTCATGTCACCCCCTCGTGCAACTTCCATCACTGCGGGGCCCGCTATCAGCAGGAGGGACAAGTATCGGCGGATGTTGCGGGACTACCTGGCAGACCACACCCCTGTCCTCCCCGATCCCTCGGCGCCCTACACTTACTGGGTCTCCAAGTTGGACACGTGGCTGGAACTGTCCCTGTACGCCTTGGAGGTGCTTGCCTGCCCTGCTGCCAGCGTGCTATCAGAAAGGGTGTTCAGCGCAGCCGGGGGCATTATAACCGATAAGCGCAGCCGCCTGTCAACCGACAGTGCCGACAGGCTGACGCTAATCAAAATGAACAGCAAGTGGATTGACCCGGACTTTGCTTGTACAACAGTGGAAAGCAGCCAAGAGTGAAATGCCATCTGTATGAAGTGCCATTTCCTCCTCCTCCTCCTCCTCCTCCTTAACCGCCGTAGAATTGCTGTATTAATGAAAAAAATTATGGCTCACCTCTTGGGCTTAATACAATCAATTTTTAAGAGGTCTCAACTCTTGGGCCTCACACAATTTTTAAAAGGTCTCAGCTCTTGGGCCTCCACACAATTTTTAAAAGGTCTCAGCTCTTGGGCCTCCACACAATTTTTAAAAGGTCTCAGCTCTTGGGCCTCCACACAATTTTTAAGAGGTCTCAGCTCTTGGGCCTCCACACAATTTTTAAAAGGTCTCAGCTCTTGGGCCTCCACACAATTTTTAAAAGGTCTCAGCTCTTGGGCCTCCACACAATTTTTAAAAGGTCTCAGCTCTTGGGCCTCCACACAATTTTTAAAACATAGCAGCCCTAATAAGGGCTCTCAATGACTCTCTTGTCTTCTGGTAGCTGGTATATATGGTGGTAAATGCGATATTCTGAGCTTCTGGGGCCCTGCCTGCCTACATATGAGCTATATACCGTTCAGCATAGTAGCCCTAATAAGGACTCTCAATGACTCTCTTGTCTTCTGGTAGCTGGTATATATGGTGGTAAATGCGATATTCTGAGCTTCTGGGGCCCTGCCTGCCTACATATGACCTATATACTGTTCAGCATAGTAGCCCTAATAAGGACTCTCAATGACTCTCTTGTCTTCTGGTAGCTGGTATATATGGTGGTAAATGCGATATTCTGAGCTTCTGGGGCCCTGCCTGCCTACATATGAGCTATATACCGTTCAGCATAGTAGCCCTAATAAGGACTCTCAATGACTCTCTTGTCTTCTGGTAGCTGGTATATATGGTGGTAAATGCGAGATTCTGAGCTTCTGGGGCCCTGCCTGCCTACATAGGATATGAGCTATATACTGTTCAGCGTAGTAGCCCTAATAAGGGCTCTTAATGACTCTCTTGTCTTCTGGTAGCTGGTATATATGGTGGTAAAAGCGATATTCTGAGCTTCTGGGGCCCTGCCTGCCTACATAGGATATGAGCTATATACTGTTCAGCATAGCAGCACTAATAAGGGATTAAGGACTCTCTTGTCTTCTGGTAGCTGGTATAGATGGTGGTAAAAGCGATATTCTGAGCTTCTGGGGCCCTGCCTGCCTACATAGGATATGAGCTATATACTGTTCAGCGTAGTAGCCCTAATAAGGGCTCTTAATGACTCTCTTGTCTTCTGGTAGCTGGTATATATGGTGGTAAAAGCGATATTCTGAGCTTCTGGGGCCCTGCCTGACTACATAGGATATGAGCTATATACTGTTCAGCATAGCAGCACTAATAAGGGATTAAGGACTCTCTTGTCTTCTGGTAGCTGGTATATATGGTGGTAAAAGCGATATTCTGAGCTTCTGGGGCCCTGCCTGACTACATAGGATATGAGCTATATACTGTTCAGCATAGCAGCACTAATAAGGGATTAAGGACTCTCTTGTCTTCTGGTAGCTGGTATATATGGTGGTAAAAGCGATATTCTGAGCTTCTGGGGCCCTGCCTGACTACATAGGATATGAGCTATATACTGTTCAGCGTAGTAGCCCTAATAAGGGCTCTCAATGACTCTCTTGTCTTCTGGTAGCTGGTATAGATGGTGGTAAAAGCGATATTCTGAGCTTCTGGGGCCCTGCCTGCCTACATAGGATATGAGCTATATACTGTTCAGCGTAGTAGCCCTAATAAGGGCTCTTAATGACTCTCTTGTCTTCTGGTAGCTGGTATATATGGTGCTAAAAGCGATATTCTGAGCTTCTGGGGCCCTGCCTGACTACATAGAATATGAGCTATATACTGTTCAGCATAGCAGCACTAATAAGGGATTAATGACTCTCTTGTCTTCTGGTAGCTGGTATATATGGTGGTAAAAGCGATATTCTGAGCTTCTGGGGCCCTGCCTGACTACATAGGATATGAGCTATATACTGTTCAGCGTAGTAGCCCTAATAAGGGCTCTCAATGACTCTCTTGTCTTCTGGTAGCTGGTATAGATGGTGGTAAAAGCGATATTCTGAGCTTCTGGGGCCCTGCCTGCCTACATAGGATATGAGCTATATACTGTTCAGCGTAGTAGCCCTAATAAGGGCTCTTAATGACTCTCTTGTCTTCTGGTAGCTGGTATATATGGTGCTAAAAGCGATATTCTGAGCTTCTGGGGCCCTGCCTGACTACATAGAATATGAGCTATATACTGTTCAGCATAGCAGCACTAATAAGGGATTAAGGACTCTCTTGTCTTCTGGTAGCTGGTATATATGGTGGTAAAAGCGATATTCTGAGCTTCTGGGGCCCTGCCTGACTACATAGGATATGAGCTATATACTGTTTAGCGTAGTAGCCCTAATAAGGGCTCTTAATGACTCTCTTGTCTTCTGGTAGCTGGTATATATGGTGGTAAAAGCGATATTCTGAGCTTCTGGGGCCCTGCCTGACTACATAGGATATGAGCTATATACTGTTCAGCGTAGTAGCCCTAATAAGGGCTCTTAATGACTCTCTTGTCTTCTGGTAGCTGGTATATATGGTGGTAAAAGCGATATTCTGAGCTTCTGGGGCCCTGCCTGACTACATAGGATATGAGCTATATACTGTTTAGCGTAGTAGCCCTAATAAGGGCTCTTAATGACTCTCTTGTCTTCTGGTAGCTGGTATATATGGTGGTAAAAGCGATATTCTGAGCTTCTGGGGCCCTGCCTGACTACATAGAATATGAGCTATATACTGTTCAGCATAGCAGCACTAATAAGGGATTAAGGACTCTCTTGTCTTCTGGTAGCTGGTATATATGGTGGTAAAAGCGATATTCTGAGCTTCTGGGGCCCTGCCTGACTACATAGGATATGAGCTATATACTGTTTAGCGTAGTAGCCCTAATAAGGGCTCTTAATGACTCTCTTGTCTTCTGGTAGCTGGTATATATGGTGGTAAAAGCGATATTCTGAGCTTCTGGGGCCCTGCCTGACTACATAGGATATGAGCTATATACTGTTCAGCGTAGTAGCCCTAATAAGGGCTCTTAATGACTCTCTTGTCTTCTGGTAGCTGGTATATATGGTGGTAAAAGCGATATTCTGAGCTTCTGTGGCCCTGCCTGCCTACATATGAGCCATATACCGTTCAGCGTAGTAGCCCTAATAAGGGCTCTTAATGACTCTCTTGTCTTCTGGTAGCTGGTAGAGATGGTGGTAAATGCGATATTCCGAGCTTCTGGGGCCCTGCCAGCGACAGCCTGTCTTTCCCTGCTGTGAGCGTCTGTCCCTCACTAAGTTCAAGCTGCTAATGCTGACGAAGAGGAAGTGCTGAGTTTTGTATATTCGAGGTCACATGGTTTTTCCAGCCAATGCGTGTAGACGCCGTTTTCGCGATGCCAGCGTCCTCCCAGGACCTGTCCCACCCCCCCTGCATGGTGATTGGTGTAAAAAACGCGCCAGGGAAGGTGGGAGGGGAAACGAATTGTGAGTGCGCCATCGCCGCTGTACTCGATCGAAATCGAGTATGACGAACAGCGTAGTATTCGATCGAATACCGGCTCGGTCGAATACTACTCGCTCATCTCTAATAACAACCTGCTCTGGCTCCTGACCCCTGGCTTTGGTTGACAACCTGCTCTGGCTCCTGATCCCTGGCTTTGGACGACAACCTGCTTTGACTTCTGACCCCTGGCTTTGAAAGACAACCTGCTGTATCTCCTGACCCCTGGCTTTGGATGACAACCTGTTCTGGCTCCTGACCCCTGGCTTTGGATGACAACTTTCTCTAGTTCCTGACCCCTGTATTTGGATGACAACCTGCTCTGGCTCCTGACCCCTGGCTTTGGATAACAACCTGCTCTGGCTTCTGCCCCCTGGCTTTGGATGACAACCTGCTCTGGCTCCTGCCCCCTGGCTTTGGATGACAACTTGCTCTAGGTCCTGCCCCCTTACTTTGGATGACTACCTGCTCTGGCTCCTGACCCCTGGCTTTGGATGACAACCTGTTCTGGCTCCTGACCCTTGGCTTTGGATGACAACCTGTTCTGGCTCCTGACCCCTGCCTTTGGATGACAACCTGATCTAGCTCTTGACCCTTTGGCTTTGGAAGACGACCTGCTCTTGCTCCTGACCCCTGGCTTTGGATGACCACTTGCTCTGGCTCCTGAACCCTGGCTTCGAATGACAACCTGCTCTGGCTCCTGACCCCTGGCTTTGGATGACAATCTGCTCTAACTCTTGACCCCTGGCTTGGGATGACAACCTTGCTCTGACTCCTGACCCCTGTCTTTGGATGACAATCTGCTCTGTCTCCTGACCCCTGGCTTTGGATGACAACCTGCTCTGGCTCCTGACCCCTGGCTTTGGATGACAACCTTTTCTGGCTCCTGACCCCTGGATTGGATGACAACTTTCTCTAGCTCCTGACCCCTGGATTTGGATGACAACCTGCTCTGGCTCCTGACCCCTGGCTTTGGATAACAACCTGCTCTGGCTTCTGCCCCCTGGCTTTGGATGACAACCTGCTCTGGCTCCTGCCCCCTGGCTTTGGATGACAACTTGCTCTAGGTCCTGCCCCCTGGCTTTGGATGACAACCTGTTCTGGCTCCTGACCCCTGGCTTTGGATGACAACCTGTTCTGGCTTCTGACCCTTGGCTTTGGATGACAATCTGCTCTAACTCCTGACCCCTGGCTTTGGATGACAATCTGCTCTAAGTCCTGACCTCTTGCTTTGGTTGACTACCTGCTCCAGCTTTGAACCCCTGGCTTTGGATGACTACTTGTTTTGGCTCTCCAAACTCTGGCTCAGGATCACAAATGACTCTGGCTCTGGACTCCCTGGCTCTGCTTTACCAATTATCTTCAGTATCTGAATTGGACTTTCCCCATACTGAACTCTAGGCCGGTTGTGGGTTGTGGGACTTTGTTTGTAACGCAGTTCGTCCTTCCTTGCTGGGGGGCTCCAAACTTGGCATCACATTCCCCACAAGGGTCTGGTCTCCAATGAGGTACGTGTCACTGCCCTGGTGCTGGAATCGCTACTCCTCAGCTTACACCTGAGCGCAACAAAAAAGCATTCCGGCATCATTACAAGGAGCCTCCTGTAGAACTCAATGAACTCGGTGAGTGGGCGAGCAGAGAATGGTCTCAGGAATACAAATAGTGTAGTTACATGTAGAGATGAGCGCATTTCTTTACAATCCTTTCCAAACTATTCAACAATTTTCCCCAAGAAATACGGTTCGTCCCCAATCAAATTTTAACTCATCGCTCTAAAAAAGTAAGAAAAAACTCCACTCGCCTCTTTCTTCTTTTTAGCGCGGGGTAATGTCTTTATTGTCTGGTGGGACTCCAGCATCTTCTCGCAGGGCAGAGGGGACAGCCCTTCCACCCTGCCCCACAGGGAGGTGCAGGTGCGGATTGGCCATAGGGATTCTCGGGACAATGCCCAGTGGGCCGCATTGCTTTGGGGACAGTTGGGCTGCTGCTTTTACACCCACCTTTGTTACCTGCCTCCTTAGTTCCCCTCTCAGTCCCTTGTACCTGGCCCCACTGTACCCACAAGCCAAGGAACCCCAGCCCCCAATGCTATAGCCCCAGCATCATCGTTGGAGGGCCTAAGTAGGTTCTCCGTCCAGCCAGGGGCTGGTAAATTCCAGGGCTGATTTTTGGCCCCAGTTTACCAGGGGCTTTTTATAGTGCCCGGTAGGAGCTGGCAAAAATGTCCTTCACACCTCCATGTCACTCACAGTGACATCAGAGGAAATTTTCTGATGTCACAGTTAGTAACAGGGGGCCTGATGGGTAGGCTTTCCCCACAGATCACTCCTTGGAGTATAATGAGCCCCTCACTGTGGTGGGGAGCACTGGTGGTTGTGCTGGCAGGACAAAATGTCTGTGGCCTCCATCCGGCTGCAGAGCAGGGAGCGACAGGGGGCACCTGCTCCAGAGAATAAAGTAAGAGAAGGTGAGTTCTTCTTAAATATTTTTTTATTTCTTTCGGTCCGCCGGGTTGGGGGCTCCTTCTCTGGTCTAGCGGGTTGTGATCTGTGAGGTCAGAGGTAGCGAGGTATCCAAAAAGAGGCAGGCGGGTTCGAGGTCAGGCAAGCGAAGGTCGCTTCAGGCAGCAAAGTGGGAAGGTCATTCAAGCCGAGTCAGTATCAGATAAGCAGAGATTCAAACACACCAAAAGCTCAAGAAACTATAATGGGCACGAAGGACAGGGCTAACTCCCTATTTATGGGGTGACTGGCCAATGGCAACCAGGGAAGGAGTGTGGTTATTGGTACAACTATAATATTGATAATATAAGATTGACTACACATTTCCCAGGGGCTGATCAGTCTTGGCAGGAAGGCTGGCCAGTCCCTGATCTCTATCAGGTGTGGAGGAGGCTGCACTGCCTGCCACTCACAGTAGAGCACCTTCTTGAAGTGAAACTGCTGGACTGCAGGGCAGGTGTCCGAGCGTGCACCCACACAGCTAGAGGGGAGCGAAGGAGGCTGCCAGAGTGGCACAACTTCCGGGAGCGGCGATTGTGCTCTGCTACAGGCAGCCAGGGAGCACCGTGTTGTGGACCCCCCGATACAGGTACGTTTCTTACAGTGTCAGAAACTTTTAGTTGCGAACCCTTGTCCTATGCAAAAACATATTACCCCAAAACAGACTGGTTGCAAAGTGTGGTGCCCTCAAGGCAATTACTGAGCATTTGGAGCCTGCCACAGATCTCAAAAGCTTTATTCCCTTTCATTAGCACCATTCTCACAACTCTTTACCTCAGACTTTAAATAGAAGGTTTCAGCATTGGCACTATGTTGGTTCAACCCATGTTTACCAGACCGTCATATTGGGATGAGTAGTTTGAGGAAGCACATGAGTGGATATACGTAAAAGATGGAGACTTAGAAGTTTTGTCTCGTATAGATGACAGATGAGGTTGGCCTCACCACAAACCATCAGTGACTGGTACCATTGGTTTGAACCCCCCCTGTTATCCAACAATGCAATACTCCAGAACAAACAGGTTTTTAAAGTGTGGTACACTCAAGTCAACTACCAAGTATTTGAAGCTTAACAGAAGACCCTTGGCCTATCATCAACACCATTCTCACAACATGGCTCCTCAGGTTGAAAATATAAAGGTTCGGAGTGCGCATGCGCGCGTGATGAGGTCGGACGCTTGCTGAGCTTGTCCCGTGCCCACCCTGCGGAGTTAGAGGCAAACGGAAGATTTCGGGGGCAGTGTATCTACCTGTGAGCTGGGCTGACGGAGCGCTCGGGCTACTGAGTCTGGAGGTGGTTCGTTGGCGGTGCCCGGTTGTTGATTCCTGCGACAGCGCGGAGGAGGAGGAGAGGCCTGAGGCCGCAAGATGGCGGCGGCTCTGGCTGCATCCGTGATGGAGGAGGGAGCGGAACTACAGCCTGCTGTAACCGTGAGTCCTGTTGTATTGGGGGCAGAATGCTCTATTACTGCTTTCACCCCAGGGATGATGGAACAACTTGAATCCATGTTTCTTAAAGCGCTGGACTTAAACACTAAGAGGATCAATGAGCACTTTACTAAAGAGCTGCATAAAATCTCACACTGTCTATCTACATTGGATGAGAAGCTGGGTGATGTGTCTACTGTCATAGAGGCCCATGAGGATGACCTTGCTAAGCTAAAAGCTGATAATATTATGTTGATGACCAAGTTAGAGGATGCTGAGAACAGAGATCGTCGCCAAAATCTGCGTTTTCGGGGCATTCCAGAGCATTTTGAAGACGCGCAGTCTACAATATTATCTATTTGCCAGGAGCTTCTGCCCGGGGAACCAGGTGAAAGATTGGAGATGGATAGGGCTCACAGAGCCCTGACGCGCAGGAGAAGGCCGGAGGATCCCCCGAGGGACATTGTTGTGCGCTTTCACTATTTTAAAACCAAGGAGAGACTTCTACAGGCGGCACATGCTGCTGCGCAGTTATCATTTCAAGGAAATAGCTTCCAGATTTTTTCTGATTTGTCTCCCACTACTATTCTTAAAAGGAAGGAAATGAAACCCTATCTTAGAGGTCTCCAAGACCATGGTGTGAAATATAAGTGGGGTTTCCCCTTTAGAGTGCAATTTTCCTTTAATAATAAAGATTGGTCTGCGACAACACCTGAGGATCTCCATAACATTTGTTCTGATTTGGGACTATTATCTGGTCAACTGGCGAATGTATCGGCTAGAAGGACCCTCTCCTTGGATGACTCGCCCAAGGTGCAGAGGGCAGGAAAGCGGCAAAGAAGACAGGCGGTGTCTGAAATCCCCTCTCTCATATTGGAATCTGTTAATGATTAATATGCTCTGATGCTCTTTAATTTTACTCTTGAGTTATATAGCTATTCTTATAGTATAAGATATAATTATTGGTTGTCATAACCGAGAAAAATACTTGGGCTTGATTTTTACTCAGCAATAAGGGATATAGTTTTATCTCATGGTTTATCAAGTCTTGTTAGAGATGGTGTGTAGTACGGGCTGAGTATTTACCATTTAGTTTGTTGTTCTATCCTATGGGTAGAGTTTATCTCTGCTGGTAGGATCCTTCAACAATTATGTTATTACCTCTATTTCTACTTTTAGCTACTAAGGCATAGGCAAGGGGTCTAACTTAATGTGTATAGAATATATTGTTCTGATATTGGTGTTATATTTTTGGTGCTCCTTGGTTGTGGCATCTAAGTTGTTTGGTTAAATAACTATTTTTATAACACAGGCTATATTTCTTGGCTGCCACAACTAAGGATATTAGTCGTGCTTAACCCCTGTATGACACTAAGGGATGTAGCTATACCCGGTGGTCTCTCAAATATTACTAGGATGAGTATGCAGAATTATGCTGTTTCCTTGCACTGGGTCTCTCTTATTCTATCCTGGTGGTGGAGTATATCTTTGGCCAACAGGATCCTAAGACAACCTGTATTATTGCTTATACTTGTATTTTTAGCTGTTAAAATTTAGGTACGAGATCTTACTGAATGAGGTTTGGAATATGATGTCTTGATATCACTGTATCATGCTTTCGGTACTTTATAATTATTACTTCTTGTTCCGTTAGGTTAAATAGCTATCCTTATAGCACATGATACATTTTTTGGTTCCTATAACCGGGAAAGATTTCTGTGGTTAATTTTTGTGCATGAGTAATGAGGAATATAGCTGCATTCTGAGATTTTGCAGGGGTTGACGGGATGGTGCACAAAATTATGATTTTTCATCCACTATTGGGTTGGTTGCTTTACCCTGTGGCGGATTAGTTTTCGCCAATAGGTTCCTTAAAAAACATGTTATGGCCACTAGTTTAATTCTGAGCCGCTTAGGCATAGGTAAGAGGTTTAACTAATTGAAATTTGGAGGATGATGTTCTGATATTAATAGGCTCACCTCCATTATATCTTGATTTCTTTAAGTCCTGATTGCACATGAGAAACATCTTTGGTTTCGGTGTTAAATGGGATATAAGCTGATCTGAGACTCTAAGAAATCTGATTAGGTCAAATGTTGTAATACATGCTACTAACTCTGCAGTGTTTTTTTTTAAATGTCTAGAGTATTACCTAGTTTGAAGGGCTTGTCGGCTTAAAGACTTAATAAGGTCTGTTATAAATACGGATGTTGCCTCCTTATCCGTGGGGCGGCTTTGTCTTGTTGCACTCCATATCTACATCTACTGGGGATTGTTTTCTCGGTAGGGTGGTAGATTTGTACATTTTTTGTCTGACCCCCCAGTGGCAGGGTTTTTTTTTTTTTTTTATTTTGTTCGTGTTTATTTTTATTAATTTATCAATATTCTGTTTCCTTTCCCTTGTATCTCTGTTGCTTCTTAGGTGTATTGGACCTTTTTCATATTAATTACTATAGATTCTAGATCTGTGGAAATGTCTTGTACAGTTTTATCCCTAAATGTGCAGGGCCTTAATTCGCCGCAGAAAAGATCTATAGCCTTCAGGAAGATGCGTTCCCTGAAACCGGATGTGGTCTGCTTCCAGGAAACGCATTTTTCAATGGGTTCTAAGCCTAGATATTTAGATGCTTCATACCCTCAATTTTTTTTGTCCTGTGCACAGACGAAGCAACGTGGGATTCTTATTGCCTTTAAGAAATCTGTACAGTTTGTATGTAATTTAGAGATCTCTGACCCTGATGGGAGGTACTTGATTCTGTGTGGCACAATGCAAGACGTGGAAGTTACGTTTGCATCTTACTATGCGCCTAACACCAACCAAGTGGCTTTCATGAAGGGTTTTTTTTCTGAACTTTTTAAACATGTGAAAGGCTTATTAGTGGTTTGTGGGGACTCTAACATGATACTTCAGCCCCATATAGATAGGCACTCTAATAGGTCGTTGGTCCCCTCCCCACAGGTGCTGGCCACTGCGAGAGCTTTTAGGTCGCTACTGGAATCTTATGGCATGGTGGACTGTTGGAGGGAGGGACATCCTGGTACACAGTCCTTCACACATTATTCCTCTCCGCATGATCTCTACACACGGATAGATCATGTGTTTGTTAAGTTTCAAGCTCTGTCAAGCCTTAAAGGCTCGCAAATACTTCCAATTTCATGGACAGATCATGATGCAGTTTTGATAAAATTTAAGTCTCTTCTACTAAGGCAGGTAGGTGTCTCGTGGTCTCTGAATGAGACGCTATTGTCAGATAAAAAAATTGTAGATGATACTAGAGAAAGCCTTCTTAATTATTTTAAGGATAATGATCAAACTGAAATTTCAGATGTTTTACAATGGGAGGCGCATAAACCAGTTATTAGGGGGTTCCTTTTACAGGCGGCGGCGGGGAAACGTAAAGTACAGAATGCTTATATTGACTCCCTAGAAAAGAAGTATGCGGATTTAGCCGCGCAAGTACCTCAGATCATGTCAGCTGCATATAGATCTACCTTAAGAAGAATATCAGAAGAATTAAATTTAGCTTTAGCAGAACGGGCGGGACGTAGCTTGGCTTGGGTAAAACATAGGTTTTACATTAAGGCTAACAAACCTGACACATTATTGGCTCGTAAGCTTAAAACACCAGATTGTTTATTTAAACCAATTAAGTTAAAGGATAGTAGAGGCTCTCTTACTTCTAATCCTGTAAAGATCGTTGATCTTTTTGGAAATCAGATGGAAAGGCTCTATTCTGCATCTAGCACGACCTCTGAGATCCCTCTTTCGGAATTTATGCGGGGGTTGGAGTTACCACACCTCCCGATAGAAATGAAGGAGTATTTGGATGGTGCGTTTACTTTAGAGGAAGTAATGGCTGCTGTTAAAGGGTTAAAAATTAATAAGGCTCCGGGCCCCGATGGCTTCCCAGCAGGTTACTTTAAAACATTTGTGGATGTTCTGGCACCGCGGATGGTTAGAGCTTTTAACGCAATTAGACAAGGGGGAGCTTTCTCAAGGGACACTGTAACTGCTGCGATTAGTATGATACCAAAGTCTGATTCTGACCCAACAACCTGGTCAAATTATAGACCGATATCTCTTTTAAATATAGATATTAAGGTGTATGCGAAGGTCCTAGCTCAACGTTTATCTCAATTTTTACCACAATTGGTTCAGGGAGATCAAGTGGGCTTCGTCCCAGGGCGGCAAGCAGGGGATAATGTAAGGAGAATTGTTCATGTGATACATGCTGCAGAACATTTGAAGAAGCCGACAATGCTTTTGTCGCTTGATGTGCGCAAAGCCTTTGATTCGGTCTCGTGGTCCTATTTGTTTCAGCTTTTGCAGTGGTGGGGCTTTGGTGAAGGTTTTATTTCATGTGTAAAAGCTTTATACAATGAGCCACGAGCATATATAAAATATTGTGGGTTCAAATCTCGAACCTTTACTCTTCAGAGGGGAACCCGTCAGGGGTGTCCTTTATCTCCCCTGCTTTTCGCCCTGGTGATGGAGCCGTTAGCACATGCTGTTAGAGAAGCTAAGGACGTGTCGGGGGTTACTATTGGAGGCATTGAACATAAGCTTTGTCTGTTCGCTGACGATGTCATTGTGTTTCTTACCAATCCCTTGATCTCTATACCGAATTTAATGAAAACACTAGGGAATTTTGCACAAATCTCAGGGTTGGAGGTCAATATGGCAAAGTCTAGAGCCTTGAACATCACAGTCCCTGATGATACCTGGGAAGGAATGATCTCCAATTTTGATTTTAAGGTGGAGGAAGCTCGGCTCAAATATTTAGGTATCTATTTGACGAATAGTGTTACAGGTCTGTACTCTGCTAATTTCCCCCCATTGTATAAAACTCTGATAGAATTACTAAAGAGATGGAGGGATCTTGGATTGTCGTGGCTGGGCAGAATAAATGCTATCATAATGACCCTTCTTCCAAAATTTTTATATTATGTTAGGGTGTTACCAATAAAAATTCAACTGCAACATCTAAGGAACTTTGAACGGAAGGTCCTGGATTTTATTTGGGACGGGAGGAAGTCTAGAGTGGCTAGAAATGTCTTATGTAGACCGAGAAGTTTAGGAGGACTAGGGGTACCAAATTTTTTTCGTTATTATCAAGCAGCTCAGATAGCTCAATTAACTGCATACCATGAGACTGTAGACCCTCCTATTTGGGTGTCTATTGAGAGAGAGATTATGGCGCCAATTGATGTAAACAATTACTTATGGGTGATACCCTCTGTTAGGAAAGCTCATAGTAACCCTATAATGTTGCACTCTATGGCACTATGGGATGGGGTTAAATATTCTGGAGGTTTAGTGTCCCCCCATGTCCCACTGCTGTCATTTTGGAATAACCCTATGTTTCAGCCGGCAGTACTCTCCCCACAAAACTTCTATAATTGGAACACTAGGGGTGTTAACTGTGTGAAGGACTGTGTACAGGATTCTAATGTGCTTACGTTTCTACAATTTAAGGAAAAATTTGATTTGGGGGCTGAACATTTGTTTGCCTATTTACAAATAAGAAATTTTCTTCTGAGCCTGTTGCATGGAAAACAAAATGTAGAGGAGCTAACGGAGTTTGAGAGGCGGTGTGCTACTAATCCCAGAGGTAGAGCTATCCTCTCACAGGTGTATATGTCTCTAACCAGTTCAGCCTTAAATAATACTCCGGGATATATAACAAAGTGGCAAGAGGATCTGGGTAGCTGTCTGGAGAATGACGAATGGCAGAGGATGTGGAGTACCACATTGCGTGGGAATACATCGGTGCTTGCTGTTGAAGCTAATGTTAAGGTGATGATACGTTGGTACTGGGTTCCTGCTCGATACTCAACAGATGATTCTGGCCTTCATAAAAATTGTTTTAGGGGATGCCAGGATCTGGGTTCCTTTAAGCATATATGGTGGGATTGCCCATTAGTGAGTAAATTTTGGTGTAAGATATTTCGAATATTGTCCAATATTATGGGAACCTATGTTAGTACAGATCCGTGGGTTGCGCTGTTAAATAAGCCTATAGAGGGATATGGAAAGGATTTTCAAAAGCTTACACTTCATTTGCTAACCGCAGCCAAATTAGTAATAGCTAAGGCTTGGAGAACTAAGACTCTCAGCATCCTGGAATTTAAGAGTAGAGTAAATGATACTATGGCGATGGAAAAATTATCCGCTTTAAAAGAGGGACGCTTGGAAAAATTTGAACGAACTTGGTTGCCATGGGTGGAAAAGTACTTACCTAGAACCTTTGATAGAAAACTTTTAATAGTATAAGCTTATTTGCTCTTTTCTTACCTTTAGGAAAATCCTTTTTTTTTTTTTTTTTTTTTGTGTGTGTTGTTTTGTTGTCTGTCTGTCTTTTTGTTTATTGTTTGTGTTTTGCTGTTTTGTGTCTGAGTCCCTGCTGCTGGGGGGTGGGACTTGGAGAGGGAGGGGGGGAGGGGGGGTGTCGCTGTTTTGTGAAAGTATGTTATATTTTTCAATGTTGCTGAAATATGGCAGTTGTTGACTCGCTTTAATTATTTGTTACATATGATACTGTATATTGAACATGAAGGTCTCCCTCTACTGAAGGGGTGGTAAATAATTGGAGCGAGGAAGATGGGGGGAGGGGGTGGAGGGGATGGGTATATAGGATATATAGAATTGACAATTGATAATTATTTTTTTGAGATGTATATATTTATCTGTCACAAGCCTGGTCTTATTAATGTTCTATTTATATATTTTTGTTACTCTGATTCTCTACTCCTATGTAAACTATTTGTATGATGCCATTGCTTGTATACTTTATTATGCTTCTTGGAAAATAAAAACCTTTGAGAGAAAATATAAAGGTTCAGCATTGGCGATACGATGGTGCCACCCATGCTTACCAGACCATCATACTGGAAAGAGTATTTTGAAGAGGTGGACAGAAATGACGGTAACATAGAAACTAGTCACTGTGAGATGGGAAGAGCAGGTGAATAAGGTGTTCCTTCTGCTTTTCCTTCAGTTTTCTATTCATTGAGCCAATTGGGCTTGAGTAAAGTATAGATGAGGTTGGCCTCACCACTTATTACCTGGTAGGATCTCACATACTGTTAGTGACTTGGACCATTAAATGTGAACCATTGTCCTATGCAACAACTTAATACCCCAAAACAGACAGGTTGCAAAGTGTGGTGCGCTCAAGTCAACTACCGAGCATTTGAAGCTTAGCAGAAGGCCCTTGGTCTTTCATCAACACAATTTTCACAACATGGCTCCTCGGGATGTAAATATAAAGGTTCAGCATTGGCGATACGATGGTGCCACCCATGCTTACCAGACCATCATACTGGAAAGAGTATTTTGAAGAAGTGGATAGAAATGATGGTGACATAGAAACTAGTCACTGTGAGATGGGAAGAGCAGGTGAAGAAGGTGTTCCTTCTGCTTTTCCTTCAGTTTTCTATTCATTGAGCCAATTGGGCTTGAGTAAAGTATAGATGAGGTTGGCCTCACCGCTTATTACCTGGTAGGATCTCACATACTGCCAGTGACTTGTACCATTAGTTGTGAACCCTTGTTCTATGCAACAACTTAATACCCCACAACAAATGCAGAGTGTGGTGCGCTCAAGTCAACTACTGAGCATTTGGAGCCTCCCACAGATCACTAAAGCTTTATTCCCTTTCATTAGCACTATTCTCACAACTCAGTACCTCGGCCCTAAAATAGAAGGGTTCAGCATTGACACTATGTTGGTTTAACTCATAACCATCATATTGGAAAGAGTAGTTTGAGGAAGGACATGAGAGGATATACATAAATGATGGAGACTTAGAAGTTTCTCAAGTATAGATGATAGATGAGGTTGGCCTCACCACATACCATCAGTGACCCGTACCATTAGTTTGAAACCCGGCTCTTATCCAACAAGAGCAAATTGAGCTTGAGTAAAGTATAGATGAGGTTGGCTACAATCAATGACCTCTACCATTAGCTGGGAACCTATTTCCTTTACAACAACCTAATACCCCAGACCAGACATGTTGCAAAGTAGGGTGCACTCAAGTCAACAACTGAGCATTTGAAGCTTGCCACATATTTATTTATCAGAATGTTGCTTCCCTTTCATCAGTGCCATTCTCACAACTCGGTTCCTCAGGCTGTAAATGTAAGGGTTCAGCATTGGCGATAAGACGGTATAACCCATGCTTACCAGACCATCATATTGGGAAGAGTAGTTTGAGGAAGGACGTAAGTGGATGAAAATGATGGTGACATAGAAGAGACTAATCACCATGAGATGGGATGAGCAGGAGGAGAAGGCTTTTCTTTGGCTAGTGGTGGTCTTCAGTTTCACTATAGCTCGAGCAATGAACATGTAGGAAACTACTACAAAGGAGAATGGAGTCACGACAAACATCGAGCCTTCCGTGTATATCAAGAGCTCGACCAAACTGGTGCTGGAGCAGGACAATCCGATAAGCTTTGTGACATCACAGAAGAAGTGGTGAATTAGTCTGTCCTCACAATATTTTAATTGTGACATTGTGTAACTATACAATAACGAATGTAAAGAACCACCCCCCCAACAACCAATAGTCAGCAAGACTCTCACGCGCGTGTTCATCACTAAAATGTAACGTAAGGGGCTACAAATAGCTACATAACGATCAAAAGCCATAATGGCCAGAATTAGAATCTCTGTGCTGCCCAGGGCAAGAAAAAAAAACATCTGCAAGAAACAGCATAGAAAGCAGATTGAGATGACGCCATGAGGAAAGCTGGAGAGCAGCTTGGGGACAGTCACTGTAGAGAAAGAGATGTCCACCACCGACAGGTTCCCCAAGAAATAATACATAGGAGTGTGCAACTGGGAAGAGAGACGGATCGATGTTAATAAGAGCACGTTTCCGATCCATGTAAGCGCGTATATCACCAGAATGATGGAAAAAAGCGCAAAGCGGTTGTAGTGAAGGTCGGAAAAGCCCAATAGAATAAAATTAGATGTGAGATTTGTTTTTCTACTCATGCCGCAAAGTCTTTCTTCCGCTATTTTCAGATTCGTCAGATTCAAAAAATATCTAGAAGAAAAGATGCTGGCAAAATCTGAGACAATCAGGAGGCTGGTGGTCTAAAAGAAGAGAAAATAAAACAGAGGATTTAGTAGTGACACATTATTCAAGCTTCCCATATAGCCTAGAAATGCCCGTTCTTATCTTTTTATGGGCACTATAAGACACATGTGGCCATAAGACGCACCAAGGATTTGAAGGAGGAAAATAAAAAAAAAAAATATTCAAAACCAAATGTTGTGCTAAAACACCCCATTACAGGCAGTGTGGCATCCCCCCTCCCATTCCCCATATAGGCAGTGTGGCATCCCCCCTCCCATTCCCCATATAGGCAGTGTGGCATCCCCCCTCCCATTCCCCATATAGGCAGTGTGGCATCCCCCCTCCCATTCCCCATATAGGCAGTGTGGCATTCCCCCTCCCATTCCCCATATAGGCAGTGTGGCATCCCCCCTCCCATTCCCCATATAGGCAGTGTGGCATTCCCCCCTCCCATTCCCCATATAGGCAGTGTGGCATCCCCCCTCCCATTCCCCATATAGGCAGTGTGGCATCCCCCCTCCCATTCCCCATATAGGCAGTGTGGCATCCCCCCCTCCTATTCCCCATATAGGCAGTGTGACATTCCCTCCTCCCATTCCGCATATAGGCAATGTGGCATTCCCCCCTCCCATTCCCCATATAGGCAGTGTGGCATTCCCCCTCCCATTCCCCATATAGGCAGTGTGGCATCCCCCCCTCCCATTCCCCATATAGGCAGTGTGACATTCCCTCCTCCCATTCCGCATATAGGCAATGTGGCATCCCCCCCTCCCATTCCCCATATAGGCAGTGTGACATTCCCTCCTCCCATTCCGCATATAGGCAGTGTGACATTCCCCCTCCCATTCCCCATATAGGCAGTGTGGCATTCCCTCCTCCCATTCCGCATATAGGCAGTGTGGCATTCCCCCTCCCATTCCCCATATAGGCAGTGTGGTATTCCCCCTCCCATTCCCCATATAGGCAATGTGGCATTCCCTCCTCCCATTCCCCATATAGGCAGTGTGACATTCCCCCTCCCATTCCCCATATAGGCAGTGTGGCATTCCCCCTCCCATTCCCCATATAGGCAATGTGACATTCCCTCCTCCCATTCCCCATATAGGCAGTGTGGCATTCCCCCTCCCATTCCCCATATAGGCAGTGTGACATTCCCCCCTCCCATTCCCCATATAGGCAGTGTGGTATTCCCTCGCCCATTCCCCATATAGGCAGTGTGGCATTCCCCCTCCCATTCCCCATATAGGCAGTGTGACATTCCCCCCTCCCATTCCCCATATAGGCAGTGTGGCATTCCCCCTCCCATTCCCCATATAGGCAGTGTGACATTCCCCCCTCCCATTCCCCATATAGGCAGTGTGGCATTCCCCCTCCCATTCCCCATATAGGCAATGTGACATTCCCTCCTCCCATTCCCCATATAGGCAGTGTGGCATTCCCCCTCCCATTCCCCATATAGGCAGTGTGACATTCCCCCCTCCCATTCCCCATATAGGCAGTGTGGTATTCCCTCGCCCATTCCCCATATAGGCAGTGTGACATTCCCCCCTCCCATTCCCCATATAGGCAGTGTGGCATTCCCCCTCCCATTCCTCATATGGGCAGTGTGGCAACCCTCCACTCCTATTACCCATAGGCAGTGTTGCATGCCTCATCCCATTCCCATAGGTAGGGTGGCATACCCCCATCCCATTCTTATGCACTGTGCCTTCCCCCCCCCATCCCATATGCAATGTGTCTGAATATCCTGACCCCCCACACACACACACACACACACACACACACACACACACACACACACATTTGGGGAAATATTACTGCGTCTTATAGGGTGCAAAATACGATGTGTTGTGAGATGTGGGTCACAAAAGAGCAGCTATTCAATTTTTCTGCTACTTCATCACAGGATGCCATCTAATCCAGGGGTCACCAATCGGTAGTCTATGTCACGGATTTCTCATCAGAAATTACGGATTACTGGTCCTCAGCCAGTAGTACTAGTATCATCAGGTGGTACTCAGGTCTGCAGACTGACCTCTACCTCAGCCTGATCTGCTTTCATCTATACACGACCTAAGTCAGAAAGTCAGAAAGTACAAAACTGCTCCATCCGGTGATGAAAAACAATTTATGTGCGTGTTTCAATCAGTGTTTGTGTGTTTTAGATGACTGACAACCCACATGTGCCACCCCTGGAAAATACCAAGTGGTAGTTGATGAGAAAAGCTTGGGAACCTCTGATCTAGTCAATAATCTAATCTCTCCTCAAAGCCCACCAACAGGTCATGGTTTCTGGATAGTTGACTCTATAGCTTTGTCTGATCACTAATAATGTCTGGAGACAAATCATTGTCACAATGGACGTCATCAAACTCAAATTATTCAGGCTTCCCATGTAGTCTAGAGACTCGTTCACATCTAATGGTCAGTTATGGTATGAGATGTGGGTCACAAAAGAGAAGCTATTCAGTTTTTGGGATACTTCATCGCAAGATGTCATCTAATACAGAAGTCCTCAGCCAGAAGTTCTAGTACCATCAGGTGGTACTCAAGGTTCCAAACTGACCTCTACCTCAGCCTGATCTGCTTTCATCTATATATGACCTAAGTCAGAAATGATCTATAAGTACAAAACTGCTCCATAGGGTGATGAAAACAATTTATGTGCGTGTTTCAATCAGCGTTTGTGTGTTTTAAATGACTGACAACCCGCATGTACCACTCCTGGAAAATACCAAGTGGTAGTTGATGAGAAAAGGTTGGGAACCCCCGATCTAGTCCATAATCTAATCTCTTCTTAAAGTCCACCAACAGGTCATGGTTTGTCAATCTCTTACATAGTTGGCTCTATAGCTCTGTCTGATCACTAATAATGTCTGGAGACAATTCATTGTCGCAATGGAGATCATTAACCTCAAATTATTCAAGCTTCCCATGTAGTCTAGAGACATGTCCACGTCTAATGGTCAGTTATGGTATGAGGTGTGGGTCACAAAAGAGCAGCTATTGTAAGAACCCCTGGTTTGGCTGATGTCCGACTGGTGGCTGGCATTATTTATCATCCCATCTGCACTTCCATCAGCCACCAGCGGGTGTCAGCAGAGCCCTGGCTGCTCTCTCTTCCCATCTTCTGCTGAACCTGGTGTGAGGGCTATTTAAGTGGATCCACCCTCCACCTGGGGCAGCAGGATTTTGTTTTGTTTTGTTTTGTTTTGATTGCTCTTTGATTTGCTCTGTATCTGAACCTGAACCTGTACCTACCAGAGTCTGGAGACTGCTGGCATCTGTCATAAGCCCTTGGGTGAGTGTTCCAGCACCTTAGGGTTTCTGTTGTTTTTAGTTATTTTGTTAGTTAGCCTTGTTTTTTGTCCCTTATTTTTGTTTCTGAATCAAAGATATTTTTGTTTCCTTTTCCTTTAATAAAACCTTTGTTAGAGCATTTCCTTTGTTCCTGTGTCTTTGCTCTGGCCAAACTTTCTGCTCCCCTGGCGGAAAGTCATATTGGAGAACTCTCCGGCTTGACAGCTATTCAGTTTTTTGGGATACTTCATCACCAGATTTCATCTAGTCCAGGGGTCCCCAGCCAGTAGTGCTCGTACCATCAGGTTCTACTCAAGATTGCAGACCTCTACCTCGGCCTGATCTGCTTTAATCTATACACGACCTAAGTCACAAAATCTCTGTGAGTACAAAACTGCTCCATCAGGTGATGAAAACAAAAAAAATGCGTGTTTCAATCAGCGTTTGTGTGTTTTAGATGACTGACAACCCACATGTGCCACCCCTGGAAAATATCAAGTGGTAATTATTAAGAAAAGGTTGGGAACCCCTGATCTAGTCCATAATCGAATCTCTCCTCAAAGCCCACCAACAGGTCATGGTTTGTGGATCTCCGTGTAGTTGACTCTACAGCTTTGTCTGATCATTAAAAATGCCTGGAGACAATTTATTGTCACAGTGGAAATCATCAAACTCAAAGTATTCAAGCTTCCCATGTAGTCTAGAGACTCATCTAATGATCAGTTATGGTATGAGATGTGGGTCACAAAAGAGCAGCTCTTACATGTTCCTGATACTTGGTCACAAGATCTAGTCCAGTCTTCTCAAGGTCCACCAATAGGTTTGGGTAGATCTCCACATAGTTGACTGTTTTAGCTCTGTCTAAGCACAAATAACTTTACCAGTGCAGCTGCGTGGATCTGCAAAGCATGCCCTGTTGCTGGGCCTTGAGCAAGAGTATAGGGGAACACTTATCCAGTCCATGTTATTGTAGTCTATGAAATGCCTGTTGCTTATTGTATGTAAATGAGCTGATTAATGGATTTAGTCATGAGGCAGTTCAAACCTCGTCTATAATACAAATGTTTATGTCTGCAATTATCAAATGATATCATTGGGTTTTACTATGTTTATATATTGCCCATAGATGCCCTCTACATGCAATAAATGACTAACCTTTCATGAGTCAAGATCATGAAAATAAAGCTGTAGAGCAATTGGGACTCATGTCAATAATCTTTAGACGCCAAACCAGACCAAAAACTGTTTATCCGTAGGCCTTGGTAAGGGAAAGAGGGTTATAGACCTTTAAGACAGGGAATGTTAAGGCCTATGAGACACATGTCACACGCCTCTCAGTAGGTCCCACTTGTTGTTATACCCACAGAACATGCCTCAACTACATTTTTTATATATATATATTTTACAAAAAGTGGGAGTTGGTCCCCTCGAAGGGCATCACCGTTGCCGGGATTTCCCCTCCTGATCAAGCTCCTGCAAAACCTACAAACCTCACCTATCATCCCACTCCCCCAGTGAAATGAGGCCAGCAGCAGTCACGTGTCCCATTCTCGGGCTTCCGCTCTGCCGGCTGAGAACAGGACACATGACCATCGCCGGCTGCATTTTCTTGAGGGAATGAGGTAAGATTTAAGGGGGTAACAGGGACTTGATCTAGGACAGAACACAGGAATCGCGATGACCCCTCTTCTTCGGAAAGGACCAACAATGTTGCAGCCATTGTTTTCAGACAATTATCTCTTTGCATAACCAAGAAGAAGATAGCGATTATGTGGCCTATTGCCAACAACCACACAGATGTGTCCTTGGGTACGACTTACATATATATACTGCAACAACAGTGGAGGTCCACAAAACATCATGGTAGAGGTCTATTTTCAGTCATCACAAACATATTAATGGTGGTCATAAGCACCGCCCACCTTTCCTTAGTCCCCCACATATACGTAGAGATCTGCAAAGTCTTGACCTGTTGTTGGGCTTCGAACAAGAGCTTATCTAGTCCATTATATTGTAGTCTATGGAACGCCTGTTGGTTATTGTATGTAAATGAACTGATTAATAGCATTTAGTCATGGGGCAATTCAAACCTCATCTACAATACGTATGTTTATGTCTGCAATTATCAGATTATATAATTGGGTTTTACTATGTTTATATATTGCCCATAGGTGTCCTCTACATGCGATAAATGTCTAAACTTTCATGAGTCAAGATCATGAAAATATAGCTGTAGAGCAATTGGAACTCATTTTCATTTAATCTTTAGCCTGAACCCCCGGATTAAACCAGACCAACGACTGATTTTCTCTAGGCCTTGGTAAGGGAAAGATGGGTATAGACCTATATGACAGGGAATTTTAAGGCCTATGAGATGCATGTCACATGCCTCTCAGTAGGTCCCACTTGTTGTTATACACACAGAACATTCTTCAGCTACATTTTATATATATATTTTACAAAAAGTGTTGTTCCCCTCGAAGGGCATCAGCATTGCTGGGATTCTCCTGTCGTACAAGCCACTGCAAAACTTTAATCCTGACCTATCATCCTGCTCCCCCAGTGAA
The DNA here is from genome assembly GCA_027917425.1 of Gastrophryne carolinensis. Taxonomy (NCBI): domain Eukaryota; kingdom Metazoa; phylum Chordata; class Amphibia; order Anura; family Microhylidae; genus Gastrophryne; species Gastrophryne carolinensis. Next base: position 4,018,899 of record CM051234.1, read on the forward strand.
ATGAGGCCAGCAGCAGTCATGTGTCCCGTTCTCGGGCTTCTGCTCTGCCAGCAGAGAACGGGACAAATGACCACCGCCTGATGCATTTCTTTGAGGGAATGAGGTAAGATTTAAGAGGTTAGCAGGGGCTTGATTGAGGAAGGAACTGGGGAACCGTGTTGACCCCCCCCCCCCTTCGGAGAGGAACAACAACATTGCAGCCATTGCCCTCAGACAATTATTTCTTTGCATAACCAGAAGATAGCGAATATGTGGCCTATTGCCAACAACTCTGCAGATGTGTCCTTGGGTACGGCCTACATATATATACTGCAACCACAGCAGAGGTCCACAAAACATCATGGTAGAGGTCTATTTTCAGTCATCACAAACGTAATAATGGTGGTCATAAGCACCGCCCACCTATCGTTAGTCCCCAACATATAAGTAGAGGTTTGCAAAGCATGTCCTGCTGTTGGGCCTTGAGCAAGAGCTTATCAAGTCCATTATATTGTAGTCTTTGGAACGCGTGTTAGTTATTGTATGTAAATTAACTGAATAATGGATTTAGTCATGGGGCAATTCAGACCTCGCCCATTGGGTTTTACTATGTTGACATACTGCCCGTAGGTGTCCTCTACATACCTCTACATGCAATTCATTAATATTTAGGCTGGACTCCTGGACCAAACCAGACCAAAAACTGTTTTTCTCTAGGCCTTGGTAAGGGAAAGATAGTTATAAACTTATAAAGCAGGGGATTTTAAGGCCTATGAGACGCATGTCCCCCGACTCTCAGTAGGTCCCACTTGTCACAATACCCACAGAACATGCTTCAGCTACAATTTGTTTATAGAATAGAAATGCCCAGCTTGTAGTAAGTGAAGAACCATGCAGATGTGTCCTTGGGTATGGCTTACAGATATATACTGCAACAAATTTAAAGGTCCACAAAACATCATGGTAGAGGTCTATTTTTAGGTCATAATCCCCACCCCCCTGACCTGTTGTTGGGCCTTGAGCATAAGAGAAGGGGAACACTTATCTAGTCAATTATATTGTTGTCTATGGAACACCTGTTATTGTATGCAAATTAATTGATTAATAGATTTAGTCATGGGACAGTTCTAAGCTCGCCTACAATACAAATGTTTATGTCCGCAAATATTTATGTCTGCCTGTCCCCCACATATACGTAGAACTGGAGATCTGTATCCAGAGGAAGGGAGTGGAGAAAGAAAGTTAGGAGGTGTGGGTTTAGAAGGAGAGCAGGAGACAATTCCCTCACTTGAGTAGTGACTATTATCAGTGGGGGCTTGGGAGGAGTGCACATTAAGTTTAATTCATTATTTCGATCAAGCAGAGGTTCTTATTTGCCTTTCTAGCAATCCTACCTACAGCTGTCTCTGAAATGTTTCCAGACCTTGGACTCTCGACTCCCACTGTTCATGTTAGCCACCAAGTCTTAAGAACATTTTGGCCCTGATTCAGTAAGCTTTCCTTAAAATAGTGAGTAAGGGGGGAGAGAGAAGAAAGAAAGGGGGGTTCTGGAGCACCCTTCTTCTCTAGTGTCCTTTGTTGCCCCAAACAGGTTGCCCCTACTCCCTATTGTATAAGTTAGGCTTAGAGAAAAAGAGGAGGTTGGTATGGGGGGTTCTCCCTTGGGTATCAGCCAGGAGAGAAACGCCCCAGCCTCCGTTTTGGGAGTATTTGGCAGGGCTATTGGATCACTAAGTTAAATCCTTTAGGCTATGTGTGGTACAATTAGTTTATTTCAAAATGATTGAAGATAATGTAAATACATCGTTAGACAAACTGTACACTTCAATTTTTTTCACATATGTTACATATTTTTCCTTAAAATATATGAAAATAAGGGGCCATTTCATCTTTTATTTTAGAATAGGGCACGAGTTAACTAAAAAAGAAAAAAAAAACATTACAGGCGTTTATAGATGCTATTATTAACACTTACAATTTTCACTCCAGGGCAGATATTCTCAAAATTATTGCTAGAAACAAGTTGTAACATTGCTTAAACTGAAGAAGAAGCTTGAACAGCTTGGAAAGCTCGCATTTTCAATCTAAATGAGTTAGCCAATAAATGGTATTACCTTAACCTTGGATTTTCTGCTTACATCGATGGCTAACACAGTACAACAACTTACTACTACTTAAATTGGACCCAAACCTACTAAACTTGTGAAAAACATTTGGTCAAATCCAAGAAAAAAAAAATAGAGTTTGGTGCCTTTTTTCAACTCACAACAATAGCATAACACGTTTCTAATGGCTCTAGAAAAGTACAATAACATGATGGTACATGTCTGCAGTGTGCTGATGCTTTAAAGGTTTACAGCTTACTTGATTTAGTTGGTGGTATAAGGTCTTCAGAGGACTTTACATGGTCACCCCGGGAGGCAGATGCAGGTAACGGAAGCCGTCCTTATATCACCTGTGGCTTCTTGTTTCCTGCAGGGTTGGAATTCTACAGGGAGTGATAAGATGCTTTTCTGAGGCCTTTAGAGAATTCCCTTTAGAGGAGAATAATTACAAATCCCAAGATTAATCTACAAAGTTTAAAGTGAATGAAAAGCCGTAAACTTTTGGTGAAGCTTCAGAAAAATATTATGAGGGTTGTAGAATAGGAAAGATTCCAGGAATTCTGGGGAGCGGGAGATGTGCGAGTGTCCGAGCATCTATTGTGCCGCAATGAGGAGAATATCTGGAGGTGAAATGTCAGGCCTCCTGTCCAATAAGAAGAAGAAGAGAAATGTGTACAGTCTGGAGGATAGGAGGGAGAGAGGGGACATGATGGAGACCTTTATATATGTGATAGGAGGGAAGAGACTCAATGATAGAACAAGGGGCCCGACCTGAAGTTAGTCGGGGGGAAGATCGGGAGCAACGTTAGAAAACGTAGGTTTCAGGTGACTTGCTTGCTGCATTTTATTGCTATTTCCTGGACATTATTGCATGGTCATGAAGGAATGGAATTTAAAGGAGAGCCAAACTTGATAAACCTGCCACGGTATCTGCAGAAAATGGCCGTTTCAGGTGAAACATAGGCAGGTGACGGCAGAAGGAGATCATACGCTCCATCTAGTCCTCTCTTATGTATATACTGTATGTTCTCTTTATCTTAGGATAGATGGAGGCTTATCCCAGGCATGTGCTCATTCACTTACTGTGGGTTTTTTTTACCTCTGCTGGAAGTTTGTTCCCAGCATCTACTACTCTTTCTGTAACATAATATTTTCAGCAGATGCAGCAGCAGTTATAACGTTTTTTTCCATTCCTTCATGATCACGTATAGAGTGGTCGCGTGGCCACTAGAGATGAGCAAAACTATATATTTAGGCCCTTATTTAACAAGGGATAGCGCCAGGTAGCGAATGGTAAGCGACCGGTAATGACGCTCACCGCCACGAGAACGCCGGCTCCCCTCCGCAATCACACATTTATCAAGCCGATCCTGCTTAGCGACTGACAGAGCGCCAGATAGCGAATCATTCATCATTATTCCAGCCTCACCCCACAGCGCCAGCGTCCGACCTTGAACAGCGACAGGTATGACCTCTCACTACCTGGCGCTCTCCAATGCATTTCAATGGAGCAATCTTTAAATATTCATCATTAATTGATATTAATGTTTTTTTTTTTTTTTTTTTTTTAAATGGCAAAAATTCTGTGACCACTTCTGCAATGTTAGATATTTTTTTTAAGGTAAACAAAAAAAAAAATTTGTGCAGAATTGATATTACAGGTCTGATATTAATGTATTCATATTACAAAATATTTGTAAAAACATGTTTTTTTTTTTTCAAAAAATATGGTTGTTTGGGGGTTAAAAAACTACTTTTAACCCATCGCCGCCAGCGCTCTGGGGTTTAAACATGCATTTCACAGCGCGAGAATTTTTTGAGCGTGATTTGTTAATGAATATGGTGGGAGCCGTTCGCTATGGCCATTCGCTGTCATGCGCTCCCATACAGCGCGGAACCTGTCAAACAGCGACTCCTAACCCCGTATTCAACATTGCCGAACAACGGCCAAGCACAGCGAATACTAGCGGGTGCTGTGAAAATAACGCTACTGGCGCTCATCTGTCGCTACCTGGCGCTATTAATGAATCGGCCTCCTAAACAGAATTTGCTTCGAATTTCAAGGAAAATTTGATTCATGGGATCACATTTTTCCCTGAAATAGGTTTTAAAAAAAAACAAACAAACAAACGCAAAAACTCACCTGCTGCCTCGCTATTCAGCAACAGGCAGGGCTGGATTATGAGGGGGTCGCAAGGGGTGCAAGCCCCAGGGCCTCCACTACTTGCCCTGCAAAGGGGGGCCTCGACCAACCTTTGGTCTGACAGGCTACGGGGTCAGCAACAAAGCTATTGGCGGTAGTGGGGACCCACCCCCCCGTGCCTAGTGAAGCCTTTTTTGTTTTTGCTAACTTGCAGCCAAAGCCACCACAGGGCAGGATGGGGCATCTAGAGCAGTGTCAGGTCCCGTGGGACACCCGCCTTGTAAGTAAGTCCGCAACCCCCAATCTCCGCTGCTAGCTTCACCTATAGACAAGCCCCGTCTGCCGGGAAGCTTTATACATCTCGCCGGACACGGTTGCCGCCAGGACTTCGTAGCATAAGGGATGCAGACTTACCGGGGGGAAGACGGATGAACCCGGAATGAGATTGGGCGAGGTCGGGTAAGCCGGGGTCATACACGAGAGATCAGTCCTAACAAGCGCGGCACCAAAGGATGAGACGGAAGAGTAGTCAAAGTCGAGCCAGGGGTCAAGCCAGAGGTCACGGGTACGCAGTACAAGGGAGCAGGCAAATCGTAGTCAGAAACAGGCAATGGCCGGTCCAGGCGGCAATCACGGGATGGTCAATACACAGCAAGATCAATAACGGGAACGTTCAGATACGGATAATCACACCCAGCAGCACGCTATCACGGGCAAGGAGTGAGTGTGAGGAAACCGCCTTTAACTGATGGAAGCTAACTGGATTGGCTGGGGAGGGGGAATGTGGTGATTGGTGGAACCTTGGGCTGATTGCTCTGTTTAATTCTGAAGGACGTTTTCGCCCAGAACACTCTGGGCTCATTGGCCCAATACATCAAGCCTCCGGCGGTGACGCCAAGAGGGGGCGTGTCTGCTCGGCCCTGCTTGCTCCGACTCCCCCTGACGGAGACGCGGCCGCCGGGCGGCGAGGGAGCCACACACCCGCCTGCAGACGCCGTGGGACCGGAGTGAAGGTGAGCTGTCCATGACAAGCAGCAAAGCTGGCGCCAGCAACGCTACAGTGATGTACACATGATCTACAACCAAAATTAAAAATAAAGGAGAAAAGGGGGGAGGGGAAAAGGAAGTAGAAATGGCAGAGGGATACCCTCTTGGTTCCCAAAATGAAAAAGACTGATGAGGTAAGGTTTATCTCCCTATAGATAATATATCCCTATTGTTATAATAATGAATGGCCACAACTGCGTAGACTTCTGAATAAACACTGGGGTATCCTCAGAAGGGACCCATATTTAGCAGGGTGGGTAAGGAAAGGTCCCCAGATGGTGGCACGCGGGGCCCCAAATTTGGGAGATAAAATCTGCAAAAGCCATTTCTCCAGACCCAAAACATGGTTCCAAGAAACTAGTACTAAGGGGAGTTACCCTAGTGGTAATTGCTCCATCTGTCCATATATGGAAAGTAAAAAGGAAGTGGTTAACCAAAAGACTAAAAGGGTGAACCCTTGTATGTGCGGCTGAATAAAGACTTTAGTCCATCCAGTTCAGCCTGTTTAACTCCTTCCAGTGGTCTAGTAGCCATAGCTGGAAATGTTATTACATGCACGGAGGGCATCCCGGCCACTATAGATCTCCTTCCAGTGGTCTAGTAGCCATAGCTGGAAATGTTATTACATGCAAGGAGGGCATCCCGGCCACTATAGATCTCCTTCCAGTGGTCTACTAGCCATAGCTGGTAATGTTATTACATGCACGGAGGGCATCCCGGCCACTATAGATCTCCTTCTAGTGGTCTAGTAGCCATAGCTGGTAATGTTATTACATGCAAGGAGGGCATCCCGGCCACTATAGATCTCCTTCCAGTGGTCTAGTAGCCATAGCTGGTAATGTTATTACATGCACGGAGGGCATCCCGGCCACTATAGATCTCCTTCCAGTGGTCTAGTAGCCATAGCTGGAAATGTTATTACATGCAAGGAGGGCATCCCGGCCACTATAGATCTCCTTCCAGTGGTCTACTAGCCATAGCTGGTAATGTTATTACATGCACGGAGGGCATCCCGGCCACTATAGATCTCCTTCTAGTGGTCTAGTAGCCATAGCTGGTAATGTTATTACATGCAAGGAGGGCATCCCGGCCACTATAGATCTCCTTCCAGTGGTCTAGTAGCCATAGCTGGTAATGTTATTACATGCAAGGAGGGCATCCCGGCCACTATAGATCTCCTTCCAGTGGTCTAGTAGCCATAGCTGGTAATGTTATTACATGCACGGAGGGCATCTCGGCCACTATAGATCTCCTTCCAGTGGTCTAGTAGCCATAGCTGGTAATGTTATTACATGCACGGAGGGCATCCCGGCCACTATAGATCTCCTTCCAGTGGTCTAGTAGCCATGGCTGGTAATGTTATTACATGCAAGGAGGGCATCCCGGCCACTATAGATCTCCTTCCTGTGGTCTAGTAGCCATAGCTGGTAATGTTATTACATGCAGGGAGGGCATCCCGGCCACTATAGATCTCCTTCCAGTGGTCTAGTAGCCATGGCTGGTAATGTTATTACATGCACGGGGGGGCATCCAGGCCACTTTTGAACGTTTTTACTGTATCCATCATTTCTACCTCCTCTGGCAGCGAGTTCCATAGTCTCACTGCTCTTACAGAGAAGAATCCCCTCCTATGTCGGTGGAAAAAGCACCTTTCCTCTAACCTTAGTGGATGCCCCCGGGTTATGGTTACACTCCGGGGTATAAATAGATTGTGGGACAGATCTTTGTATTGACCCCGAATATATTTATACATAGTTATTAGATCACCCCTCAATCGTCTTTTTTCTAGACTAAATAAGCCTAACTTTGACAATCTTTCAGGGTTCTCTAGCCCCCGCACTCCTTTTATTAACTTTGTTGCCCTTCTTTGAACGCGCTCCAGTTCTGATATGTCCTTCTTAAGCACAGGTGCCCAGAACTGTACACAGTATTCCATATGGGGTCTGACCAGTGACTTGTACAGGGGTCACATGATGCTCTGGTCATGAGCACCTATGCCCCTCCTGATACACGCCATATAGAGGGGTCACATGATGCTCTGGTTATGCCCCTCTTGATGCCCCCCATTATCATGTTGGCTTTGGCAGCAGCTGCCTGGCATTGATTACTACAGTTGAGCTTATTGTCAACTAAAACCCCTAGGTCCTTTTCCATTGTTGCTTTACCAAGTGTTTCTTTATTTAGTGTGTAATCATGACACAGATTTCTCCTTCCCATGTGCATAACCTTACTGTGTTACACTTCATTTGGCATTTAACTGCCCATGCTTCCAATTTATCTAAATCTGTTTGTAGCTGCCTGCTGTCCTCTTTTGTTTTAATTACTTTAGTCTTTTAGTAGTTGAAAAATCAACAGTCACTAAATTTGAACATGCCTGGTAGAGATGAGCAAACTTTTGAAAAGTTCGATTCGGCCGATTCGCTGAATTTCACAAAGAAATTCGGGTTCGGCCGAATCGAACTTTTACGAAGTTCCCCATCAAAAATGCCGGCATGGTGGGAGCGGGCTGGCCGGTTCCGCTGTCAGCGGGCCGGCAAAGCCCCGCTCCCACCATGCCGGCATTTAAAAAACAAAACAAAAAAAAAAAGCATTTTTGCCGGCATGGTGGGAGCGGGCCGGCCGGCTCCGCTGTCAGCGGAACCGGCCGGCCCGCTCCCACCATGCCGGCATTTAAAAAAAAAGCAAACACTTACCTGCAGGTCCGGAGCGTGGAGGCCGGCGCCGCTCTCAGATGTCATCTGAGGGCGCGTCATCAGAGGGCGCCCGCTGACAGCGGAACTGGCCGGCCCGCTCCCACCATGCCGGCTTTTTTTTTTTTTTTAATTTCAGAAAAAATTCGATCGGCACGAACCACAAAATATTCGGGTTCGTGCCGAATCGAATATTTCCTGAAATTCGGAGCGAATTCCGGTTCGTCCGAACCGGTTCGCTCATCTCTAATGCCTGGGATAAGCACACATCTATCCTAAGATCAAGAGAACATACAGTATATACATAAGGGCCGACTAGATGGACCGTATGGTCTCCTTCTGCCATCAACTTTCTGTTTCTATAATATGGTTGATGAACTATAGAACTGCGGGAGTAATCTATATGCTCACTTGTAGTTGTTCTAAAGTATATGTGGGCGAAGCAAAAAATGTACTAAAAGCTAGGATTCAAGCACATTTCTCTTCAATCCATTTAGCGCAGAGAAATAGGGACCAGTTGCCTCAGTAGCCGCACATAATCGAGATCAGCATAATGGCAATATGGAGGGGATAAGGATTGTAGCATTGGAAAGGGTGCATCTAGGAGCACGGGAGCAGGGGGGGTGATATTAAAAAACGCCTCCAACAAAGGGAATTGCGCTGGATATTTAAGCTGACAACCGAGTGGTCTGAATGAAGATATTTTGTTCACACTGTTTTTGGGGTAAAAGTTAGGCACACTACACGTCTGACCTTGGAGTTAGAGGGTTCACTTTTATTTAGTTGTCCACAGACAGCTTCTAAATATAATACAAAGGTTTTTTTCAGTTGATTATTGGCTAGATGTTTTTGGAGTTGTATTGGTTGGGGCACGTAGTATGTGGTTTGTTTTAGTTTATATATGCAAAGTGGGCACAATGATTAATGAATGTTTTAGCAATGAGGGAAACTCTTTAAAGGGTGATAGGGGGATTGTATTTTCTTCTCCTTTTTGGTTGCCAGTGTTGTTTGTAATAGACTTTGCACTTATCGGTGGTTTTGTTTGTGATGTGTTTGTACTGTGCATTACAGCTTGTGGCCTTTCTGGGATACCCCTATGACCTGGATGGACCCAATGAGAAGAGCATCATGTAAGGAGTACTCGCCAATGCTTCAATAGCGCGAATGTGAACGGGGATAAGGGTGCCCTGGATGAGTTGCTACGCTGAGCACCTCCTCTCATTGTGTGCTTAAGAGTAGGGGGACAGTCTTAGTTGTTGCGGGTCATTATTTATTATTGCAGGGGCTAACACCCTTTGGCCTTTCTTTCTGTTTCCCTGTCCCCCCATTTTTGTTTTTCTGTCATTTCATTTGCAGTGGTCCCTTCTTGTCCCCCCTCCCCTTCCCTCCCCTTTTTCCTTTGCGTTCCCCCCTCCCCCCCACCCCTCTCCCCTTCTTCTTCCTTTTTCCCTCCCTCCCCCGAATCCCCCCCCTTCCCCCTTTTCTCCATTAATTTTAGTTGTGGGTTATTCTTAGGCTTCCCTCCTTAGATCCCTTTAGATCTCTCGTGATGCACTTATATAACAGGGCAGCCCTAACATCGTCCCCTGTTTAGTAATTTCGGTTTGAAGGTCTCCTGTGTATAGGGTTTTGGGAGTATACATAGAAGGGATCCCCTTTAGAACTATTCCTCCCTATATATTGATGAGGAGTTTACAAATCACCTTATCCTGGCTCCCCTGTGACTCTATACACAGGGGATGGCCATACTTTTGTGTCTTTGTTCTCTATTCCCTTTTTGAGATATAGATATGTTCAAAGGATATGAAAAGTACAAAAGGAATGCTGGGGTTTCCTGCGCTGGGAATAATTATGGTATAAATATCTAATTGGGTAAAAGATTTGGAAACAGTTTGGATGCTATATATATAGATGATATGTTGTATAGAATAGGCGGTTAGCATTGTATAAATTCATTTGTGAATATGTATGTATAATTGTTATGACTTTTTCATTGGTGCCCGGTTTCTTTATTAATATTAATAGATGCTCGTTGTCTGCCGAGGGATACTTACCTCCCATTCAGGCATGCGCTCTCCTGCCTCCCTGTCTGCAGGGGGAGGCAGGCCGCTGCCTGGCCGAGCGGTTTACCAGCTAAGACTGCGTCACTTCCGGCCGGAGTGCGTCCGCCGCCTGCCTTTGGGCGGGGGAACGATGGGGGTGAGTATAAAATGGTGACAGCAGCACCTATCCACAGCATAGTCTGCCTTGAATAAGTGACTTGACGTCACGAAACGCATTGCTTTTTTGGACTGACACTTGAATATGTAAGATTAGATAAGTTTTTTAATTCTTTTTTTATGCTTTGCACCTACCTAAAATATATAGCACTGATGTATTATAGTTCTATTGAGAATTGATGCACCTTGGAGGCACTTGACACTTTATTCTGGTAATTTATATTGATATATTTTATTTATAATATATTAACTTGCCCCACTGCATAACAGCACCCCCCCCCCCCATAGCAGATTGTGTAAATGTTGTTTGTTTGTGTGTTTTTCAATGGGAATTTTAACAATTTTTGCTATGTAACTATGATGTTTCAATAAACCGTATATGAACTTTAATTAGTGAGTGCTAGTATAAGTCTCTGGCTAGGGCTTTGGTTTGGGGTTTGAGGCACCCCCACTTGTGGAAATACATACATACATACATAAATATATTAATCAATCAATCAATATATACATAAATGAATTAAAAATAAATCAATAAATAAATATCTACATAAAAATATATGTTTCTACCACACTTAATCCAGTCCTGGGTATAGATGTAGGACAAGTCTGTAGCTTTGTCGAGTATCACCTGTGACCACCAGTGGTACTTGAGGGGTGCCTGTCTACAATGTAAGACACAGCAGGGCGTTCGGCCGAACTTGCCACTAAAGTCCAGATTTGACCCGAACCAGAGCCCTATTGAAGTCAATGGGGACCCGAATTTGAGGGACCAAAAATGGCTGTAAAATGGGGTTAACAAGGGCAGCTCGTGTTTGTCCTGCAGGTGCCCGATCATGGACATGGTGTTGAGATTAATAATAATTATCCCTTGTTGCAGGCACTAGTGGCACAGCTTGCAAATGACCCGTATCTTGTCCAGGATCTCTATTGTACCCGATGAAGAGGTCCAGGATCTCTATTGTACCTGATGAAGAGGTCCTTGAAACATTGTATGTTCACATTGAATATCTAATAAATAAGAGCACTTCCTTGAGAGAGCATCCCATCCGTGTACGGATGGATGATTTACAGCCAATCTGATTCAAGCATGACCTGATGATGAAGGCTTTTTCTCCAATGTTTGCGGGATAGAAAGCTTTACGCTTCTCTGGGATGGTGTGGACTGGCTTGGTAATGGTGGTGGTGGTAGTGGTGGAGGTGGCGTTGGTCCCACATCCTCCCTTTGGGGGGAACAGGTGGCCTTGTCGTTGGAGAAGTGGTGGTAGAGGCTAAGTCAATGGAAGCAGCAGAGAGAGCCTCAGGTGCTTCTATGTTTTTAGCCGTTTCTGCCACTGCAGCTCGAGTTTGTCTTGCAGTTGACTAATCATGGACGTGGTGCTGAGATTATTAAGGATTTTCCCTTGTCACGGGCACTAGTGGCACAGCTTGCAAATGACCTGTATCTTGTCAAGGATTTCCATTGTACCTGATGAAGAGGTCCTTGAAACTGTTAAGCTTCCAAGCTACAACCATGGGAAGGGCTGAGCGGAGCTCCATGTGTGGGGGCAAATAAAGAGAAGCAAATCAATCCAAAAGAACAAATCAGAAGTCAGGGCTGGCGGCAGACAGGCAAAGGCCAATGGATGAATCCGAGTTCAGGAGCTGGTGGCAGATTGGCAAAGTCCGAGAATAGGTCTTAGTTCAGGGGCTGGCAGCAAACAGGCAAAGTTCAAAGAGTAAATCCGAGTCAAAACCAATTCATCCGTCCGAGGGTCAATCTAGGAAATCAGATCAGAAACTCAGGAATCAGGAAAACAGAATCCAGGAAGTTAGCTGCTAAAACAGCATTGGATACACGTCAGATGTCCTTTTAAATAGGGCTGACAATTAGAGCTGACAATTAGAGCAGGGAGAGATGTGTCAGAGTCTGAGTGAGGTCACTTCCTGTCCATTAAGACCCAGGAAACCAGGAAGTAAAATCAAGCCCAAGAGCTTATGCTCTAGGCTTCGTGCACTTACAGTGTGCTGAACACCAGGTGTTCCTGTTGAGCAGTGCAACAGATGAAGAGCCTGCTCTGGTACAAACACCCAGACATGCACGTCTGTGGCTGCATGCAGACAGTGATAGAGCACGCCCACGTCTCCTTGAAGAGCAAGGAAGGTGAGGAGACTGACAGAAAATGTGTATGTTCACATTGAATATCTAATAAATAAGAGCACTTCCTTGATAGAGCATCCTGGTGTAGGGATGGATGATTTTACAACCAATCTGTTTCAAGCATGACCTGATGGTGAAGGGTGAACTCAAGTGGCTGTTGAAGGAAAATTTTCATTTAGGAAAGAAAAGAAGGTTGAAGATGCCTAACTGGGGTGCCTGGCAGAGACTCCACTCATCCTGTACTCCATGGAGAAACAGACAAGCTGCCTGATACTTCCCTTAAAAACTCAAATTTTAATTAGTTCATTTAAAAAATTGCATAACAAATCCATCTGTGTCACAAAAACATGATTAACCCAGGACTGTCAGCAGAGAGGATATCAAGGTCTCTTACGCGTTTCGGACAGAATCGCACATCTTTAGTCATGGATAACATGATAACAGTTTATGTAAAACATATATAGAAAATACTCACCAATCAGCAGCAACAGCGGCCCACAGTGGGCAAGGGTTTCTGGCAGATGCTCGAAGTATATGGCTCGTCACCTCTCACATGAGCAGAATGCAGCAAGACCTTAACCCCCGTGAGCAACGGATGTTGGCTAAAATGAGACACGTAAGAAACATCTTCCTATTCTCTCTGCTCATCCCATATTCCACGGAGAAACAGGCAAGCTGCCCAACACTTCCCATAAAAACTCAAAATTTAATTAGTTAAAAAATTGCATTACAAATCCATCTGTGTCACAAAAACATGAGTAACCCAGGACTGTGAGCAGAGAGAATATGAAGATCTCTTACGCGTTTCGGGCAGAATCACACGTCTTTAGTCATGGATAACATGATAACAGTTTATGTAAAACGTATAAAGAAAATACTCACCAATCAGCGGCAACAGCGGCCCATGCTGGGCAAGGGCAAGTATATGGTTCGCCGTCTCTCCCATGCGCATGACGCAGCCAGACCTCAAGCCCCCTGAGCAACAGATCTTGGCTAAAACGAAACGCGTAAGAGACCTCTTCCTATTCTCTTTGCTCATCCCGTATTCCATGTAGAAACACACAAGCTATCCGATACTTCTCATAAAAACTCACATTTTAATTAGTTTATTTTAAAAAAATTGCATTACAAATTCATCTGTGTCACAAAAACATGAGTAACCCCGGACTGAGAGCAGAGAGAATATAAAGGTCTCTTACGCATTTCAGACAGAATCAGAAATCTTTAGTTGTGTATAACATGATAACCGTTTATGTAAAACATATAAAAAAGAAAATACTTACCAATCAGTGGCAACAGTGGCCCACAGTGGGCTTGTCAGCTCTCCCACGCACATGACGCAGCCAGACCTCAACCCCCGTGAGCAACGGATCTTGGCTAAAACAAAACACGTAAGAAGCCTCTTCCTATTCTCTCTGCTGGAGAGAACAGGCAAGCTGCCTGATACTTCCCATAAAAACTCAAATTTTAATTAGTTAATTTAAAAAATTGCATTACAAATCTATCTGTGTCACGAAAACATGATTAACCCAGGACTGTGAGCACAGAGAATATGAAGGTCTCTTACGCATTTCGGACAGAACCACACGTCTTTAGTCATGGATAACATGATAACAGTTTATGTAAAACATATAAAGAAAATACTCACCAATCAGCGGCAACAGCGGCCTACACTGGGCAAAAATATGGCTCGTTGGCTCTTCCATGTGCATGGCGCAGCCAGACCTCAGCCCTCAGATGGTGACCAATGGATCTTGGCTGAAACAAAACGCGTAAGAGACCTCTTTCTATTCTTACTCATGTTTTTATGCAACGGATGGATTTGTAATGCAGTTTTTTCAAGACAATTGTCATTTAGTAGAATGGAATTTCTTTTTGTTGCGTAAGCAAGAGGCTACACAAATAATTTCCCTATAGCCTTCCTCACATCTTGGTTCCTCAGGCTGTAAATAAAGGGATTCATCATCGGTGTAAGCACAGTGTATCCCATGCTCACCCAGCGATCATAGTGGGAAGAATAGTTCGAGGAAGGCCGAAAATAAATGGCAATGTCAGTGCAATAGAAGAGACAAACCACCATGAGATGAGACGAGCAGGAGGAGAAGGCTTTTCTTCGGCTGGTGGTGGTCTTCAGCTTGGCAATAGTCCGAGCGATGAAGATATAGGACGTTAGTATAGAGAGGAAGGGAATACAAACAAGCATAGACCCTTCACAGTACAGTAAGAGCTGAGGGAAAGTAGAAGTAGAGCAGGACAGCTTGAGAAGCGGCGTCAAGTCGCAGAAGAAGTGGCGGATGAGTCTGTCTTCACAGTACGATAGTTGGGACATTGTAAAAGCGTACAAAAATGAATGGAAAAAAGCAGTCACCCAACAAACGGCAATCAGCATGACTCTAACTTTCCTGACCATTATGGAATTGTAGCGTAAGGGGCGACATATCGCTAGATACCGATCAATAGACATGACCGCCAAAAGAATAATCTCAGCGGTGCCGAAATAGAAAAAAAAGAAGAACTGCAGTAGGCAAGCAGAGAAAGAGACGTGGGTCATCCCATGAATTAGGCTGTGTAGAAGCCTAGGCACATTCACCGTAGACATACTGATGTCCACCACCGACAGGTTCCCTAGGAAAAAGTACATGGGCGTGTGCAACCCTGGAGAAAAATAAATGCTTAGCAATAACAGAAGGTTCCCAGCCCATGTGACAGTATATACAACCAGAATGATGGAGAACATGGCAGTGGGGTTGTAGTGAAGGTCGGAGAAGCCCAAGAGCATGAAGCCGTAAGTCAGATTAAGCCTTCCATCCATCATGAGAGATCTTCCATTTCCACAATTACTACTTCACAGGTTCTCAGGCTGATGATGTCATAATTCACCTACTTCTTATGTCACTAGAACATCTAGATATCAGAAATGGAATCAACGTTAATTTGATGTTTGTCTACTGCAGTTTGACATTTAACATCATTATCCCATCTAATCCCAGGGTGATTGGTAGCTATAGAGAACTGGAGGGTGATTGGTGGATATAGGGAAGGCAATAAGGACTGGAGGGTGATTGGTAGCTATAGGGAAGGCAATAAGGACTGGAGGATGATTGGTAGCTATAGGGAAGGCAATAAGGACTGGAGGGTGATTGGTAGCTATAGGGAAGGCAATAAGGACTGGAGGATGATTGGTAGCTATAGGGAATGCAATAAGGACTGGAGGGTGATTGGTGGCTATAGGGAAGGCAGTATAAGATGACCCATTTGTGACAATGGAGCTGAAAAAGGGGGACATCACATGACACATTTCTTTGGGGCTTGCTAACACTCTGTTGCCCAAGTGCCCCCACAAGCCTGGGTCCGGCCTCGCCCAGGTTAGTGCAATAAGTCTGCTGCTTAATCAAGCAGTGTTTTTGTGAATGACTATCACAGACATGGATGTGTGACCGGGAGTGGCGATATAGTACCAGGGGCGAGTGCGGGTGTGCAGCAGCATCATCATCATCATATTTGAAAGACAAAAATAAATAAAAAAGGTAAATGAACTTCTCTATTTAGCATCTTTAACTTACTCTTGACAACCTTTTAGCATTTTTATTTTACAACAAAGACAAAAAAAGAGTTCAATTCCTAAAAAGATCCCCCACGCGCATGACGCAGCCAGACCTCAACCCCCAGGAGCAAAGGATCTTGGCTAATTCCGTAATCCATGAAGAAACCGGCAAGCTGCCCGATACTTCCCATAAAACTTAGTTCATTTAAAAAATTGCATTACAAATCCACCTGTGTCACAAACGAAAAACTAAAACGAAACGCGTAAGAGACATCTTCCTATTCTCTCTGCTCATCCTTTATTCCGCGGAGAAACAGGCAAGCTGCCTGAGACTTCCCATAAAAACTCAAATCCATCTGTGTCACAAAAATATGATTAACCCAGGACTGTGAGCAGAGAGAATATGAAGGTCTCTTACGCGTTTCGGACAGAATCACATGTCTTTAGTCATGGATAACATGATAACAGTTTATGTAAAACGTATAAAGAAAATACGCACCAAGCAGCAGCAACAGCGGCCCACACTGGGCAAGGGTAAGTATATGGTTCGTCGTTTCTCCCATGCGCATGATGCAGCCAGACCTCAACCCCCGTGAGCAACAGATCTTGGCTAAAACGAAACGCGTAAGAGACCTCTTCCTATTCTCTTTGCTCATCCCGTATTCCATGTAGAAACACGCAAGCTGTCCGATACTTCCCATAAAAACTCACATTTTAATTAGTTTATTTAAAAAAATTGCATTACAAATCTATCTGTGTCACAAAAACATGATTAACCCAGGACTGTGAGTAGAGAGAATATGAAGGTCTCTTACGCGTTTCGGGCAGAATCACACGTCTTTAGTCATGGATAACATGATAACAGTTTATGTAAAACATATAAAGAAAATACTCACCAATCAGCAGCAACAGCGGCCCACACTGGGCAAGGGCAAATATATGACTCGTCAGTTCTCCTATGCGAATGACGCAGCCAGAACTCAACCCCTGTGATCTTCGGATCTTGGCTAAAACGAAACGCGTAAGAGACCTCTTCCTATTCTCTCTGCTCATCCTTTACTCCGTGGAAGAACAGGTAAGCTGCCCGATACTTCCCATAAAAACTCAAATTTTAATTAGTTCATTTAAAAAATTGCATTACAAATCCATCTGTGTCACAAAAATATGATTAACCCAGGACTGTGAGCAGAGAGGACATAAAGGTCTCTTACGCGTTTCGGACAGAATCACACATCTTTAATTATGGATAACATGTAAAACATATGAGGAAAATACTCACCAATCAGCATCAACAGTGGGTCACAGTGGGCACGGGCAAATTTAGGACTCGTCAGTTCTCCCATGCGCATGACGCAGCCAGACCTCAACCCCCCAGGTGTTGAGCAACAGATCTTGGCTAAAACGAAACGCGTAAGAGACCTCTTCGTAGTCTCTCTGCTCATCCTTTATTCCATGGAGAAACAGGCAAGCTGTCCGATACTTCCCATAAAAACTCAAATTTTAATTAGTTCATTTAAAAAATTGCATTACAAATCCATCTGTGTCACAAAAACATGATTAA
This sequence comes from Gastrophryne carolinensis, assembly GCA_027917425.1. NCBI lineage: Eukaryota > Metazoa > Chordata > Amphibia > Anura > Microhylidae > Gastrophryne > Gastrophryne carolinensis. The sequence continues at coordinate 4,036,324 of CM051234.1, forward strand.
CCCAGGACTGTGAGCAGAGAGAATATGAAGGTCTCTTACGCGTTTCGGACAGAATCACACGTCTTTAGTCATGGATAACATGATAACAGTTTATGTAAAACATATAAAGAAAATACTCACCAATCAGCAGCAACAGCGGCCCACGCTAGGCAAGGGCAAGTATATGGTTCGTCGTCTCTCCCATGCGCATGATGCAGCCAGACCTCAACCCTGTGAGCAACAGATCTTGGCTAAAACGAAACGCGTAAGAGACCTCTTCCTATTCTCTCTGCTCATCCTTTATTCCGTGGAAGAACAGGTAAGCTGCCTGATACTTCCCATAAAAACTCAAATTTTAATTAGTTCATTTAAAAAATTGCATTACAAATCCATCTGTGTTGCAAAAACATGATTAACCCAGGACTGTGAGCAGAGAGGACATGAAGGTCTCTTACGCGTTTCAGACAGAATCACACGTCTTTAGTCATGGATAACACGTAAAACATATGAAGAAAATACTCACCAATCAGCGGCAACAGTGGCTCACAGTGGGCAAGGGCAAGTATATGGCTCATCTGCTCTCCCATGCGCATGACGCAGCCAGAACTCAACCCCCCAGGTGTTAAGCAACGGATCTTGGCTAAAACGAAACGCGTAAGAGACCTCTTCCTATCCTCTCTGCTCCCGGCCCTTGGTTGCTCATGTTTTTATGACACGGATAGATTTCTAATGCGGTTCTCTCTCAAAGACGGTTCTCATTTAATAGAAAAGAATTTGCTTTTTTGGGGTAAGTGAGAGGCTACACGAATAAGTGCGGTTGCGCATCACTGAAGACAAAAATAAAAGAAGGGGAAATGAACTTGTCTATTCAGCATCTTTAACTTATTCTTGCCAACGTTTTATTATGTTTTACAACAAAGCAGGTTTGTGACTGCTTTACGATTTATCGCAGCTGATTATAAAAAAAAGCTGACACTTTCATTGTTCAAACACATGCAGGACGGCGCTGGCGTGTGTTTTCGGAATGAAATCAGCCTGTTACTTATTGGAATAGGTGACTTCCTCCACCTATTCACCTATTCACTCTTGTACATGGCCGCGCTATACACGCATCACATTCAGCCTTGAGCTATTTTTAGTTTGTGACTGCTTTACAATTTATTGCAGCTAATTGTAATAGAAACAATTATGATACATCAACTGCTACTTGGCTATAACACAATGTAACTCTCACCAGGGAACTAGCAGGGCTCATACTGTTTACACATTTGCGCATGCTTTTCCACCCTCTAAACATCCCGTAAATCAGGCGCTGGAGATAGTTTGAGGTGCAAAAATGGCGCTAGTGGAAAATTTCAGGCACAAATTGGCGCATCAGCGAATGCTAGTGCACAAAGTAGTGCGAAACTAAATGCGAATTTAATTTTGATGACCATGAATCATGCGGAACCTCGATCGCAAATTGGCGCTCCAAATAGCGCGGCCGAAGTCACTGGCGCACAACCTTTACGGGGACGATTCAGAGCCTGGTGACAATTCTCACCGCTTTTTCAGGAGAATAAAATGCTATTGACTTTCATTGTCTACCTTGGGGCTGATTCAGAAATATGGAGGTTATTTAAGAAGGGATAGCGGCAGGTAGCACCTCATAGCGGCAGGCAGCGCCTGGGGAACGCCGGGCGCTGTACGGGAAACTAAATTTATGAAAGCGCCTCTAACAGCGTCATATAGCATCACATGTATTATTACATATAACAGCGCCATGTAGCGTCACATGCATTATTACATATAACAGCGCCATGTAGCGTCACATGTATTATTACAGGCAGCTCAGTGTATAGCACCTCTAACAGCGCTATGTAGCGTCACATGTATTATTACATATAACAGTGCCATGTAGCATCACATGTATTATTACATATAACAGCGCCATGTAGCGTCACATGTATTATTACAGGCGGCTCTACATATAGCGCCGGAGCTCTAGCTTCCAGAGAGCCAGGTATTACCTGTCGCTACCTGTCGCTCTCCCATACATTTCAATGGTCGTTCATTAGTTGTATATAAACAGCGTGTTTGGAATTTTTTTGCTCCAATCATTGTGTGACGTCTCCCGGCTGCAAACAAACACTTTTATACATTTTTTGGACTTTTTTATATTTTTATGCAGAATTGTCATTACAGGTCTGACACTAAAGTGTTAATGTCACAGTGTTATAACAATGTCATTCCATGTATTTTCGCTTTGTTACTGACGGATATGTGTTCAAAAACGGACTTTAATCACACAGCGTCTGGCGCTTTATGCTACAGCGCCCAGCTTTAGAGCGCCCGCGCTGTGTGTATGTAGCGTTTTGTTATATACGATGTGGAGCGCCGAGCGCCGGACGCAATGAGCCGGCGCTACCTCTCGCTCGCTGCGGTGCTGTACTGGTGTTAGAGCGCCCAACACACATCACATTCATCAAATCCGGCCAGGTTACTACAGCGACTGAGGCTCTCTGTTACAGCGCCCGATCGCTGCTTACAGCGTCTACTAGCGCCGCTATACAGGCGCTAATCTGCCGATACCTGTCGCTAGTAATGAATCAGCCTCTATGCGAAAATATACATCCGGGAGACAATGGAAGTAAATGGCAGTTTAGACAAAAAAAGAACTTGCAGCCGACACTCTCATTGTTCAAAAACATGCCGGACGCCGCCAGACGTGTGTTTTCGGAATGAAATCAGCCCGTTACTCATTGGAATCGACAGTTTCCGCCACTTATTTTCTGGAGGAAATTCGCTCTTCAAATCGCCACAATGAAAGCGTCAGCTGCAAGTTCTTTTTTTTTGTCTAAAGTGCCATTTACTTCCATTGTCTCCCGGGTTTTCTCTCCTAATAAAGAAACGTGCTTTCTGGCCTGGCTCTGAATGGTCACCAATGAGAATTTATCGAGTGAAATGATCCACGCGTATCATTCAGTGTATACACATAGAGGGCGACGCACATTGCTCCAGCCATTGGGGGATCCTGGGAGAAGACAGACCGGCCGGTGATTGGAGACGTCCTTTTATCAGCCATCGCCGTCTCCCATTTGGGGAGTTGAGGTTCTACAGGGAGAGCTGCTGCCATTGTTATTTTATTTTAGACGTCCATAGAAATTAATCTCTGGGGGAAAACACCGGAATATTGTTTTTCTTTCGGTGCTCGAGGTAAAATATGAAAATTAGGAAGAAATCGACAGCTTTGTCAGCATTTGCATATCAGGAGGACAAAGGTCTCCATCTGCTGTAGGCAGAAGAACTATGGGGCCTAGCTTCCCCAGGCTTCCCCCCGAATCTCATTGTTCAACTACGAGGTGGGAAGAGATTCCCAGAAGAAACCCCTCCTGATAGTATAAATGCCCCTCCCTGCCGGTGGGAGGGTGCCTAACAGCATGGGCTTACATATCATATGGGGCCCGTGGTAGAAGGGATCCCTGTGCAAGTCGGCTCCTCCCACCGCACATCCCCGTGAGGGTTGCCCAATTTGGTCCTTTTTATTTCTGCTATCGTAGTACAGAGGAGACAATCTTCACAACACGACCACGCAATAAACACATTTTTAGTTTTAATAGCAGGTGCGTGGCTGCTTCACAATTTATCGCAGCTGATTATAGCTTAAACAATTATGATACATCAACTGCTACACAATGTAACTCTCACCAGGGAGCTGGCGGGCTTTTCAGGACGACTCATCCTGTTTGTTATAGGATCAGTAAGAGGGAGAGATAATGCAACCTGAACTCCCATTCCAATTTATAGCAGTGTGAGATCTGTCTCCTCTGTATGCTAGCAGCTGGGAGAATGGTCTCCTTGTCATCATGTGACACCTACAGCCCTTACCACTGCATCTTCATGCAGACTGCACACCAGCACTGGCAAGAGATGCGTCATTCTTCAGAGTGATCAGCTGTCTGTCATGTGTGAGTCACCTCTCCAACAAAGTCCTGCGATGGAGAAATGACTCAAACATCTAAGAAAGCTCTAAGCATTGTAACAGCAGGCTTGTATCTGCTATATAATGGAACTTAGCAAGGTGCGTTTTTTGTTACAATTGTAACCCCATCCATATGTCTGGCCGTTACACAGTAGGAAGCTGACCAGCAGGACTCTGCCCTGATTGTCACATACACAGCTGCAGCGGCTGCCTATGTACTGCGGCAACACCCTGGACAAGAAATGGACCACACTGGACCCCACTTCAGCACCCTTCTATCTGCCTTTATAATGGAACAGAGCAAGGTGTGGTTCTTGTTACAATTGTAACATCATCTACATGTCTGGCTGTTACAATGTAACACAGCAGGAAGCAGTAACATCAGAGACGCTGTCCTGTCTGTCACATTACACAACAGCACTGACAAAAGATGCAGCATTCTTCTTAGTCTCCGGATTGCGGAGACTAAGAACCGGCTCACCTCTCGACCGGGAAGCCTGGAATCTAAGGACCAACCTGGTTTTCACTAGAACCTCTAAAGGTGAGGATAGGCTGGGCTGCAGGAAGGCCGCAAGTCAGGCAACCTAGGAGTGGGTTTTGCCAAGTTCTGGGTAGAAGACAGACTAGAGCTGGACTGGAACAAGCTGAAGTCGTGGGCAGGCAGATCAGGATCGGAGACGTAAACAGGCCGAGGTCATCAGGAGAGCAGGAGCGTAGTCAGGAACAAGCCGGGCCGGTACACAGGAATGGAAGACTGGAACACAGGAACAAGCAGGAGAAATGACCAACTGGCAATGGAGCTCAGGACTCGCCAGTACTTAAAGGCCCCTGCGTATGAACAAAAGTGAGTGCATTTTAGCGTGTTAGCAATGCACATGCCCGCGCATAATCGCACATACGCATGAATCCATTGAATTACTCAGTTCACAAATGCGCGCGCATAATCGCACACTTACTGGCCCTAGTGCGGAAATGCGAGCGCACTGGAAACCTTGTCCCCTCTGCTGGGGAAGAAGAGGAACAGTCCTGGTTCTATGACATTGCCCCCCCCCCCTCAAGGGAGACCCCTGGCCTCTAGGACGAGGTTTCTCGGGATGGGACCTATGAAGGTCCCTAATCAGATGAGGAGTGTGAACATTCCTAGATGGCTCCCAAGAACTCTCTTTGATTCCGTAGTTTTTCCACTTAATTAAATATTAAAGGCCCACTCCTCTATGACAAACATCCAAAATTCGCTCGACCTCATATTCTTCAGATTCGTCCTCAACCAAAAACTCAGAACCGTCACCAATGGTTTCGGAAGCTGGTGCAGGTTTAAGTAGAGAGACTGGATGGATATGAAGGGATGCCGGAGACATCCAGACTTTGTCACCAACAGCATACAATGGGGAGGACTGATGATGACGATCAGCTTTCCTCTTATATGTTCCTAGGCTTTGAGGAGGCTTTCCCTTAATTCCCGATGTGTCTCTGCTAAGGAAGAGGCCAACTCCTGGGCGGCAGGTAAGTTGACATCTTTAGGGATGTTTGGCAAGATATTGGAGTGAAACCTGAAGTTTGCGAAGAATGGTGATTTAGCAGTGGAGCTGTGGCAGAAGTTATTATATGCAAATTCCGCCAGAGGTAGTAGCCCGTACCTCGTCTTGAAGGACTGAGGAATAGCAATGCAGGTATTGTTCAAGAGTCTGGTTGGCACGTTCAGATTGCCCGTTCGACTGAGGATGATAAATAGATGAATGAGCCAGGGAAATTTGGAGGGCTTCACACAGACGGGACCAAAACTGAGAATTGCGATCCTCGGTCCGAGACGATTTCAGTGGGCACACCATGGGACCACCTTACTCCGGGCACAAATTCGGCAGTGATCGATAAAGGAAGTACAGTCTTTATTCAAAGAAGGCCACCAGAAGTGTCAACAGATCAACTCCAAGGGCTTGTGTAGTCCGAAATGCCCTGGCAAGGGGTGATCAAGAAAAGTCTGTAAGACCGCAGTTCGGGTGGCCCTAGGTACGAATATATTGCCTTGATGGATAAATAAGCCATCAGAGCAAGGCAGGACTTCACCCTCCTCAATTGGTAAAACAGAAGAAGCTCTCTGGATCTCGGAGATGAGTTCGGACTCTAATACCAGGAAATGACCTTCAGAAAGGATCAGTAGTTCAGAGGAACCTGTCTCATCCGAAGAGTCTGGAAGTGGCAATCTGGACAGAGCGGCAGGCTTGATGTTACGGCTGCCAGGCCGATAAGTGACATGGAAATTAAAGCGGGAGAAAAACAAAGACCAGCATCAGGATAAGAATAGGATGCACTGCTCCCTCTAACAGGTACCACCACTCCTCAAGAGCCAGTTGAATGGATACATCGTACAGGAGTTCAGTTGCAGACAATTTGCGAGAGAAGAAGGCTACAGGATGCAGAACAGCCTTTTCTCCAGATCGTTGCAAAAGGACTGCCCCCACCGTAATGGGTGATGCATCAACCTCCAAGACGAATGGTAATGTGGAGTTTGGGTGCGCAAGAACAGGGGCTGAAGTAAAGTACCTTTTTGGAAAGCTTGCTGAGCTGATTCAGTCCAGCGATAAAAATTGGCAAATCTGATTCATCTTTGAACCTTCTTTCGGGAGGTAGGTGCTGGCCACTCAAGTACAGCCGAAACTTTACTAGGGTCCATGGAAATTCAATCAGAGCCAGTTGATGCTTGGTAGGAGAGTTAGGGAAACAGGCCTGAAGACAGTAAGGAGACTTAAACAGAACAGTACCCATGGACCAATTTATTGAAGGATTATGCATCAATACTCAGGGTAGACCCAAAATAACAGGGAAAGCAGGGGATAGTATGAGATTGAAACCATTCAATCTTGCCATTCAAAATTATCTGGATCGATACATGCCGCTAATGACAAAGTCTGTGACGTAATTGGACCAGTCTTGAGCGTGGAACCATCAGCCAAGAAGAGAAGAAAGGGAGATTGCCCAGAGGGAAAGAGTTGATAATGGCTGCCACCTCAATTTTTCTTCTGGGCAACTGTAGACAGAGTGAAACGGAGATGTAATTAGCACAGGAAAGCAGCAGAGGGCACGAAAAATGTTTAGTACGTAACTTCTTACCCAGGGGACGGACCGTGCATCTGTAAAGGAAGTGGCCAGCCTCCCCGCAGTAAAGGCGTCTGCGAAGGCATTCCTTAGATGTCAATGAAGGACGAGAAACCCTGAGTTGCATAGGATCAGAACCACTGCTAACAGCAGAAGAGGATGGACTGGGGAAGGAATCATCTGCATGAGGAGGACCCCAATGGCACGACTGAGTATTATTCCTCTCAAGACATCGTCCCCTTAGTCTCCTATCAATCTTTATAGAGAGTTTGATTAAATCTTCCAGAGATGCAATAAGATAAACATGAGCCAGTTAATTTTTAACGGAATCCACCAAACCTAAAAGGAATTGATGACAAAGAGCGTGGTCATTCCAAAGTGTTTCAGTACTGCATCCTTGGTGAAGGCTCCAAAGAACCGCCTCAGCTGAAGTTATGCGCCCAGGGTCATCATACATAGTCGCTACGCATCAAAGAATGTCTCCAGAGAGGAAATGATAGGGTCTGATTGTTCAAGTAACCGATGAGCCCAAATGTGAGGAATTCCCAGCAGCAAAGAGATGACAGCTTTGACCCTGATGACCTCAGTGGGGAATGTCTTGGGTTGGAGATCGAACAGCAACTGGCAACTATTCTTAAACGACCGTAAATGGCTGCTGTCCCCAGAGAAACATTAAGGCAAAGGTATGCGGGGTTCCAAGGTACTGGATGCAGAGCTGGAGTTGTCGGCAGCCACAGGCATGACAGAATCTTATGGCGGGACGGAGTAAGTAGCGGCAGGAAGGCTGGCTTGAAACATATCCAAGCGAGACTCGAGCTGTAAAAATTCCCCATGTAAAATGCTCACTGCCTGAGTCAGAGCAGTCATCTGCTGGACCAAGGCATCAAAAGCCAGATGATCTCCGCCAGAGCTCATAACTGCCCAGTTTGTACTGTCAGACTACCGGGTGTGAACCCTGATTGCGGAGACTAAGAACCGGCTCACCTCTCGACTGGGAAGCCTGGAATCTAAGGACCAACCAAGTTTTAACTAGAGCCTCTAAAGGTGAGGATAAACTGGGTTGCAGGAAAGCCTCAGGTCAGGCAACCTAGGAGTGGGTTTTGCCAAGTATTGGGTAGAAGACAGACCAGAGCTGGACTGGAAACATGGAACAAGTTGAAGTTGTGGGCAGGCAAACAGGTGCAAAGTTGTAAACAGGCCGAGGTCGTGGGCAGGCAGATCAGGATCGGAGTCGTAAATTCAGCCACATATTCCTCGACAGATCGGCGTCCTTGGTGAAGGGTCCGAAGAACCACCCTAGCTGAAGATATGCGCCCAGGGTCATCATACACAGTCGCCATGGCATCAACGAATGTCTCCAGAGAGGAAATGATAGGGTCTGATTGTTCAAGTAACCGATGAGCCCAAATCTGGGGATTCCCAGCAGCAAAGAGATGACAGTTTTGACCCTGATGACCTCAGTGGTGTATGTCTTGGGTTGGCGATCGAACAGCAATTGGCAACTATTCTTCAATGACCAGAAATGGTTGTGGTCCCCAGAGAAATGTTAAGGCAAAGGTATGCAGGGTTCCAAGGTACTGGATGCAAAGCTGGAGTTGTCGGCAGCCACAGGCATGACAGAAGTGATGGCGGGATTCGGTTAGTAGCGACAGGAAGGCTGGCTTGAAGCATATCCAAGCGGGATAAACAGGCTGAGGTCGTGGGCAAGCAGATCAGGATCGAGGTCGTAAAAAGGCAGAGGTCGTGGGCAGGCAGATCAGGATCGAGGTCGTAAAAAGGCCGAGGTCGTCAGGAGAACAGGAGCGTAGTCTGGAACAAGCCGGGTCGGTACACAGAAATGGTAGACTGGAAATCAGGAACAGGCAGGAGAAATGACCAACTGGCAATGGAGCTCAGGGCTCGCCAGTATTTAAAGGCCCCTGAGTATGCGCAAAAGCGAGTGCATTTTCATGCGTAACCGCACATGCGCATGGATCCATTGAATTAAACAGTTCACAAATGCATGTGCTGAATCGCACACTTACTGGCCCTAGTGCAAAAATGTGAGCACAAGGAAAACCTTGGCGCCCTCTGCTGGGGAACAAGAGGAACAGTCCTGGTTCTATGACAGTTTGTGAGGGCTCTTGGGCAAGACAATCTTAGTGGGGCCCAACGCGGTGTGTCACGCGATGTCACCCTTCATCTCCTCTGCCACTAATAGGTTATCTTCTGCTGCTGATCGCGCTCCAGTCCTTACTGCCTTCCCTATAGCCACCAATCACCCTCCAGTCCTTATTGCCTTCCCTATAGCCACCAATCACCCTCCAGTCCTAATTGCCTTCCCTATAGCCACCAATCACCCTCCAGTCCTTATTGCCTTCCCTATAGCCAGCAATTGCCCCCCAGTCCTTATTGCCTTCCCTATAGCCACCAATCAGTCCAGTCCTTATTGCTTTCCCTATAGCCACCAATTGCCCCCCAGTCCTTATTGCCTTCCCTATAGCCACCAATCACCCTCAAGTCCTTATTGCTTTCCCTATAGCCACCAATCACCCTCCAGTCCTTATTGCCTTCCCTATAGCCACCAACCACCCTCCAGTCCTTATTGCCTTCCCTATAGCCACCAATCATCTTCCAGTCCATATTGCCTTCCCTATAGCCACCAATCATCCTCCAGTCCTAATTGCCTTCCCTATAGCCACCAATCACCCTCCAGTCCTTATTGCCTTCCCTATAGCCAGCAATTGCCCCCCAGTCCTTATTGCCTTCCCTATAGCCACCAATCAGTCCAGTCCTTATTGCTTTCCCTATAGCCACCAATTGCCCCCCAGTCCTTATTGCCTTCCCTATAGCCACCAATCACCCTCAAGTCCTTATTGCTTTCCCTATAGCCACCAATCACCCTCCAGTCCTTATTGCCTTCCCTATAGCCACCAACCACCCTCCAGTCCTTATTGCCTTCCCTATAGCCACCAATCATCTTCCAGTCCATATTGCCTTCCCTATAGCCACCAATCATCCTCCAGTCCTAATTGCCTTCCCTATAGCCACCAATCATCCTCCAGTCCTTATTGCCTTCCCTATAGCCACCAATCACCCTCCAGTCCTTATTGCCTTCCCTATAGCCACCAATCATCCTCCAGTCCTTATTGCCTTCCCTATAGCCACCAATCATCCTCCAGTCCTTATTGCCTTCCCTATAGCCACCAATCACCCTCCAGTCCTTATTGCCTTCCCTATAGCCACCAATCATCCTCCAGTCCTAATTGCCTTCCCTATAGCCACCAATCACCCTCCAGTCCTTATTGCCTTCCCTATAGCCACCAATCATCCTCCAGTCCTTATTGCCTTCCCTATAGCCACCAATCATCCTCCAGTCCTTATTGCCTTCCCTATAGCCACCAATCATCCTCCAGTCCTTATTGCCTTCCCTATAGCCACCAATCACCCTCCAGTCCTCATTGCCTTCCTCATAGTCAACAATCATTCTCGCTACCTTCTGAGCTTCAATTGGCCTCCATTTTATGCCACCTTCTTCATTGCTGCTGATGCCAGCCACGCTCAGGTCTGCACATGACAACCGGGCATTCAGAAGTTCGGGCCTACTGTAAAATAATAGCATGGGCAAGTGTGAGCCAGAGTGTGTCCCTGAAGATGCCGGGGGCCCTGGCAATTGCCCTTGCTTGCCCAGTGCTGGCACCGGCCCAGCCACGGCCTCCCTATGAGCAGTCTTCCCCTGCTTTTAACTTTACTGGTGATGCCATCTTTAAACCGGACCAACACCTGTTTTATCTTTAACGGGTGTTGGTCCCGCTGTCAGTTAATAACAACAAGCTTGGGGGGTATCCAGAATGCTGGAGCCCCCCTTGCACATAACCCCCGCTGAATGCCAGTAATGCTCAACTTCATTACGAGCCAGTGCCGGGAAAGGAGTCCCGCCATTGGCTGCTGGGTGGTCAGGTGGGCCATAGTTGCGTCCCCGCATTATGAGCATTGCTGTTAAACTTGCCTTTTTTAGGTGGCTCCCACAGTGTATCTGCTGCCCATGGCCACATCTCCAACTTCCCTGTAGCTGAGGCCGGTTCCCGCACCCAACTATGCACATAGCTGAGGGCAGCAGCGATCCCCCGAATGTAGGGAAGTCAGGGATGTGGCCAGCAGGCGGGTCCCGTCAGCCAGCGTTCTTGAAAGTATCCAATCGGCAATCTATAAAATGTCAAGTGGCTGTGCCCCAGCAGTGGGAAAAACACATTTTTTGGGATAAACTGAGCTACTACCATGCCGGCCGCACATGTGCTCAGACAGAGACGGGTTGGGTGGGGAGAGTGGGGGGTTGCGTATGGGTTTTGTGGCACTTTAAAGGTCTATCCAAGGCCTGCTTTCAAAAACACCATTAATCTGGGGATTTCTTATAATTCTCCTGGTTTCAGCTCAATCTCTAGAGAAGTCTGAACAATTAGTAATGGCAGCAGCTCTCCCTGCAGAGCCTCAGCTCCCCAAAAGGGAGACGGCAATGGCTGATATAGCAATAGATATAAGGACGGCTGCCGACCACTGCTCAACCCGGCTCTACCTCCTGCATCACAGTGTGTGGTAAGTGACAGAGTTTTCTATAAATGGGAATGGGGGGGTAACATCCATTATATATATATATATATATAGATATATATGCAGCTTTGTATTCCAGGACTCCCAGTTATCGGGCACCAGCTACATTCATTTTAATTCAGCTTTGCGTAAGAGTTTGTTGGCCACATAATCGAAAATAAAAAAGGTTTACTGCAAAAGGGGTTTCTATCTTCATATAGTAAATACAACCCATTGATTTATTATTATTATGATTTATATTAGTAGCATGATCTTCTTGTTCTGGTTTTAGATTCTTCTTCCAGTTTCCGGTGGGACGTATTTTTCCTCATTTTGCGAAGGTTGGGAATATTTTATATATTTCATTTATTTATTTTTATTTTTTTTTATACCTTTAATTTCAGGTTCTTAAAAAAAGCTACTTCCTATCTCATACCTCCCAAGTGTCCCTGATTTGGAGGGACTGTCCCTCTTTTGAGTCCATGTCCCCCTGTCCCTTGTTGTTCTTTTCTGTCCTTTTTTTGAGGTGTAACACGCAGATCTGCAGCAATAAATGATTCATTTGCCTATTCGAAGTGTTTCTATTGTCAGGATTCTACAGTGAGTGAGAAGGTTTATTACTAGTGTTGGGAAAACCTAAACTGCAAAGTTCGGGTTCGTACCAAATGCTGAGACTCCGTGTTCTAGCTTGGTGTTCAGCCGGAACCCAGGAAAAGCTTGTTGATGGGCAGTTGGCACTAGAATTGCTGCTAGCTGCTGCCATTGTCCTCACTCATGGAAGCGGCAGACATCTTTCTGTAGCCCTGACCATAGCCTACTTGAGAGGGTAATAAGGCTGAAGGCTGACCACCACCTGTGGACCGGATCCCGGGGCTCAGGTAAGTCACAGCCGCTTCCTGCTGCAAACTCTGAATTTGTTATAAGTGCCCACATAACATCCGCCACCACAATTTTTGTACAGTCACGAGTCTGCCTCTGGGAGCCCTCAACAGGTGGCAGAGGCAGAATCAGCCCCCAAAGTGTTTCTATTGATTTCAATGCAGATTTGGGTCAAGTTCGGGTACAACAGTATTGAATGCTCCAAAAATTTCATAGTAGTAGTCCACTACTTTTTTGGGGGAAGAAATGACATTCATGTTCTTACTATTGGTGATAGTAAACACCCCACTCAAGACTAAACTAAACTGTTGGTAACAATGAGAAGCTGAGCCTTCGCTGAGTGAAAGAGTGGGTTAAATGTTTGGTGTGCCTGTGCCTCCACCCAGAATAGGGCCCTTGCAACTAATAGGGAACAATAATAGGGAACACCTCTCTGGGAAATAGATCAAGTTGTCTAAGCAAAACAATACATTCAGAGCAGAGGGACTACTGCTCCCAGCAACCATATACCTTAGTCACTCACTGACACAGTCAATTATAACAGTTATAGGAACTTTATGTAAGGTTAACTTGCAAGTATAAACGGACCATACACAGTATAACAGTAACAGTATAACAACACAGTTATTTTGTGCACATATACCCGGGTATATACTGTAGATAGTCTATAGCTAAATACCTCCAGAATAAAGTTGACAAAGGATGCCAGTTGCAGGGGTCCCTGATGTTGAGGATATGATTCACTCTTGACACGCAGAAGGCGATGAGGAGATATGCAGCAGCAGTTGAAGATTCTCCACAAGGTACATGGCAGGTTAACAGGCAGGAGGTAATGAAGCTGTTAGGGAGAGTGACAGAGGATCATCCATGTGGCACTGGAAGCTGGATACGGATGAGAATAGTGTAGCAGTCTGGAAAGTAATTCAGGTTCCACTTTGAGGCTGTATAAGCAAGTTGCAGCAGCACAGCTTCTGGAAGTAAGCCGCGTGCGCAGTTCTTCTCAGCATACAGACAGTCTCTCCTCTAGCTATTGATACCTCCAGTCAGGGGCTGAAAACCCCAGCTTGCAGGGGCAGGATGTGTACCATCAGCAGCTGGAAAGAGAGTGAACTGCAGCAAGCCCTCTTCTCTATAATCTCCAGCAGGCCTGTAATGTTTCATTTGCAACTGTGATAACTGAGCACTTCCCTACATAAGCATTCCAGATAAGTATAAACCAGGAAGGGTTGTCACAGCACTAAGATACAGATAATTTTCAATCTCACATAATTGAAAAATCCATCCAAACCTCAGAAAATTAGGGGAGGGGGAGCCATTGGCGACGCGTTTCAGGGCAATCCCCCGTATCAATGTATTTTTACATCGGTGATTCCCCCCAATCATGTCGTCGATGGATTATCCCCCCCCATTTCAACATATGTGTTTCTACACACCTGGTTTCTACACGTGTTTCAAGGAATTGGCTTGCAACCCGTTTAGTCTCAGCAACTCCACACTGTGGATCGTGGCATCCAAAGTGTACATACAAAGACCATACAGTTTGGCATAATGTTTCTGCGCATGGACAATTAAGGTAAGTGGCTAATAATTGCATCTAAATGTGGGGTGGGCCCCCAAAGTAAGTTCTACTGGTGGTCCCCAGGCATCCCGGTCCAACACTGGTCGAGAGAGATAGGAAATAGGTACCATTAACATTACTATTAAATTCACATTGAAATGACCAAAATGACAACTAGTCTATAAACATGACAACAATTACACAATGATGAGCCTAACAGGCTGAGAACCTAATTGGATATAAGAGTCCGGAAAGGTTGAAGATAAATATAGACTCCAAATACTGAGTGGTTAATAAAAAAAAAAATAGATTTTTCTCCACTGACTATTATATCCTCTGTATTGTTAGACCTTGGATCCTCTCTCCAGCTTGGTTGGCACAGAGCTCAAGAGTGGATCTACTTTGAGGACCCTGGTCGGTGATGTGACAATTATCTGTCAGCCACCCTTACTCACAGAAGACAACCTGTAATTACCTTAAACCTCAGCTGAAACTACTCTTGCTTTTGGATTACAGATGTGTGCTCCCTTACCTTTTCAGTGGTTAGATTCGTTCTCCTGTCAACCTTCTTTGTGAACTGCTGTGGGACTCAGGGACTTTCTCTACGACCAGAACACTTGGAGGTAGTGATCTAACCAGGGCTGTTTCTAGGGGATGGTGAGAAGGGCATTCAGGGCCGGCCTTAGGATGGAAAACTTTTAGTCTCACCCTGTGCAAGACTAAAGGATGGCACCCCCCAACACACTTCTGTGCTTCCTTAATACCGACAGCCACCAGGGTTCACCATGGGTTCACCTGCGCATAACCTAGTTTAGGGCTGTTTTTCGGATGTGATGGTAAATACCCCACTCAAGACAGGCTATGGCGCTAACCTGTTGGTAACAAAGAGAAGTTGAGCCTTCGCTAAGTGGAAGAGTGGGTTAAATGTTTGGTGGGGTAGTGCCTCCACCCAGAATACTTTCACCTTTCTGGGAAATAGATCAAGTTGTCTAAGCACAACAATTTTGGAGCAGAGGGACTATTGCTCCCAGCAACCATTAACCTAAGTCATTCAATTACACAGTCATGTATAACAGTACTAGGAACTTTATGTAGTAAAGGTTTATTGGCAAGTATAAACAGATCATACACAGTATAACACTATAAAAGACCCAGCTGGGGCTTTAGTTAGTCTGTGCACATATACCGGGGTGTAAAGATAGTCTATAGCTAAATACCTTCAGTAGAACGTCGACACAGAATGAGAGCTGCAGGGGCCCCTGATCTTGACTCGAAGAATAGATTCACTCTTGACACGCAGGAGTCGATGATCAGATATGCAGCGACAGTTGAAGCTTTTTCACAGGGCACACAGCAGGTTAACAGGCAGAAGGCAATGAAGATGTTTCGGAGCAGCAACAGAAGGTCCCCCACATGGCACCAGCAGCTGGGCACATGGGAAAATAGTGTAGGAGTCTGGGAAGTGACTCAGGTTCCACTTTGAGGCTGTATATGTATATGTAAGCCATGTGCTCAGTTCTCCTCAGCATAAAGGAAGTCTATCCTGTATATATAAGCCTCGATTCAGAGACACATTCGTCCGGACTTCCGTAGCTGTCTGTGAAAGTTTTGGTGGGTGTTTGTCTTTTTTTTGCTTTTTTTCGTCCATTTTCTACTCGCACGAACGTTCGGGAAAATGTGTATATGCTCTTTCGATGAACGGAAGCAAATCGGAACATTTCCAAACAAAATCTGAAATTTTCAGTTCGTTCAGATAACTTCCGTTGTTGGGATGGTTTCTGTCTGATTCAGAGAGCTGATTTCCGACGGACCACCACCCTAAAAAATCCGTTTCATTTCCGTTCCACTTACGAGACCTTTGAGGGCTCGGATTGCTATTGTTGAACATGTTTTGCGGCTATGTGGAGGAGTCTGCGCGCCTTTAGCACCAAGGCATTGCATGTATCAGCATGGCCGAGGCCATAAATTGTATAGCAATGCATACCTGAATCAATACATTTCATGTATGACTTATAGATGCATTTTAATGCTGACCTAAATTAGTCCTTAGCATGTAAACATTTATTTTCCCACACATCCATATAATTGCTATTTTTTTTAGACTTATGTCCTTTGTGAATTATATAAGGATTGTTGAACTTGAATCTTAATTTGTTGTAAGAGTTATTGTTTTAGTTGGTTACCTTTACTTTGTGTAATTATTTTATATTTGGTTGCAGGAACCGCAAGATGTGCCACTCGCCCTTGCTCCTGATGCCCGTTCTTTGCCTGCAGAATGCGGGCCAGGGGTCCTCTAATCGGGCATTATGCAAAACCCGGGCCGTGGTGGCGTGGGCCCTCTGGCTTTTGAAGTCCAGATTTAGGTGTTTGGACCATACGGGGGGGGGGGGGCACTGCAGTATGACCCCAGCAAGGTTATACCAACATTTTAATTTACGTTTTTAAACAGGGACCACACGTGCCAGAGTGGCACAACTGAGTGTCAGGGTCCTTCAGTTGGTGGGCGAGATGCAGGAGCTGCGCAACCTGTTGGGGACCAGATAAAGAATAATGTTCAGTGGCCTGCCATTGCTTTGTATTTTGTTTTTTATAGTAGTAAAAATTTTCCATTTTCAAAATTTTTTTAAATTTTATATTTTATGATGGTATAAAAAAAAAATGTTACATTGTCATTTCATTTACAAAATACATTAACACAAAACTAATGGGCCCAGAAATATTTAAAGATGAATATTCACATGACCGAGAAGTGATTTGGGTAAGTTTTAGGGGGCTAAAATGGAAGAAGAACCTAACCGAGAAGTGGTTTGGGTGAGCTTTACGGGTCCAAAAGGGAAGATGGAGGAGAGTGCTAATAGCTAAAGATTGTAGTAGAAGTGAGGGTGGCAAATATGTATGCGAGCACTTTAATGAGTTAAGTTTGTAGTGCGCAGGCGCAAGATGGTAAGGATTTCCGTCTGGACGAATATTTATTGAAAAAGGGAAACAGAATCGAACGGGAAACGTAAAGGATTCGTTGGAGGATACGATGGGAAAAGGGCAAAAACGAAAGCCTACGTTGTAACATGTGAAAATGAAACGGAATAGTCTGGATGGAAAATGACATCCTCGTAATTCGTAATCTGCCGTACGAACGGACGGAAACTTTACAGAAGGTTTTCAATGCATGCATGGAATCGCTCATACACTCATACGAGAACAGAAACATTTCACAAAAAAAAACAGATCGTCACGAAAACTGAAGTTTTTTTGTGTCTCTCTGAATCGAGGCTATAGTCTTTGATACCTCTAGCTAGGGGCTGCAAACCCCAACTTGCAGGGGCAGGGAGTGTATCATTAGCAGCTAGAGAGAGAGAGTGATCTGCAGCAAGCCCTCTTCTCTATGCTCTCCATGTTCCATATGCAACTCTGCGGTAACTGAGCACTTCTGTACGCTAGCATCAAGCCTGATGCCAGACAGGTATCTACTTGCAGAGCCATTCTAGGAAAGCATTATCTGCCATTCTCTGCATTGTACCTTTAATAGAGGGCATTTTGATCCCTTTACTCCCACATAACATGGGTCTCTCCCTAACCTGGCTTATGATGATGCGAAAGCAAGAAAGAATAATGCTTGACTGTTCATATCAGAGCCTCTAGACTCCCCCCTGCAGGCGTACCACAGGTTGGGAAACAATTACCTAGAGATTTAGGTTTATCTTTCAACAAAGCAATGAGAGAAAGCTACGTCTGAGTATCATGGGTTTTGGGAAACCTTGCCTAAAAAGTATTTGACTCACTTTTGTCCCATCCTCTAGATCAGAAAAAGCTGATGGATAAAAAATCTAATGCAACTTCTGGTTTCATCCTTTTGGGGTTTTCAGATCTTCATTACAATCGTTATGCTGTGTTCTCCATCATTCTGATTGTCTACATGCTTACATGGATGGGTAACGCACTGCTAATGATATCCATTTACATTTCCCCGCAGTCGCACACGCCCATGTACTTTTTCCTGGGGAACCTGTCGGTGGTGGACATCTCTCTCTCTACAGTGACAGCTCCCAGGCTGCTCTCCAGTATTCTCCATGGACTGACCACCATCTCTTTCTTTTGTTGCTTCATGCAGATCTTCTTTTTTTTCTTTTTTGGCTTTGGTGAGATATATCTTTTGGCAATTATGGCTTTCGATCGTTATTTAGCTATTTGTAACCCCTTACGCTACACCTCAATAATGGATAAGAAGGTCAAAGTCACGGTGATTGTAATATGTTGGCTGGCGTCCTTTGCTCATGGATTTTTGTGTAGTTATACGTTATCACAAGCATCGTACTGCGAGGACAGACTAGTTCACCATTACTTCTGTGATTTTGCTCCACTCATCAAGCTCGCCTGTGCCGGTTCCACCCTCCCAAACCAACACCGGCCGCGGCAAAGCCTTCTCCTCCTGCTCTTCTCATCTCACGGTGGTCGGCCTTTTCTATGCTACTGATATAGCTGTTTATTTCCGTCCTTCCTCTCACCTTGCTTCTCGCTATGATCGTGTGGTCAGCTTGGGATACACAATCCTAACACCAATGATGAATTCTTTCATATACAGTCTGAGGAACCAAGAAGTGAGGAAGACCTTGAAGAAATCCCTGTGCAAAGGTCTCACAAAAAGACAATAAACAACACTGCTGCTCAGATTGTGATGTTGGTATCTGAACAAGTGCAAGACATTTTGGACATTTTAAATAACGTTATATAAACGTTGTAGACTTCCATGGCCTTTTGCCTTATTTTAAAATACAGGATTAATAAAATAAATGGAATCCCGGTACATCCTGGGATGACACTGTTCTGCCGCGTGCAGCCGTTATGACATGCAGATTCCATTGCAGATACTGGGGCTGATATGTCTGTTGGATTTCTTTGAAGCTTGCATTCCGGTCAAGCTCTCGGCAGGGACCTCTGCTGGTGAGGCTTTCTCAGCCATAGGGGTGAACAGAATTTGTATATGGTCTTTCATCAGCTGAGGTTTTTCCTGAGGTCAGGTCTATTGTTTACTGACCGGAGAAGTCATGAGCAGTTCCTGAGAGCTGTGTAATCAGATGGAATTTTAGATGAGGTCTTTGGTTACAGATGAGCAGGTCATATAATATTTCCCTTCATATTCATCACACATCCCCGTTTAGAGAGAACTAGGGGCAGCACTTCTCTGTGGCTACCTATGTGCACCCCTATGACCTACCCTCACTCGGATAACCTGGCGGCACTACCATGGTCATTGCCCCTAATGGTGATGAAGACAATGATGAGTTCCAGGTGTTGTTAGACATTTGGAGGTCCCCTTTAACATTTTACTGGCACTGCCAGGGAAACCTGATCTGTTCAATGCCTAAACGGAGGTGCTCTTCGTCATCCATGTAAGGTACGGCTGACTTCAACCTTCTGGGTGTGTGGTTGGTCAACAACACCCCAAAGGGGCGTAGGGTTACCCATAGCTGGGATCAGGGGCTGCTGAGAGCTGATGGCAAGTCTTCCCATACAGAGCCAAGTGCCTCTGTACATGTCTCCCAGACAGGTGTTTGAAAGGTGGATAACCTCGTTGAGGCCTTTGGAACTTCCCAGTAAGCTGAGGGTGAGGGAGACACCACTTCCAGTCATGCCCATGGAAGTGCTTCAGGGTGCCATAAAGCCAATCACAGAGGCCATGCATCTGTGAGTGATACGTGGCGTGTCACCAGATCTGGTTACAGGGGGACTTTCCCATCAACAGTGACATGAACCATGGTCCCATGGTTGGTTAGCGCACCCTGTGGAAAGCCTCTGTGTTAGCTGTATCTCTCTGTAGCTCTGTATCTCCCCTAAGGTGGTGCCCATCTTGTCAGTCTGGATGGGCTACAAGGCCACCGCTTCTGGGCTCTGGGTGTTATAATCCCCTAACATCTGTACAAATCTTTTTCTGTTTGACAAAGTTACTGGTGGGTTTCTGGGGTGTGGCCCTGCCTTTGCCATCCTCTGATAGATGTTGTCTGACTGGTAGTGGAAAGCCACAACAGCCCCACCCGTGTTTTAGTGACCCCTTAGGTATCTGACCAGCGGAATCTCACTGAAACTCCACCCTGGATGGGTAGGCTACCACTAAATGTCAGTCCTCAGGCCACACTTCTGGTGAACTTTGCAAGACCATCATCAGATACAGCCGCGCATGATCCCAGACCATCCGCTCCAAGGGAGGCTGACTTGGTCAGGATAGACCTCATATTCCCATCAGTTCCCCAGGGCCTGACTCTGGGCCTCCATCTGTCTTGGCAGCCACTTAGAAGTGAGGGAGCCATTAGACTCCAGAGAAACCTATGGGCCCTTAGCACAGCCTCGTAGACGTAGGCTCCCCCTCCACTTCCATCCAATCCAGGCTAAGCTAGCCCTTTGACATCCATGGTGGGGAGAAACCCTACAATGTGAACTTACCTGGGGGTTCCACCTCGATTTCATCTTCCCAGGTAGCAGCTACTTGCCCCTGCCTTGCCCCCCCCCCTCCCCCTGAAAAGCCACGGGAAACTCCTGATTGGAAATTGTTAGAATACACTAGACCACCATTTCCCCTGTCAATTTCCCGCAACCTGTCCCCTGGCATCCATCTGTCCTGCCAGCCACTTAGTGGGAAGAAGCGGAACTGCTGGATGTCTGAGGGACCTCTGGGTCTCCAATGCTCCCATTGTGCATGACAGCAGCCCCAGATAATGCAGTCCCAGGTAGCTCCTCCTTCACTTCCAACCAAGTGGCCAGTCCAGATTGACTAACCTGGCCATCTGACAATCCAGTTGTGCAGAAACCCTAAAAAATGTGGACTTACTTAGGGACCCCATGTCTCCTGGAACAGTCCTCGCTTCATTTGTAGCAACTACTTGCCCTGGGAAAGCCATCTTGACTTGACCTGTGACTAGAAGGGGTCATGATAAAAGAGTCTGCCACATCTTCTGCCAGTTCCCTGGGACCCGTCCCTTGGCCTCCACTGGTCCTGGCAGCCACTCAGATAGAAAGTCATGGGTACCTGGCACTCCCAAGGGATGTAACAGAAGCCCTGCCTGCTGCAGTTGGTGGCTGCTCCTCCTCTGCATCCAACCAAGTCGCCAGTCCAGTGATTAGCCTGGACCTCTGACAAACCAGCCATGGAGAGTCCTGCAATGTGGACATACCTGGGAGTCCCACCTCTTCTAGAACATTCCTAATCTTTAGATGCAATTTCCCCATAGCAGCTACTTGCCCCCAGCTGGTCCTCTTAGGGACAGCCCCCAGCGACAAAAGATTATGGCCTGCTGGATTGTCCTCCTCCTCCCAGGGGGACACACTACACCACTCAGCCCCACATTCCCAGTAGCAGACAGGTTATTTACATTATTCGCATCAATAACTGTGGTGTACATTGCATTGTAGTCAGGAGAACCAGACCTTGGAAGTTCAGTGGACACATACTGAGACACAATCTACGCTAAGTCCTTCCCTAGCAAAACACTGGCAGTATTATTCCAGATGCCCCCATCTCACACACCTCATCCAGCACCCCAGTCCAAATACAAATTTGCGTCGGGCAATGTCGGTTCAACTCCTCCAATCCCAAAGACCACAAGGGTGTTCCCAGGCACCAAACCCTATGGGGACACCAGCTCAGGATGCACCAGAGCAAGGGGCGGACCGGCCATAGGGCATACCGGGACAATGCTCTGCAATTGCTGGCTGCCAATTTCCTAGTTTAATGCCGGCTCCAGCTTCTCGCGGCAGGCCAAACGAACGGGAGGGTCAGCGGCCCGCGGCAGCTCCCGTTCACCCTGCCTGTAGCTAGAAGCTGGAGCCAGCATTGAACTAGAGGGCAGTCTGCCAGTGCGAGATAAGTGGCCTCCCTATGACGCCCAGGTGGTGCACAGCATCAGCATGAAAGTCCAGTCTCCACCGGAACTCTCATGTTGCTGCTGTGTTGCAGCCCGGCCATTATAGGCTGCTGCACAGAGCTACAGAAAGCTCGCGTTGAGCCCTGACTCCTAGCAGCAGACAGCCCTGGTCCTTGTCTCTCCCACCTGCGGTGGCCAGCCTCGGCTAGCCAGCCACCAATGGACAGCCCGGACCCTGGTTGCCCTCCCAGCAATCAACAGTCCCTGACCCCAGCTGACTCCCAGCAGTGGACTGCCCCAGCAACAGAAAGCAAGGTGTAGGGGTTCTGCCTCACAGCCTGTCATAGGGGGGTGTTATGGGTGGGTACTGCCCCTCAGTGTGTTATGGGGGGGTTCTGCCATTTAGCATGTCATGGGGGGTTCTGCCACTCAGCCCATTATAGGGGTGGTACTGCCTCTCAGCATTTTATTGGGGGGGTGGATTCTGCCACTTAGCATGGCCAGGACCTTGGCCGGGTCCTGCTGGTGCTGAGGGAAGGGCCTGGGCTTTTGGGCAGGGACAATGGGCACCACATGTTCCTGCTGGTGGAGAGGGAAGGACATAGGCTTTTTGGCAGGGAACTGCTGGTTGAAGAGGGAAGGGTCTTTTGGGCAGGGACCTGCTGGGGGAGGGATTCTGCCACTAAGCATGGGCAGGGCCTGGGCCGGGTCCTGCTGGTGAAGAGGGAAGGGCATGGCCTTTTGGGCAGGGACCTGCTGGGGGAGGGATTCTGCCACTAAGCATATGCAGTGCCTGGGCCGGGTCCTGCTGGTGGAGAGGGAAGGGCATGGGCTTTTGGGCAGGGTCCTGCTGGGGGAGGGATTCTGCCACTCAGCATGGGCAGGGCCTGGGCCGGGTCCTGCTGGTGGAGAGGGAGAGGCATGGGCTTTTGGGCAGGGACCTGCTGGTGGAGAGGGAAGGGCATAGGCTTTTGGGCAGGGTCCTGCTGGGGACGGGATTCTGCCACTAAGCATGGGCAGGGCCTGGGCCAGGTCCTGCTGGTGGAGAGGGAAGGGCATGGGCTTTTGGGCAGGGAACTGCTGGGGGAGGGATTCTGCCACTAAGCATGGGCAGGGCCTGGGCCGGGTCCTGCTGGTGAAGAGGGAAGGGCATGGCCTTTTGGGCAGGGTTCTGCTGGGGAAGGGATTCTGCCACTAAGCATGGGCAGGGCCTGGGCTGGGTTCTGCTGGTGGAGAGGGAGAGGCATGGGCTTTTGGGCAGGGTACTGCTGGGGGAGAGGGAGAGGCATGGGCTTTTGGGCAGGGCCCCACTGGGGGAGAGGGAAGGGCATGGGCTTTTGGCAGGGAGCTGCTGGTGGAGAGGGAAGGGCATGGGCTTTTGGGCAGGGTCCTGCTGGGGGGAGGGATTCTGCCACTAAGCATGGGCAGGGCCTGGGCCTGGTCCTGCTGGTGGAGAGGGAAGGGCATGGGCTTTTGGGCAGGGTCCTGCTGGGGGAGGGATTCTGCCATTAAGCATGGGTAGGGCCTGGGCCGGGTCCTGCTGGTGGAGAGGGCTTTTGGCCAGGGACAATGGGCACCACAGGCTCACCACCTCTCCAGTTGGCAGGTTTCTGAGCTTCTAGAGTCCTGGTGTTAGAGTACTCATCAGCAAGGATCTGTGTTTCAGAGGCTTCCATTGGCCATGTAGATACTGCTGTAGGTCCTCAGGAAAGTAAAAAAAAATATCCTGGGACGATGAGCTCCTTCAGCTGCTGGGCAGTGGTGAGCTCAAAGCCAGTGGCCCGTTGGTCAACCTCTCTATGTAGGACCTGCATGTGATCTGTCCAGCTATTGGTAGGACCCCGCCACAAACGGCAGAGTTTTTTCTGATAGGACTCTGGGGTCAGGATGCACTGACGGACCAGAGCCTGCTTTATTTCCTCATAGTCAATGATTTCCAGAGCCTTACCCCATAAGTTGAGGAGTACTTGACCCACTGGTCGTCAGACAAACCATTTTAGAAAGAAAGTGTATAAGTCTCCAGCCTTATCCATCAGAGGGAAATTCTCCACATTTAACTTTGGGGCCAAGTTCTCAGGAGGCTCACTAGTCGCTGGGGTGGGCTGTTGGTGCTGAGGCTCGAGCACTTGCAGGTGGCGCTTGCGTTCATTTTGCTTGTGATGTTCTTGCGTGTAGCGTTCTGTGATGGGATGTCTCGTATGTGGTCCAGTCCCCAGCCTGAAGACTGGCAAGAGCAGCTTCCAGGAGAGCAGCCTGCCTGGCTTGGGGGACCAGCAGATGGTGGTGGGACGTTCTCTCTGCGATTGGCCGCTGGTTGGTTGGTTCCTCTGGGAGCCCTGACTGGGCCTCCACTTGCGCAACCTCACCTTCCACCTCTTCCACACTGGCCATAGCAGCGGCCATCTTCCTGGTTCTGCCGCTGGTGCCACTGGCCATGCTTGCAACCGCTGGTCACTGACTCAGAGCTGCAACAGTATAGGTTCCATGCTTGCACACACTATAATTCTGATCCCACCATCACAACCCATACTTCGTGACCCCGGCTATCACGCGATCTTGGGGGACACAGATCTTCATGACCCTGAGCAGATGTCGGGCCCCTTCACTACTTCTAGAGCCCTGCCAGCTTGTATTAGTGCCACCAGCTTTGTTTGATACACCCCGGATTATTTTGGGTCAGAAGCCAACCATGTAGTATAACCGAGTAGCATGGACAAATGGATAAGTTAAGATAATAGAGCAGCCCAAGATTAAGTTGTATATTTAATTGCTTTAGGAGCACACTAGACAAACTAAATACATACAATGGGTAGAGGCAATGTTGGGGGGCAGCTCGGACCCCCGATAAGGCTTGTCTGGCCTCTCCTCTGTATTGTTAACCCTTTAACATCTGGTTGGAGAAAATGTTGGGGGGCAGCTCGGACCCCCCGATAAGTCTTGTCTGGCCTCTCCTCTGTATTGTTCACCCTTTAACATCTGGTTGGAGAATCATGTGTTTAAATGAAGAGAGAGACATGCACCGCGGGACGATTCAACACAAGACTCTGGTCTTTATTGAAGGAAGGATGGAAGACCGAGGAGAGCTTTAGCGCCCCCCTCCCTTCGTGAGAAACATCATTTTCACATAACACAGAATAATGTTATCTCGCAGTTGGCATTAGGGAGTTACTTACCTAAACCTTGGCTGCATGGAATGCTCTCGCTCTACCAAGTCTCAGAATCACACGTACACCACAAAGCTTAAGGCAAAACTCTAAGGGGTTTATTCATCAAGCCATAGCGACAGGTAATGACTGGCAGCGACAGGTGGCGCGAGGTAGAGAGCGGCGACCGCCGGGCGCTGTACGCAATACCACATTTATCAAAGCGATTTCGGTGAGCGACTCTAACAGAGACACGTAGCGACCGATTCATCATCACAGGCGGCTCAGTGTATAGCGCCGGCACTGTGGCTTCCAGAGAGCCTGGTATTACCTCTCGCTACCTGTCGCTCTCCCATACATTTCAATGGACGTTACTTTTCTTCTCTTTAAACTGGGTTTTATTTTTTTTTGTTTATTTTTTATTATTATCAAATATTTCTGTGGCCTTTTGAAAACTTTTTTTGTTATTTTTTTATATTTATTTCCAGAATTGTCATCACATGTCTGGTATTAAAGTGTTAATGTCACAATGTTATAACAATGTCATTCCGTGTGTTTTCGCTTTGTTACTGGTGGATATGTGATCATAAACAGACTTTAATGACACAGCGCCCGGCGCTCTGGACTACAGCGACCCGAGTTTGAGCGCCGGCGCTGTGTGAGGCTGTTTTTTGGATGAATATGGTATGAGTCGGTCGCACTGAGCAGTCGCTACCGTTCGAACTCATACAGCGCTGTACTGGTGTTAGAGAGACTCACATACAACATATTCATTAATGCCGGCCAGCAATTGAGGCGCTCTGTAACAGCGACCCATCACAGCGACTACTAGCGGTTGCTGTAAGCGTCTCGCTACAGACGCTCAACTGCCAGTACCTGGCGCTAGTAGCGAATCAGCCTCCACGTCTATATATATTAAAGAGAGAGAAAGAGAATTAACCCTTCGGCCAATACGGGTCAAGTGTGTCAGAGGAAATATAAATCGATCCGTTACTTTATTACATTTACATTATATGCAGAGAATATGAATATGCAACGATTGTGACAATTCATTCTAATAACACATGCTAATATGTAAACCCTAATTTGCATATATCCTCTCCCTAATAAAGAACACTCAGGGCCTTATTCATGAAGGGATAGCGCCAGGTAGCGGCTGGTTAATGACAGGTAGCGACTGGTGAACGCCGGACACCGCAGCAATTACACATTTATCAAGCAGCATCTGTTTAGCGACTGGGATAGCGCTATGTAGCGTCTGATTCATCATTATCCCAGGCTCAGCGAACAGCGCCGGCGTTCAGCCTTGCACAGCGCCGGGTATGACCTCTCGCTACCTGTCGCTCTCCCATACATTTCTATGGACGATCCTTTTCTTCTCTTTAAACGTTTTTTTTTTTTATTTTTTTTTTTTTATTCAATGATTTTTATTGAAGTACACAGAAGTAACAAAAAAAGGCACTTGCAAGACTTATAGATATACAACGAGGAGGTAAAGCATTCCTGGACATCGTTATAAATGTAACTCTAACAAGAACTATCAGGTAAATCAGAGTGACTTCTCTTGCTAAAAGTAATTATCACATCAAGATTGGCGTTCAGGGGGCGATCCAGTCCGCACTAAAGACTTGAATCTACTTGCTATCCGGAGCGCCTCCTGAGTGTGTTGACGTAAGTACATCAAAGATAGATCAAAGACGTTCCGAAAAGCTAAAAGAAGAGCGTTGTAGAAAGTGAGGGAAGGGGGGAAGAGGGATAATGGGAGGGAAGGAAAGGAATAGGGGTCTGATATTTATTGTAACTGTTTTTCAAACATACCGGGGTCTAAACGCTTAGAAGGTCCCAATTGAATGTGCTAGGAAAGACCTCCCTGATCCAGGGAGCCCACACTTCCCGGAACTCCTCCAGTCTGTTTTCATGGATAGCTGATAGTTTTTCCATAGCTAGTGTGTTATTGACCCTGTTTTTTAACTCTGTAAAACTTAGTGTGGAGGTCTTCCATGCCTTAGCGATGACTAACTTAGCACAGGTAAGGACATGGTACAACAGTTGTCTCTGTCTGGCCGAGGCTCCTGCTAGAGGTTCATTTAACAATGCAACCCAGGGGTTTAAGCCAATGTTAGTTTCAAGGATCTTACATAGTAAGGTTTGAATCTTATCCCAGAAGTTTCTAGCTATCCCACAGCTCCACCAAATGTGGCCGTTCGAGCCTGGTTCGTCGCAGCCGCGAAAGCATTTATTTTGTGCCCCCGCCACCACGTGTGTTAATTGTGTAGGGACTAGGTACCAGCGCAAAGCTACCTTCAGGTTAACTTCTATCGCCTGTGCAGAGGCATTTTTGCCATAAGATGCCCGCCACATCTTGTCCCAGACTTCGGGGTTTCTTTCTTCCCCCAGGTCGAGTTCCCACTTTTCCCTATATGTTGGAGTGGCACCATCTAAGTTCTTGCAAAGTGAGTAGTATATGCTAGCAATAGCACCTTTGTCTCTCGGGTTGCGCAGGCAACGGTGTTCAAAGCAAGTGTAATCATCAAGTTTTGGGGCATTTTTCGCAATAGATTTTATGAAGTGATGTACTTGGAGATAACCAAAGAAGTCCTTTGGCAGGAGTCCAAACTTATCTCTGAGGTGCGAGAAGGAGGCTATATCAGATCCGTGGTAGCAATTATGTACGTGTTGAATCCCCGAATTACGCCACCTATTAAACCTAT
Organism: Gastrophryne carolinensis; assembly: GCA_027917425.1. Classification (NCBI taxonomy): domain Eukaryota; kingdom Metazoa; phylum Chordata; class Amphibia; order Anura; family Microhylidae; genus Gastrophryne; species Gastrophryne carolinensis. The sequence continues at coordinate 4,064,067 of CM051234.1, forward strand.
GTGGGTCTTTAATTCCTGGGGGGAATAATGAATTATCCCATAATGGCATTAGGGGCATGTGTGGAGAAGCCAACCCACCTGAAAATTTAATATCGTCCCACAGCCGAAGAGAATGAGCCATAATCATGTTGCTTTCAAAGCTTCTGGCCTTCGGTGTGAGCCACAGAAGATCGCTGATCGGTGAGGACGGGGACATAGCTGACTCGATGCGAACCCAGCCTGGTATGTCCACAATGGCATGGTATGAAAGGAGCTGTGCGGCTTGCGCAGCTTGATAGTATTTCTCGAATCTCGGAACCCCCATGCCTCCAGCCGATTTTGACCGCAGCATAACTTTCCGTGCTATCCTTTGACGTTTCCCGCCCCAGATAAACCGTAGGACTTGTCCTTGAATCTCTTTGAGAAAGTTAGATGGGAGCTTTACTGGAAGAGTCCTGGCTAGGTACAAAAATTTGGGCAGTAAGGACATCTTGACCGCCGCCATTCTGCCCAGCCATGTCAAATTGCACTCCTGCCACTTCGTCATTAAGGTACTAAATTTTCTACGTAGCGGTATGTAATTTGCTGCGTAGAGAGAATCATATGTGTTAGTCAGGGCTATACCTAGGTATTTAATTGCCTGGATTTCCCAGCTAAAGTCGTAATTGGCCTGCAGCTGATGCCACATTCCGTCCGGGAGATTAATATTCAATGCCTTGGATTTTGCGGTATTAACTTGAAGGCCGGATATTGCCGCAAATTGACCCAGGATTTGCAGTAAGTTAGGTATGGATATGAGGGGGTTGGAAATACTTAGCAGGACATCGTCCGCAAATAGGCTAAGTTTATGTTGCTCTCCCGCTATTTCTACTCCTAGGACATCTGGGGAATCTCTTATCATTTGAGCTAATGGTTCCATTGCCAGGGCAAATAACAAGGGGGACAATGGGCATCCCTGTCTCGTTCCTCTGGCCAGCGCAAAGGGATCCGATCTATATCCGCAGTATTTTACAAAGGCTATCGGCGCTTTATAGACTGCTCTTAGTATAGTCAGAAAGTAGGGGCCGAAACCCCACTTCTCTAGTAAGTGGAAGAGATACTCCCAGGATACAGAATCAAAGGCTTTTTTGATATCTAGTGAGAGCATCATAATGGGCAAGTCCCTTTCCCTGGCCACGCCCGAGACCTGAAGCATCCTCCTGATGTTGTCTCCTGCTTGTCTCCCCGGTATAAAACCTGTCTGGTCGTTATGGATCAGGAGTGGCAAGTATCTAGATAGTCTATCTGCAAGCACTTTAGTAAAAATCTTAACGTCTAGATTGATTAGGGATATTGGTCTATAATTAGTCCATGTCGTGTGGTCCGTATCAGGCTTTGGTATCATACTTATCGAGGCGGTGAGTGATTCCTGCGAGAATGACCCACCTCCACGAACCGCATTAAAGGCCGCCGTCAGCTTTGGAGCTAGTATAGAAGTTAAACATTTGTAATAAGCGGCAGGGAAACCATCAGGTCCTGGCCTTTTATTAGGTTGTAGTCCCGTTATTACTTTTTGAACCTCTGCGGCTTCAAAGTCCGAGTCCATAAGGGTTCTCAGCTCCTCCGGGATATCGGGCAGAGAAATTTTCTCCAGGAATGCAGAGATTCCCTCTCCCTTTGGTGGGTTGGGATTAGAATATAACTTAGAGAGTTGGTCTCTAAAAACGCTTACTATTTTAACCGGGTTACTTGAAGCTATCCCTCTGTCGCTTTTCAGCTTGATCGGTCGGTACATCTGGTCGGGTGTTTTCAACTTTTTTGCCAGTAAGGCGTCCGGTTTATTAGCTTTGCAGTAGTATTTGTGTTTGAGGTGTCTCAAAACATTCTCTGCTTTACCCGCTAGAGCTAGGTTTAGTTCGTCTGTTACCCTATTTAATTTAGCCCTGGTATCTATCGTCATCTGTCGCTTGGCCCTTTCCGTCAAGTCAAGATATTCCTTTTCTAGCTTGTCTATATGGGCATTCCTCTCCTTTTTTTTCCGTGAGGCTAACTGAATTAGCTTACCCCTTATAGTTGGTTTATGTGCCTCCCAACAGATCGTGGGGGAGACCTCCCCTGTTTCATTCAACGTAAAATACTCAATTAATGCATCAGAGATAGATTGGGTTAAAACCGGGTCTGAAAGGAGAGATATATTTAAGGACCATATTGATCCTAGCGGTCTGCTTAGCAGGGAGTGCAATTTGAGTAGCTGGGCATCGTGGTCGGACCAGGAGATCGGGACAATGTCAACAGCTGATAATTGAGCCAGAGTAGGAACGGGTAGGAGGATGTGATCTATCCTAGTGTATACTGAGTGTGGATGGGAGTAGTGCGTAAAGTTCTGGGTCCCAGGATGAGCTTCCCGCCAACAATCAACCACTGAACAGGAATCTAGTAAGTTCCTAAAGGCTTTTGAGTTCGCAAGTAGTTGGGCTCCTGCCAAAGAACCCTTCACGGACTGTCTATCCAGGAGGGGGTTTAGTACTAAATTTGAGTCTCCACATATAATTGTTGTCCCTTTGGCCACAGCCATTACTTCTTTCAGGAAGCTTGACAGGAAAGGTAACTGGTTGGTGTTGGGGGCATAGTAGGTGGCAAACGTTACCTCAATGTCCTGCATTTCACCAATAAGGATAAGGAATCTCCCTCCTTTATCTGAGATTTCCTTGGAACAATGGAATTGAGTACCTCTTTTAAAGCCAATAAGGACTCCTTTCTGTTTAGTGTCTGCACAGGACAAAAAGATTTGTGGGTATTTAGCATTAAGGAATTTGGGCCTGGAGGAGCCCGAGAAGTGTGTCTCCTGGAGGCATATGACATCCGGGTGTAGTGAGTTAATTTTACGGAATGCCATACTTCTCTTGTGGGGGGAGTTAAATCCCTGAACATTCAGTGAGAATACTGTAGCCATGTTGTTTGCCTGTGAGTGGGGGGGGGGGGGGGGGGGGGTGAAAGGGAGGGGAAGGAGAAGGGGATCAAGATAGAAGACAGAGAGTGAAGATCCTCGTTCGGGTAGCCACTTGATGAAGCCACTAGTAAACAAACAAAAAGATTACCAGCTAAGGATATTGAAATAGGTTACCTGCTCGAATCTGTGCCAGGGGGCGACCCTATGGTCAGCACTACAACTAGCAACTAAGGTCGGGCCCAAGCGGGCCGTCACCCCGCACAGAGCCGAACGGGCGAAATGTGCGCTCCTGGGCTCTTCTTAGTTTTAGGCCAAGGGCGCACTAAGTCTAGAACAGATTATAATGCGAAAAATAAGCTAATCTATTAATGCAATGGTGTCAGTCACTCAACACGGAGGTAAGGACCTCGGGGATGAAGACAAAAAAATCAAGAGGTATACTACCCCTGATTTAACTGGAGTGCGGCATGGAAATGCCACCGAGCACGTGGAGCTGTGAATAACAAAAACCCTATAACTAAGGCAGGCTGCGCTCTTGAACTTTGTAACAGATAAAACATTCAAATTATCAAAACTTAATACTTTGGAGAGGCGGGAAGACAAGAAGAAATATAGCAAAAAAATGGCATTACATTAGTGTTGAAATCTAGTAGCACCGTCATACAGTATTGTATCAGAGTGTCAAGTATAGAAAATAACAACTTTAACGATAACTGAGTTATTCAGCGTCGAGCATAGTGTTATGTGGGCATGGGTGCTTGCTAGTCTATGGGGAGTATCAAAGACCAGGATAGCTGTGGGGCGATCAGTCTTTTATGCATCATCGTATATTAAGCGAGTTCCACGACCACTTGTAGAAGTCCAGTTTCTGTCTCTTTCCTGCTCGTTGTGATCTAGGGGAATCTTCTACAGGTCTGGCCGACTTAGACCCCAGGATTTTCGGGAGTTGCATAGCTGAAATATGTTGCTGTAGCTCTTCTAAGGAAGTCGCTGTAAAGGATTCACCTTTATACGAGAAAAGCACTCGGAAAGGGAAGCCCCATTTATATTTAATGCCGTGGTCCCTTAGAGTAATTAGTAGTGGCCTGAGTTCCTTCCTTCTGGCCATGGTAGCGGCAGAGAGATCGGAAAAAACCTGAAAAGCACACCCTTGGTAGCTGAGGTTTGTTGCTTCCCGGGCAGCCTTTTGAATTATTTCTTTGGTGGCATAATAGCGAAATTTGGCGATAATACCGCGTGGCGGTTCCTCGGGCGCTCGTCTTGGGCCCAGGGCTCTATGGACCCGGTCTAATTCAAGTCTTTCAACCGACAAATCCGGGGCTAATTCTTGACATAGCCCTATTACGACTGATTTTGCGTCCTCCATATTCTCGGGGAAGCCTCTAAAACGTAAATTCGCTCTGCGATCTCTGTTCTCAAAGTCTTCCATTTTGGTGCTCAAAATATAGTTATCTCTCCTGAGCTGTGTAATTTCCGCTTCCAGGGCCCCTTGTGCTGTGGAGACGTCACTTATTTTCTTATCAAGTGTAGTTAAGCCACAGGAGACCTTGTCAATTTCTTTCGTCAGATGCTCCATTATAAGCTGTGTGTTTGAGGTTAAAGCTGTTTGGAGCAAGCTTTCTATTTTAGGGAGTAATTCCATGGCCATTTTATCACTACCCGCCAGCTGAGCTTCATCTGATTCACTGGCCAGAAAGGAGGCTTCACTGCCTTCCACTTCTTCCATTTCGGCTATAGATAGATCTTTTAATATGTTCCTAGCTTTTGCCATGGCTGGGAAACCTTTCAGACTTAGATGAGTATATGGCCCAGGGTTGTAAATGAGACTATAGCTGCGGCTAGCTCAGACAACTAATTTAAATATTAGTGGTGGGTATTGTTTGCCTCTGCGTGACTTGGCATAAAGGGGTTCTCCAGTCGCAGCTGGTTGGGACTGTGTGGGTATTTCCCTTTTAGCTTATATAGGCTCCTCAGCTACTGTCTCTAGATTCTCCACAATACTTGAGGGATCACGTTATACAATGCAGCAGCTGTTAAACATATTAGCCTCTCACTCACTCTGGGTGAAACACACTGATAATGATCTCAGCAGCACGTGCTGTTGGTACACTCACTCCCCCTCCCTCTAGCTGGGTGGTCTCTGGAGCGCTGTGATGGCGGTTTCTACACCTGGCTGGGCTGCATGCAGAAGCTAGTTCACTGACCTGCCATCTGCAGTCCCGATGTCTCCATCTCCGTTTCCGCCGGTCACTCAGAGGTTAGTGTGTGGGGCCGTTCTCTGGTGTTTACTGTGCAGGCTTCTGGGTTCAGGCTGCGGGTCGCCGTTCCCGCCCTCCGCTCTGCACTGTGAGTGTACCTGTGACAGGCCCGACCGCAGCCTCCGATTACTGATAGCTGCTACGGCGGGCTCGGACTTCACCGCCGCAGCTCCTGTGGTCTCTCACCGCCTCAGGCTTCCCGTCTGCAGCTGTTGGCAGGGTAGATGACGCGCCTGCCGCTTTTCAGCTCCTTCAAAGCGCTCGGTGGGCACGGAGCTCACTTACCACACCGCCATATGAGTTCCGTGCGCATGCGCACTCCACGTTTTTTTTTTTTTCAAAAAAATCACAAATAATCCTGTGACCTCTCCTGACATTGAATAAGCAGTTTTTACATATTTTTCATGTTTTATATATTTCTTCAGAAATGACATCACATCTCTGCCATTAAAGTGTCATGTTACAATGTTGTTACAATGTAATTCCATATGTTGTCGCTTTGTTACTGGTGGATAGATGCTGAAAAACAGACTTTAATCACACGCCTCCTGCGCTCTGGGCTACAGAGAAGCATTTTTCAGCGCCAGAGATTTGTGAGGCTGTTTTTTTGCTGAATATGGTGCGAGTCAGTCGCTATGAGCAGTCGCTAACATGCGCTCCCATACAGCGCTGTACTGGTCAAATAGCGACTCCTCAAAATGTATTCATCATTACTGAACAGCGATGAAGTAGCGACCCACGGCCGAGCACAGCGACTACTAGCGGGCGCTCTGAAAATGCCGCTACAGACGCTCATCTGTCGCTACCTGGCGTTAGTGGTGAATCAGCCTGCCCGTAGCTATAAACTAGCGACCCACGGCCGAGCACAGCGACTACTAGCGGGTGCTCTGAAAATGCCGCTACAGACGCTCATCTGTCGCTACCTGGCGTTAGTGGTGAATCAGCCTGCCCGTCGCTATAAACTAGCGACCCACGGCCGAGCACAGCGACTACTAGCGGGTGCTCTGAAAATGCCGCTACAGACGCTCATCTGTCGCTACCTGGCGTTAGTGGTGAATCAGCCTGCCTGTAAAGGATGAATGGATGTACATCCTGGCAGCCTTTGCAAAGTTTGGGCTTAAATATCTCATAAACTTCTTTCTTAGATAACTTTAGTTACATTCATGTGATATTAATACAAATGACACAAACAGTTGCAGCGGGTATCGCACTTTCATGTCATACCAAATATTAATTTGCTAGTACACTGATCATGATTAGGAAATCACACTCATATATGAAAAGCCAGACATTGGAAGTTTGGTATCAAATGAAGGGCAATATTTTGCTGAGTTAGAAAATAACGTTTTATTAATTGTGGGACATATCTGGGAAAAGATATAATGTGGATCAGATTTGGAGAAATATTTACCTCTGCTTACTAGTCGACTCCCACAAGAGGTGTAGACTAGATATGAGCGAATCGATTCGGACAAACCCGAATTTCCCCGCGATTCGATCGATTGAATTTTTTCTTTTATCTCCATTTACTGCAATTACAGGCATTGTAAAATGGTGGAGGGACATGTCTGGACATATCCCCTGGGGCAAGGTATCATGGGAAGGTCACATGCAGCCTATCAGCAGCCAGGAACCCCGGTGACGTCACAGCGCTATATAAGCGGCGGCCATCCTGCTGGTGCGCATTTCAGCGGTGTATTGCGGTGAGAACGGAGCTGGGTAAAGACAGGGAAAGACAGAGAGCCACAGAGAGTCAGGGAAAGAATGAGGCAGGGACAGCAGATAAAGTGACAGAGAAAGCTTTTTTTTGTTTTCATTTGATTTAATAGCCAGGGCACAGTTTTAAATTGTTTTTGTGTCTGCTGTAAAAACCCCTGCCCACTGGGCATCCCATGTTTGTACATTTAACCCTATCTGTTACACACAAGCAGCTGTTAAAGTGGATTTCATCTAACTAGAGCACAGTTTTAAAGTGTTTTTGTGTCTGTTGTAAATACCCCTGAGCACTGGGCATCCCATATTGCCAATTTTTATAGTATCTGTTACACAGAAGCAGGTCTTTCAGCTGATTTCATATAACTAGAGCACAGTTTTAACACAGTAATTGTAAAGCCTGGAGCCAAACGGGGCCGGGGTAGAGCACCTGCTGCGCGGCAGGCTACCTTATCGGGAGGTAGTGGAGCAGGGGTTCCTGGAGTTGGCGACAATAGCAGCGAATCAGTGAGGCCTGTTGGTGGGGAAAGTAGCTACTCGGCAGTGTGGCAGTTTTTCCTGAAGCATCCGCAGGAGGGTAACATGGCCACATGCAAGATATGTAGGCAGAAGGTGAAGGGTTGCCAGCGCCCAAATGTTAGCACCACGGCCCTGCGTCAACATATGCTGTGCCACCATAAAGCGGCCTGGGAGAACCGAGGCTCCCAAGGGGTGGTCCAGTCTGCTTCCTCACCAAGTGGCACGCCGCTCCCAATTTCTGCCAGCCAAGGCTCCAGCACCTCAGCCGAAGGCAGCTGTGCGTCATACCCATCCTCTGTCGCTCCTGCTCCTCCTCCTCCTCCTCCAAGTCATGCATCCCGCCAGCAATCCATCAGCGAAGCCATGTCCAAGAGACAGCAGTATGCGCCCACTCATCCTACGGCGCAGAAGCTGAATGTGCTCCTGTCCAAGTTGCTGGTGCTGCAGTCGCTCCCTTTTCAGGTGGTGGAATCTGCACCTTTCAGAGAACTGATGGCTTGTGCCGAGCCGAGGTGGAGAGTCCCAAGCCGTCATTTCTTTGCCAAGAAGGCAGTACCAGCGCTGCACACTTTTGTTGAACAGAAGGTGGGCCAGTCCTTGAGCCTGTCGGTGTGTAGCAAAGTGCATGGCAGCGCCGACGTCTGGAGCTGTAACTACGGTCAGGGACAGTACATGTCGTTTACGGCCCACTGGGTGAATGTGGTCCCTTTGCAGCAGCAGCAGCAACTTGGACAGGTCACGCCACTTCAGTCTCTGCGTTCCCTGCCCGTTGGGCCTGTGACACTATGCGACTCGGCCTCCTCATCCTGCGCCATCTCCTCACCCTCCACTGTAGGCTCAAGTCTCAGTGCCCCTCCAGTCTACCATGTGTGCAGGGCACGGAGGTGTCACGCAGTGCTTCACATGGTTTGTCTTGGCGAAAGGAGTCACACAGGGGAGGAACTGCTTAAATTTATTCATCAGGAAATCCAAACATAGCTTACTCCAAGAAAACTTAAAATAGGAATCATGGTTACCGACAATGGGAAGAGCATTTTGTCTGCGCTGCGCCAAGGAAGCCTGACCCATGCCCCCTGCATGGCTCACGTCTTCAATCTGGTTGTCAAGCGGTTTCTGAGGTGTTCCCCCCATATGCAAGACATCCTAACAACTTCAAGGAAACTTTGCATGCACTTCAGCCACTCATACACCGCCAAACACACCCTTCTTGAGCTACAGCGTCAGAATGGTATCCCCCAACATAGTCTGATTTGCGATGTTTCCACCCGTTGGAATTCCACCCTTCACATGTTGGACCGATTATATGAACAGAGAAAAGCCATCACGGATTTCCTGATGATCCAAGCAGATAGGGGGACTCCCCTGTGTAACTTCAATGTCAACCAGTGGCAGCTCATACGTGACACCTGCCGTTTGCTCAGGCCCTTTGAGGAAGCCACTTTATTTGTCAGTCAGCAGGATTACGGGATGAACGACGTGATTCCACTGCTTCATGTACTACAGCACATGTTGGAAACCATGGCTGGTCAGGGCACTGGAGACATGGCGTCTACATCTTACGGCCACATGAACCCCGTTGGAGCTGAACTGGAGGAGGAGGAGGAAGAGGAGGAGGAGGGGCATAGTGAAGCACATTTTAGGCTTGGCGAAATGGCTGGTTTATCTAGTCAGCGGACAGGAGAGGAGGAGCAGGAGCAGCCAGAGGAAGCCGAGACAGAGGACCCGGACACACCGTGGCAGTATGCAGTGGAGATGGAGACAAGTAGTCCCTCCGAGTCACTTGCGAAAATGGCAGGAAGCATGCTCACGTGCTTGTGTAGTGACCCCAGAATTGTTTCCATTTGTCGGCGGGATGACTTCTGGCTCTCCACCTTATTGGACCCTCGCTTCCGGCACAAAATGGGGGCATTTTTTATACCCACCGAGAGGGAGGACAAACTGAACTACTACAAAGACATTCTACATAGTCAGTTGGCCGATGCCTATCTGCGTCATGGTCCATACTCTCGCAGGTCTGACTCGGGGGGACCTCTGTGCTCACCTTCCACTGCCATGGCTGCTGGGGGGGGGGGTTGGCATGAGCAGCAGCAGCAGCTCCATCAGCAGCAGCCTCAGTCTTCAGTCTCTAATGAGTAGCTTTCTACACCCGCATAGTGAGGCTACTCATGAGCAGCAGGAAGACCTGGAGCAGGGCCTCAACCAGCAGGTCATGTCATACTTTGACATGACCATGCCAACACACCTTGAGGATCCGCTGGACTTCTGGGCAGCCAAACTTGGCTTGTGGCCGCAACTAGCAGAGTTTGCCCTGGAAAAGCTGTCCTGCCCGGCAAGTAGCGTGCCATCTGAGCGGGTGTTTAGTGCGGCGGGGGCCATAGTTACGGCGAGGAGAACTCGTCTGTCAACTAAAAATGTGGAGAGACTCACCTTTGTGAAAATGAATCAGGGATGGATCAGCCAGGATTTCCACCCCCCAATGCCTGATGCATGCGACTAGATTCAGCATGGTGCCACGTTTTACACTTTCCAAATGGTGCAAAACATATTTATGTCTTTAGGCCAATTTTTGGGCTCCTGCTGATGCCAACTTCAGGGTGTGCCTTCCAACCAATTTCTAGGTTCCTGCTGCTGCTGCTGCCAACTCCAGGGTGTGTCAGTCAATTTTTGGGCTCCTGCGGCCAACTCCAGTGTCTCTTTAAAGCTATGTTTGGGCTCCTGCTGCTGCTTGCAACTCCAGGGTGGGATTAATGCAATTTTTGGGCTCCTGCAACCAACTCCAGTGTCTCTTTCAAGCTATGTTTGGGCTCCTGCTGCTGCTTGCAACTCCAGGGTGTCATTCAGCTCCTGCTGCTCCTGCTGCAGCTAATCCCTGCCGCCGGACAAGCAAGCGCGCCCGCCGCCGCCTCCCGCGCATCACTCTTACAGGGAGCGCACCCACGCTGGCCATTCACAAACGGCCGGCACGGGTGCGCGCCCTGCTAGAGGGATGCGTGAGCGGCGGCGGCTCGCACGTGCGCCGCTGGATCGAGGAGCAGGTAGGGATTTCCGGGCTTTCTGGGGGGTTTCACACAACGGGGCACCCCCAATCAGGGTGCGCCGCAGGCCCGATGCTGATTTGCCTGGGAATCTTATCGATCAGCATCGGGTGTTGGTCCACTTTAAATGATGATATATTGACATACACCTAAGTTGGTGGAGATACATTGACGGAGTGAAAAAAAAAAGAATCCGGAAGTGCTGCTGGATGCTGCAGAGACACAAAAGCTGAGAGGGTTCCCCATCTGCCCAATAATAGCACCATGCCTAACCTGTTTAGGGCAGAGGAAACCACTCATGGGGCGGGTGGAGAGGGAACCACACCTTTGCATATTCTATTTTTGAAGAATAAGGGGGGAGGGATCCACTTGCACTGTGATTAATAATGTACGTGGTTGGCAGGATCACATGTAACCTCAGCTGTTAAATTTGATGATTCCAAGGACTTGACAGTGGTTGCATTGTTACTTGGACCACATTCAGCCTTCTCCTGTCCCAAATCAGTACTTTGGCATCTACAATCTAAAGATGCAGCAAAATGTATGGGCTCTCGATGTGCGCTAGCGCCAGCAATATCCTTCACTCCCCAGCATTATTGCTCACCTAAAGGCATTGCAATACATGTATTGTCCAGCAGATGTCTGTAGAAGAAATATTTCCAATGTTTCTTTTTGATTGTGACTGTATTTTCAATGTTTTAAAAATTTACCCCACATAATATTTTTTTATACATTTATTTGCTAACATGCAGCTGAATACTCTCATTATCTCATACATGGATGGGCACTATGTAAATTCTCAGTGCTGGCATGTGCTAACTTCACAGGCTTCCTCCTTGGTGTGTGGCAGTTATCACCTTGCAGGAATCCTGTTGCCTTTTGCAATTTTTTTACACAATGTATCCTGTCCCTTTGACCTGCCACCCCTGACCCCACCATTTTGTACACATGTTTCCAAGTGTGACACTTACTAAGGTATGTGCAGAGTTAGGATAAAATTAATGCTCACTATCTCTGCACTGACGGCATGCCAGTTTCCCAAGAGTGAAAATAATAATAATAATAACATGTCATTCTCATCCACCACTAGATGGCTCATAGATCAATGTTGTGTACGCCTTATTGTAAGCCAGCTGTACCTTGAACTATTCTTTTTTTATTATGCTTTTAAAGCAGACATGCAGCTGAAATTAACTAGCCTAGACCTCCGCCAAACCCAGTTGCATAACATTTGCACAGAGGTTTCCACGTTTCCCTTTATGTGGCCCTTTATAAGACATATGCTTTTTTTTTTTATTTTCCCCACTCAGATTGTGTATCTCAGTTCGAGTCGGTGTTATACCTAGGTTTCGTCACCTAGTGTCTTTCCAAGACTCTATCTACTGAACGATACTTATTTTGCTCATCATTGTGGGGTATACGACATTGCTATATAGTTATGTATATTTTACATATTTATATATCTTGATCCTTACGAAGGTTTTTTTTTCCTCCCCCCCTCACCCCTAATAAATATATATATATATATATATATATATATATATACATATGCTGACTTCCCAGGCTCTTTTTTTTTAACAGCAGAAATTTTATTACAACAAAAACACCATTGATCTGGGGATTTCTAATAATTATCCCTGTTTCATTTCAATCTGTACATGAATCTAAACAATTAGCAATGGCATCAGCTCTCCCTGTAGAGCCTCAGCTCCCAGAAAGGGAGATGGCAATGGCTGATATAAGGACGGCTGCAGACCACGGCCCAGTCTGGCTCTTCTTCCGGCATCACCGTCTGTGACAGCTTTTTATATAAATAAAATTAGGGAAATAAGATCCAGGATGTAGCTTTGTGTTCCAGGAATCACAGATATTGGGCACCAGCAAATGTTATGGTTGGTTTTGCACAGGAATTTATTGGGCACTTAGAAAAATGAATTTCTATTTGAATGTATGGCTTTATCTTGACACTTTATAGGTGTGACATGGATAATCTAATAAATTGATTAAGTCTATATTTTATTTGAACAGATGATTGTCATACTATGTTATAACATATCACTTTGATATGATATCATCTGAAATTCATACTAGAAAACAATATTATATACAAATTGTATTTTTTACAGAATAAAAGTAATCTACCATACAATATAATAATATAATAATAATAATAATAATAATATATATATATATATATATATATATATATATATATATATATATATGTATAACCACGCCTGCCTAGTGCCCTTAGAATTGTATCCAGCATACTTAATAATTGCCCAGGGGATGGGTAAAGTGATGATCCAACTGATACATTTCAGACCAAAACTCCAGGCCGTCAATATATCAATTAAGTAAAAATGCTTTGAGCACATGAAACTGAATTAGCATTGCTTGTTTCTTTTCTATAGAAAGAGATTAGCTAAGCTATCTTACACACATTATCCCCTTTTTGGTGTTTGGGTGTAAAACCATTTTACTCTTTGGTTATAGGTGCTCTAACATGCTCATTAAGTCATGTGGTCATAACCTTGACTAGTATTTATTATAAGATGTAGCAGTGATATGGACCTAAAATTGGACCATACAGTGTCATTATAGAAAGTTTTTGGGAGAATACTTGGGATAATCATCTTTAAGTCCTGGCTCCACTGATTTTCTTGATTCAAAAACATTCAATAAGTGGGGTGATAAGATCAAAGAAAATGTATTGTTATAACGTAATGTTGGGTTTCTCTGATCTTCATTAGAACAGGCAGAGAAGCCATCTGGCCCAGGTTGTTTAATTATTTAAAGTTTTTATTTATGAAGTTTTTATCCAAAAAATAGTTTTTTATCCAAGAAGTGTTTTACCATATCTGTTATTGTGGGCAAATTTAGCTATGTGAGAGAGCTAATTTCTTGTCTACCTAACCTTTAGATGTATAAGTGTTCCAAATGGTTTTCCATGTATTATGACTATTTTGTCAAGGTTGGAAGATAATATCCCATTAGATGTCTAGGAAATGGAACTCATTATATTTGGGCTCACTGCGTCTTATAGTCTCATTGTTTAGATCAGCAACTATGTTGTGTGTTTCTGTCAGCTCAGATATCATCATTAACTCTTTTGCATATTCCACTTAAATGAGCCAAACGTATGACTTATTGAGATAAGGCTGAGTTACAAGTGTTACCTGATCAAGAATGTATCAAGAATATAATCTTACTTCTCTCTTCATCTTGTTGGGTTTCTCTGATCTTCATTACAATCGATGTGCTGTGTTCTCTGTCATTCTGATTGTTTACACACTTACATGGATGGGCAACTTACTCCTTCTAATATCCATTTACATTTCCCAGCGGTTGCACACGCCCATGTACTTTTTCCTGGGGAACCTATCAGTGGTGGACATCTCTATCGCTACAGTGATATTGCCCAGGCTGCTCTCCAGCGTTCTTCATGGACTGACCACCATCTCCTTCTTTTGTTGCTTCATGCAGATGTTCTTTTCTTTCTTTTTTGGCTTTGCTGAGATATATCTTTTGGCGATTATGGCTTTCGATCGTTATTTAGCTATTTGTAACCCCTTACGCTACATCTCAATAATGAATAAGAAGGTCAGAGTCACGGTGACTATAATATGTTGGCTGGCATCCTTTGCTCATGGATTTTTGTGTAGCTATACGTTATCACAAGCCTCGTACTGTGAGGACAGACTCGTTCGCCATTACTTCTGTGATGTGGTGCCTCTCATCAAGCTCTCCTGTGCCGGTTCCACACTTCCTAAGCTCATACTCTACACTGAAGGGTCCACAATTGTCTTTACTCCCTTCCTGTTCATACTATTGACCTACATGCTCATAACTCGGGCTATACTAAAACTGAAAACCAACACTGGCCGCAGCAAAGCCTTCTCTTCCTGCTCCTCTCATCTCATGGTGGTTGGTCTCTTCTATGTTACTGATATAGCCATTTATTTCCGTCCTGCCTCAGACTTCGCTTCTCGCTATGATCGTGTGGTCAGCTTGGGTTACTCAGCCCTAGCACCTATGATGAATTCTTTCATATACAGTCTGAGGAACCAAGAAGTGAGGAAGACGTTAAAGTCCTTGTGGAAACATCAGGCAGCAGGAGAATAAGCAATGCTGCTGCCCGGGCTTTAATGGTTTAATGGTTGGGCAAAATCTTGGGGAGGTAGACACTTGACCTTGATTTATCCACTTATCAACTTAAGAAAAGTAACAAGGGAAATATATATATATATATATATATATATATATATATATATATATATATTAATTTAGGTGAATCCATGTTGAAACTTTATTTTCCTGTGTCCAAGTTCCTTAAAGTGTCTAGATGTCCAACCACTGACACGTCCTCCCTCCTGAATAATAAATTGGTCCCATTATCTAGAAGGCCAGTTGTACGAGACTTCTAGGGGCTTATATTCCTCTAGTTGAATTTGGAGCTGTTATAATTATATGTAGATACTCAGCAAATTGCCATAAATAATCCTTATAAGGTGTTTGTTGGATGTGAATGTTGGGCTCCTCTGGGGATGTCACCATCATCATATCCGCATGATTATCTTTTTCTTTTATCCCTAATTGTACCTTTTTTTAAAAAAAAGAGCTTTCAAACATTTCAACTAGGGATGAGCGAATCGATCTGGACGAACCCGGATTCGATCAGAATTTCATGAAAAATTCGATTCGGATCGAATCTGAATTTCCCCGCGATTCGATCGCTCGAAGTTTTCCTTTAACATCCATTCATTTACATTACAGGCATTCTAAGATGGCGGACGGGACATGTCCAGACATCAACCCCGCGCCAGTGCAAGCTGGGACAGTCACATGCAGCCTATCAGCAGCCAGCAAGCCCGGTGACGTCACAGCGCTATTTAAGTCGGCCATCTTGCGTTTCCTTCCTCATATCTCTATTGCATTCGTGAGAGACAGAACGCTGTAGTGAGGGAGAGAGGCAGTTAGACAGGCAGGGACAGACAGGGACAGGCTGGAGACAGGCAGGAGACAGGCAGGAGACAGACAGAAAGTCAGCGAAAAACAGGGAAAGTTAGGAAAAATTGGAGGCAGTCACAGAGAAGATTTTTTTTTTTTTTCATCCAGCCTGAGTGTTTGTTACTGGCTGGCTGACTGGCTTTGTTAGCGTTTTCAGGCTGCTTATACTAACTAACTGTGCATATATACTGAACTGATCTTAAGTCTGCTGTGAGGCATCCCATTCTGTGACTACACCAGCCTCTATTTAAGACCATAACCATTTGCACTTATTCTAATTGAAATTAGGCCTGATAAAGACACTTTTGCTGTGCATAGCACTACTGGTCCCTGCCAGGTGCACTCCTTTTTGGGGCATCCCATTCTGTGACTACAGCAGCCTCTATTTAAGACCATATAACCATTTGCACTTGTTCTAATTGAAATTAGGCCTGATAAAGACACTTTTGCTGTGCATAGCACTACTGGTCCCTGCCAGGTGCACTCCTGTTGGGGCATCCCATTCTGTGACTACACCAGCCTCTATTTAAGACCATATAACCATTTGCACCTATTATAATTGAAATTAGGCCTGATAAAGACACTTTTGCTGTGCATATTCTTACTGCTGCCTGCCAGGTGCACTCCTGTTGGGGCATCCCATTCTGTGACTACACCAGCCTCTATTTAAGACCATATAACCATTTGCACTTATTCTAATTGAAATTAGGCCTGATAAAGACACTTTTGCTGTGCATAGCACTACTGGTCCCTGCCAGGTGCACTCCTTTTTGGGGCATCCCATTCTGTGACTACAGCAGCCTCTATTTAAGACCATATAACCATTTGCACTTATTCTAATTGAAAATAGGCCTGATAAAGACACTTTTGCTGTGCATGCTACTACTGGTCCCAGGTGCACTCCTGTTGTGGCATCCCATTCTGTGACTACACCAGCCTCTATTTAAGACCATATAACCATTTGCACTTATTCTAATTGAAATTAGGCCTGATAAAGACACTTTTGCTGTGCATAGTAGTACTGCTCACAGGTGCACTGCTGGCTGTTGGGGCATCCCATTCTGTAACATAGCATACCCCTCTTTATTTACACTAAGCAGCTCTCTTATTTACACTAAGCAGGCCTGTTGGAGGCTGAGTGTTACTGCTCACTTTTGGTGTGCATTATATTCTGTTTCATATAGACCCACCGCTGCCCGGGGGTTCTTAAAATATCACCTACTACCACGCCAGTTAGACTATGTCGGGCAGACAAGTGCCTGGAAGTGAAAAGAGGAGTGGCAGAGGCCAAGATTCCGCAGGCAGAGCTCGCATCAGACTGGGGGCCAGTAGCAGCAGGAGTCACGCTGAGAGACCTAATCTGCCAGTATCTGCTAGCGGTCGGGTCTCCACCAGTAACGCATCTGCCGTGGTAGATTGGTTGACGCGCTCATCAACAACATCATCACAACTTACGTCTGAGACCCCCAGTCTAGGGTCGGTAGGTTCCTCTGACACAACCCTGAGTTGGCATGCCCCGAGAGCAGTCCCTGTCCTCCCATTGCCTCTGTCCTACGCCGTTCCCTCCCCCAGTGACGTATCCTATGCTTTGGGTTCAGCTCCACTCTTTAGTGAGGAGGACGATCAGATACAGGAGGACAGTCAGCAGCTACTGCCCAGCCAAGAAATGGAGGTGGCTTCTTTAGCTAGGCAGACAAATAGTGATGTGGACAGTGTCGTGGGTGCTGCGAGCATTCCAGCTCCTGCGCCAGACACTGTTGACGAATCCACGAACATCAGTGACGTACAGCCACAACTCGGTGATAATGATGATGACGATGAAGCCGATCGCACTTGGGAGCCGGGTGATGAAGGGGCTTCATCGTCATCATCAGGAGAAGAGGGGCGCAGGTTGCCCCGGAGTCAGCAGCTGAGGCAGCAAGGTGGTAGCAGTCAGCATGGGGGCACAATTCCAAAGGCTGGAGCCGGCCGGGGCCGGGGTAGAGCACCTGCTGTGTGGCTGTCTACCTTATCGGGAGGTAGTGGAGCAGGGATTCCTGGAGTTGGCAACAGCAGCAGTGAATCAGTGAGGCCAGGGGGTGGGAAAAGTAGCTACTCGGCAGTGTGGCTGTTTTTCCTGAAGCATCCGCAGGAGGGTAACATGGCCACATGCAAGATATGTAGGCAAAAGGTGAAGCGTGGCCAGGGTACAAATGTTGGCACCATGGCCCTGCGTCAACATATGATGCGTCACCATAAAGCGACCTGGGAGAACCGAGGCTCCCAAGGGGTGGTCCAGTCTGCTTCCTCACCAAGTGAGCTCCCAATTTCTGCCAGCCAAGGCTCTAGCACCTCAGCCGAAGGCAGCTGTGCGTCATACCCATCCTCTGTCGCTCCTGCTCCTCCTCCTCCTCCTCCAAGTCATGCATCCCGCCAGCAATCCATCAGCGAAGCCATGTCCAAGAGACAGCAGTATGCGCCCACTCATCCTACGGCGCAGAAGCTGAATGTGCTCCTGTCCAAGTTGCTGGTGCTGCAGTCGCTCCCTTTTCAGGTGGTGGAATCTGCACCTTTCAGAGAACTGATGGCTTGTGCCGAGCCGAGGGGGAGAGTCCCAAGCCGTCATTTCTTTGCCAAGAAGGCAGTACCAGCGCTGCACACTTTTGTTGAACAGAAGGTGGGCCAGTCCTTGAGCCTGTCGGTGTGTAGCAAAGTGCATGCCAGTGCCGACATCTGGAGCTGTAACTACGGTCAGGGACAGTACATGTCGTTTACGGCCCACTGGGTAAATGTGGTCCCTAGGCAGCAGCAGCAGCAACTTGGACAGGTCACGCCGCTTCGGCCTCCGCGCTCCCTGCCCGTTGGGCCTGTGACACCGTGCGACTCGGCCTCCTCATCCTCCGCCATCTCCTCACCCTCCACTGTAGGCTCAAGTCTCAGTGCCCCTCCAGTCTACCATGTGTGCAGGGCACGGAGGTGTCACGCAGTGCTTCACATGGTTTGTCTTGGCGAACGGAGTCACACAGGGGAGGAACTGCTTAAATGTGTTCATCAGGAAATCCAAACATGGCTTACTCCAAGAAAACTTAAAATGGGAATCATGGTTACCGACAATGGGAAGAACATTTTGTCTGCGCTGCACCAAGGAAGCCTGACCCATGCCCCCTGCATGGCTCACGTCTTCAATCTGGTTCTCAAGCGGTTTCTGAAGTGTTCCCCCCATCTGCAAGACATCCTAACAACTTCAAGGAAACTTTGCATGCACTTCAGCCACTCATACACCGCCAAACACACCCTTCTTGAGCTACAGCGTCAGAATGGTATCCCCCAACATAGTCTGATTTGCAATGTTTCCACCCGTTGGAATTCCACCCTTCACATGTTGGACCGATTATATGAACAGAGAAAAGCCATCACGGATTTCCTGATGATCCAAGCAGATAAGGGGACTCCCCTGTGTAACTTCAATGTCAACCAGTGGCAGCTCATACGTGACACCTGTCGTTTGCTCAGGCCCTTTGAGGAAGCCACTTTATTTGTCAGTCGGCAGGATTACGGGATGAACGACGTGATTCAACTGCTTCATGTACTACAGCACATGTTTGAAACCATTGCTGGTCAGGGCACTGGAGACATGGCGTTTACATCTTACGGCCACATGAACCCCGTTGGAGCTGAACTGGAGGAGGAGGAGGAAGAGGAGGAGGAGGAGTTGCCCAGCGAAACACAGTTTAGGCTTGGCGAAATGGCTGGTTTATCTAGTCAGCGGACAGGAGAGGAGGAGCAGGAGCAGCCAGAGGAGCTAGAGGTTTTTGAGGAAGGCGAGACAGAGGACCCGGGCACACCGTGGCAGTATGCAGTGGAGATGGAGACAGGTAGTCCATCCGAGTCACTTGCGCAAATGGCACGAAGCATGCTCACGTGCTTGCGTAGTGACCCCAGAATTGTTTCCATCTGTCGGCGGGATGACTTCTGGCTGTCCACCTTATTGGACCCTCGCTTCCGGCACAAAATGGGGGCATTTTTTAAACCCACCGAGAGGGAGGACAAACTGAACTACTACAAAGACATTCTACGTAGGCAGTTGGCCGATGCCTATCTGCGCCATGGTCCATACTCTCGCAGGTCTGACTCGAGGGGACCTCTGCGCTCACCTTCCACTGCCATGGCCGCTGGGGGGGTTGGCAGGAGCAGCAGCAGCAGCTCCATCAGCAGCAGCAGCCTCAGTCTTCAGTCGCTAATGAGTAGCTTTCTACACCCACATAGTGAGGCTACTCATGAGCAGCAGGAAGACCTGGAGCAGGACCTGAACCAGCAGGTCATGTCATACTTTGACATGACCATGCCAACACACCTTGAGGATCCACTGGACTTCTGGGCAACCAAACTTGATTTGTGGCCGCAACTAGCAGAGTTTGCCCTGGAAAAGCTGTCCTGCCCGGCAAGTAGCGTGCCATCTGAGTGGGTGTTTAGGGCGGCGGGGGCCATAGTTACGGCGAGGAGAACTCGTCTGTCAACTAAAAATGTGGAGAGACTCACCTTTGTCAAAATGAATCAGGGATGGATCAGCCAGGATTTCCACCCACCAATGCCTGATGCATGCGACTAGATTCAGCATGGTGCCACGTTTTACACTTTCCAAATGGTGCAAAACATATTTATGTCGTTAGGCCAATATTTGGGCTCCTGCTGATGTCAACTCCAGGGTGTGAATCATCCAATTTTTGGGCTCCTGAAGCCAACCCCAGGGTCTCTTTAAAGTAATGTTTGGGCTCCTGCTGCTGCTGCCAACTCCAGGGTGTGATTCATCCAATTTTTGGGCTCCTGAAGCCAACCCCAGTGTCTCTTTAAAGTAATGTTTGGGCTGCTCCTGCTGTTGCTGCCAACTCCAGGGTGTGATTCATCCAATTTTTGGGCTCCTGAAGCCAACCCCAGTGTCTCTTTAAAGTAATATTTGGGCTCCTGCTGCTGCTGCTGCCAACTCCAGGGTGTGATTCATCCAATTTTTGGCCTCCTGAAGCCAACCCCAGTGTCTCTTTAAAGTAATATTTGGGCTCCTGCTGCTGCTGCCAACTCCAGGGTGTGATTCATCCAATTTTTGGCCTCCTGAAGCCAACCCCAGTGTCTTTTTAAAGTAATATTTGGGCTCCTGCTGCTGCTGCTGCTGCCAACTCCAGGGTGTGATTCATCCAATTTTTGGGCTCCTGAAGCCAACCCCAGTGTCTCTTTAAAGTAATATTTGGGCTGCTCCTGCTGCTGCTGCCAACTCCAGGGTGTGATTCATCCAATTTTTGGGCTCCTGAAGCCAACCCCAGTGTCTCTTTAAAGTAATATTTGGGCTGCTCCTGCTGCTGCTGCCAACTCCAGGGTGTGATTCATCCAATTGTTGGGCTCCTGAATCCAATCCCAGTGTCTCTTTAAAGTAATGTTTGGGCTCCTGCTGCTGCTGCCAACTCCAGGGTGTGATTCATCCAATTTTTGGCCTCCTGAAGCCAACCCCAGTGTCTCTTTAAAGTAATGTTTCGGCTCCTGCTGCTGCTGCTGCCAACTCCAGGGTGTGATTCATCCAATTTTTGGCCTCCTGAAGCCAACCCCAGTGTCTCTTTAAAGTAATATTTGGGCTGCTCCTGCTGCTGCTGCTGCCAACTCCAGGGTGTGATTCATCCAATTTTTGGGCTCCTGAAGCCAACCCCAGTGTCTCTTTAAAGTAATGTTTGGGCTGCTCCTGCTGCTGCTGCCAACTCCAGGGTGTGATTCATCCAATTTTTGGCCTCCTGAAGCCAACCCCAGTGTCTCTTTAAAGTAATATTTGGGCTCCTGCTGCTGCTGCTGCCAACTCCAGGGTGTGATTCATCCAATTTTTGGCCTCCTGAAGCCAACCCCAGTGTCTCTTTAAAGTAATGTTTGGGCTCCTGCTGCTGCTGCTGCCAACTCCAGGGTGTGATTCATCCGATTCATCCAATTTTTGGCCTCCTGAAGCCAACCCCAGTGTCTCTTTAACCCTTTAAACGCCAGCTACGTAAAATTCACGTAGCTGCCTCTCCTGTCATTAAACGCCAGCTACGTAAATTTTACGTACCTGGCTTTCCCCCCTGCTAACTGGCAAAAAAAAAAAAAAAGGACACTCACCTGACCCCTCGTTTGATTCGGCCGGGTCTCCCCTTTAAGATGGTGTGCTCCGATCGTCCGTGGGACCCCCTCAGGCTGCAGGGGAGGGCCCGGAATAGGGTGCCCCCCCCCCCGTTTTAGCTGCCACTGGCTTTCCTGTAAAAAAATAAAATAAAATAAAAATGACATTTACCTACCTGCATGTGCGCTGGCTCCCGTCGACCCTCCTCTTCACCTGGGGGGCCTCCGATCCCCCCCCAGGGCTTGCTGATCTTCAGGAGAGAGCCCGGGAGGCTCTCTCCTCTCTCCTTCTCGATGGCGGCCGCCATCTTGTCGCTAAGCCCCGCCCCCTTGGGGGTGGGGCTATGACGTCATCCCGTTCCGTCTCCCCGTCAAGCCCCGCCCTTTTGGGGGCGGGGCTATGACGTCATCCCGGTCCCGATCACTGGCTTCAGCTGTTTCAGCTGTCAGATGCCGGTGATCGGTGCCGGTGAAGGACCCCTGTACCAGTTCACAAGGCTCGAGGGCTGTCAAGTGACCTGCGGCTAGCGGGTGACTTGCCATTAACCCCGGCCCCCTATTACCTGCCTCCCCGAAGCCCAGGGGGGGCAGAAGGGCCCGGGCTGATTTAGGCAGTGCGGGCTTGTACTTGGCAGGGCGGGGGGCCACCAAAGCTGGCCCCTGCGCCCTGTTCTACAATCCCTGCATAGCTGATCCCTGGGCTACTTATGCTGGATAGGGGGGACCCCATGTCATTTTTATGGGAATTATTAAGGGTTTTTAACCCTTAAAATAAAAAAAATGGGGGTTACCTCCCCCCCAGGAAGGGGAACCCCACACCAATTTTTCTTGATTTAACCCTTTATAGTGTGGATTGTAGTTGTATTTTATTTTTACATGTTATAAAATGTTTTTTCAGTTTGGGGGGTCTTCTGAACAGTAACAGGGGGCTACCGATACATATGTGGTACTGTTGTAATCGGAAGAAATGGGGCTTTCACATGCAATATGGTTTTCTTTAATAAAACAAATGTTTTATTTGAAATAAAGGAGATAATTTTCTAAAAAAAAAAATTTTTATTTTGTTTTGCTTAATTTACTCAAAAATATTTTAAAAAAACAGTAAAAAAATTACAAACAAGACATTTCATGTTAAAGCCTAAACTCTGCCGCAAAAAAAAAAATATATGATTTTCCTGGAAATTCTTGCAAAAATCACAGTTAAGCATAGCGCAAAATGGTGAAAAATGACCTGTCAAGAGAGGGTGACAAAGCCTAAAGTAGGCTGGCAGTTAAAAGGGTTAGTAGTACCTATGCATGTTGGGTATCGTTCTGCTCGGGGGATTTTGCGCTTTCAGATTTAGCTTGTTTTTTTTTGTTTGCATATTGATATTTTAGGAAAACTCATTTCTTATTCTGCTTTATTATACATTTTTTAAGGAAACCCTGTGCGACCAACGAATTCTTTGAGGGATTACTTCCAGAAAGATGGGCCCACTACAACATGCTGGGTATGCTTAGAAAGCTTATCATGTGTACTTTCAGAAAATATATGGTTTGTGGCGGGTATTCCAAATGTAAAGGGTTGTTTTGGTAGAAAAAGCGCAAGGTGCCACTTTGTCTGCAGAGCTGAAATTTTCAAGCAAAATTACCGTCTCCCCAAGCTTTACTTTGGGGTGTTTGGCATCTCTTCCCTTGACAGGACCTATGCATGTTGGGTATCGTTCTGTTCGGGGGATGTTGCTTTTTTAGATTAACTTGTTTTTTCTTGTTTGCTTATAGTTTTCTTTAGAAAAATGTGGCTTTGATTCTGCTTTTTTATCCTTTTTTAGGGAAGTTCTGTGTAACCAAAGAATACATTGAGGGAGAACTTCCAGAAAACTGTGGCAACATCAACAAGCCTGGTATGCCTAAAAAGCTTGAGGTGTGTACTTCCAGAGAATATATAGTTTGTGGGGGGTATTTCAAATGTAAAGGGTTGTTTTTATTGAAAACCTCCTGAAACCAACCCCAGTGTCTCTTTAACCCTTTAAACGCCAGCTACGTAAAATTCACGTAGCTGCCTCTCCTGTCATTAAACGCCAGCTACGTAAATTTTACGTACCTGGCTTTCCCCCCTGCTAACTGGAAAAAAAAAAAAAAAAGGACACTCACCTGACCCCTCGTTTGATTCGGCCGGGTCTCCCCTTTAAGATGGTGTGCTCCGATCGTCCGTGGGACCCCCTCAGGCTGCAGGGGAGGGCCCGGAATAGGGTGCCCCCCCCCGTTTTAGCTGCCACTGGCTTTCCTGTAAAAAAAAAAATAAAATAAAAATGACATTTACCTACCTGCATGTGCGCTGGCTCCCGTCGACCCTCCTCTTCACCTGGGGGGCCTCCGATCCCCCCCCCAGGGCTTGCTGATCTTCAGGAGAGAGCCCAGGAGGCTCTCTCCTCTCTCCTTCTCGATGGCGGCCGCCATCTTGCCGCTAAGCCCCGCCCCCTTGGGGGTGGGGCTATGACGTCATCCCGTTCCGTCTCCCCGTCGAGTCCCGCCCCTTTTGGGGGCGGGGCTATGACGTCATCCCGGTCCCGATCACTGGCTTCAGCTGTTTCAGCTGTCAGATGCCGGTGATCGGTGCCGGTGAAGGAGGTGGCAGGAGATCCTCTGATCTCCTGCCCCCCCTTCTCTGGATGCCGATCACCGGCATCTGTCATCAGAGCGGCGAGGGACAAGAGCTTGCAATCGGAGGTAAGTACAGTAAAAACATTTTTTTTTTTTTTAATAAAATCATTTTGTGTGTGTGTTTTTTTTTTTACAGTTAACCCTTTGTGAGCTAGTAAGGGGTCTATCAGACCCCTGTACCAGCTCACAAGGCTCTGGGTCTGGCAAGTCACCTGCGGGCTAGCGGGTGACTTGCCATTAGCCCCCAGCCCCCCATTACCTGCCTCCCCAAAGGCCAAAGAGGGGGGCAGAAGGGCCCAGCCACTATGGCTATGTGGGCCTGTTCTACAAGCCCCCATAGCTGGCCCGGGTCGGTAACGCTGGGTAGGGGGGACCCTACGTCATTTTTTTTGGGGATTTTTAAGGGTTTTTAACCCTTAAAATTCCAAAAAAAAAGGGGTCCCCCACCCTGGGAGGGGGGACCCTATGTAAATTTTTTTTAATTAACCCCTTATGTCCTGTCACCCAGCTGGTAATAAATGCTTCCAGCATTTTGTGGTGAGGTGTGTTTTTTTTTTTTTACATTTTAAGTGGACCAACACCCAGGATTTTGACTTTCCTGGGTATTGGTCCTTTCCCCTGGGGCATCCCGATTGGGGATGCCCCGCTGCGTGAAAACCCCCCGATCACCCACAATAACTCACCTTACCCGGGTCCTACGGCGCATGCGCGGCCGCTCGTCCAATCAGCGCGCTCAGAGCGGCTGAGTTATGGATGTCTAAGAGACATCTAAGCTCAGCCGCTCTGAGCGCGCTGGCGGCCGCATCCCCCACTTCCCTCTAACAGGGAGCGTGCCCGCGGCGGCCATTCATAAATAGCCGGCCTGGGCACGCGTCCTGCTAGAGGGATAGCGGGGATGCGGCCCGCGCATGCGCCGTAGGACCGGATTCAAGTAAGTGGTAGCAGGTGTTCTGGGGGGTTTCACACAGGGGGGCATCCCGATTTTGGATGCCCCAGGGGGAGGGAATAGAACGGTCCAGGAATCTTATAGATTCCGGGGCCGATCAGCCCTGGGTGTTGGTCCACTTTAACCCATTGTGAACTTGTAAGGAGTCCATGAGACCCCTGTACCAGTTCACAAGGCTCGAGGGCTGTCAAGTGACCTGCGGCTAGCGGGTGACTTGCCATTAACCCCGGCCCCCTATTACCTGCCTCCCCGAAGCCCAGGGGGGGCAGAAGGGCCCGGGCTGATTTAGGCAGTGCGGGCTTGTACTTGGCAGGGCGGGGGGCCACCAAAGCTGGCCCCTGCGCCCTGTTCTACAATCCCTGCATAGCTGATCCCTGGGCTACTTATGCTGGATAGGGGGGACCCCATGTCATTTTTATGGGAATTATTAAGGGTTTTTAACCCTTAAAATAAAAAAATGGGGGTTACCTCCCCCCCAGGAAGGGGAACCCCACACCAATTTTTCTTGATTTAACCCTTTATAGTGTGGATTGTAGTTGTATTTTATTTTTACATGTTATAAAATGTTTTTTCAGTTTGGGGGTCTTCTGAACAGTAACAGGGGGCTACCGATACATATGTGGTACTGTTGCAATCGGAAGAAATGGGGCTTTCACATGCAATATGGTTTTCTTTAATAAAACAAATGTTTTATTTGAAATAAAGGAGATAATTTTCTAAAAAAAAAATTTTTTATTTTGTTTTGCTTAATTTACTCAAAAATATTTTAAAAAAACAGTAAAAAAATTACAAACAAGACATTTCATGTTAAAGCCTAAACTCTGCCGCAAAAAAAAAAATATATAATTTTCCTGGAAATTCCTGCAAAAATCACAGTTAAGCATAGCGCAAAATGGTGAAAAATGACCTGTCAAGAGAGGGTGACAAAGCCTAAAGTAGGCTGGCAGTTAAAAGGGTTAGTAGTACCTATGCATGTTGGGTATCGTTCTGCTCGGGGGATTTTGCGCTTTCAGATTTAGCTTGTTTTTTTTTGTTTGCATATTGATATTTTAGGAAAACTCATTTCTTATTCTGCTTTATTATACATTTTTTAAGGAAACCCTGTGCGACCAACGAATTCTTTGAGGGATTACTTCCAGAAAGATGGGCCCACTACAACATGCTGGGTACGCTTAGAAAGCTTATCATGTGTACTTTCAGGAATGTATGGTTTGTGGGGGGTATTCCAAATGTAAAGGGTTTTTTTGGCAGAAAAAGCGCAAGGTGCGCACTTTGTCTGCAGAGTTGAAATTTTCAAGCAAAATTACCATCTCCCCAAGCTTTACTTTGGGGTGTTTGGCATCTCTTCCCTTGACAGGACCTATGCATGTTGGGTATCGTTCTGTTCGGGGGATGTTGCTTTTTTAGATTAACTTGTTTTTTCTTGTTTGCTTATAGTTTTCTTTAGAAAAATGTGGCTTTGATTCTGCTTTTTTATCCTTTTTTAGGGAAGTTCTGTGTAACCAAAGAATACATTGAGGGAGAACTTCCAGAAAACTGTGGCAACATCAACAAGCCTGGTATGCCTAAAAAGCTTGAGGTGTGTACTTCCAGAGAATATATAGTGTGTGGGGGGTATTTCAAATGTAAAGGGTTGTTTTTATTGAAAAACTGCAAGGTGCACATAGTGCTTAGCATAGCTGTATTTGATCTGAAAATCCCCTAAAGCGCTGTTTCAGTTTGGGGGAGTCTCCTGGGCAGGAAAGGGTGTCTACCAATACATATGTGGTGCCGTTGTAACCGGGAGAAATTGGGATTTCACACGCAATAAGATTTTATTGACAAACTTACATTTTTTATTACAAAAAAAACACTACAAATTGTAAAAAATTGATTTTTTTTATTTTTTTGCACATATCTCACCCCAAAATATTAAGAATACACTTAAAAAATGACAAACAAGACATTTCATGTTAAAGCCCAGACTCTGCTGAAAAAAACAATATACAATTTTTCTGGGAAATCCCTGGAAATCCCTTCAAAAATCACAGTTGAACATGCATAGTGCAAAATAGTGAAAAATGGTCTGGCAACAAAGCGTAACAAAAACTCCAGGTAGGCTGGCACTTAAAGGGTTAATACTACATGAGATGTACCTGCTTGGCTTCAAGATTTTAAATCTTATGGAATAAAGAATATGGATGTTTTTTAACTGTTTCTAATGGCTGGCACTTTTCCTATTGATTTCAGGGAGTTGAAGCACTGCAGGGAGAGCTACTGCCATTGCCTTTTTTTCAGACTTCTCTAGAGATTGAGAGGAAATAAGAATTATAAGAAATCCCCAGATTAATGGTGTTTTGATCTGAAAGTTTTCTCTATTTGGATATAATAGACTTTATTATCTATCTATCTATCTATCTATCTATCTATCTATCTATCTATTCTATCTAAGAAAAACTTCTAGAAAAAACAGAAATGTGATATGGGGGTCTCACACAGCAGGGCATCCCAAATCAGGATGCCCCAAGGAGTGGGACTTAAATGGTCCTGGTGTCTTTTAGACTCCAGGTCCTCCATTTTTCCTCTTTAACTCCCTTGAAGTCATCTTAGCACCACTGCCTGATGAGCCTCCTACTACTCCACCTGCTCCGATTCTACCTTCTAACATACCGGAGCCATGTATCCCCTGGCCTGATTCTGGGGACAGTCCCCAATTCCAGGCATTTTGAAACAGTTCTGTGACTGTTCTTTAATCTTCAGCCAAGGATTTCTCACACAGATTATTTGAGGGACCAGGCAACCATTGCCTTCCTGCAGAGTAACCCACTAACTTGGACTTACAGACTACTCAAGACCCGAGATCCACACCTTATACTATTTTGAGGATTTTTTTAAAGCACTAGTGGTCAAGGATGATGACCCACCACCCAGAATTCCGCTGTTGTGTCCTTGGTATCAATTGGAATGACTCTGCTTTCTAGTTGCACAAGGGTCTTTCTAACAGCATCAAGGACAAATTAGCTCTTGGAGAATAGCCTAAAAACCTTGTAAGAATTGATCCTTCTAGTAATTTAAATAGATCGGCGTCTATGTGAGAGACATCAGGGGAGAAGTTCTGCCACACTATCTGCTCTTCCCTGCACCTTTGACTCTTCCTCCTCCAGAGGAGCAAGCTGAACCTATGCAGCTGGGGGTAGTTCGGCCTTTCATCTCTGCAGAAGAAAGGCTGTCCCCAGGGTAAGCACAACCCTCGTTCAGACTATGTGCCTTCACCTTTGCTGTGGTGATAGTTCTTGCCTTTGTTCTTTTTTCTTTACAGCTTCCTCAAAGTCCCCATCATGGGGCCTGTATCTGCTTCATGGATCCTGGCTTTGCTGCCCACTGTGGGGTTTCTCTGACCATCCATGAGAAACTTCTTTCCATGTTGCGGGTGGTCCCATTACCACTAAGATGACTCACCTTTATGTCGCTGATGGGAGAGGCTAAGCTTTGACCTCCTCATGCCTCCCCAGTTTTCAGTCATTCTTGGCCACACACATGGCTACAGTGGCACAATCTAGGGATAAATTGTAATTTGTTTGGCAAGAATCATTGCTCCTTGCCACCACTTGTAGAAGGCAACTTTGCCACTCTATCCAAAGAAGAACTAGAAAAAATTCCTGTGACCTACCAAAAATTTAGGGATGTGTTAAGCAAGAAGGGAGTGGACACCTTACTTCCTCATCGTCTCAGTTGATTTTCTGCTGGGGGCTGCCATCCCTTATGTGTGAAATGACCCTTTGTCTAAACCTGAATTGGTGATGCGCAAGGGTTATATTGACAAAAGGTTTCATTTGCTATTAATTGTCCCCAGCAGGTACAGAGATCTTTTTTGTAGTAAAAAACAACTATGGCCCTTCACATACTCTCATGACCTAAACAAGATCACAGTGAAGAACTGGTATCCATTGCTGCTCAACACTCCTATCTTCACTAAATTGGACCTTGAGGGCCTACAATCTTATGCACATCTGGAAGGGAGATGATTGAAAGCTGCCATTCCGAACTAGGTATGGCCACTGAGTACCTAATGATGCTGTTCGGCCTATGCAAAGCCAAGCTAAGCTCCACAACATCTTACGGGACTTACTTGATGTCTTTGTGGTGGTTACATGGATGATATATTAGCCTTTTCCTCCACCCTTCAGGAACACAGGGGGCATGTCCCCCAGGTCCTCTCCTGACTGTGAGATAACTACTTGTATGCCAAGGTGTAGAAGTGCGAGATTGAGAAAAGCTCCATGCAATTCCTAGATATCATCATCCCCGATGCTGAAATCACTATGGACCCAGAAAAGGTAACAGCTGTGCTCAATTGGCCTAGCCCCTCCTCACAGTGAGAGGTCCAAGGGACATCCCAAAGATGTTCAAAACTTTCAAACGCTGACCTTACGAGGAAACAACAACAGTTTATCTGGACAGAGGAGGCTGAAATCACCTTTGACACCGTGAAGCATCAGTTTATGTCTGCTCCTATCTTACAACACCCAAATCCGACCCTGCCTTTTATCCTGGAGAGGTTTGGAGAGAAGGAGATTTTTCATCCAGTTGTCTTCTGGCAACTTCTGGCAGAATGTAACTATGATGTCAGAGACCGGGAGCTCCTCTCATCAAACTGGTGCTAAAGGGATGTAGATATCTCTTGGCGGGCACCAAACATCCATGTTCCTTATGACTAATAACTGCAACTTTGAATACTTGCAGTCCACCTAGTGGCTGAAGTCAGACAGGCTCGCTATTCACTGTTGCTCTCTCTTTTACATCACATTCAGACTGAGTAGTAAAAACCTGATGCCCTACCCAGAATATCATCTAAAAATTTGGTCATCAATCAGTCAGAAGAATCAATTTTCGGTGAACAATACTTCCTAGTCATCGAGTCAGAACTGATTGCCTGGATCAAAAAGGAAGTCCACAGCTTTGACATCTGCAAGTAGGGAGAATTGGACTGTGAGTGAAGGTTTGGCTATCTTCAAAGGAAAGATTGTGGTCCCAGAGAGAGTATTCAGTCCCAGGTCCTTGCTTTGAACCATGATCACCCCTTGGCAGGTCACTTTGGAGTCCACAAAATCCTAAAACTGAGGACTTTTTAGGTGTGGAGGAATTCCCTACCGCCAAACCCCATAGTTCAGAAGACCCTCAACCTTCACCCTGCCCTTTTGGCAATCTAAACTCTCTTCTGAGTGTTAAGTGAAGAGATATAAAACGTTCCACACTTAAGATTAATGGATAACACGAACAGCATAGAATGTCAGGCCAACCATATTTAGAAACAAAATAATAACATCAGACAAGAGGGTTAACATAACCATCTTGAGAGCAGAGGACTACAGAAAGGAGGCCCTAAGACACCTGCAGGATCCTGGGAACTACAGATAACTTCCCAAGATGGAATTTGAGGGGATTCTTGGGAGGGCGGTGGCAAGTGGGATGAAAAATAATAAAACCTATACTTTTTGCAAGGTTGAAAATCCGAGAACGCCAACAATTTAAGTCATGCCCAAGGTTCAAAAGATCCCCCCAAAAACCTGGGACGCATCATCACATCAGAGTTTGGGGTTTGACAGAAGAGTCTAGCATATATATTGATACATATCTTCAGCAACTTGTAGTATTTTAAGGATCCTATGTATGAGATCTGATTGGGAAATTGGAGTAACACATCAGCCAGATGATACATGGCTGATCACCATTGATGTAGAATCACTCTATACCAACAAGCCTTATACAATAGCACAGCATACGATCCATTACTTTCTTGAGATGACGTCCAATGAGTATAGCTCTCAGCATAATTTAATACTGGAGTTGGCACACATCCACTTTGTCTTTGATCTGCAAAATTACCACCAGGTGAGGAGGGTCAGACACGGGTGCCAATTTATTCCACTTTATGTTTGGGGAGCCACTGACCAGATAACAACTTCATCAACTTTCTGTAGCCCGGCTGTAGTCTGTTTGACAGGGAAAGAACTCCAACCGCCAACCATAGACTGGATCGCACACGCTGCCTCACCCCCCCCCCCCCCACACACACAGCATCACATTTTTTTTTTACAGTCCCTATTCTGTCATTGAGGGCCCTTTGACAGGCACCCTCCATCCGGTTAGGTGAGGTATGGGGGGCAGAGAGGCAGAAGGGTCTCCAAAGGCAGAATCATCCCCAAAGTTTGGGTCCCCATTGATTTCAATGGGGGCTGGGTTCTGGTCGAGTTCGGGCACACAATCCAAACTTTTGTTAAAGTTCGCCGAACTAGCCAAACCTGGGCCTTTAGGGGTTCTCACAAAACTAATGATAATTCTATTGACGACACGACCAACCCTTTGGGACTTTGTGTGTTTTTGTTTTCTTGCAGTAGTCTATATTAGTTTATTATTAGCTTTATTTTTGTTTTTTTGAATAGCATAATGTACAAATAAACATTGCTGACATTTTTAGTCATTACAGTATCTGAGTTGTATTTTATATATTGTATTTGTATATGTTATATAGATTTTTCTGGGTACAATTCTCCATACTGTCTATGGCTCTTCTAATCGGATCCAGTTGAAGCTGATTGTGTTTGGTTGCTGCGCTCTCGCCCAGTAGCCACCGCTCCTGCTGAGTTGCCATAGCTGCACACTTTATATGCACTGTGTCACATGGTGTGGGGCTGGGTCTTGGGTGGGGCATCACAAGGAGCATGAACATGATGGACTTACACGACTGAGCACCCACAAAGGAGCAAGGGAAACCATGTCTTTCTTTTATCAGGGAATT
The DNA here is from genome assembly GCA_027917425.1 of Gastrophryne carolinensis. Lineage (NCBI taxonomy): Eukaryota > Metazoa > Chordata > Amphibia > Anura > Microhylidae > Gastrophryne > Gastrophryne carolinensis. The sequence goes on from CM051234.1 coordinate 4,095,985, forward strand.
CTCTTGAATGTCTGCACAGGTGATTTGTTGAATTGTTTGAAAGCTCTTTTTTTTTTAAATAAAAGTTACAATTATGGATAAAAGAAAAAGATAATCATGCGGATATGATGATGGTGACATCCCCAGAGGAGCCCAACATTCACATCCAACAAACACCTTATAAGGAATATTTATGGCAATTTGCTGAGTATCTACATAGAATTATAACAGCTCCAAATTCAACTAGAGGAATATAAGCCCCTAGAAGTCTCGTACAACTGGCCTTCTAGATAATGGGACCAATTTACTATTCAGGAGGGAGGACATGTCAGTGGTTGGACATCTAGACACTTTAAGGAACTTGAACATGAATTCATCTAAATATATATATATATATATTTCCCTTGTTACTTTTCTTAAGTTGATAAGTGGATAAATCAAGGTCAAGTGTCTACCTCCCCAAGATTTTGCCCAACCATTAAAGCCCGAGCAGCAGCTTTGCTTATTCTCCTGCTGCCTGATGTTTCCACAAGGACTTTAACGTCGTCCTCACTTCTTGGTTCCTCAGACTGTATATGAAAGAATTCATCATAGGTGCTAGGGCTGAGTATCCCAAGCTGACCACACGATCATAGCGAGAAGCGAAGTCTGAGGCAGGACGGAAATAAACGGCTATATCAGTAACATAGAAGAGACCAACCACCATGAGATGACAGGAGCAGGAGGAGAAGGCTTTGCTGCGGCCAGTGTTGGTTTTCAGTTTTAGTATAGCCCGAGTTATGAGCATGTAGGTCAATAGTATGAACAGGAAGGGAGTAAAGACAATTGTGGACCCATCAGTGTAGAGTATGAGCTTAGGAAGTGTGGAACCGGCACAGGAGAGCTTGATGAGAGGCACCACATCACAGAAGTAATGGCGAACGAGTCTGTCCTCACAGTACGAAGCTTGTGATAACGTATAGCTATACAAAAATCCATGAGCAAAGGACGCCAGCCAACATATTACAGTCACCGTGACTCTGACCTTCTTATTCATTATTGAGATGTAGCGTAAGGGGTTACAAATAGCTAAATAACGATCAAAAGCCATAATCGCCAAAAGATAAATCTCAGCAAAGCCAAAAAAGAAAGAAAAGAACATCTGCATGAAGCAACAGAAGAAGGAGATGGTGGTCAGCCCATGAAGAACGCTGGAGAGCAGCCTGGGCAATATCACTGTAGAGATAGAGATGTCCACCACCGACAGGTTCCCCAGGAAAAAGTACATGGGCGTGTGCAACCGCTGGGAAATGTAAATGGATATTAGTAGGAGTAAGTTGCCCGTCCATGTAAGTGTGTAAACAATCAGAATGACGGAGAACACAGCACATCGATTGTAATGAAGATCAGAGAAACCCAACAAGATGAAGCCAGAAGTAAGATTATATTCTTGATACATTCTTGATCAGGTAACACTTGTAGCTCAGCCTTATCTCAATAAGTCATACGTTTGGCTCATTTAAGTGGAATATGCAAAAGAGTTAATGATGATATCTGAGCTGACAGAAACACACAACATAGTTGCTGATCTAGACGATGAGACTATAAGACGCAGTGAGCCCAAATATAATGAAAATTCCATTTCCTAGACATCTAATGGGATATTATCTTCCAACCTTGACAAAATAGTCATAATACATGGCAAACCATTTGGAACACTTATACATCTAAAGGTTAGGTAGACAAGAAATTAGCACTCTCACATAGCTAAATTTGCCCACAATAACAGATATGGTAAAACACTTCTTGGATAAAAACCAATTTTTTGGATAAAAACTTCTCAAATAAAAACTTTAAATACATAAACAACCTGGGCCAGATGGCTTCTCTGCCTGTTCTAATGATGATCAGAGAAACCCAACATTACGTTATAACAATACATTTTCTCTGATCTTATCACCCCACTTATTGAATGTTTTTGAATCAAGAAAATCAGTGGAGCCAGGACTCAAAGATGATTATCCCAAGTATTCTCCCAAAAACTTTCCATAATGACACTGTATGGTCCAATTATAGGTCCATATCACTGCTACATCTTATAATAAATACTAGTCAAGGTTATGATGACCACATGACTTAATGAGCATGTTAGAGCACCTATAACCAAAGAGTAAAATGGTTTTAAACCCACACACCAAAAAGGGGATAATGTGGGTAACATAGCTTAGCCAATCTCTTTCTATAGAAAAGAAACAAGCAATGCTAATTCAGTTTCATGTGCTCAAAGCATTTTTACTTAATTTATATATTGACGGCTGGAGTTTTGGTCTGAAATGTATCAATTGGATCATCACTTTACCCATCCCCTGGGCAATTATTAAGTATGCTGGATACAATTCTAAGGGCACTAGGCAGGCGTGGTTATATATATATATATATATATATATATATATATATATATATATATATATACATATATATATATAAATATTATATTATATGGTAGATCACTTTTATTCTGTAAAAAATACAATTTGTATATAATATTGTTTTCTAGTATGAATTTCAGATGATATCATATCAAAGTGATATGTTATAACATAGTATGACAATCATCTGTTCAAATAAAATATATACACTTAATCAATTTATTAGATTATCCATGTCACACCTATAAAGTGTCCAGGTAAAGCCATACATTCAAATAGAAATTCATTTTTCTAAGTGCCCAATAAATTCCTGTGCAAAGCCAACCATTACATTTGCTGGTGCCCAATATCTGTGATTTCTGGAACACAAAGCTACATTCTGGATCTTATTTCCCTAATTTTATTTATATAAAAAGCTGTCACAGACGGTGATGTCGGAAGAAGAGCCAGACTGGGCCGTGGTCTGCAGCCGTCCTTATATCAGCCATTGCCATCTCCCTTTCTGGGAGCTGAGGCTCTACAGGGAGAGCTGATGCCATTGCTAATTGTTTAGATTCATCTACAGATTGAAATGAAACAGGGAGAATTATTAGAAATCCCCAGATCAATCGTGTTTTTGTTGTAATAAGATTTCTGCTGTTAAAAAAAGAGCCTGTGAAGTCAGCATATGTATGTGTGTATATATATATATATATATATATATATATATATATATATAAATATATATATAGGGGTGAGGGGGGAGGAAAAAAAAACCTTCATAAGGATTAAGATATATAAATATATAAAATATACATAACTATATAGCAATGTCGTATACCCCACAATGATGAGCAAAATAAGTATCGTTCAGTAGATAGAGTCTTGGAAAGACACTAGGTGACGAAACCTAGGTATAACACCGACTCGAACTGAGATACACGATCTGAGTGGGGAAAATAAAAAAAAAAAGCATATGTCTTATAAAGGGCCACATAAAGGGAAACATGTGGAAACCTCTGTGCAAATGTTATGCAACTGGGTTTGGCGGAGGTCTAGGCTAGTTCATTTCAGCTGCATGTCTGCTTTAAAAGCATAATAAAAAAAGAATAGTTCAAGGTACAGCTGGCTTACAATAAGGCGTACACAACATTGATCTATGAGCCATCTAGTGGTGGATGAGAATGACATGTTATTATTATTATTTTCACTCTTTGGAAGCTGGCATGCCCTCAGTGCAGAGATAGTGAGCATTAATTTTATCCTAACTCTGCACATACTCTAGTAAGTGTCACACTTGGAAACATGTGTACAAAATGGTGGGGTCAGGGGTGGCAGGACAAAGGGACAGGATACATTGTGTAAAAAAAATGGCAAAAGGCAACAGGATTCCTGCAAGGTGATAACTGCCACACACCAAGGAGGAAGCCTGTGAAGTTAGCACATGCCAGCACTGAGAATTTACATAGTGCCCATCCATGTATGAGATAATGAGAGTATTCAGCTGCATGTTAGCAAATAAATATATAAAAAAATATTAATTGGGGTAAATTTTTAAAACATTGAAAATCCAGTCACAATCAAAAAGAAACATTGGAATGATTTCTTCTACAGACATCTGCTGGACAATAAATGCATTGCAATGCCTTTAGGTGAGCAATAATGCTGGCGAGTGAAGGATATTGCTGGCGCTGGTGAATAGCGCACGTCGAGAGCCCATGCATTTTGCTGCATCTTTAGATTGTAGATGCCAAAGGACTGATTTGGGACAAGAGAAGGCTGAATGTGGTCCAAGTAACAATGCAACCACTGTCAAGTCCTTGGAATCATCAAATTTAACAGCTGAGGTTACATGTGATCCTGCCAATCACGTACATTAATAATCACAGTGCAAGTGGATCCCTCCCCCCTTATTCTTCAAAAATAGAATATGCAAAGGAGTGGTTCCCTCTCCACCCGCCCCATGAGTGGTTTCCTCTGCCCTAAACAGGTTAGGCATGGTGCTATTATTGGGCAGATGGTGCCAACATTTGGGCCCTGGCCACGCTTCACCTTCTGCCTACACATTTGCATGTGGCCATGTTACCCTCCTGCGGATGCTTCAGGAAAAACTGCCACACTGCTGAGTAGTAGGGATGAGCGAATCGATCCGGACAAACCCGGATTCGATCCGAATTTCATGACAAATTCGATTCGGATCGAATCCGAATTTCCCCGCGATTCGATCGAGCGAAGTTTTTTTCAAAAATCCATTCATTTCAATGACAGGCATTCTAGGATGGTCTACGAGACATGTCCAGACATGTAAGCTGGGGCAGTGTATGCTGGGACAGTCACATGCAGCCTATCAGCAGCCAGCAAGCCCGGTGACGTCACAGCGCTATATAAGGCGGCGGCCATCTTGCTTTTGCGCATTTGTCTATTGCATTCGTGAGAGCCAGGACTCAGGAGGACACTGCAGACTGTATTCAGGGAGAGATAGGTAGAGAGTTAGGGACAGCCAGTAGACAGCCAGTAGACAGGCGGGAGACAGGCAGGAAGTCAGGGAGAAGCAGGGAAAGGTAGGAAAAAAACGGATGCAGTGACAGGGATTTTTTTTTGTTTGAAGCAGCTTGAGTGTTACTGCCTGGGTCACTGGCTTTGTTAGCTGTTTCACCCTGGTTAACCACTGTTGCTTTGCATAGTACTACTGCTCCCAGGTGCTCTGCTGTTGGGGCATCCCATTCTGTAAGTACACCAGCCTCTATTTCCTATAACCCTTTGCACTTATTCTAAAAGTAATTTGGCCTGATAAAGACACTTTTGCTTTGCATAGTACTACTGCTCCCAGGTGCACTGCTGTTGGGGCATCCCATTCTGTGACTATACCAGCCTCTATTTACTACTGCCAACTCCAGTGTCTCTTTAAAGTAATGTTTGGGCTCCTGCTGCTGCTGCCAATTCCAGGGTGTGATTCATCCAATTTTTGGGCTCCTGCTGTCAACTCCAGTGTCTCTTTAAAGTAATATTTGGGCTCCTGCTGCTGCTGCCAACTCCAGGTTGTGAATCATCCAATTTTTGGGCTCCTGAAGCCAACTCCAGTGTCTCTTTAAAGTAATGTTTGGGCTCCTGCTGCTGCTGCTGCCAACTCCAGGGTGTGATTCATCCAATTTTTGGGCTCCTGCTGCCAACTCCAGTGTCTCTTTAAAGTAATGTTTGGGCTCCTGCTGCTGCTGCTGCCAACTCCAGGGTGTGATTCATCCAATTTTTGGGCTCCTGCTGCCAACTCCAATGTCTCTTTAAAGTAATGTTTGGGCTCCTGCCGCTGCTGCTGCCAACTCCAGGGTGTGATTCATCCAATTTTTGGGCTCCTGCTGCCAACTCCAGTGTCTCTTTCAAGCTATGTTTGGGCTGCTGCTGCTTGCAACTCAAGGGTGTGATTCATCCAATTTTTGGCTCCTGCTGCCAACTCCAGTGTCTCTTTAAAGTAATGTTTGGGCTCCTGCTGCTGCTGCTGCCAACTCCAGGGTGTGATTCATCCAATTTTTGGGCTCCTGCTGCCAACTCCAGTGTCTCTTTAAAGCAATGTTTGGGCTCCTGCTGCTGATGCTGGCAACTCCAGGGTGTGATTCATCCATTTTTTGGGCTCCTGCTGCCAACTCCAGTGTCTCTTTAAAGTAATGTTTGGGCTCCTGCTGCTGCTGCTGCTGCTGCTGCCAACTCCAGGGTGTGATTCATCCAATTTTTGGGCTCCTGCTGCCAACTCCAGTGTCTCTTTAAAGTAATGTTTGGGCTCCTGCTGCTGCTGCTTCCAACTCCAGGGTGTGATTCATCCAATTTTTGGGCTCCTGCTGCCAACTCCAGTGTCTCTTTAAAGCAATGTTTGGGCTCCTGCTGCTGCTGCTGCCAACTCCAGGGTGTGATTCATCCAATTTTTGGGCTCCTGCTGCCAACTCCAGTGTCTCTTTAAAGCAATGTTTGGGTTCCTGCCCCTCATAGTGATGCCACTTCAACTCTCTGCAATTGTGCCGCTCTGCGATTCTATTAGCGATGCCTCTGATCTGCATGTGATATTTATTTACAGTATTATTTAACTAACCCAGCACGCATCCTGTGCGTGTTACAGCAAGGCAGAATGGTTTACAACCCTATTGAGGCTCTAGGAGGCTCAGAAATAGCCGTTTTTAATAGCGATTCGTCGCGAATAAATTCGGACCGAAACGAATTTTGTCGGAAAATTTGGCGAATCAGCCGAATCAAATTTTTCAAAAGTTCGCTCATCTCTAGTCCTCACCAACTATTAAACTGTTGTAGATCACCAACTAATTCCTCACCACCTTCCATTGCTGCTGATCATCTTCTGGTCCTAAGGCCAATGGTCAGTAGGTCTACATATGGAGCACCCGACTCACCAGAAGATCATCCTGTGGCTCCATTGTTAGGTATAAGTGGTGCACACAAACTATTCCAGGCTGCGGTGGTATAGAGATTACAAGACTCTATTACAATAAATACCTAAATATTTTAAGTAGAGATGAGCAAACTTCCTAAAAATTCGATTCGGGCGAATTGCCAATTCCTCCGGGAACCTTTGAAAATTGCTCATCTCTAGTAGAGTACACACAGCCCGGTGGGAGCTGGGGAGGCCGGCCGTACTGTCAGCTGTGCAAGTTGGCTTCTGCTGTGGGCTGACAGTGAGGCCAGCCTATCCCCACTCTCACCGTGCTCTGTGTATCGCACATACACTTACCTACATGTCAACTTACTTTCTACATGCCGGCTTCCCGGTCATTGTGGCCCAGCGGCTTGCTGCAGGCGCAAGTTGGCTTACACCCACAGCCAGCCACTGGGCCAGAACGACAGCCCGGTGGGAGCAGGGAGAGGCTGGTCGCACTATCAGCGGGTAGCGGAAGCCGACTTGCAATGCTGACAGTGCAGCTGGCTCCCACCTCCCCCATGCAGGTCCCCCCTCCCCCATGCAAGTCAGCTTCCTCCAAGTGTGGCACTGGAACAAGGATGGTGGTTTTCTTTTACCCAGTGCCAGTGAATTTCGGTCAAAATTCGGTCAAAATTCGGAACCCCCCAAAAACTTGGTTTCATGCTGAATCGAATCTTTCCGGAAGTTCGGTTTGCTCATCTCTAATTTCAAGTGTCAAGAAATTTTTACTTTGACTTAAGTTATCTTTGGCCTAATTGTGCTATTGTCCCACCTTCTATATCAGCAACGACCTAATAAATGGAGGAGTGTCAAACTCGTTTTCACTTAGGGCCACCTCAGCATTCAGGTGACCTTCATAGGGCTGATTAATAACAGACCCAAACCCATATGCAAACACGGTCATTCAAATTTATGGTTGCAGACACAGATGCAGACACTGAATTATTTTGCCCAAGATAGATGCAGACACTGAATTATTTTGCCCAGGACAGATGCAGTCACTGAATTATTTTGCCCAAGACAGATGCAGACACTGAATTCTTTTGCCCAGGACAGATGCAGTCACTGAATGATTTTGCCCAAGACAGGTGCAGACACTGAATTATTTTGGCCAGGACAGATGCAGACACTGAATTATTTTGGCCAGGACAGATGCAGACACTGAATTATTATGCCCAGGACAGATGCAGAAACTGAATTATTTTGCCCAAGACAGATGCAGACACAGAATTATTTTGCCCAGAACAGATGCAGACACTGAATTATTTTACCAAGGACAGATGCAGACACAGAATTATTTTGTCTAGGACAGATGCAGACACAGAATTATTTTGCCCAGGACAGATGCAGACGCTGGATTATTTTGCCCAGGACAGATACAGACACTGAATTATTTTGCCCAGGACATATGCAGACACTGAATTATTTTGCCCAGGACAGGTGCAGACACAGAATTATTTTGCCCAGGTCAGATGCAGACACTGAATTATTTTGTCCAGGACATACGCAGACACTAATTATTTTGCCGAGGACAGATGCAGACTGAATTATTTTGCCCAGGACAGATGCAGACACAGAATTGTTTTGGCCAGGACAGATGCAGACACAGAATTATTTTGCCCAGGACAGATGCAGACACTAATTATTTTGCCTAGGACAGATGCAGACACTGAATTATTTTGCCTAGGACAGATGCAAACACTGAATTATTTTGTCCAGGACAGATGCAGACACATAATTATTTTGCCCAGGACAGATGCAGACACATAATTATTTTGCCCAGGACAGGTGCAGACACATAATTATTTTGCCCAGGACAGGTGCAGACACATAATTATTTTGCCCAGGACAGATGCAGACACATAATTATTTTGCCCAGGAGAGATGCAGACACTGAATTATTTTGCCTAGGACAGATGCAAACACTGAATTATTTTGTCCAGGACAGATGCAGACACATAATTATTTTGCCCAGGACAGGTGCCGACACATAATTATTTTGCCCTGGACAGATGCAGACACATAATTATTTTGCCCAGGACAGGTGCAGACACATAATTGTTTTGCCCAGGACAGATGCAGACACTGAATTATTTTGCCCAGGACAAATGCAGACACGGAATTATTTTGCCCAGGACAGATGCAGACACAGAATTGTTTTGCCAAGATAGATGCAGACACATAATTATTTTGCCCATGACAGATGCAGACACATATTTATTTTGCCCAGGACCGATGCAGACACTGATTTTTTTTGCCCAGGACAGATGCAGACACTGAATTATTTTGTCCGGGACAAATGCAGACACTGAATTATTTTGCCCAGGACAGATGCAGACACTGAATTATTTTGCCCAGGACAAATGCAGACACTGAATTATTTTGCCCAGGACAGATGCAGACACTGCATTTTTATTGCCCAGGACAGATGCAGACACTGCATTATTTTGCCCAGGACAGATGCAGACACAGAACTTTGTTGCCCAGGATAGATTCAGATGCTGAAATATTTTACCCACAATGGCCATCACTCAGCAACGCCACATACACACGCCAGTGTCAGCAGCCTTTGAATAATTGGTTAAAAGGGATGCTGTCCAGCTGCTGCCTCCTGGCATTTGTTAGGGGGCCACTTGGAAAGGGCAGGGCCACAATCCAGCCCCCAAGCCTTGAGTTTGACGCCTGTGTATTAAACCCTCCTCAGATATTTTCATCAACTGTTTTTTAGATTCCACTTGAATGAGCTGAACCTGTGATTAATCAAAAACAAGCTCAGCTACAAGCGCTACCCGATGGATAAAAAATCGAATGCTACGTCTGGTTTCATCCTGTTGGGTTTCTCGGATCTTCATTACAATCCTTATGCTGCGTTCTCCATCGTTCTGATCATTTACATGCTTACATGGATGGGTAACACACTGCTTCTGATAACCATTTACATCTCCCCGCAGTTGCACACGCCCATGTACTTTTTCCTGGGGAACCTGTCGGTGGTGGACATCTTTTACTCTACGGTCACAGTGCCCACACTGCTCTCCAGCGTTCTTCATGGACTGACCACCATCTCCTATTTTTGTTGCTTTCTGCAGATGTTCTTTTTTTTCTTTTTTGGCTTTGGCGACATTTATCTGTTGGCGATTATGGCTTTCGATTGTTATTTAGCTATTTGTAACCCCTTACGCTACACCTCAATAATGGATAAGAAGATCAGAGTAACAGTGATTGTAATATGTTGGCTGGCCGCCTTCACACATGGATTTTTGTATAGCTATACGTTATCACAAGCCTCGTACTGTGAGGACAGACTAGTTCGCCAATTTTACTGTGATGTGGTGCCTTTCATCAAGCTCGCCTGTGCCGGTTCCACCCTTCCTAAGCTCCTCCTGTACACTGAGGGGGTCTCCGATTATTTTTACTCCCTTCCTCTTCATACTATTGACCTACGTGTTCATCACTCGAGCCATACTAAAGCTGAAAAGCAACACTGGCCGCAGCAAAACCTTCTCCTCCTGCTCTTCTCATCTCATGGTGGTTGGTCTCTTCTATTCAACTGATATAGCCATTTATTTCCGTCCTTCCTCAGACTTTGCTTCAAGCTACGATCGTGTGGTCAGCTTGGGATACACAGTCCTTGTGCCTATGATGAATTCTTTCATATACAGTCTGAGGAACCAAGAAGTGAGGAAGACCTTGAAGAAAACCATGTGCATAGGTCTCATAGCATCCCACATCCATGCTGCTCATGGTTTGAGATGATTGGACAAATTTGTTGATTTTAATCTATGTAATTTTTTGTATCTTCTAGAATTGTGTAGTTAAGAAAACTGAAAGTGTATTTTTCCATTCTTACGTGCCTCTAAGTGTTTAGATGTTCCAACTTCTCCCACATCTCAACATCTCGTACATCTTCACTCCTGAATAGCTGATGGGTCTCATCATGTAGAAGACCAGTTGTATCAGACCTCTGTGGACTTTTGCTCCTCTATCAAGCCTAAAAGAGCACTATCACCAAATTGTGTAATATTAAAAATCCATATAAACACGTTGGCTAAGGATATGAGGGGTCACTCATACACCTGAACTGAATAAAACTCACGCCAAGCTTGTGGTTTATTCTCTCATGGTAGGATTAAAATCCAGGGGTGACAGGTTTAGCCTATCATGGGTGACACCCCAGATAACCTTTTCCTTCCATTAAAAGAAATTAAAACAAGCCTGGCTGGATATTTCTTGATGGCACGTTTATAGGTGGCCCCTCCCCCCGCCATCCAGCATATTTATATGGACTTTTATCGTTGGACCATTTTTTCGCGATAGTGCTCCTTAAGGAACCTGCTTCTCCTTCTAGTCAGATTATGCTGATTGTGGATAAATCTTCCAGTTGTGTGATATTTTGGACAAGTTGTTGGAAATATCTTATATATGTTGTTTGTTGGGGTGTGAGAGGTGGGCTCTATTGAGACAGCCATGGTTCATGGTAACTTCCTTCTCTCATTCATTTATCTCTTTTTAATTGTAAATTTGTTTTAATAAACCTTCAAACTTTTCATATATTTTATTTGTTGTTTGTTGGGATGTGAGGAGTGGGCTCTACTGAAACATTCATACTGAGACAACATACAAACATTTTATTATATTGCCAATGAAGGTGGTTATCTTAGACAACTCCCAAACAAAAGAAAGACTTCCAGGTCTACATAATGGCTCTAACATGTGCCAAAATATTCCATCGCTTGCAGGCGTCTTTCCTGATCTCTTTGGGTCCATTGCCTGATGGAGGAGAGTCAGAGAGAAAAAAAACAAAATGTAGATAAAAAGGAATAGGGTGGGGGTAAAAGGGACTAAAGGGAAGAGGGGAATTGTGCTTTCCAGGATCGGCGGCACCATTCTGAGATATATTAAACTCATGTCCTGTCACCAATTTACACTCACAGGCCTCGATTCATCAAAAGTTGAAAAAAATTCTCATGGTAGTAAAGAATGTATTTCATGAGCAAAAAAGCCTGAGAAGCTTGTCACTGATCATGAATCACCAGCTAGAAAGACTATGTAAGTCAATGGCACTTTTATTTCTCCTGAGAAATTTTTACGCTCCATTGACTTTCATTGTCTTCCCTTAGCTGGTTATTCATCAACAGTGACATCCTCAGGCTTTTTTCTCATGAAATACATTTTTACTACCATGAGAATTTTTTTCAAACCTTGATGAATCAAGGCCAATATGTCAGGGGTAACTGAAAATGGATTACTAATCAAAGAAAAAAATGGGCAAAATCAATAAGGTAGAGACGTGCTCCACTAAGACTCCACAATCACATATCACCGAACCAACACACTGGGTCTAGAAATGGGGCATAACTCACCCAAATATAACATTAAATATGTTTATTGATCATCATATAAAAGACAAAAATCACACAACACGGTTAAAAACTTCACAACACCACCGGCTTCTGGACCAAATGTTCATACATTCAGTATAGTTCTAATGCATTAACATTTGGTCCAGAAGCCGGTGGTATTGAGAAGTTTGTAACGGTGCTGTATGTTTTATTGTGTTTATGTGTGTCTGATCAATAAACTTCTTTAATTTTATATTTGGGCGATTTGGGTCCCATTTCTAGACCCAGTAACTGAAAATGGAGAGAATTTACTTTGACTCCCAGGGAGACGACTATATGTAGTGAGATACTTCCTGCATGATACTGTATGGTCTGGCGAGTAGGAGATCACCTGATACGGGATGCTATAAATTTTGGCAAGGCAAACGACAATAGGATTGTTACTGGCCATGTGGCCACATAAAATCAGGTGGCATCCAGATGACCACATGGTGATGGTGGTGGGTATTTTCGAGCCTTCTAACTGTTTTGGAAGCTTTTAGAAACTTAGAAAGCTCCTTTCAATCCTCTCTTTACGAAATCTGCTCCTGGACGAACTCAAAAAAGTATTTTTCACTCTTTGGATCTCTGTAGACAACCCAAGCCAGGAGGTTTTGTACCAAGTGCCACTTTCAATTTTATAAATAAAAAGTTGCCGACGTTGTTGGGCTCACGGCCCCTTCAGCAGGGTAGTGATAGGGGTTCACCATACTGTCAAGAGAATTATTTGGGATTTTTGAGTTGGAAACGCGCATCCCTAAAGGGTTAAATCACAGATGGGGTATAGATTTGTGTATTCACTGAATAATGATTATTATATTATAATTATATTATATTTTATACTTTATTGCTGCTAGTTTTATTTGTAGAACATTAGGTAATAACTGACTTCAGTTCGAACCCCCAAAACGCCTCATCTCATTTTGTTTGGTGATGAGGAAGTCAAAGTCATAGCAAGAGCAACATTTCTTGGTAGATTTCACAAGACTTGAAGTGGAGCGAGCAAGCTACCGTTATCTTAAAGAATACAAAAGTCTTAAAGGAGCCACAGCACTCAACCATGTTAGCTTGCAGACAACCTAAAATCTGTCTTTAAATCTGGTTAAAAACAGAGGTCTTGGTCCACACACATCTGCAGAGCTATGCTAAAGCTGCACCACCAAGCGCCAAGGTGCCTCTGTGAGGTACAGCCCTAGCGCTAATCTCTGAGAGCCTACTTTGGGACATACAATGCTATAGATAACTTGGGAGCAGGCTTACCTGAGATTTAGAGACAGATTTTAGGTTGGTCTGCAAGCTAACAGGGTTGAGTGCTGTGGTTCCTTTAGGACTAGTGTATCCTAATTGCCCTGCTCACGTGCACCTCCCAGGTTAGTTCTAAAATGGTCTGAGCGGCTGCCACTCCTCCTTTGTCTCTTTTGAATTTGTGCAAGCACATGGGGTGTGGGGGTCTAGGCTGTATTGCAAGGTCTTTGACCCTTCCACCCCATGGCTTGCACTTGAGGTTTTAGGGCAACCTCAGGTAAGCCTGCTCCCAATTTATCTATTGCATTGTATGTCCCAAATGGGGCTCTCAGAGGTTAGAGTTAGGACGGCACCCCACAGAGGCACCTTGGCGCTTGGTGGAGCAGCTTAAGCTTCTGCAGATGTGTGTGGACCGAGACTTCTGTTTTTAACCAGATTTAGAGACAGATTATAGGTTTAGCTGCAAGCTAAAAGGGTTGAGTGCTTATGGAGTCCAGCAGGCACAGAAAGCAAAAGGATAAGTGCAATTTACGCTCATAATATGGTAGCTGTGTTCTTTTCAAGGTGATTTGTTATCCAGTTGGTTTGGGGATCAGGGGCCTGGCTTTACACTATTTAACTGGAGGAAAATTAATTATTAAGTAAGGACCATTGGGTTCGAAATGTGTAGGCACTCAATGGACTTTAATACTACATGAGATGTATCTGCTTGGCTTCAAGATTTTAAATCTTATGGAATAAAGAATATGGATGTTTTTTAACTGTTTCTAATGGCTGGCACTTTTCCTATTGATTTCAGGGAGTTGAAGCACTGCAGGGAGAGCTGCTGCCATTGCTATTTTTTCAGACTTCTCTAGAGATTGAGAGGAAATAAGAATTATAAGAAATCCCCAGATTAATGGTGTTTTGATCTGAAAGTTTTCTCTATTTGGATATAATAGACTTTATTATCTATCTATCTATCTATCTATCTATCTATCTATCTATCTATCTATCTATTCTATCTAAGAAAAACTTCTAGAAAAAACAGAAATGTGATATGGGGGTCTCACACAGCAGGGCATCCCAAATCAGGATGCCCCAAGGAGTGGGACTTAAATGGTCCTGGTGTCTTTTAGACTCCAGGTCCTCCATTCTTCCTCTTTAACTCCCTTGAAGTCATCTTAGCACCACTGCCCGATGAGCCTCCTACTACTCCACCTGCTCCGGTTCTACCTTCTAACATACCGGAGCCATGTATCCCCTGGCCTGATTCTGGGGACAGTCCCCAATTCCAGGCATTTTGAAACAGTTCTGTGACTGTTCTTTAATCTTCAGCCAAGGACTTCTCACACAGATTCTTTGAGGGACCAGGCAACCATTGCCTTCCTGCAGAGAAACCCACCAACTTGGACTTACAGACTACTCAAGACCTCAAGACCTTTGCTGTGGTGATAGTTCTTGCCTTTGTTCTTTTTTCTTTACAGCTTCCTCAAGGTCCCCATCATGGGGCCTGTATCTGCTTCATGGATGCTGGCTTTGCTGCCCACTGTGGGGTTTCTCTGACCATCCATGAGATACTTCTTCCCATGTTGCTGGTGGATATTCTCTAAAAGGCGGTCCCATTACCACTAAGATGACTCCCCTTTATGTTGCTGAGGGGAGAGGCTAAGCTTTGACCTCCTCATGCCCCCCCCCCCCAGTTTTCAGTCATTCTTGGCCACACACAGGGCTACAGTGGCACAATCTAGGGATAAATTGGCATTTGTTTTGCAAGAACCATTGCTCCTTGCCACCACTTGTAGAAGGCAACTTTGCCACTCTATCCAAAGAAGAACTAGAAAAAATTCCTGTGACCTGTAAAACTTTAGGGATGTGTTAAGCAAGAAGGAAGTGGACACCTTACTTCTTCATCGTCTCAGTTGATTTTCTGCTGGGGGCTGCCATCCCTTATGTGTGAAATGACCCTTTGTCTAAACCTGAATTGGCGATGCGCAAGGGTTATATTAACAAAAGGTTTCATTTGCTATTAATTGTCCCCAGCAGGTACACTCCTATCTTGTCCCCAGCTCAACACTCCTATCTTCACTAAATTGGACCTTGAGGGCCTACAATCTTATGCACATCTGGAAGGGAGATGATTGAAAGCCGCCATTCCGAACTAGGCATGGCCACTGAGTACCTAATGATGCTGTTCGGCCTATGCAAAGCCAAGCTAAGCTCCACAACATCTTACGGGACTTACTTGATGTCTTTGTGGTGGTTACATGGATGATATATTAGCCTTTTCCTCCACCCTTCAGGAACACAGGGGGCATGTCCCAAAGGTCCTCTCCTGACTGTGAGATAACTACTTGTATGCCAAGGTGTAGAAGTGCGAGATTGAGAAAAGCTCCATGCAGTTCCTAGATATCATCATCCCCGATGCTGAAATCACTATGGACCCAGAAAAGGTAACAGCTGTGCTCAATTGGCCTAGCCCCTCCTCACAGTGAGAGGTCCAAGGATTAATCAAATTTGCTAAATCAATAGGAAGTCAATCCGGGACATCCCAAAGATATTCAAAACCTTCAAACGCTGACCTTACGAGGAAACAACAACAGTTTATCTGGACAGAGGAGGCTGAAATCACCTTTGACACCGTGAAGCATCAGTTTATGTCTGCTCCTATCTTACAACACCCAAATCCGACCCTACCTTTTATTCTGGAGAGGTTTGGAGAGAAGGAGATTTTTCATCCAGTTGTCTTCTGGCAACTTCTGGCAGAATGTAACTATGATGTCAGAGACAAACTGGTGCTAAAGGGATGTAGACATCTCTTGGCGGGCACCAAACATCCATGTTCCTTATGACTAATGACTGCAACTTTGAATACTTACAGTCCACCTGGTGGATGAAGTCCAGACAGGCTCGCTATTCACTGTTGCTCTCTCTTTTTCATCACATTCAGACTGAGTAGTAAAAACCTGATGCCCTACCCAGAATATCATCTAAAAATTTGGTCATCAATCAGTCAGAAGAATAAATTTTCGGTGAACAATACTTCCTAGTCATCGAGTCAGAACTGATTGCCTGGATCAAAAACGAAGTTCACAGCTTTGACATCTGCAAGTAGGGAGAATTGGACTGTGAGTGAAGGTTTGGCTATCTTTAAGGGAAAGATTGTGGTCCCAGAGAGAGTATTCAGTCCCAGGTCCTTGCTTTGAACCATGATCACCCCTTGGCAGGTCACTTTGGAGTCCACAAAATCCTAAAACTGAGGACTTTTTAGGTGTGAAGGAATTCCCTACCGCCAAACCCCATAGTTCAGAAGACCCTCAACCTTCACGCTGCCCTTTTGGCAATCTAAACTCTCTTCTGAGTGGTAAGTGAAGAGATATAAAACGTTCCAAACTCAAGATTAATGGATAACACGAACAGGATAGAATGTCAGGAACAAAATAATAACATCAGACAAGAGGGTTAACATAACCATCCTGAGAGCAGAGGACTACAGGAAGGAGGCCCTAAGACACCTGCAGGATCCTGGGAACTACAGATAACTTCCCAAGATGGAATTTGAGGGGATTCTTGGGAGGGCGGTGGCAAGTGGGATGAAAAATAATAAAACCTATACTTTTTGCAAGGTTGAAAATCCGAGAACGCCAACAATTTAAGTCATGCCCAAGGTTCAAAAGATCCCCCAAAAAACCTGGGACACATCATCACATCAGAGTTTGGGGTTTGACAGAAGAGTCTAGCATATATATTGATACATATCTTCAGCAACTTGTAGTATTTTAAGGATCCTATGTACGGGATCTGATTGGGAAATTGGAGTAACACATCAGCCAGATGATACATGGCTGATCACCATTGATGTAGAATCACTCTATACCAACAAGCCTTATACAATAGCACAGCATACGATCCATTACTTTCTTGAGATGACGTCCAATGAGTATAGCTCTCAGCATAATTTAATACTGGAGTTGGCACACATCCACTTTGTCTTTGATCTGCAAAATTACCACCAGGTGAGGAGGGTAAGACACGGGTGCCAATTTATTCCACTTTATGTTTGGGGAGCCACTGACCAGATACCAACTTCATCAACTTTCTGTAGCCCGGCTGTAGTCTGTTTGACAGGGAAAGAACTCCAACCGCCAACCATAGACTGGATTGCACACGCTGCCTCACCCCCCCCCCCCCCCCCACACACAGCATCACATTTCTTTTTTACAGTCCCTATTCTGTCATTGAGGGCCCTTTGACAGGCACCCTCCATCCGGTTGGGTGAGGTATGGGGGGCAGAGAGGCAGAAGGGTCTCCAAAGGCAGAATCATCCCCAAAGTTTGGGTCCCCATTGATTTCAATGGGGGCTGGGTTCTGGTCGAGTTCGGGCACACAATCCAAACTTTTGTTAAAGTTCGCCGAACTAGCCAAACCTGGGCCTTTAGGGGTTCTCACAAAACTAATGATAATTCTATTGACGACACGACCAACCCTTTGGGACTTTGTGTGTTTTTGTTTTCTTGCAGTAGTCTGTATTAGTTTATTATTAGCTTTATTTTTGTTTTTTTGAATAGCATAATGTACAAATAAACATTGCTGACATTTTTAGTCATTACAGTATCTGAGTTGTATTTTATATATTGTATTTGTATATGTTATATAGATTTTTCTGGGTACAATTCTCCATACTGTCTATGGCTCTTCTAATCGGCTCCAGTTGAAGCTGATTGTGTTTGGTTGCTGCGCTCTCGCCCAGTAGCCACCGCTCCTGCTGAGTTGCCATAGCTGCACACTTTATATGCACTGTGTCACATGGTGTGGGTCTGGGTCTTGGGTGGGGCATCACAAGGAGCATGAACATGATGGACTTACACAACTGAGCACCCACAAAGAAGCAAGGGAAACCATGTCTTTCTTTTATCAGGGAATTCTCTTGAATGTCTGCACAGGTGATTTGTTGAATTGTTTGAAAGCTCTTTTTTAAATAAAAGTTACAATTAGGGATAAAAGAAAAAGATAATCATGCGGATATGATGATGGTGACATCCCCAGAGGAGCCCAACATTCACATCCAACAAACACCTTATAAGGAATATTTATGGCAATTTGCTGAGTATCTACATAGAATTATAACAGCTCCAAATTCGACTACAGGAATATAAGCCCCTAGAAGTCTCGTACAACTGGCCTTCTAGATAATGGGACCAATTTACTATTCAGGAGGGAGGACATGTCAGTGGTTGGACATCTAGACACTTTAATGAACTTGAACATGAATTCACCTAAATATATATATATATATTTCCCTTGTTACTTTTCTTAAGTTGATAAGTGGATAAATCAAGGTCAAGTGTCTACCTCCCCAAGATTTTGCCCAACCATTAAAGCCCGAGCAGCAGCTTTGCTTATTCTCCTGCTGCCTGATGTTTCCACAAGGACTTTAACGTCGTCCTCACTTCTTGGTTCCTCAGACTGTATATGAAAGAATTCATCATAGGTGCTAGGGCTGAGTATCCCAAGCTGACCACACGATCATAGCGAGAAGCGAAGTCTGAGGCAGGACGGAAATAAACGGCTATATCAGTAACATAGAAGAGACCAACCACCATGAGATGACAGGAGCAGGAGGAGAAGGCTTTGCTGCGGCCAGTGTTGGTTTTCAGTTTTAGTATAGCCCGAGTTATGAGCATGTAGGTCAATAGTATGAACAGGAAGGGAGTAAAGACAATTGTGGACCCATCAGTGTAGAGTATGAGCTTAGGAAGTGTGGAACCGGCACAGGAGAGCTTGATGAGAGGCACCACATCACAGAAGTAATGGCGAACGAGTCTGTCCTCACAGTACGAAGCTTGTGATAACGTATAGCTATACAAAAATCCATGAGCAAAGGACGCCAGCCAACATATTACAGTCACCGTGACTCTGACCTTCTTATTCATTATTGAGATGTAGCGTAAGGGGTTACAAATAGCTAAATAACGATCAAAAGCCATAATCGCCAAAAGATAAATCTCAGCAAAGCCAAAAAAGAAAGAAAAGAACATCTGCATGAAGCAACAGAAGAAGGAGATGGTGGTCAGCCCATGAAGAACGCTGGAGAGCAGCCTGGGCAATATCACTGTAGAGATAGAGATGTCCACCACCGACAGGTTCCCCAGGAAAAAGTACATGGGCGTGTGCAACCGCTGGGAAATGTAAATGGATATTAGTAGGAGTAAGTTGCCCGTCCATGTAAGTGTGTAAACAATCAGAATGACGGAGAACACAGCACATCGATTGTAATGAAGATCAGAGAAACCCAACAGGATGAAGCCAGAAGTAAGATTATATTCTTGATACATTCTTGATCAGGTAACACTTGTAACTCAGCCTTATCTCAATAAGTCATACGTTTGGCTCATTTAAGTGGAATATGCAAAAGAGTTAATGATGATATCTGAGCTGACAGAAACACACAACATAGTTGCTGATCTAGACGATGAGACTATAAGACGCAGTGAGCCCAAATATAATGAAAATTCCATTTCCTAGACATCTAATGGGATATTATCTTGACAAAATAGTCATAATACATGGCAAACCATTTGGAACACTTATACATCTAAAGGTTAGGTAGACAAGAAATTAGCACTCTCACATAGCTAAATTTGCCCACAATAACAGATATGGTAAAACACTTCTTGGATAAAAACCAATTTTTTGGATAAAAACTTCTCAAATAAAAACTTTAAATAAATAAACAACCTGGGCCAGATGGCTTCTCTGCCTGTTCTAATGATGATCAGAGAAACCCAACATTACGTTATAACAATACATTTTCTCTGATCTTATCACCCTACTTATTGAATGTTTTTGAATCAAGAAAATCAGTGGAGCCAGGACTCAAAGATGATTATCCCAAGTATTCTCCCAAAAACTTTCCATAATGACACTGTATGGTCCAATTATAGGTCCATATCACTGCTACATCTTATAATAAATACTAGTCAAGGTTATGATGACCACATGACTTAATGAGCATGTTAGAGCACCTATAACCAAAGAGTAACATGGTTTTAAACCCAAACACCAAAAAGGGGATAATGTGGGTAACATAGCTTAGCCAATCTCTTTCTATAGAAAAGAAACAAGCAATGCTAATTCAGTTTCATGTGCTCAAAGCATTTTTACTTAATTTATATATTGACGGCTGGAGTTTTGGTCTGAAATGTATCAATTGGATCATCACTTTACCCATCCCCTGGGCAATTATTAAGTATGCTGGATACAACTCTAAGGGCACTAGGCAGGCGTGGTTATATATATATATATATATATATATATATATATATATATATATATATATATATAAATATTATATTATATGGTAGATCACTTTTATTCTGTAAAAAATACAATTTGTATATAATATTGTTTTCTAGTATGAATTTCAGATGATATCATATCAAAGTGATATGTTATAACATAGTATGACAATCATCTGTTCAAATAAAATATACACTTAATCAATTTATTAGATTATCCATGTCACACCTATAAAGTGTCAAGATAAAGCCATACATTCAAATAGAAATTCATTTTTCTAAGTGCCCAATAAATTCCTGTGCAAAGCCAACCATAACATTTGCTGGTGCCCAATATCTGTGATTCCTGGAACACAAAGCTTCATTCTGGATCTTATTTCCCTAATTTTATTTATATAAAAAGCTGTCACAGACGGTGATGTCGGAAGAAGAGCCAGACTGGGCCGTGGTCTGCAGCCGTCCTTATATCAGCCATTGCCATCTCCCTTTCTGGGAGCTGAGGCTCTACAGGGAGAGCTGATGCCATTGCTAATTGTTTAGATTCATCTACAGATTGAAATGAAACAGGGAGAATTATTAGAAATCCCCAGATCAATCGTGTTTTTGTTGTAATAAGATTTCTGCTGTTAAAAAAAGAGCCTGTGAAGTCAGCATATGTATGTGTGTGTATATATATATATATATATATATATATATATATATAGGGGTGAGGGGGGAGGAAAAAAAAACCTTCATAAGGATTAAGATATATAAATATATAAAATATACATAACTATATAGCAATGTCGTATACCCCACAATGATGAGCAAAATAAGTATCGTTCAGTAGACAGAGTCTTGGAAAGACGAAACCTAGGTATAACACCGACTCGAACTGAGATACACGATCTGAGTGGGGAAAATAAAAAAAAAAGCATATGTCTTATAAAGGGCCACATAAAGGGAAACATGTGGAAACCTCTGTGCAAATGTTATGCAACTGGGTTTGGCGGAGGTCTAGGCTAGTTCATTTCAGCTGCATGTCTGCTTTAAAAGCATAATAAAAAAAGAATAGTTCAAGGTACAGCTGGCTTACAATAAGGCGTACACAACATTGATCTATGAGCCATCTAGTGGTGGATGAGAATGACATGTTATTATTATTATTTTCACTCTTGGGAAACTGGCATGCCGTCAGTGCAGAGACAGTGAGCATTAATTTTATCCTAACTCTGCACATACCTTAGTAAGTGTCACACTTGGAAACATGTGTACAAAATGGTGGGGTCAGGGGTGGCAGGACAAAGGGACAGGATACATTGTGTAAAAAAATGGCAAAAGGCAACAGGATTCCTGCAAGGTGATAACTGCCACACACCAAGGAGGAAGCCTGTGAAGTTAGCACATGCCAGCACTGAGAATTTACATAGTGCCCATCCATGTATGAGATAATGAGAGTATTCAGCTGCATGTTAGCAAATAAATATATAAAAAAATATTAATTGGGGTAAATTTTTAAAACATTGAAAATCCAGTCACAATCAAAAAGAAACATTGGAATGATTTCTTCTACAGACATCTGCTGGACAATAAATGCATTGCAATGCCTTTAGGTGAGCAATAATGCTGGCGAGTGAAGGATATTGCTGGCGCTGGTGAATAGCGCACGTCGAGAGCCCATGCATTTTGCTGCATCTTTAGATTGTAGATGCCAAAGGACTGATTTGGGACAAGAGAAGGCTGAATGTGGTCCAAGTAACAATGCAACCACTGTCAAGTCCTTGGAATCATCAAATTTAACAGCTGAGGTTACATGTGATCCTGCCAACCACGTACATTAATAATCACAGTGCAAGTGGATCCCTCCCCCCTTATTCTTCAAAAATAGAATATGCAAAGGAGTGGTTCCCTCTCCACCCGCCCCATGAGTGGTTTCCTCTGCCCTAAACAGGTTACGCATGGTGCTATTATTGGGCAGATGGTGCCAACATTTGGGCCCTGGCCACGCTTCACCTTCTGCCTACACATTTGCATGTGGCCATGTTACCCTCCTGCGGATGCTTCAGGAAAAACTGCCACACTGCTGAGTAGTAGGGATGAGCGAATCGATCCGGACAAACCCGGATTCGATCCGAATTTCATGACAAATTCGATTCGGATCGAATCCGAATTTCCCCGCGATTCGATCGAGCGAAGTTTTTTTCAAAAATCCATTCATTTCAATGACAGGCATTCTAGGATGGTCTACGAGACATGTCCAGACATGTAAGCTGGGGCAGTGTATGCTGGGACAGTCACATGCAGCCTATCAGCAGCCAGCAAGGCCGGTGACGTCACAGCGCTATATAAGGCGGCGGCCATCTTGCTTTTGCGCATTTGTCTATTGCATTCGTGAGAGCCAGGACTCAGGAGGACACTGCAGACTGTATTCAGGGAGAGATAGGTAGAGAGTTAGGGACAGCCAGTAGACAGCCAGTAGACAGGCGGGAGACAGGCAGGAAGTCAGGGAGAAGCAGGGAAAGGTAGGAAAAAAACGGATGCAGTGACAGGGATTTTTTTTTGTTTTCATGCAGCCTGAGTGTTACTGCCTGGGTCACTGGCTTTGTTAGCTGTTTCACCCTGGTTAACCACTGTTGCTTTGCATAGTACTACTGCTCCCAGGTGCTCTGCTGTTGGGGCATCCCATTCTGTAAGTACACCAGCCTCTATTTCCTATAACCCTTTTCACTTATTCTAAAAGTAATTTGGCCTGATAAAGACACTTTTGCTTTGCATAGTACTACTGCTCCCAGGTGCACTGCTGTTGGGGCATCCCATTCTGTGACTATACCAGCCTCTATTTACTACTGCCAACTCCAGTGTCTCTTTAAAGTAATGTTTGGGCTCCTGCTGCTGCTGCTGCCAATTCCAGGGTGTGATTCATCCAATTTTTGGGCTCCTGCTGTCAACTCCAGTGTCTCTTTAAAGTAATATTTGGGCTCCTGCTGCTGCTGCCAACTCCAGGGTGTGAATCATCCAATTTTTGGGCTCCTGAAGCCAACTCCAGTGTCTCTTTAAAGTAATGTTTGGGCTCCTGCTGCTGCTGCTGCCAACTCCAGGGTGTGATTCATCCAATTTTTGGGCTCCTGCTGCCAACTCCAGTGTCTCTTTAAAGTAATGTTCGGGCTCCTGCTGCTGCTTGCAACTCCAGGGTGTGATTCATCCAATTTTTGGGCTCCTGCTGCCAACTCCAGTGTCTCTTTCAAGCTATGTTTGGGCTGCTGCTGCTTGCAACTCAAGGGTGTGATTCATCCAATTTTTGGGCTCCTGCTGCCAACTCCAATGTCTCTTTAAAGTAATGTTTGGGCTCCTGCTGCTGCTGCTGGCAACTCCAGGGTGTGATTCATCCAATTCTTGGGCTCCTGCTGCCAACTCCAATGTCTCTTTAAAGTAATGTTTGGGCTCCTGCCGCTGCTGCTGCCAACTCCAGGGTGTGATTCATCCAATTTTTGGGCTGCCAACTCCAGTGTCTCTTTAAAGTAATGTTTGGGCTCCTGCCGCTGCTGCTGCCAACTCCAGGGTGTGATTCATCCAATTTTTGGGCTCCTGCTGCCAACTCCAATGTCTCTTTAAAGTAATGTTTGGGCTCCTGCCGCTGCTGCTGCCAACTCCAGGGTGTGATTCATCCAATTTTTGGGCTCCTGCTGCCAACTCCAGTGTCTCTTTCAAGCTATGTTTGGGCTGCTGCTGCTTGCAACTCAAGGGTGTGATTCATCCAATTTTTGGGCTCCTGCTGCCAACTCCAATGTCTCTTTAAAGTAATGTTTGGGCTCCTGCTGCTGCTGCTGGCAACTCCAGGGTGTGATTCATCCAATTCTTGGGCTCCTGCTGCCAACTCCAATGTCTCTTTAAAGTAATGTTTGGGCTCCTGCCGCTGCTGCTGCCAACTCCAGGGTGTGATTCATCCAATTTTTGGGCTCCTGCTGCCAACTCCAGTGTCTCTTTCAAGCTATGTTTGGGCTGCTGCTGCTTGCAACTCAAGGGTGTGATTCATCCAATTTTTAAGCTCCTGCTGCCAACTCCAGTGTCTCTTTAAAGTAATGTTTGGGCTCCTGCTGCTGCTGCTGCCAACTCCAGGGTGTGATTCATCCAATTTTTGGGCTCCTGCTGCCAACTCCAGTGTCTCTTTAAAGCAATGTTTGGGCTCCTGCTGCTGCTGCTGGCAACTCCAGGGTGTGATTCATCCATTTTTTGGGCTCCTGCTGCCAACTCCAGTGTCTCTTTAAAGTAATGTTTGGGCTCCTGCTGCTGCTGCTGCTGCTGCTGCCAACTCCAGGGTGTGATTCATCCAATTTTTGGGCTCCTGCTGCCAACTCCAGTGTCTCTTTAAAGTAATGTTTGGGCTCCTGCTGCTGCTGCTTCCAACTCCAGGGTGTGATTCATCCAATTTTTGGGCTCCTGCTGCCAACTCCAGTGTCTCTTTAAAGCAATGTTTGGGCTCCTGCTGCTGCTGCTGCCAACTCCAGGGTGTGATTCATCCAATTTTTGGGCTCCTGCTGCCAACCCCAGTGTCTCTTTAAAGCAATGTTTGGGTTCCTGCCCCTCATAGTGATGCCACTTCAACTCTCTGCAATTGTGCCGCTCTGCGATTCTATTAGCGATGCCTCTGATCTGCATGTGATATTTATTTACAGTATTATTTAACTAACCCAGCACGCATCCTATGCCTGTTAAAGCAAGGCAGAATGGTTTACAACCCTATTGAGGCTCTTGGAGGCTCAGAAATAGCCGTTTTTAATAGCGATTCGTCGCGAATAAATTCGGACCGAAACGAATTTTGTCTGAAAATTTGGCGAATCAGCCGAATCAAATTTTTCAAAAGTTCGCTCATCTCTAGTCCTCACCAACTATTAAACTGTTGTAGATCACCAACTAATTCCTCACCACCTTCCATTGCTGCTGATCATCTTCTGGTCCTAAGGCCAATGGTCAGTAGGTCTACATATGGAGCACCCGACTCACCAGAAGATCATCCTGTGGCTCCATTGTTAGGTATAAGTGGTGCACACAAACTATTCCAGGCTGCGGTGGTATAGAGATTACAAGACTCTATTACAATAAATACCTAAATATTTTAAGTAGAGATGAGCAAACTTCCTAAAAATTTGATTCGGGCGAATTGCCAATTCCTCCGGGAACCTTTGAAAATTGCTCATCTCTAGTAGAGTACACACAGCCCGGTGGGAGCTGGGGAGGCCAGCCGTACTGTCAGCTGTTCAAGTTGGCTTCTGCTGTGGGCTGACAGTGAGGCCAGCCTATCCCCACTCTCACCGTGCTCTGTGTATCGCACATACACTTACCTACATGTCAACTTACTTTCTACATGCCGGCTTCCCGGTCATTGTGGCCCAGCGGCTTGCTGCAAGCGCAAGTTGGCTTACACCCACAGCCAGCCACTGGGCCAGAACGACAGCCCGGTGGGAGCAGGGAGAGGCTGGTCGCACTATCAGCGGGTAGCGGAAGCCGACTTGCAATGCTGACAGTGCAGCTGGCTCCCACCTCCCCCATGCAGGTCCCCCCTCCCCCATGCAAGTCAGCTTCCTCCAAGCGTGGCACTGGAACAAGGATGGGGGTTTTCTTTTACCCAGTGCCAGTGAATTTCGGTCAAAATTCGGTCAAAATTCGGAACCCCCCAAAAACTTGGTTTCGTGCTGAATCGAATCTTTCCGGAAGTTCGGTTCGCTCATCTCTAATTTCAAGTGTCAAGAAATTTTTACTTTGACTTAAGTTATCTTTGGCCTAACTGTGCTATTGTCCCACCTTCTATATCAGCAACGACCTAATAAATGGAGGAGTGTCAAACTCGTTTTCACTTAGGGCCACCTCAGCATTCAGGTGACCTTCATAGGGCTGATTAATAACGGACCCAAACCCATATGCAAACACGGTCATTCAAATTTATGGTTGCAGACACAGATGCAGACACTGAATTATTTTGCCCAAGATAGATGCAGACACTGAATTATTTTGCCCAAGACAGATGCAGACACTGAATTATTTTGCCCAGGACAGATGCAGAAACTGAATTATTTTGCCCAAGACAGATGCAGACACAGAATTATTTTGGCCAGAACAGATGCAGACACTGAATTATTTTACCAAGGACAGATGCAGACACAGAATTATTTTGCCCAGGACAGATGCAGACGCTGGATTATTTTGCCCAGGACAGATACAGACACTGAATTATTTTGCCCAGGACAGATGCAGACACTGAATTATTTTGCCCAGGACAGGTGCAGACACAGAATTATTTTGCCCAGAACAGATGCAGACACAGAATCATTTTGTCTAGGACAGATGCAGACACAGAATTATTTTGCCCAGGACAGATGCAGACGCTGGATTATTTTGCCCAGGACAGATAGAGACACTGAATTATGTTGCCCAGGACAGATGCAGACACTGAATTATTTTGCCTAGGACAGATGCAAACACTGAATTATTTTGTCCAGGACAGATGCAGACACTGAATTATTTTGCCTAGGACAGATGCAGACACAGAATCATTTTGTCTAGGACAGATGCAGACACAGAATTATTTTGCCCAGGACAGATGCAGACGCTGGATTATTTTGCCCAGGACAGATACAGACACTGAATTATTTTGCCCAGGACAGATGCAGACACTGAATTATTTTGCCTAGGACAGATGCAAACACTGAATTATTTTGTCCAGGACAGATGCAGACACTGAATTATTTTGCCCAGGACAGGTGCAGACACAGAATTGTTTTGCTCAGGTCAGATGCAGACACTGAATTATTTTGTCCAGGACATACGCAGACACTAATTATTTTGCCGAGGACAGATGCAGACTGAATTATTTTGCCTAGGACATATGCAAACACTGAATTATTTTGTCCAGGACATACGCAGACACTAATTATTTTGCTGAGGACAGATGCAGACTGAATTATTTTGCCTAGGACAGATGCAAACACTGAATTATTTTGTCCAGGACAGATGCAGACACATAATTATTTTGCCCAGGACAGGTGCAGACACATAATTGTTTTGCCCAGGACAGATGCAGACACTGAATTATTTTGCCCAGGACAGATGCAGACACTGAATTATTTTGCCCAGGACAGACGCAGACACTGAATTATTTTGCCCAGGACAGATGCAGACACTAATTATTTTGCCCAGGACAGATGCAGACACTGAATTATTTTGCCTAGGACAGATGCAAACACTGAATTATTTTGTCCAGGACAGATGCAGACACATAATTATTTTGCCCAGGACAGGTGCAGACACATAATTATTTTGCCCAGGACAGATGCAGACACTGAATTATTTTGCCTAGGACAGATGCAAACACTGAATTATTTTGCCCAGGACAGATGCAGACACTGAATTATTTTGCCCAGGTCAAATGCAGACACTGAATTATTTTGCCCAGGACAGATGCAGACACTGCAATATTTTGCCCAGGACAGATGCAGACACTGCATTATTTTGCCCAGGACAGATGCAGACACTGCATTATTTTGCCCAGGACAGATGCAGACACAGAACTTTGTTGCCCAGGATAGATTCAGATGCTGAAATATTTTACCCACAATGGCCATCACTCAGCAATGCCACATACACACGCCAGTGTCAGCAGCCTTTGAATAATTGGTTAAAAGGGATGCTGTCCAGCTGCTGCCTCCTGGCATTTGTTAGGGGGCCACTTGGAAAGGGCAGGGCCACAATCCAGCCCCCGAGCCTTGAGTTTGACGCCTGTGTATTAAACCCTCCTCAGATATTTTCATCAACTGTTTTTTAGATTCCACTTGAATGAGCTGAACCTGTGATTAATCAAAAACAAGCTCAGCTACAAGCGCTACCCGATGGATGAAAAATCGAATGCTACGTCTGGTTTCATCCTGTTGGGTTTCTCGGATCTTCATTACAATCGTTATGCTGCGTTCTCCATCGTTCTGATCATTTACATGCTTACATGGATGGGTAACACACTGCTTCTGATAACCATTTACATCTCCCCGCAGTTGCACACGCCCATGTACTTTTTCCTGGGGAACCTGTCGGTGGTGGACATCTTTTACTCTACGGTCACAGTGCCCACACTGCTCTCCAGCGTTCTTTATGGACTGACCACCATCTCCTTTTTTGTTGCTTTCTGCAGATGTTCTTTTTTTTCTTTTTTGGCTTTGGCGACATTTATCTGTTGGCGATTATGGCTTTCGATCGTTATTTAGCTATTTGTAACCCCTTACGCTACACCTCAATAATGGATAAGAAGATCAGAGTCACGGTGATTGTAATATGTTGGCTGGCAGCCTTCACACATGGATTTTTGTATAGCTATACGTTATCACAAGCCTCGTACTGTGAGGACAGACTAGTTTGCCAATTTTACTGTGATGTGGTGCCTTTCATCAAGCTCGCCTGTGCCGGTTCCACCCTTCCTAAGCTCCTCCTGTACACTGAGGGGGTCTCCGATTATTTTTACTCCCTTCCTCTTCATACTATTGACCTACGTGTTCATCACTCGAGCCATACTAAAGCTGAAAAGCAACACTTGCCGCAGCAAAGCCTTCTCCTCCTGCTCTTCTCATCTCATGGTGGTTGGTCTCTTCTATTCAACTGATATAGCCATTTATTTCCGTCCTTCCTCAGACTTTGCTTCTAGCTACGATCGTGTGGTCAGCTTGGGATACACAGTCCTTGCGCCTATGATGAATTCTTTCATATACAGTCTGAGGAACCAAGAAGTGAGGAAGACCTTGAAGAAAACCATGTGCATAGGTCTCATAGCATCCCACATCCATGCTGTTCATGGTTTGAGATGATTGGACAAATTTGTTGATTTTAATCTATGTAATTTTTTGTATCTTCTAGAATTGTGTAGTTAAGAAAACTGAAAGTGTATTTTTCCATTCTTACATGCCTCTAAGTGTTTAGATGTTCCAACTTCTCCCACATCTCTATATCTCATACATCTTCACTCCTGAATAGCTGATGGGTCTCATCATGTAGAAGACCAGTTGTATCAGACCTCTGTGGACTTTTGCTCCTGTATCAAGCCTAAAAGAGCACTATCACCAAATTGTGTAATATTAAAAATCCATATAAACACGTTGGCTAAAGATAGGAGGGGGTCACTCATACACCTGAACTGAATAAAACTCACGCCAAGCTTGTGGTTTATTCTCTCATGGTAGGATTAAAATCCAGGGGTGACAGGTTTAGCCTATCATGGGTGACACCCCAGATAACCTTTTCCTTCCATTAAAAGAAATTAAAACAAGCCTGGCTGGATATTTCTTGATGGCACGTTTATAGGTGGCCCCTCCCCCCACCATCCAGCATATTTATATGGACTTTTATCGTTGGACCATTTTTTCGCGATAGTGCTCCTTAAGGAACCTGCTTCTCCTTCTAGTCAGATTATGCTGATTGTGGATAAATCTTCCAGTTGTGTGATATTTTGGACAAGTTGTTGGAAATATCTTATATATGTTGTTTGTTGGGGTGTGAGAGGTGGGCTCTATTGAGACAGCCATTATTCATGGTAACTTCCTTCTCTCATTCATTTATCTCTTTATAATTGTAAATTTGTTTTGATAAACCTTCAAACTTTTCATATATTTTATTTGTTGTTTGTTGGGATGTGAGGAGTGGGCTCTACTGAAACATTCATACTGAGACAACATACAAACATTTTATTATATTGCCAATGAAGGTGGTTATCTTAGACAACTCCCAAACAAAAGAAAGACTTCCAGGTCTACATAATGGCTCTAACATGTGCCAAAATATTCCATCGCTTGCAGGCGTCTTTCCTGATCTCTTTGGGTCCATTGCCTGATGGAGGAGAGTCAGAGAGAAAAAGACAACTCCCAAACAAAAGAAAGACTTCCAGGTCTACATAATGGCTCTAACATGTGCCAAAATATTCCATCGCTTGCAGGCGTCTTTCCTGATCTCTTTGGGTCCATTGCCTGATGGAGGAGAGTCAGAGAGAAAAAGACAACTCCCAAACAAAAGAAAGACTTCCAGGTCTACATAATGGCTCTAACATGTGCCAAAATATTCCATCGCTTGCAGGCGTCTTTCCTGATCTCTTTGGGTCCATTGCCTGATGGAGGAGAGTCAGAGAGAAAAAAAAACAAAATGTAGAGAAAAAGGAATAGGGTGGGGGTAAAAGGGACTAAAGGGAAGAGGGGAATTGTGCTTTCCAGGATGGGCGGCACCATTCTGAGATATATTAAACTCATGTCCTGTCACCAATTTACACTCACAGGCCTCGATTCATCAAAAGTTGAAAAAAATTCTCATGGTAGTAAAGAATGTATTTCATGAGCAAAAAAGCCTGAGAAGCTTGTCACTGATCATGAATCACCAGCTAGAAAGACTATGTAAGTCAATGGCACTTTTTTTTCTCCTGAGAAATTTAGGGAACTTTTTACGCTCCATTGACTTTCATTGTCTTCCCTTAGCTGGTTATTCATCAACAGTGACATTCTCAGGCTTTTTTCTCATGAAATACATTTTTACTACAATGAGAATGTTTTTCAAACCTTGATGAATCAAGGCAAATATGTCAGGGTAACTGAAAATGGATTATTAATCAAAGAAAAAAATGGGCAAAATCAATAAGGTAGAGCCGTGCTCCCCTAAGACTCCACAATCACATATCACCGAACCAACACACTGGGTCTAGAAATGGGGCATAACTCACCCAAATATAACATTAAATACGTTTATTGATCATCATATAAAAGACAAAAATCACACAACACGGTTAAAAACTTCACAACACCACCGGCTTCTGGACCAAATGTTCATACATTCAGTATAGTTTTAATGTATGAACATTTGGTCCAGAAGCCGGTGGTATTGAGAAGTTTGTAACGGTGCTGTATGTTTTATTATGTTTATGTGTGTCTGATCAATAAACTTCTTTAATTTTATATTTGGGCGATTTGGGTCCCATTTCTAGACCCAGTAACTGAAAATGGAGAGAATTTACTTTGACTCCCAGGGAGACGACTATCTGTAGTGAGATACTTCCTGCATGATACTGTATGGTCTGGCGGGTAGGAGATCACCTGATACGGGATGCTATAAATTTTGGCAAGGCAAACGACAATAGGATTGTTACTGGCCATGTGGCCACATAAAATCAGGTGGCATCCAGATGACCACATGGTGATGGTGGCAGGTATCTATCTATCTATCTATCTATCTATCTATCTATCTATTCTATCTAAGAAAAACTTCTAGAATAAACAGAAATGTGATATGGGGGTCTCACACAGCAGGGCATCCCAATTCAGGATGCCCCAAGGAGTGGGACTTAAATGGTCCTGGTGTCTTTTAGACTCCAGGTCCTCCATTCTTCCTCTTTAACTCCCTTGAAGTCATCTTAGCACCACTGCCCGATGAGCCTCCTACTACTCCACCTGCTCCGGTTCTACCTTCTAACATACCGGAGCCATGTATCCCCTGGCCTGATTCTGGGGACAGTCCCCAATTCCAGGCATTTTGAAACAGTTCTGTGACTGTTCTTTAATCTTCAGCCAAGGATTTCTCACACAGATTATTTGAGGGACCAGGCAACCATTGCCTTCCTGCAGAGTAACCCACTAACTTGGACTTACAGACTACTCAAGACCCGAGATCCGCAGCTTATACTATTTTGAGGATTTTTTTAAAGCACTAGTGGTCAAGGATGATGACCCACCACCCAGAATTCCGCTGTTGTGTCCTTGGTACCAATTGGAATGACTCTGCTTTCTAGTTGCACAAGGGTCTTTCTAACAGCATCAAGGACAAATTAGCTCTTGGAGAATAGCCTAAAAACCTTGTAAGAATTGATCCTTCTAGTAATTTAAATAGATCGGCGTCTATGTGAGAGACGTCAGGGGAGAAGTTCTGCCACACTATCTGCTCTTCCCTGCACCTTTGACTCTTCCTCCTCCAGAGGAGCAAGCTGAACCTATGCAGCTGGGGGTAGTTCGGCCTTTCATCTCTGCAGAAGAAAGGCTGTCCCCAGGGTAAGCACAACCCTCGTTCAGACTATGTGCCTTCACCTTTGCTGTGGTGATAGTTCTTGCTAGGGATGAGCGAATCGATCCGGACGAACCCGGATTCGATCCGAATTTCAGGAAAAATTCGATTCGGATCGAATCCGAATTTCCCCGCGATTCGATCACTCGAAGTTTTCCTTTAACATCCATTCATTTACATTACAGGCATTCTAAGATGGCGGGCGGGACATGTCTGGACATGTATCCCGCGCCAGTGCAAGCTGGGGCAGTCACATGCAGCCTATCAGCAGCCAGCAAGCCCGGTGACGTCACACAGCGGTATTTAACGGCGGCCATCTTGCTTTTCCTCATTTCTCTATTGCATTCGTGACAGACAGACAGAACGCTGTGTAGCTGAGGCAGTTAGACAGGCTGGAGACAGGGACAGACAGGGACAGGCTGGAGACAGGCTGGAGACAGGCAGGAGACAGGCAGGAGACAGACAGGAGACAGACAGAAAGCCAGGGAAAGGTAGGAAAAACGGAGCTGGCTGACAGGGAGATTTTTTTTTTTTCATCCAGCCTTTGTTAGCGTTTTCAGGCTGCTTATAGTAACTAACTGTGCATATATACTGAACTGATCTTAAGTCTGCTGTGAGGCATCCCATTCTGTGACTACAGCAGCCTCTGTTTAAGACCATATAAGCATTTGCTCTTATCATATTTGAAATTAGGCCTGATAAAGACACTTTTGCTGGCCAAAGCACTACTGTACCCTGCCAGCTCGATTCCTGCCCGGGGCATCCCATTCTGTGACTAAAGCAGCCTCTGTTTAAGACCATATAAGCATTTGCTCTTATCATATTTGAAATTAGGCCTGATAAAGACACTTTTGCTGGCCAAAGCACTACTGTACCCTGCCAGCTCGATTCCTGCCCGGGGCATCCCATTCTGTGACTACAGCAGCCTCTGTTTAAGACCATATAAGCATTTGCTCTTATCATATTTGAAATTAGGCCTGATAAAGACACTTTTGCTGGCCAAAGCACTA
Organism: Gastrophryne carolinensis; assembly: GCA_027917425.1. Lineage (NCBI taxonomy): Eukaryota > Metazoa > Chordata > Amphibia > Anura > Microhylidae > Gastrophryne > Gastrophryne carolinensis. The sequence continues at coordinate 4,129,726 of CM051234.1, forward strand.
CTGTACCCTGCCAGCTCGATTCCTGCCCGGGGCATCCCATTCTGTGACTAAAGCAGCCTCTGTTTAAGACCATATAAGCATTTGCTCTTATCATATTTGAAATTAGGCCTGATAAAGACACTTTTGCTGGCCAAAGCACTACTGTACCCTGCCAGCTCGATTCCTGCCCGGGGCATCCCATTCTGTGACTACAGCAGCCTCTGTTTAAGACCATATAAGCATTTGCTCTTATCATATTTGAAATTAGGCCTGATAAAGACACTTTTGCTGGCCAAAGCACTACTGTACCCTGCCAGCTCGATTCCTGCCCGGGGCATCCCATTCTGTGACTACAGCAGCCTCTGTTTAAGACCATATAAGCATTTGCTCTTATCATATTTGAAATTAGGCCTGATAAAGACACTTTTGCTGGCCAAAGCACTACTGTACCCTGCCAGCTCGATTCCTGCCCGGGGCATCCCATTCTGTGACTACAGCAGCCTCTGTTTAAGACCATATAAGCATTTGCTCTTATCATATTTGAAATTAGGCCTGATAAAGACACTTTTGCTGGCCAAAGCACTACTGTACCCTGCCAGCTCGATTCCTGCCCGGGGCATCCCATTCTGTGACTAAAGCAGCCTCTGTTTAAGACCATATAAGCATTTGCTCTTATCATATTTGAAATTAGGCCTGATAAAGACACTTTTGCTGGCCAAAGCACTACTGTACCCTGCCAGCTCGATTCCTGCCCGGGGCATCCCATTCTGTGACTAAAGCAGCCTCTGTTTAAGACCATATAAGCATTTGCTCTTATCATATTTGAAATTAGGCCTGATAAAGACACTTTTGCTGGCCAAAGCACTACTGTACCCTGCCAGCTCGATTCCACCCCCGGGGCATCCCATTCTGTGACTACAGCAGCCTCTGTTTAAGACCATATAAGCATTTGCTCTTATCATATTTGAAATTAGGCCTGATAAAGACACTTTTGCTGGCCAAAGCACTACTGTACCCTGCCAGCTCGATTCCTGCCCGGGGCATCCCATTCTGTGACTAAAGCAGCCTCTGTTTAAGACCATATAAGCATTTGCTCTTATCATATTTGAAATTAGGCCTGATAAAGACACTTTTGCTGGCCAAAGCACTACTGTACCCTGCCAGCTCGATTCCTGCCCGGGGCATCCCATTCTGTGACTAAAGCAGCCTCTGTTTAAGACCATATAAGCATTTGCTCTTATCATATTTGAAATTAGCCTGATAAAGACACTTTTGCTGGCCAAAGCACTACTGTACCCTGCCAGCTCGATTCCTGCCCGGGGCATCCCATTCTGTGACTACAGCAGCCTCTGTTTAAGACCATATAAGCATTTGCTCTTATCATATTTGAAATTAGGCCTGATAAAGACACTTTTGCTGGCCAAAGCACTACTGTACCCTGCCAGCTCGATTCCTGCCCGGGGCATCCCATTCTGTGACTAAAGCAGCCTCTGTTTAAGACCATATAAGCATTTGCTCTTATCATATTTGAAATTAGGCCTGATAAAGACACTTTTGCTGGCCAAAGCACTACTGTACCCTGCCAGCTCGATTCCTGCCCGGGGCATCCCATTCTGTGACTAAAGCAGCCTCTGTTTAAGACCATATAAGCATTTGCTCTTATCATATTTGAAATTAGCCTGATAAAGACACTTTTGCTGGCCAAAGCACTACTGTACCCTGCCAGCTCGATTCCTGCCCGGGGCATCCCATTCTGTGACTACAGCAGCCTCTGTTTAAGACCATATAAGCATTTGCTCTTATCATATTTGAAATTAGGCCTGATAAAGACACTTTTGCTGGCCAAAGCACTACTGTACCCTGCCAGCTCGATTCCTGCCCGGGGCATCCCATTCTGTGACTAAAGCAGCCTCTGTTTAAGACCATATAAGCATTTGCTCTTATCATATTTGAAATTAGGCCTGATAAAGACACTTTTGCTGGCCAAAGCACTACTGTACCCTGCCAGCTCGATTCCTGCCCGGGGCATCCCATTCTGTGACTACAGCAGCCTCTGTTTAAGACCATATAAGCATTTGCTCTTATCATATTTGAAATTAGGCCTGATAAAGACACTTTTGCTGGCCAAAGCACTACTGTACCCTGCCAGCTCGATTCCTGCCCGGGGCATCCCATTCTGTGACTAAAGCAGCCTCTGTTTAAGACCATATAAGCATTTGCTCTTATCATATTTGAAATTAGCCTGATAAAGACACTTTTGCTGGCCAAAGCACTACTGTACCCTGCCAGCTCGATTCCCTCCCGGGGCATCCCATTCTGTGACTAAAGCAGCCTCTGTTTAAGACCATATAAGCATTTGCTCTTATCATATTTGAAATTAGGCCTGATAAAGACACTTTTGCTGGCCAAAGCACTACTGTACCCTGCCAGCTCGATTCCTGCCCGGGGCATCCCATTCTGTGACTAAAGCAGCCTCTGTTTAAGACCATATAAGCATTTGCTCTTATCATATTTGAAATTAGGCCTGATAAAGACACTTTTGCTGGCCAAAGCACTACTGTACCCTGCCAGCTCGATTCCTGCCCGGGGCATCCCATTCTGTGACTACAGCAGCCTCTGTTTAAGACCATATAAGCATTTGCTCTTATCATATTTGAAATTAGGCCTGATAAAGACACTTTTGCTGGCCAAAGCACTACTGTACCCTGCCAGCTCGATTCCTGCCCGGGGCATCCCATTCTGTGACTAAAGCAGCCTCTGTTTAAGACCATATAAGCATTTGCTCTTATCATATTTGAAATTAGGCCTGATAAAGACACTTTTGCTGGCCAAAGCACTACTGTACCCTGCCAGCTCGATTCCTGCCCGGGGCATCCCATTCTGTGACTAAAGCAGCCTCTGTTTAAGACCATATAAGCATTTGCTCTTATCATATTTGAAATTAGCCTGATAAAGACACTTTTGCTGGCCAAAGCACTACTGTACCCTGCCAGCTCGATTCCTGCCCGGGGCATCCCATTCTGTGACTAAAGCAGCCTCTGTTTAAGACCATATAAGCATTTGCTCTTATCATATTTGAAATTAGGCCTGATAAAGACACTTTTGCTGGCCAAAGCACTACTGTACCCTGCCAGCTCGATTCCTGCCCGGGGCATCCCATTCTGTGACTAAAGCAGCCTCTGTTTAAGACCATATAAGCATTTGCTCTTATCATATTTGAAATTAGGCCTGATAAAGACACTTTTGCTGGCCAAAGCACTACTGTACCCTGCCAGCTCGATTCCTGCCCGGGGCATCCCATTCTGTGACTACAGCAGCCTCTGTTTAAGACCATATAAGCATTTGCTCTTATCATATTTGAAATTAGGCCTGATAAAGACACTTTTGCTGGCCAAAGCACTACTGTACCCTGCCAGCTCGATTCCTGCCCGGGGCATCCCATTCTGTGACTAAAGCAGCCTCTGTTTAAGACCATATAAGCATTTGCTCTTATCATATTTGAAATTAGGCCTGATAAAGACACTTTTGCTGGCCAAAGCACTACTGTACCCTGCCAGCTCGATTCCTGCCCGGGGCATCCCATTCTGTGACTAAAGCAGCCTCTGTTTAAGACCATATAAGCATTTGCTCTTATCATATTTGAAATTAGCCTGATAAAGACACTTTTGCTGGCCAAAGCACTACTGTACCCTGCCAGCTCGATTCCTGCCCGGGGCATCCCATTCTGTGACTAAAGCAGCCTCTGTTTAAGACCATATAAGCATTTGCTCTTATCATATTTGAAATTAGGCCTGATAAAGACACTTTTGCTGGCCAAAGCACTACTGTACCCTGCCAGCTCGATTCCTGCCCGGGGCATCCCATTCTGTGACTAAAGCAGCCTCTGTTTAAGACCATATAAGCATTTGCTCTTATCATATTTGAAATTAGGCCTGATAAAGACACTTTTGCTGGCCAAAGCATTACTGTACCCTGCCAGCTCGATTCCTGCCCGGGGCATCCCATTCTGTGACTAAAGCAGCCTCTGTTTAAGACCATATAAGCATTTGCTCTTATCATATTTGAAATTAGGCCTGATAAAGACACTTTTGCTGGCCAAAGCACTACTGTACCCTGCCAGCTCGATTCCTGCCCGGGGCATCCCATTCTGTGACTAAAGCAGCCTCTGTTTAAGACCATATAAGCATTTGCTCTAATCATATTTGAAATTAGGCCTGATAAAGACACTTTTGCTGGCCAAAGCACTACTGTACCCTGCCAGCTCGATTCCTGCCCGGGGCATCCCATTCTGTGACTAAAGCAGCCTCTGTTTAAGACCATATAAGCATTTGCTCTTATCATATTTGAAATTAGCCTGATAAAGACACTTTTGCTGGCCAAAGCACTACTGTACCCTGCCAGCTCGATTCCTGCCCGGGGCATCCCATTCTGTGACTAAAGCAGCCTCTGTTTAAGACCATATAAGCATTTGCTCTTATCATATTTGAAATTAGGCCTGATAAAGACACTTTTGCTGGCCAAAGCACTACTGTACCCTGCCAGCTCGATTCCTGCCCGGGGCATCCCATTCTGTGACTAAAGCAGCCTCTGTTTAAGACCATATAAGCATTTGCTCTTATCATACTTGAAATTAGGCCTGATAAAGACACTTTTGCTGGCCAAAGCACTACTGTACCCTGCCAGCTCGATTCCTGCCCGGGGCATCCCATTCTGTGACTACAGCAGCCTCTGTTTAAGACCATATAAGCATTTGCTCTTATCATATTTGAAATTAGGCCTGATAAAGACACTTTTGCTGGCCAAAGCACTACTGTACCCTGCCAGCTCGATTCCTGCCCGGGGCATCCCATTCTGTGACTAAAGCAGCCTCTGTTTAAGACCATATAAGCATTTGCTCTTATCATATTTGAAATTAGGCCTGATAAAGACACTTTTGCTGGCCAAAGCACTACTGTACCCTGCCAGCTCGATTCCTGCCCGGGGCATCCCATTCTGTGACTAAAGCAGCCTCTGTTTAAGACCATATAAGCATTTGCTCTTATCATATTTGAAATTAGCCTGATAAAGACACTTTTGCTGGCCAAAGCACTACTGTACCCTGCCAGCTCGATTCCTGCCCGGGGCATCCCATTCTGTGACTAAAGCAGCCTCTGTTTAAGACCATATAAGCATTTGCTCTTATCATATTTGAAATTAGGCCTGATAAAGACACTTTTGTTGGCCAAAGCACTACTGTACCCTGCCAGCTCGATTCCTGCCCGGGGCATCCCATTCTGTGACTAAAGCAGCCTCTGTTTAAGACCATATAAGCATTTGCTCTTATCATATTTGAAATTAGGCCTGATAAAGACACTTTTGCTGGCCAAAGCACTACTGTACCCTGCCAGCTCGATTCCTGCCCGGGGCATCCCATTCTGTGACTACAGCAGCCTCTGTTTAAGACCATATAAGCATTTGCTCTTATCATATTTGAAATTAGGCCTGATAAAGACACTTTTGCTGGCCAAAGCACTACTGTACCCTGCCAGCTCGATTCCTGCCCGGGGCATCCCATTCTGTGACTAAAGCAGCCTCTGTTTAAGACCATATAAGCATTTGCTCTTATCATATTTGAAATTAGCCTGATAAAGACACTTTTGCTGGCCAAAGCACTACTGTACCCTGCCAGCTCGATTCCTGCCCGGGGCATCCCATTCTGTGACTAAAGCAGCCTCTGTTTAAGACCATATAAGCATTTGCTCTTATCATATTTGAAATTAGGCCTGATAAAGACACTTTTGCTGGCCAAAGCACTACTGTACCCTGCCAGCTCGATTCCTGCCCGGGGCATCCCATTCTGTGACTAAAGCAGCCTCTGTTTAAGACCATATAAGCATTTGCTCTTATCATATTTGAAATTAGCCTGATAAAGACACTTTTGCTGGCCAAAGCACTACTGTACCCTGCCAGCTCGATTCCTGCCCGGGGCATCCCATTCTGTGACTACAGCAGCCTCTGTTTAAGACCATATAAGCATTTGCTCTTATCATATTTGAAATTAGGCCTGATAAAGACACTTTTGCTGGCCAAAGCACTACTGTACCCTGCCAGCTCGATTCCTGCCCGGGGCATCCCATTCTGTGACTAAAGCAGCCTCTGTTTAAGACCATATAAGCATTTGCTCTTATTATATTTATATTATAAGACACTTTTGCTGGGCATAGGCTTACTGCTGCCTGCCAGGTGCACTTCTGTTGAGGCATCCCATTCTGTAACATAGCATACCCCTCTTTATTTACACTAAGCAGCTCTCTTATTTACACTAAGCAGGCCTGTTGGAGGCTGAGTGTTACTGCTCACTTTTGGTGTGCATTATATTCTGTTTCATATAGACCCACCGCTGCCCGGGGTTTTTTTAAATATCACCTACTACCACGCCAGTTAGACTATGTCGGGCAGACAAGTGCCTGGAAGTGAAAAGAGGAGTGGCAGAGGCCAAGATTCCGCAGGCAGAGCTCGCATCAGACTGGGGGCCAGTAGCAGCAGGAGTCACGCTGAGAGACCTAATCTGCCAGTATCTGCTAGCGGTCGGGTCTCCACCAGTAACGCATCTGCCGTGGTAGATTGGTTGACGCGCTCATCAACAACATCATCACAACTTACGTCTGAGACCCCCAGTCTAGGGTCGGTAGGTTCCTCTGACACAACCCTGAGTTGGCATGCCCCGAGAGCAGTCCCTGTCCTCCCATTGCCTCTGGCCTACGCCGTTCCCTCCCCCAGCGACGTATCCTATGCTTTGGGTTCAGCTCCACTCTTTAGTGAGGAGGACCATCAGATAGAGGACAGTCAGCAGCTACTGCCCAGCCAAGAAATGGAGGTGGCTTCTTTAGCTAGGCAGACAAATAGTGATGTGGACAGTGTCGTGGGTGCTGCGAGCGTTCCAGCTCCTGCGCCAGACACTGTTGACGAATCCACGAACATCAGTGACGTACAGCCACAACCCGGTGATGATGATGATGATGACGATGAAGCCGATCGCACTTGGGAGCCGGGTGATGAAGGGGCTTCATCGTCATCATCAGGAGAAGAGGGGTGCAGGTTGCCCCGGAGTCAGCAGCTGAGGCAGCAAAGTGGTAGCAGTCAGCATGGGGGCACAATTCCAAAGGCTGGAGCCGGCCGGGGCCGGGGCCGGGGTAGAGCACCTGCTGTGCGGCAGTCTACCTTATCGGGAGGTAGTGGAGCAGGGGTTCCTGGAGTTGGCAACAGCAGCAGTGAATCAGTGAGGCCAGGGGGTGGGAAAAGTAGCTACTCGGCAGTGTGGCAGTTTTTCCTGAGGCATCCGCAGGAGGGTAACATGGCCACATGCAAGATATGTAGGCAAAAGGTGAAGCGTGGCCAGGGTCCAAATGTTGGCACCACGGCCCTGCGTCAACATATGATGCGTCACCATAAAACGACCTGGGAGAACCGAGGCTCCCAAGGGGTGGTCCAGTCTGCTTCCTCACCAAGTGAGCTCCCAATTTCTGCCAGCCAAGGCTCCAGCACCTCAGCCGAAGGCAGCTGTGCGTCATACCCATCCTCTGTCGCTCCTGCTCCTCCTCCTCCAAGTCATGCATCCCGCCAGCAATCCATCAGCGAAGCCATGTCCAAGAGACAGCAGTATGCGCCCACTCATCCTACGGCGCAGAAGCTGAATGTGCTCCTGTCCAAGTTGCTGGTGCTGCAGTCGCTCCCTTTTCAGGTGGTGGAATCTGCACCTTTCAGAGAACTGATGGCTTGTGCCGAGCCGAGGTGGAGAGTCCCAAGCCGTCATTTCTTTGCCAAGAAGGCAGTACCAGCGCTGCACACTTTTGTTGAACAGAAGGTGGGCCAGTCCTTGAGCCTGTCGGTGTGTAGCAAAATACATGGCAGCGCCGACATCTGGAGCTGTAACTACGGTCAGGGGCAGTACATGTCGTTTACGGCCCACTGGGTGAATGTGGTCCCTTTGCAGCAGCAACTTGGACAGGTCACGCCGCTTCGGCCTCCGCGCTCTCTGCCCATTGGGCCTGTGACACCGTGCGACTCGGCCTCCTCATCCTCCGCCATCTCCTCACCCTCCACTGTAGGCTCAAGTCTCAGTGCCCCTCCAGTCTACCATGTGTGCAGGGCACGGAGGTGTCACGCAGTGCTTCACATGGTTTGTCTTGGCGAACGGAGTCACACAGGGGAGGAACTGCTTAAATGTATTCATCAGGAAATCCAAACATGGCTTACTCCGAGAAAACTTAAAATGGGAATCATGGTTACCGACAATGGGAAGAACATTTTGTCTGCGCTGCGCCAAGGAAGCCTGACCCATGCCCCCTGCATGGCTCACGTCTTCAATCTGGTTGTCAAGCGGTTTCTGAAGTGTTCCCCCCATCTGCAGGACATCCTAACAACTTCACGGAAACTTTGCATGCACTTCAGCCACTCCTACACTGCCAAACACACCCTTCTTGAGCTACAGCGTCAGAATGGTATCCCCCAACATAGTCTGATTTGCGATGTTTCCACCCGTTGGAATTCCACCCTTCACATGTTGGACCGATTATATGAACAGAGAAAAGCCATCACGGATTTCCTGATGATCCAAGCAGATAGGGGGACTCCCCTGTGTAACTTCAATGTCAACCAGTGGCAGCTCATACGTGACACCTGCCGTTTGCTCAGGCCCTTTGAGGAAGCCACTTTATTTGTCAGTCGGCAGGATTACGGGATGAACGACGTGATTCCACTGCTTCATGTACTACAGCACATGTTGGAAACCATGGCTGGTCAGGGCACTGGAGACATGGCGTTTACATCTTACGGCCACATGAACCCCCTTGGAGCTGAACTGGAGGAGGAGGAGGAGGAAGAGGAGGAGGAGGAGTTGCCCAGCGAAACACAGTTTAGGCTTGGCGAAATGGCTGGTTTATCTAGTCAGCGGACAGGAGAGGAGGAGCAGGAGCAGCCAGAGGAGCTAGAGGTTTTTGAGGAAGGAGAGACAGAGGACCCGGGCACACCGTGGCAGTATGCAGTGGAGATGGAGACAGGTAGTCCATCCGAGTCACTTGCGCAAATGGCACGAAGCATGCTCACGTGCTTGCGTAGTGACCCCAGAATTGTTTCCATCTGTCGGCGGGATGACTTCTGGCTGTCCACCTTATTGGACCCTCGCTTCCGGCACAAAATGGGGGCATTTTTTAAACCCACCGAGAGGGAGGACAAACTCAACTACTACAAAGACATTCTACGTAGGCAGTTGGCCGATGCCTATCTGCGCCATGGTCCATACTCTCGCAGGTCTGACTCGAGGGGACCTCTGCGCTCACCTTCCACTGCCATGGCCGCTGGGGGGGTTGGCAGCAGCAGCAGCAGAAGCTCCATCAGCAGCAGCAGCCTCAGTCTTCAGTCGCTAATGAGTAGCTTTCTACACCCGCATAGTGAGGCTACTCATGAGCAGCAGGAAGACCTGGAGCAGGACCTGAACCAGCAGGTCATGTCATACTTTGACATGACCATGCCAACACACCTTAAGGATCCGCTGGACTTCTGGGCAGCCAAACTTGATTTGTGGCCGCAACTAGCAGAGTTTGCCCTGGAAAAGCTGTCCTGCCCGGCAAGTAGCGTGCCATCTGAGCGGGTGTTTAGTGCGGCGGGGGCCATAGTTACGGCGAGGAGAACTCGTCTGTCAACTAAAAATGTGGAGAGACTCACCTTTGTCAAAATGAATCAGGGATGGATCAGCCAGGATTTCCACCCACCAATGCCTGATGCATGCGACTAGATTCAGCATGGTGCCACGTTTTACACTTTCCAAATGGTGCAAAACATATTTATGTCTTTAGGCCATTTTTTGGGCTCCTGCTGCTGCTACTGTCAACTCCTGCCAACTCCAGGCTGTGATTCATCCAATTTTTGGGCTCCTGAAGCCAACTCCAGTGTATATTTGGGCTCCTGCTGCTGCTACTGTCAACTCCTGCCAACTCCAGGGTGTGATTCATCCAATTTTTGGGCTCCTGAAGCCAACTCCAGTGTATATTTGGGCTCCTGCTGCTGCTGCTGCCAACTTCTGCCAACTCCAGGGTGTGATTCATCCAATTTTTGGGCTCCTGAAGCCAACTCCAGTGTATATTTGGGCTCCTGCTGCTGCTGCTGCCAACTCCTGCCAACTCCAGGGTGTGATTCATCCAATTTTTGGGCTCCTGAAGCCAACTCCAGTGTATATTTGGGCTCCTGCTGCTGCTACTGTCAACTCCTGCCAACTCCAGGGTGTGATTCATCCAATTTTTGGGCTCCTGAAGCCAACTCCAGTGTATATTTGGGCTCCTGCTGCTGCTGCTGCCAACTTCTGCCAACTCCAGGGTGTGATTCATCCAATTTTTGGGCTCCTGAAGCCAACTCCAGTGTATATTTGGGCTCCTGCTGCTGCTGCTGCCAACTTCTGCCAACTCCAGGGTGTGATTCATCCAATTTTTGGGCTCCTGAAGCCAACTCCAGTGTATATTTGGGCTCCTGCTGCTGCTACTGTCAACTCCTGCCAACTCCAGGGTGTGATTCATCCAATTTTTGGGCTCCTGAAGCCAACTCCAGTGTATATTTGGGCTCCTGCTGCTGCTGCTGCCAACTTCTGCCAACTCCAGGGTGTGATTCATCCAATTTTTGGGCTCCTGAAGCCAACTCCAGTGTATATTTGGGCTCCTGCTGCTGCTGCTGTCAACTCCTGCCAACTCCAGGGTGTGATTCATCCAATTTTTGGGCTCCTGAAGCCAACTCCAGTGTATATTTGGGCTCCTGCTGCTGCTACTGTCAACTCCTGCCAACTCCAGGGTGTGATTCATCCAATTTTTGGGCTCCTGAAGCCAACTCCAGTGTATATTTGGGCTCCTGCTGCTGCTGCTGCCAACTTCTGCCAACTCCAGGGTGTGATTCATCCAATTTTTGGGCTCCTGAAGCCAACTCCAGTGTATATTTGGGCTCCTGCTGCTGCTGCTGCCAACTTCTGCCAACTCCAGGGTGTGATTCATCCAATTTTTGGGCTCCTGAAGCCAACTCCAGTGTATATTTGGGCTCCTGCTGCTGCTACTGTCAACTCCTGCCAACTCCAGGGTGTGATTCATCCAATTTTTGGGCTCCTGAAGCCAACTCCAGTGTATATTTGGGCTCCTGCTGCTGCTACTGTCAACTCCTGCCAACTCCAGGGTGTGATTCATCCAATTTTTGGGCTCCTGAAGCCAACTCCAGTGTATATTTGGGCTCCTGCTGCTGCTGCTGCCAACTTCTGCCAACTCCAGGGTGTGATTCATCCAATTTTTGGGCTCCTGAAGCCAACTCCAGTGTATATTTGGGCTCCTGCTGCTGCTGCTGTCAACTCCTGCCAACTCCAGGGTGTGATTCATCCAATTTTTGGGCTCCTGAAGCCAACTCCAGTGTATATTTGGGCTCCTGCTGCTGCTGCTGCCAACTTCTGCCAACTCCAGGGTGTGATTCATCCAATTTTTGGGCTCCTGAAGCCAACTCCAGTGTATATTTGGGCTCCTGCTGCTGCTGCTGTCAACTCCTGCCAACTCCAGGGTGTGATTCATCCAATTTTTGGGCTCCTGAAGCCAACTCCAGTGTATATTTGGGCTCCTGCTGCTGCTACTGCCAACTTCTGCCAACTCCAGGGTGTGATTCATCCAATTTTTGGGCTCCTGAAGCCAACTCCAGTGTATATTTGGGCTCCTGCTGCTGCTACTGTCAACTCCTGCCAACTCCAGGGTGTGATTCATCCAATTTTTGGGCTCCTGAAGCCAACTCCAGTGTATATTTGGGCTCCTGCTGCTGCTACTGTCAACTCCTGCCAACTCCAGGGTGTGATTCATCCAATTTTTGGGCTCCTGAAGCCAACTCCAGTGTATATTTGGGCTCCTGCTGCTGCTGCTGCCAACTTCTGCCAACTCCAGGGTGTGATTCATCCAATTTTTGGGCTCCTGAAGCCAACTCCAGTGTATATTTGGGCTCCTGCTGCTGCTGCTGTCAACTCCTGCCAACTCCAGGGTGTGATTCATCCAATTTTTGGGCTCCTGAAGCCAACTCCAGTGTATATTTGGGCTCCTGCTGCTGCTGCTGCCAACTTCTGCCAACTCCAGGGTGTGATTCATCCAATTTTTGGGCTCCTGAAGCCAACTCCAGTGTATATTTGGGCTCCTGCTGCTGCTGCTGTCAACTCCTGCCAACTCCAGGGTGTGATTCATCCAATTTTTGGGCTCCTGAAGCCAACTCCAGTGTATATTTGGGCTCCTGCTGCTGCTACTGTCAACTCCTGCCAACTCCAGGGTGTGATTCATCCAATTTTTGGGCTCCTGAAGCCAACTCCAGTGTATATTTGGGCTCCTGCTGCTGCTGCTGCCAACTTCTGCCAACTCCAGGGTGTGATTCATCCAATTTTTGGGCTCCTGAAGCCAACTCCAGTGTATATTTGGGCTCCTGCTGCTGCTGCTGCCAACTTCTGCCAACTCCAGGGTGTGATTCATCCAATTTTTGGGCTCCTGAAGCCAACTCCAGTGTATATTTGGGCTCCTGCTGCTGCTGCTGCCAACTTCTGCCAACTCCAGGGTGTGATTCATCCAATTTTTGGGCTCCTGAAGCCAACTCCAGTGTATATTTGGGCTCCTGCTGCTGCTGCTGCCAACTTCTGCCAACTCCAGGGTGTGATTCATCCAATTTTTGGGCTCCTGAAGCCAACTCCAGTGTATATTTGGGCTCCTGCTGCTGCTGCTGCCAACTTCTGCCAACTCCAGGGTGTGATTCATCCAATTTTTGGGCTCCTGAAGCCAACTCCAGTGTATATTTGGGCTCCTGCTGCTGCTGCTGCCAACTTCTGCCAACTCCAGGGTGTGATTCATCCAATTTTTGGGCTCCTGAAGCCAACTCCAGTGTATATTTGGGCTCCTGCTGCTGCTGCTGTCAACTCCTGCCAACTCCAGGGTGTGATTCATCCAATTTTTGGGCTCCTGAAGCCAACTCCAGTGTATATTTGGGCTCCTGCTGCTGCTGCTGTCAACTCCTGCCAACTCCAGGGTGTGATTCATCCAATTTTTGGGCTCCTGAAGCCAACTCCAGTGTATATTTGGGCTCCTGCTGCTGCTGCTGCCAACTTCTGCCAACTCCAGGGTGTGATTCATCCAATTTTTGGGCTCCTGAAGCCAACTCCAGTGTATATTTGGGCTCCTGCTGCTGCTGCTGCCAACTTCTGCCAACTCCAGGGTGTGATTCATCCAATTTTTGGGCTCCTGAAGCCAACTCCAGTGTATATTTGGGCTCCTGCTGCTGCTGCTGTCAACTCCTGCCAACTCCAGGGTGTGATTCATCCAATTTTTGGGCTCCTGAAGCCAACTCCAGTGTATATTTGGGCTCCTGCTGCTGCTGCTGTCAACTCCTGCCAACTCCAGGGTGTGATTCATCCAATTTTTGGGCTCCTGAAGCCAACTCCAGTGTATATTTGGGCTCCTGCTGCTGCTGCTGCCAACTTCTGCCAACTCCAGGGTGTGATTCATCCAATTTTTGGGCTCCTGAAGCCAACTCCAGTGTATATTTGGGCTCCTGCTGCTGCTGCTGCCAACTTCTGCCAACTCCAGGGTGTGATTCATCCAATTTTTGGGCTCCTGAAGCCAACTCCAGTGTATATTTGGGCTCCTGCTGCTGCTGCTGTCAACTCCTGCCAACTCCAGGGTGTGATTCATCCAATTTTTGGGCTCCTGAAGCCAACTCCAGTGTATATTTGGGCTCCTGCTGCTGCTGCTGCCAACTTCTGCCAACTCCAGGGTGTGATTCATCCAATTTTTGGGCTCCTGAAGCCAACTCCAGTGTATATTTGGGCTCCTGCTGCTGCTGCTGTCAACTCCTGCCAACTCCAGGGTGTGATTCATCCAATTTTTGGGCTCCTGAAGCCAACTCCAGTGTATATTTGGGCTCCTGCTGCTGCTACTGTCAACTCCTGCCAACTCCAGGGTGTGATTCATCCAATTTTTGGGCTCCTGAAGCCAACTCCAGTGTATATTTGGGCTCCTGCTGCTGCTGCTGCCAACTTCTGCCAACTCCAGGGTGTGATTCATCCAATTTTTGGGCTCCTGAAGCCAACTCCAGTGTATATTTGGGCTCCTGCTGCTGCTGCTGCCAACTTCTGCCAACTCCAGGGTGTGATTCATCCAATTTTTGGGCTCCTGAAGCCAACTCCAGTGTATATTTGGGCTCCTGCTGCTGCTGCTGCCAACTTCTGCCAACTCCAGGGTGTGATTCATCCAATTTTTGGGCTCCTGAAGCCAACTCCAGTGTATATTTGGGCTCCTGCTGCTGCTGCTGCCAACTTCTGCCAACTCCAGGGTGTGATTCATCCAATTTTTGGGCTCCTGAAGCCAACTCCAGTGTATATTTGGGCTCCTGCTGCTGCTGCTGCCAACTTCTGCCAACTCCAGGGTGTGATTCATCCAATTTTTGGGCTCCTGAAGCCAACTCCAGTGTATATTTGGGCTCCTGCTGCTGCTGCTGCCAACTTCTGCCAACTCCAGGGTGTGATTCATCCAATTTTTGGGCTCCTGAAGCCAACTCCAGTGTATATTTGGGCTCCTGCTGCTGCTGCTGTCAACTCCTGCCAACTCCAGGGTGTGATTCATCCAATTTTTGGGCTCCTGAAGCCAACTCCAGTGTATATTTGGGCTCCTGCTGCTGCTGCTGTCAACTCCTGCCAACTCCAGGGTGTGATTCATCCAATTTTTGGGCTCCTGAAGCCAACTCCAGTGTATATTTGGGCTCCTGCTGCTGCTGCTGCCAACTTCTGCCAACTCCAGGGTGTGATTCATCCAATTTTTGGGCTCCTGAAGCCAACTCCAGTGTATATTTGGGCTCCTGCTGCTGCTGCTGCCAACTTCTGCCAACTCCAGGGTGTGATTCATCCAATTTTTGGGCTCCTGAAGCCAACTCCAGTGTATATTTGGGCTCCTGCTGCTGCTGCTGTCAACTCCTGCCAACTCCAGGGTGTGATTCATCCAATTTTTGGGCTCCTGAAGCCAACTCCAGTGTATATTTGGGCTCCTGCTGCTGCTGCTGTCAACTCCTGCCAACTCCAGGGTGTGATTCATCCAATTTTTGGGCTCCTGAAGCCAACTCCAGTGTATATTTGGGCTCCTGCTGCTGCTGCTGCCAACTTCTGCCAACTCCAGGGTGTGATTCATCCAATTTTTGGGCTCCTGAAGCCAACTCCAGTGTATATTTGGGCTCCTGCTGCTGCTGCTGCCAACTTCTGCCAACTCCAGGGTGTGATTCATCCAATTTTTGGGCTCCTGAAGCCAACTCCAGTGTATATTTGGGCTCCTGCTGCTGCTGCTGCCAACTTCTGCCAACTCCAGGGTGTGATTCATCCAATTTTTGGGCTCCTGAAGCCAACTCCAGTGTATATTTGGGCTCCTGCTGCTGCTGTCAACTCCTGCCAACTCCAGGGTGTGATTCATCCAATTTTTGGGCTCCTGAAGCCAACTCCAGTGTATATTTGGGCTCCTGCTGCTGCTGCTGTCAACTCCTGCCAACTCCAGGGTGTGATTCATCCAATTTTTGGGCTCCTGAAGCCAACTCCAGTGTATATTTGGGCTCCTGCTGCTGCTGCTGCCAACTTCTGCCAACTCCAGGGTGTGATTCATCCAATTTTTGGGCTCCTGAAGCCAACTCCAGTGTATATTTGGGCTCCTGCTGCTGCTGCTGCCAACTTCTGCCAACTCCAGGGTGTGATTCATCCAATTTTTGGGCTCCTGAAGCCAACTCCAGTGTATATTTGGGCTCCTGCTGCTGCTGCTGTCAACTCCTGCCAACTCCAGGGTGTGATTCATCCAATTTTTGGGCTCCTGAAGCCAACTCCAGTGTATATTTGGGCTCCTGCTGCTGCTGCTGTCAACTCCTGCCAACTCCAGGGTGTGATTCATCCAATTTTTGGGCTCCTGAAGCCAACTCCAGTGTATATTTGGGCTCCTGCTGCTGCTGCTGCCAACTTCTGCCAACTCCAGGGTGTGATTCATCCAATTTTTGGGCTCCTGAAGCCAACTCCAGTGTATATTTGGGCTCCTGCTGCTGCTGCTGCCAACTTCTGCCAACTCCAGGGTGTGATTCATCCAATTTTTGGGCTCCTGAAGCCAACTCCAGTGTATATTTGGGCTCCTGCTGCTGCTGCTGCCAACTTCTGCCAACTCCAGGGTGTGATTCATCCAATTTTTGGGCTCCTGAAGCCAACTCCAGTGTATATTTGGGCTCCTGCTGCTGCTGCTGTCAACTCCTGCCAACTCCAGGGTGTGATTCATCCAATTTTTGGGCTCCTGAAGCCAACTCCAGTGTATATTTGGGCTCCTGCTGCTGCTGCTGTCAACTCCTGCCAACTCCAGGGTGTGATTCATCCAATTTTTGGGCTCCTGAAGCCAACTCCAGTGTATATTTGGGCTCCTGCTGCTGCTGCTGCCAACTTCTGCCAACTCCAGGGTGTGATTCATCCAATTTTTGGGCTCCTGAAGCCAACTCCAGTGTATATTTGGGCTCCTGCTGCTGCTGCTGCCAACTTCTGCCAACTCCAGGGTGTGATTCATCCAATTTTTGGGCTCCTGAAGCCAACTCCAGTGTATATTTGGGCTCCTGCTGCTGCTGCTGTCAACTCCTGCCAACTCCAGGGTGTGATTCATCCAATTTTTGGGCTCCTGAAGCCAACTCCAGTGTATATTTGGGCTCCTGCTGCTGCTGCTGTCAACTCCTGCCAACTCCAGGGTGTGATTCATCCAATTTTTGGGCTCCTGAAGCCAACTCCAGTGTATATTTGGGCTCCTGCTGCTGCTGCTGCCAACTTCTGCCAACTCCAGGGTGTGATTCATCCAATTTTTGGGCTCCTGAAGCCAACTCCAGTGTATATTTGGGCTCCTTCTGCCCCTCATAGTGATGCCACTTCAACTCTCTGCAATTGTGCCGCTCTGCGATTCTATTAGCGATGCCTCTGATCTGCATGTGATATTTCTTCAAAGTATTATTTAACTAACCCAGCACGCATCCTGTGCGTGTTACAGCAAGGCTGAATGGTTTACAACCCTATTGAGGCTGTAGGAGGCTCAGAAATAGCCGTTTTTAATAGCGATTCGTCGCGAATTTATTCGGGTCGAAACGATTTTTGTCGGAAAATTCGGCGAATCAGTCGAATCGAATTTTTCAAAAGTTCGCTCATCTCTAGTTCTTGCCTTTGTTCTTTTTTCTTTACAGCTTCCTCAAGGTCCCCATCATGGGGCCTGTATCTGCTTCATGGATCCTGGCTTTGCTGCCCACTGTGGGGTTTCTCTGACCATCCATGAGAAACTTCTTTCCATGTTGCGGGTGGTCCCATTACCACTAAGATGACTCACCTTTATGTCGCTGATGGGAGAGGCTAAGCTTTGACCTCCTCATGCCTCCCCAGTTTTCAGTCATTCTTGGCCACACACATGGCTACAGTGGCACAATCTAGGGATAAATTGTAATTTGTTTGGCAAGAATCATTGCTCCTTGCCACCACTTGTAGAAGGCAACTTTGCCACTCTATCCAAAGAAGAACTAGAAAAAATTCCTGTGACCTACCAAAAATTTAGGGATGTGTTAAGCAAGAAGGGAGTGGACACCTTTACTTCCTCATCGTCTCAGTTGATTTTCTGCTGGGGGCTGCCATCCCTTATGTGTGAAATGACCCTTTTTCTAAACCTGAATTGGTGATGCGCAAGGGTTATATTGACAAAAGGTTTCATTTGCTATTAATTGTCCCCAGCAGGTACAGAGATCTTTTTTGTAGTAAAAAAACTATGGCCCTTCACATACTCTCATGACCTAAACAAGATCACAGTGAAGAACTGGTATCCATTGCTGCTCAACACTCCTATCTTCACTAAATTGGACCTTGAGGACCTACAATCTTATGCACATCTGGAAGGGAGATGATTGAAAGCTGCCATTCCGAACTAGGTATGGCCACTGAGTGCCTAATGATGCTGTTCGGCCTATGCAAAGCCAAGCTAAGCTCCACAACATCTTACCAGACTTACTTGATGTCATTGTGGTGGTTACATGGATGATATATTAGCCTTTTCCTCCACCCTTCAGGAACACAGGGGGCATGTCCCCCAGGT
Organism: Gastrophryne carolinensis; assembly: GCA_027917425.1. Lineage (NCBI taxonomy): Eukaryota > Metazoa > Chordata > Amphibia > Anura > Microhylidae > Gastrophryne > Gastrophryne carolinensis. The sequence goes on from CM051234.1 coordinate 4,147,845, forward strand.
CCTCTCCTGACTGTGAGATAACTACTTGTATGCAAAGGTGTAGAAGTGCGAGATTGAGAAAAGCTCCATGCAATTCCTAGATATCATCATCCCCGATGCTGAAATCACTATGGACCCAGAAAAGGTAACAGCTGTGCTCAATTGGCCTAGCCCCTCCTCACAGTGAGAGGTCCAAGGGACATCCCAAAGATGTTCAAAACTTTCAAACGCTGACCTTACGAGGAAACAACAACAGTTTATCTGGACAGAGGAGGCTGAAATCACCTTTGACACCGTGAAGCATCAGTTTATGTCTGCTCCTATCTTACAACACCCAAATCCGACCCTGCCTTTTATTCTGGAGAGGTTTGGAGAGAAGGAGATTTTAAATCCAGTTGTCTTCTGGCAACTTCTGGCAGAATGTAACTATGATGTCAGAGACCGGGAGCTCCTCTCATCAAACTAGTGCTAAAGGGATGAACAATACTTCCTAGTCATCGAGTCAGAACTGATTGCCTGGATCAAAAAGGAAGTCCACAGCTTTGACATCTGCAAGTAGGGAGAATTGGACTGTGAGTGAAGGTTTGGCTATCTTCAAAGGAAAGATTGTGGTCCCAGAGAGAGTATTCAGTCCCAGGTCCTTGCTTTGAACCATGATCACCCCTTGGCAGGTCACTTTGGAGTCAACAAAATCCTAAAACTGAGGACTTTTTAGGTGTGGAGGAATTCCCTACCGCCAAACCCCATAGTTCAGAAGACCCTCAACCTTCACCCTGCCCTTTGGCAATCTAAACTCTCTTCTGAGTGGTAAGTGAAGAGATATAAAACGTTCCACACTCAAGATTAATGGATAACACGAACAGGATAGAATGTCAGGCCAACCATATTTAGGAACAAAATAATAACATCAGACAAGAGGGTTAACATAACCATCTTCAGAACAGAGGACTACAGGAAGGAGGCCCTAAGACACCTGCAGGATCCTGGGAACTCTTGAGGGGATTCTTGGGAGGGCGGTGGCAAGTGGGATGAAAAATAATACAACCTATACTTTTTGCAAGCTTGAAAATCCGAGAACGCCAACAATTTAAGTCATGCCCAAGGTTCAAAAGATCCCCCCAAAAACCTGGGACGCCTCATCACATCAGAGATCGGGGTTTGACAGAAGAGTCTAGCAAATATATTGATACATATCTTCAGCAACTTGTAGTATCTTAAGGATCCTATGTACGGGATCTGATTGGGAAATTGGAGGAACACATTAGCCAGATGATACATGGCTGATCACCATTGATGTAGAATCACTCTATACCAACAATCCTTATACAATAGCACAGCATACGATCCATTACTTTCTTGAGATGACGTCCAATGAGTATAGCTCTCAGCATAATTTAATACTGGAGTTGGCACACATCCACTTGTCTTTGATCTGCAAAATTACCACCAGGTGAGGAGGGTAATACACGGGTGCCAATTTATTCCACTTTATGTTTGGGGAGCCACTGACCAGATAACAACTTCATCAACTTTCTGTAGCCCGGCTGTAGTCTGTTTGACAGGGAAAGAACTCCAACCGCCAACCATGGACTGGATCGCACACGCTGCCTCACCCCCCACACACACAGCATCACATTTTTTTTTAAAGTCCCTATTCTGTCACTGGGGGCCCTTTGACAGGCACCCTCCATCCGGTTGGGTGAGGTATGGGGGGCAGAGAGGCAGAAGGGTCTCCAAAGGCAGAATCACCCCCAAAGTTTGGGTCCCCATTGATTTCAATGGGGGCTGGGTTCTGGTCGAGTTCGGGTACACAAACCAAACTTTTGTTAAAGTTCGCCGAACTAGCCAGACCTGGGCCTCTAGGGGTTCTCACAAAACTAATGATAATTCTACTGACGGCACGACCCATCCTTTGGGACTTTGTGTGTTTTTGTTTTCTTGCAGTAGTCTGTATTAGTTTATTATTAGCTTTATTTTTGTTTTTTTGAATAGCATAATGTACAAATAAACATTGCTGACATTTTTAGTCATTACAGTATCTGAGTTGTATTTTATATATTGTATTTATATATTCGTCTTTGTACAATGCTCCATGCTGTCTGTGGCTCCAGTTGAAGCTGATTAGCCTCGATTCAGAGACACATTCGTCCGGACTTCCGTAGCTGTCTGTGAAAGTTTTGGTGGGTGTTTGTCATTTTTTTGCTTTTTTTCGTCCATTTTCTACTCGTACGAACGTTCGGGAATGCGCTTTTGTTGAACGGAAGCAAATCGGAACATTTCCGTTAGTTCGGATCATTTTCCAAACAAAATCGGAAATTTTCTGTTCGTTCAGATAACTTCCGTTGCTGGGATGGGTTTCTGTCTGATTCAGAGAGCTGATTTCCGACGGATCACCACCCTATAAATCCGTTTCATTTCCGATCCACTTACGAGACCTTTGAGTGCTCGGATTGCTATTGTTGAACATGTTTTGCGGCTATGTGGAGGAGTCTGTGCGCCTTTAGCACCAAGGTATTGCATGTATCAGCATGGCCGAGGCCATAAATTGTATAGCAATGCATACCTGAATCAATACATTTCATGTATGCCTTATAGATGCATTTTAATGCTGACCTTAATTAGTCCTTAGCATGTAAACATTTATTTTTCCACACATCCATATAATTGCTATATTTTTTTAGACTTATGTCCTTTGTGAATTATATTTGGATTGTTGAACTTGAATCTTAATTTGTTGTAGGAGTTATTGTTATTGTTTAGTTGGTTACCTTTGTGTAATTATTTTATATTTGGTTGCAGGAACTGCAAGATGTGCCACTCGCCCTTGCTCCTGATGCCCCAGAATGCGGGTCAGGGGTTCTCTAATCGGGTACTATGCAAAACCCGGCCCGTGGTGGCGAGGGCCCTCTGGCTTTTGATTTGATGTCCAGATTTAGGTGTTTGGACCATACAGGGGGGGGGGGGGCACTGCAGTATGACCCCAACAAGGTTATACCAAAATTTGAATTTACGTTTTTTAACAGGGACCACACGTGCCAGAGTGGCACAACTGAGTGTCAGGGTCCTTCAGTTGGTGGGCGAGATGCAGGAGCAGCGCAAATCGTTGGGGACCACAGATGAAGAATAATGTTCAGTGGCCTGCCATTGCTATGAATTTTGTTTTTTATAGATGTAAAAATTTGAAATTTTCAAAATTTTTTAAAATTTTATATTTTATGATGGTATAAAAAAAATGTTACATTGTCATTTCATTTCATTATGTATCAAAATACATTAACACAAAACTAATGGGCCCAGAAATATTTAAAGATGAATATTAACATGACCGAGAAGTGATTTGGGTAAGTTTTAGGGGGCTAAAATGGAAGAAGAACCTAACCAAGAAGTGGTTTGGGTGAGCTTTAAGGGTCAAAAAGGGAAGATGGAGGATAGTGCTAAGTGATTTAGCTAAACATTGTAGTAGAAGTGAGGGTGGCAATATATGTAGGCGAGCACTTTAATGAGTTAAGTTTGTAGTGCGCAGCCGCAGGATCGTAAGGATTTCCGTCTGGACGAATATTTTTTGAAAAAGGGAAACAGAATCGAACGGGAAACGTAAAGGATTCGTTGGAGGATATGATGGGAAAAGGGCAAAAACGAAAGCCTACGTTGTAACATGTGAAAATGAAATGGAAAAGTCTGGATGGAAAATTACATCCTCGTATTCATAATCTGCCGTACGAACGGACGGAAACTTTACAGAAGGTTTTCAATGCATGCATAGAATCGCTCGTACACTCATACGAGAACAGAAACATTTCACAAAAAAAAACAGATCGGAACTAAAACAAAAGTTTTCTTTGTCTCTCTGAATCGAGGCTATTGTGTTTGGTTGCAGCGCTCTCGTCCAGTAGCCACCACTCCTGCTGAGTTGCCATAGCTGCACACTTTATACAGTGTTAGCGCTGTGTCACATGGTGTGGGGCTGGGCCTTGGGTGGGGCATCACAAGGAGCATGAACATGATGGACTTACACGACTGAGCACCCACAAAGAAGCAAGGAAAACATGTCTTTCTTTTATCAGGGAATTCTCTTGAATGTCTGCACAGGTGATTAGTTGAAATTAGAGATGAGCGAACTTTTGACTGATTCGCCGAATTTTCCGACAAAAATCGTTTCGACCCGAATTAATTCGCGACGAATCGCTATTAAAAACGGCTATTTCTGAGCCTCCTAGAGCCTCAATAGGGTTGTAAACCATTCTGCCTTGCTGTAACACGCACAGGATGCGTGCTGGGTTAGTTAAATAATACTTTGAATAAATATCACATGCAGATCAGAGGCATCGCTAATAGAATCGCAGAGCGGCACAATTGAATTCAAGAGAGTTGAAGTGGCATCACTATGAGGGGCAGGAGCCCAAACATTGCTTTAAAGAGACACTGGAGTTGGCAGCAGCAGGAGCCCAAAAATTGGATGAATCACACCCTGGAGTTGGCAACAGCAGCAGCAGGAGCCCAAACATTGGCTGAAAGAGACACTGGGGTTGGCTTCAGGAGCCCAAAAATTGGATGAATCACACCCTGGAGTTGCAAGCAGCAGCAGGAGCCCAAATATTACTTTAAAGAGACACTGGAGTTGGCTTCAGGAGCCCAAAAATTGGATGAATCACACCCTGGAGTTGGCAGCAGCAGCAGCAGCAGGAGCCCAAACATTACTTTAAAGAGACACTGGAGTTGGCTTCAGGAGCCCAAAAATTGGATGAATCACACCCTGGATTTGGCAGAAGCAGCAGCAGGAGCCCAAATATACACTGGAGTTGGCTTCAGGAGCCCAAAAATTGGATGAATCACACCCTGGAGTTGGCAGCAGCAGCAGCAGGAGCCCAAATATTACTTTAAAGAGACACTGGGGTTGGCTTCAGGAGGCCAGAAATTGGATGAATCACACCCTGGAGTTGGCAGCAGCAGCAGCAGGAGCCCAAATATTACTTTAAAGAGACACTGGGGTTGGCTTCAGGAGGCCAAAAATTGGATGAATCACACCCTGGAGTTGGCAGCAGCAGGAGCCCAAATATTACTTTAAAGAGACACTGGGGTTGGCTTCAGGAGGCCAAAAATTGGATGAATCACACCCTGGAGTTGGCAGCAGCAGCAGGAGCAGCCCAAACATTACTTTAAAGAGACACTGGGGTTGGCTTCAGGAGGCCAACAATTGGATGAATCACACCCTGGAGTTGGCAGCAGCAGCAGGAGCAGCCCAAATATTACTTTAAAGAGACACTGGGGTTGGCTTCAGGAGGCCAAAAATTGGATGAATCACACCCTGGAGTTGGCAGCAGCAGCAGGAGCCCAAACATTACTTTAAAGAGACACTGGGGTTGGCTTCAGGAGCCCAAAAATTGGATGAATCACACCCTGGAGTTGGCAGCAGCAGCAGGAGCCCAGACATTACTAGTCCATTGAGTGCCTACACGTTTCGAACCCAATGGTCCTTACTTAATAATTAATTTTCCTCCTGTTAAATAGTGTAAAGCCAGGCCCCTGATCCCCAAACCAACTGGATAACAAATCACCTTGAAAAGAACACAGCTACCATATTATGAGCGTAAATTGCACTTATCCTTTTGCTTTCTGTGCCTGCTGGATTCCATAAGCACTCAACCCTGTTAGCTTGCAGCTAAACCTATAATCTGTCTCTAAATCTGGTTAAAATCAGAGGTCTCGGTCCACACACATCTGCAGAAGCTTAAGCTGCTCCACCAAGCGCCAAGGTGCCTCTGTGGGGTGCCGTCCTAACTCTAACCTCTGAGAGCCCCATTTGGGACATACAATGCAATAGATAAATTGGGAGCAGGCTTACCTGAGGTTGCCCTAAAACCTCAAGTGCAAGCCATGGGGTGGAAGGGTCAAAGACCTTGCAATACAGCCTAGACCCCACACCCCATGTGCTTGCACAAATTCAAAAGAGACAAAGGAGGGGTGGCAGCCACTCAGATCATTTTATAACTAACCTGGGAGGTTCACGTTAGCAGGGCAATTAGGATACAAAAGTCCTAAAGGAGCCACAGCACTCAACCCTGTTAGCTTGCAGACCAACCTACAATCTGTCTCTAAATCTCAGGTAAGCCTGCTCCCAATTTATCTATTGAATTGTATGTCCCAAAGTAGGCTCTCAGAGATTAGCGCTAGGACTGCACCTCACAAAGGCACCTTGGCGCTTTAGCATAGCTCTGCAGATGTGTGTGGACCAAGACTTCTGTTTTTAACCAGATTTAAAGACAGATTTTAGGTTGTCTGCAAGCTAACATGGTTGAGTGCTGTGGCTCCTTTAAGACTTTTGTATTCTTTAAGATAACGGTAGCTTGCTCGCTCCACTTCAAATCTTGTGAAATCTACCAAGAAATGTTGCTCTTGCTACGACTTTGACTTCCTCATCACCAATCAAAATGAGATGAGGCGTTTTGGGGGTTCGACTGAAGTCAGTTATTACCAAAAGTTCTACAAATAAAACTAGCAGCAATAAAGTATAAAATATAATATAATTATAATATAACAATCATTATTCAGTGAGTACACAAATCTATACCCCATCTGTGATTTAACCCTTTAGGGATGCGCGTTTCCAACTCAAAAATCCAAAATAATTGGTGAACCCCTATCACTACCCTGCTGAAGGGGCCGTGAGCCCAAAAACATCGGCAACTATCCGTAGTTAGGCGGTACCTGTGGTATTTGAGAGCATTATAAAATTGAAAGTGGCACTTGGTACAAAACCTCCTGGCTTGGGTTGTCTACAGAGATCCAAAGAGTGAAGAATACTTTGTTGAGTTCGACCAGGAGCAGATTTCGTAAAGAGAGGATTGAAAGGAGCTTTCTAAGTTTCTAAAAACTTCCAAAACAGTTAGACGGCTCAAAAATACCCACCACCATCACCATGTGGTCATCTGGATGCCACCTGATTTTATGTGGCCACATGGCCAGTAACAATCCTATTGTCGTTTGCCTTGCCAAAATTTATAGCATCCCGTATCAGGTGATCTCCTACCCGCCAGACTATACAGTATCATGCAGGAAGTATCTCACTACAGATAGTCGTCTCCCTGGGAGTCAAAGTAAATTCTCTCCATTTTCAGTTACTGGGTCTAGAAATGGGACCCAAATCACCCAAATATAAAATTAAAGAAGTTTATTGATCAGACACACATAAACATAATAAAACATACAGCACCGTTACAAACTTCTCAATACCTCCGGCTTCTGGACCAAATGTTAATACATTAAAACTATACTGAAAGTATGAACATTTGGTCCAGAAGCCGGTGGTGTTGTGAAGTTTTTAACCGTGTTGTGTGATTTTTGTCTTTTATATGATGATCAATAAACATATTTAATGTTATATTTGGGTGAGTTATGCCCCATTTCTAGACCCAGTGTGTTGGTTCGGTGATATGTGATTGTGGAGTCTTAGGGGAGCAAGGCTCTACCTTATTGATTTTGCCCATTTTTTTCTTTGATTAGTAATCCATTTTCAGTTTCCCTGACATATTGGCCTTGATTCATCAAGGTTTGAAAAAAATTCTCATTGTAGTAAAAATATATTTCATGAGAAAAACGCCTGAGAATGTCACTGTTGATGAATAACCAGCTAAGAGAAGACAATGAAAGTCAATGGAGCGTAAAAAGTTCCCTAAATTTCTCAGGAGAAAAAAAAGTGCTATTGACTTACATAAGGGTCGATTCTAAATGCAAAAGTTAATTAATTTCGGATCGGGAATCGGAAGTTTGGGTGGGTGTTAGTCATTTTTTCCCTTTTTTTTGCCCATTTCGTATTCGCACGAACGTTCGGGCCTAGACGTATATGCTCTTTCGATCCTCGTCCGTCAATTGTATTATTTCCGTTAGTTATTGTATATTTCCCGTCCAAATCGTATTTTTTGCGATCAGTCCTAATTTTCCCGTTAATGACATGGGCTTGCGATCAATTCAGAGAGCTGATTGCCAAGTGTTTCTAGGCACATTTAAGGGTTGATTCCCGAACTCTTATCCGGCAGCTTTTTGGCCTCGGGAGTAGCATGGATAGGAGTGAGTTCGAGGAACATCAAGCTCTAATGCTTTTTGGCATCGATTTGATCCGGATGTCTGAGGGCAGATTGCCTCTGCGTCGTCGCATGCACATCGATGGCATGAATGACATTGAGCTGTTCGAGCTGACCAGGCTTAATCGCGCTTCCCTCCATAAATTATATAGTGAGCTGGTTAGCCCGCACCACAAGGAAGGGGCAAGCAATTTCAGGTATGACCAAGATGCTTGGCTGCCTGCAATTTTTGGCGAACGGCTCGTTCCAGAGGCTGGGTGCCCTCTCTGTGGGGTTTTCCCAGCCTACGCTGAGCCGCGCACTATCCAAATTTTTGGAAGGCATGGCTGCCATAACTCAGAAATATATTTATTTCCCTGATGATATGGTAGCCAGAAACGCCATTAAGCTTGGTTTTTTTAATATTGCCGACATGCCCAATGTAATTGGTGCAATTGATTGTACACATGTGGCCCTCGTTCCTCGTGCAGCCGACGAGTACATATACAGGTAGATATTTGGGGCGCTTTTTTAGTTTAACACTTGTTTAGCATAAACCATCCTATTATTGATTCCAATGTGTAATATTCCCTCTGATTATTCATCCATATGTTTCTTATTCCATTAGCTTACATATCCCTCTGTGCAATCTTCCCTTCTCATAGTAATCCCTATGTGGATTGATCCCCTTATATTTTTTAGTCTCGGTTCAAGTTTGCCTCCTATTACTGATGCCAATAGTGTTTCATTCCTCTTTATTTTTGTGGTTTGTTTGGCCGTACAATTTAGATCTGTCATTTGTGTGCAGGCCAGTTTTTGATGCCAAATGGGTTGTGCCCTTATGTGTTGACCCTTTTTTTTATGTTTTCTCTTTAGGAATCGGAAAATGGGACACTCCCTTAATGTCCAGGCAGTGGTTGGGCCTGACATGCGTTTTTTGAGTGTCCTTGCCGGTTACCCTGGTTCTTCTCACGATTCGTATATTCTTAGGCGATCTGGATTGTATCGGCGATTTGAGGCTGGTGAATTTTCTGGTGCATGGCTGCTTGGTAAGTGGGTTTCATTTTTGGCACTTGCTCTTTTCTTTGACTTTTCCTTGACACAAGCGGGTGACAGCGGCGGACAACACAGCGCGTCCTCCGCCGCCTCCCGCGCGCCCCTCTGACAGTGCGCAAACGGGCGGCGCGGCCGCGCGCACGCCTAGAGGGGCACGCGGGAGGCGGCGGCGCCCGCTGTCGCCGCAGATGATGTGTTTTTTGGTGGGTTTGGGGGGGGGGTCCCTCATCGCGGGACATCCCGATCTCGGATGTCCCGCGGTGAGGGAGGTGATCGTCAGGGAATATTATAGATTTCCGGGACCATCCAAACTGGCTGACGGTCCACTTTAATAATATTTGTTTTTTATCTTGAACGTTTGCTTGAGATATGAGCCCACATTTGGCAACTGTTGCAACATCTTTCATTATTCTTGCCCAAACAAACAAGCGGTTTCCCACAATATTATTCTGTAACTGACATACTCGTGTTTATTGTTATTTGTGGGTGTCCCCTCAGCAGCATCCTAAATGACACATTTCTGAGCCCTTAAATATACCCATATTTAATAGCACCCTTGACCTAGCAGATGTGTTACCAGTCTTTGTGGACTTTAAGCATATTATGTTTATTTTAACCACATCTCTTCCCCTAATTATTTGGATAATGTGCCCTGTTATTTAGGCTTTTAATGGATTTTTTTTGGAAATTAAATTAGCTTATTTTTCTGACTTTCATTGCTTAATTGTCTTTTCTCTTTCTCTTCTTAAGGGGACTCAGGTTACCCTCTGCTTCCTTGGCTCATGACGCCTGTGTTGCGGCCCCAGGATGCTGCTCAAGAAGCCTACAACCGTGCGCACCGCAAAACCAGGGCTGTGGTCGAGAGGGCCTTTGGCCTTTTGAAGACACGTTTTAGGTGTTTGGACAATACCGGGGGCGCCCTTCAATATGACACTAAGAAGGTTATTGACATTATAATGGCGTGTGCAGTTCTGCATAATTTTGCCCTCCAAGAACGTGTCCCCCGATATGTTGATGTTCTGCCCTCTGCACCCATTGAAGAGGAAGCAGAGAATTATGTGGGCACAACCAGTGAATCTGGCCAATCTGTGCGTGCAAATTTGATTGTGCAGCATTTTTCCTAAATAACATTATTTGTTTGCTTTTTGTTTTTTGGTTGCCTTTGTTGTCAATTGTGTGCCATTAAATGTTCATTTGTATGCCTTGAAATAGTTCTACTGTGGTTCCTAATGTTTCCTTTGCTTTTAATTCACCTTGTAAACCATGTTAACGTATACTGTGTTTGTTTTAGTCAAAGGTGGGGTACAATGTTATTATTAATCAAACCAAACAAGTTTGTAGAATGTTTGAAAATATTTCTTTTAGTCTGATGACAAAAAGCATATCAAAATGTTTAACAACAAATTACACAGTCACCATTCAATTGTGGTTATAACCAAATCAATACCGGGTTTGTATCCTTAAAAAAATAAAACCATCTACACCTGGAACTCTGTGGCACACCAAAACAAGGACAGCCAGTCCCATGCCCATCCCAGTCCAGTCATTAATAGTGCCTGTGGCCATGGCTAATTTGGCCTGGCCATAATGTCACCCAAACATGTCTGCAAACCGGAGGAGTCCCCAAACCCCAAATAAATGTAAAGCCATAAGTGGGCCATGTTAAATGCCACCTACACTCACCATTCCAATATGGCATTGGCTACTGGCCTAACTCCCAAATATAATGAGCTATATGTGAGCAAATCCTTAACCCAACCTGCAGCTCAAACCCAAATAGTATGTTGGCAAAACTCAAACGCCAAGTAAATACAGTGGGGGGAATTCTAAAAGATGTGGCACACAATCAAGGAGAGGTTGCCTTAATAAGGTGGATACCCCAAAAACCCGGGTGGAGGGCCATGTGGCTGGGAGCTACCCTGGGCGAGGGTTGCATTGGTAATCTGCAACTGCTCCAAAATGTTTCGCTGCATATTGAGCAATTCACCCATGGATGCCTGGCTTGCATTAGTTGCATTCACCATGTTGCTGTTGTGGGTCCGAAGCTCACTCAGCATGGCCTGTAAGGTAGCATTGAGGGTGTCCATCTGGGCATGCCTTGCCTCATGCAGATGTTGATGGCGTGCCTCAAATGCTCTCCTCTCCTCGTGCCATAAATCAACCAGGGCATTCTGCCTCCCCAGGGTAATTGTGCGGCGCAAGGGAGTGCGCCGCACAATTACCCTGGCTCTTGGGTGGGCCCTGCCTCGTGGTCTTGGGCCCTCAACAGCAACAGGCATACTTTGCAATTCCTCAACAGCAGAGGGAAGCCTGGGGACTGTAGCCTCAGTCTCAGCATGCTGTGCCCCATCTGCATGCTCAATGGATGCGGGTTCACTCTGCTGCTGCGGAATTGACAGAGATACATTTTGGGACATTTGCAGATTCTGACCCAGGGGGAGGTCTTCGGATGGGCTCAGCATGGTTCCATCTTCCTCCATGTCCTGGATCTCTTCCATGATTGTGTGTGTCTATAGGGGCAGAAAAAGAACAACAAATAAGTTTGTGTTCTTCATTTAATCCCAAACATTTTAAAACATGCTTCTTCACTTTGTTTCAGTTAATAAACACAAGAAACTTACCAGAAAACTCGGATCTGGACTCCGATGCTGTACAGAAGTCAAAGGCATATTCAAACCGGGGGGGGAGTCCACACTTGCTGTGGTCTGATGCTGGGCTAAAGAAGAGACAAGGGAAACCAGGTTAACACACACGCAAGCAATGTTTGCTTTAGCAAAGTAAAACAAATACATTGGCTAATATTAAATATTTCTACAGCAACGTGCAAAATTATTGCATTACCCTCAGTTGGAGATCTGTGCAATGGATTGGTTTAACTGATAAGTTACCTCAGTTCCAAGTTAGGAAGTGGACACAGTCAGCATACAACTAGCATTGGCCACAAATCGAGTTGCCCTAACATTCTTTAGTTCAGATCTGTTTTGGCCTCTTCTTTCCATCTTTGGCGTCAATCACAACTCACACACCCAATGTCCCACACATCCCTATTGATGTGTGTATTGTGTTTGAGGCTACATTTATGACTTGGCTTAATTTAAATCCTGCTTACCAGCAAAATTTTTGCTCATGAAGAATTAAACTAATGTATCGCCCCAAATCTGTTTTGCCAAAATGTCCACAAATAGGACCCAACCATGCACATTAGCGCTACCCAAAACAAGCCACAGCAGAGGGGCATAGCGTCAACTGTTACCTTTCTAAAGTTAATTAAGCAACCCACAAGGGAAACATGCATATGAAGGTTACTCACCTTGTGTACGGGTCGGTGAGTCTGTGTCCCTTAGGGCTGCATGGCCACCGACCGCGAATGGATGGAGAAGGCCCAGCACCATTTCCTCAGCAGGTGTGAACTCCAATTTTGTGGGATAGCCCCCTCCAGTTTTCATGCTGTAAAGTAAAAGTAGGATATTACAAATTGTAAATTAGCATACATTCTAACACTGACATTTTCCTTGATCATTTATTTACCTATAATTATGCCTTTTGATTTCTTTTTGGCGTACAGCATATTTAAGATCCGAGATTTTCCGTTGGATTTGGCCCACATCTTTCTTCTCTTCCCCTGCTGCATTTACTTGGCGTTTGAGTTCTTCCAACATTTCCATTTTTCGCTGCTTGGTTGTGAATTTGGATTTGCTCCCATATAGCTCATCATAGACTAATGTTAGGCCACTAGCCAATGCCATATTTTGGCTATGGGAGAAACGGCCACACAACTGTCCGCGACGCAATGTGCGGCCAGCTGTTTGGGTTTGGGGCTCCTCCATGTGTGCAGACACATGTGGGGACATTATGGACTCGTGGTGGGTTGGGGAATGCCTAGATTGTTGGCTTCCCAATGACTGGGCTGGACTGGGCAAGGGGCTGGGTGTTCTTGCGTGGCTGGCCACAGAACTTCCAGGTGTAGATGTTGCAACCAAATGCGGTTGCAAGATGGCCTTTCTTGGCCCTCTTGGGGGGCTAAGTGCCCTGCTTGGCCCTGGGCGTGGACTTCTGTCCCAGGAAGGGCTGCGGGCCCTGGTGCTTGCCCGTGCAGGGGTTCGGCGCCTGGATGGGCTGGGGCTTCTTGGGCTTGCCCGTGCAGGCGTTCGGCGGCTGGCTGGGCTGCGGGCCCTGGTGCTTGCCCGTGCAGGGGTTCGGCGCCTGGATGGGCTGGGGCTTCTTGGGCTTGCCCGTGCAGGCGTTCGGCGGCTGGCTGGGCTGCGGGCCCTGGTGCTTGCCCGTGCAGGGGTTCGGCGCCTGGATGGGCTGGGGCTTCTTGGGCTTGCCCGTGCTGGCGCTCTGCGGCTGGCTGGGCTGCGGGCCCTGGTGCTTGCCCGTGCAGGGGTTCGGCGCCGGGATGGGCTGGGGCTTCTTGGGCTTGCCCATGCAGGCGTTCGGCGGCTGGCTGGGCTGCGGGCCCTGGTGCTTGCCCGTGCAGGGGTTCGGCGCCGGGATGGGCTGGGGCTTCTTGGGCTGGGCCGTGCAGGCGTTCGGCGGCTGGCTGGGCTGCGGGCCCTGGTGCTTGCCCGTGCAGGGGTTCGGCGCCGGGATGGGCTGGGGCTTCTTGTGCTTGCCCGTGCTGGCGCTCTGCAGCTGGCTGGGCTGCGGGCCCTGGTGCTTGCCCGTGCAGGGGTTCGGCGCCGGGATGGGCTGGGGCTTCTTGGGCTTGCCCGTGCAGGCGTTCGGCGGCTGGCTGGGCTGCGGGCCCTGGTGCTTGCCCGTGCAGGGGTTCGGCGCCGGGATGGGCTGGGGCTTCTTGGGCTGGGCCGTGCAGGCGTTCGGCGGCTGGCTGGGCTGCGGGCCCTGGTGCTTGCCCGTGCAGGGGTTCGGCGCCGGGATGGGCTGCGGCTCCTTTTAGTTGTTTTGGGTGCCGCAGGGGCACATGCCTTTGTGGCCCTTTTTTGGGAGCTTGCGGGTACAGTGTCCCTTGGTGGTGCCGAGCTGCTAATTACCTTGCTTGGCCGACCCTTCTTTGTTCCTTGTTGGGACCTGGTTTTGGGTCCCTCAGCGGCCTGGCTTGCCTTGGAGCGTTTTGCCGGGATCTTTTTGGGAGCCATTTTCGTTCAAAAGACAAAGAGAAATTAGGTTGGGGTGCAGGGACCTTTAAATAAGGCGCACAGCGTCTGACGCCTATGCGCACGACTACGCGATCTTACGGACGTACGTTCGTGCGGAACCAGGAAACCGCTGGGGTTTGACTTATCTGCTGCCTTGAAGAAGCATAAACATGGCGCCCACTATCTTCACCCGTCAACAAGAAGAGATCATCATGCTGGTAAGTGCCTTTCTCTGCCTTTTAAGCTAATACTGACTGATGTACTAAATGTAAATGATGCAGTTGGAACTAGTTTTGGGGATGTTAATGTTTTAGAACAGGCTCCTCACACTTCATCCTCAAGGGCCGAGACAGGCCACGTTTTCACCTGTCTATGCTGATGTCCTAATTAGGGCAATTGCTCCGGCTTAGCACCAGTTAATGAACCTGTGGAGTAGCGTGGCTAGCTGTCAAACCTGGCCTGTCTCGGACCTTGATGCGGATGTTTGCGGACCACTGTTTGCCTAAGACCTCCAAACACAATGGCAAGCCACACACGTGGGCCAAAAGCCTAAGCATAAGCCGACATCTTGGATGTTCAAACCATCCTAACATGCCATAGATGCAGGTGGCCTGATTTGTAATGTTGGCTATTATCTGTATGTACATGGTGTGTGAAACATATAACATAAGACCAGACTCTGAATCAGAGTGAACGTCCGCTTTAAGGCACTCCCCAAAAATGGCTGCCACTCTAAATGTGTGTGTTAATGACATGACATTCGCAACTTGTGATGCAACACATATGGCTCTGTGTGTAAAAGTAAAATCTCTGTGTCCATTATGTTTTTCAGATCATGCTTCAGCGCCGGTATGACTTCGCGCCCAATGTGTGCGAAAAAAGGGACATCGCCCGGGAGATCATCGCGGAAATACACCGTGTCACCAGCACCACCTTCACTCACACCCAGATAATGCAGCATTGGTCGGACCTGAAACGTCTGCACATGCCCCGGGTGCGGAGGTTTTTTGGGATCCATTTCCCAAGTAAGTACAAAGCGATTGCATGGTATATTTTCCAAATGTATAAGTTAGGCCTTTATTTATAATGACTTTTCTTTGGTAGTGTTGGAAATGGATTTCAGAATTCGCCGCACCCGGAGGCGCACAGGCCGACCAGTGCTGCATGAGTCTGCATCTGTGAGTGAAGGTGGTGGATCTCCCGGGCGACGGACCTACCCCTCCTCTGTGGCCTCCTCAGACCAGCCCCTGGACCTTACCACAGAGGAGGGGCGCAACCGCGTGGGCGTGGAGTCATACCTGGCCAGGCATGGGGAAGGCTCTGGTATGTCACTCTTCATGTATAGGCACAAAGATATACATGGCAGGCCAAAAACTAAGTTATCCTTTATTATGTATTTGTAGAATCTTCTGGAGCGGGTGAAATAGTGGAGGAGGAGGCAGCAGAGATGCTGGAAGTTGATCCTGGCGAAGGTGAGTGATGTCAGCCAGACTGGGAGCCAGATATGTTGGGAATAGTGACTCTATACAAGTACTAACCAAATGTCACATGTTTCTCCAGGGACTTCTTCACAGCATAGCCAGGACCAAGGGCAGCCTGTTGGCCCCAACCAGCCATCTGTCGGCCACCAACTCCGTAAGTCTCCATGCCATTATTCATATTAATGTTTTGTTAGCTAATAACACACACATAACTAAAGGCGTAGCCAATGTATAGTTAACACTTTCATGTGGGCACTTCGTTAGCTTAAAGCGGACCCTAACTCGTATTAAGAGCCTAGCTAATAAGTATCCCACACACTGTACATACAGATTGCGAACATTCCAAAACAGGCTACCGGCATCTACTGCATGTTAGGAGCCTTTAAACATACAAGATGGCGGCATATGGAATGCGCCATATTTCCAGGCAGCATGGCATCCAGATTTAACAAAGTAAGGTGCTGCCATGCATTGTGGGACTGCTGACCTTTCCCGGAACCCAGCTATGCTCTGTATTACCAAAGCACAACTGTAACCTACTCCCCTGTACTTTATCCCACTCTCCTCTCCTCATTAAGTGTTATGCTTCTGAGTCCAGATGGCGGCGCAGTAATAAAAAATGCACCAAAATGTACTTTGACCTGGTGCAGAATCATTTGGAAATAGTTTTTGATTTTCATTAAATAATGTTGAAGGTCCGGTTTAAGGAGTTTCAATACTTACCAGTGGGAAATGCATTTACTTTATCCCTTGGAAGAATGACATATGTCATGCATTTACATGTATTTGATTAACCCAAAATCGATTCCCAGCATACAAACCGGTCTGGTACTACTATTTATGTTTATTTCTCTATTGGTTACAGGGATGATCCCCAAAACATTGGAGGGGAAAAAAAAAAGAATGAAGGAGTTGGTGGCCGAGCTGCTGGCCATACAGGCGACGTTGGGGCCAACAGAAGAAGAAGAGGAGGAGGATTAGTGCCCTTGGTCCTGGCTAATTTTGTAAAATAGTTTTAAAGTTTTTATAATGTTAAACATGTTTATACTTTTTTAAAAACAACAAGAAAAAATTAAAAAATTTTAAGAGGTTTTACCAAACCCAAAGGAAAAACAAAAATATTTTTAAAAATAAATAAGATTTTAAGGCTTTAGAAATGTGTCATTTCGAATATGCGCCAAAAAAGACATTTACACAAACACGAAAATACATGCTTAGAAACATATAGACATATGTACATTATGTGGTTTGGGTAAGTTTTATGGGCGTCAATATGAAGAAGGATGCAAGCGCTAAGGGGTTTGGGTAAGTTTTATGGGCGTCAATATGAAGAAGGATGCAAGCGCTAAGGGGTTTGGGTAAGTTTTAGGGAACGAGAAATGAAGAAGGATGCAAGCGCTAAGGGGTTTGGGTAAGTTTTATGGGCGTCAATATGAAGAAGGATGCAAGCGCTAAGGGGTTTGGGTAAGTTTTATGGGCGTCAATATGAAGAAGGATGCAAGCGCTAAGGGGTTTGGGTAAGTTTTAGGGAACGAGAAATGAAGAAGGATGCCAGCGCTAAGGGGTTTGGGTAAGTTTTATGGGCGTCAATATGAAGAAGGATGCAAGCGCTAAGGGGTTTGGGTAAGTTTTAGGGAACGAGAAATGAAGAAGGATGCAAGCGCTAAGGGGTTTGGGTAAGTTTTAGGGAACGAGAAATGAAGAAGGATGCAAGCGCTAAGGGGTTTGGGTAAGTTTTATGGGCGTCAAAATGAAGAAGGATGCAAGCGCTAAGGGGTTTGGGTAAGTTTTAGGGAACGAGAAATGAAGAAGGATGCAAGCGCTAAGGGGTTTGGGTAAGTTTTATGGGCGTCAAAATGAAGAAGGATGCAAGCGCTAAGGGGTTTGGATAAGTTTTATGGGCGTAAAAATGAAGAAGGATGCAAGCGCTAAGGGGTTTGGGTCAGTTTTAGGGAACGAGAAATGAAGAAGGATGCAAGCGCTAAGGGGTTTGGGTAAGTTTTAGGGAACGAGAAATGAAGAAGGATGCAAGCGCTAAGGGGTTTGGGTAAGTTTTAGGGAACGAGAAATGAAGAAGGATGCAAGCGCTAAGGGGTTTGGGTAAGTTTTAGGGAACGAGAAATGAAGAAGGATGCAAGCGCTAAGGGGTTTGGGTAAGTTTTATGGGCATCAAAATGAAGAAGGATGCAAGCGCTAAGGGGTTTGGGTAAGTTTTATGGGCATCAAAATGAAGAAGGATGCAAGCGCTAAGGGGTTTGGGTAAGTTTTATGGGCGTCAAAATGAAGAAGGATGCAAGCGCTAAGGGGTTTGGGTCAGTTTTAGGGTTAATAAAGGTACGTGTAAGAATGTCGCAAAGTAGTTGGGTTGAGCTAGGTAGTGTACGATATGGGCCACATTAGTTGAGTGTAGCTTGTATTGCGCATGCGCAAGATCTTACACATTTACGAGCGCACGAGTGTTAGAGGTTAAAAAGCAGGAAAAACCATCGGGAAACGCAAGAAATACTAAGAGGTGGACGATGGAAGAAGGGAAAAATAACATGCTGCCGTCTCAACAACAGATCACTCAACCGAAAATTTACGTTTGGAAATGACTGGCCCAAGGTCGGGAGATAACATACGAACGGACGGGAATTTTACAATAGGAAACTCATTAGGTTATAGAATCACTCGCAAGTGCTTGATCGTTCGGAAATAATACCATGATCGGCAACAAAATCAAAGCTTTGACATGTTTCTTTGAATCGACCCTTATAGTCTTTCTAGCTGGTGATTCAACATCAGTGACAAGCTTCTCAGGCTTTTTTGCTCATGAAATACAACTACCATGAGAATTTTTTTAAACTCTTGATGAATCGAGGCCTGTGAGTGTAAATTGGTGACAATAAAAAGAGATAAATAAATGAGAGAAGGCAATTACCATGAATCATGGCTGTCTCAATAGAGGATGATAGAGACAATGATTGCCCAATAGGTAGCTCACGTTTCGGGACCTCTGGTCCCTTTCTCAAAGCAGCCTTGAGAAAGGGACCAGAGGTCCCAAAACGTGGGCTACCTATTGGGCGATCTTTGTCTCTATCATCCGGTAATGACACATGTTCATGTATGACGGACGTCATGATTAACATTGCTTGTTTTGGTATCTGTATGGTATTGCTTATTCTGTTATCCTTGGTATGATGTGTAAAACTGCATGAGCAAACTGACCAGGAATAGAAAGATGTTGTATACTGTGTTTATTACTGCTGAATGTTCTCCTTGTCTCCTGGTCAGTTAACAAAAAAGCCTGCTCTTCAGGACCTGTGGAATAACCCCTCACTAGACTCTTGGGTAATATTTTACCTGTATTTACATCTTTGCTAGACTTTATATGTTAGTGCTACAATACACATTTTGTTCTTCCTGAGGTGGTCCACGATCCTGGAGATGTGAGATATGGCTACATACCCAAATGTCCACATTGTATCCTTTACTGTATAGCCTACAGATATGTAAAGATATGTGCTTTATTTCTATATAAATACCTTTTTATTTGCAAACAAATCTTTGAGTTTGGTGTGCATATATCTGCCGTTTATTAAAATATTGTATCTTGATTTTAGGTACTAAGTGGGGGAATACCTTGGATATCTTTTTGCACCCTAAAAACATATTTCGGTTGTTATAGAAAGCAAATGAGGTGTGCTTGAAGCCTACAAATAATATTAACCCTGTCTCAATAGAGCCCACCTCTCACACCCCAGCAAACAACATATAAAAGATATTTCCAACAACTTGTCCAGTATATCACACAACTGGAAGATTTATCTACAATCAGAATAATCTGACGACAAGGAGAAGCAGGAGCACTATCGCGAAAAAATGGTCCAACGATAAAAGTCCATATAAATATGCTGGATGGTGGGGGGAGGGGTCACCTATAAACGTGCCATCAAGAAATATCCAGCCAGGCTTGTTTTAATTTCTTTTAATGGAAGGAAAAGGTTATCTGGGGTGTCACCCATGATAGGCTAAACCTGTCACCCCTGGATTTTAATCCTACCATGAGAGAATAAACCACAAGCTTGGCGTGAGTTTTATTCAGTTCAGGTGTATGAGTGACCCCCTCCTATCCTTAGCCAACGTGTTTATATGGATTTTTAATATTACACAATTTGGTGATAGTGCTCTTTTAGGCTTGATAG
The DNA here is from genome assembly GCA_027917425.1 of Gastrophryne carolinensis. Classification (NCBI taxonomy): domain Eukaryota; kingdom Metazoa; phylum Chordata; class Amphibia; order Anura; family Microhylidae; genus Gastrophryne; species Gastrophryne carolinensis. The sequence continues at coordinate 4,167,701 of CM051234.1, forward strand.
AGGAGCAAAAGTCCACAGAGGTCTGATACAACTGGTCTTCTACATGATGAGACCCATCAGCTATTCAGGAGTGAAGATGTACGAGATGTTGAGATGTGGGAGAAGTTGGAACATCTAAACACTTAGAGGCACGTAAGAATGGAAAAATACACTTTCAGTTTTCTTAACTACACAATTCTAGAAGATACAAAAAATTACATAGATTAAAATCAACAAATTTGTCGAATCATCTCAAACCATGAGCAGCATGGATGTGGGATGCTATGAGACCTATGCACATGGTTTTCTTCAAGGTCTTCCTCACTTCTTGGTTCCTCAGACTGTATATGAAAGAATTCATCATAGGCGCAAGGACTGTGTATCCCAAGCTGACCACACGATCGTAGCTAGAAGCAAAGTCTGAGGAAGGACGGAAATAAATGGCTATATCAGTTGAATAGAAGAGACCAACCACCATGAGATGAGAAGAGCAGGAGGAGAAGGCTTTGCTGCGGCCAGTGTTGCTTTTCAGCTTTAGTATGGCTCGAGTGATGAACACGTAGGTCAATAGTATGAAGAGGAAGGGAGTAAAAATAATCGTAGACCCCTCAGTGTACAGGAGGAGCTTAGGAAGGGTGGAACCGGCACAGGCGAGCTTGATGAAAGGCACCACATCACAGTAAAATTGGCGAACGAGTCTGTCCTCACAGTACGAGGCTTGTGATAACGTATAGCTATACAAAAATCCATGTGTGAAGGCGGCCAGCCAACATATTACAATCACTGTGACTCTGATCTTCTTATCCATTATTGAGGTGTAGCGTAAGGGGTTACAAATAGCTAAATAACGATCGAAAGCCATAATCGCCAACAGATAAATGTCGCCAAAGCCAAAAAAGAAAAAAAAGAACATCTGCAGAAAGCAACAAAAATAGGAGATGGTGGTCAGTCCATGAAGAACGCTGGAGAGCAGTGTGGGTACTGTGACCGTAGAGTAAAAGATGTCCACCACCGACAGGTTCCCCAGGAAAAAGTACATGGGTGTGTGCAACTGCGGGGAGATGTAAATGGTTATCAGAAGCAGTGTGTTACCCATCCATGTAAGCATGTAAATGATCAGAACGATGGAGAACGCAGCATAACGATTGTAATGAAGATCCGAGAAACCCAACAGGATGAAACCAGACGTAGCATTCGATTTTTCATCCATCGGGTAGTGCTTGTAGCTCCGCCTGTTTTTGATTAATCACAGGTTCAGCTCATTCAAGTGGAATCTAAAAAACAGTTGATGAAAATATCTGAGGAGGGTTTAATACACAGGCGTCAAACTCAAGGCTCGGGGGCTGGATTGTGGCCCTGCCCTTTCCAAGTGGCCCCCTAACAAATGCCAGGAGGCAGCAGCTGGACAGCATCCCTTTTAACCAATTATTCAAAGGCTGCTGACACTGGCGTGTGTATGTGGCGTTGCTGAGTGATGGCCATTGTGGGTAAAATATTTCAGCATCTGAATCTATCCTGGGCAACAAAGTTCTGTGTCTGCATCTGTCCTGGGCAAAATAATGCAGTGTCTGCATCTGTCCTGGGCAAAATAATGCAGTGTCTGCATCTGTCCTGGGCAAAATAATTCAGTGTCTGCATCTGTCCTGGGCAAAATAATTCAGTGTCTGCATCTGTCCTGGGCAAAATAATTCCGTGTCTGCATTTGTCCTGGGCAAAATAATTAGTGTCTGCATCTGTCCTGGGCAAAATAATTCAGTGTCTGCATCTGTCCTGGGCAAAATAATTCTGTGTCTGCATCTGTCCTGGGCAAAATATTTCTGTGTCTGCATCTGTCCTGGGCAAAATAAATATGTGTCTGCATCTGTCATGGGCAAAATAATTGTGTGTCTGCATCTATCTTGGCAAAACAATTCTGTGTCTGCATCTGTTCTGGGCAAAATAATTATGTGTCTACATCTGTCCTGGGAAAAATAAGTCAGTGTCTGCATATGTCCTGGGCAAAATAATTCTGTCTCTGCATCTGTCCTGGGAGAAAAAAAAAATCAGTGTCTGCATCTGTCCTGGGCAAAATAATTCTGTGTCTGCATTTGTCCTGGGCAAAATAATTAGTGTCTGCATCTGTCCTGGGCAAAATAATTCAGTGTCTGCATCTGTCCTGGGCAAAACAATTATGTGTCTGCATCTGTCCTGGGCAAAATAATTATGTGTCTGCACCTGTCCTGGGCAAAATAATTCAGTGTTTGCATCTGTCCTAGGCAAAATAATTCAGTGTCTGCATCTGTCCTGGGCAAAATAATTCAGTGTCTGTATCTGTCCTGGGCAAAATAATTCAGTGTCTGCATCTGTCCTGGGCAAAATAATTCAGTGTCTGTATCTGTCCTGGGCAAAATAATCCAGCGTCTGCATCTGTCCTGGGCAAAATAATTCTGTGTCTGCATCTGTCCTAGACAAAATAATTCTGTGTCTGCATCTGTCCTTGGTAAAATAATTCAGTGTCTGCATCTGTTCTGGGCAAAATAATTCAGTGTCTGCATCTGTCATGAACAAAATAATTCAGTGTCTGCATCTGTCCTGGGCAAAATAATCCAGTGTCTGCATCTGTCCTGGGCAAAATAATTCTGTGTCTGCATCTGTCCTCTGCAAAATAGTTCTGTGTCTGCATCTGTCCTGGGCAAAATAATTCTGTGTCTGCATCTGTCCTGGGCAAAATTATTCAGTGTCAGCATCTGTCTTGGGCAAAATAATTATGTGTCTGCATCTGTCCTGGGCAAAATTATTCAGTGTCAGCATCTGTCTTGGGCAAAACAATTCAGTGTCTGGATCTGTCCTGGGAAAAACCTAATCTGTGTTTGCAACCATAAATTTGAATGACCGTGTTTGTGTATTGGTTTGGGTCCATTATTAATCAGCCCTATGATGGTCACCCGAATGCTGAGGTGGCCCTGAGTGAAAACGAGTTTGACACTCCTCCATTTATTAGGTATAGTCATTGCTGATATAGAAGGTGGGACAATAGCACAGTTAGGCCAAAGATAATTTAAGTCAAAGTAAAAATTTCTTGACACTTGAAATTAGAGATGAGCGAACCGAACTTCAGGAAAGATTCGATTCAGCACGAAACCAAGTTTTTGGGGGGTTCCGAATTTTGACCGAATTTTGACCGAAATTCACTGGCACTGGGTAAAAGAAAACTCACCACCATCCGCGTTCCAGTGCCACGCTTGGATCCAATGTCTCAGAGGAAGCTGACTTGCATCGGGGAGGGGGGACCTGCATAGGGGTGGTGGGAGCCGGCTGCACTGTCAGCATTGCAAGTCGGCTTCCGCTACCCGCTGATAGTGCAACCAGCCTCCCCCTGCTTCCACCGGGCTGTCGTTCTGGCCCAGTGGCTGGCTGTGGGTGCAAGCCAACTTGCGCCCACAGCAAGCCGCTGGGCCACAACGACCGGGAAGCCGGCATGTAGGTAAGTAAGCTGGCATGTAGGTAAGTGCGATACACACAGCACAGTGAGAGTGGGGATAGGCTGGCCTCACTGTCAGGGCACAGCAGAAGCCAACTTGCATAGCTGACAGTACGGCCGGCCTCCCCAGCTCCCACCGGGCTGTGTGTATTCTACTAGAGATGAGCGATTTTCAAAGGTTCCCGGAGGAATTGGCAATTTCGCCCGAATCCAATTTTTAGAAGTTCGCTCATCTCTACTTAAAATATTTAGGTATTTATTGTAATAGAGTCTTGTAATCTCTATACCACCGCAGCCAGGAATAGTTTGTGTGCACTACTTATACCTAACAAATGGAGCCACAGGATGATCTTCTGGTGAGTCGGGTGCTCCATATGTAGACTTACTGACCATTGGCCTTAGGACCAGAGGATGACCAGCAGCAATGGAAGGTGGTGAGGAATTAGTTGGTGATCTACAACAGTTTAATAGTTGGTGAGGACCAAAGGATGATCGTCAGCAAAGGTGGACCCTTTATCAACAATGGAGAAGGCGATGAAGATCAGAGGAAGACTGGTAGAAATGAAGGATTCAGAGAGATCAGCAAGACCAACTGCAGCCATGTACTCATATGCCAAAGCTTTCATATGAGAGGGAAAGTAGAGCGGGACGCCCCAACCCTTTCTATCATGAGAACCACCATGGTTATCTTTCAGGCCTGAAAGATTATCATATGCCTATTGGTAGAAATGAAGGATCCAGAGAGAGCAGCAAGACCAATTGTAGCCAAATACTTATACGCTGAAGCCACGTAAGAGAGAGAAAGTAGAGCAGGATTCCCCAACCCTTTCTATCATGAGAACCACTATGGTCATCTTCCAGGCCTGAAAGATTATCGTAGAACAATTGGTAGAAATGAAGCTTCAGAGAGAGCAACGAGACTAATTGCAGCCATGTACTCATACTCCGAAGCCTACATATGAGAGAGATAGCAGAGCAGGATCGCCCCAACCCTTTCTATCATGAGAACCACCATGGTCACCTTCCAGGCCTGAAAGATTACTGTAGGCCTATTGGTAGAAATTGGTAGGAATGAATGATTCAGAGAGAGCAGCAAGACCAATTGCAGCCATGTACTCATACGCCAAAGCCTACATATGAGAGGGAAAGAAGAGCAGGATTCCCCAACCCTTTCTATCATGAGAACCACCATGGTCACCTTCCAGGCCTTATAGATTATCGTAGGCCTATTAGTAGAAATTGGTACAAATAAAGTAATTAGAGAGAGCAGCAAGACCAATTGCAGCCATGTACTCATACACCAAAGCATACATATGAGAGGGAAAGTAGAGCGGGATTCCCCAGCCCTTTCTATCATGAGAACCACCATGGTCGTCTTCCAGGCCTGAAAAATTATCGTAGGCCTATTGGTAGAAATTGGTAGAAATGAAAGATTCAGAGAGAGCAGCAAGACCAATTGCAGCCATGTACTCATATGCTGAAGTCTCATATGAGAGGGAAAGTAGAGCAGGATTCCCCAACCCTTTCTATCATGAGAACCACTATGGTCATCTTCCAGGCCTGAAAGATTATCGTAGAACAATTGGTAGAAATGAAGCTTCAGAGAGAGCAATGAGACTAATTGCAGCCATGTACTCATACTCCGAAGCCTACATATGAGAGAGATAGCAGAGCAGGATCCCCCCAACCCTTTCTATCATGAGAACCACCATGGTCACCTTCCAGGGCTGAAAGATTACTGTAGGCCTATTGGTAGAAATTGGTAGGAATGAAGGATTCAGAGAGAGCAGCAAGACCAATTGCAGCCATGTACTCATACGCCAAAGCCTACATATGAGAGGGAAAGAAGAGCAGGACTCCCCAACCCTTTCTATCATGAGAACCACCATAGTCATCTTCCAGGCCTGAAAGATTACCGTAGGCCTCGCGATACATTGTACAAAAGACAATCCAGCAATCTGGAAATCTGCCACAAGAGTTAAAGAGCAATGCTTAGTCAATTGAACAAACATGGAGGTTTACCCATTGAGCAGTGGCGACCTGTGCTGAGAAGTCTTCACACGGCCCCACGTCAACCAATTTTAAAAGCCATTTAACACTTAAAATACAGGAAATGACTGGAAACCGCCCCACACAACAATACCGTGAGATACTTCAAAGCATCAAACTTCCCATTCTAGTCAAAAATGAACATAGTGAACATGTGAAAGACGTGAAGTCAGACCGGTGTTGAGCGAAGCTGTATTACCACATCCTTGTTTCTGTCCCCCATGCTCCAAAGGAATGTGATAGAAGTCCTCCGTATTACAGGTGGGGAGAGTGGGGATTGAGTGGCCTCATTTCTCCACCTGCCAAACTCTGCATTAACCCCATGCAGGGCACTGATGATATCCAGCCCCAGACACCATGTACCCCTCCTCATAGACCCAACAGTGTAATAGAAGTGTTTAGGTCTGACAGGCAGCCCATAAAGCTGGAGTCCACAAGCCATAATGAGGTGCCTGAGCTACAGGGTGGGGATATCTGATGTAGAGGCTGTAGAAGCCAAACTTAAAGCAGACCAACAGTCAAAAATGACTTAAACCAGGCCAACTCATGTTCATGGCAATTTAGATTGCTGCTCTTAAAAAATAATTTACCACCTTCTATCTCATGCTGTGGTAGAAACAAAATGGCGGTTCATGGACTTGCAGGACACCTGTTTGTGCTGCTGGGCTTCCTCTTACTGTGCATTGTCAGTTATGTCAGTTGGGAGAGGGGCCGCTACCTTCCTTTTTCAACTGTGCCAGGCTTTTGGTCTGGTTTAAAGTGGCCAGATATAACAAAAAAAAATTACATACTCTCCAGCTGTCCAGCAAGTGGACCAAAACCCACTGCGATTGGCCTGGGAATCTATAAGATTCCTGGGCTGATCGGCTCCCCCCCCCCCCCCCGGGGCATCCAAAATCGGGCTGACCCGCCGTGTGAAACCCCCCAAGTCGCTCTATACACTTATCACCTTTTCCGGTCCAACGCCGCATGTGTGAGCCACGGCCGCATCCTCACTAACCCCCTAGCAGGGCACGTGCCAGCGCCAGGCATTTATGAATGGGCAGCGCAGGCATACTTCCTGTTAGAGGGTAGCGAGAGCGAGCTGATTGGATGAGCGGCTGCACATGCGCCATAGGACCGAGAAGAGGAAACAAAACTGGTGCACCACAGAAATACTATGAGTAAAGGCATGCTCTCCTATTGTTCAGACACTGTGCAAATGAGCGGAGCAGTTACAGTGACCCAAGCAAGAAGCGGCACGGGAAGCCGCGTGCGCAGGTGGTTTTCTCTCCTGCCACCCCTCGTTCTCCCTCCCCACTGTCTGGATGCCATGTTTTGATTATTCTCCTAATGGTAATATTGTATCAAGTGCCTTGGCACTGCACTTTGTAATTTGTTTCTGACATTAGTACACCTGCTATGGTATTTATTTCTGTGATGAATTGTTCGCTGTTTTGCTTTAACACATATTGGTTACATTGTTGCTAAATATTTTGTGCAATAGTATCTTTATCACAAGCAAGCTTTGATAGAACCATAATAGTATTGATTTGTTTTCACCGTACAGATTGTGATTTATTCTTCTCACTGTATCATTTAATTTCTATGTAATATTTAGTGTTGTTATTCTTTTGGTGTGATTACCTTCTCAGGATTTTGTGATAGGGGTTCTTTCTCTCTTTTTTGTGCCGGCACAAAAAATAAGGGTGTGCTTTGCATATTAACAAAGCAACTCTATTCATGGGCCCCCCCAATTTTGGACATTGATTTTATCTTGGTGGGTCATCTAGAGCTTGTATGGGACAGGGGTAGCAGTAGTTGTTTTTAAATGTTCTGTGTGTGTGTATGTAGTTTTTAGGTATTTTTGTATTCTCAATAAAATGATTATTTACATTTTTTTGGTTGTGCTCCCTCATTGGTAGCTGTTTAGGCTTGCAGCCTCAACTGCTCAGCTCATTTGCATAGGACCGAGAAGAGGCGAGTTGCTTTTGGTGACCTGGGGGGTTTCACACAGCGGGGCACCACTGATCGGGGGCAAGGACCAAAACCCAGGATAATCAAAACTCTGGGTTTTGGTCCACTTTAAAGAGAGAGTCTGGTCATTTCTAACTGGAGTTTCTCTTTAAACAATCTCTTAGTAGAGTGGTTTAATGATTTGTGCTATGCTTGTTGTTCAAAGTTCTCAAAAGATCTTTTCATCTTCACCCATGACATTATAATATATATATATATATATATATATATATATATATATATATACTGTATATTGTGGAGATTAGCTCTGGTAGGCGACCGGGTGTCAGCAGTATAGAGGCGGAGGCAAACAGTTCAAAGTAAAGTCTGTGTTTATTTCACACAAAAAATCCACAAAAGCATATGTCCATACAGGTTACATCACCTTTTCAGGAAACCGCAGCATAAATGATTCAATCAGGCAAACAGCTTTTAGTCCTTGAGCAAAAGTCCTGTTTACAGTCCAAATAGGCCTCAGGTCCGCATGAAACAGCCTCCACAGGAGATTTCAGCCAGGCTCACAGAGTCTCACTCCCATGTGAGCTGTAGACAAAGGACAGGCCACAGCTGATTCCCCAGGCTATTTAAACAGCCCGCAAAACCCGGACCTGGGTAGTGGGATGGAGTCCCACCCTGCTCTACTCCATCCCAGTAAAGCCGTCCCAGGTTAGCCTTTCGGCTATTCTAAATCATCAGCAGCAAACTGCCACCAGCAGCTGATGCTGGAAAACAAGCTATACGGCTTTACTGCACCAATGCCAGGTACATTGGTGCTACATACCTGCCGTCAATAACGGCCCCTTGCACCTTACCACAATATATATATATATATATATATATATATATATATATATATAAAACAATAATAAGGAGGCGATATATGAAAGGATTCGCCGGGTTTACGCATTTATCAAGAGAAATGTTGCCTGCTCCACCGGCGATGTCTCTGTTTCCTGAATTTACTTCCATGTCAGTTTGCCTTGTCGAATTCTGCCGAACACTTTGTGCATTCGCCGCCTTTTAGTGGTGCACCCCATAGGAATCCATGTTATTTAGGCAGAGATTTTTAGCATCTTTAACTTATTTTTTGAGCCTGAACATCAGAAAGTTCCCCAGTGTGTGAAAAACAACCAATAATAATGTTTTTACACCACTTTTTTTTTTTTTTTTTAATTATTTATTTTCCAAAGGAAAACAGAAAAGGTTCAGTACAATCAACAAGTACAACAGTGCCATGCTTAGTGTACAAATCCGAGTCTGCTAAACATTACATGTGATTATATGTGATAAAATACCATGTTGAAAATTACGAACATAACAGAGGGGGAGGGAGGGGGAAGAAGAAAGGGGGTAGTCGGGGTGGGTTCAGAAATAAGGGGTATCTGCCAGATGATCTTTGGCTGGTGCGGGCCTGCAACCTGGTTCAAAGCCAGTAATTATGTCTCCATAATTTGTTTATACCTGTCTGTCCCTTTGAATAGGTACCACGGTGTCCAAGTACGGAGAAACTGAGTTCTCATGCACAGAGGCTGTAAGTTCCTCCATTTCCATGACCTGATTGATTTCTTTGATCCAGTCTACTACAGACGGGACCGCCTCAGACTTCCAAAGTCTGGGTATAGTTGCTTTAGCTGCGTTCACTAAGTGTCGTAAAAGAGATTTCTTGTGTGTTTTGAGGGGCATGTCCGCGACATGCAAGAGGAGAAGGGAAGGGTCTAATGCTATCGGCTCTCTCAGTATCTCTGCCGAAATACTTGAGACTGAGTTCCAGAAGGAGGCTATTTTCGGGCACCCCCAGAAAATATGGAAAAAACTTCCCTCAGCTCCCCGACATCTCCAGCACGTCGACGGGTGCCCTGGAAAGAGGTGGTGTAGTTTCGCCGGAGTGTAATACCAGCGCGTTAGGCATTTGTAATTCATCTCCTGTATCCTAGAAGATAGGAAGACCTTATGGGTAGCAGAGAAAATGTACCTCCACTGATCTGCCGTGAAGTTTACACGACTTTTGTATTTCCCAATAAACTTTTACCCTTAAGCTTTTCGAACACTCCCCATATACCCCACATATATTCTGAGAGCCCTCCAATGTTGACATCAGAAAAGTCTGTTTCCAGCGAGATTTCATGTTTCTTCCTATAGAATTTTGCCACAGCGTATCGCCGCCATTCTCCAAACCACTTGTCAGTGTAAATGCCTGTGATGCAAACACAACAAAATACATTGCAAAAGTCTTTGTTCACCGTGTTAAGTTTTGCTCAATTCGCCGCAGTTTTCTCCTCCGGTCACACGCACGGAGAAAGTCGCGTGAACTAGCGCACTTTGGAAATCACCTCTTTATGAAACAAAACATTATTTCCCTTCGTGTGCGTTTCGTACATACGGAATTCTCTCTGTGGGAGAGCTCACCTGGCTTAGCATAACTTACTGATACCACTTTGGCTGTGCGAGTCCGGAGAAGCCCGGCATTACTGCAGCATTAGTAAATCAGGTTTCTGCTGCCCGATATCTGGGATTCCTGGAATACAAAGCTGCTGGATCTTACCCCCCCCCATTCCCATATATATAAAAAGGTGTCACTTACCACACACTGTGATGAAGGAGGTAGAGCTGGGTTCAGCAGTGGTCGGCAGCCGTCCTTATATCTATTGCTATATAGCTATTGCCGTCTCCCTTTTGGGGAGCTGAGGCTCTGCAGGGAGAGCTGCTGCCATTACTAATTGTTCAGACTCCTCTAGAGATTGAGCTGAAACCAGGAGAATTATAAGAAATCCCCAGATTAATGGTGTTTTTTGTTGTGATAAGATTTCTGCTGTTTCCTGTTGTGTTAATGGTCTCACATTATTTTTACTAGTTATTAGTTTTGGTGGAGCCTGAGACCCAAACTTATAATGTACTTTTGTTATAGACATCAAGAACCTTCTAGAATAAGCGTTCTATATATCAGGGATAGTGATGGACGAGCCCGAGCTGCAAAGCTCGGGTTTGTACCGAACGTTGTGAACTCAGGCCCCTGAACCCGAGCACAGACTTTAGCCAGATGTCCGTGCTCGGGTCGGGCGCTCGGGTCACCGAACCTGTAAACCGGGAGCTGGTTGACTGGCTGCTGAGCAGCAAACCCAGCGAACCCAGCAAACATCACCAAACAAATCCATAGCCACTTATTGTGAACACTCGACTTCCGTGCCTCAAGACGCATGTCAGACCGAGACACCGCACAGATTCCCTCAGGGCCGGGGGCTTTGCACCTCCTACATCAGAGCTTTAGGTAAGCTCAATACTCTCACTAAAATTGAGAACTATCCTTCCAACCTCGAGGTCAGATTGAGACGCTGCACAGATTCCCTCAGGGCCGGGAGCTTTGCACCAGCTACGTCAGAGCTTTAGGTAAGCTCAATACTAAAATTGAGAACTATCCCTCCAACCTTGAGGGCAACTTACCAGTATAATCCCACCACATGACTTTACTTTTCATCATCGTTCCCTCTAATGTCACATCCAGGAGGCACAGTCCATGGCCACTACCTCACTGAACTAGTCCAGCGCGGCAGTGGTAAGCATCCCCACTCCCACTCATGAGGATGTCACAAACATCACCAAACAGATCCATAGCCACTTACTGCGTACGTTCGACTTCCATGTCTCAAGACGCATGTCAGATCGGGACGCCGCACAGAGTCTTCCAGGGCTGGGAGCTATGAGCCCTGTATGTCAGTGGTAAGCTCAATACTCGAAAATTGAGAACTATCCCTCTAACCTCGAGGGCAACTTACCAGTATACTCCCACCACAAGACTTTAGTTTTCATTATCGATCCCTCTAATGTCACATCCAGGAGGAACAGTCCATGGCCATTACCTTACTGAACTAGTCCAGCGCCGCAGTGTTAGGCATCCCCCTCCCACTCAATTAGAATGTCACAAACATCACCAAACAGATCCATAGCCACTTACTGCGTACGTTCGACTTCCATGTCTCAAGACGCATGTCAGATCGGGACGCCGCACAGAGTCTTCCAGGGCTGGGAGCTTTGCACCTCCTACGTCAGAGCTTTAGTTAAGCTCAATACTAAAATTGAGAACTTTCCCTCCAACCTCGAGGGCAACTTACCAGTATAGTCCCACCACATGACTTTTCATCATCAATCCCTCTAATGTCACATCCAGGAGGCACAGTCCATGGCCACTACCTCACTGAACTAGTCCAGCGCCGCAGTGGTAAGCATCCCCACTCCCACTCATGAGGATGTCACAAACATCACCAAACAGATCCATAGCCACTTACTGTGAACACTCGACTTCCGTGTCCCAAGACGCATGTAAGATCGAGAGGCCGCACAGATTCTCTCAGGGCCGGGAGCTTTTCACCTGCTACATCAGAGCTTTAGGTGAGCTCAATACTAAAATTGAGAACTATCCCTCCAACTTCGAGGGCAACTTACCAGTATACTCCCACCACGTGACTTTTCATCATCGATCCCTCTAATGTCACATCCAGGAGGCACAGTCCATGGCCACTACCTCACTGAACTAGTTCAGCGCCGCAGTGTTAAGCTTCCCACTCCTACTCATGAGGATGTCACAAACATCACCAAACAGATCCATAGACACTTACTGTGAACACTTAACTTCAGTGCCTCAAGACACATGTCAGAACGGGACGCCGCATAGATTCCCTCAGGGCCGGGAGCTTTGCACCACCTACGTCAGAGCTTTAGGTGAGCTCAATACTCTAAAATTGAGAGCTATTCCTCCAACCTCGAGGTCACCTACCAGTATACTCCCACCGCATGACTTTTCATCATCGATCCATCTAGTATTGAGCTCACATGCAGGAGGCACAGTCCATAGCCATTACCTTATATACCATTCAGAATCCACTACAGTGAACTCAGTTATTTCCTGTTTACAAAATCTAAAGGACCTTCCTACACACTTTAACTTAAGGTAATGGCAACAAAAGGAAATTGACCTTGCACCACCCAAGAATACTGAAAAGAAATGGGAATGGTGCGCCAGAACGGGATGCCCTATTGACCAAGCAATTTACAAATCCAAAAAAATGTGGCCCCAATAACCACAGAAAGCAATCCAAGTCAGCACCACCAACCCCCAAGAAAATCACAGACTATTAATCTACATAATATTCACAATTTATTAATATTAAAAAATTACAATGATCTAAAAACTCATTCTGTCTGCAGGGACATCAAAATAAGTGAAGCACATTCACAGAAAAAGATGCCAAAAACATACCAGTATTGCATAATAAATACAATAAATCCAACATGTATAATAAAAAGTGATAGTGCATGCCTATTTAGGGTGCTAACTTTAACCACAAAATCCAAAAAGTGCACAAGAGAGAGAAAGACATAGAATGAAATCACCGTGTTAATGTTGATCCATGATGCCCCTGCTGTAATCCTGGTATCCTTTCCCCCACGCGTTTCGTGAGACTAACTCACTTTCCCAAGGTGCCCAAGGTAATGGCACCTTCACTGCCTGAGGAGGTATTCTAATGTATGGTGGTGAATCCAGCAATTCACCCTAAATTGTTCCAAACCACCGCAACTCCTCCACAGCAATGAATAACGCAACTAAATATGTATCATAAATTCATAGGTACATTTTATTTTTTAGTAATTACCCACATAGATCACATTACAAACGATTAAAAGACAAAAAACTGGACTGTACACTCCCAGGGGCATCCCAATTTTACCTACATCCCATCCCATAATTCCAATATTTCAGTGCCAATATTACAATGAACCAAAGTGCATAAGTGCTACTGTGCAATTATCTATTTAAAAACACAATGTGTCAAGAAGAAGAAAGAAAACAAACTCAATTGTGAAATACAACAGTCAATTTAAAAGCAAACACATCACCTGAGTACATGACCCCCAGATAACCCCCAGGACTGTCCAGGTCAAGTAGCGATCCCCCAACGCGTTTCGTGGTCCCCCCGCTCAGACCACTTTATCAAGGTATAAAGAAATACCCCATCCCATTGCCCCTATAAATAGAGACTAACCTGTGGTAATGGAACACGCGTCCGGGTGCGCAGCACGGCCCCGGCCGGAAGCCGCCTGCACGCTCTCACGCAGCTGTGCTCCATGCTCAAATCAGAGCAATTCGGCCGTCCGGCAACGTCACGGCCCCGCCCCCCGGACCATCTCCCCAACCAGCCGCACACACCTACGCCGCTAATAGCGTGTATGTCACGGCCGCAGGAGGGATGGAGGGGACGGGACACATCACACAGCCAGCACGAGGAAATCACAAACCTTGAGGCACCCAGACTTCCCCTTCTCCCATCCACCCGCCCTTACAAATTGATGTACCTGTAGGCACCAGTAGCGGTGCAATACCCTCCTACGACCCCCGATATATCGACCAACCTAGGCTGACAATGGGCCAAACCAAATAGCCAAGGGTCATAAGAAAGGGGCACAACTCCACAAATGCCATAAAATAATAATATTTTATTAAATGTGTAGTGATAACCCTTATCGCCGGAGGGCTTCACCGCCCGAGTCGTCCTTTTCCCAATCGTAAGAGGTGCTGCTGGAATTCCAGAGTCGTCCGTGAGGAAACAGGAACAGCCCTTACAAGGGCTAGTGAATGGCGATATAGCGTTCCCCCCAATAAGAGACAGAACTCAGTATTGAGGGTGAAGGTGAACTTTACTTTATTAGTGCCACACTGTGCCTTATATGCAAGTCCCCATGCAACGGGACCTCCCCCGTGGACCTGATGGAGGACTGCATGACAAACACACAGACCAATGGGAGCAGGACACACAATCCCTCAACTCTGCCGGTGACGCAATCAGTAGAACAATAGCAGTCTGTAACACAATCAGTAGAACAATAGCAGTCTGTAACACAATCAGTAGAACAATAGCAGTCTGTAACACAATCAGTAGAACAATAGCAGTCTGTAACACAATCAGTAGAACAATAGCAGTCTGTAGCACAATCAGTATAACAATAGCAGTCTGTAACACAATCAGTATAACTATAGCAGTCTGTAACACAATCAGTAGAACAATAGCAGTCTGTAACACAATCAGTAGAACAATAGCAGTCTGTAGCACAATCAGTATAACAATAGCAGTCTGTAACACAATCAGTAGAACAATAGCAGTCTGTAGCACAATCAGTATAACAATAGCAGTCTGTAACACAATCAGTAGAACAATAGCAGTCTGTAGCACAATCAGTATAACAATGGCAGTCTGTAAAGCAATCAGTATAACAATAGCAGTCTGTAAAGCAATCAGTAGAACAATAGCAGTCTGTAACACAATCAGTAGAACAATAGCAGTCTGTAGCACAATCAGTATAACAATAGCAGTCTGTAACACAATCAGTAGAACAATAGCAGTCTGTAGCACAATCAGTAGAACAATAGCAGTCTGTAACACAATCAGTAGAACAATAGCAGTCTGTAACACAATCAGTAGAACAATAGCAGTCTGTAACACAATCAGTAGAACAATAGCAGTCTGTAGCACAATCAGTAGAACAATAGCAGTCTGTAACACAATCAGTAGAACAATAGCAGTCTGTAACACAATCAGTAGAACAATAGCAGTCTGTAACACAATCAGTAGAACAATAGCAGTCTGTAACACAATCAGTAGAACAATAGCAGTCTGTAACACAATCAGTAGAACAATAGCAGTCTGTAGCACAATCAGTATAACTATAGCAGTCTGTAGCACAATCAGTATAACAATGGCAGTCTGTAGCACAATCAGTATAACAATGGCAGTCTGTAGCACAATCAGTATAACAATGGCAGTCTGTAGCATAATCAGTATAACAATGGCAGTCTGTAGCACAATCAGTATAACAATGGCAGTCTGTAGCACAATCAGTATAACAATGGCAGTCTGTAAAGCAATCAATAACACAATGGCAGTCTGTAGCACAATCAGTATAACAATGGCAGTCTGTAGCACAATCAGTATAACAATGGCAGTCTGTAGCATAATCAGTATAACAATGGCAGTCTGTAGCACAATCAGTATAACAATGGCAGTCTGTAGCACAATCAGTATAACAATGGCAGTCTGTAAAGCAATCAATAACACAATGGCAGTCTGTAGCACAATCAGTATAACAATGGCAGTCTGTAGCACAATCAGTATAACAATGGCAGTCTGTAGCACAATCAGTATAACAATGGCAGTCTGTAAAGCAATCAATAACACCATGGCAGTCTGTCTGGGACATGCTCAAGAAAATGGAAGTAATGAGTCTATGGAAAAACAGCGCCTTTAAAATCCAAAGGCAGAGTCTGTCACATGTTACACTATAGCAAAAATAAAAACACACATGCCGCACAGAGACACTGGTAAAATCAATTCATCCGCTATTCCTGTGATGGTAAAATACTTAGCGATTCATATTATAGAAGAAACAACTATAGATAGTAAACACAGCGCTAAGGTCAGATAAAATATTCAGGTATTGATTCTTAAATTAATTGCTTCAACGTGCCAGACTTTCCATCCAGACAAAGTCCCACAGCAATATATAGTCACAAGGCACAGAGCAGAGAGAAGGCAATAAACCTTCAACAGGTGAAATGATTTGTCAAAAATATCCCACGGTGCGCGCACATCAACAGTTTATCTCCGCACTCGTGCCCACCACCGTTACCAGATATATCTAATCAAATGGCTTTAAACTGAACTCCGCTGGTATGAGACAGCTCCGTGGTTCGCAATCCTTCAATCGTGCATTGGGAATTCACTTCTCATAATCTCATACAGATCCCGTGCATAAATTCCAGGCCTTTGAAAAAGTCGCAACGCAGCAACGAAACGCGTTAGGTCGGAGACGGTGGCTGTAAAGGGACGGATTCCTTATGCCGATCAATCTCATACATTCATTTGGTTCATTCCACTAACCCATGCATAAATCAAAAAGAGAGCGGAAAGAATCTAGTTCATCAAGTTTATAAAACGCATTTAATGAATAAAAATGCACTCACAAATTCCCAGGTGGGTACAATGGCGTATTAGATATAAAATTCTTGGGAGTCCTTCCTTTCCTTATTCCACTACGGCCGTTAGTGGAATGAACCGATTAAATGTATGAGATTGATCAGCATAAGGAATCCGTCCCTTTACAGCTTGACTTTGCGACTTGAAAAAGTCGCAACGCAGCAACGAAACGCGTTGGGTAGGAGACGGTGGCTGTAAAGGGACGGATTCCTTATGCCGATCAATCTCATACATTTAATCGGTTCATTCCACTAACGGCCGTAGTGGAATAAGGAAAGGAAGGACTCCCAAGAATTTTATATCTAATACGCCATTGTACCCACCTGGGAATTTGTGAGTGCATTTTTATTCATTAAATGCGTTTTATAAACTTGATGAACTAGATTCTTTCCGCTCTCTTTTTGATTTATGCATGGGTTAGTGGAATGAACCAAATGAATGTATGAGATTGATCGGCATAAGGAATCCGTCCCTTTACAGCCACCGTCTCCGACCTAACGCGTTTCGTTGCTGCGTTGCGACTTTTTCAAAGGCCTGGAATTTATGCACGGGATCTGTATGAGATTATGAGAAGTGAATTCCCAATGCACGATTGAAGGATTGCGAACCACGGAGCTGTCTCATACCAGCGGAGTTCAGTTTAAAGCCATTTGATTAGATATATCTGGTAACGGTGGTGGGCACGAGCGCGGAGATAAACTGTTGATGTGCGCGCACCGTGGGATATTTTTGAAAAATAATTTCACCGGATGAAGGTTTATTGCCTTCTCTCTGCTCGGTGTCATATTATAGAAGACCACAAGCTATCAAAAAGTACAAATAGAAATCAGTATTAAATAGCTCCACAAATTGCCCCTCCCCCCAAAAAAAGTATATATATAAATATTTCGAATTACTCAAGGGAGAGCGCAATTCCTCCACTTTGTGCAAATAAATACAAGTATAAAAAGCTAATCACTACAAATAATTCATCAAGACCATAAACCTGTGCAATCAATCAAATATAAAGTGCAAATGCTGGATAAGAAGGCTTTGGGCCTTATTCATGAAGAGATAGCGTCAGGTAGCGACAGGTGAACGCCGGACACGGCAGCAATTACACATTTATCAAGCAGAATGTGGATAGCGCCATGTAGCGTCTGATTCATCATTATCAAAGCCTCAGTGAACAGCGCCAGGTATGACCTCTCGCTACCTGTCGCTCTCCCATACATTTCAATGGACGATCCTTTTCTTCTCTTTAAACTGGGTTTTATTTATTTTATTTTTTTTAACTCTCAAATAATTCTGTGGCCTCTCCTGACATTGAATAAGCAGTTTTTTTTTTTCACAATTTTTTCATGATTTATATATTTCTTCAGAAATGACATCACAGCTCTGCCATTAAAGTGTCATGTGACAATGTTGTTACAATGTAATTCCATATGTTTTCGCTTTGTTACTGGTGGATAGATGCTGAAAAACAGACTTTAATCACACAGCCTCCTGCGCTCTGGGCTTCAGAGAAGCATTTTTCAGCGCCAGAGATTTGTGAGGCTGTTTTTTTGCTGAATATGGTGCGAGTCGGTCGCTATGAGCAGTCGCTAACATGCGCTCCCATACAGCGCTGTACTGGTCAAATAGCGACTCCTCACGATGTATTCAACATTACTGAACAGCGACTGAGTCGCTATAAACTAGCGACTCACGGCCGAGCACAGCGACTACTAGCGGGCGCTCTGAAAATGCCGCTACAGACGCTCATCTGTCGCTACCTGGCGTTAGTGATGAATCAGCCTGCCCGTCGCTATAAACTAGCGACCCATGGCCAAGCACAGCGACTACTAGCGGGCGCTCTGAAAATGCCGCTACAGACGCTCATCTGTCGCTACCTGGCGTTAGTGATGAATCAGCCTGCCCGTCGCTATAAACTAGCGACCCACGGCCGAACACAGCGACTACTAGCGGGCGCTCTGAAAATGCCGCTACAGACGCTCATCTGTCGCTACCTGGCGTTAGTGATGAATCAGCCTGCCCGGCGCTATAAACTAGCGACCCACGGCCGAGCACAGCGACTACTAGCGGGCGCTCTGAAAATGCCGCTACAGACGCTCATCTGTCGCTACCTGGCGTTAGTGATGAATCAGCCTGCCCGTCGCTATAAACTAGCGACCCACGGCCGAACACAGCGACTACTAGCGGGCGCTCTGAAAATGCCGCTACAGACGCTCATCTGTCGCTACCTGGCGTTAGTGATGAATCAGCCTGCCCGGCGCTATAAACTAGCGACCCACGGCCGAGCACAGCGACTACTAGCGGGCGCTCTGAAAATGCCGCTACAGACGCTCATCTGTCGCTACCTGGCGTTAGTGATGAATCAGCCTGCCCTTTGTGAGGTCGCTGTGTAGCATTTCTTGTCCCTCCTTAGTGTCAGTTTCTTAATACTCACAATGCGTGGTATGCAATTCCCCATGCAGCATCTCCTGATGAAGTCGCCCTTCATGTCGAAATGCATACAGTAAAGGGGCGCTATGGAAATGCCTCCACAACTTCCCCTGAAGTAGGAGCAACATAACGATATTCTAGAAGATTCCCGGGCGGATCAGATCCCTCCCCGCTGGGCATCCGAAATCGGGATTCCCCGCTGTGTGAAACCCTGCAGGACGCCCAGAAACCTTACCTTATCCCCGTTCCAACAGCGCATGCGCGGGCTGTGGCTGCATCTCACGCTTCCCTCCAGCAGGGCGCCATTTCTGAATGGCCCGTGTGGGCGCGCTCCCTGTTAGAAGGAAGCGCGAGACGCGGCCTCCAGCGCTCAGAGCCGCCGTGGTTGTTCGTCTCTTGTCCGTCCATACCACAGCGGCTCTGAGCGCTCTGATTGGACGAGGCCCGCGAATGCGCCGTAGGAGCGGGGTGAGGTGAGTTATTTAGGGCGATCGGGGGGGTTTCACGCAGCGCCCGATCGGGGTGCCCCGCAGAAGTGGACCAAAACCCAGGATAGTGAAAATTCTGGGTGTTGGTCCACTTTAAGGAATGCAACTGAACCCCTCGGCTCTATTTGGTGCCGGCACAAAAAGCTCCACAAGGATTAATAATCTAAAGATTATATCAAATCCCAAAGTGACCAGAGCAGAAATAAATCTATAAATATATAATAACAATCTGTGCTGAGCCAAAGGAAATAATCACACAGAGCAAATGCATAAAGGAACAACAGACAAATGGTTCCTAATGGCGCCAAACTTATCTTACTATCTAACAATAGGGTCGATTCAAAGAAACATGTAACAGCTTTGATTTTGCTGCCGATCATCCTATTTTTCCCGTCCGCTCGTGCGTTCGTATGAACTTGCGAGTGATTCTATAAGCAAATACGTTTCTATCCTAAAATATACGTCCGTTCGTATGGCAGTTCGGGAATCAGACCTATGTCAGTTTCCATCCTGAATTTTCCGTTTCATTTCTCAGGTTGCAACATTGGTTTTGCCCTTTTTCCTTTTTTGTCTGGACGTAAATCCTTCTGATCTTGCGGCTGCGCACTACAAACTTACCTCATTAAAGTGCATTCTAAATATTTGGTCTTTTATTTTTCTTTATTTCATTCATTTTGTAGTAACCAACCATTAATGAATGCATTTGCATAAGTAAATCTTACTTTGTTTAATTTTTAGTTAACTTGCATTTTTTACTTGTGGATTTAATTTTAATATTTAGGCTTCAAATGGTACAACTTAAAATGTTGTGTGTGGTTACCCACACCCTCTACATACAGATTGCTCTCAAATATTAAAAAACACCCAGCAACTTCTGCATGTTATGAGCCTAGAAACAGCCAAGATGGTGGCTCAGGTATTATCGGGCAGCCTGCAAACAGAAAGGGCCTTGTGACTGTGTTGCTCTGCATTCTTTGATTTCTGACCTTTCCGTGCCCCAGCTCTGCTGTGTCTGTGCAAAATACAGCAGTAACCCACATCCTGCACTTTATCCCGCTCTCCTCTCCTCAGTAAGTGTGATGCATCTGACCAAAGATGAGCTTAAATAATTAAACAAAGCAAAGGTAAACAACTACACCAATAAATGCAATCTAAAAATATTATTCTAGTACCTCAATTTAAAAATAAATACCAAAGGACATAAGTTTCTTTAATTAACGCAAATATATTGCAAAATAAAGGTTTACATGCAAAGGACTAATTAAGGTCCACATTAAAATGCTTTTATAAGGCATACATGAATCAGGTATGCATTGCCATACAATTTATGGCCTCGGCCATGCTGATACATGCAGTTCATTGGAGCTCAAGACGCGCAGACTCCTCCACATAGCCAAAAAACCTGTTCACGAACAGCAATCCGACTGCTAAAAGGTGTCGCCAGTGGCTTTCTTTTAAAACGTATTTAGAGGTTGGAAAACTGTTCTCTGAATCACACGGAAACACATCCGATTATCCTAAGTTTTACGTTTTCATCCTAAGTTTTAGGATTTGATCCTAAGTTTTACGTTTTGATCCTAAAATTTAGGAACGAACTTGCGATGATCGTAAGAGCATATACGCATTCGTACGTAGGCTCGTGCGAGTCGGAAATGGCCAAAAAAACAGGAAAAAATGACTAACACCCACCCAAACTTACGATTCTCGATACGAAATCAATTAACTTTTGCTCTTTGAATCGAGGGGAAAGTGTTGAATGAATTGAGCAGATTGAGGAATATGTGCTAAATAGGAATGAATTGTTTGCACAGGCATTAGTTTTTAAGGTCGCAGGAAGAAGGTGCACTGAGATGGGGGGAACAATTGTAAAAGGGAAATTGAACACAGAGATGTGGTGGATTTGGCTATAGGATTGTAGGGGACGGGGCGGGGGTGGCGGAACGAAAGATTTTGTTTTTCTTTTTACCTCTGTAGCGATAACCTTTATCGCCGGAGGGCTTCCCCACCAGAGACGTCCTTTTCCCCAATCGTAAGAGGTGCTGCAGGAATTCCAGAGTCATCCGTGAGGGAAACAGGAACAGCCCTTACAAGGGCTAGTGAATTGTAATATAGCGTTTCCCCCAATAAGAGATAGAACTCAGTATTGAGGGTGAAGATGAACTTCTTTTATTAGTGCCACCCTGGGCCTTATATGCAAGTCGCCATGCAAGGGGACCTCCCCTGTGGACCTGATGGAGAACTGCATGACAAACACACAGACCAATGGGAGCAGGACACACAATCCCTCAACTCTGCCGGTAACACAATCAACAATACAATGACAGTCTGTAACGTAATCAATAGCACAATGACAATAGCAGTCTGTAACACAATCAACAATACAATGACAGTCTGTAACGTAATCAATAGCACAATGACATTGCAGTCTGCAATACAATCAACAACACAATGACAGTCTGTAATAGTATCAACAACACAATGACATTGTCTGTAACATAATCAACATCACAATGACATTGTCTGTGACATGCTCAAGAAAATGAAAGTAATGAGTCTATGCAAAAGTCCAAGGGCAGAAACAATGCCTTTAAAATCCAAAAGGCATAGAGTCTGTCAGAACCTCGTTTGTTAATAAAAAAAAAAACATGTTTAAGTATGTATTATTGACTACAAAAAAGGAAGGAAAAGGGAGGATTAACATTCCCAAATCCCGAAGCATACTGGCATGTGGCTCAGATACCGCACGCTGTAGATTGGTTCTTTGAAAAGGAAGGTAAAGAAATGGGTAAAAAAAACTTAAAGGTAAAACAATGGGTGTCAATTGTTAGAGTTTATAGTAGAACCCAATTGAGGTACAGGATACGGTTGTAGGAATACATTTCCGAACAAACAAACTTTCATCATCAATAAAGAAGAATCCTAAAATGTTTCAGCAAGTAGAAAATTTGTAGAGGATGGCCCCATGTCCCTCCCCCGTGTTTACAGTAAAAGATAATTCTAAATTAGGAGAGAAAGGTAAAAAGGAGCTTTCTGGGGTAAGATCAAAACTACACAAGCTAAAGACTTGCTGAAGCAAGCAATTGTTTAGGGAGGTCTAGGAGCTAAGAGACGGAAGAGTTAACAGTCTCCATAAATGAGGAAAGGGGCAAATTTCAGAGGTAGAAGATGAAAGAAGAAATAAGAGATGAAGATGAGGAGGTGATTGAATAAGGAATGGAGGCTGGCAGTTCTTCTGGAAGGATAATATAGAATCGAAGCCAAAGTAGTGTAGCTAGAACGTATAGGCTTGGAAGAAAAGATAGGAAAATGGAACATAATGGCCCAGGAGATGTGGGGGGGGGGGGGGTAAGAATTAATTGGTGTAATCGGCACCCCAAAAAAAAAGGTTAGTCATAGTTGGGGTGCTATGCTACCTTCCGAGGATTGTACCCCTCAACAATCCCAGACAGTTAACCAATAAACCAATAAATAGGTAGGCGCACACCAATGATTATAATTTGCAATGGAAAATGTTACATTTTATAAGAAGATGATAATTACTAGAGATGAGCGAGTAGTCGGTATTCGATCGAATACTACGCTATTCGTCATACTCGATTTCGATCGAGTACAGCGGCGATGGCGCACTCACAATTCGTTTCCCCTCACACGATCCCTGGCGCGTTTTTTACACCAATCACCATGCAGGGGGGGTGGGACGGGTCCTGGGAGGACGCTGGCATCGCGAGAACGGCGTTTACACGCATTGGCTGGAAAAACCATGTGACCTCGAATCTACAAAACTCAGCACTTCCTCTTCGTCAGCATTAGCAGCTTGAACTTAGTGAGGGACAGACGCTCACAGCAGGGAAAGACAGGCTGTAGCTGGCAGGGCCCCAGAAGCTCAGAATATCGCTTTTACCACCATATATACCAGCTACCAGAAGACAAGAGAGTCATTGAGAGCCCTTATTAGGGCTACTATGCTGAACAGTATATAGCTCATATGTAGGCAGGCAGGGCCCCAGAAGCTCAGAATATCGCATTTACCACCATATACACCAGCTACCAGAAGACAAGAGAGTCATTGAGAGTCCTTATTATTAGGGCTACTATGCTGAACAGTATATAGCCCATATCTAGGCAGGCAGGGCCCCAGAAGCTCAGAATATCGCTTTTACCACCATATATACCAGCTACCAGAAGACAAGAGAGTCATTAAGAGCCCTTATTAGGGCTACTATGCTGAACGGTATATAACTCCTATGTAGGCAGGCAGGGCCCCAGAAGCTCAGAATATCGCATTTACCACCATATATACCAGCTACCAGAAGACAAGAGAGTCATTGAGAGTCCTTATTATTAGGGCTACTATGCTGAACGGTATATAGCTCATATGTAGACAGGCAGGGCCCCAGAAGCTCAGAATATCGCATTTACCACCATATATACCAGCTACCAGAAGACAAGAGAGTCATTGAGAGTCCTTATTATTAGGGCTACTATGCTGAACGGTATATAGCTCCTATGTAGGCAGGCAGGGCCCCAGAAGCTCAGAATATCGCTTTTACCACCATATATACCAGCTACCAGAAGACAAGAGAGTCATTAAGAGCCCTTATTAGGGCTACTATGCTGAACGGTATATAACTCCTATGTAGGCAGGCAGGGCCCCAGAAGCTCAGAATATCGCTTTTACCACCATATATACCAGCTACCAGAAGACAAGAGAGTCATTAAGAGCCCTTATTAGGGCTACTATGCTGAACGGTATATAACTCCTATGTAGGCAGGCAGGGCCCCAGAAGCTCAGAATATCGCATTTACCACCATATATACCAGCTACCAGAAGACAAGAGAGTCATTGAGAGTCCTTATTAGGGCTACTATGCTGAACAGTATATAGCTCATATGTAGGCAGGCAGGGCCCCAGAAGCTCAGAATATCGCATTTACCACCATATACACCAGCTACCAGAAGACAAGAGAGTCATTGAGAGTCCTTATTATTAGGGCTACTATGCTGAACAGTATATAGCCCATATCTAGGCAGGCAGGGCCCCAGAAGCTCAGAATATCGCTTTTACCACCATATATACCAGCTACCAGAAGACAAGAGAGTCATTAAGAGCCCTTATTAGGGCTACTATGCTGAACGGTATATAACTCCTATGTAGGCAGGCAGGGCCCCAGAAGCTCAGAATATCGCATTTACCACCATATATACCAGCTACCAGAAGACAAGAGAGTCATTGAGAGTCCTTATTATTAGGGCTACTATGCTGAACGGTATATAGCTCATATGTAGACAGGCAGGGCCCCAGAAGCTCAGAATATCGCATTTACCACCATATATACCAGCTACCAGAAGACAAGAGAGTCATTGAGAGTCCTTATTATTAGGGCTACTATGCTGAACGGTATATAGCTCCTATGTAGGCAGGCAGGGCCCCAGAAGCTCAGAATATCGCTTTTACCACCATATATACCAGCTACCAGAAGACAAGAGAGTCATTAAGAGCCCTTATTAGGGCTACTATGCTGAACGGTATATAACTCCTATGTAGGCAGGCAGGGCCCCAGAAGCTCAGAATATCGCTTTTACCACCATATATACCAGCTACCAGAAGACAAGAGAGTCATTAAGAGCCCTTATTAGGGCTACTATGCTGAACGGTATATAACTCCTATGTAGGCAGGCAGGGCCCCAGAAGCTCAGAATATCGCATTTACCACCATATATACCAGCTACCAGAAGACAAGAGAGTCATTAAGAGCCCTTATTAGGGCTACTATGCTGAACGGTATATAACTCCTATGTAGGCAGGCAGGGCCCCAGAAGCTCAGAATATAGCATTTACCACCATATATACCAGCTACCAGAAGACAAGAGAGTCATTAAGAGCCCTTATTAGGGCTACTATGCTGAACGGTATATAACTCCTATGTAGGCAGGCAGGGCCCCAGAAGCTCAGAATATCGCATTTACCACCATATATACCAGCTACCAGAAGACAAGAGAGTCATTAAGAGCCCTTATTAGGGCTACTATGCTGAACGGTATATAACTCCTATGTAGGCAGGCAGGGCCCCAGAAGCTCAGAATATAGCATTTACCACCATATATACCAGCTACCAGAAGACAAGAGAGTCATTGAGAGCCCTTATTAGGGCTACTATGCTGAACAGTATATAGCTCATATGTAGGCAGGCAGGGCCCCAGAAGCTCAGAATATCGCATTTACCACCATATACACCAGCTACCAGAAGACAAGAGAGTCATTGAGAGTCCTTATTATTAGGGCTACTATGCTGAACAGTATATAGCCCATATCTAGGCAGGCAGGGCCCCAGAAGCTCAGAATATCGCATTTACCACCATATATACCAGCTACCAGAAGACAAGAGAGTCATTGAGAGCCCTTATTAGGGCTACTATGCTGAACAGTATATAGCTCATATGTAGGCAGGCAGGGCCCCAGAAGCTCAGAATATCGCATTTACCACCATATATACCAGCTACCAGAAGACAAGAGAGTCATTGAGAGTCCTTATTAGGGCTACTATGCTGAACAGTATATAGCTCATATCTAGGCAGGCAGGGCCCCAGAAGCTCAGAATATCGCATTTACCACCATATATACCAGCTACCAGAAGACAAGAGAGTCATTGAGAGCCCTTATTAGGGCTACTATGCTGAACAGTATATAGCTCATATGTAGGCAGGCAGGGCCCCAGAAGCTCAGAATATCGCATTTACCACCATATATACCAGCTACCAGAAGACAAGAGAGTCATTGAGAGTCCTTATTAGGGCTACTATGCTGAACGGTATATAGCTCATTCTAGCTATATACACACTGCACACAACGGCTGCTTTAGTGAGGGGTAGCTGCTGCTGCTGGAATAGGGACAGAAAGACTTCAGTGGTGTATTACCACCTATATACAAAACTATATACACTCTGCTCAAAACGGCTGCTTTAGTGAGGGGTAGCTGCTGCTGGAATAGGGACAGAAAGACTTCAGTGGTGTATTAGCACCTATATACAAAACTATATTTTGCACTACTGTTTTGTGTCCTCTTTACCAACAAAACCCTGTTATATACCCGGTGCGTATAGGCACCATTTCACCTTCTGGCAGTATACGGCTGTATAGCCAGGTGTTCTTCTTAAAAATATATTTATATTTGGCACTACTGTTTTGTGTCCTCTTTACCAACAAAACCCTGTTATATACCCGTTGCGTATAGGCACCATTTCACCTTCTGGCAGTATACGGCTGTATAGCCAGGTGTTCTCCTAAACAATATATTTATATTTGGCTCTACTGTTTTGTGTCCTCTGTGCCAACAAAACACTGTTATATACCCAGTGCGTATTAGGCACCATTTCACCTTCTGGCAGTATACGGCTGTATAGCCCGGTGTTCTCCTTAAAAATATATTTATATTTGGCTCTACTGTTTTGTGTCCTCTGTGCCAACAAAAGACTGTTATATACCCAGTACGTATAGGTACCATTTCACCTTCTGGCAGTATACGGCTGTATAGCCAGGTGTTCTCCTAAAAAATATATTTATATTTGGCATAACGCGTGGCCAAAAAAGTAAAACGTCTGAAATGCGGAGGGCTAGCGCAAAGGGACGTGGACGAGGACGGGGGCGCGGAAATGCTGGTGGGGGCACAAACCGCGTTGAAGCCAGTGGGGATAAAATGCGTGCTGGTGAGGGGCAGCCAGCATTACGCTCATCCAGCTTCCCTGCCTTTATGGGACAGTTATGCGGGGGGCGGGGTACACCTCTGTTGAGGCCTGAGCAGCGTGAACAGGTGGTGCAATGGATGGCCGATAACGCTTCCAGTCACTTGTCCACCACCCAGTCATCCACACAGTCTCACTCTGACCCTCCTTCCTCCCAACCTGGCCAACAGAGTCAGCCCACCCTTGACCCCTCCCAGGACCTCTTTTCGGGTCCTTTTCCAGATGTGCTGCAAGAATCCCAGGAGCTAGCAGAGGAATTTGTTTGTAGTGATGCCCAAACACTTGAGTATCCGCCATCTCCTAGTGATGTGGACCCGGAACCAGCATCTGCTATCATGAGCGATGATGATGAGACGCAGTTGCCATCAAGGGAGGCTGTTGGAATGTCCAGTGGGCAGGAGGAGGAGCAGAGAGAGGAAGTGGAAGAGGAGGTGGTGGACAACGAAATGACCGACCCCACTTGGACAGGGGTGATGTTCAGCGGGGAAAGCAGTGGAGATGCGGTCTGCGCATCACCGAATAAGGCAGCAAGAGGCAGAGGACAGTCCAGAGGCAGAGGACAGTCCAGAGGCAGAGGACAGTCCAGACAGAGAAGGCAGGCCACAGCCAGCAGGGCCGAAGCTCTTCCCGGCAGCAGGCAGTCGCGCGAAGCTCCCCCATCGAGGCCTCGTACTTCTGTGGTGTGGAGATTTTTTAATGTTTGCGCGGACGACAAACTGAGCGCGGTTTGCGCAATCTGCCACTCAAAACTGAGTAGGGGCTCTGAGAAGAGCAATCTGACCACCTCAGGCATGCGCCGTCACTTGGAAGTCAAGCACTGGGCTGAGTGGGAGAGAGCAAACGCAATACAACCTGCGCCCGGTCTTGCTGCCACTGCCTCTTCCCCTTTGTTGTGTGCTGCCACTGCGGTCCAGACCTCCAGACAGGACACCTCCACATCCGCCTCTGCCTCGGCTACTTTGGGGCCTTCTCCTTCAGCCCCCCCTTCCCCCGCATCTTCGTCTGCACCTTCCATCTCCTCGTCCCATCAACTGTCCATCTCACAGGCGTTCAACCACAGGCGGAAGTACGCCTCCAGTCACCCCCAAGCCCAAGCCTTAACCTGCCTCATCTCCAAACTGCTGGCCCTGGAGATGTTGCCGTTTAGGCTTGTGGAGACGCAGGCCTTCCGCGACCTGATGGCGGCTGCCGCACCTCGCTATTCCGTCCCTAGCCGCCACTATTTTTCCCGGTGTGGCGTCCCCGCCCTGCACCAGCACGTGTCGCGTAACATCAGGCGGGCCCTGAGGTACGCAGTCAGCGCAAAGGTCCACTTGACCACCGACTCGTGGACAAGCGCTTGCGGCCAAGGACGCTACATCTCTTTGACGGCACACTGGGTGAATGCTGTGGAAGCGGGGACGGGGTCGCAAACAGGCCTACATACCACCCCCGCCCAAGATTGCCAGCACGGGTTCTGATAGACCACCCTCCTCTTCCTCCTCCTCCTCCTCCTCCTCTGCCTTAACATCGCCCTCAGCCCCTAGCTGGAAGCGTTGCAGCACTGGCGCGGGGAGACGTCAGCAGGCGGTGCTTAAGCTCATCAGCTTGGGCGACAGGAAGCACAGCGCCGCAGAGGTGAGGCACGCCATATTGCAGCAGACAGAGATGTGGCTGTCGCCGCTGCAGCTAGGACCAGGCATGGTCGTGTGCGATAACGGCCGTAACCTGGTGGTGGCTCTGGAGCTTGCAGAACTCAATCACGTACCATGCCTGGCCCACGTTTTTAATTTGGTAGTACAAAAGTTTCTAAAGACTTACCCCAACCTGGCAGAGCTACTGGTCAAAGTGCGGCGCTTGTGCGCTCACTTTCGGAAGTCAACTGTAGCTGCTGCCCACTCGCTGGAATTCCACCTATTGCATGTTGGCCAGGGTGTGTGAGCAGCAGAGAGCATTGATGGAGTACCAGATGATGCATCCACGCGTGCATCCAACTCAGCTCCCTCAGTTTGCCAACCACGAGTGGCCATGGATGGCAGACATATGCGTTGTATTGCGTATCTTTGAGGAGTCCACTAAGAAGGTCAGCAGCGAGGACGCTATAGTGAGCGTAACCATCCCGCTCCTATGCGTCCTTAAAGAATCGCTCATCGCAATAAGGGAGAACGCATTGCACACAGAGGAAACGGGGGTAGGAGGAGACGCAACGCAGGTAGACAGTCAGACCACACTTTTGTCTGCTGCTCGGTGGCAGTTGCAGGAGGAGGAGGATGAGGAGGACAACGTGGAGGTGGCTGTGGAAGAGGATGCTGGCGGCGAGGGTAGCAGTCAGGCTGTGTGCGTCCCATTGGTTCAGCGCGGATGGGGCGGAGAGGAGGAGGAAGAGGAGGAAATGGAAAATGATCCTTCTGGTGGGGGCAGTGACGTCATGCCTATTCAGTCTGGCACACATGGCTGACTTCATGCTGGGCTGCTTTTCCCGGGACATACGTGTTGTCCGGATATTGGAGAACAAACTATACTGGGTCTTCGCACTCCTGGACCCCCAGTATAAAGATAACTTCTCCTCTTTTATTCTGGTAGAGGAGAGGACGAATCGATTACTGGAATACCAGAGGGAACTCGTGCAGAACATGATGCAGATTTTCCCACCCACCATCGCTGGCGGCAGAGAGGAGAGTGTCTCCCAGAGTCTGACAACATCGATCAGGCCCACAGCCACCAGGGGAACACCTCTCCAAGGTGTGGGACACGTTCATGGCACCCCCTCGTGCAACTTCCATCACTGCGGGGCCCGCTATCAGCAGGAGGGACAAGTATCGGCGGATGTTGCGGGACTACCTGGCAGACCACACCCCTGTCCTCCCCAATCCCTCGGCGCCCTACACTTACTGGGTCTCCAAGTTGGACACGTGGCTGGAACTGTCCCTGTACGCCTTGGAGGTGCTTGCCTGCCCTGCCGCCAGCGTGCTATCAGAAAGGGTGTTCAGCGCAGCCGGGGGCATTATAACCGATAAGCGCAGCCGCCTGTCAACCGACAGTGCCGACAGGCTGACGCTAATCAAAATGAACAGCAAGTGGATTGACCCGGACTTTGCTTGTACAACAGTGGAAAGCAGCCAAGAGTGAAGTGCCATCTGTATGAAGTGCCATTTCCTCCTCCTCCTCCTCCTCCTCCTCCTTAACCGCCGTAGAATTGCTGTATTTATAAAAAAAATTATGGCTCACCTCTTGGGCTTAATACAATCAATTTTTAAGAGGTCTCAGCTCTTGGGACTCCACACAATTTCTAAGAGGTCTCAGCTCTTGGGCCTTAATACAATTTTTAAGAGGTCTCAGCTCTTGGGACTCCACACAATGTTTGAGAGGTCTCAGCTCTTGGGCCTCCACACAATTGTTAACAGGTGTCACGCCTCCTGGCTATAACCATGGGAAGAGCTGAGCTGAGCTCCAGGTGTGGGGCGAAGTGAAGAAAAATAATCCCAAGAGCAAATAAAAAGTCTGGGCAGAGTTCAAGGATGAATCCAAGGTCAGAGGCTGGCAGAAAACAAGCAAAGTCCACTGAGAAATTCGCATCAAAACAAGTGTAAATCCAGGTATTCAGATCAGATATTCAGGAGTCAGGGAAACAGAGTCCAGGAAGTAAGCTGATAACACAGCAATGGCTGCAGGCCAGCAGTCTTCTTAAATAGGGCTATCAATTGGAACAGGGAGGGATGAGTCAGAGTCTGGGTGATATCACTTCCTGTCTATTCAGACTCAGGAGACCAGGAAGTGAAATCAAGCCCAAGAGCTTACACTCTAGGCTTTTGTGTACTTCCAATGGGCTGAACACTAGGTGTCGCTGTGGAGCATGCGACAGGTGAACAGCCTGCTCTGCAACAAACACCCAGGTGAGCATGACTGCTGCTGCATGCAGACAGTGGCCTAGCACGCATTCGATGCTTTAAAGGGCAAGGTAAGCGAGGAGACTGACAACAGGTCTCAGCTCTTGGGCCTCCACACAATTTTTAAGAGGTCTCAGCTCTTGGGACTCCACACAATTTCTAAGAGGTCTCAGCTCTTGGGCCTTAATACAATTTTTAAGAGGTCTCAGCTCTTGGGCCTCCACACAATTTTTAAGAGGTCTCAGCTCTTGGGCCTTCACACAATTTCTAAGAGGTCTCAGCTCTTGGGCCTTAATACAATTTTTAAGAGGTCTCAGCTCTTGGGACTCCACACAATGTTTGAGAGGTCTCAGCTCTTGGGCCTCCACACAATTGTTAACAGGTCTCAGCTCTTGGGCCTCCACACAATTTTTAAGAGGTGTCAGCTCTTGGGCCTCCACACAATTTTTAAGAGGTCTCAGCTCTTGGGCCTCCACACAATTTCTAAGAGGTCTCAGCTCTTGGGACTCCACACAATTTTTAAGAGGTCTCAGATCTTGGGCCTTAATACAATTTTTAAGAGGTCTCAGCTCTAAGCTTCCCTTACTGCTGGGGTGACACACTGTAACAAACCTCCTTCTGTAAGCTTCCCTTACTGCTGGGGTGACACACTGTAACAAACCTCCTCCTGTAAGCTTCCCTTACTGCTGGGGTGACACAATGTAACAAACCTCCTCCTGTAAGCTTCCCTTACTGCTGGGGTAACACACTGTAACAAACCTCCTCCTGTAAGCTTCCCTTACTGCTGGGGTAACACACTGTAACAAACCTCCTCCTGTAAGCTTCCCTTACTGCTGGGGTAACACACTGTAACAAACCTCCTCCTGTAAGCTTCCCTGACTGCTGGGGTGACACACTGTAACAAACCTCCTCCTGTAAGCTTCCCTGACTGCTGGGGTGACACAATGACACAAGAAGACATGTCTGACCACATCTCACACACACACACACACACAATGACAATTAGGGGTGGGGTCTATTTGTTTTCCCCCTTGCCTATGCCATCTGTGGTTGTCATAGGCAACGTGATTTTAAGGGGTGCAGAATTTTGTTCTTCTTTTTTGTACAGTTTGGCTTGGGGTCCATGGCAATGTAGAGGAAAGAAGGTTTCCTTGTCTTGTCTCACTTTACGTAGAAGTAATATTGTGTTTGGAGTGTATTGTTGAGTGGCTGTGATAGTGGCGTAATAGTGCGACTTGGGCGGGTTATATGCACCCAGACATGCTTCCCCTGCTGTCCCAGTTGCATTCCAGCAGTGTTGGCATCATTTTCTGATGTTTCAGGGTGGACTTGGTGACCTCCAAGTGGTCGAATTGAGATTTCCAAGTGGCGAGCATTTTTTTCCCATAGACTATAATGGGATTCGATAATCGGTCGAGTAGTCGAGTAACGCGGTCTATTCGAATCGAAATTCGAAATTTCGAATATTTCACTACTCGCTCATCTCTAATAGTCAACACCCATCCAAACACATTCTCAATATTACCTGTTTTGACATTTACATAATCGCACACATACAAGCACAATAATGTATTATTTATTTTTTATATACATTTTACATATTTTTTACATAATTGTATATATTTCTTATAAAGTTTTTAAGCTTTATACGTTTTACAACTATTATCTTACTAATCTTGCTTATTAACTTTGATATTTATATAAATTTTAGATCCATATCCATATATATTCAATAATCTTCTAGTCCATGTGTACAAGCTCTACTACCTTATAATTCATTATGGTTTTATCTAATTTTAATCAGGATGCAAGTATAACAATAATAACTTTAAATAAGTTAATAATTACAGACGTTAACATTTCCATTTGCCCATAGATCATTTTAAACCTTTCTTTCAACCCCTTTAACTCATTACCTTAATAGTGTAATTTTCGTAAAATTGATTCATATATGCAAAACATTTTATGTTATAATAACTAACAATTAGTGCTAAAATATATTTACAACATGCCATTGTTATTTGCATGGACTCAGTATGAATAAATGACATTTGCAGTGTGACTGGATGAACTCAGTATGAATAAATGACATTTGCAGTGTGACTGGATGAACTCAGTATGAATAAATGACATTTACAGTGTGACTGGATGAGCTCAGTATGAATAAATGACATTTGCAGTGTGACTGGATGAACTCAGTATGAATAAATGACATTTGCAGCGTGACACTTAGGAGCGTACAAGCTCCACCACCCGCATGCTCTCTTTAAAGTCATCAATTCCTGGTAATGACATCATACTATAGTCCACAACAAGTAGTAATGTAGAAAGAGGTAAAAGAAACTTCCGCCTGTCTATATTTTATTCACAGCTAAAACCGCAAATGAGAAACAAATAGAAGAGCCCGATTATGCAGAGAATCTAAGAACGACATTGAGAGACTACATCCCCCAGAATCCTGTGTAACTTTACATCACTATAAATAGAAGACTCTGCGCAGGCGCTTTAGGGACCTTGAAAAAGTGAAACAACGAAACGTGCGTCGGACCCTTTCAGCAAGTCGCAGCCCAAGCTGACAAGAGCAACATAGCTCTATCTATAAAGAGAAGCATATAACTACCTATGCCAGCAGCTTATAAAGACCTGAGCACACGGACTTGTATTATATGCACCATTGGGAAACTATCCCATCAATCCATTGATTGGAGGACAAGTCTTTTATAATATATTTTATTGAATCTTATGTTTACAATAAAGTGTTTGAAGAAATATATTGGAGACCCAGAGTGTCATCAATACTACGCAACCCAGAGAGTTTTCCAGATATGCCACAGATGATAATTTAAAGTACCACACAACAACAAAGGCCCAGGGTAGGTCACGTACCTCCGGGCCGGGTGGGTAAGTCTCCTATACTTTTCCTTTTTACATGCTGTTTTCCTCATAATGATGACACAAGGAGCTTGATAGCTACAGATTATTGTTATATGAACAAACCGTAGCTTAGAATAAATTAATACAATACATTGGAAAGCAAGGGAATAATTTCTATAACTGTTTGATCATCCAAACAATCAGCGCACCTGTGGGAGGCAGAGGTCCGAACAGCAAGGTTTTAACTTTTTGCTGCCTGATCACTGAGCTCTCTACACAAGCTTTCTAACTATCAATTTTCAGTTTAGCCAACTGATCAGGTTGCAGCTATAGTAGCATACCCAGCGTCACTCCCAACACAAAAATTCTAGTAATTCATGTGTCATCTGGTGGTGGAAGAAAGGAATGGCGTGTTATTTTCTGAGTTAGGATACTGGCACGCCGCCAGTGAGAGGTTGCTACCTTTATCGCGATTCTGCAAATATGGAAAAATGTGTACGAAAGGATGGGATCGGGTGTGGAGAGGGTTTTCAATGTGAAAGCATGAGAAAGTTGGGGTCAGGCCAACAGGATTCATGCATGGGGCTAACTACCACTGAGGGAGCTGAACCACATGTCTGCATCTAATGCATTTGTAGAAATAGAAGCAAATTTGGGTCGGGGAGACAAGATTCCTTCAGGGTGGTAACTGTCAATGTGAAAGCATCAGAAAGTTGGGGTTAGGGAGACAGGATTCATGCATGGGGCTAACTACCACCGAGGGAGCTGAACCGCATGTCTGCATCTAATGCATTTGTAGAAATAGAAGAAATTTGGGGTCAGGGCGATAGGATTCCTTCAGGGTGGTACGTGTCAATGTGAAAGCATCAGAAAGTTCGGGTCAAGGCAACAGGATTTATACATGGGGCTAACTACCACCCAGGGAGCTGAACGCATGTCTGGATTGAATGCATTTGTAGAAATAGAAGAACGTCGGGTGCAGGGCGACAGGATTCATGCATGGGGCTAACTACCACTGAGGAAGCTTAACCGCATTTCTGCATCTAATGTATTTGTAGAAATAGAAGAAAGTTTGGGTCAGGGCGACAGGATTCCTTCAGGGTGGTACCTGTCAATGTGAAAGCATCAGAAAGTGGCGGTCAGGGCAACAGGATTCATGCATGGGGCTAACTACCACCAAGGGAGCTTCGACCGCATGTCTGCTTCTAATGTATTTGTAGAAATAGAAGAAGGGTGGGGTCAAGGAGACAGGATTTCTTCAGGGTGGTACCTGTCAATGTGAAAATATCAAAAAGTGGTAGTCAGGGTGACAGGATTCATGCATGGGGCTAACTACCACTAAGGGAGCTTCAACTGCATGTCTGCATCTAATGCATTTGTAGAAAAAGAAGAAAGTTGTGGTCAGGGCGACAGGATTCCTTCAGGGTGGTACCTGTCAATGTGAAAGCATCAGAAAGTGGGAGTCAGGGTGACAGGATTCTTGCATAGAGCTAACTACCACCGAGGGAGCTGAACCGCATGTCTGCATCTAATGCATTTGTAGAAATACCACAGAGGGAGCTGAGAAGTCGGGACATGCCAGCTGTGAATTTACATTTTGTCCATCCAAATAGTATCGGATACAGAGAGAATTCAGCCGCATATAAGCAGTGGAGGTCAACTTTTAGAGCATGGAAAATACCATCATAATCACTAAGGGAGTTATTCAAGAACAGATAGCGCCAGGTAGCGCCTCATAGTGGCAGCAAGCTTCTGGTGAACGCCGGGCGCTGTATGCAAAACCACATTTAGGAAAGCGAATCTGGTGAGCGACTGTAACAGCGCCATGTAGCTTCACATGTATTATTACAGGCAGCTCAGTGTATAGTGAGGTGGTATGTAAAGCACGCAACGAGCGATCGTGGATGTTGGTGCTGGACGGATGGGGCTCATATTTGATATTTCTTGGTGATGTTTCAATAATTTTTCTCTGTTATTGGGATTTTTGTTATAAAGTGTGATTTTCTGGTTGCCCATATTGCTTCCTTGGCGGCATACGCTGTCTTTCTGCACTTAGCACTTTACGGGGCCCCAGTTATTATTGGCCTCCTGTTTTTGCACTTTGCACCTTTGTCATTTCACCTATTTATTTACAAGCTATTGTTAATCATTGTTAATCATTTCTCTGCACTGTTTTCTCTATAGCATATGCCTTCATGTATTAGCACAGCGCATTGCACTTTATATCTGAATAGGCACTCATCTCCTCAGCGTTTTGCCGCCAGCTTTGCCTTTTGGGCCACCCTATAATACATCATTAATTTGCATACAATTCTCACTTGCATATTGTAATTTGCCCCCATAATTGCCATCCTGCCCCACACCGGTCGTTGTTATATGTTTTTATCTTGTGTTGTATATGTAGGTGTTTCTTGTAACATATATATGTATTCATGCACTAGGCAATTTTATCTAACTTATCTAATTCAATAAAATAGTATTTACTTTTTATCATTTGAGTGTGTGTGGCCAGTCACCGGGTCTTACTAGAGGATAGCTTCAGAGTCCCATTAGTCAACTCTCAGTGTATAGCGCCGGCGCTCTAGACTCAGCAGCGCCATGTAGTACCTGTCGCTCACTGTCGCCCTCCCATACCTTTCAATGGCCGTTCAGTAGTTGTGTATAAACGTGTTTGGCATTTTTTTTTTTGCTCCAATCATTGTGTGACGTCTCCTGGCTGCAAACAAACACTTTTAGAAACTTTTCAGATTTTTTATATTTTTATGCAGAATTGTAATTGCAGGTCTGGCACTAAAGTGTTACTGTCACACTGTTATAACAATGTCATTCCATGTGTTTTCGCTTTGTTACTGGTGGATATTTGTTCAAATACAGACTTTAATCACACAACGTCTGCCGTTCTATTCTACAGCGCCCAGCTTTAGAGCGGCGACGCTAGGTGTGTAGTGTTTTGTAATATATGGTGTTGAGTGCTGAGTGCTGGACGCACTGAGCTGGCGCTGCCTCTCGTTCGCTGCAGCGCTATACTGTTGTTACAACGCACAACACACATCATATTTATCAATGCCAACCAGGTTACGAGAGCGACTGAGACGCTCTGTTACAGCACCCAATACCCGCTTACCTTGTCTACTAGCGGTCGCTCAAAGCGCCGCTATACAGACACTAATCTGGCAACACCTGGCACTAGTAGTGAATTAGCCTCCACGAAACATTAAAGTGAACATTGTCTCTTTTACCGCCATCTACTGGACAACAGATGCAGTGCAATGCCAGTGAGTGAAGGACGTTGAAGGTTTTGGTGAATGGTCTACAGTTAGAGCCCATAAATGCTGCCTCTGTAGATCGTAGAAGCCAACGAAATTATTCAAAAACAGGAAATGGCTGAACATGATCCAAATAACAATGTGGTGAAGTTCTTTGATTCATCAAACTTGATAGAGGAGGTTACATGTGATGCACTGAGTCACAGAGCATGTGGATCTCCCCCATCCTTATTCTCCAAAATTAATTAGACACTACCAGAATAATTTCATTGTGCCTCTTGCTTTTTTATCACTGTTGATAAGCTTCTTGTTCGGCTTTCCTGTTGACAACTCTTACTATGTACCTGGTTTCAGTCTGATCGCTGCCAGGATAATGACTGGTTTACTATTGAACCCTTGATGCCCACAACCTTTGGCTTTGGACTCTGACTATCCCAGTTTCTCCTCTCCTCTTGCTCAACTGCATTTTGACTATATTCCTCCATTTATGCTGCTTAACTATCTGTACCAGGGAATGACTGCCTGCCTGGTGTCACGATAAACTTACCTGTGGTCCAGTCCCGCGGTGTCTCCGGGTGCCGGCCCTGGGCATGTCCTGCCAGGTGGCCATTCCGAGCATCTGCTTGAGTGGTGCCCTGCTCGGCTGTTGTCCCAGGGCGCCCCCGCATCTCCGACCTCCGTGCACGTGCTTCATATGCCCTCCAGCGGCGCTGCACACAGTGCGCCCGCCAGAGGTTGATTTAAAGGGACCAATCCCTTTTTCAATTTTGCTTCTGGCAACGCCCCTACAAGTACTATTGGGTATCCTGCCCAGATTCTAGTATCTGCACCAATCACCACACTATCCCTGGTCCTTTCTCGTAGTGCTTAGCCTATAAAGGTTTTACCCCTCCAGTACACCAGTGCCAGTGATAGCGTTTAGCTGAGTGTGCCTTGATCTTGATTGCGCCTGTTTTGATCCCGTTGTGGACCTTGCTTAGTTCTGACTATTCTGTGATTGCCGCCTGGACCCACCCTTGCTTGTACCCCGACCACGCTTCTGTCCTACCCATTGTGCCACGAACCCTTGACCTCCCGGATTGACCTTTGGCTTGACCTCGACTCTTCTATTGTCTATCTCTTAGTGCCGTGATATTTAAGCACCGACTTCCCGTGTATGACCCCAGCTTCTTGACATTGCCCAGTCTGGCCTTTGGCTCACATACTGACACTGTAAGCTCACATCCTTTGTGCTACTAAGTCCTGGGGGGCAACCATGTCCAGTGAGGCATATAAAGCGTCCCCGCAAAGGGGGGATTGACTAAAGGTGAAGCTAGCAGTGGAGATTGGGGGTTGTGGGCTTACCTTGAAGGCGGGTGTCCCACGGGGCCTGACACTTAGTCCCTGTACTCCCCAGGTATCACCGGGGATCTCTCAAGTAAGTCTCAGTGCTGGGCTGTGGGACCTTGGTTCTTGGACTTTTGTCTGAGGGTGACACCTTCACAGCTCCTAGAACTCTCCTTTCTACTTTGTTTTGAGTCAAAGCATAAATTATGTAGGTATGTGCTCAGTTAGCACTGGGAAATAACATTCCTGCTGGAGATCGTAGAGTGAGAGGGCTTGTTGCAGATCTCTCTCTCTCTCTAGCTACTGATGATGCCCCTTCGTGCCCCTGCCAGTTGGGGTTTGCAGCCCCTCGATGGAGGTATCAAAGACTATATACATAGGACAGACTTTCTGTATGCTAGGACAACTGAGCACATGGCTTGCTGACAAGAGCTGTGCTGCTGCAACCCACATATACAGCCTCAAAGTGGAGCCTGGATCACTGACTAGACTGCTACACTGTTCACCTGTGTGTTCAGCTGCTGTTTGCCCTGTGGAAAAGCTTCAACTGCTGCTGCATATCTAATCATCGAGAGATCTGAGAATCAAGATCAGAGGCCCCCGCAGCCTTAACCCTGTGTCAACTTTCTCCTGGAGGTATTTAGCCATAGACTATATATATATCTGGGTATATGTGCACAGACTAACTAAAGCCTGAGCTGGGCCTTTCATTGTGTTATACTGTGTATGATTTGTTTATATTGCCAAGTTAACCTTTACTACATAAAGTTCCTAGTACTGTTATACTTGACTGTGTCAGTGCATGACTTAGGTAAATGGTTGCTGGGAGCAGTAGTCCCTCTGCTCCAAATGTATTGTTTTGCTTAGACAACTTGATCTATTTCCCAGAAAGGTGTTCCCTATTAGTTGCAAGGGCCCTATTCTGGGTGGAGGCACAGGCACACCAAACATTTAACTCACACTTCCACTCTGCGAAGTCTCAGCTTCTCTTTGTTACCTACAGGTTAGTGCCATAGCGTGTCTTGAGTGGGGTGTTTACCATTACTCCCCCACAAAACAGCCCTACAATAAGAAGCTGCCCACTCTTCAAATGAAGAAAGTCTTTTACGACATTTCCTTGAACATCAATTAATAGTTGAAATATGGCACCACTTTTCCTCTGCATTACTGCGGGGAGCTGCTGTGTGAATGAGGATGGGACCGTCATCACCCAGTCGGAAGCAGTGGCCTGTTCTGGGAGAAAGTGACAGGAACTATCAAAAGCTCACTGGAATTCTGATTGGAGGAAACCCAACTGTCTACCCTTTACATCTCACCCATTATCATGCAAAGATCTGAAAGATCTGATCCACTTACTTATGACTCCCCAAGCCTTGGAAAGCAGAGCTCCCCATCCATGCTTTAACTATGGTGATCAACGATATTTAACACATAAGGGACCTGAGCACTTTAGGTTGCTTGGTACTATTGGTCTGAATTCAAACTCTTCTGCAAGTAAAATTACTTGGTTTAGCCACATTGACCAAAAAGAAGGGAATGGAGGAACTTTGGAAGACAAGGTTGTTACACGACCCCTCCAACGGCCAAGGACATAACTTTGGCTGGGGAAGAGTCTTCT
Organism: Gastrophryne carolinensis; assembly: GCA_027917425.1. Taxonomy (NCBI): domain Eukaryota; kingdom Metazoa; phylum Chordata; class Amphibia; order Anura; family Microhylidae; genus Gastrophryne; species Gastrophryne carolinensis. The sequence goes on from CM051234.1 coordinate 4,207,806, forward strand.
GAGGAGCTTTTCTAAAGTCAAACAATATCTCCAGAGTTTTAGAAGGTTTATGGATTAGGTTATTGCATTGACACCAGAGGTCCAATTTGCTGACTTCTTCCCCATACTATAGGTTATCGCTGCTCAAACCTGTCACATCTCTATCATCTTCAAATTTTAGAATTCTAGCAGAATCCTCAGTGGAGGTATAAAATGTTAAGAGCAAAGGGGGCAGTACACACACTTGCCAGGCACCTACGCTGGTAGTTTATTTTGCTAGACAAGAAGGTTCCTACCCTGACACATTGGATTATGTTAGCCAGGATGTTTCTGACCCATTTACACAAGCCAGGCTGGATGGACATTTATCTAAGTTTGTCAAAGTTGATGTTCGGGTTAATAGTATTGAATGCCAAGCTGAAATCTACAAACAGAGCTCTGACATAAGACCCAGGTTGTTCCAGGTGACCCAGGGCACACTGGAAGGCCAGGTTTACCACATCTTCAGCAGATCTCCTCGGACAGGGGCCACTACTCCTTACCAGAGTCTGCAGCCTACAGCACCATCTCGCAATTTTGCTCTGTAGGGGCGTTTGTCCTCCCCGCACCTGGGTTCTCCCTGAGGTCTGGTGTCCCCTGGGTTTTGATCTCACCAGGCTAGCCAGCCCCGGCATTACACTTTGCGCTATTTTTTCCTGCATCACTGGTCCCCTTTCCTGCTCTATTTGGGGTTTTTATACTGGGGCCTGTTTTTCTTAAGGCGAAACTTCAGTCTATAATGACCCCCGCCACCCTACCACCGACACCGAGGCAAGACGAAGGGGGGGCTCCTCCGGCGCCGCCGTCTTGCTGGAATGACACAGAGCCACATTCCCCGGCTTAGTGTGTGCATTCTATTCAAGTGAATGAGAGCCAGGAGTGCCTGCAAACTCGGGGGCGCGGCTCTGTGTTTTTTTAAGAAGCAAACGCACGCAAAGACCAGAGGTGTGCCGCAAATAGTTTGTTTATTTGGCAATACTGAATGCTGAAGCTGAACTTAGTTGAATATTTAAAATGAGAGCTTTACAGATGGCTACCATAAAGATGATTTAATGTAAGCTGTTTTTGAAATGCCCAGATCAGGCATATTGCCACTGAAGGGGGCCATAGAAGTCCAATTTTAGAATGGACTTAAACCAAAAATCAAAAGTGGGTCTCTAGATCACTGTTTCTCAATCTGTGGTATTCTTACCCCAGGGGTGTGCTATGAGGCCTGCTATGAGGCCTGAGACCTACTTATTTTGGTAACATTTATAACTGATCCCATCCTTAGGGATACTCTAGACTCTAAGAAAGTACATGTTGAGAACTTCTGCTCTAGGTGATCCAAATGCCACACTCCATTCATGAGAAAACAACCACCTCCAAGATGTCCACCGCTATGCATGCCCACTCTATTCTCTAGAGGCCTGACATGCCCCTCATATTACAACATTTGTGTATGTGGTCAAAATCACAGGATTTGTTTCTATTTAATAGTTCCTCTGCTGGCACATTTTTGCAGGAAGACTAACTCCACACTTCTTCAGTAGACCCTCATTTAAAGAGGAGCTATAGACAAGTCATAGAAACATACAAACATAAAAAGGTGACAGCAGAAGGAGCCATACGGTCCATCTAGCCTGCTGTTATATGTATACTTCCTTATTCATTGTGTCTTGTCTCTAATGGAAACTCTTCAGGTTGGATGTGCAAGTCCACTGGGAAATTTAGATTACTCACCAGCAGTCACGTGACTAACTGCCATTTGGTGCCATACACCTTGAGTGAGAAAGTGGGGACTTTCCTATAGTTCCTCTTTAAATTGATCATCTGGGAATGTTCGGTCAATAAACAAAGACCTGAATTAAAATAACTCAGTTCACAAAGACCTCATGAGTGTGACCAGAATGCAAGCTTCAAAGAAGTACCATATACATTATGTCTCTAGCACAATACCGGGAATAATGAAGCCACAGTGCACAGTAATCATGAACTGAACACATTTTCATATTCCGGAGTTCAAAAATCAGGATGTTCAGGCCCCTGAGTTCTGGAGAACTCAGGTTAGAAGTCATTTCAAACAGCCGTCTCCGGTAGACTGTTGGCAGCAGGATCAGATCTCTAGGACCATCCATTGAAAAGTTATGCCACATATGAGTTTTTAGGAGTTTGTAGCTAGCCACAAATGAAGGGGGAGCCCAAAGCCTAATATCTAATAGTAGGGGGAGTGTCAACCTGTGGATAAAGGCCCGCAAGCTCAGACACAGGTGTCTTTTCTTCTGGTGCTCACGTTTGTCATGTGGGGGGGGGGCAGGAATCCAGTAGGTTTACCACTTTCCCTACGCTGTCTCCTGATTGTGTCTATAATTTGTTTACTGCACTCAAGTGATTAAATATTTAACTTAATCTTGGGCTGCTCTGTTATCTTGATCCCAAATGCATTCGTCAATAAACGAAGACCTGATTTAAAATAACTCAACTCACAAAGACCTCATGAGTGTAACCAGAAAGCAAGCTTCGAAGAAGTACCATATACATTCTGTCTCTAGCACGATACCGGGAATAATGAAGCATTTTTATATCCCGGAGTTCAAAAATCAGGATGTTCAGGCCCCTGAGTTTTGGAGAACTCAGGTTAGGGGGTATCTGGTAGACCGTTGGCACCAGGATCAGGTTTTGGAGTTTTTAGGAGTTTGTAGCTAGCCACTAATGAAGAGGGAACCCAAAGCCTCATCCCAATTGGGAGGGAGAGTGTCAACATGTGGATAAAGGCCCGCAAGCTCAGACACAGGTTTCTTTTCTTATGGGGCTCACGTTTGTCATGTGGGGGGGGGGGCAGGAATTCAGTAGGCTCAACACACTCAACATTCTCCCTGTGGCTGTCTACTCATTCCCCTCGATTCAAAGAGCAAAAGTTAATTGATTTCGTATCGAGAATCGTAAGTTTGGGTGGGTGTTAGTCATTTTTTCCTGTTTTTTTGGCCATTTACGACTCGCACGAGCCTACGTACGAAAGCGTATATGCTCTTACGATCAGCGGAAGTTCGTTCCTAAATTTTAGGATCAAAACGTAAAACTTAGGATCAAATCCTAAAACTTACGATCAAAACGTAAAACTTAGGTTAATTGGATGTGTTTAGGTGTGATTCAGAGAAACCTCTAAACGCGTTTTAAAAGAAAGCCACAGCCGACACCTTTTAGCAGCCGGATTGCTGTTCGTGAACAGGTTTTTTGGCTATGTGGAGGAGTCTGCGCGTCTTGTGCTCCAATGAACTGCATGTATCAGCATGGCCGAGGCCATAAATTGTATGGCAATGCATACCTGATTCATGTATGCCTTATAAAAGCATTTTAATGTGGACCTTAATTAGTCCTTTGCATGTAAACCTTTATTTTGCAATATATTTGCGTTAATTAAAGAAACTTATGTCCTTTGTTATTTATTTAAAAATTGAGGTACTAGAATAATATTTTTAGATTGCATTTATTGGTGTAGTTGTTTACCTTTGCTTTGTTTAATTATTTAAGCACATCTTTGGTCAGATGCATCACACTTACTGAGGAGAGGAGAGCGGGATAAAGTGCAGGATGTGGGTTACTGCTGTATTTTGCACAGACACAGCAGAGCTGGGGGCATGGAAAGGTCAGAAATCAAAGAATCCAGAGCAACACAGTCACAAGGCCCTTTCTGTTTGCAGGCTGCCCGATAATACCTGAGCCGCCATCTTGGCTGTTTCTAGGCTCATAACATGCAGAAGTTGCTGGGTGTTTTTTAATTTTTGAGAGCAATCTGTATGTAGAGGGTGTGGGTAACCACACTAAAAATTTAAAGTTGTACCATTTGAAGCATAAATATTAAAATTAAATCCACAAGTAAAAAATGCAAGTTACCTACAAATTAAACAAAGTAAGATTTACTTATGCAAATGCATTCATTAATGGTTGGTTACTACAAAATGAATGAAATAAAGAAAAATAAAAGACCAAATATTTAGAATGCACTTTAATGAGGTAAGTTTGTAGTGCGGAGCCGCAAGATCAGAAGGATTTACGTCCAGACAAAAAAGGAAAAAGGAAAAAGGGCAAAACCAATGTTGCAACCTGAGAAATGAAACGGAAAATTCAGGATGGAAACTGACATAGGTCTGATTCCCGAACTGCCATACGAACGGACGTATCTTTTAGGATAGAAACGTATTTGCTTATTGAATCACTCGCAAGTTCATACGAACGCACGAGCGGACGTGAAAAATAGGATGATCGTGAGCCAAATCCAAGCTGTTACATGTTTCTTTGAATCAACCCACTTGTGTCTATAGTTTGTTGACTGCACTCTTAAATAGATTAAATATATAACTTAATCTTGGGCTGCTCTGTTATCTTGATCCCAAACGCACTGGTCCAAGTTTCTCAGTTGTATTACACACTACCAGGCTGGCTTCTGGCCCGTCCCGCTAACAGACCAGGATTAGAGGTGGCATTCTTACAGGACTGGCAGGGCTCGGATCACTGGTGGTAGTGAAACAGCCCTGCAGTCTTGAAGGCCTGTATTAAGGAAACGTACAGAATGATCTCAGTGACAGTGACGTCAGCCGGGGCCACAATGTACAGTTTCGTCAAAGTTGTACCTGCCACTGAATGAAGCCTGTGAAATAGGCCCACGTCTTGAGTGACAGTTGGACCTGAGTGAGAGACCAGTACAATCCTGCTGCAGGGGATTGGGTGGCTGTGCTAATCTTGCCAGCAAAGATCTGCACAGTCAGGCATAGTCAGGCACAGCAAAGCTCACTGACACCAATATTTAGGAAAACATTGTAGCAAAAAAAAAAAAAAAAATAGGTGTTTCAACGTGTAGGGCTGGATTATGAGGGGGGTGCAAGGGGCATGCACCCCGGGGTCTCCACCACTTGCCCTGCAAAAGGGGCCTCCACCAACCTCAGCATAGAGTAGTAAATACATAATTCTCTCTGCGTGTCAGTACACCGAGGCAAAAATAGCCAGCCTGGAGCAGCGCAACATAACTTTAGTAAATCAGGTGTAAGCTCACTGGTGTCCGATATCTGGGATTCTTGGAATACAAAGCTGCTGGATCTCATGTCCCCCATTCCCATTTATATAACGGACCACAGACTGTGATGCCAGGTTGGGCAGTGGTAGGCAGCCGCCCGTATATCAGCCATTGCCGTCTCGTTGGGGGAGCTGAGGCTCTGCAGGGAGAGCTGCTGCCATTGCTAATTGTTCAGACTCCTCTAGAGATTGAGATGACACAAGAAGAATTATAAGAAATCCCCAGATTAATGATGTTTTGTTGTGATCCCTGCAGTTCGGTATAGTGTTAATCTTACATCATTCTTACTAGTCATTCATTTTGGTAGAGGGGAATAGCCAGAGACCCAAGCTCGGAATTTTCTATTATTATAGAACTCTAAAAACTTCTAGAATAAACATTGTATTGATTAGGATTCCCCAACCTTTTTTAGTTCAATATCTTTTTATTAGGTTTTACATCAACAGTGGAATGGTACAAAGCATAGAACAGTGGGAGTAGAGAAAGGGATATATTCATGTTTAGGTCCCAATCCAAGAACATATATAAGTTAACAACATGGCTCGGGTAATGACCCTCCCCAACCGGCCCAGCCCCACCTGTGAAGGACCTGATTACATCAATTATAGGAAGCTTGCCTATCCCCATTAGCCTCTGCCGACCCCGAGTCCAGCCCCCCCGGGCCAGGTCCCCCAGCCCGTCCAGGCCAACCAAATGACCGGGGCCAAGGGCCCAGGACCACGGGGAGCGGGACCGCCTGGAGCACCAACAATACAACCCACAGAGGAGAAAACTACCAAGGGCAGAGGCGAGGCAGAAAAAGCCCTAAGGACTAGAGACATCAAAGACATGAATAAGGGTAAAGAACATGAGGGAAAAGGAGCGGGCAGGGACAACAGAAGGGAAACGGGGGCAGGGGGGAGCAGGAGGTCAGAGACAAGAGCATAGGCATGGAGGCAGCAGGGGTGGAAGCACGGGAACCCACAACCCTTCCATGAGTCTACACCTGTAGGCGGTTATCCCTATAGTCCATCCAGCCCGCCCAAGTCGTATAGTGTCTCTCCCATGTGTCCTCTGATTCTGAGATTAGTTCCTCCATACGCCGAATGGTCTTGACCTCTTGCACCCATTCAGCAAATGACGGTGGCACCTTAGATTTCCATCGCCTAGGGATAACAGCTCTTAATGCTATCAGGAAATGTCTCAGAACCCCTTTCTTACCATACACTGAATTATCGCCTGTGGACCGAGGCTTTAAGCTGTCATAGCCCATCCACGTGAGCATCGGCAGCCAATCACTGCACCGCATAATTATCGGCGGACCGAGGCTTTAAGCTGTCACTCTAAGAGCGTCCCACATTTGTACTTTTCAGATAATGTTCAGCTTAGGTTTTGTTTTACAATCAGGTAACAGGTGCAGAGAAGGAACTGGTGCCTCTGATGGTTGCCATGTCTTCAGCAGCTAATTACAGAGAGAACAGGTAGAAGGAGAATATACAATTACCTGTAATTGCCGGCTGGGGAAGTGTCGAATGGGCAGCTGTTTGGTGAATGAGAATTTCTCTGATGTTGACACACCAACAAAATGGAGGATTTCCGAGAAGTGTGGGAACCTTGGGTAATCAAATATTTGCCTGATTCGTTTGACCGGTACTTGATCATTTAAATATCTCAATATAGAAGAAATACATCGCCCTACATTCAGCCTACTAGCTATTTCTTGCTTCTCCCCCCCCCCCCTTTTTTTATTTTTTTTATTTGTTTTATCCTCATTCCCTCTCCTCCTCCCCCCGGGAGACACATTCACATTTGCCTTTTCCTTTTTTCTCAAGTATGATTTGTTCTTTCTTGTTCAAATTTACTTGAAAATGTTATATTGATGACTATATATGAACAGACACAGTTGAAGTCTTATATTGTTTAATAAGTTTTATTCTGTACTTGGAAGTCCACATTAGTATAATGGGCTAATTAGATATTTCTGATATAAAACTATGAGGTATCGCCACTGTTAGCTGATAGTTACAAACAGAAAGTGATACACCTCTTGATGCATATGTCTAGAGCAAAAATTTTCTTTTTTCTCGTTATGTAATATGATGACAAAGTATGACGGATGTTGTACTACTTTTGCATCTCATTATATCTGCTATAATAAAAATTATTGAAACGGAGAATGTCTCTGATGTTGAAGCTTCGCTGCTTCGCCTCTACAGAACTCTTATATTTGGAGAATGCATCTTCATCCCATAACCCTGGAGGGGTTTCATACTCAACAAAAATGTTGCCATTCATAGTATTGCTTTCTTCTTGCAGCGGACACCAAGCGACACCAAAACTTATTTTCCCGACTCCGGCGCGATATTCTTCTAGCGCATCTCGGAGAAGATTATAGAAGATATACAAGATAGATAATACCACACTGAAACAAAGGATTTTTCTTTAAATAATTCTCAAAAAAAATGTTCTTAATAAATTGTCGGTGCTCAATGTGTAAAAACTCCTCAATCCGTGCAGAGTTGACTGTGTATAATATTACTGAATAGGCACAGAGCTCCCTAATGTCCAAATCAATTCCAATGGAGCAATCCCACGGTGCATGTACTTCAATTCAGATCCACCTGAGTGTCCACCACCGCAATAGTAGGCTTCTTACCAGACTTCCCAGGATAGCAGACACTATAAATTAGAGGCTCTGGGGATGCCCCTAAAGGTACCAAGAAAGGTCCACACTAACCACATTAGAGTAAAAAATATTTACACAATTTATTAAAGCTCAAAATGGGACAAAAAAGACACACAATACAAAGTTAAAAACATACACACATGCCACAGGGGGATCCCAACCTGGAGGGCTCTAATACATTCTAATACATCTTTTGTCACAATAATCAATACCAATTAGAATAACGGAGTTAGCAGGTATATCGTCTGCAACCCAGCCAGAAGGGTGCAGATATGCAAAGAAGGAAAAAGTTATAGATATATTGTTTCCAAAAGCGATGAGCAAAAAACTCATTATATAAAATCAGAAAGAGGGAAGAGAAGCAGAAAAATGCATCTAGGGTGATATTGTATTAAAACCAATTTAAGACTGAAAAAAATTACACTCACATTAAAAACAATGGTATACAGCTTTGGGAGTACTTAGGTGGCTCTCACCCACTCCAAAATCATCAAACCTGGCCAGATCCGTAAAATCCAATAAAACTGAACAAGTAGAAGTACCGCCTGCTGCCGCCGACGCGTTTCGTTGCCCGTAACAACTTTAACGAGGCTGGCAGCAAGGCGGAATAAGCTAGTTTAAATACCTTCGAATCTTATTCGAAGCGGATTCCTCAGCCTTGATAAACGGGCAGATTAACTTGCAGCGTTTATACGAGACGCGATATCAGATCACACCTTCCTCCCAATGAGGAGCTCCAAACATATGATAAAAATTACATATTTTATTAAATAATCAAATAATCAAGAAAAATCAAAAAAGGGGACTACACACATACAACACAAGACATGTTAAAACCACTGCACTACCCCCACCATCTCCTAATAGTAATGAATAATGAATGATGCCCCTGATGGGGATATCAATAACCCACCATGGGAAATTACAAGCCCCAAATCATACAACACCCTAAATGATTTTGTGCCGGCACAAAAAATTGATATATAAAAAAACTAATCTAATTAATCCTAATTATGTAAATAAAGTGCTTGCGTGCTAAAAATCCATTTGCAACATGCAAAGCAAAAACCACCAATGCAAAACATAAAGTGTCTAGTGCTACACAATTATTATCACATAACCCAATTCATATAAAGATCAATACATATAAATCAGTGTATATATTGCACAAGACTCCAACTCAACAAGGAATGTTAATAACAATAAGAGGCCGATTCATTAATAGCGCCAGGTAGCGCCAGATGAGCGACTGTAGCGTGATTTTTTCAGCGCCAGCCAGTATTCGCTGTGCTTGGCCGGCGCTAGCTTGATGACAGCGACTCAGTCGGTGTGCGGTAATGTTGAATATGGGCTTAGGGGTCGCTGTTTCACAGGTTCAGCGTTGTATGTGAGCGCCTGACAACGAATGGCCAGAGCGAACGGCTAGCTTCATATTCATTAACAAATCACGCTCCGAATGTGCTGGCGCTGTCCATTCCTTGTTTAAACCCCAGAGCGCTGGCGGCGATGGGTATTAACTAGTTTTTAACCCCTAAACAACCATATTTTTTGAATGTAACATTATACATGTTTTTAGAATCATTTTGTAATATGAATACATTAATCTCAGACCTGTAAGATCAATTCTGCACAAATTATTTGAAAAATTTTTTTTTACTTAAAAATAAATCCTAACATTGCAGAAGTGGTCTCGGAATTTTTGACATTAAAAAAAAAAAAATAAATAATACCAATTAATTATGATTTATTATAGATTGCTCCATTGAAATGCATTGGACATCGCCAGGGAGCGACAGCTCATACCTGGCGCTGTGAAGGAATTTGCAGCGGCGCTGTTCGGTCCAGGCGGCTTCATGATGAATGCCGCGCTAGCCGTCGCTCTCGCCGGCGCTAGCCTCATTTTGCTTGATAAATGCGTCATTGTGACCGCCGCCGGGCGTACTTGAGTCGGTAGTCGCCGTTAGCTGCCGCTACCTGGCGCTCGTCAGACACTACCTGGCGCTAGCCCGTGATAAATAAGGGCCTAAATGAACATGAACAGATAAACAGAGACGAAAAATGCGCAAAGTGACTGAATAACAGCCGTCCTTTCCCTTTTTTTTCTTTGGAGAAAACTGCATTTTGCTTTAAGTAGCAGTAGCAACAGAAATGTTTTTTTCTTTTTTCTTTTTTTTTCAATTCGTCTTCCTGTTACTTCAAGTTAACATCAACTCTTCTACTAGAGCTGGAATGAGATAAACATAGTAAAAAAAACCTGGGAATGTTAAATTTGGCGGCATTCGCTGAATAACAGATGACTATAAATAATGGCTAGTATAAACATTTCAACCAGTCCAACAGGTTTTCACAGTTGCCTATTCAAAGTGCTTCTATTGCTGTAACTGTTACATTCTATGGCCTCGATTCAATAAAGGTAGAAAAAAATTCTCATGGTAGTAAATAATTCAATTCATGAGAAAAAAGCCTGAGAATGTCACTGTTACTAAATCACCAGATAGGAAGACAATGACAGTCAATGGCACTTTTTTACTCCTAAGAAAAGTAGAGAACTGTTTACTCCTTTCTACACTGTAGTAAAAGCTGCCATTGACTTTCATTGTATTTTTATCTGGTGATTCAGCAGGGTTTTTTCTCATGAAATGATTTTTTTACTACCATGAGAATTTTTTTCTACCTTTATTGAATCGAGGCCTATATTCTATCCATCCCTCAATGTGGAGGCGTGGCTTCATCCATCCCTCAATGTGGAGGCGTGGGTCCATCCATCCCTCAATATAGAGACATGGCTTCATCTATCTCTAAATGAGGGGGGGTGATTTTTTCCATCCCTCAAAGATGGGGTGCAGCTTCATTTACATATTGTCCCTCTTTGAGGTGTAACATTCAGATCTGCAGCAATAAATGATTCATTTGTCTATTCAAAGTGTTTCTATTGTTGTGTTAGAACCTATCCATCCCTCAATGAGAGGAAGTGGCTTCATCCATCCCTCAATGATAGAATGTGGCTTCATCTATTCCTCAATGAGAGAGTGTGGCTTCATCTATTCCTCAAGGAGAGAGCGTGGTGTCATCGATCCCTCAATGAGAGAGTTTGGCTTCATCTATCCCTCAATGAGAGAGTGTGACTTCATCTATCCCTCAATGAGAGAGTGTGGCTTCATCGATCCCTCAATGAGAGAGCGTGGCTTCAACTACCCCTCAATGAGAGAGTGTGGCTTCATCCATCCCTCAATGAGAGAGTGTGGCTTCATCGATCCCTCATGGAGAGAGCGTGGCTTCAACTATCCCTCAATGAGAGAGTGTGGCTCCATCTATCCCTCAATGAGAGAGTGTGACTTCATCCATCCCTCAATGAGAGAGTGTGGCTTCATCCATCCCTCAATGAGAGAGTGTGGCTTCATCTATCCCTCAATGAGAGAGCGTGGCTTCATTGATCCCTCAATGAGAGAGCGTAGCTTCATCTATCCCTCAATGAGGGAGTGTGGCTTCATCTATCCCTCAATGAGAGAGCGTGGCTTCATCGATCCCGCAATGAGAGAGCGTGGCTTCATCTATCCCTCAATGAGAGAGTGTGACTTCATCTATCCCTCAATGAGAGAACGTGGCTTCATCTATCCCTCAATGAGAGAATGTGGCGTCATCTATCCCTCAATGAGGGAGTGTGACTTCATCCATCCCTCAATAAGAGAGTGTGGCTTCATCTATCCCTCAATGAGAGAGCGTGGCTTCATCGATCCCTCAATGAGAGAGTGTGGCTTCATCTATCCCTCAATGAGAGAGCGTGACTTCATCTATCCCTCAATGAGAGAGCGTGGCTTCATCTATCCCTCAATGAGAGAATGTGGCTTCATCTATCCCTCAATGAGAGAGCGTGGCTTCATCTATCCCTCAATGAGAGAGCGTGGCTTCAACTATCCCTCAATGTGAGAGTGTGGCATCATCCATCCCTCAATGAGAGAGTGTGGCTTCATCGATCCCTCATGGAGAGATCGTGGCTTCAACTATCCCTCAATGAGAAAGTGTGGCTTCATCTATCCCTCAATCAGAGAGTGTGGCTTCATCTGTCCCTCAATGAGAGAGCGTGGCTTCAACTATCCCTCAATGAGAGAGTGTGGCTTCATCTATCCCTCAATCAGAAAGTGTGGCTTTATCTGTCCCTCAATGAGAGAGCGTGGCTTCATCTATCCCTCAATGGGAGAGTGTGGCTTCATCTATCCCTCAATGAGAGAGCATGGCTTTATCGATCGCTCAATGAGAGAGTGTGACTTCATCCATCCCTAAATGAGAGAGCGTGGCTTCATCGATCCCTCAATGAGAGAGCGTGGCTTCATCTACCCCTCAATAAGAGAGTGTGGCTTCATCTATCCCTCAATGAGAGAGCATGGCTTCATCGATCCCTCAATGAGAGAGCGTGGCTTCATCCATCCCTCAATGAGAGAGCATGGCTTCATCTATCCCTCAATGAGAGAATGTGGCTTCATCTATCTCTCAATGAGAGAGCGTGGCTTCATCTATCCCTCAATGAGAGAGCGTAGCTTCATCGATCCCTCAATGAGAGAGCGTGGCTTCATCCATCCCTCAATGAGAGAGTGTAGCTTCATCCATCCCTAAATGAGAGAGTGTGACTTCATCCATCCCTCAATGAGAGAGTGTGGCTTCATCCATCCCTCAATGAGAGAGTGTGACTTCATCAATCCCTCAATGAGAGAGTGTAGCTTCATCCATCCCTAAATGAGAGAGTGTGACTTCATCCATCCCTCAATGAGAGAGTGTGGCTTCATCCATCCCTCAATGAGAGAGTGTGGCTTCATCGATCCCTCAATGAGAGAATGTGGCTTCATCTATCCCTCAATCAGAGAGTGTGGCTTCATCCATCCCTCAATGAGAGGACGTGGCTTCATCCATCCCTCAATGAGAGAGTGTGGCTTCATCTATCCCTCAATGAGAGAGTGTGGCTTCATCTATCCCTCAATCAGAGAGTCTGGCTTCATCTATCCCTCAATGAGAGAGTGTGGCTTCATCTATCCCTCAATGAGAGAGTGTGGCTTCATCTATCCCTCAATGAGAGAGTGTGGCTTCATCTATCCCTCAATGAGAGGGTGTGGCTTCATCTATTCCTCAATGAGAGAATGTGGCTCCATTTATCCCTCAATGAGAGAGTGTGGCTTCATCTAACCCTCAATTAGAGAGTGTGGCTTCATCTATCCCTCAATGAGAGAAGGTGGCTTCATCTATCCCTCTATGAGAGAGCGTGGCTTCATCTATCCCTCAATGAGAGAGCGTAGCTTCATCAATCCCTCAATGAGAGAGCGTAGCTTCATCTATCCCTCAATGAGAGAGCGTGGCTTCATCGATCCCTCAATGAGAGAGTGTGGCTTTATCTATCCCTCAATGAGAGAGTGTGACTTCATCCATCCCTCAATGAGAGAGCGTGGCTTCATCTATCCCTCAATGAGAGAGCGTAGCTTCATATATCCCTCAATGAGAGAGCGTGGCTTCATCTATCCCTCAATGAGAGAATGTGGCTTCATCTATCCCTCAATGAGAGAGCGTGGCTTCATCTATCCCTCAATGAGAGAGTGTGGCTTCATCTATCCCTCAATGAGAGAGTGTGGCTTCATCTATCCCTCAATGAGAGAGTGTGGCTTCATCTATCCCTCAATGAGAGAGCGTGGCTTCATCTATCCCTCAATGAGAGAATGTGGCTTCATCTATCCCTCAATGAGAGAGCGTGGCTTCATCTATCCCTCAATGAGAGAGTGTGGCTTCATCTATCCCTCAATGAGAGAGTGTGGCTTCATCTATCCCTCAATGAGAGAGTGTGGCTTCATCTATCCCTCAATGAGAGAGCGTGGCTTCATCCATCCCTCAATGAGAGAGTGTGGCTTCATCTATCCCTCAATGAGAGAGCGTGGCTTCATCTATCCCTCAATGAGAGAATGTGGCTTCATCTATCCCTCAATGAGAGAGCGTGGCTTCATCTATCCCTCAATGAGAGAGTGTGGCTTCATCTATCCCTCAATGAGAGAGTGTGGCTTCATCTATCCCTCAATGAGAGAGTGTGGCTTCATCTATCCCTCAATGAGAGAGCGTGGCTTCATCTATCCCTCAATGAGAGAGTGTGGCTTCATCTATCCCTCAATGAGAGAGCGTGGCTTCATCTATCCCTCAATGAGAGAGCGTGGCTTCATCTATCCCTCAATGAGAGAGCGTGGCTTCATCTATCCCTCAATGAGAGAATGTGGCTTCATCTATCCCTCAATGGGAGAGCGTGGCTTCATCTTTCCCTCAATGAGAGAGTGTGGCTTCATCTATCCCTCAATGAGAGAGTGTGGCTTCATCTATCCCTCAATGAGAGGGTGTGGCTTCATCTATCCCTCAATGAGAGAGTGTGGCTTCATCTATCCCTCAATGAGAGGGTGTGGCTTCATCTGTCCCTCAATGAGAGAGCGTGGCTTCATCCATCCCTCAATGAGAGAGTGTGGCTTCGTTCATCCCTCAATGAGAGAGTGTGGCTTCATCCATCCCTCAATAAGAGAGTGTGGCTTCATTCATCCCTCAATGAGAGAGCATGGCTTCATCTATCCCTTAATGAGAGAGCGTGGTTTCATCTATCCCTCAATAAGAGAGCGTAGCTTCATCGATCCCTCAATGAGAGAGCGTGGCTTCATCTATCCCTCAATGAGAGAGCGTGGCTTCATCTATCCCTCAATGAGAGAGTGTGACTTCATCCATCCCTCAATGAGAGAGTGTAGCTTCATCCATCCCTAAATGAGAGAGTGTGACTTCATCCATCCCTCAATGAGAGAGAGTGGCTTCATCCATCCCTCAATGAGAGGACGTGGCTTCATCCATCCCTCAATGAGAGAGCGTGGCTTCATCTATCCCTCAATGAGAGAGTGTGGCTTCATCTATCCCTCAATGAGAGAGTGTGGCTTCATCTATCCCTCAATGAGAGAGCGTGGCTTCATCTATCCCTCAATGAGAGAGCGTGGCTTCATCCATTCCTCAATGAGAGAGTGTGGCTTCATCTATTCCTCAATGAGAGAGTGTGGCTTCATCCATCCATCAATGAGAGAGTGTAGCTTCATCCATCCCTCAATGAGAGAGTGTGACTTCATCCATCCCTCAATGAGAGAGTGTAGCTTCATCCATCCCTAAATGAGAGAGTGTGACTTCATCCATCCCTCAATGAGAGAGTGTAGCTTCATCCATCCCTAAATGAGAGAGTGTGACTTCATCCATCCCTCAATGAGAGAGAGTGGCTTCATCCATCCCTCAATGAGAGGACGTGGCTTCATCCATCCCTCAATGAGAGAGCGTGGCTTCATCCATCCCTCAATGAGAAAGTGTGGCTTCATCTATTCCTCAATGAGAGAGTGTGGCTTCATCCATCCCTCAATGAGAGAGTGTGGCTTCATCTATCCCTCAATGAGAGAGCGTGGCTTCATCTATCCCTCAATGAGAGAGTGTGGCGTCATCTATCCCTCAATGAGAGAGTGTGGCTTCATCCATCCCTCATTGAGGGGACGTGGCTTCATCCATCCCTCATTGAGGGGACGTGCCTTCACCCATCCCTCAATGAGAGGACATGGCTTCATCCATCCCTCAATGAGAGAGTGTGCCTTCATCCATCCCTATTGAGAGAGTGTGGCTTCTTCTATCCCTCAATGAGAGAGTGTGGCTTCCTCTATCCCTCAATGAGAGAGTGTGGCTATATCTATTCCTCAATGAGAGAGTGTGGCTTCATCTATCCCTCAATGAGAGAGTTTGGCTTCATCCATCCCTCAATGAGAGAGAGTGGCTTCATCCATCCCTCAATGAGAGGACGTGGCTTCATCCATCCCTCAATGAGAGAACGTGGCTTCATCTATCCCTCAATGAGAGAGCGTGGCTTCATCTATCCCTCAATGAGAGAGTGTGGCTTCATCTATCCCTCAATGAGAGAGCGTGGCTTCATCTATCCCTCAATGAGAGAGCGTGGCTTCATCCATCCCTCAATGAGAGAGTGTGGCTTCATCTATTCCTCAATGAGAGAGTGTGGCTTCATCCATCCATCAATGAGAGAGTGTGGCTTCATCTATCCCTCAATGAGAGAGTGTGACTTCATCCATCCCTCAATGAGAGAGAGTGGCTTCATCCATCCCTCAATGAGAGGACGTGGCTTCATCCATCCCTCAATGAGAGAGCGTGGCTTCATCCATCCCTCAATGAGAGAGTGTGGCTTCATCTATTCCTCAATGAGAGAGTGTGGCTTCATCCATACCTCAATGAGAGAGTGTGGCTTCATCTATCCCTCAATGAGAGAGCGTGGCTTCATCTATCCCTCAATGAGAGAATGTGGCGTCATCTATCCCTCAATGAGAGAGTGTGGCTTCATCCATCCCTCATTGAGGGGACGTGGCTTCATCCATCCCTCATTGAGGGGACGTGCCTTCACCCATCCCTCAATGAGAGGACATGGCTTCATCCATCCCTCAATGAGAGAGTGTGGCTTCATCCATCCCTATTGAGAGAGTGTGGCTTCTTCTATCCCTCAATGAGAGAGTGTGGCTTCCTCTATCCCTCAATGAGAGAGCGTGGCTTCATCTATCCCTCAATGAGAGAGTTTGGCTTCATCTATCCCTCAATGAGAGAGTGTGGCTTCATCTACCCCTCAATGAGGGTGTGTGGCTTCATCCATTCCTCAAATAGAGAGTGTGGCTTCATCTATCCCTCAATGAGAGAGTGTGGCTTCAACCATACCTCAATGAGAGAGTTTGGCTTCATCTCTGCCTCAATGAGAGAGCGTGGCTTCATCCATCCCTCAATGAGGGGGTGTGGCTTCATCCATTCCTCAATGAGAGAGTGTGGCTTCATCTCTGCCTCAATGAGAGAGCGTGGCTTCATCCATCCCTCAATGAGGGGACGTGGCTTCATCCATCCCTCAAGGAGAGGATGTGCCTTCACCCATCCCTCAATGAGAGGACGTGGCTTCATCCATCCCTCAATGAGAGAGTGTGGCTTCATCTATTCCTCAATGAGATAGTGTGGCTTCATCCATCCCTCAATGAGAGAGTGTGGCTTCATCTATCCCTCAATGGGAGAGTTTGGCTTCATCTATCCATCAATGAGAGAGTGTGGCTTCATCCATCCCTCAATGAGAGAGTGTGACTTCATCCATCCCTCAGTGAGAGAGTGTAGCTTCATCCGTCCCTAAATGAGAGAGTGTGACTTCATCCATCCCTCAATGAGAGAGTGTGGCTTCATCTCTGCCTCAATGAGAGAGCGTGGCTTCATCCATCCCTCAATGAGGGGACGTGGCTTCATCCATCCCTCAAGGAGAGGATGTGCCTTCACCCATCCCTCAATGAGAGGACATGGCTTCATCCATCCCTCAATGAGAGAGTGTGGCTTCATCTATCCCTCAATGAGAGAGAGTGGCTTCATCCATCCCTCAATGAGAGGACGTGGCTTCATCCATCCCTCAATGAGAGAGCGTGGCTTCATCTATCCCTCAATGAGAGAGTGTGGCTTCATCTATCCCTCAATGAGAGAGCGTGGCTTCATCTATCCCTCAATGAGAGAGTGTGGCTTCATCTATCCCTCAATGAGAGAGTGTGGCTTCATCTATCCCTCAATGAGAGAGTGTGGCTTCATCTATCCCTGAATGAGAGAGTGTGGCTTCATCTATCCCTCAATGAGAGAATGTGGCTTCATCTATCCCTCAATGAGGGGGTGTGGTTTCATCCATCCCTCAATGAGAGAGTGTGGCTTCATCTATCCCTCAATGAGAGAGTGTGGCTTCATCCATCCCTCAATGAGAGGACGTGCCTACATACATCCCTCAATGAAGGGATGTGGCTTCATCCATCCCTCAATGAGAGGACGTGCCTTCATCCATCCCTCAATGAGGGGACGTGGCTTCATCCATCCCTCAATGAGAGGACATGGCTTCATCCATCCCTTAATGAGAGTATGTGGCTTCATCTTTCCCTCAATGAGAGAGTGTGGCTTCATCTATCCCTCAATGAGAGAGTGTGGCTTCATCATTCCCTCAATGAGAGAGTGTGGCTTCATCATTCCCTCAATGAGAGAGTGTGGCTTCATCTATCCCTCAATGAGAGAGCGTGGCTTCATCCATCCCTCAATGGGAGAGTGTGGCTTCATCAACCCCTTAATGAGAGAGTGTGGCTTCATCCATCCCTCAATGAGGGGACGTGGCTTCATCCATCCCTCAAGGAGAAGACGTGCCTTCACCCATCCCTCAATGAGAGGACGTAGCTTCATCCAACCCTCAATGAGAGAGTGTGTCTTCATCTATTCCTCAATGAGAGAGTGTGGCTTCATCCATCCCTCAATGAGAGAGTGTGGCTTAATCTATCCCTCAATGAGAGAGTGTGGCTTCGTCTATCCCTAAATGAGAGAGTGTGGCTTCATCATTCCCTTAATGAGAGAGTGTGGCTTCATCTATCCCTCAATGAGAGAGTGTGGCTTCATCATTCCCTCAATGAGAAAGTGTGGCTTCATCTATTCCTCAATGAGAGAGTGTGGCTTCATCCATCCCTCAATGAGAGAGTGTGGCTTCATCTATCCCTCAATGAGAGAGCGTGGCTTCATCCATCCCTCAATGAGAGAGTGTGGCTTCATCTTTCCCTCAATGAGAGAGTGTGGCTTCATCCATCCCTCATTGAGGGGACGTGGCTTCATCCATCCATCAAGGAGAGGACGTGCCTTCACCCATCCCTCAATGAGAGGACGTGGCTTCATCCATCCCTCAATGAGAGAGTGTGGCTTCATCCATCCTGTAGCGATAACCCTTATCGCCGGAGGGCTTCACCGCCCGAGACATCCTTTTCCCAATCGTAAGAGGTGCTGCTGGAATTCCAGAGTCGTCCGTGAGGAAACAGGAACAGCCCTTACAAGGGCTAGTGAATTGTAATATAGCGTTTCCCCCAATAAGAGACAGAACTTCAGTATTGAGGGTGAAGGTGAAGAGTCTTTATTAGTGCCACTCTAGGCCTTATATACACAAGTCTCCATTGCATGACACACACACCGACCAATAGCAGCAGGGCACACAATCCCTCAACTCTGCCGGTGACGCAATCAGCAATACAATAGAGACGTCTGTAATACACTCAATCAGAACAATGCCATTGTCTGTGACGTAATCAATCAATACAATGGCAGTCAGAACAATGAATAACGTAATCAATCAATACAATGGCAGTCTGTAACATGCTTAAGAAAAAGTAATGATCCTGTGTAAAGTCCAAAGGGCATAGAGTCTGTCACAATGCCCCCTTTTTGTGGAACACCCGGCAGACCCGGATTGACCCTGTTCGGGTTAACGTGGGGCTGTCCGGACTCTTGTTATGGGCAGAGTTCTGTGTAAGGACAAGTCTGCAAATATTGAGTAACCGGACTAAACATTGACGTGGGCTGTACATAGGAATCGGTCATGGGTGGGGTCCAAACATTGGGATATTGTGGCGTTGAGGCGTTCAGCACCAAAGTCCTTGGTTGGATGTGTGCACAGGTGCTCTGCTTTCTTATAGCTGGCCCAAGTTTCAATCTCTTTCCATGGAAGCTGATCGGAGAATCCACAATCTTCTGCACATCTACATCATCGTAAAAGTAGACAAAACCATAACCCTTAGAAACGCCAGAGGCATCCCTAATAATTTTGATATTCTTTACAGCGCCATACTTTGAAAAAACATCCTTAATTTCAGGCTGATTAATCCGACGGCCAATGCCCCCAACAAAAATAGTGTTTGGCATAAGTTTCCCTTCTGGAAGAACGTAACCTGACGGCTGATCCTCTTCTTGACTTCGTGTAACAGACATGACGTGATGCAGACGAAACCCCTGGGTCTCCCCGACCAGTGGGCTGGAGTCGGCAGCTCGGGCTGGAGACCGGGTTGTAACAGGGTTGCCGCTGGTTGGCCCAGGGGTAGCGTAGGCAGAAGTCATTGGTCCTAGATCATTTCCCAATAGTACTTCTGCTGGTAAGTTGTCCATAAGTCCCACCTGTACCCTGCCGGATCCAGCGCCCCAGTCAAGATGTACTCGGGCGGTGGGGAGTCGAAACACAGCTCCCCCCGCCACCCTTACTGCAACGGTGTGTCCAGTGCGGTCTTTGTTCTTGACCAAATTAGGTTGGAGCAGGGTAAGTGTGGCTCCGGTGTCGCGTAATCCTTGCCTCCTGGCAATGGTGCTGTCGGTTGTCTTGGATGGCCGCTTGTACGGGATCAGCTTCTTACAGTACCCCCAGATACTCTTCCGAACTGCTCTCAGCTTCCAAACAGTGTGCCACAGGAGTACGGGAGGTGGAAGGTTGCTTTTGCCCCCACGTGTTTCGGGGAAGCTCTAGGGCGCAATCACTGCGATAATGTCCCCATTGTTTGCAACGATGGCACTGAACTGTGGAGAGGTTCGGTTGCTGCGCTGGCCTATGTGGCCCAGAGTAACGAGTTGGCGCGGAAGCCACAGGTGCTTGAAACTTGATGGGAGGTTGTGGTTTTGGAGCGGACTGTTCTGTCCGGCGCGCATCGGTGTACTCGTCGGCTAGACGAGCAGCCTCAGGTAGCGTTAGAGGCCTCCGGTCACGTACCCACTCTCTTAGCTCTGGTTGCAGGGCATTGAGAAAATGTTCTAGTAAAAACAACTGTAGTACATCCTCAGCGGTCGTGGCTTGGCATCCAGTGACCCAGTGTGATGCTGTACGATGGAGGCGACATGCCCACTCCGTGTAAGAATCCCCTCCCTTCTTTTGGGATTCCCAAAATCGTCGCCTGTAGGCTTCCGGGGTAACGGCGTATCGGGCTAACAAAGCCTCCTTTACCAGATGGTAGTGTGGTAAGTCCGCATCAGGGATGGCCCGGAAAGCATCGGAAGCTTTCCCAGATAGTTTCCCTGATAATATGGTGACCCATTCCTCCGTGGGTACCCGGTGTAAAGCGCACTGGCGTTCAAAATCGGCCAAAAATCCGTCAATCTCGTCGTCACTTTCCTGGAAGGACTTAAATGCTTCAAATGAAATCTTTCTCCCCCCAGTGTAACTGAGGCTGAGAGGCTGCTGGGTTGAAAGTCACCGATCTTCTCTTCGCTTACTGGCCTCTGCCTCCGCTGCGGCGAAGACTCGTCGATCAGTTCCTGTGATGGATTCGGGCCATAGATCGACAATCTGTTCCGAACCGCTTGAACGAGAGCAGCGTCTTCATCGATCTCTATATTGGTTTCGGTCCTCACTGCTGCACGATCCATTTCGATCAGCTCGGCTATCAGTTCCCGACGTGGGCGGTTGCTAGCTGACCTTCCCCGGCTCTCGAGTAGATCCTTCAGGGTCAGCCTTTTCAACTTGTCATACTGACTCTCCATCAGGGTAGCACTCTCTCTGGGTAGAAAGGACCATCCCACCGCTGCCACCAATTGTAGCGATAACCCTTACCGCCGGAGGGCTTCACCGCCCGAGACGTCCTTTCCCAATCGTAAGAGGTGCTGCTGGAATTCCAGAGTCGTCCGTGAGGAAACAGGAACAGCCCTTACAAGGGCTAGAGAATTGTAATATAGCGTTTCCCCCAATAAGAGACAGAACTCAGTATTGAGGGTGAAGGTGAAGACTCTTTATTAGGGCCACTCTAAGCCTTATATACACAAGTCTCCATGCAAGGTGGACCTGATGGAGAACTGCATGACAACCACACCGACCAATAGCAGCAGGGCACACAATCCCTCAACTCTGCCGGTGACGCAATCAGCAACACAATAGACGTCTGTAACACAATCAATCAGAACAATGGCAGTCTGTAACACAATTAATCAGAACAATGCCATTGTCTGTGACGTAATCAATCAACACAATGGCAGTCTGTAATACAATCCAAAATACAACGACATTGCCTGTAACAGTATCAAAATACAATGACATTGTCTGGAACCTAATTTAGAAAAGGCCAGTGAATGACCCGGTGGGCAATTGAATAGTGATGACATCCAAAAGGCAGAGCGTCTGTCACAATGCCCCCTTTTTGTGGAACACCCGGCAGACCCGTATTGACCCTGTTCGGGTTAACGTGGGGCTGTCCGGACTCTTGTTATGGGCAGAGTTCTGTGTAAGGACAAGTCTGCAAATAGTGAGTAACCGGACTAAACGACGTGGGCGGTACATAGGAATCGGTCATGGGTGGGGTCCAAACACTGGGATATTGTGGCGTTGGTGAGTTCAGCACCAAAGTCCTTGGTTGGATGTGTGCACAGGTGCTTTGCTTTCTTATAGCTGGCCCAAGTTTCAATCTCTTTCCATGGAAGCTGATCGGAGAATCCACAATCTTCTGCACATCGAAATCATCGTAAAAGTAGACAAAACCATAACCCTTAGAAACGCCAGAGGCATCCCTAATAATTTTGACATTCTTTACAGCGCCATACTTTGAAAAAGAATACTTAATTTCATGCTGATCAATCCGACGGTCAATGCCCCCAACAAAAATAGTGTTTGGCATAAGTTTCCCTTCTGGAAGGACGTAACCTGATGGCTGATCCTCTTCTTGACTTCGTGTAACAGACATGACGTGATGCAGACGAAACCCCTGGGTCTCCCCGACCAGTGGGCTGGAGTCGGCAGCTCGGGCTGGAGACCGGGTTGTAACAGGGTTGATGCTGGCTGGCCCAGAGGTAGCGTAGGCAGAAGTCATTGGTCCTAGATCATTTCCCAATAGTACTTCTGCTGGTAAGTTGTCCATAAGTCCCACCTGTACCCTGCCGGATCCAGCGCCCCAGTCAAGATGTACTCGGGCGGTGGGGAGTCGAAACACAGCTCCTCCCGCCACCCTTACTGCAACGGTGTGTCCAGTGCGGTCTTTGTTCTTGACCAAATGAGGTTGGAGCAGGGTAAGTGTGGCTCCGGTGTCGCGTAATCCTTGCGCGGTGCGCCCATTGACTCATACCTCCTGGCAATGGTGCTGTCGGTTGTCTTGGATGGCCGCTTGTACGGGATCAGCTTCATACAGTACCCCCAGAGACTCTTCCGAACTGCTCTCAGCTTCCAAACAGTGTGCCACAGGAGTACGGGAGGTGGAAGGTTGTGTTTGCCTCCACGTGTTTCGGGGAAGCTCTAGGGCGCAATCACTGCGATAATGTCCCCATTGTTTGCAACGATGGCACTGAACTGTGGAGAGGTTCGGTTGCTGCGCTGGCCTATGTGGCCCAGAGTAACGAGTTGGCGCGGAAGCCACAGGTGCTTGAAACTTGATGGGAGGTTGTGGTTTTGGAGCGGACGGTTCTGTCCGGCGAGCATCGGTGTACTCGTCGGCTAGACGAGCAGCCTCAGGTAGCGTTAGAGGCCTCCGGTCACGTACCCACTCTCTTAGCTCTGGTTGCAGGGCATTGAGAAAATGTTCTAGTAAAAACAACTGTAGTACATCCTCAGCGGTTGTGGCTTGGCATCCAGTGACCCAGTGTGATGCTGTACGATGGAGGCGACATGCCCACTCCGTGTAAGAATCCCCTCCCTTCTTTTGGGATTCCCAAAATCGTCGCCTGTAGGCTTCCGGGGTGACGGCGTACCGGGCTAACAAAGCCTCCTTTACCAGATGGTAGTGTGGTAAGTCCGCATCAGGGATGGCCCGGAAAGCATCGGAAGCTTTCCCAGATAGTTTCCCTGATAATATGGTGACCCATTCCTCCGTGGGTACCCGGTGTAAAGCGCACTGGCGTTCAAAATCGGCCAAAAATCCGTCAATCTCGTCGTCACTTTCCTGGAAGGACTTAAATGCTTCAAATGGAATCTTTCTCCCCCCAGTGTAACTGAGGCTGAGAGGCTGCTGGGTTGAAAGTCGCCGATCTTCCCTTCGCTTACTGGCCTCTGCCTCCGCTGCGGCGAAGACTCGTCGATCAGTTCCTGTGATGGATTCGGGCCATAGACCGACAATCTGTTCCGAACCGCTTGAACAAGAGCAGCGTCTTCATCGGTCTCTATATTGGTTTCGGTCCTCACTGCTGCACGATCCATTTTGATCAGCTCGGCTATCAGTTCCTGACGTGGGCGGTTGCTAGCTGACCTTCCCCGGCTCTCGAGTAGATCCTTCAGGGTCAGCCTTTTCAACTTGTCATACTGACTCTCCATCAGGGTAGCACTCTCTCTGGGTAGAAAGGACCATCCCACCGCTGCCACCAATTGTAGCGATAACCCTTATCGCCAGAGGGCTTCACCGCCCGAGACGTCCTTTCCCAATCGTAAGAGGTGCTGCTGGAATTCCAGAGTCGTCCGTGAGGAAACAGGAACAGCCCTTACAAGGGCTAGTGAATTGTAATATAGCGTTTCCCCCAATAAGAGACAGAACTCAGTATTGAGGGTGAAGGTGAAGACTCTTTATTAGGGCCACTCTAGGCCTTATATACACAAGTCTCCATGCAAGGTGGACCTGATGGAGAACTGCATGACAACCACACCGACCAATAGCAGCAGGGCACACAATCCCTCAACTCTGCCGGTGACGCAATCAGCAACACAATAGACGTCTGTAACACAATCAATCAGAACAATGGCAGTCTGTAACACAATCAATCAGAACAATGCCATTGTCTGTGACGTAATCAATCAACACAATGGCAGTCTGTAATACAATCCAAAATACAATGACATTGCCTGTAACAGTATCAAAATACAATGACATTGTCTGGAACCTAATTAAGAAAAGGCCAGTGAATGACCCGGTGGGCAATTGAATAGTGATGACATCCAAAAGGCAGAGCGTCTGTCACATACCACAACTAGGTGTAATGACTGGGGTGAGTGTGTCCCTTATACCACAACTAGCTGTAATGACTGGGGTGAGTGTGTCCCCTTATACCACAACTAGCTGTAATGACTGGGGTGAGTGTGTCCCTTATACCACAACTAGCTGTAATGACTGGGGTGAGTGTGTCCCTTATACCACAACTAGCTGTAATGACTGGGGTGAGTGTGTCCCTTATACCACAACTAGGTGTAATGACTGGGGTGAGTGTGTCCCTTATACCACAACTAGGTGTAATGACTGGGGTGAGTGTGTCCCTTATACCACAACTAGGTGCAATGACTGGGGTGAGTGTTCCCCCTTATTCCACAACTAGCTGTAATGACTGGGGTGAGTGTTCCCCTTATACCACAACTAGCTGTAAGGAGCGGGGTGAGTGTGTCCCTTATACCACAACTAGGTGTCATGACTGGGGTGAATGTGTCCCTTATACCACAACTAGGTGCAATGACTGGGGTGAATGTGTCCCTTGTACCACAACTAGGTGTAATGACTGGGGTGAATGTGTCCCTTATACCACAACTAGGTGTAATGACTGGGGTGAATGTGTCCCTTATACCACAACTAGGTGTAATGACTGGGGTGAGTGTGTCCCTTATACCACAACTAGCTGTAATGACTGGGGTGAGTGTGCCCCTTATTCCACAACTAGGAGTAATGACTGGGGTGAGTGTGTCTCTTATACCACAACTTGGTGTAATGACTGGGGTGAGTGTGTCTCTTATACCACAACTTGGTGTAATGACTGGGGTGAGTGTGTCTCTTATTCCACAACTAGCTGTAATGACTGGGGTGAGTGTTCCCCCTTATTCCACAACTAGCTGTAATGACTGGGGTGAGTGTGCCCCCTTATTCCACAACTAGCTGTAATGACTGGGGTGAGTGTTCCCCCTTATTCCACAACTAGCTGTAATGACTGGGGTGAGTGTGCCCCCTTATTCCACAACTAGCTGTAATGACTGGGGTGAGTGTTCCCCCTTATTCCACAACTAGCTGTAATGACTGGGGTGAGTGTGCCCCCTTATTCCACAACTAGCTGTAATGACTGGGGTGAGTGTTCCCCCTTATTCCACAACTAGCTGTAATGACTGGGGTGAGTGTTCCCCTTATACCACAACTAGCTGTAAGGAGCGGGGTGATTTTTTTGGGCCTCTAGACCTTGCTGGACCCATTTTACAGCCATTTTTGTGCCCCAAAGTTCAGGTCTCCATTGACTTCAATGGGGTTCGGGTTCAGATTCGAGGCCCCGGACCCAAACTTCGGCGGCAAGTTCGGCCGAACTCATGGATCCCGAACTTCAAACGACTCGCTCATCACTAATGCTGAATAAAGCACTTGGGGTAAGCATAACCATACATCCAGTCTAAGAGGAGAGTATGTCTGACACACACCTGGAACAGTTCTAAATGACTCCTCATACTCTAACTCCTAGGGATGTCCCATGGTGAGAGGTACTTCCTAAGCTCCTGCCTGTGACACATACTCACCTCCTACAATCCAGTTATAGTCTATCCACAATCCAGCGCACAGCACCCCTTACATTCCGCTAAGGCTCTGCCCAGCTATACCAGTCCTTTAGTTACAGTGGGGTAAGGCTGTGTACAGCCCAAACTGGGATGCCCCAGGGGTGGATGTCTTAATGTAACCTACCTATAGACAACAACGGTTCTGCTGCCACCAGATTGCTCTCATGTATCTCTTTATCTGGTGGTCCTCTTCTCCCACCCACATAAACAGCCATACTCTAGACCTCTAGATCTCTTACAGTCCCACTACCCCTGCCACACACATACTTGCTCTATTACTCTACAACCCCTTGTATCCCGGGTGTGGCCAAAAACCAAGAAAACACCTTTGCCCCCCCCCTCCAAAAAATGAGGGGCCCCTATTGATCCTGACTGCTGATTGGTAATAAGGGAAAGCCTTTCCCACTTTCCCACCTTCAAAACATGTTTCAGTAACGTCTTAATGAATACGTAACCATATTAAAAGTCTTTTTTTTATGTTTGCTTTGCCCACAGTTTGTTAAAACACATTTACAAAGAGTGGTAAGCACACTCATATATCCAGATAAGTGCATCTATAAAAAAGGGGGGCATAAAATATATGCACACCTTGAGACCCGAATTTAAATGCAAGAAGAAGCAAAAATATATTTGTATACAAGTATAATAGTATGGTTCGTTAGGGTTTAGGTTCTTTCGTGTCATCGAGCGTCACTTTCGGTGACGGTCGTCCCGATCTTCCGCCCAACATCTTTCGCCCGGCATACTTGCCAGTCTCAAGATGGCGGTGCGCAGTAGCACGGGGCGTCCGTCAGTCTCAGCGGAACGATTGAAAGGTGAGTAAGGCTGATAGCGGGGATCCGGCTTCCATCTAAAGTATGGAATAAAGAAGTGTTAGCAGTATTTAAACAGGCAGTTTTCAGCGATGTACAGTGTGCGTAATACCATAAATATACAACATATGATTCCTATTCACACCTCCTGGATAACATTACCTCTGGCGATAGTTAGTCACATTTATTTAAAATGGAAAAGAGATAGGTCGTAAAAAAGAATGATTATAGGGGCCCTTCCCTTATAAATAAGGACAATTGGCTCGATGCAGAGCCTCCCCGTTCAGCTCCCCCGTGCGTTTCCCCGTTGGTTTTGGCCTTTGATCGGGTCAGGAAAGGGTGCTACGTTGATTTTAGTGTGCGTTTATGCGCTCAGGTGTGCGCTCAGCTGCCTTTCCGATTGTCGGCTCGCACGAGGCTGTTTCCCGGGAAAACGGACGCCTCATTCATTGGTCCGTTTTTTTCAGTGATGCAGAGCCTTGTTTTCCGATTGAAATCACCCTAATGAAACGGGACCGCCGAGCCTTCACTTACGGCAAGTCAGAGCAGCCGTATTTGCACTCGGGCAATAATATGCAGTCCTGTTGGAGCACATCAGCGGCGCCAGCTCCGCGGTCTTGTCCTGCTGAGTATGGCAGAAACCAGGCTGCACCTATTTGAGCTCACCCGCCTTACTGGGTATGTGTATGAAACTTGTATTGGTTGCCCACCCTGTCTGACTTTGTTTTTTCCCTTAACACACTATTTGGTAATTTTTTTGTTAGTATATTTTTTGCCTAATTTTTTAACTTTAAATTAAATGGGTTAAGTGATAGAACCCTATTGCGTCATGTTCTTGCCCTCTTATGTAAGTAGTATTCCCCAGACATTTTTAATGAGTGTACAGGTTGGATGTGCATGTAGGCTCATTACAAATGTCCTTTCCTCAAACCCTACCCCGCTCAGCTATTTGTCCCTCTTTTCTATTGTTGCAATGCACACCTTTTTTAATTTTTTTTTCTGTTTTTGGGGGGGGGGGGAGACTCTGGCTATCCTTTGCTCCCCTGGCTGCTGACCCCCATCCTGCGCCCATCTTCACAGGCAGAGGAGCCCTACAATACTGCCCCCAGGAGGACTCGCTCTGTGGTGGAGCGAGCCTTTGGTCTCTTGAAGATGAGGTTCCGTTGTCTTGATCAGACTGGGGGGGCACTACAATATACGCCTGCAAAGGTCATTAAACTAATCATGGCTTGTTCCGCTTTAAGAGAGGGAGTCTGCCATTTCTGAGTAAAGTCTCAGTAAAAAGGGTTTCACACAGTGGGGCATCCCGATCTGGGATTTCCAGGGGGAAGACCAGTGGCCGCTCTGGGTTTTGTTCTGCTTTATGTGAGGGAACCTGTGTTACTTTAATCATAATGTAAAGGAGGTGGGTTATTCCATCCTAACCTGATTTGGTCATGATGTTTTAAAGCAGGCCAAAACCCATGTAACCCAGCCCTTTGGAGTGTGAAGGAATCCAGGGCTGGGTTACAGGCATCATGTCTCTGGGGCATTCCAATTTTGGATGTCCTGCACGTCACTGCGGGGGAACGTCAGAGCTATACCAGGAGCTATGCCATCTTTACACAGGAGCAGGACGACATCATCATGGATGTGAGTATGCGAGCGTGCGTTTATGTGCGCGCACACATTCCTTATAATAAAAAAAAAACAAAGTGCAAGAATAGTCTGAAACAACTTAGTTTGTCACGTTACAGACCAGCCCACCTTAGTTTAACACATGTACGCAGCTACAAACTAGCCTACATGCAGATAGCAGAACTAGGGCAATGTGAGGCAGCAAGAGGTTAATAAAGTGACTTTAGTTAGGCCAGGAAACTTGTTAATGTATTTGGTGGATTAATGGTGGGTCCTTGTATCTTTTTTTAACAGATGATGCTGCGGAATCGTTTTTTAAGAGTTTGGGCTTTTCATTAAATCACGCTGAAGGTCCGGTTTAAAAAGTGCCCCCCAAAAAACACGCCCAACCAAACCATAAAAACAATGCTAAACTAATGTTGTTTATCATTCACAGATACTAGAAAACCACAGGCACAAGACCCCGAGGCCTAATGTTTTTTATTTTGTATTAAAATTTTAATTGTTTTTTAGTTTTGGCCCCAAAAAAATAATATGAAATATCCAAATCAAAAAAATAAATAAATAAAAACAACGTTTGAATTAAAAACAAATAAAAAGATTTGGTGTGTTGTCTTTCCTGCAAATGTACAATCACACAACATCATCACACATTTACATGACACAAAAGGTTTAGATATGGGACAATAAATCAAAAACAATCAGAAAGAATTAAGGTATGCATTAATGGCAAGGAAAAAGGAACACAAAGGAGATTAAGGTATGCATTAATGGCAAGAAAAAAGGAACACAAAGGAGATTAAGGTATGCATTAATGGCAAGGAAGAAGGAACACAAAGGAGATTAAGGTATGCATTAATGGCAAGGAAAAAGGAACACAAAGGAGATTAAGGTATGCATTAATGGCAAGGAAAAAGGAACACAAAGGAGATTAAGGTATGCATTAATGGCAAGGAAAAAGGAACAACAAAAATGTAACAGAAATATAAATATATGTGTCAAATTGGCAGTGGTTGCCATATGTATATTCCAATGGAGGTTTAGGGATGTGCGCTTGCGTGTAGCCAGATTGGCAACTGAAGAGCCACGGAGATGTAAGTATACTTGCTAAAACCACCAAAATGGAAGGTCAAATACGATGGAAACCAAGCAGGTACGTTCAAAATGCAAGGAAAAATCAGGGAAAAACGGTCCGCCCGTGTGAACGTGAACGGGAGCCCCGATCAAATTGAAGGCACCCGAGAGAGCAAAAAAAGCTTTCCGAGTAAAGTGAAATTGACGGATCAGTTAGGGAGCCATTCCGACGGAGGCTCTGCATCACATTTGAGCCACGATTCAAACGGGAGCCCCGGACAATCGGATGGTTTTAAGGGCAGTTCAGAGGAGGCTCTGCATCAGGCACAATATTATCTTCACATAGTGGTGCAACAATATCCTTAAAGGAGCACTATTGCGACATTGTGTATTGTTAAAAATCCATATCAACACGTTGGTTATAGAGAGGAGGAGTCACTTATACACCCGAAATGAATAAAACTCTTACCAAGTTGGTGGTTTATTTTCACATGGTAGGAACAAAATCCAGGGGTGACAGGTTTAGTCTATGAGGGGTGACAGAGCCTATCACCCCGGATGTCCTTTTCCTTCCATTAAAATAAAAGAAACAAGCCTGGCTGGATATTTCTTGATGTCGGGTGTATAAGTGACCTGTCCTCCCGCCATCCTGCATATTTATATGGATTTTTATCATTGGGCCATTTTTTCGCGATAGTGCTCCTTTAAGGTGGATCTAAAGGTTCATTAGCATCACGATTATGGAGCTGGCATCTCTTGTATTACCAACATGCTTGGGAAAGCATAAAGCTATACTGAGCTAGATGACCAAATAACCAACTAACCCTATAAATAACACTCTAGGTCCTTATATGTATCGCAGTCTGAATCAAAGAAGCCAAATGTATTATTGTACATACAGTGCAACACCTGATCTTGCAGAGTAGATGTTTTAACTTTAAATGGATGTAGGAAGTGAGAGGTTTCTTCTTTCATTTGTAAGTAACCTACAGAACTCTTACTTAACTGAAAGCAAATACAAAACAAGACTTACCACCTGTCAGCTACCAGGTCTTCAATCTATAGGTGTAAAACTCTGCATAGCTCTTACAGCGTTGATCTGTAAGTTTCGTTTCTGATCTGTGACATTGTGCTCGTGTTTTTTTTAGATTCTGCTCTAACAGGAACACGCCCTCCTTTGTAATCTGTATTACCTGCAGTAAAGAGCTGCAGATCTATACAGGATACGCTGTTGTAAAGCAACGATCTAAGCTATAACAGCTATAACAGTACTACTAGGGAAGAAAATGTTTTCTCCGAAATCCAAATTGCCACGAATGACCGAAAGCGTCCGGATTCGCCTCTCTGATAGGTTTATGCGTACAGAGGTAAATGTTATTTGCCCGGTGATGAAAGCCGAAAACTCTGTTCGTGTTCTTTACAAGCTTCAGAGAAAATTGCTGGAAGATGTCCTAAGACGTGTCGGAGAAAGCAACGCATTACAATTTGAATCTGTTTCTTGGAAACCTGGAGCGGACAGCAGGGGCATCGGGGGAAATGTATTTATTAATTATTCTGCCCCTCAGAAAATGGATCTCCAAAACTTCAAAAATCTACTTGAATCCCAATTAGCAGAAGTTTTGGCAGGAAGACATGTTTTAATTGATGAATGCGAAGACATTATACTACAGCCAGTTATTTCAGGTATTGTAAATACTTTTTTTTAAATATTTTACTATCAAGTAGTAATAACCCGACCTCCAAACAGAGGAATAATGAATCCTGCAGGTTAGTCTGTTATAGGCGGGTAAATATGAATTACTCTAAGTTGTCTGCTTATGGCAAAACTACACAAGTGGTGTTGCTGCCGTGTTCTGGTTTGGCAGAACTCGATTTAGGAATTTCATTAGAGTCTATAGAGAAAATTTCTGCTGGTGTGTTTTTGAAAAAGCAACCCTGGCAGCCAAATGTCTCTAATTAGTCACAAGGATATGGCCGCACCAACTAATGTATATGGCGTGCTACACTGGCCATGCAATATATACTCCACCCTAAGAGGAGATCCCACAATCCCCTCAACCTGCCAGAAAAAGAGCACCACCCAAATGAGAGTACAAAATCACCTATTTATTTTCAATAATGAAACATAGATCAAATTTACAGACATTTAAAAACATGCTAAAAAGGTCACAACAATGACCACCAGGGGGCACTAAGCGCCGGCTCTCTGCATATATCTTGTGGCTACTGATACACCCTTTATAACTAAACTTCCATGATTAGTGCATAATATCAATTTATAAAACATTAAAGTGCTAAGTGCTAAGTAATTAAAACTATATATATCTAGTGAGGACCGCCGAGAGCGGAAAAATCAAAACAATCAAAGACCATATCACATGTGTAACAAACCGTACATTACCCATTAACTGGCCAGCGTTTCCCTCTGTCCCCCTGCCCCTAGCCTGCGCGTTCGTAACGGTCGGGGACCCGTTACTTCATGGGCACATATAGACTATATGTGCCCATGAAGTAACGGGTCCCCGACCGTTACGAACGCGCAGGCTAGGGGCAGGGGGACAGAGTGAAACGCTGGCCAGTTAATGGGTAATGTACGGTTTGTTACACATGTGATATGGTCTTTGATTGTTTTGATTTTTCCGCTCTCGGCGGTCCTCACTAGATATATATAGTTTTAATTACTTAGCACTTAGCACTTTAATGTTTTATAAATTGATATTATGCACTAATCATGGAAGTTTAGTTATAAAGGGTGTATCAGTAGCCACAAGATATATGCAGAGAGCCGGCGCTTAGTGCCCCCTGGTGGTCATTGTTGTGACCTTTTTAGCATGTTTTTAAATGTCTGTAAATTTGATCTATGTTTCATTATTGAAAATAAATAGGTGATTTTGTACTCTCATTTGGGTGGTGCTCTTTTTCTGGCAGGTTGAGGGGATTGTGGGATCTCCTCTTAGGGTGGAGTAAATGTCTCTAATTAGAGATGAGCGAACTTTTAAAAAGTTAATTTTTGGACGATTTGCTACATTTCCCCAAGAAATTTGGATTCGTACTTACTGAACTTTTAACAACCTTGCTTGTAAAACAATAAAATAATAAGATTACCTCGGTCCCCATCCCAGCACCTGGCGATATCCTCATTCTCCAGCTGGCCACGGTATCTTCAGCGGGACAGAGAACCCTCATTCTCCGCCCCGCACTGGGCTCCGCATCTCGCTCCCTGATGCAGAGAGGGGCTATTTATACCGGTGAGTGAACTGATATTAGCTCACTCTGCCAACATGAAGAGCTCCTCCCTGTAGTGGGGAGCAAGATGTCAGACGCTGTAGAAATCGGCAGAAGCTGGCACGGGGCAGCTCTGCCATGGAGCTGGATTCCTCTGATCCATCCGGCTGTATGACGCAACGGTGGACAGCAAGACTATCAAATATCTGAGGAGCATTGTGCTAAATGAAAAAGGATAGAGGTCCCCTTAGCCAAATAATGTGTTTTAGTGTGACAAAGGAATTCCCCTTTAACTCCAAAATATATTTAGCATAATAGCTAAGGTCCAGTTTTGTATTTATACTTTAACAAAAAAAAATAGTCACCTCTTAACTCTAAACTACTTTTATTGTAAGGAACTAAAAGTAACAGCAATGTGCTGTTGACAGTTGAAAGTGAACAGTTACTAAACCCATAAAGGGTAAGTCCACCTTCGATTAAATTTTTGAAAGTGTATTTTTTGTGTGGCAAAATTATATCTCAGCTGAGATGATTCAGTATTTTTACATTTTTTCTAATGTTAGCAGATGTGTGCTTTATGGAAGCAGTTTTCACTATCTGCAATCTGTTGCTATTGGCAATGTGCACTTAGTGCAGACTTGATGTACGTTGTAAATAGCAACAGATTTCAGTTCATTTTACAGAACACTGCTGCTGGGTATGTGTAAGGTGTGAGTGAGCTCCCTCACCTCAGAAGGGGCCATAGCAGCAGTGTTGTGCGTGTACAGGGCTCACTTCTCTCTTCTTGGTGCTCAGACGCGGTGTACGTTGCCAGCAGCAACTGACTGCAGACAGTCAAAACTGCTTCCATAACACAACATTTGCTAACATAATAAATAACAAAAATAAAATAATAAATACTACATCAGCTCAGCACTTGAGCGCATCTTTTTGGCACAAAACAAATATACACTTTCAAAAATTCCATTGAGTTTAAACTCATTGCCAATCGTCCTCTGGTCATCTCCATTCTTTCCACTGCCCATTAACTACTTCTGGCAATTGTCCTCTGGTCATCACGACCTTCTCCACTACCACTAAAGGGTCCAATGCTTCTGGCAATTGTCCTCTGGTCATCACAACCTTCTCCACTGCCACTAAAGGGTCCAATGCTTCTGCCAATTGTCCTCTGGTCATCACAACCTTCTCCAATGTCACTAAAGGGTCCACCACTTCTGCCAATTGTCCTCTGGTTATCACGACTTTATCCACTGCCACTAAAGGGTCTACTGCTTCTACCAATTGTCCTCTGGTCATCACGACTTTCTCCACTGCCACTAAAGGGTCCATCGCTTCTGCCGATTGTTTTCTGGTCATCACGACCTTCTCCATTGCCACTAAAGGGTCCAATGCTTCTGCCAATTGTCCTCTGGTCATCACAACCTTCTCCACTGCCACTAAAGGGTCCACCGCTTCTGCCAATTGTCCTCTGGTCATCACAACCTTCTCCACTGCCACTAAAGGGTCCACCGATTCTGCCAATTGTCCTTCACTACTTTCATTACTGCCACTGATTAGTCAACCACTGCTTTCAATGTTCCCCTGTTCTTCACCATCCTTTCCACTGCCCATGAACAGCTTCTGGAAATTGTCCCCTGGTCATCACCACATTCTCCACTGCCACTGAAGGTTCCACTGCTCCCGGCCTCTGGAAATTGTTCTCTGATCACCACCACCTTCTCCACTGACATTGAAGAGTCCAACACTTCTACCAATCATTCTCTGGCCATCAGCACCGTCTCCACTGCCACTGAAGGTTCCACTGCTCCCTACTTCTGGAAATTGCCCTCTGATCACCACCACCTTCTCCACTGGCATTTAAGGGTCTGCCAATCGTCCTCTGGTCATCGCCATTCTTTCCACTGCCCATGAACAGCTTCTGGAAATTATCCCCTGGTCATCACCACATTCTCCACTGCCACTGAAGGTCCCACTGCTTCCTGCCTCTGGACATTGTTCTCTGATCACCACCACCTTCTCCACTGGCATTGAAGGGTCTGACATTTCTACCAATCATTCTCTGGTCATCAGCACCATCTCTGCTGCCACTGAAGGGTCCACTGCTTCTGCCAATTGTCCTCAGTCATCACCACCTTTTCAACTGCCACTAAAGGTCCACCACGGCTGCCAATCGCTCTCTGGTCATCGCCACCTTCTCCACTGCCAATGAAGGGTCCACGGCTTCTGGAAATTGTCATCTGGTCATCACCACCTTCTCCACTGACACTGATGGGTCCATTACTTCTGCTAATTGTCTTTGGTCATTACCACTTTCATCACTGCCACTGAAGGGTCCACTACTGCTGTCAATGGTCCCCTGGTCATCACCATCCTTTCCACTGCCCATGAATAGCTTCTGGAAACTGTCCTCTGGCCATCACCACCTTCTCCACTGCCACTGAAGGTTCCACTGCTCCCTGCTTCTAGAAATTTGTTCTCTGATCACCACCACCTTCTCCACTGGCATTTTAGGGTTCTGACACTTCTACCAATCATTCTCTGGTCATCAGCACCTTCTCCACTGCCACTGAAGGATCCACCGCTTCTGCCAATTGTCCTCAGTTATTACCACCTTCTCCACTGCCACTAATGGGTCCATCTCTGCTGCCAATCGTGCTCTGGTCATCACCATTCTTTCCACTGCCCATTAACCACTTCTGGAAATTGCATCTGGTCATCACCACCTTCTCCACTGCTACTGATGGGTCCATCACTTCTGCTAATTGTCTTTGGTCATCACCACTTTCATCACTGCCACTGATCATCCTTTCAATACCAATCATCCTCTTGTCATCACCACCTTCTCCACTGCCACTGATGGGTCCACCACTGCTGCCAATCGTTCTCTGGTCATCACCACCCTCTCCACCGCCACTGAAGAGTCCACAGATTCTGGAAATTGTCCTCTGGTCATCACCACCTTTTGCAGTGCCACTGAAGGTTCCACCACTTCTGCTAATTGTCATTGGTCATCACAACTTTCATCACTGACATTGAAGGGTCCACAGCTTCTGCCAATCATTTTGTAGCCCAATCCAAACCTGAATCGGCCCTTGAAGGTGCCGAAGGTCCTGGCACTTGCCCTGGTATGCCCATTGCTGGTACCTGCCCTGTCCATAGCTGATTGTTGTTGATAATGGTGTTTTATTTTCCTTTGTTTACTCTCGGTTAATGTTTTGTCTTTTACACTTTACCGTAGAAGCAGACTACGAATTGCACAAAATAAAACTGTGTGTGCAAGAAATTCTTAAGGAAGATCGTCCGGAAGTTGAACCTTTAGCAGAATCTATTAAGGAAGATCTGGATGAGCTGAGAGAAAGCTACACTAGGTTTGCAGTTCTTTCTCACAATGGTAAGCCACTGTTTGCTGGAGAAATGCTATTACCAATAACGAGTCCTTTTTGATCTCCCTTCCCCCTTAGGATGGGAGGAGGGAGGGTTTCAGAGTTGGCCAGTAGGTCCAATTTAAGTTTTGAGTCAGGGTTACATCTTAGGGTTAAGTGTAATTGTGAAAGAGACTGTTAACCCAAAGGCGATAATAATTGAGCGAGCAGTTCACCCGAACACGGCTAAGCAGACCATCAACCAGCTCCATTAATGGATGAAGCAGCAGGAAGCTGGGGTTATAGTAAGATGCCCACCGGCTCCTGTGAGTGAGGACAGTTCTATTGCCAGCACTGCCAGTTAGAAGTGTACTCACTCACAGGAGCCGGCGCCCATCTTTCTGTAGCCCCGGCTGGGGGGGGGGGGGATTTTAAACCCCGCCTCTGACCAGTAAGAGGATGGCAGGGCCGAGGTGACTTAGAGCGATGCTTCCTGTTGCACACTCTGCAAGGGACAGGAGAACACCCACTTATGGGGATGTGGCCACTCCCACTCCTGATTGCCATGCACAGAGCGATTTGCATTAATTTGCACAGCACATGTCTATAACTGGGCGAGAGACAGTGCATGCACAGCACCGGGGAAAGGTGAGTCTTTTTATGGGCAGAAACTTTTTGGATACGCACAGCCCTATATATTAAACCTGAGGGTGCTCATAAGGAAAGCAGCCATAACAACTTATACAAATGGGATTCTAGATCTATCCCAACATAAACCTTTTGTAAGAGCTGCACACCTATATTAAAATCAAATCATTTATTAAAGAGATATTAACAACTACAGCTTTTCACAAAAAAGACAACATTAAAAAACATGTACACAAACAAGTTAGCCGGAGGAGAGACCCAAAAATGAATTGACTCTATTATGAAACAGAAATTATATAAAATGTAAATTAATAATAAATATTATGTACCATAAAAAATGTTCTTTTTATTTTGTATTATAATTTTATATATCTATTTATAATCAATCTGAAAAGACGAGCCCCACTACTCCTCACCCTAACCCTACATAAATGCGTGACACCACTATATCAGTA
This sequence comes from Gastrophryne carolinensis, assembly GCA_027917425.1. Lineage (NCBI taxonomy): Eukaryota > Metazoa > Chordata > Amphibia > Anura > Microhylidae > Gastrophryne > Gastrophryne carolinensis. The sequence goes on from CM051234.1 coordinate 4,245,042, forward strand.
TCAAAACATATAATATTTTATTGATAAGTGCTTCTACATTTACATACATTTAGACATATTAAAACCTATCTAAAAAAACATAGAACATAGCCTAAGAGGAGGAGGGGGAAAAAAGACGACAAAGACAACTGCTTTTATAGGCCATACACAACTACCATATATCAATTGATGATTGTGGGTCCTCCTTAACCAAGCTGGAAATGATTAAAAAGTGCTATACTGATATCAACTAATCTAAAGACATATATAATGCATGACAATTATATTAACCACTATTAAAAAAGTGCTACGTGCTAAAGTGCTATGAGAAAACATGTGCTAAAGTTCTATAAGGACCGTCCGGGTGGGTACAGAAGGAAACATACAATCCAAATATAACAAACAATCTAAACATTGTTTTGCTCAATCTAAAAGTAATATTATTACTATTGATAATAGAAAATAAAAAAAAAGTGCATAAGTGCCAGATTATGTGCAAAGCCTGAAGACAAAAAGATGACAACAATAAAAGCTGTGCAATAAGATATGTGCGAACTTGCCTACAAAAATCCCACTTAAGACTGTGCAAACATGATCGGGGAAGTGCTAAAGCACGCGAAACGAATACAGCAGCTTAAATGGAAACCATTAAGCATCAAAGTTCAATTGATCTATTACATCACCAATATAAGAGAGTCATGGGGTCCTCCTACCACAGCTTGCCACCGACGCGTTTCGTGTCCCGATGACACTTCGCCGGGGTGACACTTTTTTTTTTTTTTTTTTTTTTTAATCATGGTTTTTATTATTAGAATAAACTCTGGAGAAAACAGAACAGCATAATCTTACAGTCTGAGCATATTCCAAACTGCGCAAGAGGCCATAAAGGAGCGCCATTGGTTAACAATCATCCAAAGAGTATGACCATTATAAACAGAATAATAACAAACAAAATGAAAAATTGTCCAAAAAAATAAAGAGAACATTTCTCAATCATCATCGAAAGGAGGGCTATAGAGAATAGTAGAATAAGAGATGCGCAGAGAAGAGGGAAAGAAGGGGAGGAATAGTAAGGGAAGGTAAAAGGTAAAAGGTGGGTTCCAGGCCTTCGTTTATTTCTCAGGTAGGAGCATGGCGGAGTTCTATATCGTGAGAGATCCAGCCTTCCCAGGTGGATAAAAAGGGGGCAAAATCACCCCTTATCATGGCCGCCAACTTCTCGAACATCATAACTTCGTTGACCCGGGTGATAAGGCTTCCCCTGGGAATGGCTGGTTTCTTCCACGATTGAGCTATGATCAACTTGGCTGCAGTGTTAATGTGCCTTATGAGGCCAAACTGGGAATTCGTGCAGTCTGGGGGTTTCAGGTTAAGGAGGAACAGCTGAGGGGATAGAGTTAGTTTCAGCCCTGTTGCCTTATTAATAATATAAAGGACTCTGGTCCAAAATTGTTTAACTACCCTACAATCCCACCAGGTGTGCAAATAACTACCAGGGAGCCCGCAGCCTCTGAAGCAATCCTGCGAGTATGAGGGGTAAAATTTGTGGATCCTTTGCGGGACGAGTTACCACCGAAGGAGGACCTTGGTGTTGACCTCCTGAGCACCAGCATTAAGGTAGCCTAAGAAGGAGTGTCTCCATATCGCCCTCCATTCCCCATCTGTTAAGGTCAAATTCAAGTCATCACTCCAACAAACTGTATGTTTCGGAGGTATCGCCTCCTCCGGTTCAGAAAGTAGTTTGTAGACTGACGCAATCACCCCTTTACCCATGGGCTGCTCTAGACAGAGTCTCTCAAATGTCGTGGGAGGAGGAGGTGGAGCACCAAGCTTGCACTTAGACCGGCCGTAATGGTTGATTTGCGAGAAGCGAAGGAACTCCCTTCCCGGCACATCGTAAGAGGATCTCAATTCGGCAAAAGAGAGCAGGCCCTGGTGCGAAAAGAGATTCTGGACTCTGGTGAGATTATGGCTCCTCCACCACTCAAACGCCGCCGGTTCCAAAAAGCCCGGGGGGAATTCTGGATTGCCAAGGAATGAAAGAAGTGGGCAATGCGGCGAGGCTAGATTCCCCCGCTTCTTATTAGCCCTCCAGATTCTGAGGGAATGATTTAAAACGGGATTAGAGATTCTCCCACAGACCGCGGGGGGGAGCCACAGCAAATTATGTATGGAGACCGGGGAGCAATACGACTCCTCAATATCCACCCACAAAGGTCTATCACTTCCCCCATGTAGGACCGTCAATTGGGCAATTTGACAGGCGTTGTAATAGCGTGCAAGATTAGGGACACCCAATCCTCCTTTCTGTTTTGCTCTATAAAGCGTTCCACGGTCGACTCGCGGCCTACCCCCCCCCCCCCCCCCGATGAATTTGTTCAGGTCTGTTTGGAGGTGTTTCAGAGCTAAAGCCGGCACAGAAATCGGCAACACCCGAAAGAAATAAAGTAATTTGGGGAGCCACGCCATTTTCACTGCAGCAATCCTACCAAGCCAAGAGAGATTTAATTTGGCCCAGTTACCTAGGAGGGATCTCAAGGTCTTGAAGATGTGAGGGTAGTTTGCCCCGTATAGAGAGTTATAATCGGATGTCAGCTGTATCCCTAGATATTTAATAAGCCTATCCTGCCAATGAAAATCAAAGGAAGCCTTAACTGTACGCAAGATTCTGTTGGGTAGGGAGATGTTAAGGGCCTGAGACTTGGTGGAATTAATTTGCAGGCCCGAAAGCCTCGAGAAGGAATCAAGATCTTTGAAAAGGTTCGGGAGAGATATGACCGGGTCCTTGATCACCATAAGAATATCATCAGCAAACAATGATACCTTATGTTCGTATCCTCCCACCTCAATGCCTGCAATACCACTATTGGCCTGGATAAGTCTGGTAAGGGGCTCAATGGCTAAAGCAAAGAGGAGGGGGGAGAGGGGACAACCCTGTCTTGTGCCCCTACCCAGAATAAAGCGGTCCGAGGAGTAACCTGAATATCGTACGAACGCCCCCGGGTTGGCATAAAGGGATGAAATCCAGTTCAGAAAAGATGGGCCCAAGCCCCATTTATTAAGCGTAAAATGCAAATAGTCCCACTCAATAGTATCGAACGCTTTGCGTACATCTAGTGCCAACAACATAGTATGATAGCCTTCCACCCTGGAGCGGTGAATAAGGTTGGCTATCTTCCTAATATTATCTCCAGCTTGGCGTTGTGGCATGAAACCCACCTGCTCCTTAGATATGAGCAGATTGATAAACCCGTTGAGCCGTGCCGCCAGTATTTTTGCCAGAATTTTGACATCGACATTCAGCAGAGAGATAGGCCTATAATTAGACCATACTGTGTCATCTGTGTTAGGTTTGGGAATCATACTAACCACTGCTGTGAGCGAGTCAGAATTCCAAGCGGCTCCCTCTCTTAGAGCGTTAAAAGCTGACGTCAAGTGCGGGGCCAAAGTTTGGCTAAACTGTTTATAATAGAGCGTTGTGAAGCCATCGGGGCCTGGCTGCTTGCCAACCTTTAAAGATGTTATGGCTTCCTGCACTTCAGCAGACTCCACGGGCCTATCAATGGACTCCTTAGCACCTGTGGGAAGAGCGGGCATGTTAAGGTGGCCAAATAGTTCCTCAGCTTTACTTACATTAAGGCACGACTTTGATTTATATAAGCCCTCCAGGTGCTTGGAAAAAGTAGCCACAATCTTTGCTGGGTTACTAGAGAGGGTACCCTTTACTGTCCTAATACGTACCGGTTTGGGTCTTAGTGCGATACCCCGAATCCTTTTTGCGAGAGGAGTATTGGGTTTATTACTCGTTCGATACCAATGAAACTTAGATTTGTTCAGTTGGCGAGCAGCTTCGCCAGATAAACATAGGTTTAGCTGACTAGCTACCTGGTTAAGGCGGATCCTATTCTGTTTAGAGGGTCGGTTTTTGAACTCAGTCGAGGCTACCTGATAAGCATCGGTTAGGACCATAAGTTTCTCTTTGTATAATGCTTTACGCCTGGCGGATTCCTGCATTAACTGCCCTCTAATCACAACCTTGTGTGCCTCCCAAAGCGTGACATTTGAGGTTACTTTGTTAAAGCGGAAGAACTCCTGAATCCCCGAGCGAACCCTCTCCAGAAGAGCCTCATCAGCCAACATTGGTTCATATAGCTTCCAAGACCTCTGAGGACCTCTCTGAGTGAGAGCCAAAAGGTCCACCGAGACCAGGTCGTGGTCAGACCAGGCTATTGGGATGATGTTCGCTTGGGAAAGCTGGGGTAGGGAGGATTGCTGCAGGAAAATGTGGTCAATCCTTGTGGACACCCGATGAGGACACGAATAATGGGTATAGTCTCGCTTGGTCGGATTGGACTCCCTCCAAGCGTCTACCAGGTGATGACGACCTAGTAAGGTCTGAAATGCTTTCCCGGAAGATCCATTCTTGGCAGCCGGAGAGGATCCGTCATCTGGTAGCCTATCCAGAGTGGGGTGTAGGGTCTGGTTGGAGTCTCCAGTTACGATGAGAAACCCCTTCTCTACTAAGTGAAGTTTCTTGAAAAAATCCTCCAGGAAAGCATTTTGGTATTGGTTAGGAGCATAATACGTTGCAATCGTGACAGGCTGATCTTGAATCGCGCCCACTAGTATAAGATAACGGCCCAGAGGGTCACGTACCATACGCTCCAGGGAGAAGGGAGTCGAACGCTTAAAGGCAATTAAGACTCCTCGCTGCTTGGTGCGTGCAGAGGCTGAGAAAAACAAGGGGTAGTCAGCACTGAGGAATTTAGGGGTGCCCTGCTTGGTGTAATGGGTTTCTTGGAAACATACAATGTCAGCACGGAGTGACCTCATTTGCCTGAAGGCTTTTACTCTCTTCTGGGGGGCGTTCAGACCCTGCACATTCAAGGAGGTTAATCTAACCGCCATCGACATCTAAGCTTGAAACTCTCATACGAGGAGGCTCAGGAACCCATAGGGACAGGAGGGGATAGGGGAGAAACAAGTAGAAAGTGAGTATAACCATACAACATATAAACCGGATATAATGAAGGAGAAAACACCTTCCAAACAATAGAGTCCCATAGAGAAGGCATAAAATACCGCCTCTTAGGGAATAATGCAACAAAATGGTGGGGTTACCAGATTGGGACCCCATCACTTTAGAAAATGAGCTACTAACCCCTCTGAGGAGGCTAGAAGTTAGTGCTTCCGTTCTCACTGGGGATACAGTGAGAAGGGGAGCGAGGAGTGCGCGTACTAACGACACAGGAGCGCCCGACCCCCTAAAAAAAAGAGACAATAAAAACTAGCATCAGCCTTAGACCAGGGCTCTACTAAGAGGATGAAAGGCCCAGGAATGGTATCAACGGGGGAAAGGTGAAACACAAGGTATACAAGCCTATACAACTCTAAGCATTTAAATTAACCAAATAAACATTGGAACGAAATTCAGAGATGCAAGGGAAAAGGGCTAAACACCCTAATCCGTCGCATCAAAGATGAACCTCATAACAAACAGGTAACAGATCTGTAAAACAACCTTTTCAGCCACAGCCAAAGGAGGGCGAGGTGTGGGACCACTGGATGCAAAGATAAAGACAGGGTTACCCACCTCTCAGCCCTCCCCCGCTGCCGGCTTACCAAATCTGCGACTCAGAGCTGCTGACGCTTTCCCGGGTATCGGTGAGCTTCTCCGCAGCTCCCGTTTCTCCTTGGAAGCTGGCGAAAAGGAAAGCGCTCTTTTCTTCTGCTGAGGGGCAGCCTGGACAGCACAGCGGGATTCGAGGTCTAGGGAGGCAATCACCCGATCCAGTTCCTGGGAAGAAGAAGCCTCAAAATGAGTGTCCTTATAAGAAAAAGAAATCTTAAAGGGGGATCCCCACTTGTATCTGATCCCGTGTGTTTGTAGGATTTGCAGGGCTGGTTTCATAGCGCGTCTTCTCGCTATGGTCTGGGGTGCCAGATCCGAATACAGCTGGTAAGAAAAGTTCTGGAAATTCAAAGAATCCTGCCCCCGTGCTGCAGCCATAAGTTGCTCTTTAGTGCGGAAAAAATGCAACTTGACAAGGATGTCACGCGGAAGGCCATCGGCTCTTTTCTTCTGCAGCGCCCTATGAATTCGATCGAACTCCAGTCTCTCAATTGGGATTGATGGGACAAGCACCTGAAATAAGGCTGTAACTGTTGATTGCAGGTCCAAGACGGATTCTGGGATTCCTCTGATCCTAATGTTGCCACGTCTGGATCTGTTTTCGACATCCTCAAGCTTGTGTAGTAATACCAGATTTTCCTCACGCAGCGAATCTATATCCTCCCTTAGTGTGGATATGTCGGCGGAGTGAGTCGTTGCTTGAATTTCCAAATCTCCAATTCTTTGACCCAGCTCCTTAATTTCTACGGAGAGGGAGTTGGTAATCTGGGTTGTGATGCTCGTCGCCCACTTTTCTAACGCTTTTTCCAACATTACTTCATATCTGTCGAGGGGGGGAGGATGTGATTTAGGGGGCGAGCCATGGAGGGACTCATCCATCCAGGATTCATCCTCTGGGAGCAGATCTGACGTGTTGTGTGGGTCGCTATGGGAGGCGTTAGGGTCCGACATTGTGGGCATTCACTGAACTGGCTAGAATGCAGAAGACAAGGACCAAGCTGGCACGTCACAGAAAGTAAATGAAGTATATTGAGTGAGGGGTGCGATATTGCAGAGGGCGGACGGGTCCCGAGGGTACAGCAGGCGGGACACGGATGATGTTGTGCGGGCTGCGTTCCGTCTAGGGGATGATATTGAGAGGGGTGGGCAAAATCTCAAGTCTGGAGCACCTTTGCAAAGGGAACAATATGGACCCAACAATACACTGAGACGATGTGTACCGGCCCTTTAAGATAATTAGCTTGCTGGTGAGCACGGAAATATATTAAATTGAACAGATACGACTATCCAGGGCCCCTTTATTGAGGAGGGACCTTATAGCAAGGTAAGGCAGGACCCAGAATTGTGAGTGGTGTAAGGGAGGGCTGTGCTGACTGTCAGAGCTCCCTATGCAGCCTGGGCTTTGCTGCTGCATGAAGGGTGAACTCCCCCGGCTGGAAGAAGACACTGTCAGAAGCTGGAAGCTGCCTGCAGGGAGGGGAGGAGGATCGCTCTAATAGGCGAGGCTGTGAGTGTTCTGCTCTACACAGACCCTCAGTGTGGACCAGGAAGCTGTCAAGGTAAAATGGCGCCGGGGCCGGCAGCGCGTTCCTGTCTGTCTCCTCCTGGGCACCACACCCACCAGCGCCGAATCACCTGAAAGTCGGGGGGCCGGGTCCCCAGGCTAGCGCGACCCTCCGGGGCAGAAAACCGCTGGTCCCACGGGCAGAGGGGGGCCGGGACACTCCGTGGTCGGCGGGGACGCTGGTTCACCCGACCATCACGTTCCCGCACGCATGCGCACCGCTAGGGGGGGGGGGTGACACTTTTTTATGGGTAATCTTGGTGGGTTTCACACAGTGGGGCATCCCAAAGTCAGACGGGAAACAAAACAAGGGATAGTCAAGATCCTGGGTTTTGTTATGTTTTAAAGTAAAAAAAAGCTATACTCACGTTTTATCCCACGCAGCCCATCGCCACTGAGCCGCAGCCGCAGCTCTCACCTGCTCGCTCGATCCAGCTCCTTCTACACCCAGATTAGCGCCTGGTAAAGTGCTCGTCTCTCTCCATCTCTCCAACGCAGCCCCGGCTTCATCACTGTGAGCTGGCATTGCAATGGAACGTGACGTGTTAGGTCGTCACGCGCCCTTTTCCATTGCAGTAAATGGCCCGGGGTGTGACCTCTCGCTGTCACTGACATACCTCCCAACTTTTGAAATCCATAAAGAGGGACATAAGAAGCCACACCCCCAGCCACACCCTCAGTCATGCCCTTAAAGGGCAACACCACCTAAGAATTAAATAGGGCATCCCTCGTTGCACAACCAGTTAGGGGTGAAACAGACACATACACACAGATAGAAACACACACACAAACACACACAGACACACAGACAGACACAAACACACACACACAAACACACACAGACACATACATAGACACACACACACAGACACACTCCAGGAAGGAGCCTCCTGTGCGAGGCTCCCTCCTGGAGTCCCGCCCCCACCCACTACCCCACCAATGAAATATCAAAAGAGAAAATAAAAAACCCCGCCTCTCAGACTTCCGGCTGCCGCGGCCTCAAGGACGCCCCCTGCCACAAGCCCCGAGTGTGCAGCTGAGCCCTTACACACGGGGCCGGCGGTGGGGGGGCGTCAGAGAGGCCGCGGCAACCCCCCCGCGACAGCGTGAGACATGGCAGCATGCGCTGCGGGACCAAGTAATAAAAATCGAGGCAGTCCCAGTAAAATCGCGACGGCTGGGGGGTATGTACTGATGGTAAGGGGGGGGCAATGCCGCATCAGCAAAACAGGAAGAAACACACAACTGACTGGGGCGGCAAGGGGGCTGGATCGAGCGTTCAGGTGAGAGCTGCGGCTGCGGCTCAGGAGTGATGGGCTGTGTGGGAGAAAAGGCGAGTATAGCTTTTTTTTATCTTTTGCAGAATTAACATCCGACCCCTAAAAATCAGTTCTTTATGCTGGAGCTTGTAGTTCCACAATCAGTTTCTGCTGTGCTTTGCAGCCCCCCCCCCCCCCCCCCCGTTCCTTTATGATAAAGGGAACTTTGGATGATGTACAAAGATCAATAAATTAATAAATAATTGTACTTGATATTTGAAAGGTGCCGGTTGATCAATTTAATTGTCTTATAATGAGGATATTTTTTCTATAAGGCACATATTAAAGTGACCCTAAACCAAAAACCTTCTATCCCCAGCCCAGTGTCCCAAATATGAACACTAGAGATGAGCGAAGTTTTGAAAAATTCGATTCGGCTGATTCGCCAAATTTTCTGACAAAAATCGTTTCGATCCGAATTTATTCGCGGCGAATCGCTATTAACCACCCTCGACTTTCCCCCCTGCTAGTAAAAAAATAACTGTACAAAAATACTCACCTGACCCCTCTATCGAATTGGCCGGGTATCCTCTTTCATTTGGTGCCATCCGATCCCCGCTCGGATGGCCCCAGGAAAGCCCCCGGAAAAGCCCCCCCCCCCGATTTTCTGTCATTTGAAAAAAAAAAGCCCAGCCGCAAAGTTGGGAGGGCGGGAGGGAGGTAATGACAGCTTGGAAAGAAAGTGGGCGGGGCAGGAGGGAGGAATGACAGCCGGCAGGGAGGTAATGACAGATTGGAAAGAAAATGGCCGGGGTGGGAGGGAGGTAATGACAGCTTGGAAAGAAAGCGGGCGGGGCGGGAGGAAGGTACTGACAGCGGGCGGGGAGGTAATGACAGCTTGGAAAGAAAGTGGGCGGGAGGGAGGAGTTACAGCGGGCAGGGAGGTAATGACAGCTTGGAAAGAAAGTGGGCGGGGTGGGAGGGTGGAATGACAGCTTGGAAAGAAAGTAGGCGGGGCGGGAGGGAGGTACTGACAGCGGGCGTGGAGGTAATGACAGCTTGGAAAGAAAGTGGCCGGAGTGGGAGGGAGGAATGACAGCTTGGAAAGAAAGTGGCCGGGGTGGGAGGGAGGAATGACAGCTTGGAAAGAAAGTGGGCGCGGCAAGAGGGAGGAATGACAGCTTGGAAAGAAAGTGGGCGGGAGGGAGGAGTTACAGCGGGCAGGGAGGTAATGACAGCTTGGAAAGAAAGTGGGCGGGGTGGGAGGGTGGAATGACAGCTTGAAAAGAAAGTAGGCGGGGCGGGAGGGAGGTACTGACAGCAGGCGGGGAGGTAATGACAGCTTGGAAAGAAAGTGGCCGGAGTGGGAGGGAGGAATGACAGCTTGGAAAGAAAGTGGCCGGGGTGGGAGGGAGGAATGACAGCTTGGAAAGAAAGTGGGCGGGGCAAGAGGGAGGAATGACAGCTTGGAAAGAAAGTGGGCGGGAGGGAGGAGTTACAGCGGGCAGGGAGGTAATGACAGTTTGGAAAGAAAGTGGGCGGGGCGGGAGGAATGACAGCTTGGAAAGAAAGTGGGCGGGGTGGGAGGGAGGAATGACAGCTTGGAAAGAAAGTGGGCGGGGCGAGAGGAAGGTACTGACAGCGGGCGGGGAGGTAATGACAGATTGGAAAGAAAGTGGGCGGGGCGGGAGGAATGACAGCTTGGAAAGAAAGTGGGTGAGGCGGGAGGGAGGCGTTACAGCGGGCAGGGAGGTAATGACAGCTTGGAAAGAAAGTGGGCGGGGCGGGAGGAATGACAGCTTGGAAAGAAAGTGGGCGGGGCAGGAGGGAGGAATGACAGCTTGGAAAGAAAGTGGGCGAGGCGGGAGGGAGGAGTTACAGCGGGCGAGGAGGTAATGACAGCTTGGAAAGAAAGTGAGCGGGAGGAATGACAGCTTGGAAAGAAAGTGGGCGGGAGGAATGACAGCTTGGAAAGAAAGTGGGCGGGGTGGGAGGGAGGAATGACAGCTTGGAAAGAAAGTGGGCGGGGCGAGAGGGAGGTACTGACAGCGGGCGGGGAGGTAATGACAGATTGGAAAGAAAGTGGGCGGGGCGGGAGGAATGACAGCTTGGAAAGAAAGTGGGCGGGGCGGGAGGGAGGAATGACAGCTTGGAAAGAAAGTGGGCAAGGCGGGAGGGAGGAGTTACAGCGGGCAGGGAGGTAATGACAGCTTGGAAAGTAAGTGGGCGGGAGGGAGGAATGACAGCTTGGAAAGAAAGTGGGCGGGGTGGGAGGGAGGAATGACAGCTTGGAAAGAAAGTGGGCGGGGCGAGAGGGAGGTACTGACAGCGGGCGGGGAGGTAATGACAGCTTGGAAAGAAAGTGGGCGGGGCGGGAGGGAGGAATGACAGCTTGGAAAGAAAGTGGGCAAGGCGGGAGGGAGGAGTTACAGCGGGCAGGGAGGTAATGACAGCTTGGAAAGTAAGTGGGCGAGAGGGAGGAATGACAGCTTGGAAAGAAAGTGGGCGGGTGGGAGTGAGGAATGACAGCTTGGAAAGAAAGTGGGCGGGGCGAGAGGGAGGTACTGACAGCGGGCGGGAAGGTAATGACAGCTTGGAAAGAAAGTGGGCGGGAGGGAGGTAATGACAGCTTGGAAAGAAAGTGGGCGGGGAGCGGGAGGGAGGAGTTACAGCGGGCGGGGAGGTAATGACAGCTTGGAAAGAAAGTGAGCGGGAGGGAGGAGTTACAGCGGGCAGGGAGGTAATGACAGTTTGGAAAGAAAGTGGGCGGGGCGGGAGATAATGACAGTTTGGAAAGAAAGTGGGCGGGGCGGGAGGTAATGACAGCTTGGAAAGAAAGTGGGCGAGGCGGGAGGGAGGAGTTACAGCGGGCGGGGAGGTAATGACAGCTTGGAATGACAGCGGACGGGGCCGGCAGGCAGGAGCCCACTTTCTTTCCAAGCTGTCATTCACAAAAATCATCCTCCAAATTCATACTCTATTATCATCCGCCAAATGAATTCTCTATTATCATCCATTAAATTCATACTCTATCAATTAACTAAACAAAACGGATTCCCGCTAATCAACTAAATAAATCAGACCACAATCAAGTCCCCGAAACTTATATTCCTTTCCATTTGACTTTCATTTTATTTTCAATCATCAATTTAATTTTAATCATCAGTTAATTAAGTAATAAATACATAAGGTTTGTCCTATTTCCACTGCAAAACATTACCAAGTTTTTTATGCTTTTAATAAGGAAAAGCCGACAATTGAACTAATAAAGTAGAGCCGGCAATAGAGCTATCAAAGAAAAGCTGACAATAGAACTACTGCCTACAACTACATTTCCCAGCAAGCACTGGGAAACACCTGGTTCAAAAAGACAGCAAGGGCATTCCCGCCCCTACCTTGAAATAGTTTTATGAAATTGGTTTAAGATTGATTTAAAATTAATTAGTTTGAGAATATGAATATGCCAGAAAATCGATGGAGTGAGAGGTTTTATATATATATATATATATATATATATATATATATATATATATGACTTATATAAAGTGAATTTAAACTATTACCTCTAGACTCATCAATTTATTGCTACCTTTCTATGAGCATTACCATCAATGATATCACCGGTACAATTATATACACATATATCTCTTTCATATCAATTTAATATAACTCCATCTACTGACCACTGTTTATATTAATTTTTATATAATTGTATTACTAGTTATTACTATTGAATACCGATTTTATACTCATATATATATATTTTTGAATTTTTGAATTAAACACACTCTCACCACATGGAAAAAATATAGATTTGGATTTTAATTGCTTTTTAGAAAACAACTAACTAGATTGGTTCCCCTTCAATATTGATCTGTTCCTTAGAAAATATTTGTCTGGACTTTCCCCCTACTCATCAAACTTATTAATTTACTCCTTTACCGCAATGTTCGACTACACTATTTCCATTAACATTAACATTACTATTCAATCATAATTAATTAACTTTTACATTTTTACACCCTTACATCCTTAATGTCACCACCTTTTTATCATTTTCATATCATATCAAATCATTTTGTATCAATTACTTTTTACTAATCCTCTAATAATTTATTCCTCATCAACCATGATCTATATATTTATACTCTTATCATATTTTTATAATATCATTACTTTATATATCCATCAAATCGTTTTTTTATCAATTACTTCTTACTAATCCTCTAGTAATTTATTCCTCATCCACCATGACCTATATATTTATATATTTATACTCTTATCATATTTTTATCATATCCTTAGTTTATATATCCATTCTATCTATTCACGTCTATCCAGTTTCAATTTTACATCCCTCCATCTAATTATTTAATGAATTGTCCCTCTACTAATGATTTAATCATTTTCAATTTTTTTTTTTATTTGATCAACCAATAACTAATTATTTAATTATGAACTTACAGTACCCACTATTAATATACACTAATTTATAGTATCTAACTTTCTAATGAATTGCCCCCCTACCAAAATTTTAATAAAATTATTGTTAATTTATTAGATCAATCAATAATTTATTATTTAATCATTAATTTATACTATCCACTATTAATTTATATTATCTACAATTATTTAAGATGTTCCACTATATTCAGTATATCATATTGGTACTTCTTTATTTTTTTTTCCATGATAAGTTATCATCCTACTACTTTTAATCTGTGATAATACATTCTATCACATGTAATGATTCAACCAACCTTTGTGTATCCACAGCGCTCCTACACCAATCTTTTTCCTTCTAGGGCTACACCTAAATTGAAATTGATTAACACACTACAATTTTTCCTGGGAATCACAGGTTTTCCTGCTGTAGGAGCCGCTCATATTATCCAATTGCGCTTTATCCTCAAAACCAATTGTACTATCTATATAAAAAAAAAAAAAATATATATATATATATATATATATATATATATATATATATATATATAATGTATAACATTTACCTATATATAGGAATATATATATATATATATATATATATATATATATTTATATATATATTTAAATCTAAGTTCCCTCACACAAATATAACACTTCTATTTATATACGGAATTTATAAACATGATTCCCCTTTTTCCATACACAAGCAGGATCCAAAATAGAGTACAAACACAATACTTTTATATGCGCAGAATCTCTGCAGAAGAGTCGGGTGCACAGCTGAACACTTAATTACAATACCTTGTGACTAGAGATGAGCGAACTTTTGAAAAATTCGATTCGACTGATTCGCCGAATTTTCCGACAAAAATCGTTTCGACCCGAATAAATTCGCGACGAATCGCTATTAAAAACGGCTATTTCTGAGCCTCCTACAGCCTCAATAGGGTTGTAAACCATTCAGCCTTGCTGTAACACGCACAGGATGCGTGCTGGGTTTGTTAAATAATACTTTGAAGAAATATCACATGCAGATCAGAGGCATCGCTAATAGAATCGCAGAGCGGCACAATTGCAGAGAGTTGAAGTGGCATCACTATGAGGGGCAGAAGGAGCCCAAATATACACTGGAGTTGGCCTCAGGAGCCCAAAAATTGGATGAATCACACCCTGGAGTTGGCAGAAGTTGGCAGCAGCAGCAGCAGGAGCCCAAATATACACTGGAGTTGGCTTCAGGAGCCCAAAAATTGGATGAATCACACCCTGGAGTTGGCAGAAGTTGGCAGCAGCAGGAGCAGGAGCCCAAATATACACTGGAGTTGGCCTCAGGAGCCCAAAAATTGGATGAATCACACCCTGGAGTTGGCAGAAGTTGGCAGTAGTAGCAGCAGGAGCCCAAATATACACTGGAGTTGGCTTCAGGAGCCCAAAAATTGGATGAATCACACCCTGGAGTTGGCAGAAGTTGGCAGTAGCAGCAGCAGGAGCCCAAATATACACTGGAGTTGGCCTCAGGAGCCCAAAAATTGGATGAATCACACCCTGGAGTTGGCAGAAGTTGGCAGTAGTAGCAGCAGGAGCCCAAATATACACTGGAGTTGGCTTCAGGAGCCCAAAAATTGGATGAATCACACCCTGGAGTTGGCAGAAGTTGGCAGTAGCAGCAGCAGGAGCCCAAATATACACTGGAGTTGGCTTCAGGAGCCCAAAAATTGGATGAATCACACCCTGGAGTTGGCAGGAGTTGACAGTAGCAGCAGCAGGAGCCCAAATATACACTGGAGTTGGCTTCAGGAGCCCAAAAATTGGATGAATCACACCCTGGAGTTGGCAGAAGTTGGCAGCAGCAGCAGCAGCAGGAGCCCAAATATACACTGGAGTTGGCTTCAGGAGCCCAAAAATTGGATGAATCACACCCTGGAGTTGGCAGGAGTTGACAGTAGCAGCAGCAGGAGCCCAAATATACACTGGAGTTGGCCTCAGGAGCCCAAAAATTGGATGAATCACACCCTGGAGTTGGCAGGAGTTGACAGTAGCAGCAGCAGGAGCCCAAATATACACTGGAGTTGGCTTCAGGAGCCCAAAAATTGGATGAATCACACCCTGGAGTTGGCAGAAGTTGGCAGCAGCAGCAGCAGCAGGAGCCCAAATATACACTGGAGTTGGCTTCAGGAGCCCAAAAATTGGATGAATCACACCCTGGAGTTGGCAGGAGTTGACAGTAGCAGCAGCAGGAGCCCAAATATACACTGGAGTTGGCTTCAGGAGCCCAAAAATTGGATGAATCACACCCTGGAGTTGGCAGAAGTTGGCAGCAGCAGCAGCAGCAGGAGCCCAAATATACACTGGAGTTGGCTTCAGGAGCCCAAAAATTGGATGAATCACACCCTGGAGTTGGCAGAAGTTGGCAGTAGTAGCAGCAGTAGCCCAAATATACACTGGAGTTGGCTTCAGGAGCCCAAAAATTGGATGAATCACACCCTGGAGTTGGCAGAAGTTGGCAGTAGCAGCAGCAGGAGCCCAAATATACACTGGAGTTGGCTTCAGGAGCCCAAAAATTGGATGAATCACACCCTGGAGTTGGCAGAAGTTGGCAGCAGCAGCAGCAGCAGGAGCCCAAATATACACTGGAGTTGGCTTCAGGAGCCCAAAAATTGGATGAATCACACCCTGGAGTTGGCAGGAGTTGACAGTAGCAGCAGCAGGAGCCCAAATATACACTGGAGTTGGCTTCAGGAGCCCAAAAATTGGATGAATCACACCCTGGAGTTGGCAGAAGTTGGCAGCAGCAGCAGCAGCAGGAGCCCAAATATACACTGGAGTTGGCTTCAGGAGCCCAAAAATTGGATGAATCACACCCTGGAGTTGGCAGGAGTTGACAGTAGCAGCAGCAGGAGCCCAAATATACACTGGAGTTGGCTTCAGGAGCCCAAAAATTGGATGAATCACACCCTGGAGTTGGCAGAAGTTGGCAGCAGCAGCAGCAGCAGGAGCCCAAATATACACTGGAGTTGGCTTCAGGAGCCCAAAAATTGGATGAATCACACCCTGGAGTTGGCAGAAGTTGGCAGTAGTAGCAGCAGGAGCCCAAATATACACTGGAGTTGGCTTCAGGAGCCCAAAAATTGGATGAATCACACCCTGGAGTTGGCAGAAGTTGGCAGTAGCAGCAGCAGGAGCCCAAATATACACTGGAGTTGGCTTCAGGAGCCCAAAAATTGGATGAATCACACCCTGGAGTTGGCAGGAGTTGACAGTAGCAGCAGCAGGAGCCCAAATATACACTGGAGTTGGCTTCAGGAGCCCAAAAATTGGATGAATCACACCCTGGAGTTGGCAGAAGTTGGCAGCAGCAGCAGCAGCAGGAGCCCAAATATACACTGGAGTTGGCTTCAGGAGCCCAAAAATTGGATGAATCACACCCTGGAGTTGGCAGGAGTTGACAGTAGCAGCAGCAGGAGCCCAAATATACACTGGAGTTGGCCTCAGGAGCCCAAAAATTGGATGAATCACACCCTGGAGTTGGCAGGAGTTGACAGTAGCAGCAGCAGGAGCCCAAATATACACTGGAGTTGGCTTCAGGAGCCCAAAAATTGGATGAATCACACCCTGGAGTTGGCAGAAGTTGGCAGCAGCAGCAGCAGCAGGAGCCCAAATATACACTGGAGTTGGCTTCAGGAGCCCAAAAATTGGATGAATCACACCCTGGAGTTGGCAGGAGTTGACAGTAGCAGCAGCAGGAGCCCAAATATACACTGGAGTTGGCTTCAGGAGCCCAAAAATTGGATGAATCACACCCTGGAGTTGGCAGAAGTTGGCAGCAGCAGCAGCAGCAGGAGCCCAAATATACACTGGAGTTGGCTTCAGGAGCCCAAAAATTGGATGAATCACACCCTGGAGTTGGCAGAAGTTGGCAGTAGCAGCAGCAGGAGCCCAAATATACACTGGAGTTGGCTTCAGGAGCCCAAAAATTGGATGAATCACACCCTGGAGTTGGCAGAAGTTGGCAGCAGCAGCAGCAGCAGGAGCCCAAATATACACTGGAGTTGGCTTCAGGAGCCCAAAAATTGGATGAATCACACCCTGGAGTTGGCAGGAGTTGACAGTAGCAGCAGCAGGAGCCCACATATACACTGGAGTTGGCCTCAGGAGCCCAAAAATTGGATGAATCACACCCTGGAGTTGGCAGGAGTTGACAGTAGCAGCAGCAGGAGCCCAAATATACACTGGAGTTGGCCTCAGGAGCCCAAAAATTGGATGAATCACACCCTGGAGTTGGCAGGAGTTGACAGTAGCAGCAGCAGGAGCCCAAATATACACTGGAGTTGGCTTCAGGAGCCCAAAAATTGGATGAATCACACCCTGGAGTTGGCAGAAGTTGGCAGCAGCAGCAGCAGCAGGAGCCCAAATATACACTGGAGTTGGCTTCAGGAGCCCAAAAATTGGATGAATCACACCCTGGAGTTGGCAGGAGTTGACAGTAGCAGCAGCAGGAGCCCAAATATACACTGGAGTTGGCTTCAGGAGCCCAAAAATTGGATGAATCACACCCTGGAGTTGGCAGAAGTTGGCAGCAGCAGCAGCAGCAGGAGCCCAAATATACACTGGAGTTGGCTTCAGGAGCCCAAAAATTGGATGAATCACACCCTGGAGTTGGCAGAAGTTGGCAGTAGCAGCAGCAGGAGCCCAAATATACACTGGAGTTGGCTTCAGGAGCCCAAAAATTGGATGAATCACACCCTGGAGTTGGCAGAAGTTGGCAGCAGCAGCAGCAGCAGGAGCCCAAATATACACTGGAGTTGGCTTCAGGAGCCCAAAAATTGGATGAATCACACCCTGGAGTTGGCAGGAGTTGACAGTAGCAGCAGCAGGAGCCCACATATACACTGGAGTTGGCTTCAGGAGCCCAAAAATTGGATGAATCACACCCTGGAGTTGGCAGAAGTTGGCAGCAGCAGCAGCAGCAGGAGCCCAAATATACACTGGAGTTGGCTTCAGGAGCCCAAAAATTGGATGAATCACACCCTGGAGTTGGCAGAAGTTGGCAGTAGCAGCAGCAGGAGCCCAAATATACACTGGAGTTGGCTTCAGGAGCCCAAAAATTGGATGAATCACACCCTGGAGTTGGCAGAAGTTGGCAGCAGCAGCAGCAGCAGGAGCCCAAATATACACTGGAGTTGGCTTCAGGAGCCCAAAAATTGGATGAATCACACCCTGGAGTTGGCAGGAGTTGACAGTAGCAGCAGCAGGAGCCCACATATACACTGGAGTTGGCCTCAGGAGCCCAAAAATTGGATGAATCACACCCTGGAGTTGGCAGGAGTTGACAGTAGCAGCAGCAGGAGCCCAAATATACACTGGAGTTGGCCTCAGGAGCCCAAAAATTGGATGAATCACACCCTGGAGTTGGCAGGAGTTGACAGTAGCAGCAGCAGGAGCCCAAATATACACTGGAGTTGGCCTCAGGAGCCCAAAAATTGGATGAATCACACCCTGGAGTTGGCAGAAGTTGGCAGCAGCAGCAGCAGCAGGAGCCCAAATATACACTGGAGTTGGCTTCAGGAGCCCAAAAATTGGATGAATCACACCCTGGAGTTGGCAGAAGTTGGCAGCAGCAGCAGCAGCAGGAGCCCAAATATACACTGGAGTTGGCTTCAGGAGCCCAAAAATTGGATGAATCACACCCTGGAGTTGGCAGGAGTTGACAGTAGCAGCAGCAGGAGCCCACATATACACTGGAGTTGGCCTCAGGAGCCCAAAAATTGGATGAATCACACCCTGGAGTTGGCAGGAGTTGACAGTAGCAGCAGCAGGAGCCCAAATATACACTGGAGTTGGCCTCAGGAGCCCAAAAATTGGATGAATCACACCCTGGAGTTGGCAGAAGTTGGCAGCAGCAGCAGCAGCAGGAGCCCAAATATACACTGGAGTTGGCTTCAGGAGCCCAAAAATTGGATGAATCACACCCTGGAGTTGGCAGGAGTTGACAGTAGTAGCAGCAGGAGCCCAAATATACACTGGAGTTGGCTTCAGGAGCCCAAAAATTGGATGAATCACACCCTGGAGTTGGCAGAAGTTGGCAGTAGCAGCAGCAGGAGCCCAAATATACACTGGAGTTGGCTTCAGGAGCCCAAAAATTGGATGAATCACACCCTGGAGTTGGCAGAAGTTGGCAGTAGCAGCAGCAGGAGCCCAAAAAATGGCCTAAAGACATAAATATGTTTTGCACCATTTGTAAAGTGTAAAACGTGGCACCATGCTGAATCTAGTCGCATGCATCAGGCATTGGTGGGTGGAAATCCTGGCTGATCCATCCCTGATTCATTTTGACAAAGGTGAGTCTCTCCACATTTTTAGTTGACAGACGAGTTCTCCTCGCCGTAACTATGGCCCCCGCCGCACTAAACACCCGCTCAGATGGCACGCTACTTGCCGGGCAGGAAAGCTTTTCCAGGGCAAACTCTGCTAGTTGCGGCCACAAATCAAGTTTGGCTGCCCAGAAGTCCAGCGGATCCTCAAGGTGTGTTGGCATGGTCATGTCAAAGTATGACATGACCTGCTGGTTCAGGTCCTGCTCCAGGTCTTCCTGCTGCTCATGAGTAGCCTCACTATGCGGGTGTAGAAAGCTACTCATTAGCGACTGAAGACTGAGGCTGCTGCTGCTGATGGAGCTTCTGCTGCTGCTGCTGCCAACCCCCCCAGCGGCCATGGCAGTGGAAGGTGAGCGCAGAGGTCCCCTCGAGTCAGACCTGCGAGAGTATGGACCATGGCGCAGATAGGCATCGGCCAACTGCCTACGTAGAATGTCTTTGTAGTAGTTGAGTTTGTCCTCCCTCTCGGTGGGTTTAAAAAATGCCCCCATTTTGTGCCGGAAGCGAGGGTCCAATAAGGTGGACAGCCAGAAGTCATCCCGCCGACAGATGGAAACAATTCTGGGGTCACTACGCAAGCATGTGAGCATGCTTCGTGCCATTTGCGCAAGTGACTCGGATGGACTACCTGTCTCCATCTCCACTGCATACTGCCACGGTGTGCCCGGGTCCTCTGTCTCTCCTTCCTCAAAAACCTCTAGCTCCTCTGGCTGCTCCTGCTCCTCCTCTCCTGTCCGCTGACTAGATAAACCAGCCATTTCGCCAAGCCTAAACTGTGTTTCGCTGGGCAACTCCTCCTCCTCCTCTTCCTCCTCCTCCTCCTCCAGTTCAGCTCCAACGGGGTTCATGTGGCCGTAAGATGTAAACGCCATGTCTCCAGTGCCCTGACCAGCCATGGTTTCCAACATGTGCTGTAGTACATGAAGCAGTGGAATCACGTCGTTCATCCCGTAATCCTGCCGACTGACAAATAAAGTGGCTTCCTCAAAGGGCCTGAGCAAACGGCAGGTGTCACGTATGAGCTGCCACTGGTTGACATTGAAGTTACACAGGGGAGTCCCCCTATCTGCTTGGATCATCAGGAAATCCGTGATGGCTTTTCTCTGTTCATATAATCGGTCCAACATGTGAAGGGTGGAATTCCAACGGGTGGAAACATCGCAAATCAGACTATGTTGGGGGATACCATTCTGACGCTGTAGCTCAAGAAGGGTGTGTTTGGCGGTGTAGGAGTGGCTGAAGTGCATGCAAAGTTTCCGTGAAGTTGTTAGGATGTCCTGCAGATGGGGGGAACACTTCAGAAACCGCTTGACAACCAGATTGAAGACGTGAGCCATGCAGGGGGCATGGGTCAGGCTTCCTTGGCGCAGCGCAGACAAAATGTTCTTCCCATTGTCGGTAACCATGATTCCCATTTTAAGTTTTCTCGGAGTAAGCCATGTTTGGATTTCCTGATGAATACATTTAAGCAGTTCCTCCCCTGTGTGACTCCGTTCGCCAAGACAAACCATGTGAAGCACTGCGTGACACCTCCGTGCCCTGCACACATGGTAGACTGGAGGGGCACTGAGACTTGAGCCTACAGTGGAGGGTGAGGAGATGGCGGAGGATGAGGAGGCCGAGTCGCACGGTGTCACAGGCCCAATGGGCAGAGAGCGCGGAGGCCGAAGCGGCGTGACCTGTCCAAGTTGCTGCTGCAAAGGGACCACATTCACCCAGTGGGCCGTAAACGACATGTACTGCCCCTGACCGTAGTTACAGCTCCAGATGTCGGCGCTGCCATGTATTTTGCTACACACCGACAGGCTCAAGGACTGGCCCACCTTCTGTTCAACAAAAGTGTGCAGCGCTGGTACTGCCTTCTTGGCAAAGAAATGACGGCTTGGGACTCTCCACCTCGGCTCGGCACAAGCCATCAGTTCTCTGAAAGGTGCAGATTCCACCACCTGAAAAGGGAGCGACTGCAGCACCAGCAACTTGGACAGGAGCACATTCAGCTTCTGCGCCGTAGGATGAGTGGGCGCATACTGCTGTCTCTTGGACATGGCTTCGCTGATGGATTGCTGGCGGGATGCATGACTTGGAGGAGGAGGAGGAGGAGCAGGAGCGACAGAGGATGGGTGTGACGCACAGCTGCCTTCGGCTGAGGTGCTGGAGCCTTGGCTGGCAGAAATTGGGAGCTCACTTGGTGAGGAAGCAGACTGGACCACCCCTTGGGAGCCTCGGTTCTCCCAGGTCGTTTTATGGTGACGCATCATATGTTGACGCAGGGCCGTGGTGCCAACATTTGGACCCTGGCCACGCTTCACCTTTTGCCTACATATCTTGCATGTGGCCATGTTACCCTCCTGCGGATGCCTCAGGAAAAACTGCCACACTGCCGAGTAGCTACTTTTCCCACCCCCTGGCCTCACTGATTCACTGCTGCTGTTGCCAACTCCAGGAACCCCTGCTCCACTACCTCCCGATAAGGTAGACTGCCGCACAGCAGGTGCTCTACCCCGGCCCCGGCCCCGGCCGGCTCCAGCCTTTGGAATTGTGCCCCCATGCTGACTGCTACCACCTTGCTGCCTCAGCTGCTGACTCCGGGGCAACCTGCGCCCCTCTTCTCCTGATGATGACGATGAAGCCCCTTCATCACCCGGCTCCCAAGTGCGATCGGCTTCATCGTCATCATCATCATCATCACCGGGTTGTGGCTGTACGTCACTGATGTTCGTGGATTCGTCAACAGTGTCTGGCGCAGGAGCTGGAACGCTCGCAGCACCCACGACACTGTCCACATCACTATTTGTCTGCCTAGCTAAAGAAGCCACCTCCATTTCTTGGCTGGGCAGTAGCTGCTGACTGTCCTCCTGTATCTGATCGTCCTCCTCACTAAAGAGTGGAGCTGAACCCAAAGCATAGGATACGTCGCTGGGGGAGGGAACGGCGTAGGACAGAGGCAATGGGAGGACAGGGACTGCTCTCGGGGCATGCCAACTCAGGGTTGTGTCAGAGGAACCTACCGACCCTAGACTGGGGGTCTCAGATGTAAGTTGTGATGATGTTGTTGATGAGCGCGTCAGCCAATCTACCACGGCAGATGCGTTACTGGTGGAGACCCGACCGCTAGCAGATACTGGCAGATTAGGTCTCTCAGCGTGACTCCTGCTGCTACTGGCCCCCAGTCTGATGCGAGCTCTGCCTGCGGAATCTTGGCCTCTGCCACTCCTCTTTTCACTTCCAGGCACTTGTCTGCCCGACATAGTCTAACTGGCGTGGTAGTAGGTGATATTTTAAGAACCCCCAGGCAGCAGTGGGTCTATATAAAACAGAATATAATGCACACCAAAAGTGAGCAGTAACACTCAGCCTCCAACAGGCCTGCTTAGTGTAAATAAGAGAGCTGCTTAGTGTAAATAAAGAGGGGTATGCTATGTTACAGAATGGGATGCCTCAACAGAAGTGCACCTGGCAGGCAGCAGTAAGCCTATGCCCAGCAAAAGTGTCTTATAATATAAATATAATAAGAGCAAATGCTTATATGGTCTTAAACAGAGGCTGCTTTAGTCACAGAATGGGATGCCCTGGGCAGGAATGGACCTGGCAGGGTCCAGTAGGGCTTTGGCCAGCAAAAGTGTCTTTATCAGGCTAATTTCAAATATGATAAGAGCAAATGCTTATATGGTCTTAAACAGAGGCTGCTGTAGTCACAGAATGGGATGCCCCGGGCAGGAATCGACCTGGCAGGGTCCAGTAGGGCTTTGGCCAGCAAAAGTGTCTTTATCAGGCCTGATTTCTATGAGAATAAGTGCAAATGTTTATTATGCTATTAAATAGAGGCTGCTTTAGTCACAGAATGGGATGCCAGTGCCACAAAAACCAGAGAGCATGCACAGCAAAAGTGTCTTTATCAGGCCTGATTTCTATGAGAATAAGTGCAAATGTTTATTGTGCTATTAAATAGAGGCTGCTTTAGTCACAGAATGGGATGCCAGTGCCACAAAACCCAGAGAGCATGCACAGCAAAAGTGTCTTTATCAGGCCTGATTTCTATGAGAATAAGTGCAAATGTTTATTGTGCTATTAAATAGAGGCTGCTTTAGTCACAGAATGGGATGCCAGTGCCACAAAAACCAGAGAGCATGCCCAGCAAAAGTGTCTTTATCAGGCCTGATTTCTATGAGAATAAGTGCAAATGTTTATTATGCTATTAAATAGAGGCTGCTTTAGTCACAGAATGGGATGCCAGTGCCACAAAAACCAGAGAGCATGCCCAGCAAAAGTGTCTTTATCAGGCCTGATTTCTATGAGAATAAGTGCAAATGTTTATTATGCTATTAAATAGAGGCTGCTTTAGTCACAGAATGGGATGCCAGTGCCACAAAAACCAGAGAGCATGCCCAGCAAAAGTGTCTTTATCAGGCCTGATTTCTATGAGAATAAGTGCAAATGTTTATTGTGCTATTAAATAGAGGCTGCTTTAGTCACAGAATGGGATGCCAGTGCCACAAAAACCAGAGAGCATGCCCAGCAAAAGTGTCTTTATCAGGCCTGATTTCTATGAGAATAAGTGCAAATGTTTATTATGCTATTAAATAGAGGCTGCTTTAGTCACAGAATGGGATGCCAGTGCCACAAAAACCAGAGAGCATGCCCAGCAAAAGTGTCTTTATCAGGCCTGATTTCTATGAGAATAAGTGCAAATGTTTATTATGCTATTAAATAGAGGCTGCTTTAGTCACAGAATGGGATGCCAGTGCCACAAAAACCAGAGAGCATGCCCAGCAAAAGTGTCTTTATCAGGCCTGATTTCTATGAGAATAAGTGCAAATGTTTATTATGCTATTAAATAGAGGCTGCTTTAGTCACAGAATGGGATGCCAGTGCCACAAAAACCAGAGAGCATGCCCAGCAAAAGTGTCTTTATCAGGCCTGATTTCTATGAGAATAAGTGCAAATGTTTATTGTGCTATTAAATAGAGGCTGCTTTAGTCACAGAATGGGATGCCAGTGCCACAAAAACCAGAGAGCATGCCCAGCAAAAGTGTCTTTATCAGGCCTGATTTCTATGAGAATAAGTGCAAATGTTTATTGTGCTATTAAATAGAGGCTGCTTTAGTCACAGAATGGGATGCCAGTGCCACAAAAACCAGAGAGCATGCCCAGCAAAAGTGTCTTTATCAGGCCTGATTTCTATGAGAATAAGTGCAAATGTTTATTATGCTATTAAATAGAGGCTGCTTTAGTCACAGAATGGGATGCCAGTGCCACAAAAACCAGAGAGCATGCACAGCAAAAGTGTCTTTATCAGGCCTGATTTCTATGAGAATAAGTGCAAATGTTTATTATGCTATTAAATAGAGGCTGCTTTAGTCACAGAATGGGATGCCAGTGCCACAAAAACCAGAGAGCATGCCCAGCAAAAGTGTCTTTATCAGGCCTGATTTCTATGAGAATAAGTGCAAATGTTTATTATGCTATTAAATAGAGGCTGCTTTAGTCACAGAATGGGATGCCAGTGCCACAAAAACCAGAGAGCATGCCCAGCAAAAGTGTCTTTATCAGGCCTGATTTCTATGAGAATAAGTGCAAATGTTTATTATGCTATTAAATAGAGGCTGCTTTAGTCACAGAATGGGATGCCAGTGCCACAAAAACCAGAGAGCATGCCCAGCAAAAGTGTCTTTATCAGGCCTGATTTCTATGAGAATAAGTGCAAATGTTTATTATGCTATTAAATAGAGGCTGCTTTAGTCACAGAATGGGATGCCAGTGCCACAAAAACCAGAGAGCATGCCCAGCAAAAGTGTCTTTATCAGGCCTGATTTCTATGAGAATAAGTGCAAATGTTTATTATGCTATTAAATAGAGGCTGCTTTAGTCACAGAATGGGATGCCAGTGCCACAAAAACCAGAGAGCATGCCCAGCAAAAGTGTCTTTATCAGGCCTGATTTCTATGAGAATAAGTGCAAATGTTTATTATGCTATTAAATAGAGGCTGCTTTAGTCACAGAATGGGATGCCAGTGCCACAAAAACCAGAGAGCATGCCCAGCAAAAGTGTCTTTATCAGGCCTGATTTCTATGAGAATAAGTGCAAATGTTTATTATGCTATTAAATAGAGGCTGCTTTAGTCACAGAATGGGATGCCAGTGCCACAAAAACCAGAGAGCATGCCCAGCAAAAGTGTCTTTATCAGGCCTGATTTCTATGAGAATAAGTGCAAATGTTTATTATGCTATTAAATAGAGGCTGCTTTAGTCACAGAATGGGATGCCAGTGCCACAAAAACCAGAGAGCATGCCCAGCAAAAGTGTCTTTATCAGGCCTGATTTCTATGAGAATAAGTGCAAATGTTTATTGTGCTATTAAATAGAGGCTGCTTTAGTCACAGAATGGGATGCCAGTGCCACAAAAACCAGAGAGCATGCCCAGCAAAAGTGTCTTTATCAGGCCTGATTTCTATGAGAATAAGTGCAAATGTTTATTATGCTATTAAATAGAGGCTGCTTTAGTCACAGAATGGGATGCCAGTGCCACAAAAACCAGAGAGCATGCCCAGCAAAAGTGTCTTTATCAGGCCTGATTTCTATGAGAATAAGTGCAAATGTTTATTATGCTATTAAATAGAGGCTGCTTTAGTCACAGAATGGGATGCCAGTGCCACAAAAACCAGAGAGCATGCCCAGCAAAAGTGTCTTTATCAGGCCTGATTTCTATGAGAATAAGTGCAAATGTTTATTATGCTATTAAATAGAGGCTGCTTTAGTCACAGAATGGGATGCCTCACAGCAGACTTAAGATCAGTTCAGTATATATGCACAGTTAGTTACTATAAGCAGCCTGAAAACACTAACAAAGGCTGGATGAAAAAAAAAAAATCTCCCTGTCACAGCCTCCGTTTTTCCTACCTTTCCCTGGCTTTCTGTCTGTCTCCTGTCTGTCTCCTGCCTGTCTCCTGCCTGTCTCCAGCCTGTCCCTGTCTGTCCCTGCCTGTCTAAGTGCCTCAGCTACACAGCGTTCTGTCTGTCACGAATGCAATAGAGAAATGAGGAAAAGCAAGATGGCCGCCGTTAAATACCGCTGTGTGACGTCACCGGGCTTGCTGGCTGCTGATAGGCTGCATGTGACTGCCCCAGCTTGCACTGGCGCGGGATACATGTCCAGACATGTCCCGCCCGCCATCTTAGAATGCCTGTAATGTAAATGAATGGATGTTAAAGGAAAACTTCGAGTGATCGAATCGCGGGGAAATTCGGATTCGATCCGAATCGAATTTTTCCTGAAATTCGGATCGAATCCGGGTTCGTCCGGATCGATTCGCTCATCCCTACTTGTGACATTTGTACAATAATCTGTTACATATACATACTGCCTTTTCCCAGGTAAATACATTGTAACAAACAAGCCTGAGGAGCTCTGTGCAACAGCACAGCCTCCTGGCACCATCTTGAAACCCTTTACAATGCTCATTCATTCTTTCAATGTTTGATTTTTTATAAATGTGAATACATTTTTAACTGTTCATTCATTCTTTAAATGTTTTTCTATTTATTTTATGCTCCAGGTATTTTAGTTTATTTTCTAGTGTTTTTATAGTGTGTACATGCCGGCATGGTGGGAGCGGGGAAGCCGGCCACACTGTCAGCTGTGCAACCCGGCTTCTGCCGCCCGCTGACAGTGCGGCCAGCTTCCTCCGCTCCCACCATACCGGCATGTAGGTAAGTGTGTGCTACATGCCGGTATGGTGGTAGCCGGGGAGGCCGGCTGCACTGTCAGCGGGAGGCGGAAGCTGGTTTGCACAGCTGACAGTGTAGCCGGCCTCCTCGGCTCCCACCAGGCCGGCATTTTTTTTGAATTTCAGGAAAACTTCGATCGATCGAATCGCGGGGAAATTCGGATTCGATCCGAAGCGAATTTTTCATGAAATTCGGATCGAATCCGGGTTCGTCCGGATCGATTCGCTCATCCCTAATGAACACCATGGTGGCCTCCAGCCATGATTCATTCAGTTACACACATCCTAGGGGATACCTCTGGCTTCCAGCCTTCCAAGGCCACCAACCCTTCCCCCCTCTACCCGGTACCACTGTACATCCTCACCCATGTTCTGCCCCTAGAATGCTATTGCCTCAGCGTCATGGCTGTGGGAGACCATACCCACCCCTGTCACAGTATCTGCCCACCAAACAATACTAAGACAGGCCATAGGGGATACCTCTGGCTTCCAGCCTTCCAAGGCCCACCAACCCTTCCCCCCTCTACCAGGACCCACTGTACATCCTCACCCATGTTCTGCCCCTAGAATGCTATGCGATCATGGGCTGGACAAGGTACCACTATAGTCCCGGGCACATTGGGGGAGGGGGCTCAGGGTCTGATCATGGCTGGACAAGGTACCACTATAGTCCCGGGCACATTGGGGGAGGGGGCTCAGGGTCCGATCATGGATGGTCAGGGTACCACTATAGTCCTGGGCTGATAATTGTCCCCAGTAGGTCACTGTTTGTCCCTGACCACTCCCCAATGACTTATCAGGATTTTGAATACTTTGCTGAGACTTTCAAGCTAAGCATATTGACTAGACTCCAGCGGGATTTCTTGAGGCAGGTGAATGTCACAAGTGGCGGCTCGGCAAGCAGGGGCCCCTTGTCGGGCCAGAGATTACCCCAGAGTCACGGCGCTGGAAAACTAGCTTGAAAATATTAGGCAAAGCAATAAAAGATAAAAGAAGAAACCTTAATGTTAGGCACAAAGAGACACGATTGCAATATGGGCATAAAGTAGGGGGCGCCGCACGCTTGGGGGAGGGTGCGTGCGCGTGGTGGGTGTGTGCGCCTTTTTCAAGCCTATAAAGGTAGGAACATAGGCAGCACTCGATATGGCACCTTAAGAAAGTGACAGTAGGTCACGGAACGCATGGGTGGAAATAAATACTTGGCTCGGCAGGAGGGGATCATATTCTGCACTGAGGTGAAATTATTACAGTTAGTTGGTTAGTTTTTTTTATGTCTTTTACTTTCATTGATCTTTGGCACTTTGCACATTAGCACTTTAGTGGTCTTTTATAGGTTGTATATAGGATGAATAGGAGGAATAGTACAGGTATAGTACGGAGAATGGGGATTGATTAGGTCACTCCGGTTTTTGTGTATTTTTTAAATGTCTGTGGTGATATTGTATTGTCTTTAATGTGTTTTTAAATTACTTTTGATGAATTAAATTGATGGCTATGAAATATAGATGGTGTTATTGAGTTATTAGTAGGGTTAGAGTGGTGCCTCTTTGGTTTAAGTCCCTTTATCTGTGGTTTGCATGGACCGCAGACCTCAGGTTTGCTTTTGTGTTGATTTGGGACACGGAATTGGCACACTCTTACTCCTTTGTGTATATTTGCTTGGGTGGTGCGGGACAGGGTGCAACATTGTGTGTGACGCAATTGCCATATAGGCATAAAGTAGGCAGGGAGGAAAGGGGACCAAAACCCAGTGAACTTGTGATTCCCTTCTTAGGGTGTAGAACTAGAAACGAATCGTCCTGGAACACTGATTATTTTGGGCTGTCCCTCTCTGTAAAATAGTAATTGCATAGGTGAGGCTATGACATCATCACCACACACAGCAGTGGCAATGAATGGAGGAGGCGGAGCTTTACAGCTAAAACAGGCGCCATTATCTGGGATTAGAATGAAGCGGGAGCGGGGAAGATGAGCAAAAGGTTCTCCTCATGGGGGGGAGTAATTCATGAGATGTGGGTTTGGGTCCGCTTTAAACATCAGATAAATGAATACAGTGAAACTGTTCACAATTTAACACAATGAGATAAAATAAAACAATGTCTTTCTTATCCCATCATTTCAGGTAAAGGCAAAAGTTTTATCCTTAACGTCCTGTTCCTCATGACAGCAGATAACCAAGAGGAATACGCCCAAAACAACCGAGATATTCAGCTACCCAAGGTTGGCACCATTTATGTTTTCACTTTTACTTGACTTTTTATAAGTTCACTGTTTTTTTTTGCCCGACACCTGATAGAGTGTTAGAAATTTAGGCCCTTATTCATCAAGCGATAGCGCCAGGTAGTGTCCGATGAGCGCCAGGTAGCGGCAGCTAACGGCGACTACCGACTCAAGTACGCCCGGCGGCGGTCACAATGACGCATTTATCAAGCAAAATGAGGCTAGCGCCGGCCATAGCGACGGCTAGCGCGGCATTCATCATGAAGCCGCCTGGACCGAACAGCGCCGCTGCAAATTCCCTCACAGCGCCAGGTATGAGCTGTCGCTCCCTGGCGATGTCCAATGCATTTCAATGGAGCAATCTATAATTAATCATAATTAATTGGTATTAATTATTTTTTTTTTTTTTTTTTTTTAATGTCAAAAATTCGGAGACCACTTCTGCAATGTTAGGATTTATTTTTAAGTCAAAAAAAAAAAAAAATATGTGCAGAATTGATCTAACAGGTCTGAGATTAATGTATTCATATTACAAAATGATTCTAAAAACATGTTTAATGTTACAATCAAAAAATATGGTTGTTTAGGGGTTAAAAACTAGTTAATACAGATCGCCGCCAGCGCTCTGGGGTTTAAACAAGCATTTCACAGCGCGAGAATTTTTTGCGCGTGATTTGTTAATGAATATGGTGGAAGCCGTTCGCTATGGCCATTCGCTATCATGCGCTCCCATACAGCGCGGAACCTGTCAAATAGCAACTCATCACCTTGTATTCAACATTACCGCACACCGACTGAGTCGCTATCAACAACCGAACAATGGCCAAGCACAGCGACTACTAGCGGGTGCTCTGAAAATGCCGCTACAGTCGCTCAACTGTCGCTACCTGGCGCTATTAATGAATCAGCCTCCCCGAAGCTACTTTCCATCCCACACTGGATACACCTATATGCCAAAGTGTATCTTTCTCTGCAAAATGATCCAACACTGTCCAGTAATTAAAGGATATATGGTTCTGGCTGGCAAGGACACCCCTATGGGGCAATTAATCACTATTACTGAATGGACTACCGGCAGGGGCGGGCTGGCCATAGGGCATACCGGGCAAAATCCCGGTAGGCCGGTGCCAGGGAGGGCCGCAAGTCGCAGTGTTCCCTGTAAGATGCGCGGGAGCGCGGCCGCGCACGTTGTGCAGCTGTGATTTCTTTTTTTACATTGGTGGCTCAGTGGAACCAAAAACTCCTCTCTTGTTTCCCCCCACTGCGGAGGACAGCCCAGAGCACAGCACAGCACAGCAGAGGCCAGCACTTCCGTTTCCTGTCATGCCAGCGCGGGGAGAGGATGACGTGAGTGACGAGAGAAACTGTGATTGATGGCTGGAGCCGACTGGGTCGGTGAGAGGGAAGAGTGGGGAGGGGGGAGAGAGAGAGAGTCTGAGTGTGAATGTGAGTGTGTGTGTTGCGGCCATGGCCCGAGGAGAGGAAGGGGGAGGGAGAGAGAGAGATGTGTGTGTCTCACCCACGAGGACAGGTTAGCAGCCTGCAGACACCATGAAGCAGAGAAGAC
Organism: Gastrophryne carolinensis; assembly: GCA_027917425.1. NCBI lineage: Eukaryota > Metazoa > Chordata > Amphibia > Anura > Microhylidae > Gastrophryne > Gastrophryne carolinensis. Next base: position 4,275,804 of record CM051234.1, read on the forward strand.
GTCAACAACAGAAAGGATTCTCCAACTTGGCAGTGAAGTGGCTCCAGGTGAGTCCATGCTGTTGCTGTACTGTGTTCCAATAAACCTCAAACTAAATGCTAATACTAATTAATGGTGCAATGTGTTTCTCTTAACTCACCCTGCCCATCTACCCACCTGCTCTGCCCATCTACCCACCCTGCTCTGCCCATCTACCCACCCTGCTCTGCCCATCTACCCACCTGCTCTGCCCATCTACCCACCTGCTCTGCCCATCTACCCACCCTGCTCTGCCCATCTACCCACCCTGCTCTGCCCATCTACCCACCCTGCTCTGCCCATCTACCCACCCTGCTCTGCCCATCTACCCACCCTGCTCTGCCCATGATCTACCCACCTGCTCTGCCCATCTACCCACCTGCTCTGCCCATCTACCCACCTGCTCTGCCCATCTACCCACCCTGCTCTGCCCATCTACCCACCCTGCCCTGCCCATCTACCCACCTGCTCTGCCCATCTACCCACCTGCTCTGCCCATCTACCCACCCTGCCCTGCCCATCTACCCACCTGCTCTGCCCATCTACCCACCCTGCTCTGCCCATCTACCCACCCTGCTCTGCCCATGATCTACCCACCTGCTCTGCCCATCTACCCACCTGCTCTGCCCATCTACCCACCTGCTCTGCCCATCTACCCACCCTGCTCTGCCCATCTACCCACCCTGCCCTGCCCATCTACCCACCTGCTCTGCCCATCTACCCACCTGCTCTGCCCATCTACCCACCCTGCCCTGCCCATCTACCCACCTGCTCTGCCCATCTACCCACCCTGCCCTGCCCATCTACCCACCCTGCTCTGCCCATCTACCCACCCTGCCCTGCCCATCTACCCACCTGCTCACTCACCCACCTATTAATCCAACTGCCTAATCCACCCACCTATCTATATACCTGCCACTCACCTACCTACCTACCCAGACCCTGGACCAGCAGCAGACTGGAGTGATGAGCAGGCGGAATCAGCGGATTCTGACGTGGAGGTGGCAGCCACCCACCCACCTACCTACCTGCCTGACCACCTGCCCACTCGCACATCTAAATACCCACCAACCAACCCTCCTGTCAACCCGCCCCCTTTATACCCTAATAGAGTGTATGCTCTTCTCCTCCTGTATCCTCCCTTATACCCTAATAGATTGTAAGGTCTTCTCCTCCTGTATCCACCCTTATACCCTAATAGAGTGTAAGCTCTTCTCCTCCTGTATCCTCCCTTTATACCCTAATAGAGTGTAAGCTCTTCTCCTTCTGTATCCTCCCTTATACCCTAATAGAGTGTAAGCTCTTCTCCTTCTGTATCCTCCCTTATACCCTAATAGAGTGTAAGCTCTTCTCCTTCTGTATCCTCCCTTATACCCTAATAGAGTGTAAGCTCTTCTCCTTCTGTATCCTCCCTTATACCCTAATAGAGTGTAAGCTCTTCTCCTCCTGTATCCTTCCTTATACCCTAATAGAGTGTAAGCTCTTCTCCTCCTGTATCCTCCCTTATACCCTAATAGATTGTAAGCTCTTCTCCTTCTGCATCCTCCCTTATACCCTAATAGAGTGTAAGCTCTTCTCCTTCTGTATCCTCCCTTATACCCTAATAGAGTGTAAGCTCTTCTCCTTCTGTATCCTCCCTTATACCCTAATAGAGTGTAAGCTCTTCTCCTTCTGTATCCTCCCTTATACCCTAATAGATTGTAAGCTCCTCTCCTCCTGTATCCTCCCTTATACCCTAATAGAGTGTAAGCTCTTCTCCCTCTGTATCCTCCCTTATACCCTAATAGAGTGTAAGCTCTTCTCCTTCTGTATCCTCCCTTATACCCTAATAGAGTGTAAGCTCCTCTCCTCCTGTATCCTCCCTTATACCCTAATAGAGTGTAAGCTCTTCTCCCTCTGTATCCTCCCTTATACCCTAATAGATTGTAAGCTCTTCTCCTGTATCCTCCCTTATACCCTAATAGAGTGTAATAGAATTGGGGGCGGCAGCAGGGGAATTAAAAAAGTTTGCTTTCAGCATTTGCATTGCACCAGTATTGTTATGGGGCCCCAGCACTGCTGTTTTATGGGGTTTTTTGTACAATTTTTACAGTTTGTGGTTGTTGATTTTCTTTTCCTTGAGTACCCCCCCTGCCCGCACATGGTATGACCCAGTATCTATTGAGGACGCACAGCGCCAGGGGAGCTGGACTGTGGTGTAGCAATGTATTGTATAGACAGATGGAAGCTTCTTTACATGGCCCCTCCCTGACATCCTGATTTGGGATGCCCCATTGTGTCAAATTCCCAGTAAAAATACCTGGCCGCTAATCAAACAACACATGCGTGGTTCAAACATGTGTCTGCACCAGCTAGAGGCTGGTGGGATGTGGCTGGCAGCCAGCTCAGCTCCACCCAGCCCTTAGCGAGGAGATCCCATGCATGAGCCAGTGGATCGCCGGTCAGGTAAGTTTTACTGGTGATCTGAGGGGGTTGCACAAAATGGGGGCATCCCAAATCAGGGCGCCCCACAGAAAAGGATTAAAACTCTTTGAAGTGGACCAAAACCCAGGTTTTTGACTATCCTAAGCCAGCGTCCTAAGTGCAGCGGCGCATGCGTGAGCCGCAGCCGCATCACCAGCTACCCTCAAACGGGAAACGTGCCTGCACCGGCCATTCACAAATGCCTGGCGCGGGCATGCGCCCTGCTAGAGGGATAGCCGGGATGCGGCCGTGGCCCGCGCATGTGGTGTTGGACCGGGAAGTAAGGTAAGTGTAGCAGGTAACCTGAGGGAGTTTCACACAGTGGGGCATCCTGATTTTGGATGCCCGGGTGGAGGTCCCGGGCCGATCCCGCTCAGAGATATATATATATATATATATATATATATATATATATATATATATATATACTTTACCGGGCCGAGCACAGTACAGAAGGGCCAGTCTGACCAAAAAGTCCAGGGCCGTTTTTTGGTCCCAGTCCGCCCCTGACTACCGGTACAGTCCACCAAACCTTGCCGAAAAGAATTTAGAATTTATAGAATTTATTCTTATTAAATTTCTAGAATTACATTTATGTCATATTTATATCTAAATTAAATATTACATTTATAGAATGTATTCTTATTATATGTATAGAATTAAATATATATTATTTTTATATTTAAATTAAAAATTAAATTCATAGAATTTATTCTATATACAAATAGAATTTAAATGCAATTCAAGCTTATTATAGAAAAGGTATTTTACATAAGCATGATCACATGCTAAGAATTTAGAATTTATAGAAGTTATTTTTATCAAACTGTATTCTTATTAAATTCATAGAATTACATTTATAATATATTTATATTTAAGTTAAATATTAAATTCACAAAATGTATTCTTATTAAATTTATAGAATTAAATTGATATTATATTTATATTTACATTAAAAATTACATTTATAAAATATATTCTATATACAAATAGAATTTAAATGCAATTCAAGTTTATTATAGAAAAGGTATTTTACATAAGCGTGATCACATGCTAAGAATTTAGAATTTATAGAAGTTATTCTTATTAAACGTATAGAATTAAATTTATATTATATGTATATTTAAATAAAATATTAAAATTTATAAAATGTATTCTTATTAAATAGATAGAATTACATTTATAATATATTTATATTTAAGTTAAATATTAAATTCACAGACTTTATTCGTATTACATTTATAGAATTAAGTTGATATTTTATTTATATTTAAATTAAATATTTCATGTATAAAATATATTCTATATACAAATAGAATTTAAATGCAATTCAAGTTTATTATAGAAAAGGTATTTTACATAAGCATGATCACAATTAAAAACAATTAAAATATGAAAACGGGGATGAAAAAATTAGACCATACAAACAGGCTGATTCATCACTAACGTCAGGTAGCGACAGATGAGCGTCTGTCGCGGCATTTTCTGAGCGCCCGCTAGTAGTCCCTGTGTTTGGCCGTGGGTCGCTACTTTATAGCCGCTGTTCAGTAATGTTGAATACATTGTGAGGAGTCGCTATATGACCAGTACAGCGCTGAATGGGAGCGCATGTTAGTGACTGCTCATAGCGACCGACTCACACCATATTCAGCAAAAAAACAGCCTCACAAATCTCTGGCGCTGAAAAATGCTTCTCTGAAGCCCAGAGCGCAGGAGGCTGTGTGATTAAAGTCTGTTTTTCAGCATCTATCCACCAGTAACAAAGCGAAAACATGGAATTACATTGTAATAACATTGTAACATGACACTTTAATGGCAGAGCTGTAATGTCATTTCTGCAGAAATATATGAAAAATGAAAAATTTGTCAAAAAACTGCTTTTTCTGTAGAGGTTACAGAATTATTTGATATTTTTTGAAAAAAAATAAAAAACAAAAACCCAGTTTAAAGAGAAGAAAAGGATCGTCCATAGAAATGTATGGGAGAGCGACAGGTAGCGAGAGGTCATACCTGGCGCTGTGCAAGGCTGAACGCCGGTGCTGTTCACTGAGGCTGTGAAAATGATGAATCGGACGCTACATGGCGCTATCCCAGTCGCTAAACAGATTCTGCTTGATAAATGTGTAATTGCTGCCGTGTCCGGCGTTCGCTACCTGTCGCTACCTTTCATTAACCAGCCACTACCTGATGCTATCCCTTCTAAAACAAGGGCCTAATACATGAAACCAAAAGAGAGTGTGTGGGACCAGGGGATAATTCCCTGTTCAAAAAAAAGAGGTGTGGGAGGAATGGAGGGAGAGCTGGGTGGACAGGGAGGGATGGAGGGAGAGCTGGGTGGACAGGGAGGGATGGAGGGAGAGCTGGGTGGGCAGGGAGGGATGGAGGGAGAGATGGGTGGACAGTGAGTAACCGAGGGAGAGCTGGGTGGACAGGGAGGGATGGAGGGAGAGCTGGGTGGGCAGGGAGGGATGGAGGGAGAGCTGGGTGGACAGGGAGGGATGGAGGGAGAGCTGGGTGGACAGGGAGGGATGGAGGGAGAGCTGGGTGGGCAGTGAGGGATGGAGGGAGAGCTGGGTGGACAGGGAGGGATGGAGGGAGAGCTGGGTGGACAGGGAGGGATGGAGGGAGAGCTGGGTGGGCAGGGAGGGATGGAGGGAGAGCTGGGTGGGCAGGGAGGGATGGAAGGAGAGCTGGGTGGGCAGGGAGGGATGGAGGGAGAGCTGGGTGGGCAGGGAGGGATGAAGGGAGAGCTGGGTGGACAGTGAGGGATGGAGGGAGAGCTGGGTGGACAGGGAGGGATGGAGGGAGAGCTGGGTGGACAGTGAGTAATGGAGGAAGAGCTGGGTGGGCAGGGAGGGATGGAGGGAGAGTGGGGTGGGCAGGGAGGGATGGAGGGAGAGCTGGGTGGGCAGGGAGGGATGGAGGTAGAGCTGGGTGGGCAGGGAGGGAAGGAGGGAGAGCTGGGTGGACAGGGAGGGATGGAGGGAGAGCTGGGTGGACAGGGAGGGATGGAGGGAGAGCTGGGTGGACAGTGAGTAACGGAGGGAGAGCTGGGTGGACAGGGAGGGATGGAGGGAGAGCTGAGGGGCAGAGAGGGGTGGAGGGAGAGCTGGGTGGACAGTGAGGGATGGAGGGAAAGCTGGGTGGACAGGGAGGGATGGAGGGAGAGCTGGGTGGACAGTGAGTAACGGAGGGAGAGCTGGGTGGGCAGGGAGGGATGGAGGGAGAGCTGGGTGGACAGGGAGGGATGGAGGGAGAGCTGGGTGGACAGGGAGGGATGGAGGGAGAGCTGGGTGGACAGGGAGGGATGGAGGGAGATCTGGGTGGACAGTGAGTAACAGAGGGACAGCTGGGTGCTCAGGGAGGGATGGAGGGAGAGCTGGGTGGGCAGGGAGGGATGGAGGGAGAGCTGGGTGGATGGGGAGGGATGGAGGGAGAGCTGGGTGGGCAGGTAGGGATGGAGGGAGAGTTGGGTGGACAGGGAGGGGTGGAGGGAGAGCTGGGTGGACAGAGAGGAATGGGGGGTGAGCTGAGTGGACAGGAAGGGATGGAGGGAGAGCTGGGTGGACAGTGAGTAACGGAGGAAGAGCTGGGTGGGCAGGGAGGGATGGAGGGAGAGCGGGGTGGGCAGGGAGGGATGGAGGGAGAGCTGGGTGGGCAGGGAGGGATGGAGGTAGAGCTGGGTGGGCAGGGAGGGAAGGAGGGAGAGCTGGGTGGACAGGGAGGGATGGAGGGAGAGCTGGGTGGACAGGGAGGGATGGAGGGAGAGCTGGGTGGGCAGTGAGGGATGGAGGGAGAGCTGGGTGGACAGGGAGGGATGGAGGGAGAGCTGGGTGGACAGGGAGGGATGGAGGGAGAGCTGGGTGGGCAGGGAGGGATGGAGGGAGAGCTGGGTGGGCAGGGAGGGATGGAGGGAGAGCTGGGTGGGCAGGGAGGGATGGAGGGAGAGCTGGGTGGGCAGGGAGGGATGAAGGGAGAGCTGGGTGGACAGTGAGGGATGGAGGGAGAGCTGGGTGGACAGGGAGGGATGGAGGGAGAGCTGGGTGGACAGTGAGTAACGGAGGAAGAGCTGGGTGGGCAGGGAGGGATGGAGGGAGAGCGGGGTGGGCAGGGAGGGATGGAGGGAGAGCTGGGTGGGCAGGGAGGGATGGAGGTAGAGCTGGGTGGGCAGGGAGGGAAGGAGGGAGAGCTGGGTGGACAGGGAGGGATGGAGGGAGAGCTGGGTGGACAGGGAGGGATGGAGGGAGAGCTGGGTGGACAGTGAGTAACGGAGGGAGAGCTGGGTGGACAGGGAGGGATGGAGGGAGAGCTGGGTGGGCAGAGAGGGGTGGAGGGAGAGCTGGGTGGACAGTGAGGGATGGAGGGAGAGCTGGGTGGACAGGGAGGGATGGAGGGAGAGCTGGGTGGACAGTGAGTAACGGAGGGAGAGCTGGGTGGGCAGGGAGGGATGGAGGGAGAGCTGGGTGGACAGGGAGGGATGGAGGGAGAGCTGGGTGGACAGGGAGGGATGGAGGGAGAGCTGGGTGGACAGGGAGGGATGAAGGGAGATCTGGGTGGACAGTGAGTAACAGAGGGACAGCTGGGTGCTCAGGGAGGGATGGAGGGAGAGCTGGGTGGGCAGGGAGGGATGGAGGGAGAGCTGGGTGGATGGGGAGGGATGGAGGGAGAGCTGGGTGGGCAGGGAGGGATGGAGGGAGAGTTGGGTGGACAGGGAGGGGTGGAGGGAGAGCTGGGTGGACAGGGAGGAATGGGGGGTGAGCTGAGTGGACAGGAAGGGATGGAGGGAGAGCTGGGTGGACAGGGAGGAATGGGGGGTGAGCTGAGTGGACAGGAAGGGATGGAGGGAGAGCTGGGTGGACAGGGAGTAATGGAGGGAGAGCTGGGTGGACAGGGAGGGATGGAGGGAGAGATAGGTGGACAGGTAGGGATGGAGGGAGAGCTGGGTGGACAGGGAGGGATGGAGGGAGAGCTGGGTGGACAGGGAGGGATGGAGGGAGAGCTGGGTGGACAGTGAGTAACGGAGGGAGAGCTAGGTGGACAGGGAGGGATGGAGGGAGAGCTGGGTGGGCAGAGAGGGGTGGAGGGAGAGCTGGGTGGACAGTGAGGGATGGAGGGAGAGCTGGGTGGACAGGGAGGGATGGAGGGAGAGCTGGGTGGACAGTGAGTAACGGAGGGAGAGCTGGGTGGGCAGGGAGGGATGGAGGGAGAGCTGGGTGGACAGGGAGGGATGGAGGGAGAGCTGGGTGAACAGGGAGGGATGGAGGGAGAGCTGGGTGGACAGGGAGGGATGGAGGGAGAGCTGGGTGGACAGGGAGTAATGGAGGGAGAGCTGGGTGGACAGGGAGGGATGGAGGGAGAGCTGGGTGGACAGGGAGGAATGGAGGGAGTGCTTGGTGGAAAAGGAGGGATGGAGGGAGAGCTGGGTGGACAGGGAGGAATGGAGGGAGTGCTGGGTGGACAGGGAGGGATGGAGGGAGTGCTGGGTGGACAGGTAGGGATGGAGGGAGAGCTGGGTGGACAGGGAGGGATGGAGGGAGAGCTGGGTGGACAGGGAGGGATGGAGGGAGAGCTGGGTGGACAGGGAGGAATGGAGGGAGTGCTTGGTGGAAAATGAGGGATGGAGGGAGAGCTGGGTGGACAGGGAGGAATGGAGGGAGTGCTGGGTGGACAGTGAGGGATGGAGGGAGAGCTGGGTGGACAGGGAGGGATGGAGGGAGAGCTGGGTGGACAGTGAGGGATGGAGGGAGTGCTGGGTGGACAGTGAGGGATGGAGGGAGAGCTGGGTGGACAGGGAGGGATGGAGGGAGAGATGGGTGAACAGGGAAGGATGGAGGGAGAGCTGGATGGACAGGGAGGAATGGAGGGAGTGCTTGGTGGAAAAGGAGGGATGGAGGGAGAGCTGGGTGGACAGGGAGGGATGGAGGGAGAGTTGAGTGGACAGGGAGGGATGGAGGGAGAGCTGGGTGGACAGTAAGGGATGGAGGGAGAGCTGGGTGGACAGGGAGGGATGGAGGGAGAGATGGGTGAACAGGGAGGGATGGAGGGAGAGATGGGTGAACAGGGAGGGATGGAGGGAGAGCTGGGTGGACAGGGAGGAATGGAGGGAGTGCTTGGTGGAAAAGGAGGGATGGAGGGAGAGCTGGGTGGACAGGGAGGGATGGAGGGAGAGTTGAGTGGACAGGGAGGGATGGAGGGAGAGCTGGGTGGACAGTGAGGGATGGAGGGAGAGCTGGGTGGACAGGGAGGGATGGAGGGAGAGCTGGGTGGACAGTGAGGGATGGAGGGAGAGCTGGGTGGACAGGGAGGGATGGAGGGAGAGCTGGGTGGACAGGGAGGGATGGAGGGAAAGCTGGGTGGACAGGGAGGGATGGAGGGAGAGCTGGGTGGACAGGGAGGGATGGAGAGAGAGCTGGGTGGACAGGGAGGGATGGAGGGAGAGCTGAGGGGACAGGGATGGAGGGGGCATAGCTGAGGGGACAGGAAGGGATGGAGGGAGAGCTAGGTGGACAGGGACGGATGGAGGGAGAGCTGGGTGGACAGGGAGGGATGGAGGGAGAGCTGGGTGGACAGGGAGGGATGGAGAGAGAGCTGGGTGGACAGGGAGGGATGGAGGGAGAGCTGAGGGGACAGGGATGGAGGGGGCAGATCTGAGGGGACAAGGATGGATGGGGAAGATCTGAGGGGTCAGGGATGGATGGAACAGAGCTGAGGGGACAGAGATGAATGGAGCAGAGCTGAGGGGACAGGGACTGATGGGGCAGAGCTGAGGGGACAGGGATGGATGGGGCAGAGCTGAGGGGACAGGGATGGATGGGGCCGAGGTGAGGGGACAGAGATGAATGGGGCAGAGCTGAGGGGACAGGGACTGATGGGGCAGAGCTGAGGGGACAGGGATGGATGGGGCAGATCTGAGGGGACAGGGATGGATGTGGCAGAGCTGAGGGGACAGGGATGGATGGGGCAGAGCTGAGGGGACAGGGATGGATGGGGCAGAGATGAGGGGACAGGGATGGATGGGGCAGAGATGAGGGGACAGGGATGGATGGGGCAGAGATGAGGGGACAGGGATGGGGCAGAGCTGAGGGGACAGGGATGGATGGGGCAGAGCTGAGGGGACAGGGATGGATGGGGCAGAGCTGAGGGGACAGGGATGGCAGGGGCAAAGCTGAGGGGACAGGGATGGATGGGGCAGATCTGAGGGGACAGGTATGGATGGGGCAGAGCTGGGGGGACAGGGATGGACTGGGCATAGCCGAGAGGACAGGGACAGATGGGACTGAGCTGAGGGGAGAGGAATTGATGGGACATAACTGAGGGGACAGGTATGGATGGGGCAGATATGAGGGGACAGGGACTGATGGGGCAGAGCTGAGTAGACAGGGATGGATGGGGCAGAGCTGAGGGGACAGGGATGGATGTGGCAGAACTGAGGGTACAGGGATGGATGGGGCAGAGCTGAGGGGACAGGGATGGATGGGGCAGAGCTGAGGGGACAGGGATGGATGAGGCAGAGCTGAGGGGACAGGGATGGATGGGGCAGATCTGAGGGGACAGGGTTGGATGTGGCAGAGCAGTGGGGACAGGAATGGATGGGACAGAGCTGGTGGTCCGCATTCAGACCCTGGCCCACCAGTTGAGCATCATTGCTATAAAGGTATGTTTATTACATGAATCACTTGTATGATTAAGGATGTTGTACGCTCGAAACGCGTGACGTGTTGCTGTTGCTTTTTATGATGCAAAGGGGGTTTAATACATATCAATAAAGAGCAATTTTATTCAAGAGGATTTTCAGCTGGACATTATCAGTTATAATATGCTTATCACAAGGATGATCTGTTCCATGTTGGATCCGGGATTAAGGTGACTTAGAGCTACTGCACTTTTAAGCTTCACCACCATCCCATAATTCCCCAAGGTAACAGTAAAAACCCTGCTCCTAACTTCAATCCCACTCTCCTACTAGGAGCTGATATTTCCTGTTTTTTTAGTATATAAATATATATGTATACATACTTAGCCATAGGGAGTGATGGAGGGCAGGGATACACACCAAATTCCTATAGTAAGTGGCAATCTTCTACTAATATTATTCATCTCAATTAAACAATTGCAAGTTTGTACATTAGGTTGGGTGCTGCAGTAAATGGTGATTCTTAATTCACAGTTGATGTGTACCAATATATCAAGAATGAGGCGCACACCAGTATGCATATAAAAATACTAAGTAAATCAATGTAATGTATGTCATAATAATTTCATGCAGGCAGAAATGATGTTTCACATTGTATAACTCGCAATCACATAGTACAATTCATTGGTACAGTTTCCAAACCAAAATGCATAGAAAGTTGCACAGAAAACCATTAATGGGCCAGCAGTCCCATGTTGCAAGCATGGTGTTTACATGTCAGGTGGTAACTGGGGAGGGCAGAGGGGTCCAGAGTGATCAGGGGGTAACTGGGGAGGGCAGAGGGGTCCAGAGAGATGGGGCAGTAACAGGGGAGAGCAGAAGGGTCCAGAGTGATCAGGGGGTAACTGGGGAGGGCAGAGGGGTCCAGAGAGATGGGGCAGTAACCGGGGAGAGCAGAGGGGTTCAGAGAGATCGGGTGGTAACTGGGGAGAGCAGAGGGGTCCAGAGAGATCGGGTGGTAACTGGGGAGAGCAGAGGGGTCCAGAGAGATCGGGTGGTAACTGGGGAGAGCAGAGGGGTCCAGAGAGATCAGGGGGTAACTGGGGAGGGTAGAGTGGTCCAGAGAGATTGGGGCGTAACTGGGGAGGGCAGAGGGGTCCAGAGAGATCAGGGGGTAACTGGGGAGGGTAGAGTGGTCCAGAGAGATTGGGGCGTAACTGGGGAGGGCAGAGGGGTCCAGAGAGATTGCGGGGTAACTGGGGAGGATAGAGGGGTCCAGAGAGATTGGGGGGTAACTGGGGAGGGTAGAGGGGTCCAGAGAGATTGCGGCGTAACTGGGGAGGATAGAGGGGTCCAGTGAGATTGGGGGGTAACTGGGTAGGGTAGAGGGGTCCAGAGAGATCAGGTGGTAACTGGGGAGAGCAGAGGGGTTCAGAGAGATCGGCCGGTAACTGGGGAGGGTAGAGGGGTCCAGAGAGATCGGGCCGTAACTGGGGAGGGTAGAGGGGTCCAGATTGATCAGACAGTAACTGGGGAGGGTAGAGTGGTCCAGAGAGATCGGGCCGTAACTGGGGAGGGCAGAGGGGTCCAGAGAGATTGTGGGGTAACTGGGGAGGGTAGAGGGGTCCAGAGAGATTGAGGGGTAACTGGGGAGGGTAGAAGGGTCCAGAGAGATTGAGGGGTAACCGGGGAGGGCAGAGGGGTCCAGAAAGATGGCGCGGTTACTCGGGAGATCAGAGGGGTCCAGAGAGGTCAGGTGGTAACTGGGGAGGGTAGAGGGGTCCAGAGAGATTGGGTGGTAAGAGCGGAGTTTTGTTTGTTGGCTTGTTGCCATGGTGAAGGTTTGTTTGTTGGCTTGATACCATGGTGAAGGTTTGTTTGTTGGCTTGATACCATGGTGAAGGTTTGTTTGTTGGCTTGATACCATGGTGAAGGTTTGTTTGTTGGCTTGATACCATGGTGAAGGTTTGTTTGTTGGCTTGATACCATGGTGAAGGTTTGTTTGTTGGCTTGATACCATGGTGAAGGTTTGTTTGTTGGCTTGATACCATGGTGAAGGTTTGTTTGTTGGCTTGTTTGAAGGTTTGTTTGTTGGTCCCCTACAATCCTATAACCAAATCCACCACATCTCTGTGTTCAATTTCCCTTTAACAATTGTTCCCCCCCTCTCAGTGCACCTTCTTTCTGCAAGCTTTAAAACTAATGCCTGTGCAAACAATTCATTCCTATTTAGCACATATTCCTCAATCTGCTCAATTCATTCAACACTATTTGTACATATCAATATCAAATAAAGAAAAACTTCTTACCCCATACCCTAAAAAAAAGGATAAAAAAGCAGAATCAAAGCCACATTTTCCTAAAAAAAACTATGTGTAAACAAGAAAAAAACAAATATAATCTGAAAAAGCAACATCCCCCGAACAGAACGATACCCAACATGCATTGCTACTGTCAAGGGAAGAGTTGCCAAATACCCCAAAGTAAAGCATGAGCATAACGATAATATTTCTTGAAAATTTCAGCTCTGCAGACAAAGTGCGCACCTTGCGATTTTTCAACCAAAACAACCCTTTACATTTGGAATATCCCCCATAAACGATATAATCCCTGAAAGTACACATGTTAAGCTTTCTAAGAGTATACAGCTTGTTGTAGTGGGCTCATCTTTCTGGAATTAATCCCTCAAAGAATTCTTTGGTTGCGCAGGATTTCCCTAAAAAATGTATAAAAAAGCTGAATAAAAAACACCTTTTCCTAAAATATAAATATGCAAACCAGAAAAAACAAGCTAAGTCTGAAAGCGCAAGGTCCCCCGAGCAGAACAATACCCAACATGCAGAGGTACTATTAAGCCTTTTAATTGCCAGCCTACTTGAGATTTTGTCAGCCTCTGTTGACAGGTCATTTTTCCCCATTTTGCGTTTTGCGCCATGTTTTGCGCCATTTTTGCTGGAATTTTCAGGAAAATTATATATATATATTTTGCAGCAGAGTTTAGGCTTTAACATGAAATGTCTTGTTTGTAAATTTTATTTATTATTCATTTTACTTATTATTAAATAAAAAAATAAATAAATAAATAACATTTTTTTTTAGAAAATTGCCTCCTTTATTTTAAATTAAAAATTTATTTTATTAGAGAAAACCATATTGCATGTGAAAGCCCCATTTCTACCGATGAGAACGGTACCACATATTTATCGGTAGCCCCCGTTCCTGCCCAGGAGACCCCCCTAACTGAAACAAGTAATTTTTAACATTTACAAATAAAATACAACTACCATCCACACTAAAAAGGGTTAAATCGAGAAAAAAAAATGACATGGGGGGGGGGGAGGCATTTTTTTGGTGGATTTTTAAGGGTTAAAAACCCTTAAAAATCCCCCCAAAAATGACATGGGGCCCCCCTTACACAAAGTAACCAGGCCGGGACCAGCTATGCAGGGCTTGTAGGAACAGGGCGCAGGGGCCAGCTTTTGTGGCCCCTGGCCCTGCAGGCTACAAGCCCGCATAGCCCGTGGGCCCCGGCAGGTAATGGGGGTGCCGGGGGTTAATGGCAAGTCACCTGCTAGTCGCGGGGGGGGGCATTTTTTTGGGGAATTTTAAAGGTTAAAAACCCTTAAAAATCCCCCCAAAAATGACGTAGTGTCCCCCCTACCCAGCATTACCGACCCGGGCCAGCTACGAGGGCTTGTAGAACAGGGCGCAGGGGCCAGCGTTGGTGGCCCCTGGCCCTGCAGGCTACTAGCCCACATAGCCACTAAGTGGCCCGGGCCCTTCTGCCCCCCCTGGCAGTTGGGGAGGCAGGTAATGGGGGGCTGGGGGTTAATGGCAAGTCACCCACTAGCCGCAGGTGACTTGCCAGACCCAGAGCCTTGTGAGCTGGTATAAGGGGTCTCATGGACCCCTTACCAGCTCACAAAGGGTTAACTGTGAAAAAAAAAACACAACACAAGTAAAAAAAGTATTTTATTAAAAAAAAAAAAAATTTACTGTACTTACCTTTGATTGTAAGCTCCTTTGTCCCTCGCCGCTCTGATGACAGATGCCGGTGATCGGCATCCAGAGAAGGGGGAGGCAGGAGATCAGAGGATCTCCTGCCACCTCCTTCACCGGCACCGATCACCGGCATCTGACAGCTGAGAAGGCTGAAGCCGGAGATCGGGGCTGGGATGACGTCATTAGCCCCACCCCAAGGGAGCGGCAAGATGGCGGCCGCCATCGAGAAGGAGAGAGGAGAGAGCCTCTCAGGCTCTCTCCTGAAGATCGGTAAGTCCTGGGGGGGGGGATCGGAGCCCCCCCAGGTGAAGAGGAGGGACAGTGGGAGCCAGCGCACACGCAGGTAAGTGAAGGCAATTTCTTTTCTTTTTTTTCTTACAGTTAGCAGCTGCTGCTGCAGAAGCGGGGAGGGGGTGGCCTATTCCCGGGGGCTCTCCTGGAGCCATCCGACCCCCCACGGGGGATCGGATGGCAACAAATTAAAGAGGAGACCCGGCCGGATCCAACGAGGGGTCAGGTGAGTATTTTTTTTTTTTTTTTTGCCCGCTAGCAGGGGTAAATTCCAGGCACGTAAATTTTACGTGGCTGGCACTTAAGTGACGGAGAGGCAACCATGTAAATTTTACGTGGCTGGCATTTAAAGGGTTAAAGCATGAAGCGTCTTACATTTTAACGGTGAATTATCAGCATTGTGGCCTAGGTACAAAGGCAGTCAGTCTTTGAGGCTCATTTAACACTAGCGCCATGTATTGCCATGTGATCATCTGTGTAATGGCGCTTAGAGCTCCCGCAAGTGGTCGCTGCAGGCGGGTGTCTGGCGCTATGACCGAGCTTAGAGGCCGGACAAGTGACACTGTACTATCCTGTCCAGCATTGATAAATGTGATGTCTGTAGGAGGCGCTATAGAAGCTTCTCCTTGATTCACTGCAGAGGCAGTGGAGAACTCTAGGTGGTGCCCCGAGGTCAAAGCGCCCAAGACTACGCTATATCTAACAGGACAACGCTGCAGCAAGCGATAGGTAGCGCCAGTTAGCGTGTCCGGCACTCGGCACTGAAGCCCATATTTTATAAGAAACTACACACAACCAGAGTCAAAGAAATGGGCGCTCTAACATCGAGTGATGTGATAAAAGTCTGTCTCTGAACAGAAAAACACCAGCACCAGAACAAAAGCCTCGATTCAAAGACCCATTCGTCCAGACTTCCGTAGCTGTCTGTGAAAGTTTTGGTGGGTCTTTGTCATTTTTTTGCTTTTTTTCGTTCATTTTTCATTCGTACGAATGATCGGGAATGCGCTTCCGATGAACCGAAGCAAATCGGAACATTTCCGTTAGTTCGGATCATTTTCCAAACAAAATCGGAAATTTTCCGTTCGTTCAGATAACTTCTGTTGTTGGGATGGGTTTTCGTCTGATTCAGAGAGCTGATTTCCGACGGATCACCACCCTTCATTTCCGATCCACTTACGGGACCTTTGAGGGCTCGGATTGCTATTGTTGAACATGTTTTGCGGCTATGTGGAGGAGTCTGCTCGCCTTTAGCACCAAGGCATTGCATGTATCAGCATGGCCAAGGCCATAAATTGTATAGCAATGCATACCTGAATCAATACATTTCATGTATGCCTTATAGAAGCATTTTAATGCTGACCTTAATTAGTCCTTAGCATGTAAACATTTATTTTTCCACACATCCATATAATTGCTATATTTTTTTAAGACTTATGTCCTTTGTGAATTTTATTTGGATTGTTGAACTTGAATCTTAATTTGTTGTAGGAGTTATTGTTTTAGTTGGTTACCTTTGCTTTGTGTAATTATGTTATATTTGGTTGCAGGAACCGCAAGATGTGCCACTCGCCCTTGCTCCTGATGCCCGTTCTTTGCCGGCAGAATGCGGGCCAGGGGTTCTCTAATCAGGCCGTGGCTTGGTGAGGGTCCTCTGGCTTTTGAAGTCCAGATTTAGGTGTTTGGACCATACAGGGGGGGGGGGCACTGCAGTATGACCCCAACAAGGTTATACCAATATTTTAATTTACGTTTTTAACAGGGACCACACGTGCCAGAGTGGCACAACTGAGTGTCAGGGTCCTTCAGTTGGTGGGCGAGATGCAGGAGCTGCGCAACTCGTTGGGGACCACAGATGAAGAATAATGTTCTGTGACCTGCCATTGCTATGTATTTTGTTTTTATAGTTGTAAAAATTTGAAATTTTTCAAATTTTTTTAAAATTTTATATTTTATGATGGAATAAAAAAAAAATGTTACATTGTCATTTCATTTACAAAATTCATTAACACAAAACTAATGGGCCCAGAAATATTTAAAGATGAATATTCACATGACCTAGAAGTGATTTGGGTAAGTTTTAGGGGGCTAAAATGGAAGAAGAACCTAACCAAGAAGTGGTTTGGGAGAGCTTTAAGGGTCCAAAAGGGAAGATGGAGGATAGTGCTAAGTGATTTAGCTAAACATTGTAGTAGAAGTGAGGGTGGCAAATATGTAGGCGAGCACTTTAATGAGTTAAGTTTATAGTGCGCAGGCGCAAGATCGTAAGGATTCCGTCTGGACGATTATTTATTGAAAAAGGGAAACAGAAACTAACGGGAAACGTAAAGGATTTGTTGGAGGATATGATGGGAAAAGGGCAAAAACTAAAACCTACGTTGTAACATGTGAAAATGAAAAGGAAAAGTCTGGATGGAAAATGACTTCCTCGTATTCGTAACGGCCGTAACGAACGGACGGAAACTTTACAGAAGGATTGCAATGCATGCATACAGTCGCTCGTACACTCATACGAGAACGGAAAGATTTCACAAAAAAACAGATCGGCACGAAAACGGAAGGTTTTTTTTGTCTCTCTGAATCGAGCCTAAAGACACATGGAATGGCATTGTTTTAACACTGTGATGCTGACACTGCAATGGCCGACCACAATATACAATTCTGCATAAAAAAATAATCACAATAACAGTGTTTGGTTGCCGGGCAGGAGAGGCCACGCAATGATTTGAACCAAAAATGTTAAAGTTTACTTTAACAACACGATATTTATACACAACCAAATGAAACACCATGTGGGAGAGCGACACTGAGCGACAGGTGCTACGTGACACTGCTGAACATACAGCACTATACCCTGATCCACTGCTACATGACGCTGCTGAACCTAGAGCGCCGGCGCTATACACTGAGCCACCGCTAGTAATACATGTGACCCTACATGACGCTGCTGAACCTAGAGTGCCGCCGCTATACACTGAGCCACCGCTAGTGATACATGTGACACTACATACACTGCTGAACCTAGAGCGCCGGTGCTATATACTGAGCCACCGCTAGTTATACATGTGACACTACATGACACTGCTGAACCTAGAGCGCCGGCGCTATATACTGAGCCACCGCTTGTGATACATGTGACGCTACTAGAGGCATTCACCAGTTATATATGGTTGTGACAGACTCTCTGCTTTTTGGATTTCACCACTGTTCAATTGCCCACCGGGTCATTCATTGGATGCCCACTGTTCCTTTTTCTATATGGCCCATGAGACCCTACTTGGGCATATTGGATTTTAAAGGCACTGTTTCTGCCCCTTGGACTTAGATTCATTACTTTCATGTTCTTAATCATGTTCCAGACAATGTCATTGTGTTGTTGATTGTGTTACAAACTGCCAATGTGTTGCTGATTGTGTTACCGGCAGAGTTCAGGGATTGGGTGGCCTGCTCCCATTGGTCTGTGCGTTTGTCATGCAGTTCTCCATCAGGTCCACAGGGGAGGTCCCCTTGCATGGAGACTTGCATATAAGGCCCAGGGTGGCACTAATAAAACAAGGTCATCTTCACCCTCAATACTGAGTTCCGTCTCTTATTGGGGGAAACGCTATATCGCAATTCACTAGCCCTTGTAAGAGCTGTTCCTGTTTCCCTCACGGATGACTCTGGAATTCCTGCAGCACCTCTCACCATTGGGAAAAGGACGTCTCCGGCGATAAAGGTTATCGCTACAATTGGTGGCAAGCGGTGGGACAGTCCTTTCTACCCAGAGAGAGTGCTACCCTGATGGAGAGTCAGTAGGACAAGTTGAAAAGGCTGACCCTGAAGGATCTACTCGAGAGCCGGGGAAGGTCAGCTAGCAACCGCCCACGTCAGGAACTGATAGCTGAGCTGATCGAAATGGATCGTGCAGCAGTGAGGACCGAAACCAATATAGAGGCCGATGAAGACGCTGCTCTCGTTCAAGCGGTTTGGAACAGATTGTCGGTCTATGGCCCGAATCCATCACAGGAACTGATCGACCGAGTCTTCGCCGCAGCGGAGGCAGAGGCCAGTAAGCGAAGGGAAGATCGGCGACTTTCAACCCAACAGCCTCTCAGCCTCAGTTACACTGGGGGGAGAAAGATTCCATTTGCAGCATTTAAGTCCTTCCAGGAAAGTGACGACGAGATTGACGGATTTTTGGCCGATTTTGAACGGCAGTGCGCTATACACTGGGTACCCACGGAGGAATGGGTCACCATATTATCAGGGAAACTATCTGGGAAAGCTTCCAATGCTTTCCGGGCCATCCCTGATGCGGACTTACCACACTACCATCTGGTAAAGGAGGCTTTGTTAGCCCGGCACGCTGTCACCCCGGAAGCCTACAGGCGCCGATTTCGGGAATCCCAAAAGAAGGGAGGGGATTCTTACACGGAGTGGGCATGTCGCCTCCATCGTACAGCATCACACTGGGTCACTGGATGCCAAGCCACGACCACGGAGGATGTACTACAGTTGTTTTTACTAGAACATTTTCTCAATGCCCTGCAACCAGAGCTAAGAGAGTGGGTACGTGACCGGAGGCCTCTAACGCTACCTGAGGCTGCTCTTCTAGCCGACGAGTACACCGATGCTCGCCGGACAGAACAGTCCGCTCCAAAACCACCACCTCCCATCAAATTTCAAGCACCTGTGGCTTCAGCGCCAACTCGTTACTCTGGGCCACATAGGCCAGCGCAGCAACCGAACCTCTTCACAGTTCAGTGCCATTGTTGCAAACAATGGGGACATTATCGCAGGGATTGCGCCCTAGAGCCTCCCCGGAACACGTGGAGGCAAACACAACCTTCCACCTCCCGTACTCCTGTGGCACACGGTTTGGAAGTTGAGAGCAGTTCGGAAGGGTACTGTATGAAGCTGATCCCATACAATCCAAGACAACCGACAGCACCATTGCCAGGAGGTACGAGTCAATGGGCGCACCGCACAAGGATTACGCGACACCGGAGCCACACTTACCTTGCTCCAACCTCATTTGGTCAAGAACAAAGACCGCACCGAACACACCGTTGCAGAAAGGGTGGTGGGAGGAGCTGTGTTTCGACTCCCCACCGCCCGAGTACATCTTGGCTGGGGCGCTGGATCCAGCAGAGTACATGTGGGACTTATGGACCACTTACCCGCAGAAGTACTATTGGGAAATGATCTAGGACCAATAACTTCTGCCTACACTACCCCTGGGCCAGCCAGCATCACCCCTGTTACAACCCAGGCTCAAGGCCGAGCTGCCGACTCCAGTCCACTGGTCGTGGAGACCCAGGTAAGACACACTGACGATCAAACTGAGACGGTAGCCTGGGACAACCCAGAGGAGTTTGGGTTAGAGACTAAGCTAGATCCCTCACTAACCAAGTACATGGATAGGGCTGAGACGGGGGAGAGAGGGTTAGAAGGAGAGAGATTCATGTGGGAGCAGGGTAAGCTATATAGAGTGTCGGTCACCCGCAGCCATGGGACTGTCCCATCGCAGAAACGCCAGCTGGTAGTACCCCAAAAATACCGGCTGGCGCTTCTGCGAATCGGACACAATCCCACTAGCAGGACACCTGGGGGTATCTCGCACAACAGGCAGAATAACCCAGCACTTTTTCTGGCCGGGAGTTTCCAAGGAGGTGCGACACTTCTGTAGGACCTGTGATATATGTCAAATAGTAGGGAAGAGGGGAGACCACCCTAAAGCTCAACTACTGTCTATGCCAGTTATTGGGGAGCCATTTAGCCGGATAGCAGTTGACCTAATAGGACCCCTCAAGCGACCGAGTCAGTCTGGTAAGCAGTACATACTTACAGTGGTGGACTATGCCACCCGATACCCGGAAGCCGTAGCCCTCTCAAATATTCAGGCAGATACTGTTGCCAGTGCCCTAGTTGGCATATTCACCAGAGTAGGTTTCCCAAAAGAAATCATATCTGACCAAGGGACGCAGTTTACCACAGACCTAACCCGCCAGTTATGGGAGGCCTGTGATATTACGCCCTTGTTCAGCTCCTCGTATCACCCCCAGACCAATGGTCTCTGTGAGCGCTTTAACGGGACCCTAAAGCAAATGTTGAAGACGTTCACAGACACCTACAGGGACTGGGAGAGATTCCTACCTCATCTCCTGTTTGCATACCGAGAGGTGCCACAGGAATCCACTGGGTTCTCTCCCTGTGAACTATTATATGGGAGGAGGGTACGAGGCCCCCTAGATCTCATTCGTGAGCACTGGGAGGGAGAGACCGTGAGGGAAGGGACTCCCATTGTATCATACGTGGTAGAGCTCCGGGACCGCATGGAGCAATTAGCCCAGATGGCAAAGGAGAACCTCCAGGCGGCCCAGGGACGACAGAAAGTATGGTATGATAGGAGTGCCCGTCAGCGTACATTCCAGATAGGACAGAAGGTGTTAGTCTTGAAACCCATCAAGACTGATAAACTACAGGCAGCGTGGCAAGGTCCCTATAAAGTAGTAGAGCAGCTATGTGACACCACGTATGTCTTCGCTAGCTGTAAAGATGAGAGGATAAGGCGGTCCTTTCATGTAAATATGTTAAAAGAATATCAGGAGAGGCCGGAGGACGTAGCAGCTGTATGTGCCCCAGCTACTGACGACCAAGACAATTTACCATTACCCGACCTTTTAGATAGACAACCCCAGAGTGACCCCATCCACCAAGTCCAGTTAGGGGACCGGCTAACTCCCATTGAAAGGGGGCAGATGCTCCACTTACTAGCGAGTAAACGGCAAACATTTTCGCAAGAACCAGGTTGTACCTTTCTCACCACCCACAAGGTAGAAACCCCTGGGCAAAATCCCCTTAGACAGCCCCCCTACCGGATACCTGAAGCGGTCCGTGAAGGGATGAGAGCGGGGATACAGGAAATGTTGAGGTTAGGTGTCATTGAGCCATCCGATAGCCCGTGGGCATCTCCAGTAGTTCTAGTCCCGAAAAAGATGGGACTACCCGATTATGCGTGGACTATCGGCGGTTAAATGATAAAACAGTGACCGATGCTTACCCCATGCCTCGAGTAGATGAACTACTAGATCGTATCGCCAGGGGTCGTTATCTGACCATCGACCTCTGCAAGGGGTACTGGCAGATTCCCTTGGCTTAAGAGGCTATCCCCAAGTCAGCTTTTGTCCCCCATTTGGCTTGTACCAGTTTAAGTTCATGCTATTTGGGATGAAAAACGCCCCAGCCACGTTCCAACGCTTGGTGGATAGACTTATGGATGGCCTCCGGGAATTTGCCTGTGCATACCTGAATGATATTGCGATCTACAGTGACTCCTGGGAAGAACACTTAAGGCATGTAGGGACAGTGTTAGATCAGATTCAGGCCGCCGGCCTGACACTGAAACCAGATAAGTGCCATGTGGGTATGGCAGAAGTCCAGTATTTGGGACATCGGGTGGGTTGTGGTTAACAGAGACCAGAGCCTGCCAAGATCGAAGCAGTTGCTAACTGGCCCACACCGCGTACTAAGACCCAAGTACTGGCCTTCCTGGGGACCGCAGGGTACGGTTTGTCCCAGACTATAGTGCAGTGGCCAAACCCTTGACTGACTTGACGAAAAAGAACCTACCCAGACAGGTCCTGTGGTCCCCCGACTGTGAAAAGGCCTTTCAAGCGCTAAAGACTGCCTTAGTGAATGCGCCTGTCTTGGCTGCCCCAGTCGCTAACAAACGTTTCATCGTGCACACAGATGCCTCCATGTTCGGACTGGGAGCAGTTCTAAGTCAAGTGGGAGAAGATGGAGGGGAGCACCCTGTCGCGTATATCAGTAGGAAACTGTTACCTCGGGAAGTGAGCTATGCGGCCGTGGAAAAAGAATGTTTGGTGTTGGTATGGGCTTTGAAAAAACTGGTCACAGTTTTTTTGAAAAAAGTGGTCACAGAATTTTTCACATTTAAAAAAAATAAAAAAAAATAATTAATTATGAATATTTAAAGATTGTTTAACTGAAATGCATTGGAGAGCGCCAGGTAGCGAGAGGTCATACCTGTCGCTGTTCAAGGTCGGACGCTGACGCTGTGGGCTGAGGCTGGAGTAATGATGAATGAGTCGCTATATGGCGCTATCTCAGTCGCTAAGCAGGATTGGCTTGATAAATGTGTGATTGTGGTGGGGAGCTGGCGTTCTCGTGGTGGGGCGCGTCATAAATAAGGGCCTAAATTTCTTTTTTTCCATTCGAAGGCAGTATCCTCTTGTCTTTAGAGAGGATTTTATATGAAATACTGTTTCCCCATATTTTTTGTATTGGCCATTTATATATTTATACAAGTTAATCATGTCCCCCCCTCCCCCCCCCTCAATCGCCTCCTCTCAAGACTAAACAGATATAACTCCCGTAATTTATCCTCATAACTAAGATCTTTCATTTCGTTTATTAGTTTGGTGGCTCCTCTGCTCCCTTTTCATAATCAGAGCGTCCTTTCTATGAATGGGTGCCCAGAACAGACGGAATATTCCAGGTGAGGGTGCACCAGTGCCTTGTAAAGAGGCAAAATGATAACCCTATCCCGTGATTCCATGCCTCTATTAATACATGATAATATCTTGGTGGCCTTGGAAGCAGCTGCTTGGCATTACATGCTGTTATCTAGCCTGTGATCTACCAGTACCCCCAGATCCTTCTCAACAAGTAACTCTCCCGGCATTACTCCCCCGAGGATATATGTGGCCTTCAGGTTATTAGACGCCAAGTGCATCACTTTACAATGTTCTGTTCCGCAGGGCTTTCCGAACAACATCTCCTGGGGAAAATTGAGGAACGCCAATCCCACTGACCTTCAGAACTTCCCGGATGTGGTAAACAATTTATTTTATTCCTCATAGCAAATATAGCTTAATAAAATGTGAATAAAATATGATGCATCGAGTAAAGCACTAGAGAGAGGTAAAGTGATAGAACGGGCCCCTTGTGTTACGCTCCAACTGGCAATGTCCTAATTTGCACATAGAGGAAAGAAATGGCCGCAATATCAAGGTTTCAAGTCTTGCCCCATAAAGGGCGTGGCATGGAGGCCGTGATGCTGCACAATAAGTACATAATAATATAATAAATAAAAAAAAATAAATAAATATATATATATATATATATATATATATATATATATATATAAATAAAAACTAATAATAATGAAAAACATAATCAGCATATAGGGCAGCTGCCAATGCTGGGAGTGAGCATGGGCGAGGAGGAGGGAGGGGTTAAATTGAAGGGCAGCTGTGAGAATGGCAGTCAAGCCATTGAAGCAGGGAGGGGGCGTGGTCTGGAATAGCTCATTGCCCTTGTGTTGGTGGTCCACATCGGTGGGGACGGGCTGTAGCGGCAGCGCATTTACTCATTCGAGGTGCCGAACAGAGAGGAAAGGGGTAATCCGTAAGGTGTCCAGCCTTCTCCTCAGTTAAAGGGGTAATCCGTAAGATGTCCAGCCTTCTCCTCAGTTAAAGGGGTAATCCGTAAGGTGTCCAGCCTTCTCTTCAGTTAAAGGGGTAATCCATAAAGTGTCCAGCTTTCTCCTCAGTTAAAGGGGTAATCCATAAGATGTACAGCTTCCTCCTTAGTTAAAGGGATCATCCCTAAGGTGTCTCGCCTTCTCTTCAGTTAAAGGGGTAATCCGTAAGGTGTCCAGGGTTCTCTTCAGTTAAAAGGGGTATCCGTAAGGTGTCCAGCCTTCTCCTTAGTTAAAGGGGTAAACCGTAAGGTGTCCAGCCTTCTCTTCAGTTAAAGGGGTAATCCGTAAGGTGTCCAGCCTTCTCTTCAGTTAAAGGGGTAATCCGTAAGGTGTCCAGCCTTCTCTTCAGTTAAAGGGGTAATCAGTAAAGTATCCAGCTTTTTCCTCAGTTAAAGGGGTAATCAGTAAGGTATCCAGCTTTCTCCTCAGTTAAAGGGGTAATCAGTAAGGTATCCAGCCTTCTCTTTAGTTAATGGGGAAATCAGAAAGGTATCCAGCCTTCTCTTCAGTTAATGGAGTAATACGTAAGCTGTACAGCCTTCTCTTCAGTTAAAGGGGTAATCAGTAAGGTATCTAACCTTGTCTTCAGTTAATGGTGTAATCTGTAATATGTCCAGCCTTCTCTTCAGTTAATGGAGTAATCTGTAAAGTATCCAGCCTTTTTTTCAGTTAATGGAGTAATCCGAAAGTTATCCAGCCTTCTCTTCAGGTAAAGGGGTAATCCATAAGGTGTCCAGCCTTCTCTTCAGGTAATGGGGTAATCCGTAAGGTGTCCAGCCTTCTCTTCAGGTAATGGGGTAATCAGTAAGGTATCCAGCCTTCTCTTTAGTTAATGGGGTAATCAGTAAGGTATCCAGCCTTCTCTTCAGTTAATGGGGTAATCAGTAAGGTATCCAGCCTTCTCTTCAGGTAATGGGGTAATCCGTAAGGTATCCAGCCTTCTCTTTAGTTAATGGGGTAATCAGTAAGGTATCCAGCCTTCTCTTTAGTTAATGGGGTAATCAGTAAGGTATCCAGCCTTCTCTTCAGTTAATGGGGTAATCAGTAAGGTATCCAGCCTTCTCTTCAGTTAATGGTGTAATCAGTAATATGTCCAGCCTTCTCTTCAGTTAATGGAGTAATCTGTAAAGTATCCAGCCTTCTTTTCAGTTAATGGGGTAATCCGAAAGTTATCCAGCCTTCTCTTCAGGTAAAGGGTTAATCCATAAGGTATCCAGCCTTCTCTTCAGTTAATGGGGTAATCAAAAAGGTCTCCAGCCTTCTCCAAAGTTAATGGGGTAATCAGTAAGGTGTCCAGCCTTCTCTTAAGTTAATGGGGTAATCAAAATGGTCTCCAGCCTTCTCCTCAGTTAATGGGGTAATCCGTAAGCTGTACAGCCTTCTCTTCAGTTAAAGGGGTAATCAGTAAGGTATCCAGCCTTCTCTTCAATTAATGGGGTAATCTGTAAGGTGTCCAGCCTTTTCTTCAGTTAATGGGGTAATCGGTAAGGTATCCAGCCTTCTCTTCAGTTAAAGGGGTAATCCTTAAGGTATCCAGCCTTCTCTTCAGTTAATGGGGTAATCAGTAAGATGTCCAGCCTTCTCTTCACTTAATGGGGTAATTAGTAAGGTATTTAGCCTTCTCTTCAGTTAATGGGGTAATCAGTAAGGTGTCCAGCCTTCTCTTCAGTTAACGGGGTAATCCGTAAGGTGTCCAGCCTTCTCTTCAGTTAATGGGGTAATCGGTAAGGTATCCAGCCTTCTCTTCAGATAAAGGGTAATATGTAAGTTATCCAGCCTTCTCTTCAGTTAATGGTGTAATTAGTAAGATGTCCAGCCTTCTCTTCAGTTAATAGGGTAATCTGTAAGGTATCCAGCCTTCTTTTCAGTTAATGGGGAAATCCGTAAGGTATCCAGCCTTCTCTCCAGTTAATGGTGTAATCAGTAAGATGCCCAGCCTTATCTTCAGTTAATGCGGTAATCTGTAAGGTATCCAGCCTTCTTTTCAGTTAATGGGGAAATCCGTAAGGTATCCAGCCTTCTCTCCAGTTAAAGGGATAATCTGTAAGGTATCCAGCCTTCTGCTCAGTTAAATGGGTAATCCGTAAGGTTTAGAGCCTTCTCTTTAGTTAAAGGGGTAATCCATAAGGTGTCCTGCCTTCTCTTCAGTTAATGAGGTAATCAGTAAGGTATCCAGCCTTCTCTTCAGTTAATGGGGTAATCAGAAAGGTCTCCAGCCTTCTCCTAAATTAATGGGGTAATCCGTAAACTGTACAGCCTTCTCTTCAGTTAATGGGGTATTCCGTAAGGTATCCAGCCTTCTCCTCAGTTAATGGGGTAATCCATAAGGTGTCCAGCCTTCTCTTCAGTTAATGGGGTAATCCGTAAGGTGTCCAGCCTTCTCTTCAGTTAATAGGGTAATCTGTAAGATATCCAGCCTTCTCTTCAGTTAATGGTGTAATCAGTAAGATGTCCAGCCTTCTCTTCAGTTAATGGTGTAATCTGTAAGGTATCCAGCCTTCTTTTCAGTTAATGGGGTAATCCGTAAGGTATTCAGCCTTCTCTCCAGTTAAAGGGGTAATCCCTAAGGTGTCCCGACTTCTCCTCAGCTAAATGGGTAATCCGTAAGGTTTCAAGCCTTCTCTTCAGTTAAAGGGGTAATCTGTAAGGTGTCCAGCCTTTTCCTCAGGTAAAGGGCTAATCAGTAAGGTATCCAGCCTTCTCTTCAGTTAAAGGGGTAATCCGTAAGATGTCCAGCCTTCTCTTCAGTTAAAGGGGTAATCCATAGGATGTCCAGCCTTCTCCTCAGTTAATGGGATAACCCGTAAGGTGTCCAGCCTTCTCTTCAGTTAATGGGGTAATCCATAAGGTGTCCAGCCTTCTCTTCAGTTAATGGGGTAATCTGTAAGAAATCCAGCCTTCTCTTTAGTTTATGAGGTAATCTGTAAGTTATCCAGCCTTCTCTTCAGTTAATGGGGTAATCAGTAATATGTCCAGCCTTCTCTTCAGTTAATGGGGTAATCCGTAAGATGTCCAGCCTTCTCTTCAGTTAAAGGGGTAATCCGTAAGATGTCCAACCTTCTCCTCAGTTAATGGGATAATCCGTAAGGTGTCCAGCCTTCTCCAAAATTAATTGGGTAATCCGAAAGGTATACAGCCTTCTCTTCAGATAAAGGGGTAATCCGTAAGGTATCCAGCCTTCTCTTCAGTTAATGGTGTAAGCAGTAATATGTCCAGCCTTCTCTTAAGGTAAAGGTGTAATCCGCAAGGTATCCAGCCTTCTCTTCAGGTAAAGGGGTACTCCATAATGTGTCCAGCCTTTATTTCAGTTAATGGCTTAATGAGTAAGGTATCAAGCCTTCTCTTAAGTTAATGGGGTAATCAGTAATATGTCCAGCCTTCTCTTCAGTTAATGGGGTAATCCGTAAGGTGTCCAGCCTCCTCTTCAGTTAATGGGGTAATCCGGAAGGTGTCCAGCCTTCTCCTCAGTTAATGGGGTAATCTGTAAGGTATCCAGCCTTCTTTTCAATTAATGGGGTAATCCGTAAGGTATCCAGCCTTCTCTTCAGGTAAAGGGATAATCCGTAATGTGTCCATCCTTCTCTTCAGTTAAATGGGTAATCCGTAAGGTGTCCAGCCTTCTCCTCAGTTAATGGGGTAATTAGTAAGGTATCCAGCCTTCTCTTCAGTTAAAAGGGTAATCCGTAAGGTGTTAAGCCTTCTCTTCAGTTAATGGGGTAATCCGTAAGGTGTCCAGCCTTCTCCTCAGTTAATGGGGTATCCGGAAGGTATCCAGCCTTCTCTTCAGTTAAATGGGTAATCCGTAAGGTGTTCAGCCTTCTCCTCTGTTAATGGGGTTTCCGTAAGGTATCCAGCCTTCTCTTCAGTTAAATGGGTAATCCGTAAGGTGTCCAGCCTTCTCCTCTGTTAATGGGGTAATCCGTAAGGTGTCCAGCCTTCTCCTCTGTTAATGGGGTAATCCGTAAGGTATCCAGCCTTCTCTTCAGTTAAATGGGGTAATCCGTAAGGTGTCCAACCTTCTCTTCAGTTAAATGGGGTAATCCGTAAGGTGTCCAGCCTTCTCCTCTGTTAATGGGGTAATCCGTAAGGTGTCCAGCCTTCTCCTCTGTTAATGGGGTAATCCGTAAGGTGTCCAGCCTTCTCCTCTGTTAATGGGGTAATCCGTAAGGTGTCCAACCTTCTCTACAGTTAAATGGGGTAATCCGTAAGGTGTCCAGGCATTTCTTCAGCTAAAACATAACTTTTAATCCAAAGGTTTAAAATGCCGTTGTCCACATAAGGTGCAAATGTCCTTGTGCAAAATCAACACATCAAACTTTAAGTTCGATGTGTTGAACTTTAAGTGAAGTTCAGGTTTGGCAGGGACGCAGGGTTAGCGTCTCTGCCAAACCTGAACTTCACTTCATCTTAAAGGCGGTATCTCTCTTATTGTCTCCCCTTTATGCTGCTATTTATGTGCATGCTGTGCTTGTTTGATTAATCTAAACCTCTTTGTAGGGATTTATTTTCACTGTCTTTATTGTGGTAGCTTAAACATTTAGGTTTGATATTGTTTTTCAGTTATTGCATCATGTCACTTTTGGATTTTTACATTTTTTACTTTTAATTTTTTTTTTTTCACCTCTAAATTATAGCACTCACACTTCATAAAGATTATTATAGGATTGTATATAAGCATATATCCCCCCTTTTGTTTATCAAAATATATCGGTGTGCACTTTAGATAGAGAATATGGAGGTCACTTTGTGATACCTCCATGTGTATTATATTATTAAGAGGTAGAGGCAAGAGACACCGCCTGTGGTATTTAACCCTTTATTGTATAATATTGATGTTATTTATAGTTCAGGGTAGACAATTGGTTTTAAATGAGTAGGTGTCTATATGTTTTTAGATTATTTGGTTTGGCTTGTAACATATTAAAATAAAGTAACCTTTTTGATTATATGAAGGTTGTTGTGCCAGTTTATGGCCCACAATAAGGGTTATGATTGTGCATGTCTAGTTTAAAAGGTGGGACCATCGGAGCACCTCTTTCTATTTATTTTCTCATTAGTCTTATTAGAATAGTGGTGCCCGCCCAAATATTTAAACGTTCTTTCCTGCAAAGCAACAATAGTATGCAATGAATACCATGTTAATAAGCTGTTACAAAGTAGGTCTATCATTGTTTTTTGAAGGTTAAAGACGTCATCAAGGACAAGAACGAAAAGTTCACTAAGCCTTTTTGTAACTCTCTACAGTATTCTGGGGTGTGTATTATAAATGTATGGATAATATTATGTGACAGATGTTACCCTGCCTAATATGACTCGTGGTCTATGCTACTAAACTCTACTGAAATATCATCAAGCTCTCTTAGCAAAGTAGTTAAAGCGAAAAGGTGAAAATACTGTAGGTGAAAGACTGCTACAAAGCTAAAGGGCGGCCCCAAAAATTATTTCCTCTTGTGACCCCAAGAATGATTTCCTCTGGTGGTCCTGTGAATGATTTACTCTTGTGGTTCCAAGAATGATTTCCTCTGGTGGCCCCAAGAATGATTTCCTCTTGTTACCCCAAGAATGATATCCTCTGGTGACCCCAAGAATGATTTCCTCTTGTTACCCCAAGAATGATTTCCTCTTGTGACCCCAAGAATGATATCCTCTGGTGACCCCAAGAATGATTTCCTCTTGTTACCCCAAGAATGATTTCCTCTTGTGACCCCAAGAATGATTTCCTCTGGTGGTCCTGTGAATGATTTACTCTTGTGGTTCCAAGAATGATTTCCTCTGGTGGCCCCAAGAATGATTTCCTCTGGTTGCCCCAAGAATGATTTCCTCTGAAGACCCCAAGAATGATTTCCTCTGGTGGCCCCAAAAATGATTTCCTCTAGTGGCCCCAAGAATGATTTCCTCTGGTGGCCCCAATAATGATTTTCTCTGGTGACCCCAAGAAGGATTTCCTCCGGTGACCCCAAGAATGATTTCCTCTGGTGACCCAAAGAATGATTTCCTCTGGTAACCCCAAGAAGGATTTCCTCTGGTGACCCCAAGAATGATTTCCTCTGGTAACGCCAAGAATGATTTCCTCTGGTGACCCCAAGATTGATTTCCTTTGGTGACCCCAAAAATGATTCCCTCTAGTGGCTCCAAGAATGATTCCCTCTGGTGACCACAAAAATTATTCCCTCTGGTGGCTCCAATAATGATTTCTTCTGGTGGCTCCAAGAATGATTTCCTCTGGCGACCCAAAGAATGATTTCCTCTGGTAACCCCAAGAATGATTTCCTCTGGTGGCCCCAAGATTGATTTCCTTTGGTGACCCCAAAAATGATTCCTTCTAGTGACCCTAAGAATGATTTCCTCTGGTGACCCCAAGATTGATTTCCTTTGGTGACCCCAAAAATGATTCCCTCTGGTGGCTCCAAGAATGATTTCCTCTGGTGACCACAAAAATTATTCCCTCTGGTGGCTCCAATAATGATTTCTTCTGGTGGCTCCAAGAATGATTTCCTCTGGCGACCCAAAGAATGATTTCCTCTGGTAACCCCAAGAATGATTTCCTCTGGTGGCCCCAAGAATGATTTCCTCTGGTGGCCCCAAGAATGATTTCCTCTTGTTACCCCAAGAATGATTTCCTCTTGTGACCCCAAGAATGATATCCTCTGGTGACCCCAAGAATGATTTCCTCTTGTTACCCCAAGAATTATTTCCTCTGGTGGCCCCAATAATGATTTCCTCTGGTGACCCCAAGATGGATTTCCTCCGGTGACCCCAAGAATCATTTCCTCTGGTGACCCAAAGAATGATTTCCTCTGGTGACCCCAAGAAGGATTTCCTCCAATGACCCCAAGAATGATTTCCTCTGGTGACCCCAAGATTGATTTCCTTTGGTGACCCCAAAAATGATTCCCTCTGGTGGCCCCAAGAATGATTTCCTCTGGTGACCACAAAAATTATTCCCTCTGGTGGCTCCAATAATGATTTCCTCTGGTGGCCCCAAATAATGATTTCCTCTGGCGACCCAAAGAATGATTTCCTCTGGTGACCTTAATAATGATTTCCTCTGGTAACCCCAAGAATGATTTCCTCTGGTGGCCCCAAGATTGATTTCCTTTGGTGACCCCAAAAATGATTCCTTCTGGTGACCCTAAGAATGATTTCCTCTGGTGACCACAAAAATTATTCCCTCTGGTGGCTCCAATAATGATTTCCTCTTGTGGCTCCAAGAATGATTTCCTCTGGTGACCCCAAGAATAATTTCCTCTGGTGGTTCCAAGAATGATTTCCTCTGGTGGCCCAAGAATGATTTCCTCTGGTGGCCCCAAGAATGATTTCCTCTGGTGACCCCGAGAATGATTTCCTCTGGTGACCCCGAGAATGATTTCCTCTGGTGACCCCGAGAATGATTTCCTCTTGTGACCCCAAAAATGATTTACTCTGGTGGTCCTGTAAATGATTTCCTCTGGTGACCCGAGAATGATTTCCTCTGGTGGCCCCAAGAAGGATTTCCTCTGGTGACCCGAGAATGATTTCCTCTGGTGGCCCAAGAATGATTTCCTCTGGTGGCCCCAAGAATGATTTCCTCTGGTGACCCGAGAATGATTTCCTCTGGTGAACCCAAGAATGATTTCCTCTGGTGACCCAAGAATGATTTCCTCTGGTGAACCCAAGAATGATTTCCTCTGGTGACCCCAAGAATGATTTCCTCTGGTGACCCCAAGAATGATTTCCTCTGGTGACCCCAAGAAGGATCTCCTCTGGTGACCCAAGAATGATTTCCTCTGGTGAACCCAAGAATGATTTCCTCTGGTGAACCCAAGAATGATTTCCTCTGGTGGCTCCAAGAATGATTTCCTGTGGTGGTCCCTTTTGATATGAATATAAAGTCTTCTATCTATCCAGCCTTCTCTTCAGTTAATGGGGTAATCCTTAAGGTATCCAGCCTTCTCTTCAGATAAAGGGGTAATCCGTAAGGTGTCCAGCCTTTTCTTCAGTTAAAGGGGTAATCCGTAAGGTATCCAGCCTTCTCTTCAGATAAAGGGATAATCCGTAAGGTGTCCAGCCTTTTCTTCAGTTAAAGGGGTAATCCGTAAGGTATCTAGCCTTCTCTTCAGTTAATGGGGTAATCAAAAAGGTCTCCAGCCTTCTCCAAAGTTAATGGGGTAATCAGTAAGGTGTCCAGCCTTCTCTTCAGTTAATGGGGTAATCAAAATGGTCTCCAGCCTTCTCCTCAGTTAATGAGGTAATCCGTAAGATGTCCAGCCTTCTCCTCATTTAAATGGGTAATCCGTAAGGTGTCCAGCCTTCTCTTCAGTTAATGGGGTAATCCGTAAGGTATCCAGCCTTCTCTTCAGTTAAATGGTAATCCGTAAGGTGTCCAGCCTTCTCTTCAGTTAATGGGGTAATCCGTAAGGTGTCCAGCCTTCTCTTCAGTTAATGGGGTAATCCGTAAGGTGTCCAGCCTTCTCTTCAGTTAATGGGGTAATCCGTAAGGTGTCCAGCCTCCTCTTCAGTAAATGGGGTAATCCGGAAGGTGTCCAGCCTTCTCCTCAGTTAATGGGGTAATCTGTAAGGTATCCAGCCTTCTTTTCAGTTAATGGGGTAATCCGTAAGGTATCCAGCCTTCTCTTCAGGTAAAGGGATAATCCGTAATGTGTCTATCCTTCTCTTCAGTTAAATGGGTAATCCGTAAGGTGTCCAGCCTTCTCCTCAGTTAATGGGGTAATTATTAAGGTATCCAGCCTTCTCTTCAGTTAAAAGGGTAATCCGTAAGGTGTTAAGCCTTCTCTTCAGTTAATGGGGTAATCCGTAAGGTGTCCAGCCTTCTCCTCAGTTAATGGGGTATCCGGAAGGTATCCAGCCTTCTCTTCAGTTAAATGGGTAATCCGTAAGGTGTCCAGCCTTCTCCTCTGTTAATGGGGTAATCCGTAAGGTGTCCAGCCTTCTCCTCTGTTAATGGGGTAATCCGTAAGGTATCCAGCCTTCTCTTCAGTTAAATGGGGTAATCCGTAAGGTGTCCAACCTTCTCTTCAGTTAAATGGGGTAATCCGTAAGGTGTCCAGCCTTCTCCTCTGTTAATGGGGTAATCCGTAAGGTGTCCAGCCTTCTCCTCTGTTAATGGGGTAATCCGTAAGGTGTCCAACCTTCTCTACAGTTAAATGGGGTAATCCGTAAGGTGTCCAGCCTTCTCCTCTGTTAATGGGGTAATCCGTAAGGTGTCCAACCTTCTCTACAGTTAAATGGGGTAATCCGTAAGGTGTCCAGGCATTTCTTCAGCTAAAACATAACTTTTAATCCAAAGGTTTAAAATGCCGTTGTCCACATAAGGTGCAAATGTCCTTGTGCAAAATCAACACATCAAACTTTAAGTTCGATGTGTTGAACTTTAAGTGAAGTTCAGGTTTGGCAGGGACGCAGGGTTAGCGTCTCTGCCAAACCTGAACTTCACTTCATCTTAAAGGCGGTATCTCTCTTATTGTCTCCCCTTTATGCTGCTATTTATGTGCATGCTGTGCTTGTTTGATTAATCTAAACCTCTTTGTAGGGATTTATTTTCACTGTCTTTATTGTGGTAGCTTAAACATTTAGGTTTGATATTGTTTTTCAGTTATTGCATCATGTCACTTTTGGATTTTTACATTTTTTACTTTTAATTTTTTTTTTTTCACCTCTAAATTATAGCACTCACACTTCATAAAGATTATTATAGGATTGTATATAAGCATATATCCCCCCTTTTGTTTATCAAAATATATCGGTGTGCACTTTAGATAGAGAATATGGAGGTCACTTTGTGATACCTCCATGTGTATTATATTATTAAGAGGTAGAGGCAAGAGACACCGCCTGTGGTATTTAACCCTTTATTGTATAATATTGATGTTATTTATAGTTCAGGGTAGACAATTGGTTTTAAATGAGTAGGTGTCTATATGTTTTTAGATTATTTGGTTTGGCTTGTAACATATTAAAATAAAGTAACCTTTTTGATTATATGAAGGTTGTTGTGCCAGTTTATGGCCCACAATAAGGGTTATGATTGTGCATGTCTAGTTTAAAAGGTGGGACCATCGGAGCACCTCTTTCTATTTATTTTCTCATTAGTCTTATTAGAATAGTGGTGCCCGCCCAAATATTTAAACGTTCTTTCCTGCAAAGCAACAATAGTATGCAATGAATACCATGTTAATAAGCTGTTACAAAGTAGGTCTATCATTGTTTTTTGAAGGTTAAAGACGTCATCAAGGACAAGAACGAAAAGTTCACTAAGCCTTTTTGTAACTCTCTACAGTATTCTGGGGTGTGTATTATAAATGTATGGATAATATTATGTGACAGGTGTTACCCTGCCTAATATGACTCGTGGTCTATGCTACTAAACTCTACTGAAATATCATCAAGCTCTCTTAGCAAAGTAGTTAAAGCGAAAAGGTGAAAATACTGTAGGTGAAAGACTGCTACAAAGCTAAAGGGCGGCCCCAAAATATATTTCCTCTTGTGACCCCAAGAATGATTTCCTCTGGTGGTCCTGTGAATGATTTACTCTTGTGGTTCCAAGAATGATTTCCTCTGGTGGCCCCAAGAATGATTTCCTCTTGTTACCCCAAGAATGATATCCTCTGGTGACCCCAAGAATGATTTTCTCTTGTTACCCCAAGAATGATTTCCTCTTGTGACCCCAAGAATGATATCCTCTGGTGACCCCAAGAATGATTTCCTCTTGTTACCCCAAGAATGATTTCCTCTTGTGACCCCAAGAATGATTTCCTCTGGTGGTCCTGTGAATGATTTACTCTTGTGGTTCCAAGAATGATTTCCTCTGGTGGCCCCAAGAATGATTTCCTCTGGTTGCCCCAAGAATGATTTCCTCTGAAGACCCCAAGAATGATTTCCTCTGGTGGCCCCAAAAATGATTTCCTCTAGTGGCCCCAATAATGATTTCCTCTGGTGACCCCAAGAAGGATTTCCTCTGGTGGCCCCAAGAATGATTTCCTCTGGTGACCCCGAGAATGATTTCCTCTGGTGGCCCCAAGAATGATTTCCTCTGGTTGCCCCAAAAATGATTTCCTCTAGTGGCCCCAAGAATGATTTCCTCTGGTGGCCCCAAAAATGATTTCCTCTAGTGGCCCCAAGAATGATTTCCTCTGGTGGCCCCAATAATGATTTCCTCTGGTGACCCCAAGAAGGATTTCCTCCGGTGACCCCAAGAATGATTTCCTCTGGTGACCCAAAGAATGATTTCCTCTGGTAACCCCAAGAAGGATTTCCTCTGGTGACCCCAAGAATGATTTCCTCTGGTAACGCCAAGAATGATTTCCTCTGGTGACCCCAAGATTGATTTCCTTTGGTGACCCCAAAAATGATTCCCTCTGGTGGCTCCAATAATGATTTCTTCTGGTGGCTCCAAGAATGATTTCCTCTGGCTACCCAAAGA
Source organism: Gastrophryne carolinensis (assembly GCA_027917425.1). Lineage (NCBI taxonomy): Eukaryota > Metazoa > Chordata > Amphibia > Anura > Microhylidae > Gastrophryne > Gastrophryne carolinensis. The sequence continues at coordinate 4,311,117 of CM051234.1, forward strand.
ATGATTTCCTCTGGTAACCCCAAGAATGATTTCCTCTGGTTGCCCCAAGATTGATTTCCTTTGGTGACCCCAAAAATGATTCCTTCTGGTGACCCTAAGAATGATTTCCTCTGGTGACCCCAAGATTGATTTCCTTTGGTGACCCCAAAAATGATTCCCTCTGGTGGCTCCAAGAATGATTTCCTCTGGTGACCACAAAAATTATTCCCTCTGGTGGCTCCAATAATGATTTCTTCTGGTGGCTCCAAGAATGATTTCCTCTGGCGACCCAAAGAATGATTTCCTCTGGTAACCCCAAGAATGATTTCCTCTGGTGGCCCCAAGATTGATTTCCTTTGGTGACCCCAAAAATGATTCCTTCTGGTGACCCTAAGAATGATTTCCTCTGGTGACCACAAAAATTATTCCCTCTGGTGGCTCCAATAATGATTTCCTCTGGTGACCCCAAGAATAATTTCCTCTGGTGGTTACAAGAATTATTTCCTCTGGTGGTCCCAAGAACGATTTCCTCTGGTGGCCCAAGAATGATTTCCTCTGGTGACCCCAAGAATGATTTCCTCTGGTGGCCCCAAGAATGATTTCCTCTTGTTACCCCAAGAATGATTTCCTCTCGTGACCCCAAGAATGATATCCTCTGGTGACCCCAAGAATGATTTCCTCTTGTTACCCCAAGAATGATTTCCTCTGGTGGCCCCAATAATGATTTCCTCTGGTGACCCCAAGAAGGATTTCCTCCGGTGACCCCAAGAATCATTTCCTCTGGTGACCCAAAGAATGATTTCCTCTGGTGACCCCAAGAATGATTTCCTCTGGTGACCCCAAGAATGATTTCCTCTGGTGACCCCAAGATTGATTTCCTTTGGTGACCCCAAAAATGATTCCCTCTGGTGGCCCCAAGAATGATTTCCTCTGGTGACCACAAAAATTATTCCCTCTGGTGGCTCCAATAATGATTTCCTCTGGTGGCCCCAATAATGATTTCCTCTGGCGACCCAAATAATGATTTCCTCTGGCGACCCAAAGAATGATTTCCTCTGGTGACCTTAATAATGATTTCCTCTGGTAACCCCAAGAATGATTTCCTCTGGTGGCCCCAAGATTGATTTCCTTTGGTGACCCCAAAAATGATTCCTTCTGGTGACCCTAAGAATGATTTCCTCTGGTGACCCCAAGAATAATTTCCTCTGGTGGTTCCAAGAATTATTTCCTCTGGTGGTCCCAAGAACGATTTCCTCTGGTGGCCCAAGAATGATTTCCTCTGGTGACCCCGAGAATGATTTCCTCTGGTGACCCCGAGAATGATCTCCTCTTGTGACCCCAAAAATGATTTACTCTGGTGGTCCTGTAAATGATTTCCTCTGGTGACCCGAGAATGATTTCCTCTGGTGAACCCAAGAATGATTTCCTCTGGTGACCCCAAGAATGATTTCCTCTGGTGACCCCAAGAATGATTTCCTTTGGTGACCCAAGAATGATTTCCTCTGGTGAACCCAAGAATGATTTCCTCTGGTGAACCCAAGAATGATTTCCTCTGGTGACCCCAAGAATGATTTCCTTTGGTGACCCAAGAATGATTTCCTCTGGTGAACCCAAGAATGATTTCCTCTGGTGAACCCAAGAATGATTTCCTCTGGTGAACCCAGGAATGATTTCCTCTGGTGAACCCAAGAATGATTTCCTCTGGTGAACCCAGGAATGATTTCCTCTGGTGGCTCCAAGAATGATTTCCTGTGGTGGTCCCTTTTGATATGAATATAAAGTCTTCTATCTATCCAGCCTTCTCTTCAGTTAATGGGGTAATCCTTAAGGTATCCAGCCTTCTCTTCAGATAAAGGGGTAATCCGTAAGGTGTCCAGCCTTCTCTTCAGTTAAAGGGGTAATCCGTAAGGTCTCCAGCCTTCTCCAAAGTTAATGGGGTAATCAGTAAGGTGTCCAGCCTTCTCTTCAGTTAATGGGGTAATCCGTAAGGTATCCAGCCTTCTCTTCAGTTAAATGGTAATCCGTAAGGTGTTCAGCCTTCTCTTCAGTTAATGGGGTAATCCGTAAGGTGTCCAGCCTTCTCTTCAGTTAATGGGGTAATCAAAATGGTCTCCAGCCTTCTCCTCAGTTAATGGGGTAATCCGTAAGATGTCCAGCCTTCTCCTCATTTAAATGGGTAATCCGTAAGGTGTCCAGCCTTCTCTTCAGTTAATGGGGTAATCCGTAAGGTATCCAGCCTTCTCTTCAGTTAAATGGTAATCCGTAAGGTGTTCAGCCTTCTCTTCAGTTAATGGGGTAATCCGTAAGGTGTCCAGCCTTCTCTTCAGTTAATGGGGTAATCCGTAAGGTGTCCAGCCTCCTCTTCAGTAAATGGGGTAATCCGGAAGGTGTCCAGCCTTCTCCTCAGTTAATGGGGTAATCTGTAAGGTATCCAGCCTTCTTTTCAGTTAATGGGGTAATCCGTAAAGTATCCAGCCTTCTCTTCAGGTAAAGGGATAATCCGTAATGTGTCCATCCTTCTCTTCAGTTAAAAGGGTAATCCGTAAGGTGTTAAGCCTTCTCTTCAGTTAATGGGGTAATCCGTAAGGTGTCCAGCCTTCTCCTCAGTTAATGGGGTATCCGGAAGGTATCCAGCCTTCTCTTCAGTTAAATGGGTAATCCGTAAGGTGTTCAGCCTTCTCTTCAGTTAAATGGGTAATCCGTAAGGTGTTCAGCCTTCTCTTCAGTTAAATGGGTAATCCGTAAGGTGTCCAGCCTTCTCCTCTGTTAATGGGGTAATCCGTAAGGTGTCCAGCCTTCTCCTCTGTTAATGGGGTAATCCGTAAGGTATCCAGCCTTCTCTTCAGTTAAATGGGGTAATCCGTAAGGTGTCCAGCCTTCTCCTCTGTTAATGGGGTAATCCGTAAGGTATCCAGCCTTCTCTTCAGTTAAATGGGGTAATCCGTAAGGTGTCCAGCCTTCTCCTCTGTTAATGGGGTAATCCGTAAGGTGTCCAGCCTTCTCCTCTGTTAATGGGGTAATCCGTAAGGTGTCCAGCCTTCTCCTCTGTTAATGGGGTAATCCGTAAGGTGTCCAGCCTTCTCCTCTGTTAATGGGGTAATCCGTAAGGTGTCCAACCTTCTCTACAGTTAAATGGGGTAATCCGTAAGGTGTCCAGCCTTCTCCTCTGTTAATGGGGTAATCCGTAAGGTGTCCAACCTTCTCTACAGTTAAATGGGGTAATCCGTAAGGTGTCCAGGCATTTCTTCAGCTAAAACATAACTTTTAATCCAAAGGTTTAAAATGCCGTTGTCCACATAAGGTGCAAATGTCCTTGTGCAAAATCAACACATCAAACTTTAAGTTCGATGTGTTGAACTTTAAGTGAAGTTCAGGTTTGGCAGGGACGCAGGGTTAGCGTCTCTGCCAAACCTGAACTTCACTTCATCTTAAAGGCGGTATCTCTCTTATTGTCTCCCCTTTATGCTGCTATTTATGTGCATGCTGTGCTTGTTTGATTAATCTAAACCTCTTTGTAGGGATTTATTTTCACTGTCTTTATTGTGTTAGCTTAAACATTTAGGTTTGATATTGTTTTTCAGTTATTGCATCATGTCACTTTTGGATTTTTACATTTTTTACTTTTAATTTTTTTTTTTTCACCTCTAAATTATAGCACTCACACTTCATAAAGATTATTATAGGATTGTATATAAGCATATATCCCCCCTTTTGTTTATCAAAATATATCGGTGTGCACTTTAGATAGAGAATATGGAGGTTACTTTGTGATACCTCCATGTGTATTATATTATTAAGAGGTAGAGGCAAGAGACACCGCCTGTGGTATTTAACCCTTTATTGTATAATATTGATGTTATTTATAGTTCAGGGTAGACAATTGGTTTTAAATGAGTAGGTGTCTATATGTTTTTAGATTATTTGGTTTGGCTTGTAACATATTAAAATAAAGTAACCTTTTTGATTATATGAAGGTTGTTGTGCCAGTTTATGGCCCACAATAAGGGTTATGATTGTGCATGTCTAGTTTAAAAGGTGGGACCATCGGAGCACCTCTTTCTATTTATTTTCTCATTAGTCTTATTAGAATAGTGGTGCCCGCCCAAATATTTAAACGTTCTTTCCTGCAAAGCAACAATAGTATGCAATGAATACCATGTTAATAAGCTGTTACAAAGTAGGTCTATCATTGTTTTTTGAAGGTTAAAGACGTCATCAAGGACAAGAACGAAAAGTTCACTAAGCCTTTTTGTAACTCTCTACAGTATTCTGGGGTGTGTATTATAAATGTATGGATAATATTATGTGACAGATGTTACCCTGCCTAATATGACTCGTGGTCTATGCTACTAAACTCTACTGAAATATCATCAAGCTCTCTTAGCAAAGTAGTTAAAGCGAAAAGGTGAAAATACTGTAGGTGATAGACTGCTACAAAGCTAAAGGGCGGCCCCAAAAATGTTTTCCTCTTGTGACCCCAAGAATGATTTCCTCTGGTGGTCCTGTGAATGATTTACTCTTGTGGTTCCAAGAATGATTTCCTCTGGTGGCCCCAAGAATGATTTCCTCTTGTTACCCCAAGAATGATATCCTCTGGTGACCCCAAGAATGATTTCCTCTTGTTACCCCAAGAATGATTTCCTCTTGTGACCCCAAGAATGATATCCTCTGGTGACCCCAAGAATGATTTCCTCTTGTTACCCCAAGAATGATTTCCTCTTGTGACCCCAAGAATGATTTCCTCTGGTGGTCCTGTGAATGATTTACTCTTGTGGTTCCAAGAATGATTTCCTCTGGTGGCCCCAAGAATGATTTCCTCTGGTTGCCCCAAGAATGATTTCCTCTGAAGACCCCAAGAATGATTTCCTCTGGTGGCCCCAAAAATGATTTCCTCTAGTGGCCCCAATAATGATTTCCTCTGGTGACCCCAAGAAGGATTTCCTCCGGTGACCCCAAGAATGATTTCCTCTGGTGACCCAAAGAATGATTTCCTCTGGTGACCCCAAGAAGGATTTCCTCTGGTGACCCCAAGAATGATTTCCTCTGGTAACGCCAAGAATGATTTCCTCTGGTGACCCAAAGATTGATTTCCTTTGGTGACCCCAAAAATGATTCCCTCTGGTGGCTCCAAGAATGATTCCCTCTGGTGACCACAAAAATTATTCCCTCTGGTGGCTCCAATAATGATTTCTTCTGGTGGCTCCAAGAATGATTTCCTCTGGCGACCCAAAGAATGATTTCCTCTGGTAACCCCAAGAATGATTTCCTCTGGTGGCCCCAAGATTGATTTCCTTTGGTGACCCCAAAAATGATTCCTTCTGGTGACCCTAAGAATGATTTCCTCTGGTGACCCCAAGATTGATTTCCTTTGGTGACCCCAAAAATGATTCCCTCTGGTGGCTCCAAGAATGATTTCCTCTGGTGACCACAAAAATTATTCCCTCTGGTGGCTCCAATAATGATTTCTTCTGGTGGCTCCAAGAATGATTTCCTCTGGCGACCCAAAGAATGATTTCCTCTGGTAACCCCAAGAATGATTTCCTCTGGTGGCCCCAAGATTGATTTCCTTTGGTGACCCCAAAAAGGATTCCTTCTGGTGACCCTAAGAATGATTTCCTCTGGTGACCACAAAAATTATTCCCTCTGGTGGCTCCAATAATGATTTCCTCTGGTGACCCCAAGAATAATTTCCTCTGGTGGTCCCAAGAACGATTTCCTCTGGTGGCCCAAGAATGATTTCCTCTGGTGACCCCAAGAATGATTTCCTCTGGTGGCCCCAAGAATGATTTCCTCTTGTGACCCCAAGAATGATATCCTCTGGTGACCCCAAGAATGATTTCCTCTTGTTACCCCAAGAATGATTTCCTCTGGTGGCCCCAATAATGATTTCCTCTGGTGACCCCAAGAAGGATTTCCTCCGGTGACCCCAAGAATCATTTCCTCTGGTGACCCAAAGAATGATTTCCTCTGGTGACCCCAAGAAGGATTTCCTCCAATGACCCCAAGAATGATTTCCTCTGGTGACCCCAAGAATGATTTCCTCTGGTGACCCCAAGAATGATTTCCCTTGGTGACCCCAAAAATGATTCCCTCTGGTGGCCCCAAGAATGATTTCCTCTGGTGACCACAAAAATTATTCCCTCTGGTGGCTCCAATAATGATTTCCTCTGGTGGCCCCAATAATGATTTCCTCTGGCGACCCAAAGAATGATTTCCTCTGGTGACCTTAATAATGATTTCCTCTGGTAACCCCAAGAATGATTTCCTCTGGTGGCCCCAAGATTGATTTCCTTTGGTGACCCCAAAAATGATTCCTTCTGGTGACCCTAAGAATGATTTCCTCTGGTGACCACAAAAATTATTCCCTCTGGTGGCTCCAATAATGATTTCCTCTTGTGGCTCCAAGAATGATTTCCTCTGGTGACCCCAAGAATAATTTCCTCTGGTGGTTCCAAGAATTATTTCCTCTGGTGGTCCCAAGAACGATTTCCTCTGGTGGCCCAAGAATGATTTCCTCTGGTGGCCCCAAGAATGATTTCCTCTGGTGACCCCGAGAATGATTTCCTCTGGTGACCCCGAGAATGATCTCCTCTTGTGACCCCAAAAATTATTTACTCTGGTGGTCCTGTAAATGATTTCCTCTGGTGACCCGAGAATGATTTCCTCTGGTGAACCCAAGAATGATTTCCTCTGGTGACCCGAGAATGATTTCCTCTGGTGAACCCAAGAATGATTTCCTCTGGTGACCCAAGAATGATTTCCTCTGGTGAACCCAAGAATGATTTCCTCTGGTGACCCAAAGAATGATTTCCTCTGGTGAACCCAAGAATGATCTTCTCTGGTGAACCCAAGAATGATTTCCTCTGGTGAACCCAAGAATGATTTACTCTGGTGACCCCGAGAATGATTTCCTCTGGTGACCCCAATAATGATTTCCTCTGGTGACCCCAAGAATGATTTCCTCTGGTGACCCCAAGAATGATTTCCTCTGGTGAACCCAAGAATGATTTCCTCTGGTGAACCCAAGAATGATTTCCTCTGGTGAACCCAAGAATGATTTCCTCTGGTGAACCCAAGAATGATTTCCTCTGGTGAACCCAGGAATGATTTCCTCTGGTGGCTCCAAGAATGATTTCCTGTGGTGACCCCAAGAATGATTTCCTGTGGTGGTCCCTTTTGATATGAATATAAAGTTTTATAGATAATGTATTAATGATAGGAAACCATTACAGCGCGTGTTTTCTCTTTGCAGAACACCAATGAATCTCTGAAAGCATTCGCGACACTTGACAACTTTTTTTCTAAAGGGGAAAAACTGGACCTGGAACCTTATTTACTTCCACAGTAAGTGTAAGAATTTTTGGGACTAAATAAAGTAGTGTAAGCCTTATCAGGGGCGTAACTATAGGGGGTGAAACCACACAGGGACCCAGGAGGTCAGGGGGGCGGGCCCCATAATTGTTGCTCTGCCTTCTTATTTCCCTTATAACTCAGGGCCTTATTCATGAAGCTTTAGCGCTAGGTAGTGCCGTGTAAGCGCCAGGTAGCTGCAGGTGGCGGCAGGCGAACGCCGGACACAACAGCAATTCCACATTTATGAAGCCAAATCTGCTGAGCGTCTGGAACAGCGCCATGTAGCGTCCGATTCATCATTATCCCAGGCTCAGCGTACAACGCTGGCGTTCAGCCTTGCAGAGCGCCAGGTCTTACCTGTTGCTTCCTGGCGCTCTCCCATACATTTCTATGGACGATCCTTAAGTCCTTTTCCTAATCCCAATTCTTTTTTTTACCCCCCCCCAAAAAAAACACAAGCCTTCTGACGAGTATCCTGATGCCTGCACACTGCCTGTAATTTTGATGCCAGCACACTGCCTGTAATTCTGATGCCCGCACACTGCCTGTATTTGGGATGCCCGCACACTGCCTGTAATTGGGATGCCTGCACACTGCCTCTAATAGGGATGCCTGCATACTGCCTGTAATTGGGATGCCTGCATACTGCCTGTAATTGGGATGCCTGCACACTGCCTGTATTGGGGATGCTCGCACACTGCCTGTATTTGGGATGCCCGCACACAGCCTGTAATTGGGATGCCCGCACACAGCCTGTAATTGGGATGCCCGCACACTGCCTGTAATTGGGATGCCTGCACACTGCCTGTAATTGGGATGCCTGCACACTGCCTGTAATTGGGATGCCTGCACACTGCCTGTAATAGGGATGCCTGCACACTGCCAGTAATAGGGTGCCTGCATACTGCCTGTAATTGGGATGCCTGCACACTGCCTGTAATTGGGATGCCTGCACACTGCCTGTAATTGGGATGCCTGCACACTGCCTGTAATTGGGATGCCTGCACACTGCCTGTAATTGGGATGCCTGCACACTGCCTGTATTAGGGGTTGCTCGCACACTGCCTGTATTTGGGATGCCCGCACGCTGCCTGTAATTGGGATGCCGCACACTGCCTGTAATTGGGATGCCCACACACTGCCTGAATTTGGGATGCACGCACACTGCCTGTATTGGGGATGCCCGCACACTGCCTGTATTAGGAATGCCAACACACTGCCTGTAATTGGCTCTATGGATCCCAAGTCACCGGCTCTATGGATCCTCAGTCACCACCTCTATAGATCCTCAGTCACCAGCTCTCTGGATCCTCAGTCACCGGCTCTATGGATCCTCAGTAACCGGCTCTATGGATCCTCAGTCACCCGCTCTATAGATCCTCAGTCACTGGCTCTATAGATCCTCAGTCACCAGCTCTCTGGATCCTCAGTCACCGGTTCTCTGGATCCTCAGTCACCGGCTCTATAGATCCTCATTCAATGGCTCTTTAGATCCTCACTCACTGGCTCTATGCATTTTCAGTCAGCCGCACTATAGATCCTCAGTCACCCGCTCTATAGATCCTCAGTCACCGGCTCTATGGATCCTCAGTCACCGGCTCTATGGATCCTCAGTCACCGGCTCTATGAATCCTCATTTACCGGCTCTATGGATCCTCAGTCACCGGCTCTATGGATCCTCAGTCACTGGCTCTATAGATCCTCAGTCACCGGCTCTATGGATCCTCAGTCACCGGCTCTATGGATCCTCAGTCACCGGCTCTATGGATCCTCAGTCACCCGCTCTATAGATCCTCAGTCACCCGCTCTATAGATCCTCAGTCACTGGCTCTATGGATCCTCAGTCACCCGCTCTATAGATCCTCAGTCACCCGCTCTATAGATCCTCAGTCACTGGCTCTATAGATCCTCAGTCACCAGCTCTCCGGATCCTCAGTCACCATCTCTATAGATCCTCAGTCACCATCTCTATAGATCCTCAGTCACCAGCTCTCTGGATCCTCAGTCACCAGCTCTCTGGATCCTCAGTCACCGGTTCTCTGGATCCTCAGTCACCGGCTCTATAGATCCTCATTCAATGGCTCTTTAGATCCTCACTCACTGGCTCTATGCATTTTCAATCAGCCGCACTATAGATCCTCAGTCACCGGCTCTATAGATCCTCAGTCACCAGCTCTATGGATCCTCAGTCACTGGATCTATAGATCCTCAGTCACCAGCTATATAGATCCTCAGTCACAGGCTCTAAAAATTCTCAGTCACCGGCTCAATGAATCCTCATTTACCGGCTCTATTGATCCTCAATCACCGGCTCTATGGATCCTCAGTCACCGGCTCTATGGATCCTCAGTCACCGGCTCTATGGATCCTCAGTCACAGGCTCTATGGATCCTCAGTCACAGGCTCTATGGATCCTCAGTCACAGGCTCTATGGATCCTCAGTCACAGGCTCTATAGATCCTCAGTCACCAGCTCTATGGATCCTCAGTCACTGGATCTATAGATCCTCAGTCACCAGCTCAATGGATCCTCAGTCACTGGATCTATAGATCCTCAGTCACCAGCTCTATGGATCCTCAGTCACTGGATCTATAGATCCTCAGTCACCGGCTCTATGGATCCTCAGTCACCGGCTCAATAGATCCTCAGTCACTGGCTTTCTGGATCCTCAGTCACTGGCTCTATCGATCCTCAGTCACTGGCTTTCTGGATCCTCAGTTACCAGCTCTATCGATCCTCAGTCACCGGCTCAATGGGACCTTAGTCACTGGCACTATAGATCCTCAGTCACCAGCTCTATAGATCCTCAGTCACCAGCTCTATAGACCCTCAGTCACCAGCTCCATAGGTCCTCAGTCACCAGCTCTATAGATCTTCAGTCACCAGCTCTATAGATCCTCAGTCACCAGCTTTATAGGTCCTCAGTCACCAGCTCTATAGATCCTCAGTCACCAGCTCTATAGATCCTCAGTCACCAGCTCTATAGGTCCTCAGTCACCAGCTCTATAGGTCCTCAGTCACCAGCTCTATAGATCCTCAGTCACCAGCTCTATAGATCCTCAGTCACCAGCTCTATAGGTCCTCAGTCACCAGCTCTATAGATCCTCAGTCACCAGCTCTATAGATCCTCAGTCACCAGCTCAATGGGGCCTCAGTCACCAGCTCAATGGGGCCTTAGTTACCGGCTCAATAGGACCTTAGTCACCTGCTCTATAGATCCTCAGTCACTGGCTTCCTGGATCCTCAGTCACCAGCTCTATAGAACCTCAGTCACCGGCTCTATAGATCCTCAGTCACCGGCTCTATGGATCCTCAGTCATCAGCTCTATAGATCCTCAGTCACCAGCTCTATATATCCTTAGTCACTGACTCTATAGATCCTCAGTCAGGGGCTCTATGAATCCTCAGTCACCGGCTCTATATATCCTCAGACACCTGCTCTCTGGATCCTCAGTCACCGGCTCTATAGATCCTCAGTCACCGGCTCAATGCAACCTCAGTCACCGGCTCTATAGATCCTCAGTCATCAGCTCTATAGATCCTCAGTCACCAGCTCTATATATCCTTAGTCACTGGCTCTATAGATCCTCAGTCACCGGCTCTATAGATCCTCAGTCACCGGCTCTATGAGTCCTCAGTCACCGGCTCTATAGATCCTCAGTCATCAGCTCTATAGATCCTCAGTCACCGGCTCAATGCGACCTTAGTTACCGGCCCAATGGGACCTTAGACACCGGCTCTATAGATCCTCAGTCACTGGATCCCTGGATCCTCAGTCACCGGCTCTATAGATCCTCAGTCACCGGCTCTATAGATCCTCAGTCACCGGCTCTATAGATCCTAAGTCACCGGCTCTCTGGATCCTCAGTCACCGGCTCTATGGATCCTCAGTCACCGGCTCTATAGATCCTAAGTCACCGGCTCTCTGGATCCTCAGTCACCGGCTCTCTGGGTCCTCAGTCACCGGCTCTATAGATCCTCAAACACCAGCTCAATGGGACCTCAGTTACCGGCTCAATTGGACCTCAGTCACCGGCTCTTTGGATCCTCAGTCACCGGCTCTATAGATCCTCAGTCACCGGCTCTTTGGATCCTCAGTCACCGGCTCTATGGATCCTCAGTCACCGGCTCTTTGGATCCTCAGTCACCGGCTCTTTGGATCCTCAGTCACCGGCTCTTTGGATCCTCAGTCACCGGCTCTTTGGATCCTCAGTCACCGGCTCTATGGATCCTCAGTCACCGGCTCTTTGGATCCTCAGTCACCGGCTCTTTGGATCCTCAGTCACCGGCTCTTTGGATCCTCAGTCACCGGCTCTATAGATCCTCAGTCACCGGCTCTTTGGATCCTCAGTCACCGGCTCTTTGGATCCTCAGTCACCGGCTCTTTGGATCCTCAGTCACCGGCTCTATAGATCCTCAGTCACCGGCTCTTTGGATCCTCAGTCACCGGCTCTTTGGATCCTCAGTCACCGGCTCTTTGGATCCTCAGTCACCGGCTCTTTGGATCCTCAGTCACCGGCTCAATTGGACCTCAGTCACCGGCTCTTTGGATCCTCAGTCACCGGCTCTATAGATCCTCAGTCACCGGCTCTTTGGATCCTCAGTCACCGGCTCTTTGGATCCTCAGTCACCGGCTCTTTGGATCCTCAGTCACCGGCTCTTTGGATCCTCAGTCACCGGCTCTTTGGATCCTCAGTCACCGGCTCTATGGATCCTCAGTCACCGGCTCTATGGATCCTCAGTCACCGGCTCTATAGATCCTGGTTGCTGGTTGCCACGCTATCCCAAAAATGTTTGCTATTACTGCTATACAGCCTTCCCCTCTCCCCTGTCACTTACCTTAATCCCCCACATTGGCTAGACTGCTCCTTGCTCAATCAGGAGCACAGTTCGGTCAAGGCGCACCCCTCTTAAAGCGGACTAAAACCCACATTTTTAACTAGCATACCCTCAATAGCTCCCCCATGACGATCACCATTTTTAGTGCTCCTGCTTCACTCTAATGCCAGATAATGACCCTTGTTTTAGCTGTAAAGCCCCGTCTCCTCCATCCATTGCCACTGTTGTATGTGGCAATCATGTCGTTGCCACACCCATGCAGTGTCTGACTGCAAAAAAATCAGACGGCAAAAAAATCAATGTTACAGGACGTTTCGAAAAGTAAAAATATCCATTTCTGGTCCTACAACCTAAGAACGGGATGTCGGCAGGGGCTTTGGTCAAATGTATTTCACAAGTTCAGTGGGTTTAAGTCAGCTTTAAGGGGACGTCATCCCTCTGTATTGTTGCAGAAGATCTCAAAAAGCTCGACACTTTGTCAATTGCTTTACACTTAGGGGTTTATTCATTAAGGGATAACGCAGGTAGTGCCTCGTAGCGACAGGTAGGGAACGGTGAACGCTGGGCGCTGTACGCAATACCACATTTATCAAAGCGATTCCGGTGAGCGACTATAACAGCACCATGTAGTGTCCGATTCATCATCACAGACGGCTCAGCCTATACTGCCGGCGATCTGGCTTCCAGAGCCTGGTGTTACCTGTCACTACCTGTCGCTCTCCCGTACATCCCGTACTCTTCTTCTTTTTAAACAGGGTTTTATTTTTATTTTATTTAATTTTTTTAAGAAATAATTGTGTGACCTCTCCTTGCTTATTAAATGTCATTTTTGAAAATATTTTTTTTTTTTAATTTTTATGCAGAGTTGTCATTACTGGTCTAGTATTAATGTCACAATGTAATAAAAATGTCATTCCATGTGTTTTCGCTTTGGTACTGGTGGATTTGTGATCAAAAACAGACTTTAATCACACAGCGTCTGGCGCTCTAGGCTACAGCGACACAATTATGAGCGCCGGCGCTGTGTGAGGCTGCTTTTTTGATGAATATGGTTTGAGTCGCTCACACTGACCAGTCGCTACCGTTCGCTCCCATATAGCTCTATACTGGTGTTATAGCGACTCACACATCAAATTCATCAATGATGAATTTGGCCAGCGACTGAGGCGCTCGGTAACAGCGAACCGTAGCTGATCACATCGACTACTAGCGGTTGCTCTGAGCGCTTCGCTACAGACGCTCATCTGCCAGGTCCCTGGCGCTAGTAATGAATCAGCCTGATAGTGGAATTTTGTTGTTGTATGTTAGGCGCATACAAGCAAGCAAGTGTCGCACCTAACACAAAATCTGTTTGTCTAATTGTCAGGAAAGAAATTATGGGAGCTTCTGAATCAACAACAAAATGTATCCTTCATCTGAGATATGGGACCCGTTATCAAATGAAAGTGGAATATTTTGAAGCTGAAGAACTTCAGCAGCAACTCTTTGAGCTGTTCACAATGGGTGAAGGTAGGTGGATTCTAGAAGGTCAATATCTGAATGCTTGGTCATCATGCAAATGCACTTTTGTATAGCTTATCAAACATTACACATATTAGCTATTTATTTAATATAGTCAAAGTCTATTTATTTGGTCGCATATAAATCAATACCACATAGTACTATATGCAGTGTAATGCTCCTGAAGAGTCAGCAACACAACTAAACATCTAGCGCAACTAAACAGTACTATACAGCAAATCAACACTTTTGTGAACAGATATACATAATATTTTTATTTAAACCAGACCAACAGCCTTTTGGAGCTTCCTCTCCCAGCGCCTCTGCAATGCTGCTGCCTGGAATCAGCTGACATGACTGACAATGCACATAACAGTAAAATGATCTGTTTTATAGTTTGGTGCATTTTTTCCTCTGGAATGTAGATGAACGCTTTGCATCCACAATCTATTTGCGGTTTTACACTTGGTTTCTCATTGTGCCACAGTTCATATGGAGTCTTCTGCACTGTCCTTGAAAAGAGTCTGTTACAAATAAGTGGCTGTCATTGCTGCCTCACCTCAGTATTTGTGTGGTAGTCCAGAGTCTCTCAGCATACATCTGATCATTTCAGTCAGAGTTCTGTTCTTTCTTTCAGCTACTCCATTTTGCTCTAGTGTGTATTGCACTGTCTTTTGATGCTCTATTCTATTCTGCTTTAAGTTCTCTTTTACTTTTTGTCCTGTGAAAAAAACCTGCAGTGCCACAAAACAGTACTATACAGCAAATCAACACTTTTGTGATATAAAATATTTTTTTTATTTACATTCAGTCCAGTAAGACTCAAACTGGACCAGCAGCCTTTTGGCGCTTTCTCTCCCTGCTGCCTGGAATCAGCTGACATGAATGACAATGCACAGTAACAGGAAGCCCAGCAGCACTTCCTGTTTGCAAATACATGAGCCGCCATTTTGTTTCTAAAATTTCCCCCAGCTGGAGTTAAAAAAGGTAAATGTATTTTTATGTGCAGCAATCTAAGGGCCTTATTTATCAAGGGATAGCGCCAGGTAGTGTCTGACTAGCGCCAGGTACCGCCAGCTATCGCCGGCTACCGACTCCAGAACGCCCGGCGACGGACACAAGGACGCATTTATCACGCTAAATGAGGCTAGCGCCGGCGAGAGCGTCAGCTAGCGAGGGATTCATCTTGTAGCCGACTGCAACGAACAGCGCCGCTACTAATCCCATCACAGCGCCAGGTATGACCTGTCGCTCCCTGGCGCTCTCCAATGCATTTCAATGGAGCAATCTTTAAATATTCATAATTAATTGTTAATATTTTTTTTTTTTTTAAATGGCAAACATTCTGTGACCACTTCTGCAATGTTATATATTTTTTTTTTAAGGTAAAAAAAATTAATATTACAGGTCTGATATTAATGTATTCATATTACAAAATGTTTATAAAAAATGTTTTTTAATCAAAAAATATGATTGTTTGGGGGTTAAAAACTACTTTACACCCATCGCCGCCAGCGCTCTGGGGTTTCAACAAGCATTTCACAGCGCGAGAAATTTTTGAGCGTGATTTGTTAATGAATTTGCTGGAAGCCGTTCGCTCTGGCCATTCGCTGTCAGGCACACCCATACAGCGCGGAACCTGTCAAACAGCGACTCCTAACCACGTATTCAACATTAACGCACACCGACTGAGTCGCTCTCAACAAGCGAACAACGGCCAAGCACAGCGAATACTAGCTGGCGCTGTGAAAATCACGTTACTGGCGCTCATCTGTCGCTACCTGGTGCTATTAATGAATCGGCCTCTAAATTGCCCCGGGGAGGGATGCATATGAGATCTGTTTGTTGGGCTCATCTGGTTTAAGTCATTTTTAACTGTTGGTCCACATTAAGTCACTAAAGTCTTAGGCCAGATGCTGCACTCTCTCTCAGTTTCAGCTCCGTACAGCCTAGACTGGTACAGGAGCTCTTTTGTAGAAGCATTGCTAGGATGATATATAGGGCCTTGGTGTAGACCTGATTGAGGAACCTGACAGCCTGGATAAAGAAATTGTTTCTAATCCTCTCCGTGTTGGTCCTTGGGGCTCTGAAGCATCTACTTGAGCTTTTGTGAAGAGCACGTTGTTGGGGTACGACTTGTTACTCAGTCAGTCATTGGATGATGGAGGCCTGAGCCTGCCCGCCTACCCCCCTCTATACATGAGCAGTGGCCTGGATGTACCAGTGTGGTGAGCTGCACCCTTGCTTCCCGCATTGAAGAGGAGGAGGACACCGAAACTGCCCCAGCTTGTAGTGAGCGTATAGAGGAGGTGCCTTTCGGCACTGAGTCCTCAAGCAGCTACTGCTCATGGCTGCTCAGACCTCCCACTGGAATTTAACAGCCATTGTGTCTGTGAGTGCAAAGTCTCACTTTTTCCTTTAATATGTTGTGGTGGCATAGATGGTCATTCAGCTTGGCACTTGCTATGATCTGCTTGGCGTCCAGGATAGAGAACTTGTCACCTTGTCACCATTTTACAGTGAGGCCTTTGGCTGTCAGACGCTTCACAGATAGATCTAGATCAGGAACATAGAGTACAACCTTCACTGGTATGGCTAAATTGTGTCTCACATCATCGGGGCATAGAAGGGTTCCATGCCCATATCCCTTTGCACATATTTTACTTCCATCTGCAAGGTAAATAGTCTCTTTGTTATTCAGATCAAGTTCTGTGAAAAAGCGTCTATCACTTGTCATGTGACTGGTTTCTCCCGCGTCAATATGCACCAGCCTTGAAATTAATGATTGCCTGTCACTTTAAATGTGGCATTCCACTTCCCTTCACATGGATCAGAGATTGTGGCTTTGGCAATCTGTTTAGTGTAAGAGGGACACTGTCTAATTTGCTCTGCTTTCCATATAGTACAGTCTCTCTTTATGTGTCCCTGTTTGTGGCATCTAAAGCACACCCTGGTTTCCTTCTTGTGTAACCTTGTGTCTGTAGCTTTAACCCTTCTAGTGCCAGCTACATGAGTCTCAAATATTCTCCTCTCCTGCGACTCTCATAGCTGACTTTAAACCCCCCACAGCAAAAAAAAATATGAACGTTAAAAACTCACCTGACCCCTCGTCCGATCTGGCCAGGTCTTCTCTTCACTCAGGGGACATGTTATTCCCCCTGGACTTTTCTGGCTTTAGGAGAGGGCCCAAAATAGCCCCCCCTCCCCACTAGCCGCCGCTACTTGCCGCCGCTACTAGCTGTAAAAAAAGAAAAATATGCCATTTACTCAACTGCATCAGCAATCCCTCCAGGTCTCTCCTTCATTGGGGGGCCTTTGATCCCCCCAGGATCTTCCATGATGAGGAGAGGGCCTGAAATGGCACTGTTCTCCACTTCCTCCATTGCCCGCTGCTAGTCCCGTCCTTTGTGAGTGGGGCGGTTAATGTAATCTATGAGGTCATCCATGACCTCATCCCACACCCACCCCAAGATGCTCAGTAGCGCTGGGTGATCTGCGGAGAGGGTTAGAGGGGCAAGGGGCTGTAATCCCTTGCCCCTCGGCCCCACCACGATCACCCGAAAGCTGTCATCGGAGCTCCATGGGACAGGATTGCTGGGGGACAGTGGAGAATCAGAGATGAGTAAAGAAAAAAAAATAAATTAATGTTATTTATTCTGGTGTGTGGTGCCTTTTTTACATTTAAACTTTTGTGAACTGGTAAGGGATCTATGAGACCCCTATACCAGTTCAAAGGCTTAGAGGTCTGGCAAGTCACCTGTGGCTAGATGGTGACTGCCTCCTCAAAGCCCGGGGGGCAGAAGAGCTTGGCGCCATTTAGGCTTTGCGGGTTTGTAGCCTGCAGGGTGGAGGGCCACCCTCCGGCTTCCAGCAGCAGCAGGTGAGCAAAATCCAAAGTGATCGGTGAGGGACACAGTGGAAGATGGATGAGGGGGTATATTTTTTAATATTTATTTTTCTGTGCGTGTGTGTGTGTGTTTTTTACATGTAACCCTTTGTGAACTGGTAAGGGGTCCATAAGACAAAGTTCACAAGGCTTAGGAGCTGGCAAGTCACCTGCAGCTAGCTGGTGACTTGCCATTAACACCCAGCCCCTCCAGTACCTGCCTCCCCAAAGCTCGGGGGGCAAAAGAGCCTGGGGCCATTTAGACTGACTTTGCGGGCTTGTAGCCGGCAGGGCGGGTGCCACCAAGCCTGGCCCTTGTGCCCTGTTCTACAAGCCCTACATATCTGGCTATGCTGGGTAAGGGGGACCCCATGCCAATTTTGGGGGGTTTGACCCTTTATAGTGTGAATAGTAGTTGTATTTTATTTGTAAATGTTATAACGTTTTCAGTTTGGGGGGGGTCTCCTGGGCAATAATGGGGGGTATGGCTACATATGTGGTACCGCTGTAATCGAAAGCAATTTAATAAAATAAACGTTTGTTTAAAATAAAAATACCATTTTGTGAATACTCACCTGTAAAATGGGTATTATAATTATGTCACACACCCCACTTCAATCATTAATTATTACAATAGGGTTTACTCACCGCTAGGTGGCAGCATTGCAAAGAATCTCCAAAAAAGCAACAGGCCCCTCCCGGTCTATACATACCTGGTACCTCCCAATAATCTCCCAGTATTAGAACAGCAGTAAGACAAGGTACCAGGAACAAACAAATGTAACCCTCAAACGTAAAGAACTAAACTTCACCATATAAAGAGCCAGGATACCAAAAAGGGCGGGTGAAGTGGGGTGTGTGACATACTTATAATACCCATTTTACAGGTGAGTATTCACAAAATGGTATTATTCTAAGTATGTCACACACCCCACTTCAATCATTAATTATTACAATAGGGACATCCAACAGCAGTGTCCAGAAAAGGGTGGGTATCCAACCAGGTAATAATGCAGAAAAAACTCAAACCACTGCAGCCTGCAGAACCTTGCGGCCAAAAACAGCATCCGCTGAGGCCCGCACATCAACCTTATAGAACTTAGAAAAGGTATGAACCGAAGACCAAGTTGCAGCCTTACAAACTTGTTCAACAGAAGCCTGGTGCTGAAAAGCCCAGGACGCTCCAACCGCGCGAGTAGAATGAGCAGTAACACGAAAAGGGGGATCCTTCCCCTTAGCCGAATAGGCTCCAACAATCGCCTGATGAATCCATTTGCTAATGGAGGACTTGGCCGGAGCCAAACCCTTCCTAGCCCCACAGGGCACAACGAAAAAGGCATCAGTCTTACGAAAAGAAGACGTAGCACGTAGATAGTACCTGACACAACGTACAAAATCCAAGCAGTGCAAAGCACTCTCCTTGACATTCTTAGGCTTAGGACACAAAGAAGGAAGAACAATGTCCTGGTTAAGATGAAAAGCAGAGACCACTTTAGGGAGAAAGTCTGACTTGAAGCGCAAAACCACTTTGTCCTGATGTTCCTTGAAATAAGGAGCCTAAATAGACAAAGCTGCCAACTCCGAAACACGCCGAACCGAAGTGATGGCCACCAGGAAGGCAACCTTCTGAGTAAGAGTGGACAGAGCAATATCCCGCAAAGGCTCAAAAGGAGGAGCCTGAAGGGCAGAGAGAACCAAATTCAAATCCCAAACAGGGAGCAACGACTTCCTAGGAGGCCGCAGATGCGAAACCCCCTGGAAAAAAGTCTTGACCAAGGAATGGCTAGCAAAAGACCTCTGAAAAAAGATAGACAAAGCAGAAACCTGCCCCTTCAAAGTACTCAGCTGAAGACCAGAGTCCAGCCCTGATTGAAGAAATTCCAAAATCCTAGAAATAGAAAAGACCCGGCAGGGCAAAGATCTAGCCTCACACCAATCAATATAAGATCTCCAAGACATATAATAGATAGAAGACGAAGATCTCTTCCTGGCACTAATAAGAGTCCGAATGACCGAATCCGAAAGACCCTCCTCCCTTAAGATGGAGGTTTCAGCAGCCAAGCCGTCAAAGCCAGCGTTTGTAAACTGGGGTAACACAGTTGGCCTTGAGTGAGAAGATCCGGCCGAAGAGGCAGCTCAAACTGATCTACTGCCAGACGAACGATGTCTGCGAACCACACCCGCCTTGGCCACCTTGGAGCCACGAGAATGGCGGGAACTCCTTCCAGAACCAACTTTCGCAGCAACCCTGCCTAGCATGGGAATCGGAGGAAACAGATAAAGAAACCCCAGGTCCCTCCAGCTCAGGGCCATGGCATCCACCGCCAGAGCCAGAGGATCCCGGGACAGAGACACGAATGTCGGAAGCTTGTGATTGTGACGAGAGGCAAACAGATCCACCTCCGGCGTCCCCCATCGGAGACAAAGCAACCGAAACACCTGGGGATGGAGAGACGATTCCCCCCGGCGGGACGCACACCGGCTCAGAAAGTCCGCCTCTGTGTTTTCCACTCCTTGAATGTAAACTGCCGAGATGCAAGGGACATGAGTCTCTGCCCAAACTAGAATCAGAGACACCTCCCTGTGGGCACCCAGACTGCGAGTCCCTCCTTGGTGATTGATGTAAGCAACCGCCGTCTGATTGTCCGATCGAACCTGAACCGGCAGGCCCTGTAAATGATGCGTCAAGCGAGACAGAACCAACCTGATGGCTCGCAATTCCAGAACATTGATGGGCAAGTGGGCCTCCTGAGGGTCCCACTGCCCCTGAAACTGAAGATCCTTCCAGAAACCTCCCCATCCTGACAAACTGGCATCCATGGTGACAGTTTCCCAAAGCGGGGTCAGAAACGACCTGCCCTTCAAAAGGTTGTCCGAGACCAACCACCACAGAAGGGACTGCCGAACCCGAGGGGACATCCGGAAGGACCGATCCAACGACCCCGGACGCCGGTCCCAAGACGCCAAAAGATGAAGTTGAAGCGTCCTCGTATGAAACTGCGCAAAGGGAACTGCCTCGAACGAGGCCACCATCAACCCCACCAGTCTCATCCCTAGTCGAATGGACAGACGAGGATGGGAGAGAAGAAGCTGAGCCAATTCCTGAATCAGCAGAACCTTGGCCTGAGGGAGAAACACTCTGTGCTGGCAGGAGTCCAACGACATCCCCAGAAAAGTCACCACCCTGGCCGGAACCAGAGAGGACTTGGGGTAATTGATCACCGAGCCGAACTTCTCCAGCATAGACACCACCATGCTGGTGTCCCCCTCTGCTTGACTGAAGGAGGGCGCCATGATGAGAAGATCGTCCAGGTAAGGCACAATGCGAATCCCCTGAGCTCTGAGCAGGGCCATCACCCCCGCCAACACCTTGGTGAACACTCTCGGAGCAGAGGTGAGGCCGAATGGAAGAGCCACAAACTGAAAATGCCGATCCTCCACCACAAAACGAAAGAACCTCTGGTGAGCTGGGAAAATCGGAATGTAGGTACGCATCCTTGATGTCTATGGACGTCATAAAATCCCCACAGGGTTTCCATGCGGAACTTCCGGGGACGAATAAATCTGTTGAGAAACTTCAAATCCAGAATAGGACGGAAGGACCCGTCCTTTTTGGGGACAGTGAAGAGATTGGAATAAAACCCACGCCCTACCTCTGAAGGAGGAACCGGGCAAACGACAGCTAAGTCTAGAAGATTCCTTACCGCTGCCAGGAGCCCCTGCGCGGCCAAAGGATCCGAAGATACCCGAGACCTGAAGAACCTTGGAGGAGGACGGGACTCGAACTTCAACTTGTAACCGGCCGACACCACCTCCCGGATCCACCTGTCCAAGACCTCCTGGTCCCACACCCGGGAGAAGAGTCGCAACCGTCCCCCCACCCGTACGGGTGAGGGCGCCCCCTCATTGCTGAGCGGGCTTGGCAACTGGCTTGGGCTTAGCGCCCCAGACGTAACTTACGTAACTTACCTCCCTTGGCAACAGAATCCAGCCTCTCACCAAAAAGCCTCAAACCCAAAAAGGGAAGAGCCGTGAGTGATCTTTTAGAGTTAAAATCCGCCGTCCACTGTCTCAACGACACACAGCGACGGATAGCTACCAGCAAGGCAGTAGCCCTGCCACACATCAACATGCCATCCTCCTGAGCAGCCAGGATAAAAGACAAGAAGGAATCACAGCGCTTAAGCGCAAGAGACTCATCACCAGTAGGATCGAGATCCACACCTAAGTCCCTGACAATAGACCTGACCGCCAAAGTCAAAAGAGCCGAAGCACAGACAGGCCGTAACACCGAACCCGCACATACAAAACCATGGCGGGCCAGCTGATCAATCCGACGATCCTCGCCGTCCCTGAGCGAAGTCGTGTCAGGAGAATGCACGACCGCCGTGTTGGACAGTCCCAAGACCGGAGTATCTACCTCAGGAGGGACAGACCAACGCTTCATCAAGTCCGCCGGAAAAGGATACTTCCTTTCCCAACTAGACGGCACACCGACGAGACGCGTAGGTTGCTCCCATTGCTTGAGTACCACCTCTTCAAAATGCTGTTGACTGGGAAACTCCAAGCGCTGCTTGGACACCCCAAAAAGCTGACCCTTAGGCCTAGGAGCAACCGCCGGAGGATCCAAATCCAAAACCTCAAACATCTGAGTCAGAATGGTAGACAAATCAAGGGGAAGGCCCTCAGCCTGGTCCCCCTCAGCACCCAGCAACTGCTGACCCTCGGAATCCTCTTCCTCAACGAGTTCACCATCCTCGAAGGGACGATCTGACCAGTCCAGATCTCCAATAACTTCCTCATCTGAATCCGGTGGAGGCGGAGACAGATGCTTCCGCTTAGCTGGAGCCTTCTGAGCGATCACTGCGGAAAACATTTTCTCAAGGCTGGCCAAACGGGCGCATACCTCAGATTGCGAATCCCCACCCAGGACAACGTCACACGGGGTCCGGAACAAACGAGGGGGAGAAGGAGATGGCGCGGCCGATGAAGTGCTAGGCACCGGAGTGCTGGACTGCCGCTCAATGTTCCGCTGTGCACATGGAATACACAAAATGACATCATCTCCCTGGAGCGGAGCCCCACAACCCCCACACACCTTGGATTGTCCCGAAGGACCGTTTCCGGTATCTTTGGCAGCCTCCATGTGGTGAAATTTATGGTATTCGCAGAACCCAGGGATTTACGCAGTACGCGACCCGGGATGCCCCTTTTATATCTAAAATGCTTTAAAAATCCTGACCAAGGGAATTTAGCATAAAATATATCCAAATGATGGAACAATGGCCTAGAAAACAACCCCCACTAGCCAGGTATATAAGACCGGGAGAGCCCTGCAAGACGGGATCCCAGGATCTGAAAAACACAAAAAAACAGGGAACAATCATTCCAGGCACAAGAATACATATGCAAATCACACAGAATATCATAAATAATACTTCTCCCCCCCCCCCTTTAACCATAGATCAAGCAGATGGTTAAAGTATATATATATATATATATATATATATATATATATATATATATATATATGTATCCAGCCCGCACCTCAAAAAGTGGGCGGGAGTGAGGAGGAGGGGGGAAGAGAGGATGTAAAGCGGGGGACAAGGCAAACATTCCTGTAAGACAGAAAACACCCCTGCAGGCTAATCTGCCACAGCACACATACGCCTACCCGGAGGAGAATACAACCGCAGCGTGACACCTGCAGCAAGATGGCGGCCCGATCACCGCTCCGTGCCTGAGAGGAAAGAGGAGACGAGCCCTGGAAGCGCGGGAGCCGAGTCAGCCCCGCCCCTCCAAACGGACCAATCAACGTGCAGACCGCGCACGACGCGGTCCCGCCCCACTCCGACGTCACCGAGCGGCCGTTCACGAACCGCGCTACCTCCCATAACGGGACCGGCGGAGCTACCTGCCGGTCCCAAAGAGAAATGGCCACACGCGCTCTCCCCCTGAGCATACCAGCCACGTCAGGCACACAAGCGCCGAGCGCAGCGCTTAGCCAACAGGCGGGCCCGCGGCGCAGCGCGCCGCGTGACCCCGCCCCCCGGCTCCTGAGGAGAAACCGCCAAAGACGCATATGCCGCAAAAGAGTAAAACACACACCAGCATGACGGTCAAACACACCAACCAAACATCCGCGGAACAACGCCCAGAGAAGCAAGCGCAGGAGCCCTCACATATACCAGCCAGATCAGCCACAGACACACACACACACAAACATCCCTGTGCAAGGAATAGACCACTGACCTAGGGCCAGACAAAATCCTGGATGGCTAACTAACTGCTAGTTAAATGGGGGCATCCCACATCTGGATCACCACTCCGGGAATCCCGCTATGCCCCGCAATGAAGGGTCGAGCGGAGGAGCTAATCTCCTAGGCACCTAAGGTGCCGGCTACCTTTTGCCCGGCCTACAGCCAAAGCTGGGAGGCTGCCAGTCAACATGTATGTTACAAAAAAG
Organism: Gastrophryne carolinensis; assembly: GCA_027917425.1. Classification (NCBI taxonomy): domain Eukaryota; kingdom Metazoa; phylum Chordata; class Amphibia; order Anura; family Microhylidae; genus Gastrophryne; species Gastrophryne carolinensis. The sequence continues at coordinate 4,335,140 of CM051234.1, forward strand.
AACCAGGCAGAAATAGACCATGGGGGGGGGGCGGGGTCATACCCCGGCTACCTGCAAGCAGGAGACTTCTTTCTTCTGTCTTGTCGCCATCTTGCAGAGAATAACACTGGGAGATTATTGGGAGGTACCAGGTATGTATAGACCGGGAGGGGCCTGTTGCTTTTTTGGAGATTCTCTGCAATGCTGCCACCTAGCGGTGAGTAAACCCTATTGTAATAATTAATGATTGAAGTGGGGTGTGTGACATACTTAGAATAGAGACAATTTTCTAAAGAATAATTTTTTAATTTTTTTTTTTTACTCTTTTTTTTTTTTTTAACTAAAATAATTTAAAAAAACAGTAGAAAAATTAAACAAGACATTTCATGTTAAAGCCCAAATCTCTGCTGCAAAAAAAAAAAAAAAATACCTGGAAATTCCTGCAAAAATCACAGTTAAACATAGCGCAGGTGACAAAATGTCAAGTAGGCGGGTAATTAAAAGGGTTAAAAGTAGCTATACATGTTGTGCATTGTTCTGTTCGGGGGACCTTGCTCTTTCAGATTGAGTTTTTTTTTCTTGTTTGCATATTAATATTTTAGGAAAATTGTTTTATTCTGCATTTTTATAATTTTTTTTAGGGAAACCCTGTGCAACCATATTCCTTGACGGATTACTTCCAGAAAGATGAGCCCACTACAACAAAAAAAAATGGCGGTGCCGTGACTTCCAGCATGGCATTTTTTTATGCTCCTGTGTGTTCTGCTCTCTGCTAAGCCTCATTTTGTAAAGTTTCCTCAGCAGAAACAACTTGCTGTGTAAGCTGGATCTCTCATGCAGTCTTTTCAGTACATCCCACATGCCTCTCGCTGTATTCTCACTGTGTATGTGAATAAGCTGATCATCTTCTACTAGTAAGCTTATGGTGGCACGTGCCTGTCCTAGTCCTGATAATTATCCTGTGGCCTCTCTGTAATGATTACCTTCCCATAAGTCATGTCTAGATAATAGCATTTCCACTTTAAACTTCCATAGCTGATAATTGTCATTGCTCAGCTTGTCCACTGAGAGTTTAAGCTCTGAGCTGCAGTCCATTCTCCCTCCTTTATATAGACGAACAGTCTTACTTGTATACAGGAGATTTCTCTGGAAAGCTTCTTTATGTCGATCATGTCTTCCGCTCAGGGCTTTGCTCTGCCTGGGCTGCTTCTGGTCACTGGACCCGTCAGGACCCGTTGCTGTGGCTTCATTCGGTCACTGGGACTTAATTAGGTCACTGGGCCCATAACCTGTTGCAGAGTGTAAGCGCTGGGTGCAGCGGAGTCAAATACAGATAGACATTTGTGCTGTGACAAGAACTGGCCTTACCGGAACATGCATGCAGTTAGAGAATGTCACCGTACATGGTGGCTAACACAGACATGAAAAAGAAGTATCATAGAGCAGAGCTGAATATACAGGAAAAAAACACATCAGAAAAATGCATATAGGAACTACAGTTGAGCATTGGTAACAGCGATATTTAGTGTCCTAACTGTAAAGAGCATTAAATCTAGCAAAATTTACTTCAGCAATTGACTAAGCTAGAAGTTGTATCTCTAACAAATACAATTTTCAAAACCAAAATAGCCCCCAGATCGCTGCACCCTAAAACAATGCTGAGTACCCCACGGGGTACAGAAAAAAGTTCACTGTATGCGCCTTGACAGGGCCCCATTTATTGTTTGCACCAGTCATATTTAGTTACACCACTGCACACGATATACTCACAGCTTTTGTTTGGCATCGATTAAAGTAGATGGTTTCCAAAGATGGGAGTTGGACACTACTACTACCCCTGTTTCCCCAAAAATAAGACACTGTCTTAGATGAATTTTTCCCCGGAAATATGGCACAGCGTGCGTCTCCTCCACCTCCCTGGAGCTCCCCCCTTATGTGCCCCGTCATTACGCCCCCTAGTGGTTACAATACAATTTTCGGGGGATGACTTATATAACGATATCCTCCGAAAGCAGGCACTAGGCCTTATTTTCGGAGGATGTCTTATTTTCGGGGAAACAGGGTATTGTATCTTAATTGTTACAGTTTCCATATCAGCACGTTATGCATGTTATACGCCCTGTCAGACTGCTCTGGTGTAAAAGCTCTCCAGTATTGTTAGTGTTAGGTTGTAGTATTTTTCTGATGTGGTAGAGACGCGGGTGTGATTTTCTCCCTACGGCATTGAGGTGACAAGACCACCAGGGGTCCTGTGTGAGGGGTTCCCCGATTTACTCCAACTCACTCACTCTGTTTCCAGGGGTGTTGTTTACCACAAGGGGGCATCTATTCTGTATTGGTACATTCAGCTGGGGGTGATTTTATTGGCACCGGAATTCCAGGGACTTTAAGAAGAATCCGAATCGGTTTATTAATTACCAAGTACATACATACAAGGAATTCCCTTTGGCAAGTATTGTACGGGTAGGGATGGGGTATGAGAGTTATCCAATTAATACAATATATACAAAAGATGAAAAACTAAGGGTACAAGGCAGTGGGAGACTTAGACAGGGACGAGTCTATGTTCTACTAGTTATTACATTTCAGTACCAGCCCCTCAGAATTTAGCTGTTGGATCAAGGTATTATTATGGCATGTGGTTTTCAAAAAGGGATTTTGACTTTGTTCCGTTCACCAGGGGCATCCTGAACTGGGGATGCCCACTTTGTGAACCCCCCCCCCCCCCAGGCACCGGGCTGCTCTCACTTTTCCTTGGTCCAATGACGCATATGTCCAATCAGAGCCGTTTGCTGTGGCTTTGCCATGGACCCACGACCAGTTCACAAACTGGTAAAAAAATAAAAACGTCAAAAAAATAAAATACATTAGGTCAGTTAAACCTGAGTCCCCCTTCACTCGCTTTTTTGTTGGCGCTTCTGGGCTCATGCAGTGCGGTAAACCATGCTACGTGAACCAATACAAAGCTGCGGCCTACTGACGTCACTTGTCAAAATCCAAAGCTTCCTCTTGAGTTGAAGGGGAGCTGATGCATAGAAAGAGATGGCATCGAGAGCTAAAGAAGGAGAGAGACCATGAATCCTGGCAGAAGATGTGGAAAGCATATTTTGCTACTTCAGATTCGATTATGGCCATTAAAGCCAATGTAAAGGTGGCATTAAGATGGTATATAACACCGGAACAGATGGCCCAGTATGATGGGGCATCCCAGGGATTTGGCTTCCGAAGCTGTCAATCCATAGGATCCCATAGTCACATCTGGTGGGAGTGGATCAAAGTTAAAGAATTTTGGTGTAAAGTTTTTGATGTTCTTGGAGTGATTTTCGGAGCAGAAGTTAAATTGAGTCCCTGGATAGCGGCTCTTCAACGATTCAATTAGAAATAGCTCTGTGACACAGGGACAACTGTGTTTTCATAATGTGACGGGAGCAAACATGGTCATTGCTAGTGCCTGGAAATCACAAGATTTAAGTTAATATTATTAAGGCCATGGAATCAATATTGGGAACCTTGAGGGATTTTCAGAGGTTTGGACTCCATGGATAGAAAATTTCTTACCTTCCGATTTTGATTCTAACCTTTTATTATTATAAGGTTGTGTTATATGACGATTTCTTTGTTATCATTTATGCTTGGGTTTTTGTTTTACTTGAATTAATGTGTGAGAAGGGGTTAGATTTAATGACATTGATAAGATGTGCTGTGTCTATGACATAAGCCTTTATACTTTATAATTGGAATATAGAATTTATATGATGTGTTTATGTGCACAAATTGGTTTAGATAAGGATGTCTATGATCTGTTATATCAGATATAGCAAAAGTGTTTATAGATATCTTCAATAAAAATTATTGGAAAGAAATTCCAAAGCTTCTTGCCCTCGGACGGGGCAGTTATGTCCTAGAGGCAGGGAAACAGGCTTCTGACCGAAAGGTGGCAGGTTCGATTCCGAGCCATGGGACAAGACTGAAGTGCCCTTGAGCAAGGGACCTATCCCCCAAATAGCACTGAGTTTCACTTGTGTATAGTCAGGAGTTGCTGTTCACAGTGCGCGGATGGGTAAATGTGGAGAAAGAAATCCATGTATTTGTCGACCATGTCCACTCTTGCACTATTATGTTCCCCGCCGCTATGCAACACCTCCTACTCACCTCACCTCCGATACAGAAGCGGGTTATCGCCACAAGGTCAAAGGCTGCACCCAAGAGGATTTAGGATACATGCTCCCGAGTGGTGGTGCAAGAGCGAGATGTATGGGAGCTGGAAGTACATCAATAATAATTATGCAGTCATTTTTTATTTGTATCTCCTAAATTAAGCCCACTTTAAGTCAATTAGCCTGACACCACGCTGAAGCCAGATTACAAAAGTAGACGGCCCTTACAGGAGGTACCCAGTCTAAAAATGAACCACCTAAATAAGGGGGCCGCAACAGCCATCCATTTGCCCACTAAAGGTTTCAGTTTACATTACATTACAGGATGTAAGTGCAGAGGGCCCCGACAGGTTTCCCCTAGTCGAAAATGAGCCCACCCCCCTCCCAAGCAAAGGCAGAGGGCCAAAACAGCCAACACGTTGCCCATATAGGGTTTTAAAGATTTGAAATGTGATAAAGAAAGCATGAAGGGACCACGTCCTAAAAATTTGCACGCCTACTGCCCAGGTAGAAGCAGAAGGTTACAGCAGCCTGTAGATGCCCACATAGGGTTTTAAAGATTTTTAATGTTATGAAGTAAGTGCAGAGGCTCCTGGCAGTGCTCATTCCGTCCAGAGTTTAGGCCTCACCCACCCAGATCCAGCCAGATCCCCACAGCTTCCATCTTTGCTCCTTCTTCATTCAATTTCCATTTTATAAACCTTTGTGGTGCTAGATTTTATAAAGCTTCACAGCTGCACCTGGATGTGTGACTTGCTAGAGATACAATACTTTGAAACAGCTTCTGCTTGTCTTTAAATGGAATTAGTGACTTTTGCTAGATTTACTGCAGTGTGCAGCAATGACAAGTTATGACGCTAGATGGCGCTGTGACCAATCAACTGTAGTTACTATGGTTTTTTACTGCTGTGTTGTATTTCCTTTGTTCAGTTGCTCTATGGTACTTTCTTTCTTTTCCTGTCTGTGTTACCCACCATGTAACGTGACATTCATGTTCCAGTAAAGCCAGTTCCTGTTACACCACTAAGGTCTATCTGGATTACAACTCCGCTGCACCCAGCACTCATACTCCGCAACATGACTCGCCTGGCTGACTGTTAATGTCAATCTATGAGAAAAAAAAAAAAAAAGCTCAGATGTACTGTGAGACTAAAGCTCCCTCTTTATTAGTCCAGGTCTAAAACGGAGCCAAACCTGGGAATTTGACTCTTTTGTTCAGTTCCCCTAGGGCATCCCAAATTCTGATGCCCCACTTTGTAAAAACCCCTCATAATACCGCTTTACACTCACCTTTTCCTGTTTCCAATGGCGCATGTGCGGGCTCTTGTCCGATGAGAGCCGTCTGCCGTGACTTTAGCATTCAAGAGGTGGCTCTCATTGACTTCAATGGGGAGTGAGCGCTGCCGCATCCCCCACATCCCCAGAGGCATGCATGCTTCCCCCGCACACTATCTGAATAGCCGGGATAGGAGTGCACTCACACAGCCAGAGATGTAGGGTATGCAGAAATGCAAGCTTCCCAATGAAAATAGTCATGGGACAAGAGCCCGCTCGTGAGTTGTTGGAGCGGAAAAAGGTGAGTGTTTACGGGTGCCCCGGGAGGTTTCACACTGAATTGTGTAAGGCCAGCAGCTCAAACAGATATCTTTTAGATTCCAGGGCCAGCCCGGGTGCCTTTTGTTCTGCTTTAAAATCCAAATGATCAACACATTCCACAGGTTTAAAAGACTGATCATGGATTTCAAAACTCGTAGGTGAGATATTCACATTCACATTGCAATTCATGATCCTGTCAGTCTCCTCGCATTTCTCGCTCTTCTATGAGACTTGGGCGTGCTCCATTAATCTCTGCAAGTGCCTTGGGTGTTTGTACTAGACTTGGCTATTCACCCATTGCACTGCTCAACAGCACCACCTGGTGTTCGGCTCACTGCAACTGCACGAGGCCTAGAGCGTAAGCTCTTGGGCTTGATTTTTACCTCCGGGTTTTCCTTGGCCTGTGTACAGGAAGTGACTTCACTCTTGCCCTGAAACGTCCCGCCCAGCTTTATTGACAACAGTATTTAAATTGACAGGTGGCCTGTATTCATTGCTGTGTTATCAGCTCAGTTTCTGGAAGCTGTGATTCCTGTTTCCTGCAACTCCTGACTGTTATACTGGATTGACCCGGCCTGCTTCCCAATCATCTACTGGATTAACCCTTGCACGGATTACACAGTTAGAACTTTGGATTGTTTATTGGACTTTGCCTGTTTGCCGCCAGCCTCTGAACACGGATTGTTTAATAGACTTTGCCTGTCTGCCGGCAGCCCTGGAATTTGTATTTGTTTATCGGACTTTTCCAGCCCCTGAACTCTGTTTTGTCTTATTTAACTTTATTTCCATGCTGCGCCCCACACCTTGAGCTCCGCCCAGCTCTCACCACTTGCCAGAAGTCTACCTTTTCCTGGGTTGTAGCCGTGAAACTTGACAGATCCTTCTTTTTAATTTGTGAAATGCGTTGATCATTTGGATTTTAAACCTGGACCAAAAAAGAAGGAGTTTAGTTTTCACCACACATCTGAGCTGATAACAACCTTGTTTTCTCATGGGCGCTTGATTTTACCTTTAGTAAAAATGTTTCTTCTGACTTGATCTTTTGCTATTCTTGTTTTTGAACAGATTCTTTGGATTCTTCAGCTATATGTAACACTGATGTAAAAGATACAGCTATAACCTGCCTGAAAGAAAGATATAACCTTCTCACGGGCTGTTCATTTTCTGAAGAGGTACGTAAATCAAAATCGTATAACCAAGCCACTTTCCATGGCATGCATGGCATAAAGTATATACTTTGTGTGCCAAGAGGATGTCCTTGAGGCTGATCTGCGACTATTATGAACAAGATGAGCCATCCTGAAAAGCTTTCCAGTTCCCTGGTATGAGTTACATTGTTTTACATGGTTACTGCGATCAGCTGTTATACATTGTAAAGACATAGCGAGCCTACTATTGTAATGTAAATAGATCACAGATAGCTCAATGTGATGTGTGCATCATGCTACAGTATGTGATGGATTAGATTCTGTCTCCTCTGTATATGTAATAGCTGGGCCCCTAGCTTGAACTTGGCCTCAAGGAAACCAGGTTCACGCCAGTATTCAGACTATATAGGGAACTAAGATTCAAACAAGTGGGTCAGCCATCAAATTATAGGTTATAGTGGGCTCAGACACATTACAGGCTGTACAGAATCTTAACCCCCTCCCTATTAATTATATGTGATGATGGGGCCTTTGGTTTGAATTGGGACACAAATCAATGCAGCCTGATGGAGGCAGACACCCTTGTTCATCAACACTGCTGACAGCTATTATGTGGCAGGTCTCAGGATCAGGTCGCCATCAGGACTGGACCCCATACTGGATTCTTAGCTGTCCTGTCCTGATGGCTACCCTGCCCATAGCAGTGTTGTGTGTGTACAGGGCTCACCTGTATCTTCTTGTAGAGCTGATAGCATATACATACATGCATTTAGCTGCTTGTTGCCAAGCTGGATCCTCCTCCTGTTGGCAGCGGATTGTACACAACACAGCTGTTTATGCAGCAACAATCAGGAACATAAACGGGAAAAGGACACATCAGCAAGATATCCCTATTTGGAGCAAAGGACACAGCTCCATTCTGTTAGCAGGTTAAACACACTATGCATACAGGTCTGCATACGACTTCCTGGTTTTATTTTAAACTAACTTTATTAACAGCATAACAAGCGGACAGTCACAGTCAGGATGTAGTTGCTATATTAAAGCTATTCCAACAACCCCACTCAACAACTACTTATCCTATTAGACCCATTGCGGTTCTGAACTCCTCAAACTTGGCTCTTAATAGTGGCTTTGTCATGCCATCGACTATCGTGGCAAGTATTCCATGTGTCACTAAATCACGCAGATGGTGATGTTTCAAATCAATGTGCTTAGTCCTTGCGCTGATCTTCTCACTGATGGCAAGTGTAATACAAGTTTAATGCTTACTTGTCTACAAAGAATTCCAACTGAGGCTGTGATATCTGGGAGAGTAGTAGTTGCTATGCACAGAAGTGCCCCCACTGCTTGTCGGCAACTCTCATTGTAGGGTAGCAGATCTTCTTCTTCTTCTAACTTCAAGTAAGATGGATCCATTAGTGTTGATGCCCCTTTAGCTTCTAACATCCCAAACTGGTTTAGGACTGAGGAGATTTTAGAACTTTGGTTCCCATCGTCCTCTCTCTGGCTTTGGATTCCCAAATAATATGTTACATTTCCAATGTCTTTAGTTTCAAAGTGCTGGTTGGGAACTTCACCTAGTTTTGGAATTTCTCTTCCGTCTTCTTGATGGGAGATGATTACATCATCTATATATAGAAGAACATAAGTCCATTTCTTTGATGCACATTTTGTGTGTAAACATGGATTAGCTTGAGATCTTTGAAATCCTTCATCAATCCAGACTTTGCTTATTTTGGAGTTCCATGCTCTTGCTGACTGTTTAAAATGGACCAACACCCTGGGTGATTATCCTGGGTTTTGGTCCACTTCAGCGGGGCCCCTCGATCGGGGGTGCCCAACTGTGTGAAACCCCCCCAGAAAGCCCCAAAAACTCACCTCTCCCCACTCCCACTTGACCGCTGCTGCCAATCCCGCTGACGGACAAGCGGGAGGCAGCGAAGGACAAGAGAGCGCGCCCGCCGCTGCCTCCCGCACGTCACCCTTACAGGGCGCGCGTCCGCGCCGGCCATTCACAAGGCGGCGGCAGGCACCGCTGGAACGAGGATCAGGTAGGGATTTAGGGGTTTCTAGGGGGTTTCACACAGCGGGGCACCCCCGATCGGGGTGCCCCACAGTCAGGGGGCTGATCGGTCCGGGAATCTTATAGGTTCCCGGGCCGATCACGGGAGGGTGTTGGTCCACTTTAAGACCATAGAGAGATGTTCACCTTTTTTGACATAACTTTCAGGTTGAGTCATGTACAGCTCTTCGTCAATGTTGCCATTTAGAAAGGCAGTTTTGATGTCAAAATGTCTCACTGTCATCTGTTAAACAGCAGCTACAGTCATTAAAGTTCTGAATGTGGTTTGCTTAGCAACATAATCTTCACAACACTTTTGTGAGTTTCCTTTGGCAACAAATTTTGCCTTAAACCGATACACTTTACCTTCAGAGTTATATTCATTCTTGAAGACCCATTTACATCCGATTGCTTTTTTGCCTTGTGGTAGCTCAGTAAGCTTCTGGAGTTGATAAAGAGACTTTATCTCTTCATCTGCAGCTTTAATCCACTTCTTCCCGTGGACAGTTAGTTGTTGCATCTGCTGCCAAGACTGTGGCTCTGGTTCAGGAAGTGTTCTGACTATATGAAAAAGGCACTTAGCTGGGATTCCTTTGTTTGGCCTCTTTGATCTCCTGACTGGAGGTTTACTTGGTTCTTCTGTACCTCCCTTGATGGTTTTAGAGTGCTTCAGTGCTTTCCTTTTCAGTGTCTGGAGCTTGTGACTGAAATATTTGTTGTTTTTGCTTTGAATCACTGGCAAAACTTCATGGAATATGAGTGACACAGAATTCTCATCAATCACTACATCTCTGCTGATTGTTACTGTGTTGGTATCTGGGTGCAGGATCCTGTATCCCTTTTGAATTTCACTATAGCCAACCCCTTCTTTTGCACGAGATTCCCATTGGAAAGTTTTTCTTTTCTTTCAAATATTCTGAGGTGCTTCAGGTCAGGCTTCTTGCAGTTCCATAGCTCATATGGAGTTTTGTTTGCAACTCTGCTTGGCAGTCTGTTTTGAAGATAGCACTCTGTAATGGTGGCTTCACCCTAAATTGTTGTAGGTAGATTTGCATCATACTTTCACACAGTGAGCCGTTCTTTCTTTCTGCAACACCATTTTGCTGTATGGAAGGTATGGACGGTAGTCTGGAACACGATTTCTTTCTTTTTCAAAATGGCTTGCACTGTGCCACTTGTATATTCAGTTCCATTATTTGCACGCAGGGCTATTGGTATTCTTCCAAATTTGTCAAACACTACGGCAAGATATTTTTTCTGTGACTTTCTGTGAATTTGCAGACAATTGTATGCAAATTAGTAGATATACGTCCAATTAAAATTGGCCAGTTGATTGCAGAGCATCAATAATACACTTCAGTTACGTGATACCCTCACCATTAGTATATTCTTACCAGCTTATGGTATTCAAAGTGCTCATAGATTATTTCCAATCATCAGATTTCACTTCCATTTCATTAATGACTTTAACAGGGCATATGTGATCAGAACATTCACAGCAGAAGTCCTGGTGACAAAGCGCATTGGGCGGAGCAAGTGGGTGTTACAAAGGACAGTGGGAGTGCCTGTGTTACCCGCTGGAGCACACACCCGCCATGAGGGGAGACGCCGCCATTAGATTACTAGCAACACACTGTCTGATGAGGGGAGAGAGTCCTCATAATATGCTTTGTAAAAAGAGATTTAAAGTTGAATACCTGTCTTCAGAAGCAGGCACGGGCTCTGCTCTTGTGTCCTCATCCCTCCATCCATCTGGGGATGCAGTTGGTGGGCCTGATGGTGTCCTGCTTCGAGGCGGTCCCCTTTGCTCAGTTTTACATGAGACCTCCTCAGTTGCACCTCTTGTCAGTTTGGGATCGGGACCCTGTGTCCCTGGATCAGGAATTTGCTTTATCTCCTCTGACCAGGCAGTCCCTTTCGTGGTGGCTGGACTCAAGGAATCTTCTGGTGGGCAAAACCTTCCTGCCCATCCATCCACCTTCCATGCTAGGAGACTGTCACCACGGATGCCAGTCTGATGGGCTGGGGGGGCTTTTGGAAGTCCCTACAGTTCCAAGGTCGTTGGGGCCCCCAGGAGGCCCATGCTCCCATCAATGTCCTGGAACTGAGGGTGATCAGGTTGGTTCTGTCTCACCTGACTACACACCTTCGGGGTCGGGCTCTTCAGACCTGCTCAGACAACCAGACGGTGGATGCCAACATCAACCATCAGGGAGGGACTCGGAGCAAGCAAGCCTTCAAAGAATTGTCTTTGATTCTGTCTTGGGTGGAACAGAATGTCTCCTGCATCTCTGCGGTATACATTCAGGGGGTGGAGAACCAGGTGGCGGATTCCCTGAGCAGGGGGACGTCTCATCTGGGGGAATGGTCCCTCAACAACCAGGTGTTTCTCTCCCTGTGTCACCGCTGGGGTCAGCCGGATTTGCATCCCGTCACAATCACAAACTTCCCAGGTTTGTCTCCTTGTAACAGGATCCTCTGGCCTTCGCCACGGATGCACTGGCTATGCCTTGGACGGAGTTTCGGCTTCTCTATGTGTTCCCTCCGTTCCCTCTACTGGGCAGGGTCATGCGAAAGATTGCCCAGGAGGGGGTACCAGCCATCCTGGTGGCCCCCTGTTGGCCAAGAAGGGTGTGGTTCGCAGATGTCATGCATTTGGCAGTAGACCAGTACGTCTTGCCCAGGGATCCAGATCTTCTCACTCAGGGACAGCTACGCCATCCCAATTTACAAACGCTGGCCGTAACGGCTTGGCTGCTGAAACCTCCATCTTGACAGAGAAGGGGTTGCCTGCCTCTGTTGTTGATACCATGATTCGGGCTAGGAAGAAGTCTCTTCCCTGTCGGGTTTTTTCCATTCCCAGGATTCTGGAATTTTTGCAACATGGTTTGGATTCTGGCCTTCAACTAAGTACCCTCAAAGGCCATGTTTCAGCTATGGCAATTTTTTTCCAAAGATCCTTTGCCAACCACCGGTTGGTTAAAACTTTTTTCCAGGGTGTTACTTATGTGCGTCTACCTTGTAAGCCTATGCTACCAGTCTGGGACTTGAATCTGGTGTTGTCTGCTCTGCAGGGTCCTCCCTTTGAGCCTATCCGTGGGGCTGCTTTGTCCATTCTGACTCTTAAGGTGGCTATCACTTCTATCACTTCTCTCTGGGGAGCTCTCCGGGGGGGGGGGGGGGGGGGTTGGTAGGCGATGGTATCCGCATTAGTGTTTTTGTCTGTTTGTGCGCGCTTACCGCCGCGCCTCTTGTACGACGCTCCGCAGCTGGCAGTGACATTCTCCTTGTGTCTTCTACACTGTCATTGGTGCTGGGGGGTCACGTGGAGCACGATTCACGCTCTTCGGGGGGCGGGTCCCGCGGATGAAGCCTTTTGCGTCATTCCTCCGCGGCCCGCCCCTCAAGGTCCGTGCAGGCGCCATTTTGGTTTGAGACTTTTCCTCTTGTCCTGCGGTACTGTGGCGTGCTGCTGGCCTGCCTGGATTATGTGACTGGCTTATTGGTCCGTGAGTCCCCTTCGGGGTTGTATTTTGCTATTTTCGCGACATTATGGGATTGTTATGTGTGGTTTTCTTATGTCTTTCAGGCGGGATAAACGTGACTGTGGTTTCTCCCGGCCCTCTTCCCTTCCTTCTCCCACCTTCCCTAGCGGGGTTTTGGGGCATCCTGGGTGGCTCTTGCTAGCCTTAACCCTATACTGGCCTGTGTGCCCAATCTAATCACCATATAGAGGCTTCCGGGGATAATTTTCTTGGGGTTCCTTCGGGACAAGCCCAGCTGTGTGTCACGTGTGGGGTATCCCCTGTGAGTGATAGTGTCAGGGTATGTGGGCCCTGCGCCCAGAAGGTACTTGCGCTGCAGTCTGCTTACCTGCTACGCTGCTCAGCTCTGCGCCCCCTTCTACATCACCTACCCCCCCGCGCCTGCATTTGACCCCTAGTGAGGGGCATGCTAGTGGGGAATCACATTATGACTTGGCCTTGCGGGTGGCCAGCCTGGAAAGGCATATGGCTGGGCCGGTCCCCCGTAAGGCTTCTGGCAAGAAGCGGCATTTAACTCCCGCTGTTTCCCTTTTTCCCGAGGAGGATGAGGGACAGTTCTCTTTCTCTGGCCTGTACCCCCTAGAAAAGGGGGAACTTTTCTCTGATTCTGATTCCTCTGAGGAGCAGCAGGAGATTTATGGTGGTGCTGGGTCTCCTTTTGGAGAAGACCCATGGTCTCCTGAGGATACTGACAGGCTGTTGGCTAACATTTTTGAAGTACTGTGTATTACACTTCCTGTCCCAGCTAAAAAGCAGCAGGGTGAGCTTTTTCACACGTTTAAACAGCGCTTGGAGTTCCCTGAGCAGATCCACTTCAATTATTTGGTGGTCAAGGAGTGGGAACATCCTAGCAGATTGCCCGCGGTGCCTAAGAGTTGGGACAGGAGGTATCCCTTTCCTGCTGATGTGGTTAAGCGCTGGTAGTGTCCCCCCCGAGGTGGATGCTCCCGTGCTTGGGTTGTCCAATACCTCGGTCATGCATTCCTCTGACACTTCTACTCTGAGGGATGGTGAGGACCGGCGTGTTGATCAGCTGGCCTGTCACGCATTTGCTTGTGCAGGGACTGCGCTGCTCCCTGTGTGTGCTTCAGCCATCACGGCTCTTGCGCTTAAATGGTTACTCAAGTGCCTTTTGGATAATGCCTCGGATGCCAATAGGGGAGAGGAGTATAGATCCCTCCTGCTTTGCTATGAATTTGTGGCATTTATTCTTTCTGCTATGGATGATGCAGTCAGGATGTGTGGTAGGACTTCTGCCCTTTTGGTGGCTATACGCCGCTCTGTTTGGCTGCGTCAGTGGGCGGCTGATAATGCTGCTAAGAAGGCTCTCACTGGCTTCCCCTTTTACGGGGCTACGGCTCTTTGGGGAGCGTCTGGATCTGTTTGCCCCTTTCGGGGGGCTGGTTCTTCCCTCCCCTCCTTCCGTGCTCCCAGGTCCGGTCAGGGTGCACCATTTGCGGGGGCACGTAGAGACCCTTGGGGCCTGGGTAGAGGCCGTGGTCGCCCCGGTCTCTCATGGGGTCCCAAGCCCAAATCTTCCCCCAAGCCCCCTCAGGCATGAGGAGGCGCCCTCACCCATACGGGTGGGGGGGACAGTTGCGGCTCTTTGCTCACGTCTGGAGACTGCGCGTCTCAGACCGGTGGATTCAGGAGGTGGTGTCATCTGGGTACAAGATAGAGTTTGCAGCCTGGCCGCCCCCAAGATTCATCAGATCCCGGATGGTTCAAAGCCCCCTGTCAGCTTAGGGCTTGCGGCTTGCGGTCCAAAGCCTTTTGGATTTGGGTGTCATCTGTCCTGTGCCTTCCCAGGAAAGGGGCAGAGGCTTCTACTCCAATCTGGGCACGGTTCCCAAAAAGGATGGGTCCCTGAGGCCCATCCTGGATTTGAAACACCTCAACAAATTTGTCAGGTTCAAGCATTTTCGCATGGAGACTCTGCGCTCTGCGGTTAGTACCTTGCGCCCGGGCAATTTCATGACTTCTGTGGACATCAAAGATGCTTACCTTCATGTTCCAATCTTTCCAGGTCATCAGAGATTTCTCAGGTTCGCTCTGGAGGACCAGCACTACCAATTGCGGCCCTACCGTTTGGTCTTACCTCGGATCCTCGGGTCTTCACCAAGGTGCTGGCGGGGGTGATGGCTCTGTTGAGGTCTCAGGGCATTCCCATCCTTCTGAATACCCAGATGGTGGTCTCCACACTCGAGTTCTTCAGTTGGGTGATCAACTATCCCAAGTCTTCTCTGTCTCCGTCCTTGGTGAGGTCCTTTCTGGGCACGACTCTGGATAAATCTCAGGTCAAGGTTTTTCTGCCTCAGCAGAAGGTGGAGAGCCTGCAGACGCTGGCATGATCTCTACTTTCTTGCCCTCCACCTCCATTCGGCAGGGGATGCAGCTGGTGGGCCTAATGGTGTCATGCTTCGAGACGGTTCCCTGTGCTCAGTTTCACATGAGAACTCTGCACCTCTTGTCAGTTTGGGGTTGGGACCCTGTGTCCCTGGATCAGACCTTTGTTCTGTCCCCTCTGGTCAGTCAGTCCCTCTCGTGGTGGCTGGACTCAAGGAATCTCCTACTGGGCAGGACCTTTCTGCCCCCGTGCTGGGTGCCAGTCTGACAGGTTGGGGGGGGGGGGTTTGGAAGTCTCTGAAGTTCCAGGGTCAGTGGGGCTCTCAGGAGGCCCATGCTCCCATCAACATTCTGGAACTGCGGGCGATAAGGTTGGTTCTTTTCCTGTTGACTCTGCACCTTCGGGTCGAGCTGTTCAGATCCGCTCGGACAACCAGATGGCGGTTGCCTACATCAATCATCAGGGAGGGACTCTGAGCAAGCGAGCCCTCAAGGAAGTTTCTCTGATACTGTCCTGGGTGGAGGAGAATGTTTCCTGCATATCGGCAGTTTACATCCCGGGAGTGGAGAACCTGGAGGCAGACTCTCTGAGAAGGGGGATGTCTTGGCTGGGGGAGTGGTCCCTCAGCAGCAGGGTGTTTCACTCTCTGTGCCACCGCTGGGGTCTGCCAGATGTGGACCTGTTTGCTTCACGTCACAATCACAATCTTTCATCCTTTGTCTCTCTGTCTCAGGATCCTCTGGCCTTTGCCACGGATGCGCTGGCAATGCCTTGGAAGGGGTTTTGGCTCCTCTATGTGTTCCCTCCGTTTCCTCTGCTGGGCAGGGTGCTGCGCAAGTTAGCCCAGGAAGGGGTGCCCGCCATCCTGGTGGCCCCCTGTTGGCCAAGAAGGGTGTGGTTCGCATACATCGTGCACCTGGCAGTAGATCAGTATGTCCTGCCCAAAGATCCAGACCTGCTCACTCAGGGGCAGCTGTGCCATCCCAATTTACAAATGCTGGCTTTGACGGCTTGGCTGCTGAAACCTCCATCTTGATGGAAAAGGGGCTGCCTGCCTCTGTTGTTGATACCATGATTAGGGCTAGGAAGAAGTCCTCGTCCTTTATCTACTACAGGGTCTGGCATGCTTATATTACCTGGTGTGAGTACAGATCTCTTCCCTGTCGGGTGTTTTCTATTCCCAGGATTCTGGAGTTCTTGCAACATGGTTTGGATTTGGGCCTTCAGCTTACTACCCCTTAAAGGTCATGTTTCAGATCTGGCAATTTTTTTCCAAAAATCTTTTGCCAGTCACCGTTTGGTTAAGACTTTTTTCCAGGGGGTTTCTCACGTGCGTCCGCCATGTAGGCCTATGTTACCAGTTTGGGATTTGAATCTGGTATTATCTGCTCTGCAGGGTCGTCCTTTTGAGCCTCTCCGTGAGGCCGCTTTGCCCATTTTGACTCTTAAGGTGGCCTTTTTGGTGGCTATCACTTCTGTCAGGCATGTTTCTGAACTAGCGGCACTTTCCATCAAACCTCCTTATTTTGAGCGGCATCAGGATAAGGTGGTGTTTCGGTTTAAGCCTGATTTCTTGCCTAAAGTTGTGTCTGCTTTTCATCTCAATCAGGACATTGTTTTGCCTTCATTGTGTCCTAATCCTGCTAATTCCAAGGAGCGGACTCTGCATTCTTTAGATGTGGTCAGGGTTCTGAAGTTTTACTTGGTCGCTACTGAATAATTCAGGAAGACTGATGCTCTTTTTGTTCTTCCTTCTGGACCTAGAAAGGGTAGGAAGCAAGTCGATCCGTCAGGCGGTGGTGCAAGCCTATTCTGCTAAGAAAAAGGAACCTCCCTTCCGCCTTACTGCTCATTATACTCGTGCTATAGGTGCCTCTTGGGCTTTCCAGCACCAGGCTTCTGTTGAACAAGTTTGCAAGGCCGCTACTTGGTCTTCTGTTCATGATTTTTCTACGTTTTACAAGGTTGATGTTAGGGCCTCAGCTGACGCTGTTTTTGGTTGCAAGGTGCTTCAGGTGGCAGTGGTTTAAACTGGACGATGTTGTTCTTACAGACACTGCTTTTTGACGTCCCAAGCGTAAAGAATTTAGTGAAACAGGACGTGCTGTATACTTGGAAAAATACAATTCTTTGAGTACTCACCTGTAGAATTGATTTTATAGTTTACAGCAGCTCCTGTTTCACCCCTCCCTTGTTATTATTATTCTTGATTACCTCTGTATGGTGATTTGTTCAGATGTTTGGTTGGGATTTCCTTCAATTTTATTCTCCCGGCCTCTTGTCTAACTGCTTTGTAACACTGGGAATTTGTGGGAGGTTCCTGTCCTTTTATAGGGTCGGGAGATGCCACAAGTCTCTCTGAAGTCCACTGCCCCACCTTGTGGCGGGATATCCCAAGCGTAAAGAATTTAGTGAAACAGGACGTGCTGTATACTACAAAATCAATTCAGGTGAGTACTCACAGAATTGTATTATTTTGAAAGGCATCAAGATAAGGTGGTGTTTCGGCTTAAGCCGAATTTCTTGCCTAAGGTGGTGTCTGCCTTTTATCTCAATCAGGACATTGTCTTGCCTTCATTGTGTCCTAACCCTGCTAATCCCAAGGAGCGGACCCTTCATTATCTGGATGTGGTCAAGGCTCTGAAGTTTTATTTTGTCGCTACTGAGCCTTTCAGGAAATCTGATGCTCTTTTTGTTCTCACTTCTGGACCTAGGAAGGGTTTGAATCCGGCTAAATCCAGTATCAGCAAGTGGATGCGTCAGGCGGTGGTTCAGGCCTATTTTGCTACGGGTAAGGAACCTCCCTTCCGTGTTACTGCTCAGTCCACTTGTGCTATTGGTGCCTCTTGGGCTTTTCAGCACCAGGCTTCTGTTGAGCAAGTTTGCAAGCCCGCTACTTGGTCTTCTGTTCATACTTCTTCCAAGTTTTACAAGGTTGATGTTAAGGCCTCAGCTGATGCTGCTTTTGGGCGCAAGGTGCTTCAGGCGGTAGTGACTTGAACTATTGGCCGTTACTCATTGGGGATCCCACCCTACTCTGGACACTGCTTTTGGATGTCTCAACTGTTATGAATACCGAAGCATGCCGTGCCATGCAATAAAGAAAAAAGCAATTCTGTGAGTACTCGCCTGTAGAATTGTTTTTGTTCTTGCATGGCACGGCCCGCTTTGCCCCACCCTTGTTATCGTTATCCTTGGTTGCCTCTTTATGGTGATTGTTCCAAGTTAATTGGGGTTTTTTTTACATTTTTTACCTTTATTCTCTCCCGGCTTCTTGTCTCACTGCTTGTCTGGGAACTCTATGGTTAATCCCGTTTTTATAGGAGGCCGGGAGATGCCACAACTCTTCTGCAGTACACTGCGCCACCTTGTGGCGGAATAACCCAACTGTTATGAATACCGAAGCGGGCCGTGCCATGCAAGAACAAAAATAATTCTACAGGTGAGTACTCACAGAATTGCTTTATCAGCCCTACAAGAGCCTTTAGGTGTTTCTACTTTTCCTTAAGCAATTCCTAAAATATTACATAAACTGCATTATCCAGAATGTCAATAACACATATGCATAATTTTTTAGGCGGCGTGTGACACCTATTCTGAAATAAAACTTTGTGAAAATGTTTTATCATTTGCTGGGAAGACAGAATTATATATTGGTAAAGGAGAAAATGTCACCCACGATCGTCTTGCTTTGCAGGTAAGGCCGTTTTGTCACTTTTTAAATATAAATCAGATTTCATACACTATAGGGACAGGGGGCCCCAAACTTTTTTCTTTCTAAACATTTTTATAGCATTTGCAAAGAAATATATAGCTTTAGGTACATAATAAAAGATACATAGTTGTATTGTAAGAAACATTGTTCCGCACAAGACGATGGCCTTGATTTATTGCAGTCTTGACCTTTTTTCTGCTAAAAAAAAAACTTTCTACCTACTCGTATGATTCTGCAGAACATTTTTTGAAAATTTTTTTTTAGGAAAGAATTTTTAATTTTGGCAAGTTTTAACTTAACAGGGATTGTTTGTTTGGGGTAGTTTTTGGTGAGACAGGGTTTTTCACTGCCAGCAGATCTCGCCAGATTTTTTACTAGTGCACCTGATCATTTTCAATGATAAAAGCCTTGGCGCTATAGCAGGAGTGGGAGGCGTCCTGCACTCCATTGTGCAGTGTAGAGTTTTCAATATTTTAAAATTATATATTTTTTCAATTTGTCACATTTAAAAAAAAAAAAATGATATTGCTTATATAGTTACAAAGTTACATAGTTATATAGTGACATAGTTATATAGTTACATAGTTATATAGTTATATAGTTACATAGTTATATAGTTACATAGTTACATAGTTATATAGTTACATAGTTATATAGTTATATAGTTACATAGTTATATAGTTACATAGTTATATAGTTACATAGTTACATAGTTATATAGTTACATAGTTATATAGTTATACAGTTTCATAGTTATTAGAGATGAGCGAGTAGTGAAGTATTCGAAATTTCGAATTTCGATTCGAATAGACCGCGTTACTCGACTACTCGACCGATTATCGAATCCCATTATAGTCTATGGGAAAAAAATGCTCGCCACTTGGAAATCTCAATTCGACCACTTGGAGGTCACCAAGTCCACCCTGAAACATCAGAAAATGATGCCAACACTGCTGGAATGCAACTGGGACAGCAGGGGAAGCATGTCTGGGTGCATATAACGCGCCCAAGTCGCACTATTACGCCACTATCACAGCCACTCAACAATACACTCCAAACACAATATAACTTCTACGTAAAGTGAGACAAGACAAGGAAACCTTCTTTCCTCTACATTGCCATGGACCCCAAGCCAAACTGTACAAAAAAGAAGAACAAAATTCTGCACCCCTTAAAATCACGTTGCCTAATGACAACCACAGATGGCATAGGCAAGGGGGAAAATAAATAGACCCCACCCCTAATTGTCATTGTGTGTGTGTGTGTGTGTGTGTGTGTGTGTGTGTGTGTGTGTGTGTGTGTGAGATGTGGTCAGACATGTCCTCTTGTGTCATTGTGTCACCCCAGCAGTAAGGGAAGCTTACAGGAGGAGGTTTGTTACAGTGTGTTACCCCAGCAGTAAGGGAAGCTTACAGGAGGAGGTTTGTTACAGTGTGTCACCCCAGCAGTAAGGGAAGCTTACAGGAGGAGGTTTGTTACAGTGTGTTACCCCAGCAGTCAGGGAAGCTTACAGGAGGAGGTTTGTTACAGTGTGTCACCCCAGCAGTCAGGGAAGCTTACAGGAGGAGGTTTGTTACAGTGTGTCACCCCAGCAGTAAGGGAAGCTTAGAGCTGAGACCTCTTAAAAATTGTGTGGAGGCCCAAGATCTGAGACCTCTTAGAAATTGTGTGGAGGCCCAAGAGCTGAGACCTCTCAAACATTGTGTGGAGTCCCACGAGCTGAGACCTTTTAAAAATTGTGTGGAGGCCCAAGAGCTGAGACCTCTCAAACATTGTGTGGAGTCCCACGAGCTGAGACCTCTTAAAAATTGTGTGGAGGCCCAAGAGCTGAGACCTTTTAAAAATTGTGTGGAGGCCCAAGAGCTAAGACCTCTCAAACATTGTGTGGAGGCCCAAGAGCTGAGACCTCTCAAACATTGTGTGGAGTCCCACGAGCTGAGACCTTTTAAAAATTGTGTGGAGGCCCAAGAGCTGAGACCTCTTAAAAATTGTGTGGAGGCCCAAGAGCTGAGACCTTTTAAAAATTGTGTGGAGGCCCAAGAGCTGAGACCTCTCAAACATTGTGTGGAGTCCCACGAGCTGAGACCTTTTAAAAATTGTGTGGAGGCCCAAGAGCTGAGACCTCTCAAACATTGTGTGGAGTCCCACGAGCTGAGACCTCTTAAAAATTGTGTGGAGGCCCAAGAGCTGAGACCTCTCAAACATTGTGTGGAGTCCCACGAGCTGAGACCTTTTAAAAATTGTGTGGAGGCCCAAGAGCTGAGACCTCTTAAAAATTGTGTGGAGGCCCAAGAGCTGAGACCTTTTAAAAATTGTGTGGAGGCCCAAGAGCTGAGACCTCTCAAACATTGTGTGGAGTCCCACGAGCTGAGACCTTTTAAAAATTGTGTGGAGGCCCAAGAGCTGAGACCTCTCAAACATTGTGTGGAGTCCCACGAGCTGAGACCTCTTAAAAATTGTGTGGAGGCCCAAGATCTGAGACCTCTTAAAAATTGTGTGGAGGCCCAAGAGCTGAGACCTTTTAAAAATTGTGTGGAGGCCCAAGAGCTGAGACCTCTCAAACATTGTGTGGAGTCCCACGAGCTGAGACCTCTTAAAAATTGTGTGGAGGCCCAAGAGCTGAGACCTTTTAAAAATTGTGTGGAGGCCCAAGAGCTAAGACCTCTCAAACATTGTGTGGAGTCCCAAGAGCTGAGACCTTTTAAAAATTGTGTGGAGGCCCAAGAGCTGAGACCTTTTAAAAATTGTGTGGAGGCCCAAGAGCTGAGACCTCTCAAACATTGTGTGGAGTCCCACGAGCTGAGACGTCTTAAAAGTTGTGTGGAGGCCCAAGAGCTGAGACCTTTTAAAAATTGTGTGGAGGCCCAAGAGCTGAGACCTCTCAAACATTGTGTGGAGGCCCAAGAGCTGAGACCTTTTAAAAATTGTGTGGAGGCCCAAGAGCTGAGACCTTTTAAAAATTGTGTGGAGGCCCAAGAGCTGAGACCTCTCAAACATTGTGTGGAGGCCCAAGAGCTGAGCACTTATTAGTGCTGCAGCTACGGCTGCTTTAGTGAGGGGTAGCTGCTGCTGCTGGAATAGGGACAGAAAGACTTCAGTGGTGTATTACCACCTATATACAAAACTATATACACTCTGCTCAAAACGGCTGCTTTAGTGAGGGGTAGCTGCTGATGCTGGAATAGGGACAGAAAGACTTCAGTGGTGTATTAGCACTGGTGAACTATATTTTGCACTACTGTTTTGTGTCCTCTGTGCCAACAAAACACTGTTTTATACACGGTGCGTATAGGCACCATTTCACCTTCTGGCAGTATACGGCTGTATAGCCAGGTGTTCTTCTTAAAAATATTTTTATATTTGGCATAACGCGTGGCCAAAAAAGTAAAACGTCTGAAATGCGGAGGGCTAGCGCAAAGGGACGTGGACGAGGACGGGGGCGCGGAAATGCTGGTGGGGGCACAAACCGCGTTGAAGCCAGTGGGGATACAATGCGTGCTGATGAGGGGCAGCCAGCATTACGCTCATCCAGCTTCCCTGCCTTTATGGGACAGTTATGCGGGGGGCGGGGTACACCTCTGTTAAAGCCTGAGCAGCGTGAACAGGTGGTGCAATGGATGGCCGATAACGCTTCCAGTCACTTGTCCACCACCCAGTCATCCACACAGTCTCACTCTGACCCTCCTTCCTCCCAACCTGGCCAACAGAGTCAGCCCACCCTTGACCCCTCCCAGGACCTCTTTTCGGGTCCTTTTCCAGATGTGCTGCAAGAATCCCAGGAGCTAGCAGAGGAATTTGTTTGTAGTGATGCCCAAACACTTGAGCATCCGCCATCTGCTAGTGATGTGGACCCGGAACCAGCATCTGCTATCATGAGCGATGATGATGATGAGACGCAGTTGCCATCAAGGGAGGCTGTTGGAATGTCCAGTGGGCAGGAGGAGGAGCAGAGAGAGGAAGTGGAAGAGGAGGTGGTGGACGACGAAATGACCGACCCCACTTGGACAGGGGTGATGTCCAGCGGGGAAAGCAGTGGAGATGCGGTCTGCGCATCACCGAATAAGGCAGCAAGAGGCAGAGGACAGTCCAGAGGCAGAGGACAGTCCAGGCAGAGAATGCAGGCCACAGCCAGCAGGGCCGAAGCTCTTCCCGGCAGCAGGCAGTCGCGCGAAGCTCCCCCATCGAGGCCTCGTACTTCTGTGGTGTGGAGATTTTTTAATGTTTGCGCGGATGACAAACTGAGCGCGGTTTGCGCAATCTGCCACTCAAAACTGAGTAGGGGCTCTGAGAAGAGCAATCTGACCACCTCAGGCATGCGCCGTCACTTGGAATTCAAGCACTGGGCTGAGTGGGAGAGAGCAAACGCAATACAACCTGCGCCCCGTCTTGCTGCCACTGCCTCTTCCCCTTTGTTGTGTGCTGCCACTGCGGTCCAGACCTCCAGACAGGACACCTCCACATCCGCCTCTGCCTCGGCTACTTTGGGGCCTTCTCCTTCAGCCCCCTCTTCCCCCGCATCTTCGTCTGCACCTTCCATCTCCTCGTCCCATCAACTGTCCATCTCGCAGGCGTTCAACCGCAGGCGGAAGTACGCCTCCAGTCACCCCCAAGCCCAAGCCTTAACCTGCCTCATCTCCAAACTGCTGGCCCTGGAGATGTTGCCGTTTTGGCTTGTGGAGACGCAGGCCTTCCGCGACCTGATGGCGGCTGCCGCACCTCGCTATTCCGTCCCCTAGCCGCCACTATTTTTCCCGGTGTGACGTCCCCGCCCTGCACCAGCACGTGTCGCGTAACATCAGGCGGACCCTGAGGTACGCAGTCAGCGCAAAGGTCCACTTGACCACCGACTCGTGGACAAGCGCTTGCGGCCAAGGACGCTACATCTCTTTGACGGCACACTGGGTGAATTTTGTGGAAGCGGGGACGGGGTCGCAAACAGGGACGGCCTACATACCACCCCCGCCCAAGATTGCCAGCACAGGTTCTGATAGACCCCCCTCCTCTTCCTCCTCCTCCTCCTCCTCCTCCTCCTCCTCTGCCTTAACATCGCCCTCAGCCCCTAGCTGGAAGCGTTGCAGCACTGGCACGGGGAGACGTCAGCAGGCGGTGCTTAAGCTCATCAGCTTGGGCGACAGGAAGCACAGCGCCGCAGAGGTGAGGCACGCCATATTGCAGCAGACAGAGATGTGGCTGTCGCCGCTGCAGCTAGGACCAGGCATGGTCGTGTGCGATAACGGCCGTAACCTGGTGGCGGCTCTGGAGCTTGCAGAACTCAATCACGTACCATGCCTGGCCCACGTTTTTAATTTGGTAGTACAAAAGTTTCTAAAGACTTACCCCAACCTGGCAGAGCTACTGGTCAAAGTGCGGCGCTTGTGCGCTCACTTTCGGAAGTCAACTGTAGCTGCTGCTAGCTTAAAAAAAAATCCAGCAACGCCTCCATTTGCCTCAACATCGGCTGTTGTGCGACCTGCCCACTCGCTGGAATTCCACCTATTGCATGTTGGCCAGGGTGTGTGAGCAGCAGAAAGCATTGATGGAGTACCAGATGATGCATCCACGCGTGCATCCAACTCAGCTCCCTCAGTTTGCCAACCACGAGTGGCCATGGATGGCAGACATATGCGATGTATTGCGTATCTTTGAGGAGTCCACTTAGAAGGTCAGCAGCGAGGACGCTATAGTGAGCGTAACCATCCCGCTCCTAGGCGTCCTTAAAGAATCGCTCATCGCAATAAGGGAGAACGCATTGCACACAGAGGAGATGGGGGTAGGAGGAGACGCAACGCAGGTAGACAGTCAGACCACACTTTTGTCTGCTGCTCGGTGGCAGTTGCAGGAGGAGGAGGATGAGGAGGAGGAGGACAACGTGGAGGTGGCTGTGGAAGAGGATGCTGGCGGCGAGGGTAGCAGTCAGGCTGTGTGCGTCCCATTGGTTCAGCGCGGATGGGGCGGAGAGGAGGAGGAAGAGGAGGAAATGGAAAATGATCCTTCTGGTGGGGGCAGTGACGTCATGCCTACTCAGAGTCTGGCACACATGGCTGACTTCATGCTGGGCTGCTTTTCCCGGGACATACGTGTTGTCCGGATATTGGAGAACAAACTATACTGGGTCTTCGCACTCCTGGACCCCTGGTATAAAGATAACTTCTCCTCTTTTATTCCGGTAGAGGAGAGGACGAATCGATTACTGGAATACCAGAGGGAACTCTTGCAGAACATGATGCAGATTTTCCCACCCAGCATCGCTGGCGGCAGAGAGGAGAGTGTCTCCCAGAGTCTGACAACATCGATCAGGCCCACAGCCACCAGGGGAACACTCTCCAAGGTGTGGGACACGTTCATGTCACCCCCTCCTGCAACTTCCATCACTGCGGGGCCCGCTATCAGCAGGAGGGACAAGTATCGGCGGATGTTGCGGGACTACCTGGCAGACCACACCCCTGTCCTCCCCGATCCCTCGGCGACCTACACTTACTGGGTCTCCAAGTTGGACACGTGGCTGGAACTGTCCCTGTACGCCTTGGAGGTGCTTGCCTGCCCTGCCGCCAGCGTGCTATCAGAAAGGGTGTTCAGCGCAGCCGGGGGCATTATAACCGATAAGCGCAGCCGCCTGTCAACCGACAGTGCCGACAGGCTGACGCTAATCAAAATGAACAGCAAGTGGATTGACCCGGACTTTGCTTGTACAACAGTGGAAAGCAGCCAAGAGTGAAGTGCCATCTGTATGAAGTGCCATTTCCTCCTCGTCCTCCTCCTTAACCGCCGTAGAATTGCTGTATTAATAAAAAAAATTATGGCTCACCTCTTAGGCTTAATACAATCAATTTTTAAGAGGTCTCAACTCTTGGGCCTCCACACAATTTTTAAAAGGTCTCAGCTCTTGGGCCTCCACACAATTTTTAAGAGGTCTCAGCTCTTGGGCCTCCACACAATTTTTAAAAGGTCTCAGCTCTTGGGCCTCCACACAATTTTTAAGAGGTCTCAGCTCTTGGGCCTCCACACAATTTTTAAAAGGTCTCAGCTCTTGGGCCTCCACACAATTTTTAAAAGGTCTCAGCTCTTGGGCCTCCACACAATTTTTAAAAGGTCTCAGCTCTTGGGCCTCCACACAATATTTAAAACATAGCAGCCCTAATAAGGGCTCTCAATGACTCTCTTGTCTTCTGGTAGCTGGTATATATGGTGGTAAATGCGATATTCTGAGCTTCTGGGGCCCTGCCTGACTACATAGGATATGAGCTATATACTTTTCAGCATAGCAGCACTAATAAGGGATTAAGGACTCTCTTGTCTTCTGGTAGCTGGTATATATGGTGGTAAAAGCTATATTCTGAGCTTCTGGGGCCCTGCCTGCCTACATAGGATATGAGCTATATACTGTTCAACATAGCAGCACTAATAAGGGATTAAGGACTCTCTTGTCTTCTGGTAGCTGGTATATATGGTGGTAAAAGCTATATTCTGAGCTTCTGGGGCCCTGCCTGACTACATAGAATATGAGCTATATACTGTTCAGCGTAGTAGCCCTAATAAGGGCTCTTAATGACTCTCTTGTCTTCTGGTAGCTGGTATATATGGTGGTAAAAGCTATATTCTGAGCTTCTGGGGCCCTGCCTGACTACATAGGATATGATGAGCTATATACTGTTCAGCGTAGTAGCCCTAATAAGGGCTCTTAAGGACTCTCTTGTCTTCTGGTAGCTGGTATATATGGTGGTAAATGCGATATTCTGAGCTTCTGGGGCCCTGCCTGCCTACATATGAGCTATATACTGTTCAGCGTAGTAGCCCTAATAAGGGCTCTCAATGACTCTCTTGTCTTCTGGTAGCTGGTATATATGGTGGTAAAAGCGATATTCCGAGCTTCTGGGGCCCTGCCAGCGACAGCCTGTCTTTCCCTGCTGTGAGCGTCTGTCCCTCACTAAGTTCAAGCTGCTAATGCTGACGAAGAGGAAGTGCTGAGTTTTGTATATTCGAGGTCACATGGTTTTTCCAGCCAATGCGTGTAGACGCCGTTTTCGCGATGCCAGCGTCCTCCCAGGACCTGTCCCACCCCCCCTGCATGGTGACTGGTGTAAAAAACGCGCCAGGGAAGGTGGGAGGGGAAACGAATTGTGAGTGCGCCATCGCCGCTGTACTCGATCGAAATCGAGTATGACGAACAGCGTAGTATTCGATCGAATACCGGCTCGGTCGAATACTACTCGCTCATCACTAATAGTTATATAGTTACATAGTTATATAGTTATACAGTTTCATAGTTATATAGTTACATAGTTATATAGTTACATAGTTATATAGTTATACAGTTTCATAGTTATATAGTTACATAGTTATATAGTTACGTAGTTATATAGTTATACAGTTTCATAGTTATATAGTTACATAGTTATATAGTTTCATAGTTATATAGTTATACAGTTTCATAGTTATATAGTTATACAGTTTCATAGTTATATAGTTACATAGTTATATAGTTACATAGTTATATAGTTATACAGTTTCATAGTTATATAGTTACATAGTTACATAGTTATATAGTTACATAGTTATACAGTTACATAGTTATATAGTTACATAGTTATATAGTTACATAGTTATATAGTTATACAGTTTCATAGTTATATAGTTATACAGTTTCATAGTTATATAGTTATACAGTTTCATAGTTATATAGTTATACAGTTTCATAGTTATATAGTTACATAGTTATATAGTTACATAGTTATATAGTTATACAGTTTCATAGTTATATAGTTACATAGTTATATAGTTACATAGTTATATAGTTATACAGTTTCATAGTTATATAGTTATACAGTTTCATAGTTATATAGTTACATAGTTATATAGTTACATAGTTATATAGTTATACAGTTTCATAGTTATATAGTTACATAGTTATATAGTTACATAGTTATATAGTTATACAGTTTCATAGTTATATAGTTACATAGTTATATAGTTACATAGTTATATAGTTATACAGTTTCATAGTTATATAGTTACATAGTTATATAGTTACATAGTTATATAGTTATACAGTTTCATAGTTATATAGTTACATAGTTATATAGTTACATAGTTATATAGTTATACAGTTTCATAGTTATATAGTTACATAGTTATATAGTTACATAGTTATATAGTTATACAGTTTCATAGTTATATAGTTACATAGTTATATAGTTACATAGTTATATAGTTATACAGTTTCATAGTTATATAGTTACATAGTTATATAGTTACATAGTTATATAGTTATACAGTTTCATAGTTATATAGTTACATAGTTATATAGTTACATAGTTATATAGTTATACAGTTTCATAGTTATATAGTTACATAGTTATATAGTTATACAGTTTCATAGTTATATAGTTATACAGTTTCATAGTTATATAGTTACATAGTTATATAGTTACATAGTTATATAGTTATACAGTTTCATAGTTATATAGTTACATAGTTATATAGTTACATAGTTATATAGTTATACAGTTTCATAGTTATATAGTTACATAGTTATATAGTTACATAGTTATATAGTTATACAGTTTCATAGTTATATAGTTACATAGTTATATAGTTACATAGTTATATAGTTATACAGTTTCATAGTTATATAGTTACATAGTTATATAGTTACATAGTTATATAGTTATACAGTTTCATAGTTATATAGTTACATAGTTATATAGTTATACAGTTTCATAGTTATATAGTTACATAGTTATATAGTTACATAGTTATATAGTTATACAGTTTCATAGTTATATAGTTACATAGTTACATAGTTATATAGTTATATACTTACATAGTTATATAGTTACATAGTTATATAGTTATACAGTTACATAGTTATATAGTTACACAGTTACATAGTTACATAGTTATATAGTTACATAGTTTTATAGTTACATAGTTATATAGTTACATAGTTAATACGGTTGAAACTACTACTACCATGTACATTGCTGCTGCTGCTGCTGCTACTACTACTGCATACATTGCTGCTGCTGCTTCTACTACTACCACGTACATTGCTGCTGCTACTGCTACCAGGTACAAAACTGATGCTGCTACTACTCCCATGTACATTGCTGCTGCTACTACTACTACTACCGTGTACATTGCTGCTGCTGCTATTACTACCATATACATTGCTGCTGCTACTACTACTACTACCACGAACATTGCTGCTGCTACTGCTACCCGTTACAATGCTGCTGCTGCTACTACTACCATGCACATTGCTGCTTCTACTACCACATACATTGCTGCTGCTACTACTACTACTACCACGAACATTGCTGCTGCTACTGCTACCATGTACATTGCTGCTGCTACTACTACTACTACTACTACTACTACCACAACCATTGCTGCTGCTACTGCTACCAGGTACAATGCTGCTGCTGCTGCTACTACTACCACATACATTTCTGCTGCTACTACTACTACTACTACTACCAAGAACATTGCTGCTGCTACTGCTACCATGTACATTGCTGCTGCTACTACTACTACTATTGTGTACATTGCTGTTGCTACTACTACTACCACATACATTTCTGCTGCTACTACTACCATGTACATTGCTGCTGCTGCTCCTACTACCACATACATTGCTGCTGCTGCTACTACTACTACGCACATTGCTGCTGCTACTACTACCGCATACATTGCTGCTGCTACTACTACCACATACATTGCTGCTGCTACTACTACCATGTACATTGCTGCTGCTGCTACTACTACCACATACATTTCTGCTGCTACTACTACCATGTACATTGCTGCTGCTGCTACTACTACCACATACATTGCTGCTGCTGCTACTACTACTACGCACATTGCTGCTGCTACTACTACCGCATACCTTGCTGCTGCTACTACTACCACATACATTGATGCTGCTGCTATTACTACCGCATACATTGCTGCTGCTACTGGTACTACTGCATACATTATATTCTGTGGTTCAAAATGCCCTAAACTGTCCCTAAATGGTCTGTGCTTAAAGAGCAATGCTCTCTCTGCAACAGTCAGCTCGATAATGGTGGATAGTCATTGCTTCATGTGACTCCTGCAATAGCACTTCCCTGATTGGCCCAGTTACCCTGACCTCTTAAACTCTTAACCTGACCTCTTAAGCTGCGACCATGTGACCCTGTCTTTCTCCTCCTTGGCTGGCCGTGACCTGTGGGGTGGGGCCGGTGAAATCCCGCCAGGTTTGTCTTCCTCGTTTCACAGTGAAAACACCTAACACAGTCTAAGAACACATACTACTCACATGTGGTGTTTGATAAACATAGATGCAAACTCCTCAGTATAAAGTCTGGTATACAGTGTACAATCTTGCTGAAATGGTCAACTGTGATGCAGAATGTTATGCAGCCTTCAGAGACTGGTAGATCCAAAATACAGTCCATGGTGATACAGGTCCATGGGGCTTCAGGGACAGGCAGTAGTTGTAACTATTCAGATCCACATTTATGGCTAGATCTTGTAAAAATCTATCATTCAGGTTGACAACGATGGATTGATCGAAGAGTTTATGGAATATGTCATTAATGTTGCAGAGTGTGAGTGCTGGGAGTCAAGATCTAGATTGACATTAGTGGTTTAACAGGAACTTGCTTTACTGGAACACACGTGCAGTAAGACAATGTCACCCTTACATGATAGCTAACACAGACAGGAACAAGAAGTGATAAGACTGCAGTTTAACATTGGTAGCATCTAGTGTCCTAACTGTAAAAGAAATTAATCTAGACTAAGCTAAGTCTGTTGTATCTCCAACACCCCTTCTCTACAGCTGAGGAGTGGTCTGTAAGACCCATTTTCTTTGTAAGCCTCGAGTGTCTTTCAGTGGTCAGGGTCTTGGTAAGGATATCTGCTGTCATATCCTCAGTAGGGCAATAAAGTAACTGAAGTAGTCCCTGTTCTTGAAGTTCCTCAGTCTCGAAATGCTGATTCAGGGTTTGCATTATTTCTGCTTCATCCCCTTCTTGCTCAAAAACAATTCAGGAAGGGGATCCCATAAAGGCATAGCCAGCTCCTCGCTACAGGAAACAATTTATAAAATACACAACATCTTTCCTGCGACTCCAGACAAATGCTGGAGATGCGGGTAGGGGGGCAGACATGCTCCACATCTGGTTGGCGTGCCCTAGAATAACGACCTTCTGGGAAAAGGTTCATGTCTTAATAGGCAAGCTAATGGGGTGTGTGGTGAACTGGAGCCCTGCAGGCTTCCTTCTAAACTGGACAGCGTACGGAAGGGGAGCAGCTGGAGGCGGCACCCTGGGAATCAACCTGACTAACGCCGCAAGAACTGTGATGCCCAGGAAATGGAGATCACAAGCTATCCCTACTGTTAGAGACTGGTTTAGACTGGTTTAGACAAATAAGCAATGTGGAAGAGATGGAGGAAATCCTCTACACAAAACAAGACAGAATGGAGGCATTCGGGAAAGTCTGGACCATCTGGCAGGTGTTTAAAGACTCCACAAGAGATGCAACTTTAAACATAAGGCGAATGATAGAGGCACCTCTGCTTGATGGAGACAGGGTTCCCTGCCACGGGCCGGGGGCTGGGGGGGTGGCGGACCGGGCCATGGATGGTGCTTGCAGCGCCGGTTCCCCGATTCTCCCTCCCCCACCCTACCGCACCACCCTATTATCCTTTCCTTCCCCTGCTCTTCTGCTGAATACTCTACCCATATTCCTTTTCTCTCTTTCTCTTCTGGCTGTTACTGGGCTGAGGCCTTTGTGCAATTCCTCGACTGGGGGTGGGAGACCTTGAGGTGGGGGAGCATTTCTCCCCTCAGGAGGCCCTGAACCCGGCCCTTATACGGGACAGGGGAGGGGGAAGGCAGCCCCAATATCCCAATCGGGCCCACTAGAAGACCTTTGGGGATATGTGGAAAGATCTTGCGATAGGCATAGGCAAGTGGTATACTGGAGTTAAATCTGAGAAGAACTCCACCTGCTGGAAACTGTCCTCATTGCTGTGTAGGTTGCTAAGATAATACAAATGTTATAGTGCACAGGCATTGTAAGATCTGGAAGAAATATGATGTCTGAACCACATGGAACACTATGCTTTAATTAGGATTTGATCACATGTTGCCTGTATCCTACCCCCACTTTCCCTTCATTTGTATTTTCTGCACCTACATGTTAAATATTTTACTTTGTGTCAAAGTTTCTGTGTGTAGAGAAAGATTGATCAATAAAAATTTGTATGAAAAAAAAAAACAATTCAGGATATCGTCCACATAAATAAGCACATAGATCCATCTGTTGGCTAAATTCCTTGTGCTTTACTCCTCTGAAAGTCCTCATGTGTATGAACTTCATTTATTTCCATATTCCATGTTCTGGCGGCTTGCTTTAGACCATATATACTCCTATACATAGAAGGTCTGGCCTTTGTTCATCTCTGAACCCTGGTGGTTGTTAATCTCTGAACACTGGTGGTTGTTCCATGTAGATGTCTTCTGATAACTCGCCATGTAGAAACATTGTTTTCACATTAAAGTGTTTCATTTTCATTTTCCTTGTGGCGGCTCCTGTCAGCAAAGTCCTTATTGTAACATGTTCAACTACTGGAGCAAAAGTCTCATCATAGTCCTCTCCATATTGATGAGAATATCCCTAGGCCATGAGTCTTGCTTTGCATCGCTCCACTGTGCCGTCTGCATTGTGCTTCACTTTAATAGTCCATTTACAGCCTCTGGCTTTCCTTTCAGGTGGTAGTTCTGTAAGTGTCCATGTTTTAGTGTCATGCATGGATTGTATCTCTTAATTTGCAGCCTATATCCATTTACTGGCTTCTCCTTCTGAAAGCTGAGATGTGTCTTCCCAAGTTGCAGGTTCATTGGTATTGGCAGTGATTGCCTTGTATGAGAGACGTACAGGTGGTTTGCGTCTGTTTTCATTCATTGAGCGTCTTGGTTCTGTGTTTGAGCTTGTGTCTGCTCTTCAGTACTGGTAGGTTCTGCACTCACGTCAGCTGTTTGATCAGAAGTTATAGATGACGGCTGATCAGCGTCGGTTTTCTCTTCTGTTCTTACTTCCTCAGTTGTCATCACATTGTCTCTCAAATCTTCAACAAAAGTCATGCTGCAACCTTGTCTGTTTTTGGGATTTAGAGCCTTTAGAACCTAGAACCTTTAACATCGTCACTGTATTCAACAAAGATTCCCTCAAATTCTCTCTTTTGGAGTTTGGTGCGTTTTTCCTCTGGAATGTAGATGAACACCTTGCATCGATAAACTCTAAGGTGTATTACACTTGGTTTCTCATTGTGCCACAGTTCATATGGAGTTTTCTCCACTGTTCTAGAAAAGTGTCTGTTTTTCAAATAAGAGGCTGTCATTGCTGGCTCACCCCAGTATTTTTGTGGTAGTCCAGAGTCTGTCAGCATACTCCTGATCAATTCAGTCGGAGTTCTGTACTTTTTTCAGCTACCCCATTTTGCTCTGATGTGTATGGGATGGTCTTTTGATGCTGTATTCCATTCTGTTTAAGTATTCTTGTACTTTGTGTCCTGTGAATTCACCTTCATTGTCACTCCAAAGTATGAGAGGATTCCTCTGAAATGTGTTACTTGCCTTTGCTACATAGTCCTGTAATTTTCAAGAACTTCACTTGTGTGTTGCATTAGGTAAGTGACCGTGTATCTTGAATAGTCGTCTATGAAAGTCACTATGTACCTGTTGCCTCCAGGTGTGATTGGATTTAGGGGACCACATACATCACTGTGAACTTGGTCAGGTAGTCTTTAAGCTCTATTATGACCAATTTTAGGAAGTGTTGCACTTGTGGCTTTGGATTTGGTGCAACATTCACACAATAACTGAACAAGGGGTTACTGTTAAGTCCTTTGTCAGATTCCTCCTTTGCAGTTCTTATATGCATTCTAGATGTCTGTGACCTAAACACCTGTGCCATATGTGTATACTGTCTTTGTGTTTATGGGTGCTTGGTCTCACCTACTCCCTCACCATGTTGAGATGATATAGATCATATAGTGTCATCCAGCATGGCACTCGCTATGGTCTGCTAAATAGTCTTTTTATTATGCAGATCTGTGACTGGTTACTCCCGCACATGCTGACAGACTACAGAATAGGGCAAACCCCATCCCAATTCTTTCTAAATATCTCAGGTAAGGTTCAAATAGCAGGTGATGCAGGCATCAGATATGACGTCTGCCACTATCATCATGGATTAAAGATTTACCTGCTTGTCCTTGGCTGCTGATTGGTTATAACACATTATGGGAAAACCTGCCGTGATTAATAAATGTAGTCTTTATTGCTGCCGATATACATCAAAGCCAATCATGTGAGTATGTTTAGGGCGATTCTAATTTTGATCCGCACAAGCTGTAACACTACGCACAGGTTATCTTTGCTAATGTAAGTAAGTAAGTCCAATGTAAGTGAGTCCAACTATTTATAATCTTGTTTTTTTATATATATTAGAAAGTTCTGAAATCTTTGGCAACTGCTCAAGAAGATGAAGATGAAGATAAAGATGAAGAGAGGGGTCTTGACGTCAAAAGAAAGATTGCTGCTCTAAAGAAAATTGTAGTTTATTTACCAAGCAAAGTATTATTTGGTGGCAAGGAAATTCTAGAAATGCCTGGAATTGATGATTCCGACCCCATAGCTATGGACTTTATTAGAAATGCTTTATCTGAGGTAAGCTGTGTAGACTGTCGCTTCAATGCAAAAAAAAAAGGCCAGAAAAAGTGGATCACAAGGGAACAATGTGTAAGTGTTTCGGCATGAAACTTGCACATTCCTTGATTCAGTAAGAGTTGTAAAAAATTCTCATGGTAGTAACAAAAATTACATTGGGAGAAAAAAAGCCAGAGAATGTCACTGTTGCTGAATCATCAGCTAGGAAGACAATAAAAAGTCAATAGTATATTTTACTACAGTGTAAAAAGTAAAATGTTCGCTACTTTGGTTAGGAGTAAAAAAAAAGTGCCATTGACTTCCAGTAGGCAACAGATGTGCCATGGGGATTGTCACGAATTTCTCAGCAGAGAAATCCCTTATTAGAGAATGACTAGAAATTGAGGCTGCGAGACAGAGGCGGATATGCTGCAAACCGGGTTTAATAGTGACAAACGAGGTTAAGTGAACAGAGCACAAACCAACCAGGCTGCTGTACAGATTTACAAGTGTACATATAACATACACGTGCTGCAGTAACTATACAAGAATACAGGTGATCACTGAGTGCTGCGGCTGCTGTGCAGAAATATAGGTAACCCAGAAAACATACACACACTCAGGCTGCAGAATGAATACACAGGTGGAGTCAGGAAAAATACACAAATAGGGATCCAATGAAAGTCCAACGTCCCAAGACGGATACAAGGCTGAGGCAGGGAAGGAAGACACAATGCCTGTGGGAGGCGTCCTGGGTTCAGAGTTTCTGGGATCTGTGTACAGAGTTCTGCTGTCTGATTACCAGCACCTCTGCAAAATAGAGGGCCACCTGCTGGTGGAGCGACATGCAGCAAGGGAAAGTCCAAGAAAGAAAACAGTACTGAACAGGTTAAGGCTTCCAAGCTGTGGAGGAGCTAAAAAAAGTTATAATTTGAAAATCCAAATAAATGTACTTAAGGAGAAAGTAAAAAAAAAAAAAAGGTGGAGAAATAAAAGAGAAATAGAGAGAAAGAGAAAAAATAAACGAGAACCAACTCTCACCAATAGTTATAACGGAGCAATTAAAATAATAAAATAGCAAAAGCTCCCTAATTCAGAAACAAGACATAACAGGTCTACATATCCCCCTCGATTCAAAGAGCAAAAGTTAAGTGATTTCGTATCGAGAATCGTAAGTTTGGGTGGGTGTTTGTCATTTTTTCTGGTTTTTTTGGCCATTTCGTATTCGTACGATCGTTCGCGCATAGACGTATATGAACATACG
The DNA here is from genome assembly GCA_027917425.1 of Gastrophryne carolinensis. Classification (NCBI taxonomy): domain Eukaryota; kingdom Metazoa; phylum Chordata; class Amphibia; order Anura; family Microhylidae; genus Gastrophryne; species Gastrophryne carolinensis. Next base: position 4,370,657 of record CM051234.1, read on the forward strand.
CATTTCGTACGAGAATCGTATAATTTGCGTTAGTTCGTGTGTTTTTCCCGTCCAAATCGTATTATTTGCGTTAGTTCGTGTGTTTTTCCCGTCCAAATCGTATTATTTGCGTCCGATCCTATTTTTTACGTCCTTCACATGGGCTTGCGCCCAATTCAGAGAGGTGATTGCTAATTGTTTTGAAGCCCATTAAAGAGCTGCTTTACGAAATGTTTGCCGGCAGCTATTTGGCCTCGGGAGTAGGATGGAGCGGAGCGAGTTTGTGGCACATCAAGGGCTTATGCTTTTTGGCATTGAGTTGATCGAGATGTCTGAGAGCAGATTGCCCCTGCGTCGTCGCATGAACATCGATAGCATGAATGATGTTGAGCTGTTCGAGCTGACCAGGCTTAATCGCGCTTCCCTCCATAAATTATATAGTGAGCTGCGGCCATGGTTAGCCCGCACCACAAGGAAGGGGCATGCAATTTCAGGTATGACCAAGATGCTTGGCTGCCTGCAATTTTTGGCGAACGGCTCGTTCCAGAGGCTGGGTGCCCTCTCCGTGGGGATGTCACAGCCTACGCTGAGCCGCGCACTATCTAAATTTTTGGAAGGCATGGCTGCCATAACTCAAAAATATATTTATTTTCCTGATGATATGGCAGCCAGAAACGCCATTAAGCTTGGGTTTTATAATGTGGCCGACATGCCCAACGTTATTGGTGCAATTGACTGCACACATGTGGCACTCGTACCTAGGGCAGCCGACGAGTATATATATAGGTATTGAGATTGGTTATTATGTTGCCCAACGTGTCATGTCACCTGTTTTCCTTTGCGGCAGCATATTTGTTTATCCCTCATTTGTGTAGCTGCTTTATCTAGGCTTTTCATTAGTATTTCCCAATAGAGTGCAGACATGTTTTGTGTTTAATTTATTATTTGGGGTCAAATATCAATTACCCTTTTTGTATGTTTTTGCCTTAAGGAATCGTAAAATGGGACACTCACTTAATGTCCAGGCCGTGGTTGGTCCGGATATGCGGTTTATGAGTGTCCTTGCCGGCTACCCCGGATCGTCCCACGACTCCTATATCCTCCGGCGATCTGGGTTGTTTCGGAGATTTGAGGCAGGTGAATTTTCGGGGGCATGGCTGCTTGGTAAGTGTGTCCTATTTGTGTGTTATTAAATGTGGCATTAATCTTGTATTTGTTGATAGGTTTGTTTTTGAAAACTTGACAGAAGCGTCCAACTGCCTTTTTCTTGGCTCATATATTAGGAACTTACCCAAAAAATCCTTGTCTCGCTTTGGCCTTCAGAATGTTTTCCCTTTAGTTAGGATGTCTGTAAGTTCCTTGTGCCTAAATATATTGGTTTGGAGTTTATACCCAAGGATCTTTGACATTTGGCTCCTTTTGTACTATTGGTCGTTAAATGTCAAAGTGGACTTAAACTGCATACATTGTAGTTTCCTGTGAAATGTGGATAGGGATCTTTGACCTTTGGCTCCTTTTGTACTATTGGTCGTTAAATGTCAAAGTGGACTTAAACTGCATACATTGTAGTTTCCAGTGAAATGTGGATAGGGATCTTTGACATTTGGCTCCTTTTGTACTATTGGTCGTTAAATGTCAAAGTGGACTTAAACTGCATACATTGTAGTTTCCAGTGAAATGGGGCTAGGGATCTTTGACATTTGGCTCCTTTTGTACTATTGGTCGTTAAATGTCAAAGTGGACTTAAACTGCATACATTGTAGTTTCCAGAGAAATGTGGATAGGCCCTCAGCAGCATCCTAATTGTAACATGTCTGAAAACTCCAAATATATGTAAAATACAAATACCCTTGGCCGTGCAGATGTTTGTTAATTAATTGGTATATAGAAGTGCCATTTTTATTTAGGTTATACCTTAGTGCAATATTTGGGGGCCCTAATGTGCCCTGTTTTTTTTTGGGAACACTTTACCTTACATCATTATGATATCTGTGAATTTTTTGGTGTTGGTTGTGTTGCCTTTTTAATTTTGATTACATTTAATTCTCTGTTTAAGGTGATTCCGGGTACCCACTTCTACCCTGGCTCATGACGCCTGTGCTGCGGCCCCAGGATGCCTCTCAGGAAGCGTATAACCGTGCACATCGCAAGACCCGGGCTGTTGTGGAGAGGGCCTTTGGTCTGCTGAAGACACGTTTTCGTTGCCTTGACCATACTGGGGGGGCCCTGCAATATGATCCCAAGAAAGTGATCGACATTATAATGGCATGTGCTGTTTTGCACAATTTTGCCATCCTGGAACGTGTCCCACGTTATGTGGACAGCCTGCCCTCTTCAGCCGTCGAGGATGAAGTCGATAATTTTGAGGGGCCCCCCAGTGAGTCTGGCCAATCTGTTAGAGCCAACCTGATCAGCCAGCATTTTAGTTAAGTTTTTTCCCTGTCTCACCATTCTGGATGTGTGTGTTATCCTTTTGGAAACATATGTTGTTTTGCCCTAATGTGGCATTACCTCTAAGTAAAACATTTCGACCTTAATTGTTGCCTAATGTATTTCATGTAGTTTCCTTAGCTTTCGCTGTGCATTGTTACACCTCTTCCAACCAAAATTATCTGGTTTAGGCCAAGCTGTTACAAAAGTCTTCCCACTAAAAACGCCACAAGTATTGGAAGTTAAATTTTTGTTTTACTTAGCAAATGAAAAATTATAGTGGTTAACAGAAATCAGTCCACATACATCTGTGGTAACAAATGGATAACATAAAAAAAAAAACATCGAGCACATCTACACCTGGAAGTGAGTGGCACAACCAAACCAGGACACCCAGTCCAAAGGCCAGCCTAGTCCAGTCATTAATATTGCCTGTGCCCAGGGATATTTGGGCATGGCCATAATGTCACACAAACATGTCTGCAAACAGGAGGAGCACCAACCAAATACATAGGTTAAGCCATAAGTGGCCAGATAAACTCCACATAGACCTATGGCATTGGCTAGTGGCCTTAAGCATTACTCTAAGGAGCTATATGGGAGCAAATACAAAACACAACCTGCCAGAGCAACACAAAATGGATTGTTTGAAACCTCAAAGGACAAGTAAATACAGTGGGGGTTAAGAGAAAAGATGTCCCACACACCCATGGCTTAATAGGGTGGCTGCCCATAATACCCAGGTGGAGGTCCAGGTGGAGGTCCATGGGAATGGGACCTAGCCTGGGCCATGGCAGCATTGTGAATTTGGAACTGCTCCACAATGTTTCTCTGCATATTGGTCATCTCAGCCATGGCTGACTGGATGCCATTACTTGAATTGGCCACGTTGCTGTTGAGGGTACGCAACTCCGCGAGGATGCCCTGTAGACTGGTATGGATGTTCACCATGTCTGCATGCCTTTGCTCACGCTCTGTAACGAGCTGGGCGTCATAAGAGTCCCTTTGTTGGGTCCATAATTGAAGCAGGGCACTCTGCCTCCCCTGGGAAATTGTGGGGCGGCGTAATGGCGTCCGCCGCACAATTACCCTGGCTCTTGGGCGTGCCCTGCCGCGTGGTGTCGTACCCTCAACAGCAACCGGCCTGCTTTGCAAATCCTCAGCAGCAGAGTGAACACTGGGGACTGTAGTGTCAGTCTCCCCATGTGCAAGCACAATGGATGGAGATTCACTCTGCTGCTGAGGATTGGCCAGAGAAACATTATCGAGCAGTTCCAAATTGGGACCCAGGGGGAGTTCATCCGACGTGCCCTGTACGGAGACATCATCATCTTCCTCCATGTCCTGGATCTCTTCCATGAGTGTGCGGGTCTGTAGGGACATATAAAAAAAAAAAAGGCTAAGTTTGCGTCCCAATGTAGGATTTCAACAGTTTAACACATTCTTAAGCACTTGTTATTATTTATGCTACTAAATAAACTTACCGAAAATCTCTGATCTGGGCTCCGATGCTGTACGGACCTGGTAGGCATAACCAAACTGGGGGGTGAGTTTACCCTTGCTGAGGGATCATGCTGGGCTGAAGAAGAGAAAAAAATACCACGTAAACACACACACATAACCTTTTTTTGGATAGGTAATCAAATATAGCTCTATTTGTAATATTATTCAACTCTAGAGCAATGGTTACCTTTGTTCAAACCCACGCAAGTTTACAGAGGTGCAATGGCTCGGACAAACTGCTAAGTGACCTCAGTTCTAAGTCATGAAGTGTACCCATTCAGCATCCAACTTTCAGGGCACATTTTTGGATTTAGCCTACCATTCGCTAGGTCCGGGGTACTCAAACAATTGTTTGAAACGCCCATTTCAAGGTATGTGGTGAGAGGTGAATGTCTGGCCATGGTGCTGACGCAGGGGGTGTCTAGTTAAAAATAAAGACACTGGTGGAGGGGCTGGAGCTTTCAAAGTGCCAACTAATAAAGGCTGCTTGCCCTTGCTGGGCTGGATGGGCCAGAGCTGAGGGGACAGGGATTGGATGTCTAAAGGGGGGAGTTAACGTATTGATGGTGATGTGATGGATGGAGCCAATCTGTTACAAATGTATGGGGCTTATGTGGGGGGGGGGCATGGGGGGACTGTGGCACATGGGCCAGAGCAGGGGCAGCGGGACACGATTGTGGCCAGTGAAAATTTAAATAAGTTACTGTGTACCTTGCAATGCCACTTCCTGGGCAGTACTTCATATTGCAATGCTATGTTTCACGGAGCCATGACATTGGGCAGGAGACCAACCACTACATGGCCGATCAAGGGGGCAGCTCTGAGCACGTCAACACAGAAGTAACTGAGTGCAGGGCTGTCTGGGCAGGGGTCCTTGAATGTGGTGCCAAGGTCCGCATTGGGACCCCGGGCCGCCAGTTGAGTCTCGCTGCTCTTGGTCACATATGTTTGTGGGTGGCTAATTAAATAGTTAACTCAAACACAACTCACACAACCAAAAGGCAACCCATACATAATGATGTGTGTTTTGTGATTGATTCTAAATATCTCACTTATCTTGCGAAACTTCATGACTTTAACAATACAATTGGACATTTGATCTTTGCCATAATGGCTGTGGGCCTAAATGTGTGATTCACAGGGACCAAAAGAGGACACAAACAGCCACAGTAGTGCGAGGCCAAGCAAGGCAAACCATAGGGGCATCCCGTTATCTTGTTACTAGTGAACTGTAGATTATTTAGCAAACAGGCAAACATGCAGATTTAATAGTACTCACCGTGGGTACGGGTCGGGGAGTCTGTGTCCCTTAGACCAGCATGTCCACCGACCGCGACCGGATGGAGAAGTCCAAGCACAATCTCCTCAGCAGGGGTAAACTCCAATTTAGATGGAAAGCCACCTCCAGTTTTCATGCTGAAAAGAGAAAATCGTTTGGTATTCAGAAAAGGGGCATACAGCACATCCCAAACATTATATTTAGCGAAAACATTTATTTACCTGTAATTATGCCTTTTAATTTCTTTTTGCCGTACAGCATACTTCAGATCAGAGATTTTCTTCTGAATTTGGGACACATCTTTCCTCTCTTCCCCCGCTGCATTTACTTGTCGGAGGATGGTTTCAAACAATGCCATCTTGCGCTGCTTGGTGGTGTGTTTGGATTTGCTCCCATATAGCTCGTCATAGTATAATGTAAGGCCACTAGCCAATGCCATATTTTGGTCATGGGAGAATCTCCCACTCAACTGGCCGCGGCGCAATGTGCGGCCAGATGGTTGGCTTGGCTGCTCCTCCATGTGTGCAGACACATGTGGTGACATTATGGCCTGGGGCTGGGTAGGGGAATGGCCGGATTGGTGGCTTCCCAATGACTGGACTGGACTGGCCAAGGGACTGGGTGTTCTGGCGTGGCTGGCCACCGAACTTCCAGGTGTAGATGTGGTCATGGTTGCAATTCGGGGCCCTCTTGGGGGGCTAGGTTCCCGGCTGGTGCCAGGTCGGGGGCTCTGTTCCCGGCTGGTGCCAGGTCGGGGGCTTCTGGCCCTGGATGGGGTTCGGGCCCTGGCTGGGCTTCTGGCCCTGGATGGGGTTCTTCTGGCCCTGGATGGGGTTCGGGCCCTGTAGGGGCTTCTGGCCCTGGCTGGGCTTCTGGCCCTGGATGGGGTTCTTCTGGCCCTGGATGGGGTTCGGGCCCTGTAGGGGCTTCTGGCCCTGGCTGGGCTTCTGGCCCTGGTTGGGGTTCTTCTGGCCCTGGATGGGGTTCGGGCCCTGTAGGGGCTTCTGGCCCTGGCTGGGCTTCTGGCCCTGGTTGGGGTTCTTCTGGCCCTGGATGGGGTTCGGGCCCTGTAGGGGCTTCTGGCCCTGGCTGGGCTTCTGGCCCTGGATGGGGTTCTTCTGGCCCTGGATGGGGTTCGGGCCCTGTAGGGGCTTCTGGCCCTGGCTGGGCTTCTGGCCCTCGATGGGGTTCTTCTGGCCCTGGATGGGGTTCGGGCCCTGTAGGGGCTTCTGGCCCTGGAGGGGCTTCGGGCCCTTCTGTGCGGGCTGGAGGGGCTTCGGGCCCTTCTGTGCGGGCTGGAGGGGCTTCGGGCCCTTCTGTGCGGGCTGGATGTGCTTCGGGCACTGCTGTGGGGCCTGGGTTGGCTAAGTGCCCGGCTTGAAAGCATGGGTGGTGTGGGCTCCCTTGGGCGGCCTCTTCTGGGGGCAGAGGTGGTGGTGGCTGCTGTGGCCTGTTTTTTGGCCGCAGGGGCACGTGCCTTTGGGGCCCTTTTTTGGGAAAGGGAGGGTCCAGTGTCCCTTGGTGGGGCCGAGGTGGTACTTGCCTTCTGGGCCTTCTGGGACCTTAGCTTCTTCGGTCGTTGCTGGGACCTGGTTGTTGGGCCCTCAGAGGTCTGGCTTTGCTGGCCGCGTTTAGCTGCTGCCTTTTTTGGTGCCATTTTGTCCAAAAGCTCAAAGAGAATGAGCTTTGGGTGCAGGGACCTTTAAATCATGCGCCCAGCGTCTGACGCCTATGCGCACGACTACGCGCTCGTACGGACGTACGTTCGTGCGGAACCAGGAAACCGCTGGGGTTTCACTTATCTGCTGCCTGGAAGAAGACTAAAGATGGCGCCCACTATCTTCACCCGTCAACAGGAAGAGATCCTCATGCTGGTAAGTGGCTGCCTGTGCATTTTAATAGAATAGTCAATGATGGCCTAAATGTAAATGATGCGTTGGGAACTAGTTTGGGGTCTCTTAATGTTTAATCACTGGCTCCTCACACTTCATCCTCAAGGGCCGAGCCTGGCCACGTTTTCACCTGTCTATGCTGATGTCCTAATTCGGCCAATTGCTCCGGCTTAGCAACAGTTAATTAACCTGTGGAGTAGCGGGGCGAGCTGTCAAACCTGGCCTGTCTCGGACCTTGATGCGGATGTTTGCGGAACACTGTTTTCCTAAGCCATAAAAACACAACGGGAAGCCACACACGTGGTCCAAAAGCCTAAGCATTAGGCTACATCTTGGATCTTTAAAACATCCTAACATGCCATAGATGCAGGTGGCCTGATTGTTGATGTTGGCTATTATCTGTATGTACATGGTGTGTGATACATATAACATAAGACCAGACTGTCAATCACAGTCAACGTCCTCTTTAAGGCACTCCCCAAAAATGGCGGCCATTCGAAATGTGTGTGTTAATGACATTAAATACTCAACTTGTGATGCAACACATATGGGTCTGTGTGTAAAAGTAAAAGCTCTGTGTCCATTATGTTTTTCAGATCATGCTTCAGCGCCGGTATGACTTCGCGCCCAATGTGTGCGAGAAAAGGGACATCGCCCGGGAGATCATCGCGGAGATACACCGTGTGACCAGCACCACCTTCACTCACACCCAGATAATGCAGCATTGGTCGGACCTGAAGCGTCTGCACATGCCCCGGGTGCGGAGGTTTTTTGGGATCCATTTCCCAAGTAAGTACTAAGCAATTGCATGGTATATGTTCCAAATGTCTAAGTTATGCCTTTATTTATAATGACTTTTCTTTGGTAGTGTTGGAAATGGATTTCAGAATTCGCCGCACCCGGAGACGTACAGGCCGACCAGTGCTGCATGACTCTGCATCTGTGAGTGAAGGTGGTGGATCTCCCGGGCGACGGACCTACCCCTCCTCTGTGGCCTCCTCAGACCAGCCCCTGGACCTTACCACAGAGGAGGGGCCAAGGCGCGTGGGCGTGGAGTCATACCTGGCCACGCATGGGGAAGGCTCTGGTATGTCACTCTTCATGTATAGGCACAAAGATATACATGGCAGGCCAAAAACTAAGTTATCCTTTATTATGTATTTGTAGAAGCTTCAGGAGCGGGTGAGATAGTGGAGGAGGAGGCAGCAGAGATGCTGGAAGGAGATCCTGGCGAAGGTGAGTGATGTCAGCCAGACTGGGAGCCAGATATGTTGGGGATAGTGACTATCTACAAATACTAACCAAATGTCACATGTTTCTCCAGGGACTTCTTCACAGCCGAGCCAGGACCAAGGGCAGCCTGTTGGCCCCAACCAGCCATCTGTCGGCCACCAACTCCGTAAGTCTCCATGCCATTATTCATATTAATGTTTGCTTAGCTAATAACACACACATAACTAAAGGCGTAGCCAAAGTGTAGTTCACACTTTCATGTGGGCACTTCGTTAGCTTAAAGAGGACCCAAACTAGTATTAAGAACCAAAGACTTAGCCATCACACTGTACCTACAGATTAGAAACATGTAAAAACACCCTTCACCCATCTAATGCATGTTATTAGACAGAACCAAACCAATATTGGGGAATATGGAATGCACAATATTTACAGGCAGCATGGGATACAGATTGAAAAAAGGAAGGTGCTGCCATGCATTGTGTGAGTGATGACCTTTCCCTCAACCCAGCTATGCTCTGGATTCCCAACGCACCACTGTAACCTACTCCCCTGTACTTTATCCAACTCTCCACTCCTCATTAAGTGTTATGCTTCAGAGTCCAGATGGCGGCGCTGTAATCCCCAAAAAAGCCTAACTAACTTTGAGGTGGGGCAGAATCATTTGTGAATAGTTTTTGTTTTTCATTAAATAATGTTGAAGGTCCGGTTTAAGGAGTTTAAACACTTACCTGTGGGAAATGCATTAACTGTATCCCTTTGAAGAAGGACATATGTCATGCATTTACATGTATTTGATTAACCCTAAATCTATTTCCAGCATACCAACCGGTCTGGGACTCCTATTTATGTTTCTTTCTCTATTGGTTACAGGGATGATCCCCAAAACGTTGGCGGGAAAAAAAAAACGAATGAAGGAGTTGGTGGCCGAGCTGCTGGCCATACAGGCGACGTTGGGGCCAACAGATGAAGAAGAGGATGATGAATAGTGCCCTTGGTCCTGGCTCCTTTGTTTCACGTTTTTTTAAAGTTGTTAAAATTTTAGAAAGTTTTTAATTGTTTTAACAAAAAATAATATATATATTTTTTAAACAAAAAAACCCACAAAAAAAAAAAAAAAAGTTTTACTGTTAAAAACAAATAAAAAAATTATATATGTTTTCCCGAGGCCAAAAAAAAAAAACGGTTTTAAATAACTAAAAAAAACTATAAAAAAAAATTAGGAATTTTATTCCAAACCAAAGAAAGAAAAAATTTTAAATAAATTATATTTGAAGCCTTCCTAAATGTGTCTTTTCTAATATGCACACACCCAAAAAATTACACAAACCAGAAACAACACACTTAGAAACATATAGACATATGTAAATTATGTGATTTTCTTACGTTTTATGGACCGAGAAATGAAGTTGGATGCAGGCGCTAAGGGGTTTAGGTAAGTTTGAGGGAGCGAGAAATGAAGTTGGATGCAAGCGCTAAGGGGTTTAGGTAAGTTTGAGGGAGCGAGAAATGAAGTTGGATGCAAGCGCTAAAGGGTTTAGGTAAGTTTGAGGGAGCGAGAAATGAAGTTGGATGCAGCCGCTAAGGGGTTTAGGTAAGTTTGAGGGAGCGAGAAAGGAAGTTGGATGCAAGCGCTAAAGGGTTTAGGTAAGTTTGAGGGAGCGAGAAATGAAGTTGGATGCAAGCGCTAAGGGGTTTAGGTAAGTTTGAGGGAGCGAGAAATGAAGTTGGATGCAAGCGCTAAAGGGTTTAGGTAAGTTTGAGGGAGCGAGAAATGAAGTTGGATGCAAGCGCTAAGGGGTTTAGGTAAGTTTGAGGGAGCGAGAAATGAAGTTGGATGCAAGCGCTAAAGGGTTTAGGTAAGTTTGAGGGAGCGAGAAATGAAGTTGGATGCAGCCGCTAAGGGGTTTAGGTAAGTTTGAGGGAGCGAGAAATGAAGTTGGATGCAAGCGCTAAGGGGTTTAGGTAAGTTTGAGGGAGCGAGAAATGAAGTTGGATGCAGGCGCTAAGGGGTTTAGGTAAGTTTGAGGGAGCGAGAAATGAAGTTGGATGCAAGCGCTAAGGGGTTTAGGTAAGTTTGAGGGAGCGAGAAATGAAGTTGGATGCAAGCGCTAAAGGGTTTAGGTAAGTTTGAGGGAGCGAGAAATGAAGTTGGATGCAGCCGCTAAGGGGTTTAGGTAAGTTTGAGGGAGCGAGAAATGAAGTTGGATGCAAGCGCTAAGGGGTTTAGGTAAGTTTGAGGGAGCGAGAAATGAAGTTGGATGCAGGCGCTAAGGGGTTTAGGTAAGTTTGAGGGAGCGAGAAATGAAGTTGGATGCAAGCGCTAAGGGGTTTAGGTAAGTTTGAGGGAGCGAGAAATGAAGTTGGATGCAAGCGCTAAAGGGTTTAGGTAAGTTTGAGGGAGCGAGAAATGAAGTTGGATGCAAGCGCTAAGGGGTTTAGGTAAGTTTGAGGGAGCGAGAAATGAAGTTGGATGCAAGCGCTAAAGGGTTTAGGTAAGTTTGAGGGAGCGAGAAATGAAGTTGGATGCAGGCGCTAAGGGGTTTAGGTAAGTTTGAGGGAGCGAGAAATGAAGTTGGATGCAAGCGCTAAGGGGTTTAGGTAAGTTTGAGGGAGCGAGAAATGAAGTTGGATGCAAGCGCTAAAGGGTTTAGGTAAGTTTGAGGGAGCGAGAAATGAAGTTGGATGCAGGCGCTAAGGGGTTTAGGTAAGTTTGAGGGAGCGAGAAATGAAGTTGGATGCAAGCGCTAAAGGGTTTAGGTAAGTTTGAGGGAGCGAGAAATGAAGTTGGATGCAAGCGCTAAGGGGTTTAGGTAAGTTTGAGGGAGCGAGAAATGAAGTTGGATGCAAGCGCTAAGGGGTTTAGGTAAGTTTGAGGGAGCGAGAAATGAAGTTGGATGCAAGCGCTAAAGGGTTTAGGTAAGTTTGAGGGAGCGAGAAATGAAGTTGGATGCAAGCGCTAAAGGGTTTAGGTAAGTTTGAGGGAGCGAGAAATGAAGTTGGATGCAGGCGCTAAGGGGTTTAGGTAAGTTTGAGGGAGCGAGAAATGAAGTTGGATGCAAGCGCTAAGGGGTTTAGGTAAGTTTCTGGTTGAGGGTGCGCATGCGCAAGATCTTATATACATAAACCAATGAAAACCAGAGGCAAACGCAAGTAATTGGAAGAGCTGGACGATGGAAGCCGCCGACAAAACAGGCTGCCGCCGCAACAGGTGAGCACATGAACGTGATTTTTACGATTGTCAACTGACTGAGGCAAGTTCGGGAGATATCATACGAACGGACGTATCTTTTAGGATAGAAACGTATTTGCTTATTGAATCACTCGCAAGTTCATACGAACGCACGAGCGGACGTGAAAAATAGGATGATCGTGAGCCAAATCCAAGCTGTTACATGTTTCTTTGAATCAACCCAATCCTGTACGTTATGGCTTCTCTGTCCCCTCTATCAGCCAATATAAACTGAAATCCAATTCAAGCTTTATTTTTAAACACGGTGTAATTTTAGGTGAAAATAAATGTTTTGGGTTTTTTTTTTTTTGGGGGGGGGGGGGTTGTACATTTTGTGAATAGCTGATTTCTGATTTCCAGCGATTTGTTCAACAGGTGGATGGTGTCATTCTTGTAACGGATTTCGGATTCACCACTTGCGAAGGAGAAGTAAAAGCCACTCTTTCTGAAAGTGGATTTCTAAGAAACTTTCAAAAGGATCCAAAAAACACCAAGCTCATGCTTCTTGCCTACCCTGAAAAGGTGATAAATTGTTTTTTGCTTTTTTTTTGTCTCTTTCAGGATGAGGGGAGTGGGGGGGGGGGGGGGGGCGGCTTCAGTCCCGGAATCCAGCTCTGTCGGTCAGCCGCAGGGAGGCTTTGCATCCCCATTCCCAATAGATGCACGCTCCCAATAGAGGTCTGATTTGTCTCAAGACAAGTAAGGGCCTTATTCATGAAGGTATAGCGGCAGGTAGTGGCAGGTGAACCCCAGACACGGCACGCAATTCCACATTTATGAAGCGGAATCTGGTGAGCCACTAGAACAACGCCATGTAGCGTCCGATTCATTATTATCCCAGGCTCAGCGTACAGCGCCGGCGTTCAGCCTTGCAGAGCACCACGTATTACCTCTCGCTACCTGGCGCTCTCCCATACATTTCTATGAACGATCTTGTGGCCCCATTCAACGTCACAGTAACTGGCGAGAACCCGATTATTGTCCCATTGTCTCAGGCTACACTTCGTATTGTTCCAAACTTTAACAAAAAAAGGGAGGCGGCACCAACAAAGAGTTTTTAATTGTTAAACCGGTGCACTGCTCCGTGGTTTGGTTCTACAAAACAGGAGGAAATACCATAGGGGGTGCCTCTATATCCCCCTTAATACTAAACCAACAGAGTCTCACACTTGCACCTACGCGTTTCGAGACCATATGGTCTCTTTTTCAAGGCAAATGTGGTACAAATGGCTTACAGCATGGCATTTAGCTTTTAGATGGTTTTAACTTTGTATCATATTATATTAGAAATAATAAAAAATACATATGATAAGATTTATGCGAGTGCAAGTGTGAGACTCTGTTGGTTTAGTATTAAGGGGGATATAGAGGCACCCCCTATGGTATTTGTTCCAAACTTTTTTGAAAAGACCCCTGTAGTTATCTGTAAAATTATTAGAGCATTGGAGATGCAGAGAAATAATTAGGAGAAACAGTGGGTGTGGCCACATCTATGTGATGTAAGCACACTGAGAGGATGGAAGGGTTTCAGAGCTGCAGAGAGAGGTGGCCAATCAGGACGTCTGGGAGGGAGCGGGGGGGGTATTTCCATTCTCTATCCACTGAAGGTTGATTGATGGACCAGGTCAGTAGGCCCGTGATTGACAGCTGAATGAGGAAGTGATTTCCTAACTACAGAGACTGAGAGAGCAGAAAGGACAACGCTGGAGGGACTCAATGGAAGGTAAGCTACTGATTGACTTGCCAAACAGGTCTTTCCATCGGAAAGTCGTAGGATGCTTGTTCTGGTGCCAATGGAAGTCAGGCGCTCTGCACTCTATGAGACCAAACACTGCTGTTTGATGTGGATTCTAAACCGAGTTCTCCATATCCCAGGTCCAGAACCTTCTGGAATGTCATGTAACCTAAGTATGCAGCCATTTTAATTTGCAAATTTCAAAGCTGAAATCAGTGTATGATTCACGTGCACCGTGGCTTCAAAATTCTTCATTGAATCCTCGCTCCGGCATGTTCTGGAGAAATTCTTTGAAGCAGTGTGGCCGGAGCAGGCTCTCAGCAGGGCGTGTGTCTGGTTACAGGTTTGTGTCCCCATGCCTGCTTGGGCGTTACTCTTGTTGTCACTGGATGGATTTAGAACCCAAGGCTCCCTGGTTTGGGGCCACTGGTTGACAATGCTATACATGTTATATAATAACTATAGTTTACTGACCTGAAAAAGCTATCTGTGATATTTTGACCAGCACCTGACGGCTTGTGTACAAATGAGCAGGTCAGAGAGGCATTATAATGTTTTTCTTCATATTCCACACAGTATTGTTTAGTTATATTAGGATATGTTTCATTGATTTAATTTAATATTGAAATGTATCTATATTGATGAGTTAGGTCATGTGGATTCTATACGTGCAGTCATGCTAGGTTGCAGTAGCATCAGGGTTGTTAGGATGCGCTGTGCTGGCTCGGTTACAGTTGGAGTAATTGCTCCTGGGCTTAAAATGGTGGACATTGCTTATCAGCCAGCCTGTCTATAGGGTTGATTCAGCACCATCTTTTTATTCACTTTTTTTGTGAGTAGTGCCTAAGAATATGGCCGCACCAACAGAAATAATGGAAGACTGTGCAACCTTGGGCAACTAAACCTTAGCAAAACACCAACTAAACCTTAGCAAAACACCAACTAAACCTTAGCAAAACACCAACTAAGCCCAAGACCACTCAGTTTAAAGTACAAATGATAACATTTTTTAATTCATATATAAACCAACGGACGGGGGTGGGTATGAGGTGGTAGGTTGGCATATGTGAGATCTCTATTTGGATAGGGGTTACCTTGATGTGGCTTCCCCAAATGTGTGACCCTTTGTGAACTTTGTGAATCTAAAATTAAAATGTGTTATTTATGAGGGTTGGTCCATAGTCAAGCTATACTGAAACACTACTTGTTCCGGGTTTAGGCTTACCCCGGTCTAATTTTTAAGCTTTTGACTATGACCACACTATTCATATAAAAAGAGTTTATATACATTTTTTATACATGATACATGTTTTAAATATATAATGAATTAGCCATTTCATATCTGTACATTCATCATTACATATATATCTACCATATGCCAATCAATTAATAAAGATTGTTATTGCACATTCCCTTTTTTCTTATATAATCAATTCTTTTATCAGGTGTCTTTTGGGCAGACATGTTTTGCCATTTATTCCGGCTTTATCAATGCCCTCACGGAAATTTTATTTTTGCATATTCAAATAATACTCATATTGTTGGTACAGCATATACTTTCAAAATATATATGGAGATTTTTGTTTGATGTCCCCGAGAAAAATGTGGCTCAAACACCTTTTTAAGTGGCTCATCAAATGCTGGCCCTTGTGGAAATTGATTTTGGCACTCCCAGAGAAAGTTGGAGCATTTTTTGGATTCTGGGCACTTGATATAGATGCGCTGTGCACTGTACGCAGTTGGGGCGCAGGTAGCAAAGATCCCCCCCCCCCGGGGATTCGGCCTGCCATCAACACCAGGCTTCACCTTCCCCGCCTGGATCGATGCTCATCAGTCTAGGGGAAGATATATATGTAATGATGAATGTACAAATATGAAATAGCTAATTCATTATATTGTGTATAAAAAATGTATATAAATAAACTCTTTTGTATATGAATAGTGTGGTCATAGTCACAAAATTAAAAATATGTGAGATCTGTATATGGTCATTTTGTCCCTCTTGTCATCCCACGGTGTCTCTTGGTATTTTAATCATTTTTTGTATGTTATCACTGTTTATATAGATGTTGTTACATCTAATTCACTTTGCACATAGTCATTTTAGATTTTTTGCACATGTAGGATATATTTTTTCTTGATGTTTGTGCTGGCACAAAAATATAATAAAAGTATAATAAAAATGCAGAAAAAATGCAAAAAGAAAAACAATAAAGATAAGTAACACAATATAATCATTAAAAATAAATAACACAGTGTGGTAATGAATGAAAAACACAACACTTTTAAGATTAACATCAAGGGTGCTCATAATAAATGACAAAATAGTGATTACCCATAAGGGTCCTTTTTTATATATATGTTTTTTGATACCAAACATGTGTTTGTGGGTTATTTAGAGGTTGGATATGATTGAAGTTGTAGCAGTTGTTTTTAAAATGTCTTTCATGTTGTATGTAGCTTTTTAGGTGTTTCCTGTACTTTCAATTTAAGTGATTATTTGTATTACATGGTTGTGCTCCCTTACTGGAGGTTGTCGTGGCTTGATTCCTCGACTTCTCCTTTTGTGTAGTCCCTTCCTTTCCAGGTAGTGGACTCTGCACCTTTCAAAGACCTGATGGCTTGTGCCCACTCAAAGTAGGGAGTCCCAAGCGGACACAATTTTCTAAAAAAGCACTACTATACCTGCACAGCTGTGTGCAGAAGGAGGCAGGCCAGACCCTTGGTCTCTCGGTCTTAAATCCCTCCATATGTTGGACCAGCAGTATGAGCAGAAAATGACAATTAATGATTTCATCATGCAGCAGCCAGCCAGCTTTACACTGCAGTGCGACTGTGGTTTGTGATAAATGCCGATTGCTAAAATGTTTGAGCAAGTCACTGTGCTCCTCGGCTAGGAATACGACGGGCTTAACAATGTGATTACGATGCTTTGTGTACTGTAGGGTACCCTGAAAGATCACATTGGCACGGGGACCCATATCAGACATGTATCACTCTGAGCTGAGCACAGAGCTGGATGAAGTGCTGGTGGAGGATGAGGAGCAGCCAAGGACATACATATAACGGCAGCAGGGTCAGGTCTATAATGGGGAGAGCAAGCGGCCGCACCCCTGAATTTTCAGTGTGCGTGCACACATGGGATTGCAGCCGCTTGCTCTCCCCATTACAGAAAAGCAGATCCATTTGCCAGATAACATAGGCATGGCAAATGGCTTTGATTGGATAAGAGTCTGCTCATGTGCCGTTGGACCAGGGAAAGGTAAGCTGTTAAAATAAAACCAGGGGGTTTCACACAGTGGGGCATCTCGGTTTGGCATTGTGAGATTTTTCTCTGGTCCTGCAGTTTTCCTAAACCCATTTGGCCTGTCAAATCAATTGCCTGGGCTAAGATTGAGATAAGTAAAAATCATGGCTAGGTCTAGAGCCAGAGGAAACAATCTCAGCAACAAAGAGTTTGTCTGAGTGTCACTTTGGTGTTGTCCCTGAAATGGCTACTCAACAACAGGTCAGACTGACAGCATCTGATCACAAGCTACTAAGCTTATTCAGAAAGGTCAAGCTCTAATCTCTCCTCTCGCCCGCCTCTCACTCCTGCGCACGTGTTTTCTTCCTCCTCTGACTTCACAATATCCCCTCCTATGCCGCTGCCCCAAATAGATTGGCTGTGTAGTGCCACCGGTGTATGACAGTGACACACAGACGGTCCTGGTGCCCGCTCACCCACACAGCAGGGAACAGTGCCAGGGACCCCAGACAGGAAGAGTACGTGGGGAGATTCTGTTTTTAGGACCCCAAGCAGGTCCATTTAAAGCTGCGGCCTTTACAGTGGAGCACAGCATAGCTGACCGCAGAGGAGGCAGCTTGTGCCAGGCCCCCCTCTTCCAGGGAACCGGTAACACCTGTCCTCTCTGCCTCCATTATATGTACTGCATCAGATTTGTTACCCGTTTCTGAGCTGGAGGATTTTAATGTTTTTGCCGCACAATGGCTCCACCACCTTATCACCTTTATCTTGTACCTTTTGTGATGGGTACAGCAAGTAGGGGGGGGGAGTCCTCCAAGCTTAGAACTGCATATCTGTGTGTGTGTAAATATGTCAGAAAACCCGCACTCTGGCTCAAATTTAGGTCTGTCACATTAGATTCTTTAAATAATAATAAATAATTATAAATTAGACATTTAAATCTGACTTTCTACTGAGAGTTCACAAAATATACAAATGAGTTTCATTGTTTTTCCCATGCACGTGTACAGTATATACAAATGAGTTTAATTGTTTTTCCCATGCACGTGTACAGTATATACAAATGAGTTTCATTGCTTTTCCTATGCACGTGTACAGTATATACAAATGAGTTTCATTGTTTTTCCTATGCACGTGTACAGTATATACAAATGGGTTTCATTGTTTTTCCTATGCACATGTGCAGTATATACAAATGGATTTAATTGTTTTTTCTATGCACGTGTACAGTATTAAACACTTTTAACATGTTTTTTTTTCAGGTTTCACGTTGGCAGTTTAAACAAGGTGATATAGAAAAAATAAGGAAACTAGAGAAAGAAGGAAAAAACAAAACGAAAAGTGAACTGGACACCATTAAAAAACTGTTAAAGCAGGTACATGTGTTTTCTTCACTTTATTATTAGCGTGTAATTGTACAAAAGAAGAAAAAATGAGAATTGAGGACTCACCATAAATTATTTTTCTTCAAGCTGTAGGGAAGTCAAAGAGGCCAATTTATCACTAGCTCCCCCGTAGCGCCACTTGAGCGTCTGCGGAGAGAGATGCAATTAGCGCCTCAGCCATAACACCGACCACAGGCATATGACGCTGTTAGTGTTACAGTGGAGCTGTAGGTTATGTTGCCCTGTGTTTTTTTTTCCAATGGAGATAGCAGCGGGTAGCGAAGGTGGGGAGGGCCAGAAATCATTGGTATTTAACTTGTAAATGAACTGGCCCAGCGGGGACACTCTGGAACCATGATACTGTGGAGAACTCACCTGTCCCAGGGGACCCGCGTCGAGCGTCTACCGGCCGGCACGGTGTTCCCCGGCTGTCTGAAGCAGGACGTGCTCGCCACTTCCAGAAGTTGGAGAGCGTGGCGAGCCGCCCTGCCCGCCTCCCTCGCTCCCCTGGGATCAGTTTCAATCACAGGTTGTATCAGTCGCACCAATCACTACACATAGTCCCCTGTATCCCCCTTTATTGGCCAGTCACCCTTTTAAATAAAGTCCAGCCTTGACCCCTTTGCCCCTTATAGCCAGAATTGCTCAGGGTGTGATTTAGTGTTTGCTATTCTTCTGTTTGCTATCGGCTTTCGTCTGACCATCCCAGTTTGCTGCCCGAGCCGAACCTTTGCCTGTCCGACCTCAAACTCCGCCTGACCCTTTGGATACCGCGTACCTTTGACCACTCGGCATGACCCTCGATTAGTTCTGACCATTCTTCCGCCTAACCATTGTGAGTAGATGCACCTTCACACTGACTTTCTGTGTATGACCTCAGCTTTGGGATACTCTCGTGTTCCTTCCATCTTCACTGTGAGCTGGCATCCTTTACGCCATTTAAAACCTGGGAGTAACTGTGTCCGGTGAGGCATATCGCGCGTCCCCGTAAGCGGGAGCTTGTCTATAGGCAGGAGCAGCGGCGGAGATTGGGGGTTGCCAGCTCACAGAAGGTGGGAGACTCACAGGGCATTACAGATACTCAGGTATACATAGCTAGGTGCAATACAAAAATGGCTTTAACTGGCTGCACAGTGCTCAATCCAATGACATGGAACATACAAATGATATGCCATGATTGGCCGACATGAAAGCGCACTGCGACCAGAAGTCACCAAAAAAAACATAACTGGAATGGCTAATTGAAATCTATGGCAGAACGACACTGAACATCTGATGTAGGGAACACAGTGCCGGCGCTATCAAAGAACCCGGTGCTCCTGATACATGGAACGCTACAAGGCGCTAGGAGAGGCGCTAAACATTAGTTCGCTTCCTAAATACGGCTGCTGGAGCTCAGGAAAAACACACGCCGCTTTGTGTCTCTCGTGGCGCTAGAGTTTCTTTCCTTCCATGCCTTAGTGTTGGTTTTCTCCCTTTTGTTTTCAGGAAGGACACATGGTAAAACAAATTCCCCCTGATGTACATCATCTCCAGCACTATGAAGTAGCACCACGGGTACTGGAATTCCAGAAAACATAGCCAGCCCCAGAGCCACAAGCACAGGTTACTTTACAGGTTTTGCCAGTTTCGGGGCTGGGCCCCACCCGGTTTGTTTTATATGCCTCAGAATATGACCACACCACTGATTTTTTGTAAGATTCTACAAAATGTATTTGAATGGTGCCCCCTATGAAGGTACAGCATGAATGAATTTACTGTAAGAAATGGTAAAGTGCAATAACTGGGCAATGTGCAATTTATTTGTGTAACACATATGTGTTAGAGAGACACGAAGTGGATATGAATATTATATTTTAAAATACAAACTTTTCAAATAAATTTTGTCGAATCTTACAAAAAATCAGTGGTGTGGTCATATTCCGAGGCATATAAAACAAACCGGGGGGGGCCTAGCCCCGGAACCAGCAAAGATCTTATAAAGCTGGAATATGAACCAACCCTCAGTGTACCATTGCACAGGTTAGGTTAGGGTCACACAATTGGGAAAGCCAGTTTTTGTTAACCTCGAATCACACGTACTTTACAGGTTACAAGGCCAAAGGCGAATATACAGGCAGCAAAGGTTCATAAAGGGTTATTTTGTTTAGAGGTCAGGAAGCCGGCAACTCGGTGCTTAAATGGTTAAACAAGGCTGAGGGTCAAGCCAGAAGCCATATTGACAGGCAGGGCCGGCCTTCGGGGTGTGCGAGGCGCGCCATCCCACAAGGTGACGTGCTCAGGGCTGCGCCTGCTCGCTCAATGCCCTAAAATGCAGTGAAACACCCCCACTGTGTGAAGCCATCTTGATTCGCCACATTGCAAGCAATCCCACAGCATCAAATTAGCATTGCTGGTCTCTCCCTCATCCCGTCCCTCCATCCGCCTCCTCCAAATTCATTACAGATTATCACAGATCCATGGGCCACGCCCACTTCTTTCAGAAGAGAAACCATGAGGTGAAACTGTAAACTTCGATATCTCGGCCACTTTTTTCTTCAATTTAAAATCAGAAAACAGTTTAGGACAGCGCCAAATGTAGCCCAAAGCAATGGTCTAACAATTACCTTTGCCTGCAGTATTACTTTAGGTGGACTGAGCAAGTGGGCACTCCCCTAATAGGTGTTATTAAACAGCAAATAGCCCCAAGTGGCCTGAACAAGTGAACACTCAACTAATATGAAAAAGAGAATGTCATTGACTGGACCTGTAAACTCCGATATCTCGGTCATTTCTTCCACAATTTAAAAATGGAGAACAGTATGGGACAGCGCCACATGCAGCCAGACGCAATGGTGTTACACTTACCTTTGCCTGCTGAACTACTTTAATGCATGGCATAGAACTCCAGAGAGCTTACAGATTGGTGAGCAGCTGTCATCCAGGGTTTTCTCCAGCACAGCACAGGAAAAGATGGGGATGTGGTCCATGCATGAATCATGGGATTGCTTGTGACCTCATGGTTTCACACCATGAGGGCGTCCAACATTGAGATGCCGTGGGAATAGCCGCCTCCAGAGTCTTTTAAATTTCAAGGGGCGGCAAATACAGTTTTTTTTCTACTATAAAGCAGTCCAGCAGTCAAAAATAACTGCAGGTCCACTGTCGCCTAGCATCATGCCTGATACTAAAGGAACTCCCCCATCAGCCATTTCACAACCCCACATGGGTGGTCACATTGGGCAGTGAACTAGAAACCGCTTCTGTGAATGTGTACCTCTGGCATCACGGTTAATGCTAGGTTATGCACAGGGGGCTTCTGGGGAACCCCGATGGATGTCGGCATCCATGTCGGCAGTAGGCCACCATTGAGGAAGTGTGTTGGGGGGTGGACGCCATCCTGTAGTCTCGCACAGGGCGCCGTCCATCCTAAGGCCGGCCCTGTTCCCAGGAGATGCAGGGTCATACCTAGTGATGAGTAGTAATAGGCTCCGGATCCAGGTTGAAGGTAGATCCAACGTGGATCTGGGAGACCTGGCTGGGGTGTGTATTCTGGCAGTACATTTTTTAACTGTTCCAAGAATGCCGCTCTGTGTCATCTGTGCTCTCTGCGGCAAATTAGCAGATGCCACAGCATTCCCACCGGTCACTAGCTTACCCGCAACTTGCATTTGGGAAAGCATCTGATTAGATGCTTAGATCGTGTTTAGCCACGCCGCAATATACCATATAGCCCATTGATAAGCTACCATTTTTGTGTGCGAGCACATACCCCGTCAGCAGCAATGCTTGCAGCACTATTAACACTTGCTGGCAACACAAGAGCTGGCAATGACTTGCTGAAATCCCTACAGACAGGGGCATGCTTAACCACCACCACCACATACGAAGCAAATGCATGGGGCCCCCAGAGGCGGATCAGAGGCAACTTTTTGTTTAAATAAATATAGGCACTCAGTGGGCGGACTGTGGTGAGTGATGGGGGCGTGTAACAAAACGCAGTGTGTGCAGCAGATAGGAAGCCACTGTACACTTACGTGAGCCGGCTGCTGCAGAATCAGCGCGCTCGGCTCCATTTAGTGATGTAAGATGCTGTGACATCACACACAGTGGTGGGAGGGCCTATGACATCACATCCCCAGAGAGGGCCACTGGTTGCATCCCCACTCCCCTCTAGATGAGAGCGTGCCCGTGCCCTCCAATCACAAATGGCTGCCTTGGGTATGTGTCTAGCTAAAGGTATAGTGAGGCCGTGACCTGCGCATGCGTCATTGGAACGAGGTTAGGTGAGTGAGTGCGGCTATTTAACGGGGTGTCACACAGTGGGGCGTCCCAGTTTGGAGTCGAAATTGGACGGCCATATGGGAAGTTTCCTATGCCATGGACGACAATGCTGGGATGCCCCTCTGTGTGACACCCTCTGGGTTCTCTCACGCTATCACAGCACATGTGCAGGCGGCGGCTTCATCCCCGACAAGGTACGTTACTATTGTATTTCACTATAAAAAACTTGTCTTTGATTAGGGGCCCCCCAGACACAACTTTACATGGGGCCCCAGAAACGATTAGCTCGTCCCCACCTATAATCACCTCTCATCACCTCTTGAAAGAAAAAAAAATTGCAACCGTCGTCCAGCAGATCGGCCTATCATGGCAGCCCTCTAGATCAGCCAAATGCTGCAGCCTGCCAGCCGATGATGGCCTCCCATTAATTGGTAGTCTATTCTCTTTCAGACGTCATTGTCAGAAGATCAGGAAAGCAGCATCTTTACCTCGTATATACTACCAGTACTCTATTCATCAATACTGTCTGAAAAGGCAACAGAGGTAAGAACTGAAAAATCACTTGGCATATGATGTTAAGTCTTTTTTACAATAGTTAAAGATAAAGGGAATATTTTACACGCTTTTGTTTTCTGGAACTAAAACCATTTTAGTCAAAGCATTACGTTCTTGTTGCTTTTTTTTTCTTAAGGGATGATTTATTTGGATAATTCATAATTGGAATTACCATTACGAGGTAGAGCAACTCTCCCAAGAGTCTTAAAGACTAGAAGGGGGGTTTTAAGGGATGATTTATTTGGTTAATTCATAATTGGAATTACCATTACGAGATAGAGCAACTCTCTCAAGTGTCTTATAGACTAGAAGGGGGGTTTTAAGGGATGATTTATTTGGTTAATTCAGAATTGGATTTACCATTACGAGGTAGAGCAACTCTCCCATGAGTCTTAAAGACTAGAAGGGGGGATTTAAGGGATGTTTATTTGGTTAATTCATAACTGGATTTACTATTACGAGGTAGAGCAACTCTCCCAAGTGTCTTAAAGACTAGAAGGGGGGATTTAAGGGAAGATCTATTTGGTTAGTTCATAATTGGATTTACCATTATGAGGTAGAGCAACTCTCCCAAAAGTCTTAAAGACTAGAAGGGGGGATTTAAGGGATGATTTATTTGGATAATTCATAACTGGATTTACTATTACGAGGTAGAGCAACTCTCCCAAGTGTCTTAAAGACTAGAAGGGGGGTTTTAAGGGATGATTTATTTGGTTAATTCATAATTGGAATTTCCATTACGAGGTAGAGCAACTCTCCCAAGAGTCTTGAAGACTAGAAGGGGGGTTTTAAGGGATGATTTATTTGGTTAATTCATAATTGGAATTTCCATTACGAGGTCGAGCAACTCTCCCAAGAGTCTTGAAGACTAGAAGGGGGGATTTAAGGGATGATTTGTTTGGTTAATTCATAATTGTAATTACCATTACGAGGTAGAGCAACTCTCCCAAGAGTCTTAAAGACTAGAAGGGGGGTCTTTAAGACTCTTGGGAGGGTTGCTCTACCTCGTAATGGTAATTACAATTATGAATTAGGATGCCCCATTGAGTGAAACACCCAATTTACCTACGTCTTCCTGAAGCCCTCACCGCCTCTCTGCTCCACGGCTGCATCCCCGGCATACCTCTAACTGTGGGCACGCTGACACCAGTCATTTCCTCCAAAGTTAGAGGCGGGATGCTCTATTGACTCCACTGATTGGCCGAGTGGCCTGTGTAGGAAAGAGAAAGATGAGTATCTGTGGGGATGCCCACAGCGGGCCATCCCAAATCAAGAAGCACCAGCCACAGTCTATTCGACAAGTATAGTGTGTCCAGCGTTTATTTATATATTTTTATTAAACGTTAGCCAGTTATAGACCCCCCATCATTTTTAGGCACACCAAAGAGTGTGAGTGAGAGATAAATGAGGGATCCCCTGAGAAAGAAAATGCACAAAGGCCCAAGGATACATAGCGTGTACTTTCTCAAAAGAAAGCGCACAGCTGAGAATATCCCAGTATCTCCTCTTAGGTGTAGAGCCACAAAGTAATTCCTTACACTGCACTACCTACCTCTGTCCAGTAGCTTTCCCTATCTCTAGCTAAGCCTGAGATGAGGACCTGGTCAGGAACCAGGAAGCAGCAATTCCGGCCGCGAGCGTGCACTGGGCATCTTATACTGGCAGGGCATGTGTGACATCAAAGCGGGGTGCCTAGGGGGTGGCTAGTGTGTGGCTAGTAGTGGATTAGCCAGTAGGGGACTGGTCAGCAGCATAACATCATCGGTGACCCCTGCTTCCTGTGAAATGTTTCCCAAAGTTCAGATTGAATTCCGGTTTGAATAGTTGTGCTCGCTCATCTCCACTTTTCATGCACAAATCATAAGCAACAAAATACTTACCTGTATTTTTTCAAGTGGACTCCCCAACCAAACAGCCTATAACAAATGTAGATAATGGCTACTGGCTTATTCTATATTAGGAGACGGGCAGGCTGATTCATTACTAGCACCAGGTAGGGACAGATGAGCATCTGTAGAGCAGATTTCAGAGCGCCCGCTAGTAGTCGCTGTGCTCGGCCATGGATCATTGTTTCAGAGCGCCTCAGTCGCTGGGTGGCATTAATGAATACGATGTGTGAGTCGCAGCACTTTGCTTTATGGGAGTGAATGGTAACGTCAGCTCAGAGCGACCGACTCACACCACATTCATCAAAAAAACAGCCTCAAACATCGCCGCCGCTCAAAATCATGTAATAGCAGCCCAGAGCATCAGACGCTATGTGATTAAAGGCTGTTTCTGAACATGTATCCACCAGTAACAAAGTGAAAACACATGGAATGACATTGTTATTACATTGTAACATGAACAATTTAATACCAGACCTGTAATGACAATTCTGCATAAAAATTTTATCAATCCAAAAAGTTTTCAAAAATGACATTTTCTAGGCCAGGATACATGTCAGAAGTTTTGAGATTTTTTTTAAGAAAAAAAAAAAAATTGGGATCAGGAAAGGGATTTAAG
This sequence comes from Gastrophryne carolinensis, assembly GCA_027917425.1. NCBI lineage: Eukaryota > Metazoa > Chordata > Amphibia > Anura > Microhylidae > Gastrophryne > Gastrophryne carolinensis. The sequence goes on from CM051234.1 coordinate 4,395,895, forward strand.
GATCGTCCATAGAAATGTATGGGAGAGCGCCAGGTAGCGACAGGTAAGATGTGGCGCTCTGCAAGGAAGAACGCCGACGCTGTACGCTGAGCCTGGGATAATGTTGAATCGGACGCTACATGGCGTTGTTCCAGTCGCTCTACAGATTCGGCTTCATAAATGTGTAATTGCTGCCGTGTCCAGCGTTCACCTGCCGCTATCTGCTGCTACCTGGCGCTACCTGACGCTTACACGGCACTACCTGGCGTTAGAGCTTCATGAATGAGGCCCTATTTGTATTGTCTTTTGCATCTGAACCTTACACCTTACTTATATTTCTTTGCTTAGTCATTATTGATGGGTTTGAGTAATTGTCAGCATTAACCTTTGTCTTTCCTACTTTACTTTTATATGCACTGCAAAGCTTTTTATATAACTCGTACATTTTTTTTTAAAGATTTCAGAGCATGAAGTAATTCAAAAACATTCAAGTTATTTAGCCTACACCGGAATTCAAGAGCTCTTAATGCAACTTGATAAATGTGTGACTTCAAAACAAAAATCCATCTTTGAGAGGGTATGTTGGAAGAGGATAACTAACTATTGTCTTTTGAATAGATTAGTTAAACAGTCATTTAAGATTTAGGGTACAGTAATAAACAAAAGAAAACAATGGTCCAGTTTGCAGCATACGTATTGCCATAATGGCTTGCAGTAGGCGATTTTCAATTATGAAAATAATGTGGGTCCCCCCTCTCCAAGCCAGCATATGGCCTAGGGGTACCCATGGCTGAGAGGCTGTGCGGCCGGCCTACGGACAGCCAGGATACCAGCCCCATGGCCTTTAGCATGGGTCCAGTGCTCCTCCTGGGTTGAAAACCAGGCCATTTGATACAAAAGGAAAGCTGGGAGGCCCTCTTGGGAGTACAGTGGCACTAGCACCACCAGACTCCAACAATATGCCAAAATAGATTATTTATTCATATTAGTCAAGAATAGACCACATTAGCCAATATCAACTAAATAAAATAACTGTGGCGCTACTTATATTTTTATAGGCATTACTTACCGTCATGCTATTTTTGTTTGTTTTTATCTCTTGTGGTGGTGTTTAGGGATCTTTGATTATTATTAGGTGCCACTCATTTGGGTCCTCTCAGGCACCTCTGTTTATTGTGCATATTTTACGTCAGTGACTTTCCTCCCCACTCTCCACTTAACATTGCCAAGGAGTCTCTTCTCTGCCAGATAAGACATCTGGTTTTGTGAACAGGGCTTGGGTGTGGAGCTGCTCCTCCTCATCCTCCTCCATCACTTTATCCCCCCACCAAGATGCATGGAGCATTAGAATCAGATCATTAAGACCGTAGTTATCCTGGTTAACAAGCAGAGGGGCTTTTTTAAACAGTCTCATCAGCATCAGCACATGTCACAAATAATTTGCTAGTGGCTCAGTTTATAATTGCACTGCATGGTAAAGCTAGGGATCTGCTGCATGAGGTAGTCATTAATCGCCGTTCTCTGCTCATAGAGGCGGTCCAACATGTGGAGGAGTTCCAAAGGGTTGGCACTAGTGTTGGGCAAACCCCTAGAGGTTCAGGCTCGACAAGTTTGATGGAACAAAAGTTCAGTCCATGTTCCTAAACTTGAGCTGAACACGGTCCCCATTGAAATGAATGGGGACCCGAACTTGTGGGGAAATTCTGCCTCTATGTCACTTTAACCTATGCTGAGTGTGCAGCGGGAAGGAGCTGAGACCCACAATTGCGAGACCCACTGAGACCGACAATCGCATTGGCATTTGGTCCTTCCCGCTGTCAAATAGGCTACGGTCAGGGCTTCAGAAATATGGTCACCCCTCCCATGATTGAGGACACTGGCGGCAGCTAGCATCAGCACCTCTAGTACCAGCTGACAGTGCCCTCACTCATGCTATTTGACAGGGGAAAGCAGAAAGATTATGGGAGCTCAGGAAAGTTGTACAACAGTCCCTGTGGCTCAGAGGCTGAGCAGCCAGCCTACGGACAGCCAGGATACCAGCCCCATGGCCTTCAGCATGGGTCCAGTGCTCCTGCTGGGGTGAACACCAGGCCATTGGGTACAAAAGGAAAGCTGGGGGGCCGTCTCGGGAGTACAGTGGCACTAGCACCACCAGACTCCAACATGTATGCAACAATATGCAAAAAAAAAAGGTAATTTATTGATATTAGTCAAGAATAGACCACATTAGCCAATATCAACGAAATAAAATAACCGTGGCGCTTCTTATATTTTTACAGGAAAGTATCATTTGCATTACTTACAGTCATGATATTTTTGTTTGTTTTTAGCTCTTGTGGTGATGTTTGGGGATCTTTGATTATTATTAGGTGCCACTCATTGGGGTTCGCTCAGGCACCTCTGTTTATTGTGCATATCCCCCCCCCCCACCATGTAGTATTCACAACAGATACAGGTGTTTAAATATTTCATATTGGCTGATGTGGTCTATTGTTTTTTTAACTGTTATGTGTTTTTGGTTGTCTGAATAAAATCAATAAATGATCTGTTTGTTGAAGCCTGGTGGTGCTAGTGCCCTCTGTACCCCTGGGAGGCCCCCCTTAGCTTTAATTTTCTAGTTATTGCAGTAGAAGCCCTTTGGGTTCACTCATTTTGGGAGCACACCAGCTCTTCCTAGGCATTAAAGTGGACCAACATCCTCCCCTGCTCGGCCTGGGAATCTATAAGATTCCCGGAACGATTAGCTCCCTGACTGCGGGGCACCCCGATCGATCACACCCCGCTGTGTGAAACCCCCCAGATCCCCAAAAATCCTACCTGATCCTCGTTCCAGCGGCGCATGCGCGGGCCGCCACCGCCTCCCGCACGTCCCTCTAGCAGGGCGTGCACCTGCGCCGGCCGCTTGTGAATGGCTGGCGTGGGCGCGCTCCCTGTAAGAGGGACGCGCGGGAGGCGGCGGGGGCCCGCGCTCAGCTTGTCTGGCGCTGCCTCTCCTTGTCCGGCGGTGGGGATTGGACAAGCGAGTCACGTGGAAGCGGGGTCAGATGAGTTTTCGGGGCTTTCTGGGGCGTTTCACACAGCGGGGCACCCACGACGTTTTATTTAAGTTCAACCATGGGAATATAGTATTCCTCCAGAAAGTACAGACAACTTCATAAACAGTATAAAAAGTACAAAACACACCATTCACATATATTCCATTGCTACAATACGATACATTTCCACAAAATTGAGTACTGGCGTACTAGTTTCGCCTTCATTCGGCTTCCTCAGCGCCGTTTACTTGCGCTCATGATTGTACTTGTGGGTTATTCAGCATCCTATAAGAGGAAATTTTTGGACAATAAAAAACCCGAAGAAAAGAGAAAACAAAATAAGGGAAAAAATATACATAGAAGTTTCACAACAACATCCTTTGTTTTTTACATCATTGTACCTTGTATTGATTTCCAAGCCTTCTCATATATGCACAATTTCAGGCTAAGTGAAGTACAATCAAGCATGTGATGTCCACTCACAATTTATAGGGTCAAACATATCATATTATGGGTCACCCATATTGTGCTATATAATATGATATACAAAAATAAAACGTCAAAAGACATTTTTTAACCAGACTATAGAACTTGTTGTATATATGTAGCGAGGTCATAGTCCCTTAGCCTGTTGTATGTTGTTTTGGGAGTGCCTATACCCAACGTATTTTGGTTACTCCTATGAGCATACAGCCAGGGGCATGTACCAGCTTTTACTAGTTTGAGCAGGTTTGGGTCACCTTTGCTGAGTGTGTCGCTTCCTGTTCCTAGACAGGGTACACACTTTGCAACTTTTTTTGTAAAAAACCTACAGCCCCCCCCCCCACCTTTTCATCTAGTATGGGGGTCCCCTAAACCCCTCTCTAGTTCAAGGCAGTAAAAATAAACACGCCACACAAGAGTTTATAATACTCTATACAATAGTCTTCATCCAATGCTGGACCCTGTCCTCTAGCACCTCTGGGGTCCTCTATAGGCTCCTCCTCTGCTGGCAGATCTGGTTAAAATGAGCGCTCTGCTGGCGTTTTGGAAGGAAGAAGGACCCTCTTCCTTACAGAATGGCACTCTGCTAGTGGCACTCTGCTAGGCTCTACTCGCTCACTGCCAAAGAGAGGGGTATTTATAACCATGGCCTGGCTTGCAGAGTCCCCGCCTAAACAGGAAGAGGGATTCATTTTGACTGTTTCTCCCAGCAGAAAAGGGGCCAATGGAGGACCCCAGAGGTGCCAGAACCGTGGTAGGACATGCGCCAAGGGCATAGGGACTGGTGACCTGGCATGGGCGGAGGCTGGCTTTGTGACCTCCGAGCCATGGGTACCTAAGCCCTGTTGGGATGCAACTAATGACCACTTGGGGTAGATTGTCTTGTGAATCAAATTCTGTTTGGCGGCATCGCCCTTGCCACTCCGAGCCCGGATGAGGAAGCTTTGGCCAGTACAAGAAGGCAATCAACCTATGTCAATTCAAAGACACTCTCTGACCCTTTACTGTTTTGACATTGAGTTAAATAGTAGACATAAAATGAAGATCATTAGATACATACCTGTAAGTGAAATAAGGGATAATCCTCACAGCCCATATGCCTGGTGTGCAGGCTTGTAGGCCTAAAGAGGGGGGTCTCTAAGTAAAAATCAGCATTTATGCATGAGTTTATGTTGCAGAAAATAAACTTCTATGTGGCTGTGCCTGGGCTCGGTGCACCTGCGGGTGTACACTTACCGGAGAGGTGTGAAAGGGGCTATAGAGGAGCTATTGCAGCATTTTTCTTCCGGACAGGTGGTAACAAGGGCAAAACACTGACACACTGGCAAAAGGAAAAAAAAATCCTACAGTGGCTTCACCATTAGAGGCTTTTACACCTCTGCACTGCTCCAGAACAAATGAAAACGTGCATACTTTGTTCAGACCGCAACCGCAGCCATATGGAGCCCCGATGCAGCCCCATAGAAGCCTGTAAGTATTACGTTAAGACATGTCTAAATGTAGATTTTATTTGTATTGCTGTGCCCGCATTGTGCTTATTTCATTAAAGAAAAATACATGGGGTGCCCGTGGCAGAGACGGACCCATTCCTACACTGTGATTTTACTCCAGTGACAATTTCTCTAAACACCGTTGGGTTCAGCCAATTAACTGAGGTTAATAAGAGTTCTATTTAGTCCAGGTGTGTTCAGGAAAACGGTCATTGTGAAGTACAGGCCTAGAAAAAAAATCACCCCGCATGAATGGGTGAGGCTGACATCTTTGCCGTGGTTTAGAGGCTGAAGGTCCAGCCCTCGGGCAATGCCAGCGCACCGGCTTCCACCATTCGTCAACATGTCAGGCAGGTAGTTTGCTGTCCCTAACCTTTAAACTGGTAGTTCATTTTCCTCTTTATTCAAAAAACTACATTATAAATTGTTTCTTCTCGTATTTCTTATCTCCCGACACAATTCAAATACATTTTTTTCCTTCAATACTCCTGCTCGCAAATGTATTGTCTTCTATTATGTGGAGGAGGCAGAAGCTGGACTTTTTTTATTCTAAACACTGGAATTGGATGACGCTCGTAGGAGAATGTTTCACTCCCAGGCACATTAAAACCCGTCAGATCTGCAGATTTAAACAGTTTCCTGCCTAATTTTTTTTTTTATTACTTTCTGTTTATTTGTAATAAACTGGCTGCCTGGTTAATTCTAGAGCAATGGTGTTCCATCCAATGTTTTTTCACCATTATGTTAGTTTAGGAACATCCACAACATGTTGTGACTCGATATCCATTTTATCTTATACTATAGTAATATGTCAAATCAAGCAGCTCGCAGTCAGGTTCCTGTTCCTATTATATCTGTTCACCTCAAAACAGTTCGACACCCATTTTCTTGGGGGGCAGCATCGTGAAAGGCTTGACAGAATTGATCCTGGTCCAAAGTGTGGTTCTCTGATTGGCCATTGGCGCTCACGTGGGCCGTCTTTCCCAACCAAAGCCAGAGAACCACATTTTGGACGAAGATCGATTTTGTCAAGTTTTTTTACGATGCTTCCCCAGTGCTGGCTGCCAATCGGAGAACCACATCTCGGATGACGATCGATTCTGCCAAGCCTGTCAGGACCAAGGATTGAGGTTAAGGTAAGGATTGTTGTGGGACCATTGCGTGGGGGACTCCAGATTCTGGATATCTTGTGGATATATTTATTTTATGATCCCTGCTGTATTTAAGATTAGTTACCAAAAATCTACAACCACATCAACTTGTTTGTCTATACCTATTATGAACATGGCTACAAAATTCCTGATCCATGAGAACCATGCTTGCACAAGGTGACCTAATCCATTTATTTCAGATCCTGCCAATATGATGTTTGAATTAGCCATCCAATGTGGGTAATAAACACAGAGCCACATGACTCCAATCTCTGCTGATTAATATATTTGCGCAAGTTTGGTGGCCTTTTCACTGCCGCCCAATCCATTTTTTTCTAATCCAGCCAATCGGGTATTTAATTATCCATCTATTGCGAGTAATATTTTTCAGGACCCCAGACATAGTAATTTAGTCCAAGCTCCTGTTAGAAATCCTTGCAAAGCATCTAGGAGACAATAGAGAGATTCGTCTGTGATCAGATTTAAGCAGTAAACTTTCCAATTCTCATTCTTAATCGGATGTTGCCTTTGACCCAGGAGATAATGATGTTCCTTATGTTTCTAAGGATGATGTTAAAACTTTTGTGATGTTCACAAATTTCCTGAGCAGAATCATGTGATACAATCCCAGAGGGAGAGCCTCAATGGTCTTGCAAAAACAGGCCAAAACTTGTTTTTCCTAACCGTTCAGAATTTGATTTTATATCTAAAAAGAGAGAAAAGAGCACTCTGTTTCCCTCAAATACATTTTCTAATGCTTCTAAAATGGCCTCTTCGCCAGGCTAGGAACTCATATGATGCGCGGATAGACAGTGAATACAACTGCTTTCATCATACAAGTTCAGTTTAATGAAGAGAAGCTTACAATCTTATACCCTGCTCATAGCGCGCAGGTTTGGGCTTTTGTTGAAATGATGCTGAAGGTCCGCTTTAAAGCATAACTCTCAGCCTCTATTCTAGGTTAAGCAAGCCTTGGCATATAGTGGGTTAAATCCCCCTTCCCCCTCCCCTTTCAGTCCTTTAAGTTACTTTAACAGATACAATGGGACAGGCCAAAGGCCTTCTTTCCCCAACATCTCAAATAAGGAAAAGCCCTCATATAGGGGTAAGCATTCCTGGAAACCTAAGCCAAGTCTACCACTGCATGAAGGGGCACTCTCACCAAGGTTTGTGCCGTTTGGCACAAATTTGAATAGACCAGGTGTGAGATGTTTGGGTCAGGGAAAATGATCTCCAAGGGTTTTGGTCATTCCCGCCAAATTGGTTCTTCACCTCAACCTGCCCCGAGATCCCACTCGGGTATTACAGTTCAATAAAGTAGTGCAGGGCATGTGGCAAGGTGGTAAATAGTCAGGTACTTTTTCAAGTGCTTGGAACTGTGTTTATTACCATCTGGTTGGTATGCCCCCAAAAATTGGCTCCTTTAGATTTTATTATTTATTTATGAAGCACTATCATTGCTTTTGTAGCGCTGTTCAAGGTAGTGATTAAAGACAGGGTAAAATATACAGTACATAGACTTATACCAATGTGGTGTTGCAGGGTTCACAGTGAATATTCTGAATACAAGATATAATAGGAAAGTGAGCCCTAACAAGCTTACTGTCAAAGGATAAGAGGTGGAGGCAAAGGGGAAGGATAACAATCATTTTCATGACATGTGACCTTTTGGGAATTGCCTAAAATTGCCTAGAGTTGAATAAGTGTCTGAATAAGTGGACTTTTGAAAGACCTATATTAGTCCTCAAGCTTTTGAACGTGTATGATTTCAACAGACGTTTCCTCATGGAATTTCTCAGATTGGTTTTGGCTTCCCTTTTACTTTCAACTGATTTTTATTGTTGAAGACATAAATCAAAGAAGAAGGAATGGTGGCACGCCTAAAAATGGAGGCTAGTGTGCAGGTTATAATGGGGCAAAAACCACAAACCCCCTGTCAAAGGCAAGACCAAAAGAGCCCGATAAAAGTAGCTGCACCCCAAAAATACCAAATAGTAATTTTATTAGCAATAAAAGACAACAACACAAGCACATGGATAATTTAAAGAAAAGGCTGATCCCCTCCCTAACCAGAAACTCTCCTCGGGTGCCCTCCCAAAACAATATTCTTTCTTTTTCTTTCTTTCTTTCTTTCTTTCTTTCTTTCTTTCTTTCTTTCTTTCTTTCTTTCTTTCTTTCTTTCTTTCTTTCCATGTGGAGGACACAGATTGTTGTGAGAAATATATTCAGAAGCAAAATGCCTTCAGGAAATGCAATATTTATTCGGTTAACCGGGAGCCGATATTCCTTGAATGCCCAATACAACAGTTACTCAGAGTTGCTTAAATACAATTTCAGACAAAGAATCTTAAATGACCATTTAGATTGAATGGCTTGACAGGTGAAAACCCCTCCATCCACTGGGGATGTGAGAGATGGCATTCAGGCAGCTCATAAAATTAATTTTAAGTTTAACATCTAATTTTCCACTTCAGTCCCACCTGTTGTTAGTATTTACTAACACAACCAATTCAGTTGATGGCATTTTCTTCATCTTCCTCATCAAACAAGCTCTTCCTGGTCTTTCACATCTTGGGTAGCAACAGGTGTATATGTTTACATCATGATGGCCTTGAAGAACAGCAGAAAATAGTAGGAGTCATGCACAGCATAGCAGTAGGAAAGGAGCAAACAGCATAATGGTCTTCAGTAATGGCAGGAACCAGGATGGGAGACTCAGTGACCATCCCGACAACCGGTAACGCCTGCTTCATCAATCATCTGCTTCTTCAGCGCGTGGAGAAGATCAATAGCTTAGGCTTATGTTCTGTTATTCTGCTCATTGTCATTTTCTGGAATGGAAGTACAGCAGGAGATAACTGCACAGCACCTCCTTGGGATGCAACATCATATCCAGCGCATATCGGTTCTGTATATGGTCAACCTCAGACCTCTTAAAGTGGACCAACACCCAGGATTTTGACTATCCTGGGTCTTGGTCCACTTCGGTGGGGCACCCCCGATCGGGGTGCCCCGCTGTGTGAAACCCCCCCTAACCCCCCGAAAAACTCACCTCTCCCCGCTCCCAGCGCCGACGTACAAGGGGAGAACTGGAACGTCTAAGCGGCGGCGGCCGCCGCCGCCTCCCTCGCGTCACTTTTGACGCGCGCGCCCCCGCGCCGGCCATTCGCAGACGGCCGGCGCGGAGGCGCGCACGCCTACAGGGGCGCGAGGGAGGCGGCGGCGGCCGGCCGCCGCCGAAGATAAGGTAGGTGAGTTGGGGTGCTTGGGGGGGTTTCACCCCGCGGGACATCCCGATCTCGGATGTCCCGCGGGGTGGGGGGTGATCGGCCCGGGAATCTTATAGATTCCCGGGCCGATCACCCCAGGGTGTTGGTCCACTTTAATTCCTCCTTGACTGCATTGAAAGCTTCGTCAGTGATATTGATGAACTTCATGCCTGTTTCCTGTATTCACTTGGCATTCACTGCTGCTTGTATTCCTGGAGTTGGCCAACTTGCAAAAAGAAGAATTTGTATTCCTCGGGGACATCTTCAGATGGACTTCTTCTGGGCGTGCCTGCTCACCTGGAATGGTCGCTTAGGAACTACTAACAACGGGTGAATGAGTCGAAATATTGAGCACACACCTGACCAGTCTCCAGGGAGTCTGGTATATGCCATACTACCACATTGTCAATACACATCCATCAAAATTTCAAAGAGTCTGCCTCGCAAACTCCAACCACCCGCATATGGGAACCATGCATGATTTAGAAAGTATTACCTATAACCAGCAACACAGTTCTATAGCCACAATTTATATTATCTGTGTAGTTAGTGCACATATAAATAGAAGTTTGTGAAGCTCCGAACGCAGACATTTTAATATATGACACTTCACTGCCCTGCTCATATTTCGTTAAAATGGGCCAACTCCTCTTCTCAGTAATATCACATGGTTGAATTTGCCCTCCTAATTTATAAATAAAAATATGTAGCAAACATTCTATTTCCCTCTCACCCATCTCTTCTGACCGCATCTGCTTTTCTGTCCCTGCTGTGTGAGGCACCATTTAACAAACATAACATTATTCATTGTGTTCACTACTTGTTCACAGGTCTATACCATAAATATCTTAAAAATATTTGAAATCCCAATCCCGTTATGCAGTTATCAGGAAGTCCATTAAAACAGCTAACATCACATACTTGCAATTTTAAAGGGTATTTTATGCAATAATTTAGTTTACTATAACATCTTAGGACATCACTTATGAATATAGTCATACTAAACTACATAAACCCAAATATGAATTGGCAAAGAATAACCATCATATAGCAACACAAGGAAAAAATCAACCTAATCAAAACTTTCAGCAGTGGCTAAAATGAATTCACGAAGCTCTGCCCACTGATAGTGTTTACTGGTCACGTGTTGGAAACAAAACCGAATAAAAATGGTTAATTCTTTCAATTAGGTCTTGAACCTCATCCATGTCAACTAAGAACACAGTATAGCCCCACCTATAACTAGGGGTAGATTGTAATCCTATCTCTAGTATTCTCCAATGGCAGAAGAGCTAGAGTTAAGTAGCATAACTAGTATTTAACCTTAACATCTTCTTTATGTGATTTCTAATTTCTCTTATCCTGGTTCTGGAACATTCCTACAATGTGATGCATTACCACTGGTACCCGTAAGTTCCAAAAACACCTGTCAAGTTAGGTGAATCATATCTCCTTGGGAACTTGTATATAGGTGAAATGGATGTATATTTCGGATGCACACTTGAACAAAGACCGGAAATCAACCAAAGGCTTTCCATTTTAAAATGTTTACTTTTACATTTGGAGCATATTAAGCATCTTAGATAACACCAAACATAAAATGTTTACCCTCATATGTTGGAAAGCATGATTACAATATGCTTCGGATAGGCCATACCTTCTCAAATGTAAAAGAAGTCAATAATAAATAAATATAAGGCATGTGCAACACTGGAGTATATGTTATGCACACAGGTTTCCACAAAATTTTAGCTTCAGATACTGTATATCTCTCCCTCCCCCTGTATGTGCAACGCACTTAGCTGCTGCTAAGCTATTGGTGAATTAATAACCTGGGTCCATAATATAGCAGAAGGAATATGCAACATATATAGACCATCAGACCTAGCAAAGGCACATCTTTCCCATTTTGGTATTTCATATAACAATGATGTCGCAACATAAGCAGAGTTGGTGTACAAAGTTAGGGCCTGATTTATGTGCAGGGCTGTTAAGGCCGATATAAGTTCAATTGCCTTAGCAGAGTAGGTAGGAGGCAAGGCCCACTTACCAATTACTGCTGGTTCATTGTCATTTAGAATTACTGCTGCACATCCAGTAAACCGTATAACGTTCTCTGGGTTCAGAGGTGAGGACCCATATATGTACACATAAATTCTGTCGGAAAGGATCTTCTGGTGCATTGCTGAACAAAGTTGTCTGACCTGAGAGTCAGCTCTTTTCGCAAAGATTATTTACACATTACCAGTGTTGGACTGGGGTGTCTGGGGGCCCACCCCATGCTTGAATGTCAGTATTACCAGACTATATTCCGGCCACATGCACAGAAACATTATGTCAAACCATATTGTCCCTACGTATACATTCAAGATGCCACAAGCTTTACTTAACTCTGAGTATGGTGCCCACAGGGGATGCCCTGGTAACCCTTTGGGTCATTCTGAGCTCTTTTAATCCAACACTGTAACAATTAACATTTTATATCTTCATACTTCATGTGAAACTGCTAGTCTTTACATTACCAAACTTTTATTTATGACAAATTGCAATAACATCCAGATCCATAAAAGCTATCCTATTCCTTAACTGGAACTGGTCGCATCCTGCAACAAGAAACTTCAAAACGATTAATGTTACATATCTAAGTAATCCTAATGAACAGTTTTTTAACTATTTGTTCACAGTCCCTTTATTGCTGACATCATAACTGCTTAAAATTCACCAGTCAGTGGTATTTTATTTTATCATCTCATCACACAAAGTGAGGAGGGGCAGTCTCCACACACACACACACACACACACACACACACACACACACACACACACCAAAATCCCTTTGGGAGGGTCTCACTCCAGAGTACTTACTATTCTGCTCCCTTCATTTTAGCAGACATTAACTAGTACTGCCAACTTTCTTAACCCAACTATTTCACAACTATGAAACACAATGTGTACTTACATATACTCCTAACATACTTAATACACACATTAATACTCAACAGCCACCTAGAGCATCCTTAACCTCCTTTCCACATAGACACACTGATAACGCCTAGCTACATGTATTTAACAGGAAAAGAGAGGTCACCCCATCAACCTTCAGACTTGCAAATGTCAACCTCCTAACCGAACAATAAGAACTGCAAACAAATACCTAGCATTAACCAAGAGAATTTATAACTATATATCCTGCAATTGTATACACTATTCTGTGTCAGTAGATAATATTTAGGTATCTTGTCACCAAATCTGACCCAACAGAATGACACACATATGGGTTGATTCAAAGAAACATGTAACAGCTTGGATTTGGGTCACGATCATCCTATTTTTCACGTCCGCTCGTGCGTTCGTATGAACTTGCGAGTGATTCTATAAGCAAATACGTTTCTATCCTAAAATATACGTCCGTTCGTATGGCAGTTCGGGAATCAGACCTATGTCAGTTTCCATCCTGAATTTTCCGTTTCATTTCTCAGGTTGCAACATTGGTTTTGCCCTTTTTCCTTTTTTGTCTGGACGTAAATCCTTCTGATCTTGCGGCTCCGCACTACAAACTTACCTCATTAAAGTGCATTCTAAATATTTGGTCTTTTATTTTTCTTTATTTCATTCATTTAGTAGTAACCAACCATTAATGAATGCATTTGCATAAGTAAATCTTACTTTGTTTAATTTTTAGTTAACTTGCATTTTTTACTTGTGGATTTAATTTTAATATTTATGCTTCAAATGGTACAACTTTAAATTTTTAGTGTGGTTACCCACACCCTCTACATACAGATTGCTCACAAATATTAAAAAACACCCAGCACTGCATGTTATGAGCCTAGAAACAGCCAAGATGGCGGCTCAGGTATTATCGGGCAGCCTGCAAACAGAAAGGGCCTTGTGACTGTGTTGCTCTGGATTCTTTGATTTCTGACCTTTCCGTGCCCCCAGCTCTGCTGTGTCTGTGCAAAATACAGCAGTAACCCACATCCTGCACTTTATCCCGCTCTCCTCTCCTCAGTAAGTGTGATGCATCTGACCAAAGATGTGCTTAAATAATTAAACAAAGCAAAGGTAAACAACTACACCAATAAATGCAATCTAAAAATATTATTCTAGGACATCAATTTAAAAATAAATAACAAAGGACATAAGTTTCTTTAATTAACGCAAATATATTGCCAAATAAAGGTTTACATGCAAAGGACTAATTAAGGTCCACATTAAAATGCTTTAATAAGGCATACATGAATCGGGTATGCATTGCCATACAATTTATGGCCTCGGCCATGCTGATACATGCAGTTCATTGCAGCTCAAGACGCGCAGACTCCTCCACATAGCCAAAAAACCTGTTCAAGAACAGCAATCCGACTGCTAAAAGGTGTCGGCAGTGGCTTTCTTTTAAAACGTATTTAGAGGTTTGCAAACTGTTCTCTGAATCACACCGAAACACATCCAATTATCCTAAGTTTTACGTTTTCATCCTAAGTTTTAGGATTTGATCCTAAGTTTTACGTTTTGATCCTAAAATTTAGGAACGAACTTGCGATGATCGTAAGAGCATATACGCATTCGAACGTAGGCTCGTGCGAGTCGTAAATGGCCAAAAAAACAGGAAAAAATGACTAACACCCACCCAAACTTACGATTCTCGATCCGAAATCAATTAACTTTTGCTCTTTGAATCGAGGGGATAGTATATAAACCTCCTAATGCCTGGTTCATGTTGCTACTATCTATTTTTTAGATTGACCTATTAATCCAATAAGGGCACATCTGTGGCCATATGCACTATGCTGCCATCCTAGTGCCATCCTACTAAAGACAAAAGTTTCTAGCCAGCTAATATAAATGGAACATGGGTGAGAACTTATTTAAAAGGGGAACCTAATTAACTTTTAATTATTTCTTTTTATTAAATAACCTATACAAGATATATATATATATATATATATATATATATATATATATATATATATTCCCTGTAAATTTACTCAGCTCAGTTCCCAGAGTTCCTGAGATGTGTGAAACATCTCTGTATTAACCTTGGAAGGGTTAAATCACTCTTCCCCACTCCCCCCTCTGCCTGCTAAATGCTGACATCTGGTCACTAAAAATTAACTCCAGGGGAGAAGCACCATGAGATGTTTGAACTACATATTAGACTTAAGCTAGGGACAAAATATTTAACTTTTCCTTTATCTAAATATAAACCTGTCTCACCCATAATCCAACCCCTCATACAAATAACAGGAAGAAACTTTAATTTGGTTAATTCATGGCATAAAACAGATGATTCCATTGATTGATCCATCCATCCAATCGGAATTGAACACAAAACAGTGAGACATTAATAAATTTCCTGATTGCAATCACTTATATTATACATACACACATAAACCCCCCATGCATAGCATACACATGCATTAACAAACACATTGCCATAAACAAACAAACACAATTAGACAAACATGAGCTCATTTATAACCACGTGGATATTCTTTATATTGGTATCTTAAAGGATGTCCATAAATCTTATTAACTCTCCACAGCTGAGTTAAACGTCAAAATAACACTTAAACAAACTTATTGCTATACATATCATATACATAGGTATATTTGTTAAGAAACGTAAAACAGTTACTTGTTCAATGCGTTACAATCAACAAAGGAGGGGGGGTTGCTCCTCTCCTCTCTCCCCTCTCCCTCACTTATACACACAAGGCAGAGGGGAGGAGGGAGGAAGTGCAAATGCTGTAAAAAGAGAACATGTCACTTCTACCTCTGAAATGATTTTAGTTTCCAGTCATTTGGAAGGTACCAAAGTTGCAGAAACAGGCGCTAATGATACAGCAACATACAACCATTATAATCAAGACAACAGGGGCTG
This sequence comes from Gastrophryne carolinensis, assembly GCA_027917425.1. NCBI lineage: Eukaryota > Metazoa > Chordata > Amphibia > Anura > Microhylidae > Gastrophryne > Gastrophryne carolinensis. The sequence goes on from CM051234.1 coordinate 4,411,186, forward strand.
CTCCACACCGCAATGTGGAGCCTTTGCCGCTCAGTGAAAACAATAAAACAGTACAGTACAATCAGTACAACATTGAACACAATTTCAACATAAAACGTAAGACAAGCCATAGGCTGTAATAATCCCTATGAGACCCTTGCGTCTGCTAGACAGTTAGGTCCACATGCACATTTCATAAGCTTATAACTCAACTCATAACTCATATCTTCATCAAGACTTTTACAGCAGTCCACCCGTGGTCGACCTGATCCGGCTGCCTATACACCTTAAACTGGGCTTTAATTTCAACCAGAGGTTATAAACCCATCCACAATATTCTTTAAACACATATAAAATCTCAAATATCAACCAGAGGTTCTTTAAACGCATAAAAAATAATAAACTTTAACCAGAGGTTATAAAACGACTACAAAACATATTTTCAATAAACATTGCATTTCCCAGAAGTGCTGTTCACATTTACCCAACCCAACTCCACTTACTTGACATATGGTGACCAAAGGAACAATGAAACAGTGCAGACAGAATTTTTGCAAAGCACGGTATCTGCTTACCTAGATGCGCAACTGCACTGATAGATTTATCCAATAGTCCCCTGTCAAGTAGCTGCAGCGGCTGGTGTAAATATCACGTCGAAAAGTCGCCAAACTGTTGTGAGAAATATATTCAGAAGCAAAATGTCTTCAGGAAATGCAATATTTATTCGGTTAACCGGGAGCTGATATTCCTCGAATGCCCAATACAACAGTTACTCGGAGTTGCTGAAATACAATTTCAGACAAAGAATCTTAAATGACCATTCGGATTGGATGGCTTGACAGATGTAAGCATTTGATTGGCTATTTCGAACATACACAGACACATATATGGTGTATATATATAGTTGAGTCATGAAGAACATCTGTTTCTCATCAAGAAGACACAACATTCCATTCTTGGTAATGGTTTAAACCTATGAGGAGGGAAGGGTGAAAATCCCTCCATCCACTGGGGATGTGAGAGATGGCATTCAGGCAGCTCATAAAATTTTTCTAAGTTTAATATCTAATTTTCCACTTCAAGATCTCTCCCTGTTTTTTTCTTTCGTATGCATCATATGCATTTATATCATTTGTCTTTTTCCTACGGATGTTTCCTTTTATTACTACTTGTTATGTACTGGCAACTGTTGATTTGATGTGCCTGAGAGTGAGACAACTTTATTTGTGATCGTCATTCTCCTATGAACACATCATTAAAACCCATTTAGAATGTCAAGCTGCCTCATCCTCCACATGCACAGAACAAGGAACACTTAAGGTCAGTACTAAAATGTCTTTTTTCATGCTGTTTGCAACATGATTTTTTAGGTACCAGCTCCTATTTTTAGGAATTTACTTCTCTGTCTAATTTAGCTCTTCCAGTTCTTTAAAACTTTGAAAATTACCTTTTCAGATAATTGTATAGAACACTCCCGTTCATTCTAATTCTGTCTTATCACCCACAAGTGACTCTTCAAACTCTTGTTTCTACCCATTATTAAATTAGGTTGTAACTTGTAAACTTGTAAGGGCAGCCATCTCTCCGATACTGTATTTACTCTAACAACACTTTTCTATATAGCTATGTGTTTCACATTTTCTAGGATGATGCCTTAATGTTCTGCTTCTAGAAAATGCTACAGATACCCATATTTTACATATTTCAGAAGCTATTTAGTAATTAAGTGCATTTTGTCTCTAATTAAAGTGCAACCAGACTCTGTTGCTTATTCCCCCAATCTGGTGCTGACAACAAATTCTTGTTTAACTGCCAAGCTACCTAGAGATTTTGCCACTCTCTGTTTGCTGTTCCAATTTTTACCATTTTGCTCTATACTTGTTTAACTGTGATTTTTGGGCTTGGGGGTGCTGGTAGACAAGGGTGCAGAGGTCAACTGGCCAACCCCTGGCCTTGAAGGCTACCATCCTGCATAACCCTCATGGGCTAGGGTTCTCACGCACCACCTCCGGGGTTTGGGGATGCAGGTAGGGCGGGGGTTTTGACAAGTCACCTGCTTGCTGACTGACAGCTCCTTCTGCCCTGTGAACTAGTTTAGGGGGTCTCAAGGACCCCTCTCCAGTTCACAATGTAAAAAACACACACACAGCAAAAAATCTTATTTTTCTACTTACCTCCTTCCATCACGATCCTGATGTCCAGCGTTGCTGGCTGCTGACAGCCAAAAGAGCCGTGGGTGGGGGGCAGAGGACCCAAGTCCCCTGCTCCCGTACTCGACATCCACTGATCACCCCCAGCTTCTGACTGCTATCTCCCTGCCGGCAGCGGCCTTTTATGATGTCATTTCACTCATCGTATAAAAGCCCCTCAGAAGCTGCCGTCCGTGGAATGGGCTTTCTCTGCCCCACTGAATACCCTGAGGGGGGGAAACAAATGCCCCATGGAGAAGAGGAAACCCCCAGCCCTAGATCCCAGATGGGGGTGAGCAGATTTTTTTTTTTTGACCGCAAACCCTGTTAAACACCAGCCATATATTTTCTATGGGCTTATCAGTCAATGGTAGGAGAAGCAACACTGTAGAATTGACATGCTTGCCGTTCAAAGGGTTAAAAAACAAATAAAACCTTACCCTGGTGCTCTCAATCCCACGTGAACTGCTAAATCAAACAATCAGTGTAGAAGCCCAAATCAATTTCAGCAACGGTTGGGGACCAAAACTATAGTCCAATATAACTGGACCTCTGGTTTAAAAGAGAAGTAAACTTGAAGTAATCCCAGCAGTCCTGGCAGTTATCTTCAAAAGTTAGAGGCAGAGGCTTGGTAGATGTCGCAGAGCAACTTGAGCATCTAAATGATGCAAGCATAAAATCAAAAGTTTACCCCATTTATTAAATCAATAGCACCAGCAATGGAAAATAGCACATTTTTGAAAATCATAATTCTCCCTCATTGTTTCAGGTAAAGGTGAACCTTAAGATGTTTGAAGACAGTTTCGAGTATATCCTTTCACCCGAAGATGCATTTTTCATACCACAGCAGTTAAATAATGAACAGTAAGTATTTAAGGAAAGTACACTAGACTAGTTTTTTTTTCCCTTACTGGTGTTCCTAAATGTTTTAACAAACTGTCAGTTGTCGCCTACACACGCAGAATGCTTGGACATAGAACTTGACCTCCTAACATGGAGCACCAAAAGTAGTGACTCTGTGGTGTGCTGGTAGACAGTGCGGCAAGAAAATGTTGTGCTATGCGTCTTTTGTAACAGATCCCTTCTGGGCTATGGGAGGACACAAAGGTTTTCCGTGTTGATTCAGGGTTCTGTCCACCTGATTTGTGCATTGGTTCAGAACATCAGAAGAAAGGGAAAAAGAACAAGATAATGTAACTTTTTAAAATCTGTAAAAAAAACACCTGTTACGCAGTAGCCTATTTGATAGAAGGCACCTTTGTTTGAGCACTAATTCTGCAATAGCTTTAGGGAAGCACGATTTGCCATCGCTATTTTCCTTAGCACAGTTGGACAAACAAAGAGAAATTGTACTGGAAAACTGGCAACTATCATTGGATGATTTTCGGCTTGGCTGAGCGGTTCTCCCATGGCTCATAACGCTTCTTGCCCGACGCCACCTTTGAATGATTTTTGGCTTGGCTGAGTGGCTCTCCTCTGGCTCATATCACTACTTGCCGGCCACTGTTGAATGACTATCGGCTTAGCTGAGTGGTTCTAATTTTCGGCTTGGCTGAGTGGCTCTCCTTCGGCTCATATTGCTATTTGCTGGCCGCCGCCTTTGGATGATTTTCGACATGGCTGAGATGATTTTCGGCTTAGCTGAGATGATTTTCGGCTTAGCTGAGATGATTTTCGGCTTGGCAGAGTGGTTCTCCTCTGGCTCATAGCGCTTCATACCGGCCACTACCTTTGGGGCGATTTTTGGCTTGGCTGAGCGGCTGTCCTCCGGCTTATAGCACTTCTTGCCGGCCACTGCCGTTGGATGATTTTTGGCTTGGCTGAGCGGTTCTCCTTCAGCTCATAGCGCTTCTTGCCAGCTGCGGCCTTTGGATGATTTTCGGCTTGGCTGAGTGGTTCTCCTCTGGCTCATAGCACTTCTTGCCGGATGCCGTTGGATGATTTTCGGCTTGGCTGAGTGTTTCACCTCCGGCTCATAGCGCTTCTTGCTGGCTGCCATTGGATAATTTTCAGCTTGGCTGAGCATTTCTCCTCCTGCTCATAGTGATTCTTGCCGGCCGCCACCTTTGGACGATTTTTGGCTTGGCTGAGTGGCTCTCCTTTGGCTCATATCACTTCTAGCCGGCCGCCGGCATTTGCATGATTTTCGGCTTGGCTGAGCGGTTCTCCTCCAGCTCATAGGGCTTCTTGCCGGCCGCCGTTGGATGACTTTCGGCTTGGCTGAGTGGTTCAGATTTTGGCTTGGCTGAATGGCTCTCCTTCAGCTCATATCGCTTCTTGCTGGCCGCTGCCTTTGGATGATTTTCAGCTTGGCTGAAATGATTTTCGGCTTGTCTGAGATGATTTTCGGCTTGGCTGAGCGGTTCTCCTCTGGCTCGTAGCGTTTCTTGCCGGCCACCACCTTTGGACGATTTTTGGCTTGGCTGAGTGTATGTCTTCCGGCTTATAGCGCTTCTTGCCGGCCGCCGGCTTTGCATCAGTTTCAGCTTGGCTGAGGAGTTCTCCTTCAGCTCATAGCACTTCTTGCCAGCCGCAGCCATTGGATGATTTTCGGCTTGGCTGAGATGATTTTCGGCTTGGCTGAGCGGTTCTCCTCTGGCTCATAGCACTTCTTTCCGGCTGCTACCTTTGGGCCATTTTTGGCTTGGCTGAGCAGCTGTCCTCCGGCTTATAGCTCTTCTTGCTGGCCACCACAGTTGGATAATTTTCGGCTTGGCTGAGTGGTTCTCCTTCGGCTCATATCGCTTTTTGCCGGCCGCTACCTTTGGATGATTTTCGTCTTGGCTGAGTGGTTCTCCTCTGGCTCATAGCGCTTCTTGCCAGCCACCATTGGATGATTTTCGGCTTGGCTGAGCGGTTCTACTCCGGCTCATTTCGCTTCTTGCCGGCCACCACAGTTGGATGATTTTCGGCTTGGCTGAGCGGTTCTCCTTCGGCACATAGAGCTTCTTGACAGCTGCAGCCTTTGGATGATTTTGGCTTGGCTGAGAGGTTCTCCTCTGGCTCATAGCGCTTCTTGCCAGCCGCCATTGGATGATATTCGGCTTGGGTGAGCGGTTCTATTCCAGCTCATAGTGATTCTTGCCGCCCGCTACCTTTGGATGATTTTCGGCTTGGATGAGTGGTTCTGCTTTGGCTGATAGCACTTCTTGCCAGCCGCAGCCTTTGGATGATTTTCGACTTGGCTTAGCGGTTTTCCTCCGGCCCATATGGCTCTTGCCGGCCGTCGTTGGATGACTTTCGGCTTGGCTGAGTGGCTCTCCTTCAGCTCATATCGCTTTTTGCCGACTGCCGCCTTTGGATGATTTTCAGCTTGGCTGAGATAATTTTCGGCTTGGCTGAGATGATTTTCGGCTTGGCTGAGATGATTTTCGGCTTGGCTGAGCGTTTCTCCTCTGGCACATAGCGCTTCTTGCCGGCCGCCACCTTTGGACGATTTTAGGCTTGGCTGAGTGTATGTCTTCCGGCTTATAGCGCTTCTTGCCGGCCGCCGGCTTTGCATCATTTTCAGCTTGGCTGAGGAGTTCTCCTTCGGCTCATAGCACTTCTTGCCAGCCGCAGCCATTGGATGATTTTCGGCTTGGCTGAGATGATTTTCGGCTTGACTGAGATGATTTTCGGCTTGGCTGAGTGGTTCTCCTCCGGCTCATAGCGCTTCTTTCCGGCCGCTACCTTTGGGCCATTTTTGGCTTGGCTGAGCAGCTGTCCTCTGGCATATAGCTCTTCTTGCTGGCCAACACAGTTGGATGATTTTCGGCTTGGCTGAGTGGTTCTCCTTCAGCTCATATCGCTTTTTGCCGGCCGCTACCTTTGGATGATTTTCGTCTTGGCTGAGTGGTTCTCCTCTGGCTCATAGCGCTTCTTGCCAGCCACCATTGGATGATTTTCGGCTTGGCTGAGCGGTTCTACTCTGGCCCATTTCGCTTCTTGCCGGCCACCACAGTTGGATGATTTTCAGCTTGGCTGAGCGGTTCTCCTTCGGCTCATAGCGCTTCTTGACAGCTGCAGCCTTTGGATGATTTTGGCTTGGCTGAGAGGTTCTCCTCTGGCTCATAGCGCTTCTTGCCAGCCGCCATTGGATGATATTCGGCTTGGCTGAGCGGTTCTATTCCAGCTCATAGCGATTCTTGCCGCCCGCACCTTTGGATGATTTTCGGCTTGGCTGAGTGGTTCTGCTTCGGCTGATAGCACTTCTTGCCAGCCGCAGCCTTTGGATGATTTTTAACTTGGCTTAGCTGTTCTCCTCCGGCCCATATGGCTTCTTGCTGGCCGTCGTTGGATGACTTTCGGCTTGGCTGAGTGGCTCTCCTTCAGCTCATATCGCTTTTTGCCGACTGCCGTCTTTGGATGATTTTCAGCTTGGCTGAGATAATTTTCGGCTTGTCTGAGATGATTTTCGGCTTGGCTGAGCGTTTCTCCTCCGGCACATAGCGCTTCTTGCCGGCCGCCACCTTTGAACGATTTTTGGCTTGGCTGAGTGCATGTCTTCCGGCTTATAGCGCTTCTTGCCGGCGACGGCTTTGCATCATTTTCAGCTTGGCTGAGCGGTACTCCTTCGGCTCATAGCACTTCTTGCCAGCCGCAGCCTTTGGATGATTTTTGGCTTGGCTGAGTGGTTCTCCTCTGGCTTATAGCGCTTCTTGCCGGCCGCCGTTGGATGATTTTCGGCTTGGCTGAGTGGTTCTCCTCCGGCTCAAAGCGATTCTTGCCAGCCACCTTTGGACGATTTTTGCCTTGGCTGAGTGGCTCTCCTCTGGCTCATATCGCTAATTGCCGGCCGCTGGCTTTGCATGATTCTTGGCTTGGCTGAGCGGTTCTCATTCGGCTCATAGCATTTCTTGCCAGCCTTTGGATGAATTTCGGCTTGGCTTAGCGGCTCTCCTCCGGCTCATATCGCTTCTTGCCGGTTACAGCTATTGGATAGTTTTGCGCTTGGCTTAGAGGTTCTCCTCCGGCTCGTATGGCTTCTTTCCAGCCTTTGGATGATTTTCAGTTTGGCTTAGCGGCTCTCCTCTGGCTCATATCGCTTCTTTCCGGCCGTAGCCATTGGATGATTTTCGGCTTGGCTTAGCGGTTCTCCTCCGGCTCATAGGGCTTCTTGCTGGCCGCCGTTGGATGACTTTCGGCCTGGCTGAGTGTTTCTGATTTTTGGCTTGGCTGAGTGGCTCTCCTTCAGCTCATATCGCTTCTTGATGGCCATCACCTTTGGATGATTTTCAGCTTGGCTGAGATGATTTTCGGCTTGGCTGAGATGATTTTCGGCTTGGCTGAGATGATTTTCGGCTTGGATGAGCGGTTCTCCTCCGGCTCATATCGCTTCTTGCCGGACGCCACCTTTGGACAATTTTTGGCTTTGCTGAGTGGTTCTCCTCTAGCATATAGCGCTTCTTGGTCGGCCGCCACCGTTGGATGGTTTTCACTTGGCTGAGCATTTCTCCTTCGGCTCATAGCGCTTCCTGCCAGTAGCAGCCTTTGGATTATTTTTGGCTTGGCTTAGCGGCTCTCCTATGGCTCATAGTTCTTCTTGCCGGCCACTGTTGGAAGATTTTCGGCTTGGCTGAGCGGTTCTCCTCCGGCTCATAGTGCTTCTTGCCGGCCGCCACCTTTGGACAATTTTTGGCTTCGATGAGCGTCTGTCCTCTGGCATATAGCACTTCCTGCTGGCCCCCGCCGTTGGACGATTTTTGGCTTGGCTGAGGGTTAGTCCTTCAGCTCATAGCGCTTCTTGCCAGCCGCAGCCTTTGAATAATTTTTGGCTTGGCTGAGTGGTTCTCCTCTGGCTCCTAGTGCTTCTAGCCGGCTGCTGTTGGATGATTTTCGGTTTGGCTGAGCGGTTCTTCTCCGGCTCATAGCGCTTCTTGCCAGCCACAGCCTTTGGATTATTTTTAGCTTGGCTGAGCGGCTCTCCTCTGGCTCATATCGCTTCTTGCCGTCCGCCACCTTTAGATGATTTTTGGCTTGGCTAAGCGGCTCTGCTATGGCTCATATCGCTTCTTGCCGGCCGCCGTTGGATAATTTTCGGTTTGGCTGAGTGATTCTCCTCTAGCTCATAGCGCTTCTTGCTGGCCGCAGCCGTTGGATAATTTTGGGTTTGGCCGAGTGGTTCTCCCCTGGCTCATAGTGCTTCTTGCCGGCTACCGCCTTTGGATGATTTTTGGCTTGGCTGAGTGGTTCTCCCCTGGCTCATAGCGCTTCTTGCTGGCGGCCACCTTTGGATGATTTCTGGCTTGGCTGAGCAGCTCTCCTCCGGCTCATAGCGCTTCTTGCAGGCTGCCGTTGGATGATTTTTGGCTTGGCTGTGTGGTTCTCTTCCGGCTCATATCGCTTCTTGCTGGCCGCCACCTTTGGATGATTTTCGACTGAGCGGTTTAGCTGTATCTCTCTTTTTAGAGTCAGGGGCCTCAACAAGTTTGTCCTTCTGAAGAAATGTTAAGATCCGCAGCGATGTCACTACAGCTGGGACATTTTATGAGTGATACAAAGGATGCGTACCTACACATTCGGATTCTTCGGGGTCTGCATTTGCAGTAGATAGCCAGCCTCTTCAGTTTGTGGCTCTGTCCTTTTGCCTATTGTCAGCATCAAGGGTCTTAACCAAGGTGTTGGCAGGCCTCTTGGCTTTCTAAGTAGTCAGGGGATACGTATAATCCCTTACTTAGACAATCTGTTGATATAGGCCCCATCTTTTCAGAAGGCCCGAAGTATACACATATTGTCTTATCGACATTAGAAGAGTTTGCCTGGATAGTCAGCTGTCAAGGATCGAAGATCAAAAAGTTTTTCTTTTCTTGTCATTAGACAGTTCTCAGATCAAGTGTTTCTCCCAGAACAAAAAAGACTTTTACTTCAGGCCAGGGTACAGAGTCTCTTGACTTACCCTCACCTGACGATTTGTCTGATAGTGTTTTGCTTCGAGGCAGTGTTCTTGCACAGTTTCACACATGACCCTTGCAGATGGAATTGCTCTCAATCTGGGATCAGGACTCCCCATAAATATCCTGAAACTGAGAGCAATTCTATTGTGTGAGACATTGGAGATCCCATCTGAGGGGGCATCCGGTTCGGATTCAAACAGATAATTGGACAGCTGTGGCATATGTCAACCACCAGGGGGCACCAGATGCAGGAAAGCCCTCATGGAAGTGAGTTGAATTTTACTTTGGGCCCTAAAAACAGGATCCATGAATCTCGGCAGTACACATACCAGGGGTAGACAACTTGCCGGCCAATCATCTCAGCAGAGATGTCCTGCATCAGGGTGAATGGCCTCTCAGAGGGTCTTTCAATCCCTATGCATGTGCTGGGGGATCTCAGATGTAGATCTCCTGGAATCACGGCACAATCGAAAAGTTCAGAAGTTGTGTCCATGTCCAGGGATCCTCTATCAATAGCAATGGCTGCTCTGACTCTTCAGTGGTCAGCATTCAAGCTTCTTTATGCAATCCCTCCGACTCCACTCCTGGGTGGAGTACTACAAAGGGATAGCTCGTGAGGGAGTTCCAACCATTCTGGTAGCTCCTCGGTGCTCAAGGAGAAGCTGGTTCTCAGACATAATAAGGATGTCAGAGGGCAACCCGTGGAGGTTACCCGATGATCCAGATCTTCTCACACAATTCCCAATTCTCGAGAGCTGGCTTTGACGGCCTGACTATTGAAACCTCCATCTTTGCAGAAAGGGTTTTTTTCTGCTAGAGTTATTCAGACTATGATTACGGCCAGGAAAAGGTCTTCATCAATGATCTACTATAGATTCTGGTGAGCATTTATTGCTTGGTGCGAATCCAGAGGGTTAGCTTGTAGAACTTTTCTGTTCCCAGAATATTAAGCTTGTTGCAGAAGGGTTTTGATGAAGGTCTGCAATTGAGTGCCTAAAGGGACAGATATCTGCTTATCTATCCCTTTTTCAGAAACCCATAGCTGTAAAATAATTTGTCAAAACTTTTTTACAGTGAGTTGCTCATGTGCGGCCTCCTTGTAAGCCTTTTATGCCGGTTTGGGACCTTGACTTAGTTTTATCAGCTCTTCAGGGTGATCCCTTTGAGCCAATGGCAGATGCATCATTAGGTTAACGACTCTTAAAGTGGACCAACACCCACCGGTGATCGGCCCGGGAATCTATAAGATTCCCGGGCCGATCACCTCCCATCCCGATCTCGGATGTCCCGCGGGGTGAAACCCCCCCAAACACCCCAAACTCCTTACCTCAGTTTCCCTCCCTCGCGCCCCTCTAGACGTGCGCGCGCCCGCGCCGGCCGTCTGTGAATGGCCGGCGCGGGCACGCGCGCGTCAAGAGGGACGCGCGGGAGGCGGCGGCGGAGGAGCCGCTTGTCCGCGGCTTGTCCGTCGGCTCGGGGAGAGGTGAGTTCGGGGGGTTCGGGGGGGTTTCACACAGCGGGGCACCCCGATCGGGGGTGCCCACCAAAGTGGACCAAGACCCAGGATAGTCAAAATCCTGGGTGTTGGTCCACTTTAAGGCTGTAACTAGACATGCCCCAAACTGGCTGCAATGAAGGATGCCCCTAACTGGCTGTAATGAAGGATGCCCCTAACTGGCTGCAATGAGAGATGCCCCTAACTGGCTGCAATGAGGGATGCCCCTCACTGGCTGCAATGAGGGATGCCCCTAACAGGTTGTAATGAGGCATGCCCCTAACTGACTGCAATGAAGGATGCCCCTAACTGGCTGTAATGAAGGATGCCCATAACTGGCTGCAATGAGAGATGCCACTAACTGGCTGCAATGAGGGATGCCCCTCACTGGCTGCAATGAGGGATGCCCCTAACAGGTTGTAATGAGGCACGCCCCTAACTGGCTGCAATGAGGGATGCCCCTAACTGGCTGCAATGAGGGATGCCCCTCACTGGTTGTATTGGAGGGATGCCCTTCACTAGTTGTATTGGAAGGATGCCCCTCACTGTTTGTATTGGAGGGATGTTCCATCACTGGTTGTATTGGAAGGATGCCCCTCACTGGTTGTATTGCAGGGATGTCCCTCATTGGCTAGAATGGAGCCCCAGCCCCTGGCTGTAATGTGTTTGCAGAGGCATTGCCTGTACTATTATTATTATTTTATTCTTAGGTGGTGTTTCCTTTAAGGGCGTGGTGTGGCTTAAATGTTAAAAAAAAAATGTCCCTTTTTACAGCTTTTAAAAATTTGGGAGGTAGGTGTCTGGCCTCTCTCTAGAGAAGATCTAAAGAAGATCCCTGATCCCATTGTACAATAAAGCTTACCTAAACTAGCGTTATCCATTTATATACTCACCACAAGCGCAAGCATGCAATGGCCATATTTGCGCAAAACCATATTTCTGAGATAAAACACACATGTAAATTTGACCGCAGATATAAGGGTTGATTCAGAGCCTCTTTTACATGCACTTTCGCATGCCTTTTCGAAATTTTCGTTACCTTTTCCATGCTTATATGTGTTTACGCTAACACGAATACGCACTTTTGATGGTCGTATATTTATCTTAAAAATTCTGTTACGTCAGGAAAGTTGTGTTATTGGTTTGGGCTTACGCACGATTCCAGAGCCTTGATTGTTGATTAGAACACGGCCAATAAAACGAGTGTGTTTACCTTCAACTTACGGGGTCATTTTGCTGGTGAAAGTGTGCCGTCGTGTTGTGAGTTGCAGTGTTATGTAGGCGGACGACATGGAGGAATATGAGCGCTTGCAGCTATGTGTCTGTGTTTCGGATTTCAGGTTGCTGAAGAGCATCTATACAGGTATTTTGTTTATCTTGACATCCTTCCTTATTTTTAAAATATTATAAAATTTTTATTTTTGTTTGTTTTTTGGCACACTTATAGTAATGTTGCCTTGCATTGCACTTTTTCTATAGTTTTATACAAAAAACATTAAAAAAAAAACCTTTAAATAACTAATATTAAAGATTAGACTATACCCAAAAAAGGGAGTTCAGGTAAGCATGGGAGCAGAAGTGAGTTAGAGAATAGTTGAGATGGGGGACATGAATGAGTTAAAGATCCAGATCCAGATCTTCTCACACAATTCCCAATTCTCGAGAGCTGGCTTTGACGGCCTGACTATTGAAACCTCCATCTTTGCAGAAAGGGTTTTTTTCTGCTAGAGTTATTCAGACTATGATTACGGCCAGGAAAAGGTCTTCATCAATGATCTACTATAGATTCTGGTGAGCATTTATTGCTTGGTGCGAATCCAGAGGGTTAGCTTGTAGAACTTTTCTGTTCCCAGAATATTAAGCTTGTTGCAGAAGGGTTTTGATGAAGGTCTGCAATTGAGTGCCTAAAGGGACAGATATCTGCTTATCTATCCCTTTTTCAGAAACCCATAGCTGTAAAATAATTTGTCAAAACTTTTTTACAGTGAGTTGCTCATGTGCGGCCTCCTTGTAAGCCTTTTATGCCGGTTTGGGACCTTGACTTAGTTTTATCAGCTCTTCAGGGTGATCCCTTTGAGCCAATGGCAGATGCATCATTAGGTTAACGACTCTTAAAGTGGACCAACACCCACCGGTGATCGGCCCGGGAATCTATAAGATTCCCGGGCCGATCACCTCCCATCCCGATCTCGGATGTCCCGCGGGGTGAAACCCCCCCAAACACCCCAAACTCCTTACCTCAGTTTCCCTCCCTCGCGCCCCTCTAGACGTGCGCGCGCCCGCGCCGGCCGTCTGTGAATGGCCGGCGCGGGCACGCGCGCGTCAAGAGGGACGCGCGGGAGGCGGCGGCGGAGGAGCCGCTTGTCCGCGGCTTGTCCGTCGGCTCGGGGAGAGGTGAGTTCGGGGGGTTCGGGGGGGTTTCACACAGCGATCGGGGGTGCCCAACCAAAGTGGACCAAGACCCAGGATAGTCAAAATCCTGGGTGTTGGTCCACTTTAAGGCTGTAACTAGGCATGCCCCTCACTGGCTGCAATGAAGGATGCCCCTAACTGGCTGTAATGAAGGATGCCCCTAACTGGCTGCAATGAGGGATGCCCCTCACTGGCTGCAATGAGGGATGCCCCTAACAGGTTGTAATGAGGCATGCCCCTAACTGACTGCAATGAAGGATGCCCCTAACTGGCTGTAATGAAGGATGCCCATAACTGGCTGCAATGAGAGATGCCACTAACTGGCTGCAATGAGGGATGCCCCTCACTGGCTGCAATGAGGGATGCCCCTAACAGGTTGTAATGAGGCATGCCCCTAACTGGCTGCAATGAGGGATGCCCCTAACTGGCTGCAATGAGGGATGCCCCTCACTGGTTGTATTGGAGGGATGCCCTTCACTAGTTGTATTGGAAGGATGCCCCTCACTGTTTGTATTGGAGGGATGTTCCATCACTGGTTGTATTGGAAGGATGCCCCTCACTGGTTGTATTGCAGGGATGTCCCTCATTGGCTAGAATGGAGCCCCAGCCCCTGGCTGTAATGTGTTTGCAGAGGCATTGCCTGTACTATTATTATTATTTTATTCTTAGGTGGTGTTTCCTTTAAGGGCGTGGTGTGGCTTAAATGTTAAAAAAAAAATGTCCCTTTTTACAGCTTTTAAAAATTTGGGAGGTAGGTGTCTGGCCTCTCTCTAGAGAAGATCTAAAGAAGATCCCTGATCCCATTGTACAATAAAGCTTACCTAAACTAGCGTTATCCATTTATATACTCACCACAAGCGCAAGCATGCAATGGCCATATTTGCGCAAAACCATATTTCTGAGATAAAACACACATGTAGATTTGACCGCAGATATAAGGGTTGATTCAGAGCCTCTTTTACATGCACTTTCGCATGCCTTTTCGAAATTTTCGTTACCTTTTCCATGCTTATATGTGTTTACGCTAACACGAATACGCACTTTTGATGGTCGTATATTTATCTTAAAAATTCCGTTACGTCAGGAAAGTTGTGTTATTGGTTTGGGCTTACGCACGATTCCAGAGCCTTGATTGTTGATTAGAACACGGCCAATAAAACGAGTGTGTTTACCTTCAACTTATGGGGTCATTTTGCTGGTGAAAGTGTGCCGTCGTGTTGTGAGTTGCAGTGTTATGTAGGCGGACGACATGGAGGAATATGAGCGCTTGCAGCTATGTGTCTGTGTTTCGGATTTCAGGTTGCTGAAGAGCATCTATACAGGTATTTTGTTTATCTTGACATCCTTCCTTATTTTTAAAATATTATAAAATTTTTATTTTTGTTTGTTTTTTGGCACACTTATAGTAATGTTGCCTTGCATTGCACTTTTTCTATAGTTTTATACAAAAAACATTCAAAAAAAAACCTTTAAATAACTAATATTAAAGATTAGACTATACCCAAAAAAGGGAGTTCAGGTAAGCATGGGAGCAGAAGTGAGTTAGAGAATAGTTGAGATGGGGGACATGAATGAGTTAAATAGCTGCGCGCATGCGTACATGCAAACATAGCATCTTTCCGACAGATATCTGAGAGAATTCCGTTTGGACGTATATTTAGAGAAAGATGCAGATGAATCTAACGGGACACCGAAAATCTTCGTTGGAAGCTACATTGGAAAACGCTGAAAAAACTGTAGTATACGAGGTTTACTAAGTAACGTAAACGTCTCATTGGCGTACGCAGCTACGAACAGTAAACTGAAGGCTCCTGATGGAGGCTCTGAATCATGCGTGCGCACCTAGGCATACGTAAAAAAGTGAAAAATACAAATACAACACGGAGTTGAGGAGGCTCTGAATCAACACTATAGACATAAATGGTAGGTGTACCTATAATAAATATAATGTGGATTTGTATTTGTCCTGTATAAACGTAGGTTCATCTCGAGGATAAAAGAGGGAATTCAACGGCTGTCTCAAAATCTCAACACAGAGAAAATTATTGAAGATGTGGGTGCACAAGTAAGTATCATATGTGTAAAATATAAAGCAGAACATAATTACAGTACATAAAGCATAATCTTTATTTGTGGCCTCATTTCCTTTGTGGTCTTGCTTCCTTTGTGGTCTTGCTTCCTGTGTGGTCTCACTTCCTTTGTGGTCTTGCTTCTTTTGTGGTCCTCACTTCCTTTGTGGTCTCACTCTCTTTGTGGTCTCACTCTCTTTGTGGTCTCACTTTCTTTGTGGCCTCACTTCCTTTGTGGTCTTGCTTCCTTTGAGGCCTCACTTCCTTTGTGGTCTCACTTCCATGGTGGCCTCACTTTCTTTGTAGCCTCACTTTCTTTGTGGTCTCACTTTCTTTGTGGCCCTCACTTCCTTTGTGGCCTCACTTCCTTTGTGGCCTCACTTTCTTTGTAGCCTTACTTCATTTGTGGTCTCGCTTCCTTTGTGGTCTCACTTCCTTTGTGGCCCTCACTTCCTTTGTGGTCTCGCTTCCCTTGTGGTCTTGCTTCCTTTGTAGCCTCACTTCCTTTGTGGTCTCACTTTCTTTGTAGCCTTACTGCCTTTGTGGCCTTACTTCCTTTGTGGTTTCGCTTCCTTTGTGGCCTTCGCTTCCTTTGTGGCCTCACTTTCTTTGTAGCCTTACTTCCTTTGTGGTCTCGCTTCCTTTGTGGCCCTCACTTCCTTTGTGGTCTTGCTTCCTTTGTGGCCTCACTTCCTTTGTGGCCCTACTTCCTTTGTGGTCTCGCTTCCTTTGTGGCATTGCTTCCTTTGTGGTCTTGCTTCCTTTGTGGTATCACTTCCTTTGTGGCCCTCGCTTCCTTTGTGGTCTCACTTTCTTTTGTGGCCTCACTTTCTTTTGTAGCCTTACTTCCTTTGTGGTCTCGCTTCTTTTGTGGCCCTCACTTCCTTTGTGGTCTTGCTTCCTTTGTGGTCTCGCTTCCTTTGTGGCCCTCACTTCCTTTGTGGCCTCACTTTCTTTGTAGTCTTACTTCCTTTGTGGTCTTGCTTCTTTTGTGGCCCTCACTTCCTTTGTGGCCCTTGCTTCCTTTGTGGCCCTCGCTTCCTTTGTGGCCCTTGCTTTCTTTGTGGCCTCACTTCCTTTGCGGTCTCGCTTCCTTTGTGGCATCGCTTTCTTTGTGGTCTCACTTCCTTCGTGTCCCTGCTTCGTTTGTGGCCTTGCTTTCTTTTTGGTTCTTCCTTCTCCCCCAGTGCCCACAGTTTCATGATGCGGACCCCCAGCTTAGACCTATTATTGGTGGTCTATGGCAAAGGAAATCAGGGGGTGTGCCACTATTCTTTGTCTCTAGTTTAAGAAGCAGCTGCGTTCTGACAGGAAGTTTTTTGGTTTTTATTTGGTTGTGCCCATAGAACATGGCCCTGTGTGACTGAGCAAAACAAATCAGGGGAATTTCCTCTAGGGCATCCCGAGAGCTGTTTGCTGGGATGGGGGATGAATGCCACAATGGGGGAGAATGCCACACTGCCTATATGGGAATGGGGGGTGCCACACTGCCTATATGGGAATGGGGGGTGCCACACTGCCTATATGGGAATGGGGAGATGCCACGCTGCCTACAAGGGAATGGGGGTGCCACACTGCCTATATGGGAATGGGGGGTGCCACACTGCCTATATGGGAATGGGGGGGCATACTGCCTATATGGAAATGGAATGTGCCACACTGCCTATATGGGAAAAACTGCCCCTATTGCCCCGGCAGATACCTAAGAGCGACTCCCGTTGAGTCCTCTACCTGGGATTACCTTATTTGTCTGTAGACCAGAGTTACCTTTACACTGCTGATGTCCGGAGCCCACACCAAGCGCAAAAAAGACACATAACAGCTATTCTTGGTGTGAACTGTTTATTATGGCGCGATTTTCAGTATATAAAGCATGATAAGGCATAGGCGGGGAAGTAGCAAGATGCTGCTCCAAATAAGGTTCTTTAGTGAACATTTAATTTCTAATTGGAGTAGCTGTGTCAATACATTGCTGTCCGGGGTGTGTGTTGGGCGTGGCTATACATCAGCCCATTGTGTGTCATGGGACTTTCCAGACACCAACTTACCCACAGACATTTCTCAGAAAACAGGTTGTTATGTGGTCAGCACATTCCAAACCCAGAGATATCAGTTTACTCCGTTATTCTCACTTTTAAACCTTAAAGCGGTCCTCTTAAGCATAAGCCATGCAGTAGCCATTTTGTTACTTTGTACCTACACGCCCTTTCAGTTCCTTCTTCGAGTCAATGACTTCTAAGTCGCTGACTCGCTCATCGCCTTCTCATATTCCTCTTGGTTGTGAGCTAAATAAGCAGCATATGTACCTTGGGCCTTGCTAGCACGCATAGCAATCACACACATTACAACCTTGAAAGCTACTACTGCGATTATAATAAGCATAATGTGGAGATTAGCTCTGGTAGGCGACCGGGTGTCAGCAGTATAGAGGCGGAGGCAAACAGTTCAAAGTAAAGTCTGTGTTTATTTCACACAAAAATCCACAAAAGCATATGTCCATACAGGTTACATCACCTTTTCAGGAAACCGCAGCATAAATGACACAGTCAGGCAAACAGCTTTTAGTCCTTGAGCAAAGGTCCTGTTTACAGTCAAATAGGCCTCAGGTCCGCATGAACAGCTTCCACAGGAGATTTCAGCCAGGCTCACAGAGTCTCACTCCCATGTGAGCTCTAGACAAAGGACAGGCCACAGCTGATTCCCCAGGCTATTTAAACAGCCCGCAAAACCCGGACCTGGGTAGTGGGATGGAGTCCCACCCTGCTCTACTCCATCCCAGTAAAGCCATCCCAGGTTAGCCTTTCGGCTATTCTAAATCATCAGCAGCAAACTGCCACCAGCAGCTGATGCTGGAAAAACAAGCTATATGGCTTTACTGCACCAATGCCAGGTACATTGGTGCTACATACCTGCCGTCAATAACGGCCCCTTGCACCTTACCACATACCCCCCCCCCCTTTGTTCAACCCTGAGGGGGTGGACACATGCCAAACAATGTGCTCTGGACAAAGCATCCGCGTTACCCAATAATCGTCCCGCTCTGTGCTCAACTGTGAACTTGAAGTTTTGTAGTGACAAGAACCATCGGGTGACCCTGGCATTCCTGTCCTTAGCCTGGCACATCCACTTGAGGGGAGAGTGGTCCGTAATCAGACGGAACCTTCTCCCCAGCAAGTAGTAGCGAAGAGACTCCAGGGCCCATTTAATGGCCAAACACTCCCTCTCCACTATACTATACCGGGTCTCCGCGGGTGTTAATTTGCGACTCATGTAGACAACGGGGTGCTCCTCCCCGTTGACTTCCTGAGACAGTACAGCACCGAGACCTACCTCGGAGGCATCGGTCTGCACTATGAACTCCCTCTTAAAGTCGGGTGTCACCAACACCGGAGACCCACACAGGGCAGACTTCAAAGCGGAGAACGCTTTTTCGGCCTGTTCATTCCACTTCACCATGACAGACTTGCGTCCCTTTAACAGGTCTGTCAATGGTGCCGCTAGGGTGGCAAAATTGGGAATGAACCGCATATAATATCCCACCAACCCCAGAAATGACTTTACTTGGCGGGTGGTGTTAGGACGTGGCCAGTTACGGATGGCTTCTAGTTTGTTGACCTGGGGCTTGACCACTCCTCGCCCAATCACATAGCCCAGGTATTTTGTTTCTTCTAGGCCTAAAGCACATTTTTTCGGGTTTGCCGTCAACCCAGCCTTCCTGAGGGAATCCACTACGGCCTGGACTTTGGGTAGGTGACTTTCCCAATCCGTGCTGTGGATAATTATATCGTCCAGATATGCCGAAGCATACCGACGATGTGGCCTGAGGACAATATCCATTAACCTTTGGAACGTAGCGGGAGCGCCGTGTAACCCAAAGGGTAATACCTTGTATTGGAACAGTCCCTCTGGTGTGATAAAGGCTGTTTTCTCCTTGGCAGCCTCAGTCAAGGGCACCTGCCAGTACCCTTTTGTGAGGTCCAACACCGAAAAGTACCTGGCTTGGCCTAGTTTCTCAATGAGTTCATCTACCCGGGGCATAGGGTAGGCATCAAACTTGGAAACTTCATTAAGTTTGCGGAAATCGTTACAGAACCGCAACGTACCATCGGGCTTGGGAATCAAGACTATGGGGCTGGCCCACTCACTCTTTGATTCTTCAATCACGTCTAACCGGAGCATTTGCTGCACTTCCTCTGCGATAGCTTGTCGCCGGGACTCAGGTACCCGGTAAGGCCTCAACCGGACCTTGACCTGAGGTTCCGTGACAGTTCTGAAAACACGTCCGTGTTTCTGCTAATAAACTCCCTGGCTTCCTGAGTCTGTTTAGAGGAGAGGTTGTCGCCAGTTTTCACTTCGACTACTGCTTCTCTAATAACAGACCGAGGAATGGGAAGCTCCACCCCCACCATACCTAGTCGGGGACTGTCACCCCCAGGGGTCTCCCTGTCTTTCCATAGTTTCAGCAGGTTTACATGGTACACCTGCTCTGGCTTCCTCCGCCCAGGCTGATGTACCTTGTAAGTCACTTCCCCAACTTTTTCAATGACCTCATAGGGACCCTGCCACCTAGCTAGAAATTTACTGTCCACCGTGGGTACCAGAACCACAACTCTGTCACCGGGGTTAAAGTTCCGTACCCTGGCTTGCCGATTATAAATCCTGCTTTGGGCCCGCTGCGCTGCCTCCATATGTTCTCTGACAAGCGGCAAGACGGTCTCTATCCGTTCCTGTAGGTGAGTCACGTACTCTACCACACTTTTGTGGGGTGTGGTTTGCTGTTCCCAGGCCTCCTTGGCTATATCCAACAGGCCCCGTGGATGTCGACCATATAAGAGTTCGAAGGGCGAGAACCCCGTAGAGGCCTGGGGCACCTCTCGCACTGCGAACATCAGATAGGGCAGCAGCAAGTCCCAATTCTTCCCATCCTTGGCGACTACCCTTTTTAACATGGTCTTTAAAGTTTGATTAAACCATTCTACTAGGCCGTCTGTTTGCGGGTGGTAAACGGATGTCCGCAACTGTTTTACCTGCAGCAGTTTACAAAGCTCTTTCATTACTTTCGACATAAACGGGGTACCTTGATCGGTCAGGACCTCTTTAGGCAGACCTACTCTGGAAAACATTTCCATAAGCTCTTTAGCAATGAGCTTGGCAGAGGTGTGACGCAGGGGCACTGCCTCAGGGTACCGCGTGGCATAGTCCAAGATCACCAGAATATGTTGGTGCCCTCTAGCGGATTTTGGCACTGGACCCACTAGATCCATGGCAATCCGCTCAAAGGGTACCTCAATAACTGGGAGAGGAACTAAGGGACCACGGTAATGAGGCTGAGGGCTGGACATCTGACATGTTGGGCAGGACTCACAATATCTCTCCACCTCCTTGTACACACTGGGCCAGTAGAATCATTGTAAAACGCGGTCCAGAGTTTTCTGCTGGCCTAGGTGTCCACCCAGAACATGTTGGTGGGCCAAATCCAACACCAACTTGCGATATGGATTGGGTACCACCAATTGTTCCACCACCTCTTCACGTACCTTGTTTACTCGGTACAACATTTCCTGGTGAACCACAAAGCGAGGAAACTGTAACTCCGCCCCTGGCTGTTGTGGTTCCCCTTCCACCTCAAGAACATTCTCCCAGGCCCGAGACAGTGTCGGGTCCTGGTGTTGAGCGGTACCAAAGTTAATTGTGGAGACATGGAGATCTGCCAACTCTGGACCTGTTGCCAACTCTTCCACATCTCCAACCATAACATTTAGTGGGGTTGACTCCCTCTCTTCCATTTTAGGGGCGGGCACCTCTTCCACGGTGCCTCCTGATTCCGGTTCCCAGGGCACCGGGGTCTCCCCTGAGTAGGGCCAGTCTATAGGGGACACACCCGCCTCGCGGGTTTCCGGAACTGCCAACTTGGCCCATAGTGACCTGAACCCTGGAAAGTCTCTCCCAATAATCAGTTCATACGGGAGTTTAGCGGCGACAGCGACTTCATGTTTCCAGCTGCCGGAGACGGTGGTGAGAGACACTTGTGCTGTGGCATAGTCTCTCAAGTCCCCATGAATGCACAAAACCCCGGTTTTCCGCCCAGTGTACTCATCGGGCAGTACTAAGGCGGGTCTTGCCAGGGTAACCATACTCCCCGAGTCCAAAAGGGCCACAGCCAGGGTGTCTCCCACTTTCACCTGACAGAGGTGACTTTGCCCCACAAGTTCAGGGACACCGGCAGCACACAGCCTCCTGGCATACATGGAAGGGCGGTAACCAAAGTTCACGTCCATGGGCTCCCCCTGGTGGGGACAATTGGCTCTGATATGTCCCGGCTCCTTACATCCCCAACACAACACTTGGGCAGGGACTTTGGGGGGTAGGTCCTGAGTTGGTTTAGGGGACGCCACTCGCCTGAGCTGGGGCGGGGACCTCCGGGGTTTCCCCGAATCCCTCCTCATGGAGCCGCCTTGCAAGTTCCTGGTGGCCTCATATCGCTCCACTAGGTCCACCATCCCTAGTGCGTTGTCAGGGGATACCTGGCCAACCCAGTGCTGAAGAGGGTGCGGTAAAGCCCTCCAGAAAATGTCCGCCAGCAAGCGGTCCAACATGGCAGTGGGGCTTAAGAACTCCGGCTGCAGCCATTTTTGCAGCAGGTGCAGCAGTTTATAGTACTGGGGCCGGGCGGGCTCTGCCGACTGGTAGCTCCACTGATGCACCCGCTGAGCCCGAACCCACACATTCACCCCCAGTCTGGCCAGTATCTCACCCTTCAGAGTCGGGTAGTCAGCGGCTTGGTCCTCTGGGAGATCAAACAACACCTGTTGGGGTCCAGACGCCAGAAATGGAGCGATGACATCAGCCCACTGGTCATGCGGCAACTTCTCCCTGGCAGCCACCTTTTCAAACACCGCCAGGTAAGTCTCAACGTCATCTGAAGGGGCCATTTTTGTGAGCGCCGAGCGGACAGCTTTCCGGGCATCAGGAGTACTTTTGGGCGCACCTGCAGCTTGCTGCGCCATCATATGTTGCAAAAACAGCTGGTTGGTCTCCTGCTGCTGCTTGTTGGCCTCCAAGAGCGCTTTCACGACCGCCTCCATTTTGTCTGCAGTCCCAGGTAGCAGCCTGGCAGGTTTAATATAGAACATGCACAAAACAAAAACTTTTTCGTCGGTTGCTCCTAGCAACGGCCTCACTGCTGTGCCCGCATCCGACACCAAATGTGGAGATTAGCTCTGGTAGGCGACCGGGTGTCAGCAGTATAGAGGCGGAGGCAAACAGTTCAAAGTAAAGTCTGTGTTTATTTCACACAAAAATCCACAAAAGCATATGTCCATACAGGTTACATCACCTTTTCAGGAAACCGCAGCATAAATGACACAGTCAGGCAAACAGCTTTTAGTCCTTGAGCAAAGGTCCTGTTTACAGTCAAATAGGCCTCAGGTCCGCATGAACAGCTTCCACAGGAGATTTCAGCCAGGCTCACAGAGTCTCACTCCCATGTGAGCTCTAGACAAAGGACAGGCCACAGCTGATTCCCCAGGCTATTTAAACAGCCCGCAAAACCCGGACCTGGGTAGTGGGATGGAGTCCCACCCTGCTCTACTCCATCCCAGTAAAGCCATCCCAGGTTAGCCTTTCGGCTATTCTAAATCATCAGCAGCAAACTGCCACCAGCAGCTGATGCTGGAAAAACAAGCTATATGGCTTTACTGCACCAATGCCAGGTACATTGGTGCTACATACCTGCCGTCAATAACGGCCCCTTGCACCTTACCACAATAATTATAATGATAAACTGAGTTAAAAATCCCTTCCAGACGGAGAAAAAAATCTTTAAACCAATTTCCCCAGTCCTTCTCCGAGCCAGCATTCGTTTTCATCTCTACTGATAAAGTTTCCAGGCCTTCTATTGCCCTGGTCACCTTCCCATTAGGCCCGGTGTTATCTGGGATGTAGGTGCAGCATTTCTCACCTATCATTCTACAAACCCCTCCTCTCTCTGCTAATATCATATCAAGTGCCATTCTATTATGGAAAACCATTTGGGTAGTGGGCCAAGCTGTTCTGCCATTCCCTTGAACGCCTTTACGGTATCATTAACAAATCTTTGTTAGTTGTAATATAGGTAGTTAACCCAATTGCCTTGAATTCATCAGGTACACCACGTGGCACTCCTAGAGCATCCAAGTACACTTGGGCATCAAAACTTCCCTTCGGTTTAGCAGTCTCCTGTTTACTCCTTTTGGAGCTGCCCTTCATTTGCCCCTCAAACACGTGCCATTTTCAGTCCAGTGCGGGTGATATGACAAAAGACATAATTAATTTAACCGGTGCGCATTGTCCTTGCCAACTGAATGACAACCTAGGGTATAACACACTTCCACCACACAGCCACCAGATGTCCCCCAGCGCCACCTTGTGTGGGCCTAGCTTATCCTGGGCTAGGCCTGCTATCTCAGCACACCATCCCCCGGGCATTATACCTACATTCACAGTTACTTCCTTTCTCTCAAAACAGGTGTAATTTCCCTTGTATGCGTGTATACCCGGGCCTATGGCAGCTGGGTGGTCTAGCCGGGGGAAATGTCGGGACCAAACTTGACACTCATTGTTGATTAAAGTTTCATTCTTATAGATCTTCAACATACATTGCTGGTCCTCTTTGGGTAGTGGTAGGGGGACAGTACCCAGATGCGGGCTAGTTCCCGCGCAGACATAACAGTCAGATCTATTATGTTGATTGGCTGTATAGTGGGCCCATTGCACCCAGACGTTCCGTGAAGGGTTAAACCCGGTCTCCGTGGCTAAAGTGTCAGCAGAGGCAATGTCAGTTTCCACTAGTACTTTCTTTTCCCCTCCCTCCGTGGACGGAGCAGGGGTTGGATCAACCAGTTTACATTTTATATCTTTAAGCTGTATTTTTCCTTTACACAAGGTGGTCCTGCCACAGCCCCCTGTGGGGTGGGAACCTATCCAGTATAGTCCTGCATCCCCTGCTGAGGGGTTCTCTAGATTCAATATGACAGTAGCGCTGCTGTATACTGTCGATATGGGCAGCTTTCCCCTCCCTTTCTGAGCAATGTCATATGTGAAAGAAGGGATCTCCCCTTGCTATGTTTTCTGTCCATAGCGCTTTGGGGCCTATAGCCCCAATTCCCCGGTAGTCCTCCCTTCTCAGTGTTACATCCCACCGCCCCCCAGTAGTCACACTCTCTACCCCAGCTGTCATCTGTCACGCACATGTAGTATTGTGAGTAATAATCCCCTAGGAGTCGAGAGTGTGACTGACTTGTACAATTGACCAGATTGCATAAATCAAAAATATACGTTACTACATGGGATGAGGTATTGAAATAAAATGTAGGGGCACCGTCTTCCCATGTTATCTGGGTCTCCACCCCAGTCCGAGTGCTCCTCTTCCTCCTTCCAGGAACTGGGGTTCCGTTCCCTGGCAGGTGTCTTGGGTTGTCAATGGTCATGGGCAGGGGACTCAGCCCTATTGGCTCACAGATACCTTTAACTTTTCCTAGTGCGGGAGGGTCATACAAGCAATTACATACTATCCAGATAATAGAAGTTATGAGCCAACTAATGATCAGACATATAAGCAAATGATTTGAGCCACATAAGAATCTCAGGAGCCAATGTGCTTGGCCCTTCTTCGGAGCCTCCTTTAGCTGGGGGTCTGCTACCAGCTTCTTCTTGTCCTCTTGGTAGGACGTCTGGCTGTGGCCCTCTAGGTAGGGCGTCTGTTCCTCTAACAGTTTCTTTTTCTCCATCTCCTGGGATGTTGAGGGTATGTAATTTTTTAACCCTTGATGCGTGTAACCAATTAGGATATCCTTCTTCTAGGATCGCCGTGCGAGTGACAGCCATCACCTTACTCGGTTCTTCAAAAGGGAACTCGGTCTATGGATGGTCTCTGTGCTTTTTCACTAGCACTCGATCTCCCACTTTGAACTCATGGTATGGTTTCTGGAATAGAGAAGGAAACAATTTCTTGCCTCATTATGGGACATAACCTGCACTAGAGCCCTAGTGTGTTCTTCCTGTCTATTCCCCCAAGTGGTCTTTCCGGTCCCAGAACCCTTGGTAGTTTTGTGCCAGGGTAACGGGAAAGGTCTTCCCATAATTAATTCATAAGGAGATAAACCGGTAGTCCTGCTGGGGGTCATTCTCATTTCAACTAACACTGCCCTTAACTTGTTCTGCCAACCCCTGTATGTCCCTTCCGTAGCTTTTCTAAGTATGTCCTTTATTGTCCTGTTCGCTCTTTCTACCACCCCTGAGCTCTGAGGATGATAGGGTATGTGGAATTGCCAATGTATGTTTAAATTCTCAGCTAGTTCCTTACAAATCGCTGCGGTGAAGGCCGGGCTGTTGTCTGATCGGATCTGGGTAGGGCATCCAAATTGCGGTATGATCTCTTTAATCAAAATTTTAATGACAGTACTAGCATTCTCTTTCTTTACTGGGAAACATTCTGGCCATTTGGAAAACATGTCTACCATTACTAACATTATGTCAGGTTTTCTGCCAGGAGCGGTAGTAAAGTGTGTGTGGTCTACGTTCCAGTCCACACAAGGTTCTGTGGGGTACAATAGATGATCATGTTGTGCTTTGTGTGGAATATTGGGATTGTTGCGCTGACAGGTTAAACAATTCAACACAAAATGTCTCACTATTTTTCCTCCGTGTGTGAGGAAAAAATGGCGCCCGAATTCATTATATGTCGCTTGAGCGCCTCTGTGCCCTACCCCGTGTGCCTGCGCTATGAAGGGGGCCGCACTCCTAACGGGTATGCAAGGTTTCCCTTCTTTGCTCCACAGTCCACTGTCCAGGGACTGGGTAGCACCGGCTTAAATCCAGGCAGATATTTCTGCTGGCGTGGCGTACTCCTGTAAGCAGCCTATAGTGTAGTCTAAAACCGGGTACAAAAAAGTAAACATGGCTGTATCCGTGACTGGCGACAGCGGCTGGGTGCTAGAACCCAGCTGAAACTGTGCCGCGGCCTTGGCTGTTCTGTCTGCTAAATCATTTCCTGTGGCTATGTCCGTAGCCGCGCCCGTATGCGCGCGGCAATGAATTATGGCGAGCTGAGCTGGCAGTAAAATGGCGCTTAACAGATTCCTGACTAAAGTGGCATGGAAAATAGGCTTGCCATCGGCAGAGACGAAGCCTCGTCTTTGCCAGATCATCCCGTGGTCCCAACAGACTCTGTGGGCGTACCGACTGTCAGTATACACCGTCAGAGGCTTACCTTCGAACAACTGACATGCGCGTTTAAGCACAATGAGTTCTGCAGCTTCAGCGGATTTAAAAGGAATCTTCCTAGCTTCCAGTACTACATCTGGTAATTGGACCAGAGAAAGACATCATCATGGGGCCGGGAACAGGAGCCGTCAACTTCAGAATTGGGTATTGGATTTGATGGGTGCGGAGATGTTTCACTCTGTATTGCCACCTCACACTTATGGAGGTGGCCGGTCCTTCAGTTAGAGGAGCATATTTAATCTCTAGGTGGGGGTTTGAAAATAGAATTACTTCATAACCGCTGAGGCGCTGGGCGATCATGTGCTGGGTGTGTATGTTGTTCAGGAGATGCTTAACATCGTGACCGGCATGAAGGACTGTGTGGTTGCTTAAAGTAACGGAGGTGGACTGCTCAACGGCCATAGAACACGCGGCAAGCGCGCATAGACAACCTGGCATACCTTGCAATTGTACGGGTAAAAGTTTAGAGAAAAATGCCACAGGTCTCAATTTGCCCCCATGCTCTTGGCACAACACGGAGGTGTAGCTGTACACATCAGCACGAACATACAAATGGAAAGGTTTTACATAATCTGGCAAACCTAACCCAGGATTACATGACAGAGCCTCCTTTAATTTCACAAAAGCATTCAACATAGTGGGGGACCATTCTATGGTGTCAGGCTGATCTACATGCGTACATTCTCTCAAAATCTTGTCATAAAATGAACAATCTGGTATCCATTGGTGACAGTAGCCAATCATGCCCAAGAAAGATAACATTTCTTTCCTTGTTCTCGGGTGGACCAAGCCCGAGATTGCTGCCACTCTTTTAGGGCTAATCTTTCTCTGCCCTTCCGACAAAACAAAACCTAGATAATCAACCTGATCCTGACACCATTGCATCTTATTCAGTGAAACCTTCAAACCATGAGTACATAAGCATTTCAGTAGGAGGACACCGTCTTCCATGTTAGGGCTTGCTAACAGCACGTCATCGGCGTACGCCAGCACAACCGAGCCACGCATAGGTGTAAACGCCTTGAGCACTTCTCTGAGAACAATGGCAAAAACTACCGGACTATTTTCGAACCCCTGAGGTAACAGGCTAAATGTCAGCTGAGTGGGGCCACCCTTAAGTCCGGGGTAGACAAATGCAAAAAGAGGTTGTGTCTCAGGGTCTACAGGTATTCCAAAAAAAGCATTTTTTAAATCAAAGACGCTATAGACTGTAGCGTTGGCAGGTATGACCGTGAGCAAGGACACCACGTCCGGCACTACAGGTGCTAGGGGGACCACGAGTGAATCAACCGCTCTGAGGTCCTAGACAAACCTATATGTGCCGTCTGGTATCCTTACCGGATTTATTGGAGAATTATAGGGTGACACTGTAGGCACCAGCACTCCGTTGGTTAGGAAACCCTCAATTAAAGATCTTATACCCTCTTCTCTTTCTTGATTCAGCGGGTATTGTTTGATGTAGCACGGGGTAGTATCAGGCTTGAGACATGCCTGATACGGGGTGACGTTCGTAAGACCCACATCATATTCTCCCTTTGCCCAAACACCCGAGGGGACTTCAGGGTCCTTCCAGGGCAGCATTGGGATACACGCGGTGGGGTGGACCCATGCGGCCCCCTTTTTTCTTGTTGTGGGGGGCGTTAGTGTGAACAGGGCACTTGTAACCTGTATTCCTCCGTCCGGGGTCATACACAGTGAGATACCCATTTTAGCCATTAAATCTTTGCTCAGAAGATTTATAGGACACGTCTCCATTAATTTAAACATATGTTTGATTCCTGGACCACCCCCGGTGTCACTAACGGTAAGGGGAGGTGATTCAAAGGTCCTAGTCAAGATCCCATTGATACCCATTGAAGGAGAGGCTTCCCTTTTCTGTCCCTTATACATGTTTCCTCTACCATTAAATCCACGCAAGGCTGCTGAGAAAAATGTTGGGACACAATCAGGAAAATGGGCGTGCCTTCTCCTGGGCACCCCAATTGGGGACCCACGAATCTCCAATTAACATTGATCTTGGGTCCCATTGGAGGAGGGGCCCCATCTCTCCCTGTGGGGGTTGTTGGTATTGTCTCTGGTTGCCCTGATTCTGGTTCCTCGGATTGTTAATAGACCTGTCTCCACATCATTTCCATATTGTCACCTCTGTATAATTTGATTTCCCCGGGTGGTGCTGACACATCAGTCTTATCATGTGCTCTATCTGTGTCCAATCTATGAGGTGACCTTCCCCGGTGATGCGGTCTACAACTAACTTAATGTCTTCAGGTATGTAGTTCTTTCCTTGTAAAGCCCTTTTTAGATATTTAATAGTGGCCCTGGAGGATTTCGAAGGATGGGGACAATTCTTCACAATGTGGTCAATCTCCTTGAAATCAGGTGGAGTTACCACCATAATTTGACCTGCGGTAAGGAATGGGTATTCCGCTGTACTATCCTCTTTCACTTCGTCCACTTGTTTCTTTCCCCCCCTTGTTCTCCCGGCCATTACAGTGCTACTATCCAAGTGAGTGGTTCTCTTTTTAGCTGTGACGGTAAAACTTATAGGGCTCGATTTGGGGCTAGGTTTAGGAGGGCTAGGTGACTCTATTCTCGTCTCTTCTCTATCCCTGTTACTGGCCTCCACCTGTTTATTATGAGCCCCGTAGAATACCGCACTTGCGGTGGCTTTACTGAGTCCCGCAAGAGAGGGGTACGCTGTCGTTGTGACAGTTTCAACTGTTACAGTCTTAGGTTTCCCTTTGTCCTCATAAGGAGGAGGAGGTGCGCTGGCTTTTTTAGACCCATATCTGGTTCTCTCTTGATCATATTTCGCTTTTAACTCCTTCTTCTTCATCTTACACCTAAGGCTCATCAGCCAATTTCTTCTATACCACCCGGGGGCAACTTCTAACCATTTCTGGCCACATTCCCTCATGTAACCCATGTCCCAACTAGGGTCTCCTGAATAATAGGGCCAAGCTTTCTTATCACCCAGACACATTTCTTTTATAATGTCTAAATGAAACAAATCGTTGGCACCATTTCGGGGAAACGGGTCATCACTACCGATCCCCTCGGTCCATCCCGCCAAGTTGTCTACAAATGGCAACGTATAATAAGCCCTGCTAGTTAATCTTTCTACATAGTGGATACAATCCTCACCCACTTTGGGCACTTTAGATTCAGACTGACCCATTGTCAACAGACGAAACTTACTGCAAGAATCTTATTAGTTTAATCAATTGTCTGGACCTTGCTCACCTTCAAGGTCGTCCAACAATACAACAAATAATCCTAACACTCTATTTTTCAGAGAGAAAAAGGTTTTAGTGGTCAGGTAAGCTCACAGTAAACAGACAAATCAGTTCCCAAATCACAAATAACCTCAATTTATATAGCGCGCTTCAAATAACCTAGCGGCGGTTCCCTACGAACCCCGCAACGCCTCGCTAAGACCGCAAGAGGCACCTAGGGCAAGTCCTTTAACCTTCCCTCGGGGTTAAGCGTATAAATTACCTAACCCCTTCAAGGAGACTTGCCCGCATTCTCCACCACTGAAAAACTGCCCCTATTGCCCCGGCAGATACCTAAGAGTGACTCCCGTTGAGTCCTCTACCTGGGATTACATTATTTGTCTGTAGACCAGAGTTACCTTCACACTGCAGACGTCCACACCAAGCGCAAGAAAGACACATAACAGCTATTCTCGGTGTGAACTGTTTATTATGGCGCGATTTTCAGTATATAAAGGACGATAAGGCATAGGCGGGGAAGTAGTAAGATGCTGCTCCAAATAAGGTTCTTTAGTGAACATTTAATTTCTAATTGGAGTAGCTGTGTCAATACATTGCTGTCCGGGGTGTGTGTTGGGCGTGGCTATACATCAGCCCATTGTGTGTCATGGGACTTTCCAGACACCACACAGACATTTCTCAGAAAACAGGTTGTTATGTTCTGTGGTCAGCACATTCCAAACCCAGAGATAACGGTTTACTCCGTTATTCTCACTTTTAAACCTTAAAGCGGTCCTCTTAAGCGTAAGCCATGCAGTAGCCATTTTGTTACTTTGTACCTACACACCCTTTCAGGTGCCACACTGCCTACAAGGGGAATGGGGGGTGCCACACTGCCTATATGGGGATGGGGGGGTGCCACACTGCCTATATGAAGAAGGGGGGAGAAATGACACACTGCCTATATGGAGAATGGAGGGCACCACACTGCCTATATGGGGAATGGGGGTGTGCCACACTGCATATATGGGAATGAGGGGTGCCACACTGCCTAAATGGGAATGGGGGGCCACGCTGCCTATGTGGGAATGGGGGGGGGTTCCACACTGCCTATATGGGGAATGGGGGGGGAAGCCACACTGCCTATATGGGGAACGGGTGGGAATGCCACACTGCCTATATGGGGAATGGGAGGGGGAATGCCACACTGCCTATATGGGAAATGGGAGGGGGGATGCCACACTGCCTATATGGGGAATGGGAGGGAGATGCCACACTGCCTATATGGGGAATGGGAGGGGGATGCCACACTGCCTATATGGGGAATGGGAGGGGGAATGCCACACTGCCTATATGGGGAATGGGAGGGGGGAATGCCACACTGCCTATATGGGCAATAGGTGGGGGGATGCCACACTGCCTATATGGGGAATGGGAGGGGGAATGCCACACTGCCTATATGGGGAATGGGAGGGGGGATGCCACACTGCCTATATTGGGGAATGGGAGGGGGAATGCCACACTGCCTATATGGGGAATAGGAGGGGGAATGCCACACTGCCTATATAGGGGAATGGGAGGGGAAATGCCACACTGCCTATATGGGGAATGGGAGGGGGAATGCCACACTGCCTATATGGGGAATGGGAGGGAGAAATGCCACATTGCCTATATGGGGAATGGGAGGGGGATGCCACACTGCCTATATGGGGAATGGGAGGGGGAATGCCACACTCACTATATAGGGGAATGGGAGGGGGAATGCCACACTGCCTATATGGGGAATGCCACACTGCCTATATGGGGAATGGGAGAGGGGATGCCACACTGTCTATATGGGGAATGGGAGGGGGGAATTCCACACTGCCTATATGGGGAATGGGAGGGGGAATGCCACACTGCCTATATGGGGAATGGGAGGAGGGAATGTCACACTGCCTATATGGGGAATGGGAGGGGGAATGCCACACTGCATATATAGGGGAATGGGAGGGGGAATGCCACACTGCCTATATGGGGAATGGGAAAGGGGAATGTCACACTGCCTATATGGGGAATGGGAGGGGGAATGCCACACTGCCTATATGGGGAATGGGAGGGGGAATGCCACACTGCCTATATGGGGAATGGGAGGGGGAATGCCACACTGCCTATATGGGGAATGGGAGGGGGAATGCCACACTGCCTATATGGGGAATGGGAGGGGGATTGCCACACTGCCTATATGGGGAATGGGAGGGGGAATGCCACACAGCCTATATGGGGAATGAGAGGGGGGAATGCCACACTGCCTATATGGGGAATGGGAGGGGGGATGCCACACTGCCTATATGGGGAATGGGAGGGGGAATGCCACACTGCCTATATGGGGAATGGGAGGGGGGTGCCACACTGCCTATATGGGGAATGGGAGGGGGGAATGCCACATTGCCTATATGGGGAATGGGAGGGGGATGCCACACTGCCTATATGGGGAATGGGGGGGGGGGAATGCCACACTCCCTATATAGGGGAATGGGAGGGGGAATGCCACACTGCCTATATGGGGAATGGGAGGGGGGATGCCACACTGCCTATATGGGGAATGGGAGGGGGAATGCCACACTGCCTATATGGGGAATGGGAGGGGGGTGCCACACTGCCTATATGGGGAATGGGAGGGGGGAATGCCACATTGCCTATATGGGGAATGGGAGGGGGATGCCACACTGCCTATATGGGGAATGGGGGGGGGGGGATGCCACACTCCCTATATAGGGGAATGGGAGGAGGGATGCCACACTGCCTATATGGGGAATGGGAGGGGGAATGCCACACTCCCTATATAGGGGAATGGGAGGGGGAATGCCACACTCCCTATATAGGGGAATGGGAGGGGGAATGCCACACTGCCTATATGGGGAATGCCAAACTGCCTATATGGGGAATGGGAGAGGGGATGCCACACTGCCTATATGGGGAATGGGAGGGGGGAATGTCACACTGCCTATATGGGGAATGGGAGGGGGGAATGTCACACTGCCTATATGGGGAATGGGAGGGGGATGCCACACTGCCTATATGGGGAATGGGAGGGGGGATGCCACACTGCCTATATGGGGAATGGGAGGGGGAATGCCACACTGCCTATATGGGGAATGGGAGGGGGAATGTCACACTGCCTATATGGGGAATGGGAGGGGGAATGCCACACTCCCTATATAGGGGAATGGGAGGGGGAATGCCACACTCCCTATATAGGGGAATGGGAGGGGGAATGCCACACTCCCTATATAGGGGAATGGGAGGGGGAATGTCACACTGCCTATATGGGGAATGGGAGGGGGAATGCCACACTGCCTATATAGGGGAATGGGAGGGGGAATGCCACACTGCCTATATGGGGAATGGGAAAGGGGAATGTCACACTGCCTATATGGGGAATGGGAGGGGGGAATGCCACACTGCCTATATGGGGAATGGGAGGGGGGAATGCCACACTGCCTATATGGGGAATGGGAGGGGGAATGCCACACTGCCTATATGGGGAATGGGATGGGGAATGCCACACTGCCTATATGGGGAATGGGAGAGGGGATGCCACACTGGCTATATGGGGAATGGGAGGGGGGAATGCCACACTGCCTATATGGGGAATAGGAGGGGGATGCCACACTGGCTATATGGGGAATGGGAGGGGGGAATGTCACACTGCCTATATGGGGAATAGGAGGGGGATGTCACACTGCCTATATGGGGAATGGGAGGGGGAATGTCACACTGCCTATATGGGGAATGGGAGGGGGGAATGCCACACTGGCTATATGGGGAATGGGAGGGGGGAATGCCACACTGCCTATATGGGGAATGGGAGAGGGGATGCCACACTGGCTATATGGGGAATGGGAGGGGGGAATGTCACACTGCCTATATGGGGAATAGGAGGGGGATGTCACACTGCCTATATGGGGAATGGGAGGGGGAATGCCACACTGCCTATATGGGGAATGCCACACTGCCTATATGGGGAATGGGAGGGGGCTGTAATGAATGACTTGCCTTCATTCCGTGCCCGTGGTGTCCCTAGGCAACTGGCCAGGGTTTCTCCTGCCCAGCAGCCGCCTCTGCCTCCGGTGCCATCCCCAGCGGCGCGTGTGTCGCCGAGTAAGTCCTCCCCCCTTGCCCATTGTCATTCAGCTTGTGCTTGCTGGCCTATACAGTCAGCTCATGTCCTCCGGTGGTGCAGTGCTCAGAATGGCCACCGGAGGCTGTTTAAAAGAGCGAAGTCTAGAAGGTGCAGCTCTGAGCAGTTTGCCTGGGAAGCTCAGCTGGAGCAATCAGCCCAGAGCTCACCAATCAGACCACAGGGCCAGTGCTCCAATCTGCCGTCAGATCCTAAGTGCACCAATCCCAGCCACTGTCTCCCTGTCCAATCCTGCCGGTTTTCCCACTATAAAGGGATTTCCACTGCAGTGTGTCATTGCCTGTTATAGCGCCTAGTACTTAGTTGTCTAGCTTGTCTCTAGTGATTGAACCGACCTTTTGCCTGCCTGACCACGATTTTCGCCTGACCCCTCTGATACCTCGCCCGTGACCTACTGGATTGACCTCGGCTTGTTTGACTCCTCTTTGCTACCTCCGTTGGATACCTCGCTTCGTGATCTCCCGGTTTGACCTCGGCTAGTTTATTGGACTTCTGCCTTCCGGCATCCTCATTTGGGACTCCCTGCCGTTCATCAGTCTCCACCTTAAGCTGGTAATCTTTGCGCCCATTAAGTCCTGGGGGTAACCGAGTCAGGAGAGGCATAATCCGCGTCTCCTGCGAGCGGGGACTTGTCTATAGGCAGAAGAGGCGGTGGAGATTGGGGATTATCAGCTTAAGACAGAAAGGTGTCCGGTACAGTCCTTACAGGGGCAATGTCACACTGCCTATATAGGGAATGGGAGGGGGGATGCCACACTGCCTATATGGGGAATGGGAGGGGGAATGCCACACTGCCTATATAGGGGAATGGGAGGGGAATGCCACACTGCCTATATGGGGAATGGGAAAGGGGAATGTCACACTACCTATATGGGGAATGGGAGGGGGAATGCCACACTGCCTATATGGGGAATGGGAGGGGGAATACCACACTGCCTATATGGGGAATGGGAGGGGGGAACGTCACACTGCCTATATGGGGAATGGGAGGGGGGAACGTCACACTGCCTGTATGGGGAATGGGAGGGGGAATGCCACACTGCCTATATGGGGAATGGGAGGGGGGAATGCCACACTGCCTATATGGGGAATGGGAGGAGGGAATGCCACACTGCCTATATGGGGAATGGGAGGAGGGAATGCCACACTGTCTATATGGGGAATGGGAGGGGGGAATGCCACACTGCCTATATGGGGAATGGGAGGAGGGAATGCCACACTGTCTATATGGGGAATGGGAGGGGGGATGTCACACTGCCTATATGGGGAATGGGAGGAGGGAATGCCACACTGCCTATATAGGGAATGGGAGGAGGGAATGCCACACTGCCTATATGGGGAATGGGAGGAGGAATGTCACACTGCCTATATGGGGAATGGAAGGGGGAATGTCACACTGCCTATATGGGGAATGGGAGGGGGAATGCCACACTGCCTATATGGGGAATGGGGGGGGGGGATGCCACACTGCCTATATGGGGAATGGGAGGGGGAATGCCACACTGCCTATATGGGGAATGGGAGGGGGGATGTCACACTGCCTATATGGGGAATGGGAGGGGGGATGCCACACTGTCTATATGGGGAATGGGAGGGGGAATGTCACACTGTCTATATGGGGAATGGGAGGAGGGAATGCCACACTGCCTATATGGGGAATGGGAGGGGGGAATGCCACACTGCCTATATGGGGAATGGGAGGAGGGAATGCCACACTGCCTATATGGGGAATGGGAGGAGGGAATGCCACACTGCCTATATGGGGAATGGGAGGAGGGAATGCCACACTGCCTATATGGGGAATGGGAGGAGGGAATGCCACACTGCCTATATGGGGAATGGGAGGAGGGAATGCCCCACTGCCTATATAGGGAATGGGAGGGGGGAATGTCACACTGCCTATATGGGGAATGGGAGGGGGGAATGTCACACTGCCTATATGGGGAATGGGAGGGGGGGTGTCACACTGCCTATATGGGGAATGGGAGGGGGGAATGTCACACTGCCTATATGGGGAATGGGAGGGGGGGTGTCACACTGCCTATATGGGGAATGGGAGGGGGGAATGCCACACTGCCTATATGGGGAATGGGAGGGGGAATGTCACACTGCCTATATGGGGAATGGGAGGAGGGAATGCCACACTGCCTATATGGGGAATGGGAGGAGGGAATGTCACACTGCCTATGGGAATGGGAGGAGGAATGTCACACTGCCTATATGGGGAATGGGAGGGGGGATGTCACACTGCCTATATGGGGAATGGGAGGAGGGAATGCCACACTGCCTATATGGGGAATGGGAGGGGGAATGCCCCACTGCCTATATGGGGAATGGGAGGGGGAATGCCACACTGCCTATATGGGGAATGGGAGGGGGAAAGCCACACTGCCTATATGGGGAATGGGAGGGGGAATGCCACACTGCCTATATGGGGAATGGGAGGGGGAAAGCCACACTGCCTATATGGGGAATTGGAGGAGGGAATGCCACACTGCCTATATGGGGAATGGGAGGAGGGAATGCCACACTGCTTATATGGGGAATGGGAGGAGGGAATGTCACACTGCCTATATGGGGAATGGGAGGGGGGGATGTCACACTGCCTATATGGGGAATGGGAGGGGGAATGTCACACTGCCTATATAGGGAATGGGAGGGGGAATGCCCCACTGCCTATATGGGGAATGGGAGGGGGAATGCCCCACTGCCTATATGGGGAATGGGAGGGGGAATGCCACACTGCCTATATAGGGAATGGGAGGGGGAATGCCCCACTGCCTATATGGGGAATGGGAGGGGGAATGCCACACTGCCTATATGGGGAATGGGAGGGGGAAAGCCACACTGCCTATATGGGGAATGGGAGGGGGAATGTCACACTGCCTATATGGGGAATGGGAGGGGGAAAGCCACACTGCCTATATGGGGAATTGGAGGAGGGAATGCCACACTGCCTATATGGGGAATGGGAGGAGGGAATGCCACACTGCCTATATGGGGAATGGGAGGGGGAATGTCACACTGCCTATATGGGGAATGGGAGGGGGAATGTCACACTGCCTATATGGGGAATGGGAGGGGGGAATGTCACACTGCCTATATGGGGAATGGGAGGGGGGAATGTCACACTGCCTATATGGGGAATGGGAGGGGGGAACGTCACACTGCCTATATGGGGAATGGGAGGGGGGAATGTCACACTGCCTATATGGGGAATGGGAGGGGGAATGTCACACTGCCTATATGGGGAATGGGAGGGGGAATGTCACACTGCCTATATGGGGAATGGGAGGGGGGAATGTCACACTGCCTATATGGGGAATGGGAGGGGGGAACGTCACACTGCCTATATGGGGAATGGGAGGGGGGAATGTCACACTGCCTATATGGGGAATGGGAGGGGGGAATGTCACACTGCCTATATGGGGAATGGGAGGGGGGAATGTCACACTGCCTATATGGGGAATGGGAGGGGGGAATGTCACACTGCCTATATGGGGAATGGGAGGAGGGAATGCCACACTGCCTATATGGGGAATGGGAGGGGGAATGCCACA
Source organism: Gastrophryne carolinensis (assembly GCA_027917425.1). NCBI lineage: Eukaryota > Metazoa > Chordata > Amphibia > Anura > Microhylidae > Gastrophryne > Gastrophryne carolinensis. The sequence continues at coordinate 4,448,425 of CM051234.1, forward strand.
CTGCCTATATGGGGAATGGGAGGGGGGAATGTCACACTGCCTATATGGGGGATGGGAGGGGGAATGTCACACTGCCTATATGGGGAATGGGAGGGAGAATGCCACACTGCCTATATGGGGAATGGGAGGGGGAATGTCACACTGCCTATATGGGGAATGGGAGGGAGAATGCCACACTGCCTATATGGGGAATGGGAGGGGGAATGCCACACTGCCTATATGGGGAATGGGAGGGGGGAATGTCACACTGCCTATATGGGGGATGGGAGGGGGAATGTCACACTGCCTATATGGGGAATGGGAGGGAGAATGCCACACTGCCTATATGGGGAATGGGAGGGGGGATGTCACACTGCCTATATGGGGAATGGGAGGAGAATGCCACACTGCCTATATGGGGAATGGGAGGGAGAATGCCACACTGCCTATATGGGGAATGGGAGGGGGGAATGTCACACTGCCTATATGGGGAATGGGAGGGGGGATGCCACACTGCCTATATGGGGAATGGGAGGGGGGAATGTCACACTGCCTATATGGGGGATGGGAGGGGGAATGCCACACTGCCTATATGGGGAATGGGAGGGGGAATGTCACACTGCCTATATGGGGAATGGGAGGGAGAATGCCACACTGCCTATATGGGGAATGGGAGGGGGAATGCCACACTGCCTATATGGGGAATGGGAGGAGGAATGTCACACTGCCTATATGGGGAATGGGAGGAGGGAATGCCACACTGCCTATATGGGGAATGGGAGGGGGAATGTCACACTGCCTATATGGGGAATGGGAGGGGGAATGTCACACTGCCTATATGGGGAATGGGAGGGGGGAATGTCACACTGCCTATATGGGGAATGGGAGGGGGAATGTCACACTGCCTATATGGGGAATGGGAGGAGGGAATGCCACACTGCCTATATGGGGAATGGGAGGGGGAATGTCACACTGCCTATATGGGGAATGGGAGGGGGAATGTCACACTGCCTATATGGGGAATGGGAGGAGAGAATGTCACACTGCCTATATGGGGAATGGGAGGGGGAATGTCACACTGCCTATATGGGGAATGGGAGGGGGAATGCCACACTGCCTATATGGGGAATGGGAGGGGGAATGCCACACTGCCTATATGGGGAATGGGAGGGGGGATGTCACACTGCCTATATGGGGAATGGGAGGAGGGAATGCCACACTGCCTATATGGGGAATGGGAGGGAGAATGCCACACTGCCTATATGGGGAATGGGAGGGGGGAACGTCACACTGCCTATATGGGGAATGGGAGGGGGGAATGTCACACTGCCTATATGGGGAATGGGAGGGAGAATGCCACACTGCCTATATGGGGAATGGGAGGGGGGAACGTCACACTGCCTATATGGGGAATGGGAGGGGGGAATGTCACACTGCCTATATGGGGAATGGGAGGGAGAATGCCACACTGCCTATATGGGGAATGGGAGGGGGGAACGTCACACTGCCTATATGGGGAATGGGAGGGGGGAACGTCACACTGCCTATATGGGGAATGGGAGGGGGAATGCCACACTGCCTATATGGGGAATGGGAGGGGGAATGCCACACTGCCTATATGGGGAATGGGAGGGAGAATGCCACACTGCCTATATGGGGAATGGGAGGGGGGAACGTCACACTGCCTATATGGGGAATGGGAGGGGGGAATGTCACACTGCCTATATGGGGAATGGGAGGGAGAATGCCACACTGCCTATATGGGGAATGGGAGGGGGGAACGTCACACTGCCTATATGGGGAATGGGAGGGGGGAACGTCACACTGCCTATATGGGGAATGGGAGGGGGAATGCCACACTGCCTATATGGGGAATGGGAGGGGGAATGCCACACGGCCTATATGGGGAATGGGAGGGGGAATGTCACACTGCCTATATGGGGAATGGGAGGGAGAATGCCACACTGCCTATATGGGGAATGGGAGGGGGAACGTCACACTGCCTATATGGGGAATGGGAGGGGGGAACGTCACACTGCCTATATGGGGAATGGGAGGGGGAATGTCACACTGCCTATATGGGGAATGGGAGGGGGAACGTCACACTGCCTATATGGGGAATGGGAGGGGGGATGCCACACTGTCTATATGGGGAATGGGAGGGGGAACGTCACACTGCCTATATGGGGAATGGGAGGGAGAATGCCACACTGCCTATATGGGGAATGGGAGGGGGAACGTCACACTGCCTATATGGGGAATGGGAGGGGGGAACGTCACACTGCCTATATGGGGAATGGGAGGGGGAACGTCACACTGCCTATATGGGGAATGGGAGGGGGGAACGTCACACTGCCTATATGGGGAATGGGAGGGGGGATGCCACACTGTCTATATGGGGAATGGGAGGGGGAATGTCACACTGCCTATATGGGGAATGGGAGGGGGAATGTCACACTGCCTATATGGGGAATGGGAGGAGAGAATGTCACACTGCCTATATGGGGAATGGGAGGGGGAATGCCACACTGCCTATATGGGGAATGGGGGGGGGGATGCCACACTGCCTATATGGGTAATGGGAGGGGGGATGCCACACTGCCTATATGGGGAATGGGAGGGGGAATGCCACACTGCCTATATGGGGAATGGGAGGGGGAATGCCACACTGCCTATATGGGGAATGGGAAGGGGAATGCCACACTGCCTATATGGGGAATGGGAGGGGGAATGCCACACTGCCTATATGGGGAATGGGAGGGGGAATGCCACACTGCCTATATGGGTAATGGGAGGGGGGATGCCACACTGCCTATATGGGGAATGGGAGGGGGAATGCCACACTGCCTATATGGGGAATGGGAGGGGGGATGTCACACTGCCTATATGGGGAATGGGAGGAGGGAATGCCACACTGCCTATATGGGGAATGGGAGGGAGAATGCCACACTGCCTATATGGGGAATGGGAGGGAGAATGCCACACTGCCTATATGGGGAATGGGAGGGGGGAACGTCACACTGCCTATATGGGGAATGGGAGGGGGGAATGTCACACTGCCTATATGGGGAATGGGAGGGAGAATGCCACACTGCCTATATGGGGAATGGGAGGGGGGAACGTCACACTGCCTATATGGGGAATGGGAGGGGGGAACGTCACACTGCCTATATGGGGAATGGGAGGGGGGAACGTCACACTGCCTATATGGGGAATGGGAGGGGGGAACGTCACACTGCCTATATGGGGAATGGGAGGGGGAATGCCACACTGCCTATATGGGGAATGGGGGGGGGGGATGCCACACTGCCTATATGGGTAATGGGAGGGGGGATGCCACACTGCCTATATGGGGAATGGGAGGGGGAATGCCACACTGCCTATATGGGGAATGGGAGGGGGAATGCCACACTGCCTATATGGGGAATGGGAGGGGGAATGCCACACTGCCTATATGGGGAATGGGAGGGGGAATGCCACACTGCCTATATGGGGAATGGGAGGGGGAATGCCACACTGCCTATATGGGGAATGGGAGGGGGAATGCCACACTGCCTATATGGGGAATGGGAGGGGGGATGTCACACTGCCTATATGGGGAATGGGAGGAGGGAATGCCACACTGCCTATATGGGGAATGGGAGGGAGAATGCCACACTGCCTATATGGGGAATGGGAGGGAGAATGCCACACTGCCTATATGGGGAATGGGAGGGGGGAACGTCACACTGCCTATATGGGGAATGGGAGGGGGGAATGTCACACTGCCTATATGGGGAATGGGAGGGAGAATGCCACACTGCCTATATGGGGAATGGGAGGGGGGAACGTCACACTGCCTATATGGGGAATGGGAGGGGGGAACGTCACACTGCCTATATGGGGAATGGGAGGGGGAATGTCACACTGCCTATATGGGGAATGGGAGGGGGAATGTCACACTGCCTATATGGGGAATGGGAGGGTGGATGTCACACTGCCTATATGGGGAATGGGAGGGGGAATGTCACACTGCCTATATGGGGAATGGGAGGGGGAATGTCACACTGCCTATATGGGGAATGGGAGGGGGGATGTCACACTGCCTATATGGGGAATGGGAGGGGGGATGTCACACTGCCTATATGGGGAATGGGAGGGGGAATGCCACACTGCCTATATGGGGAATGGGAGGGGGAATGCCACACTGCCTATATGGGGAATGGGAGGGGGAATGTCACACTGCCTATATGGGGAATGGGAGGGGGGATGTCACACTGCCTATATGGGGAATGGGAGGGGGAATGTCACACTGTCTATATGGGGAATGGGAGGGGGAATGCCACACTGCCTATATGGGGAATGGGAGGGGGAATGCCACACTGCCTATATGGGGAATGGGAGGGGGAATGCCACACTGCCTATATGGGGAATGGGAGGGGGAATGTCACACTGCCTATATGGGGAATGGGAGGGGGGATGTCACACTGCCTATATGGGGAATGGGAGGAGGGAATGCCACACTGCCTATATGGGGAATGGGAGGGGGAATGTCACACTGCCTATATGGGGAATGGGAGGGGGAATGCCACACTGCCTATATGGGGAATGGGAGGGGGAACGTCACACTGCCTATATGGGGAATGGGAGGGGGAATGTCACACTGCCTATATGGGGAATGGGAGGGGGGAATGTCACACTGCCTATGTGGGGAATGGGAGGGGGGAATGTCACACTGCCTATATGAGGAATGGGAGGGGGAATGTCACACTGCCTATATGGGGAATGGGAGGGGGAATGTCACACTGCCTATATGGGGAATGGGAGGGGGGATGTCACACTGCCTATATGGGGAATGGGAGGAGGGAATGCCACACTGCCTATATGGGGAATGGGAGGGGGAATGTCACACTGCCTATATGGGGAATGGGAGGGGGAATGCCACACTGCCTATATGGGGAATGGGAGGGGGAATGTCACACTGCCTATATGGGGAATGGGAGGGGGAATGCCACACTGCCTATATGGGGAATGGGAGGGGGAATGTCACACTGCCTATATGGGGAATGGGAGGGGGAATGCCACACTGCCTATATGGGGAATGGGAGGGGGGATGTCACACTGCCTATATGGGGAATGGGAGGGGGAATGTCACACTGCCTATATGGGGAATGGGAGGGGGAATGCCACACTGCCTATATGGGGAATGGGAGGGGGAATGTCACACTGCCTATATGGGGAATGGGAGGGAGAATGCCACACTGCCTATGTGGGGAATGGGAGGGGGGACCGTCACACTGCCTATATGGGGAATGGGAGGGGGGACTGTCACACTGCCTATATGGGGAATGGGAGGGGGGAACGTCACACTGCCTATATGGGGAATGGGAGGGGGGAACGTCACACTGCCTATATGGGGAATGGGAGGGGGGATGTCACACTGCCTATATGGGGAATGGGAGGGGGGAATGCCACACTGCCTATATGGGGAATGGGAGGGGGGATGTCACACTGCCTATATGGGGAATGGGAGGGGGAATGTCACACTGCCTATATGGGGAATGGGAGGGGGGAATGCCACACTGCCTATATGGGGAATGAGAGGGAGAATGCCACACTGCCTATATGGGGAATGGGAGGGGGAATGTCACACTGCCTATATGGGGAATGGGAGGGGGAATGTCACACTGTCTATATGGGGAATGGGAGGGGGAATGCCACACTGCCTATATGGGGAATGGGAGGGGGAATGCCACACTGCCTATATGGGGAATGGGAGGGGGGATGTCACACTGCCTATATGGGGAATGGGAGGGGGGATGCCACACTGCCTATATGGGGAATGGGAGGGGGAATGCCACACTGCCTATATGGGGAATGGGAGGGGGGATGTCACACTGCCTATATGGGGAATGGGAGGGGGAATGTCACACTGCCTATATGGGGAATGGGAGGGGGGATGTCACACTGCCTATATGGGGAATGGGAGGGGGGATGCCACACTGCCTATATGGGGAATGGGAGGGGGAATGCCACACTGCCTATATGGGGAATGGGAGGGGGGATGTCACACTGCCTATATGGGGAATGGGGGGGGGGGATGCCACACTGCCTATATGGGTAATGGGAGGGGGGATGCCACACTGCCTATATGGGGAATGGGAGGGGGAATGCCACACTGCCTATATGGGGAATGGGAGGGGGAATGTTACACTGCCTATATGGGGAATGGGAGGGGGAACGTCACACTGCCTATATGGGGAATGGGAGGGGGAATGTTACACTGCCTATATGGGGAATGGGAGGGGGAATGCCACACTGCCTATATGGGGAATGGGAGGGGGAATGCCACACTGCCTATATGGGGAATGGGAGGGGGAATGTCACACTGCCTATATGGGGAATGGGAGGGGGAATGTCACACTGCCTATATGGGGAATGGGAGGGGGAATACCACACTGCCTATATGGGGAATGGGAGGGGGAATGCCACACTGCCTATATGGGGAATGGGAGGGAGAATATCACACTGCCTATATGGGGAATGGGAGGGGGGAATGTCACACTGCCTATATGGGGAATGGGAGGGGGGAACGTCACACTGCCTATATGGGGAATGGGAGGGGGAATACCACACTGCCTATATGGGGAATGGGGGGGGGGGAAATGCCACACTGCCTATATGGGGAATGGGAGGAGGGAATGCCACACTGCCTATATGGGGAATGGGAGGGGGAATGCCACACTGCCTATATGGGGAATGGGAGGGGGAATGCCACACTGCCTATATGGGGAATGGGAGGGGGGATGTCACACTGCCTATATGGGGAATGGGAGGGAGAATGCCACACTGCCTATATGGGGAATGGGAGGGGGGATGTCACACTGCCTATATGGGGAATGGGAGGAGGGAATGCCACACTGCCTATATGGGGAATGGGAGGGAGAATGCCACACTGCCTATATGGGGAATGGGAGGGGGAATGTCACACTGCCTATATGGGGAATGGGAGGGGGAATGTCACACTGCCTATATGAGGAATGGGAGGGGGAATGCCACACTGCCTATATGGGGAATGGGAGGGAGAATGCCACACTGCCTATATGGGGAATGGGAGGGGGAATGTCACACTGCCTATATGGGGAATGGGAGGGAGAATGCCACACTGCCTATATGGGGAATGGGAGGGAGAATGCCACACTGCCTATATGGGGAATGGGAGGAGGGAATGCCACACTGCCTATATGGGGAATGGGAGGAGGGAATGCCACACTGCCTATATGGGGAATGGGAGGGAGAATGCCACACTGCCTATATGGGGAATGGGAGAATGCCACACTGCCTATATGGGGAATGGGAGGGGGGATGTCACACTGCCTATATGGGGAATGGGAGGAGGGAATGCCACACTGCCTATATGGGGAATGGGAGGGAGAATGCCACACTGCCTATATGGGGAATGGGAGAATGCCACACTGCCTATATGGGGAATGGGAGGGGGGAACGTCACACTGCCTATATGGGGAATGGGAGGGGGAATGCCACACTGCCTATATGGGGAATGGGAGGGGGGAACGTCACACTGCCTATATGGGGAATGGGAGGGAGAATGCCACACTGCCTATATGGGGAATGGGAGGGAGAATGCCACACTGCCTATATGGGGAATGGGAGGGGGGAACGTCACACTGCCTATATGGGGAATGGGAGGGGGGAACGTCACACTGCCTATATGGGGAATGGGAGGGGGAATGCCACACTGCCTATATGGGGAATGGGAGGGGGGAACGTCACACTGCCTATATGGGGAATGGGAGGGGGGAACGTCACACTGCCTATATGGGGAATGGGAGGGGGAATACCACACTGCCTATATGGGGAATGGGATGGGGAATGTCACACTGCCTATATGGGGAATGGGAGGGGGAATGTCACACTGCCTATATGGGGAATGGGAGGGGGGATGCCACACTGCCTATATGGGGAATGGGAGGGGGAATGTCACACTGCCTATATGGGGAATGGGAGGGGGGATGCCACACTGCCTATATGGGGAATGGGAGGGGGAATGTCACACTGCCTATATGGGGAATGGGAGGGGGAATGTCACACTGCCTATATGGGGAATGGGAGGGGGAATGTCACACTGCCTATATGGGGAATGGGAGGGGGGAATGCCACACTGCCTATATGGGGAATGGGAGGGGGAATGTCACACTGTCTATATGGAGAATGGGAGGGGGAATGTCACACTGCCTATATGGGGAATGGGAGGGAGAATGCCACACTGCCTATATGGGGAATGGGAGGGGGAATGTCACACTGCCTATATGGAGAATGGGAGGGGGAATGTCACACTGCCTATATGGGGAATGGGAGGGAGAATGCCACACTGCCTATATGGGGAATTGGAGGAGGGAATGCCACACTGCCTATATGAGGACTGGGAGGGGGGAATGTCACACTGCCTATATGGAGAATGGGAGGGGGAATGTCACACTGCCTATATGGGGAATGGGAGGGGGAACGTCACACTGCCTATATGGGGAATGGGAGGGGGAATGCCACACTGCCTATATGGGGAATGGGAGGGGGGAACGTCACACTGCCTATATGGGGAATGGGAGGGGGGAATGTCACACTGCCTATATGGGGAATGGGAGGGGGGAACGTCACACTGCCTATATGGGGAATGGGAGGGGGAATACCACACTGCCTATATGGGGAATGGGATGGGGAATGTCACACTGCCTATATGGGGAATGGGAGGGGGAATGTCACACTGCCTATATGGGGAATGGGAGGGGGGATGCCACACTGCCTATATGGGGAATGGGAGGGGGAATGTCACACTGCCTATATGGGGAATGGGAGGGGGGATGCCACACTGCCTATATGGGGAATGGGAGGGGGAATGTCACACTGCCTATATGGGGAATGGGAGGGGGAATGTCACACTGCCTATATGGGGAATGGGAGGGGGAATGTCACACTGCCTATATGGGGAATGGGAGGGGGGATGCCACACTGCCTATATGGGGAATGGGAGGGGGAATGTCACACTGCCTATATGGGGAATGGGAGGGGGAATGTCACACTGCCTATATGGGGAATGGGAGGGAGAATGCCACACTGCCTATATGGGGAATTGGAGGAGGGAATGCCACACTGCCTATATGAGGACTGGGAGGGGGGAATGTCACACTGCCTATATGGGGAATGGGAGGGGGAATGTCACACTGCCTATATGGAGAATGGGAGGGGGAATGTCACACTGCCTATATGGGGAATGGGAGGGAGAATGCCACACTGCCTATATGGGGAATTGGAGGAGGGAATGCCACACTGCCTATATGAGGACTGGGAGGGGGGAATGTCACACTGCCTATATGGGGAATGGGAGGGGGAATGTCACACTGCCTATATGGAGAATGGGAGGGGGAATGTCACACTGCCTATATGGGGAATGGGAGGAGGGAATGCCACACTGCCTATATGGGGAATGGGAGGGGGGAATGTCACACTGCCTATATGGGGAATGGGAGGGGGAATGTCACACTGTCTATATGGGGAATGGGAGGGGGGAATGTCACACTGCCTATATGGGGAATGGGAGGGGGAATGTCACACTGTCTATATGGGGAATGGGAGGGGGGAATGTCACACTGCCTATATGGGGAATGGGAGGGGGAATGTCACACTGCCTATATGGGGAATGGGAGGGGGAATGTCACACTGTCTATATGGGGAATGGGAGGGGGGAATGTCACACTGCCTATATGGGGAATGGGAGGGGGGAATGTCACACTGCCTATATGGGGAATGGGAGGGGGAATGTCACACTGCCTATATGGGGAATGGGAGGGGGGAATGTCACACTGCCTATATGGGGAATGGGAGGAGGGAATGCCACACTGCCTATATGGGGAATAGGAGGGGGGATGCCACACTGCCTATATGGGGAATGGGAGGGGGAATGTCACACTGTCTATATGGGGAATGGGAGGGGGAATGTCACACTGTCTATATGGGGAATGGGAGGGGGGAATGTCACACTGCCTATATGGGGAATGGGAGGGGGAATGTCACACTGCCTATATGGGGAATGGGAGGGGGAATGTCACACTGTCTATATGGGGAATGGGAGGGGGGAATGTCACACTGCCTATATGGGGAATGGGAGGGGGAATGTCACACTGCCTATATGGGGAATGGGAGGGGGAATGTCACACTGTCTATATGGGGAATGGGAGGGGGGAATGTCACACTGCCTATATGGGGAATGGGAGGGGGGAATGTCACACTGCCTATATGGGGAATGGGAGGGGGAATGTCACACTGCCTATATGGGGAATGGGAGGGGGGAATGTCACACTGTCTATATGGGAAATGGGAGGAGGGAATGTCACACTGCCTATATGGGGAATGGGAGGGGGAATGTCACACTGCCTATATGGGGAATGGGAGGAGGGAATGCCACACTGCCTATATGGGGAATGGGAGGTGGGAATGCCACACTGCCTATATGGGGAATGGGAGGAGGGAATGCCACACTGCCTATATGGGGAATGGGAGGGGGGAATGTCACACTGCCTATATGGGGAATGGGAGGGGGAATGTCACACTGCCTATATGGGGAATGGGAGGGGGAATGTCACACTGCCTATATGGGGAATGGGAGGGGGGAATGCCACACTGCCTATATGGGGAATGGGAGGGGGAATGTCACACTGCCTATATGGGGAATGGGAGGGGGGAATGTCACACTGCCTATATGGGGAATGGGAGGGGGGAATGTCACACTGCCTATATGGGGAATGGGAGGGGGAATGTCACACTGCCTATGGGAATGGGAGGGGGAATGTCACACTGCCTATATGGGGAATGGGAGGGGGAATGCCACACTGCCTATATGGGGAATGGGAGGGGGGAATGCCACACTGCCTATATGGGGAATGGGAGGGGGGAATGTCACACTGCCTATATGGGGAATGGGAGGGGGGAATGTCACACTGCCTATATGGGGAATGGGAGGGGGAATGTCACACTGCCTATATGGGGAATGGGAGGGGGGAATGCCACACTGCCTATATGGGGAATGGGAGGGGGGAATGTCACACTGCCTATATGGGGAATGGGAGGGGGAATGTCACACTGCCTATATGGGGAATGGGAGGGGGGAATGTCACACTGCCTATATGGGGAATGGGAGGGGGAATGCCACACTGCCTATATGGGGAATGGGAGGGGGAATGCCACACTGCCTATATGGGGAATGGGAGGGGGATGCCACATTGCCTATATGGGGAATGGGAGGGGGATGCCACATTGCCTATATGGGGAATGGGAGGGGGGAGAATGCCACACTGCCTATATGGGGAATGGGAGGGGGGGAATGCCACACTGCCTATATGGGGAATGGGAGGGGTGAATGCCACACTGCCTATATGGGGAATGGGAGGGGTGAATGCCACACTGCCTATATGGGGAATGGGAGGGGTGAATGCCACACTGCCTATATGGGGAATGGGAGGGGGGAATGCCACACTGCCTATATGGGGAATGGGAGGGGGAATGCCACACTGCCTATATGGGGAATGGGAGGGGTGAATGCCACACTGCCTATATGGGGAATGGGAGGGGTGAATGCCACACTGCCTATATGGGGAATGGGAGGGGGGAATGCCACACTGCCTATATGGGGAATGGGAGGGTGGATGCCACACTGCCTATATGGGGAATGGGAGGGTGGATGCCACACTGCCTATATGGGGAATGGGAGGGTGGATGCCACACTGCCTATATGGGGAATGGGAGGGGGGAATGTCACACTGCCTATATGGGGAATGGGAGGGGGAATGTCACACTGCCTATATGGGGAATGGGAGGAGGGAATGCCACACTGCCTATATGGGGAATGGGAGGTGGGAATGCCACACTGCCTATATGGGTAATGGGAGGAGGGAATGCCACACTGCCTATATGGGGAATGGGAGGGGGGAATGTCACACTGCCTATATGGGGAATGGGAGGGGGAATGTCACACTGCCTATATGGGGAATGGGAGGGGGGAATGTCACACTGCCTATATGGGGAATGGGAGGGGGAATGTCACACTGCCTATATGGGGAATGGGAGGGGGGAATGCCACACTGCCTATATGGGGAATGGGAGGGGGGAATGTCACACTGCCTATATGGGGAATGGGAGGGGGGAATGTCACACTGCCTATATGGGGAATGGGAGGGGGAATGCCACACTGCCTATATGGGGAATGGGAGGGGGAATGCCACACTGCCTATATGGGGAATGGGAGGGGGATGCCACATTGCCTATATGGGGAATGGGAGGGGGATGCCACATTGCCTATATGGGGAATGGGAGGGGGAATGCCACACTGCCTATATGGGGAATGGGAGGGGGGGAATGCCACACTGCCTATATGGGGAATGGGAGGGGTGAATGCCACACTGCCTATATGGGGAATGGGAGGGGTGAATGCCACACTGCCTATATGGGGAATGGGAGGGGTGAATGCCACACTGCCTATATGGGGAATGGGAGGGGGGAATGCCACACTGCCTATATGGGGAATGGGAGGGGGAATGCCACACTGTCTATATGGGGAATGGGAGGGGGGAATGCCACACTGCCTATATGGGGAATGGGAGGGGGGAATGCCACACTGCCTATATGGGGAATGGGAGGGGTGAATGCCACACTGCCTATATGGGGAATGGGAGGGGGGAATGCCACACTGCCTATATGGGGAATGGGAGGGGGGAATGCCACACTGCCTATATGGGGAATGGGAGGGGTGAATGCCACACTGCCTATATGGGGAATGGGAGGGGGGAATGCCACACTGCCTATATGGGGAATGGGAGGGTGGATGCCACACTGCCTATATGGGGAATGGGGGGGGGGAATACCACACTGCCTATATGGGGAATTGGAGGAGGAATACCACATTGCCTATATGGGGAATGGGAGGGTGGATGCCACACTGCCTATATGGGGAATGGGAGGGTGGATGCCACACTGCCTATATGGGGAATGGGAGGGTGGATGCCACACTGCCTATATGGGGAATTGGAGGAGGGAATGCCACACTGCCTATATGGAGAATGGGAGGGGAATTTCCTGTGGGGGATTTTGTACCTTGCCTATGATTTGGTCCTGGCAGGCGACAGTTTTTTAGCGCACCATTTGGTTCAGAATTTTTTTTTTCTCATCTTACTCCTACAAATCTTGGGTGCGTCTTATAGGGTGAAAAATACGGTACATGAGCCATGTCGCTGTTCCTGTCAGCGACAGCAGCTATGATAGAAACGGCTTATGGCAGTCACTCCCCATGAACGAGGACACTCCTAGTGGCGTCGGGCTGTGCCGGAACTAGGAGTGTCCTCACTCATGGAGAACGGCAGCCATTTTTCTGTGGCCCCGACCGTGGACCATATCCAACGCTGCTGTGGACTGAAAGGGGATTGCATGTTCCGGCACGTACCGGCATGTTTTACAGCAGCTTCAGCTGCTGCGTTCTTTAGGTGATGCGGGTTCATGGGCAGCTCAGATTTTCCAGGGTTTGAGCCGGGATTTTAGGGAGAACGTATGAAAAGAGACAATAAAGTAAATAAAACATAATGGCCACCAGATTGGCCCATGGGTCCCAACTATAAAAGGGTGCACAACCATAAGTATGTAGTAAAAAAATATATGCCTTTAATTAGAATCCATAGCAGAATACATTAAACACAACCATCTACACATACACTTAAAACAGTTTAAAAAACACATAAGACAACTGCCAAGAATTACTGGACCTGACTGACTCACTAATATAATTATTGCACAATGCCCTAATTTATGCAGCATGTGAAGAAAGCATATTAATCCATGACCCAAGAATAAGAAAGTTACCATTTATTGAATATATTTAAAGTTCAATTGTGTCAATTAACAATTGTAAACAAGCGAAATAATCGATAACAAAAAATAGAGCAAAAGTGACTAATTGCAAATGGTAAGTAAAGTGCAGATATGCGCAAACATTTACAAGTGCTGTGCAAAGATAGAAAAGATGTGCCAACTGGGTAAGTATATAATTGCAAGATTAAAGCTATGGCTAGGTAATAGAACTGAAACTATATCACCATTAATTACTGGTCCAGGTCCCCATCAAGGCAGGCCGTTTACGCATATTATTTTATATATGATATCAATATTAATATTATTAATAATATAATAATTATATTAGTGAGTCAGTCAGGTCCAGTGATTCTTGGCAGTTGACTTATGTGTTTTTTAAATGTATAAGTGTATGTGTAGATGGTTGTGTTTAATGTATTCTGCTATGGATTCAAATTAAAGGCATATATTTTTCACTGCATACTTATGGTTGTGTGGCCTTTTGTAGTTGGGACCCATGGGCCAATCTGGTGGCCTTTATGTTTTATTTGCAATTAATGACACATTCTGTGTCTCAGGTCCACTTTAGACCAGCACCCAATTGTTACTCAAGCAGTGCAGAATCCCAACGATTTGTTTTTGGAGACAATAAATAAGTTAATGGGCCGGTCCAGCCAGAAATCAGTCATCCAGTGGTACCAGGGGCCTGGTTACAGTGGTGGGCACCATCATCTCCCCTCAGCTGCGCGGTGCCGCCCGGCCTTTCAAGTGAATAGGCAAATGGGAACTCCCACAGTGTGGGAAGCTTCCTCTCCAGTGGCATCATGCAGCTGAGCAAAGATGGTGACGCCCTTAGCTACGTACATCAAAGTGGTGACCGGTTTAACCCATTCTGCTAAAATGTAACTTCTTCAGCTTGGAAGGATCACAGCAATAAATGAATTATTTGCCTATTCAAATCGTTTTTTTATTGTAACTGTTACAATGTGTCTCCTATCCATCTCTCAATGAGGGGGTGTGGTTTCATCCAATTGTCAATGAGGGGGCGGGGCTTCATCATCCCTCAATGAGGGGACATGGCCTTATTCAACAAATGTCCCTCTGAAAAGTTGGTAGGTATGCCAGTGCCTGTTACATACAATCTTTTCAGCGTGCCAGAACAATACCTAGGTGATTAGTTAGCACCCGCGGCTGCAACTTACAGTCCCATTCTGTTCAAATAACAGTGTTGGGGTAATTCCCTAGTGTATCCTTCTGTATCCCTGCCTTTTGAGCGTCTGCTCTGCGAAATCCCTATGTAGCCGGCTAAGAACTCATATGATGTGCTAAGGGACAGTGAATACAACAGCTTTCATCATACAAGTTGAGTTTAATGAAAAGAAGCTTTCAATCTTTTGCCCTGCTCGCAGCGCGCAGCCAGTGCCCTCACCTTTCCAAAACAAAACCTCACACAGGACAGACACATAGATAAGCAACACTTCTTAAGATAACAAAAAGAAAACAGAAAGATGTGCGACCTTGTAGACTGGCGCATTCTGCTCAGGGAGGAGAGATAATATAGAGAAAGAACAACGGCACATTCCGTTACATGACCGAATAACAAAAAAGTGTTTCTTCTATTTTACGGTAAATGATTATCTTAAAGCATAACTCTCAACCTCTATTCTAGGTTAAGCAAGCCTTGGCATATAGTGGGTTAAATTCCCTCCTTCCCTTTCAATCCCCTCTTGAATCATTTTATTCACTTATAATGATTCGCTATGCGCTTCCCCGCTCCCTTAAATATCGACTGTATGGTCCCTGCAAACCAGGGGTAACACAATTCCCTCAAACAGCACCAAAAAAGAAAACGCCCAAACAACGGGGCCGATCGGCAGCAAAATTACGCTAAACGTCGCACTTCTTATACAAGGCTCTAAGTCGCCATATTTACGATATTTGCATGTGAATTTTTCTTAGGTTGAAAGCATGTTAATGGATAATGTACCGAAGGCCAAAGAACGGTGGGATGCAGTAAAAGACAAAGTAACGCTCGGCGCATACAACCCTCATTTTTGCGGGAAGAACCCTATTTACAAGGTCTGTTTCATTTTTACATTACAGGCAAGTTATTTTTAATTTTAATGTTCCCAGCAACTATCTGGGTTATTGTGTCCACATCATAAGTAAAATAATAATGCAAACGTCCATTTGTTTGGTGGGTTTCTAAATTACTCGCCAACTTTGAACCTATCAGGGGCTTTTAAAGTGGACCAAAGCTGTGATACCCCAGGTCAACTCACCTATCCTGGTCTTACAGTGAATGTGTGTGCACTCGCCTAATCAGCTACCAGGCTGATTCACTACTAGCGCCAGGTATTGTCAGATGAGCGTCTGTATAGCAATGCTTAGAGCGTAACCTAGCGCTGCGGTCACTGTAGCAACCTGGCCGGCATTGATAAATGTGATGTCTGTAGGCGGCTCTGTAGAAGCCTCTCCCTGATTTACTGCAGAGCCAATGGAGAACACTAGGTGGTATCCTGAGGTCAAAGCGCCCAAGACTACGCTACCAGTCATGGAGGTGAGTACCCTTTTGTTTTGTTTTTGCCTGCAGAATAACTTTACTTCTGCTTGATGAAGGGCTTTTTACAAGACTTGTGACCAGACTGTAAATTAAATTGTATGCTTAAAGGGGCAGTCCAAGCCATGGCAATAAATGGGTAAGGAGGAGCTCGCCTGAAACAACGCCCAAAGACTATTGGGAGAACATTTAATTGGATGTTTTTTTTCTCTCTGCGTAACGCATGTCAGATGGAAGTTGTGCTAAGAAAAATAAAAAGAGGGTAATGTGTAGCGTGATGCGGGTGTCACCAGGAGCAGAGGGGTGTCACTGGCACAACAAAGCTTTATGGGACCAAAGAGGAGATGGCTGCATGGAAAACAGGGGGTATCACAAGGAGGAAACGTTTAGTAAATGTTATAGTCCATTGATGGACTGATACCCTCTCTGGGACCGACCTCCGTAGGGAGGGTTTCAGTCTTTTAACTGGTAACTGATGCGTTTGTACATTTAGCTTCTGTTTAACCTTTTCTGGCCTCTTCCTTGATTGATTTCTAGGTGCGTCTCTTTCTTATCTTTTTTAACGAACTTGAAAACAGAGAAGAAAAGATATTTAACAATTTATTAGATGAGATTCAGCACCTTCTTGAAGAATACGAAGTGAGTACAAGCCTTTATTATACAGGTTTCTTTTTTATAGTATTTTAAAAGGACAGTCCAGGCTGGGCTTAAAAGAAAGAGATACTTTCATCTTCTGCCGGCTGCTCTTGTTCTGTCTGCAATTCTCACACAATAGGGTTGATTCAGAGCCTCTATCAAATGCACTTTTGCATGTGTTTGTGTAAGTTTTGTGAGTTTTCCCATGCCTTTTCGGAATTTCCGTTACTTTTTGCATGCGTATATGCGTTTACGCTAACTTTCGATGGCCGTATTATCTTAAAAATTCCATTATGTCGGGAAAGTTACATTATTGGTATGGGCTTGCGCATGATTCAGAGCCTTGATTGTTGATTAGAACATGGCCAAAAAAATTAGTGTGTTTACGTTCAACTTACTGGTGAAACTGTGCCGTCGTGTTGTGGTGAGTTGCAGTGTTATGGTGGCGGACTACATGGAGGAATATGAGCGTTTGTAGCTACTAGAGATGAGCGAACTTTTGAAAAATTCGATTCGACTGATTCGCCGAATTTTCCGACAAAAATCGTTTCGACCCGAATAAATTCGCGATGAATCGCTATTAAAAACGGCTATTTCTGAGCCTCCTAGAGCCTCAATAGGGTTGTAAACCATTCTGCCTTGCTGTAACACGCACAGGATGCGTGCTGGGTTAGTTAAATAATACTTTGAAGAAATATCACATGCAGATCAGAGGCATCGCTAATAGAATCGCAGAGCGGCACAATTGCAGAGAGTTGAAGTGGCATCACTATGAGGGGCAGAAGGAGCCCAAACATTGCTTTAAAGAGACACTGGAGTTGGCAGCAGCAGGAGCCCAAAAATTGGATGAATCACACCCTGGAGTTGGCAGGAGTTGACAGCAGCAGCAGCAGCAGCAGGAGCCCAAATATTACATTAAAGAGACCCTGGGGTTGGCCTCAGGAGCCCAAAAATTGGATGAATCACACCCTGGAGTTGGCAGCAGCAGCAGCAGGAGCCCAAATATACACTGGAGTTGGCTTCAGGAGCCCAAAAATTGGATGAATAACACCCTGGAGTTGGCAGGAGTTGACAGTAGCAGCAGCAGGAGCCCAAATATTACATTAAAGAGACCCTGGGGTTGGCCTCAGGAGCCCAAAAATTGGATGAATCACACCCTGGAGTTGGCAGCAGCAGCAGGAGCCCAAATATACACTGGAGTTGGCTTCAGGAGCCCAAAAATTGGATGAATCACACCCTGGAGTTGGCAGGAGTTGACAGCAGCAGCAGCAGCAGGAGCCCAAATATACACTGGAGTTGGCTTCAGGAGCCCAAAAATTGGATGAATCACACCCTGGAGTTGGCAGAAGTTGGCAGCAGGAGCCCAAATATACACTGGAGTTGGCTTCAGGAGCCCAAAAATTGGATGAATCACACCCTGGAGTTGGCAGAAGTTGGCAGCAGCAGCAGCAGGAGCCCAAATATACACTGGAGTTGGCTTCAGGAGCCCAAAAATTGGATGAATCACACCCTGGAGTTGGCAGGAGTTGGCAGTAGCAGCAGCAGGAGCCCAAATATACACTGGAGTTGGCTTCAGGAGCCCAAAAATTGGATGAATCACACCCTGGAGTTGGCAGGAGTTGACAGCAGCAGCAGCAGCAGGAGCCCAAATATTACAAAAATCGTTTCGACCCGAATAAATTCGCGATGAATCGCTATTAAAAACGGCTATTTCTGAGCCTCCTAGAGCCTCAATAGGGTTGTAAACCATTCTGCCTTGCTGTAACACGCACAGGATGCGTGCTGGGTTAGTTAAATAATACTTTGAAGAAATATCACATGCAGATCAGAGGCATCGCTAATAGAATCGCAGAGCGGCACAATTGCAGAGAGTTGAAGTGGCATCACTATGAGGGGCAGAAGGAGCCCAAACATTGCTTTAAAGAGACACTGGAGTTGGCAGCAGCAGGAGCCCAAAAATTGGATGAATCACACCCTGGAGTTGGCAGGAGTTGACAGCAGCAGCAGCAGCAGCAGGAGCCCAAATATTACATTAAAGAGACCCTGGGGTTGGCCTCAGGAGCCCAAAAATTGGATGAATCACACCCTGGAGTTGGCAGCAGCAGCAGCAGGAGCCCAAATATACACTGGAGTTGGCTTCAGGAGCCCAAAAATTGGATGAATCACACCCTGGAGTTGGCAGGAGTTGACAGTAGCAGCAGCAGGAGCCCAAATATTACATTAAAGAGACCCTGGGGTTGACCTCAGGAGCCCAAAAATTGGATGAATCACACCCTGGAGTTGGCAGCAGCAGCAGGAGCCCAAATATACACTGGAGTTGGCTTCAGGAGCCCAAAAATTGGATGAATCACACCCTGGAGTTGGCAGGAGTTGACAGCAGCAGCAGCAGCAGGAGCCCAAATATACACTGGAGTTGGCTTCAGGAGCCCAAAAATTGGATGAATCACACCCTGGAGTTGGCAGAAGTTGGCAGCAGGAGCCCAAATATACACTGGAGTTGGCTTCAGGAGCCCAAAAATTGGATGAATCACACCCTGGAGTTGGCAGAAGTTGGCAGCAGCAGCAGCAGGAGCCCAAATATACACTGGAGTTGGCTTCAGGAGCCCAAAAATTGGATGAATCACACCCTGGAGTTGGCAGGAGTTGGCAGTAGCAGCAGCAGGAGCCCAAATATACACTGGAGTTGGCTTCAGGAGCCCAAAAATTGGATGAATCACACCCTGGAGTTGGCAGGAGTTGACAGCAGCAGCAGCAGCAGGAGCCCAAATATTACAAAAATCGTTTCGACCCGAATAAATTCGCGATGAATCGCTATTAAAAACGGCTATTTCTGAGCCTCCTAGAGCCTCAATAGGGTTGTAAACCATTCTGCCTTGCTGTAACACGCACAGGATGCGTGCTGGGTTAGTTAAATAATACTTTGAAGAAATATCACATGCAGATCAGAGGCATCGCTAATAGAATCGCAGAGCGGCACAATTGCAGAGAGTTGAAGTGGCATCACTATGAGGGGCAGAAGGAGCCCAAACATTGCTTTAAAGAGACACTGGAGTTGGCAGCAGCAGGAGCCCAAAAATTGGATGAATCACACCCTGGAGTTGGCAGGAGTTGACAGCAGCAGCAGCAGCAGGAGCCCAAATATTACATTAAAGAGACCCTGGGGTTGGCCTCAGGAGCCCAAAAATTGGATGAATCACACCCTGGAGTTGGCAGCAGCAGCAGCAGGAGCCCAAATATACACTGGAGTTGGCTTCAGGAGCCCAAAAATTGGATGAATCACACCCTGGAGTTGGCAGGAGTTGACAGTAGCAGCAGCAGGAGCCCAAATATTACATTAAAGAGACCCTGGGGTTGGCCTCAGGAGCCCAAAAATTGGATGAATCACACCCTGGAGTTGGCAGCAGCAGCAGGAGCCCAAATATACACTGGAGTTGGCTTCAGGAGCCCAAAAATTGGATGAATCACACCCTGGAGTTGGCAGGAGTTGGCAGTAGCAGCAGCAGGAGCCCAAATATACACTGGAGTTGGCTTCAGGAGCCCAAAAATTGGATGAATCACACCCTGGAGTTGGCAGGAGTTGACAGCAGCAGCAGCAGCAGGAGCCCAAATATTACATTAAAGAGACCCTGGGGTTGGCCTCAGAAGCCCAAAAATTGGATGAATCACACCCTGGAGTTGGCAGCAGCAGCAGCAGGAGCCCAAATATACACTGGAGTTGGCTTCAGGAGCCCAAAAATTGGATGAATCACACCCTGGAGTTGGCAGAAGTTGGCAGCAGCAGCAGGAGCCCAAATATACACTGGAGTTGGCTTCAGGAGCCCAAAAATTGGATGAATCACACCCTGGAGTTGGCAGGAGTTGACAGTAGCAGCAGCAGGAGCCCAAATATACACTGGAGTTGGCTTCAGGAGCCCAAAAATTGGATGAATCACACCCTGCAGTTGGCAGGAGTTGACAGCAGCAGCAGGAGCCCAAATATTACATTAAAGAGACCCTGGGGTTGGCCTCAGGAGCCCAAAAATTGGATGAATCACACCCTGGAGTTGGCAGCAGCAGCAGCAGGAGCCCAAATACACACTGGAGTTGGCTTCAGGAGCCCAAAAATTGGATGAATCACACCCTGGAGTTGGCAGGAGTTGACAGCAGCAGCAGCAGCAGGAGCCCAAATATACACTGGAGTTGGCTTCAGGAGCCCAAAAATTGGATGAATCACACCCTGGAGTTGGCAGCAGCAGCAGCAGGAGCCCAGATATACACTGGAGTTGGCTTCAGGAGCCCAAAAATTGGATGAATCACACCCTGGAGTTGGCAGCAGCAGCAGCAGCAGGAGCCCAAATATACACTGGAGTTGGCTTCAGGAGCCCAAAAATTGGATGAATCACACCCTGGAGTTGGCAGAAGTTGGCAGCAGCAGCAGCAGGAGCCCAAATATACACTGGAGTTGGCTTCAGGAGCCCAAAAATTGGATGAATCACACCCTGGAGTTGGCAGAAGTTGGCAGCAGCAGCAGCAGGAGCCCAAATATACACTGGAGTTGGCTTCAGGAGCCCAAAAATTGGATGAATCACACCCTGGAGTTGGCAGGAGTTGACAGTAGCAGCAGCAGGAGCCCAAATATACACTGGAGTTGCCTTCAGGAGCCCAAAAATTGGATGAATCACACCCTGGAGGTGGCAGCAGCAGCAGCAGGAGCCCAAATATACACTGGAGTTGGCTTCAGGAGCCCAAAAATTGGATGAATCACACCCTGGAGTTGGCAGAAGTTGGCAGCAGCAGCAGCAGGAGCCCAAATATACACTGGAGTTGGCTTCAGGAGCCCAAAAATTGGATGAATCACACCCTGGAGTTGGCAGGAGTTGACAGTAGCAGCAGCAGGAGCCCAAATATACACTGGAGTTGGCTTCAGGAGCCCAAAAATTGGATTAATCACACCCTGGAGTTGGCAGGAGTTGACAGTAGCAGCAGCAGCAGGAGCCCAAATATTACATTAAAGAGACCCTGGGGTTGGCCTCAGGAGCCCAAAAATTGGATGAATCACACCCTGGAGTTGGCAGCAGCAGCAGCAGGAGCCCGAATATACACTGGAGTTGGCTTCAGGAGCCCAAAAATTGGATGAATCACACCCTGGAGTTGGCAGGAGTTGACAGTAGCTGCAGCAGGAGCCCAAATATACACTGGAGTTGGCTTCAGGAGCCCAAAAATTGGATGAATCACACCCTGGAGTTGGCAGAAGTTGGCAGCAGCAGCAGCAGCAGGAGCCCAAATATACACTGGAGTTGGCTTCAGGAGCCCAAAAATTGGATGAATCACACCCTGGAGTTGGCAGGAGTTGACAGTAGCAGCAGCAGGAGCCCAAATATACACTGGAGTTGGCTTCAGGAGCCCAAACATTGGATGAATCACACCCTGGAGTTGGCAGAAGTTGGCAGCAGCAGCAGCAGCAGGAGCCCAAATATACACTGGAGTTGGCTTCAGGAGCCCAAAAATTGGATGAATCACACCCTGGAGTTGGCAGGAGTTGACAGTAGCAGCAGCAGGAGCCCAAATATACACTGGAGTTGGCTTCAGGAGCCCAAAAATTGGATGAATCACACCCTGGAGTTGGCAGGAGTTGACAGTAGCAGCAGCAGGAGCCCAAATATACACTGGAGTTGGCTTCAGGAGCCCAAAAATTGGATGAATCACACCCTGGAGTTGGCAGGAGTTGACAGTAGCAGCAGCAGGAGCCCAAATATACACTGGAGTTGGCTTCAGGAGCCCAAAAATTGGATGAATCACACCCTGCAGTTGGCAGGAGTTGACAGCAGCAGCAGGAGCCCAAATATTACATTAAAGAGACCCTGGGGTTGGCCTCAGGAGCCCAAAAATTGGATGAATCACACCCTGGAGTTGGCAGCAGCAGCAGCAGGAGCCCAAATATACACTGGAGTTGGCTTCAGGAGCCCAAAAATTGGATGAATCACACCCTGGAGTTGGCAGCAGCAGCAGGAGCCCAAAAAATGGCCTAAAGACATAAATATGTTTTGCACCATTTGGAAAGTGTAAAACGTGGCACCATGCTGAATCTAGTCGCATGCATCAGGCATTGGTGGGTGGAAATCCTGGCTGATCTATCCCTGATTCATTTTGACAAAGGTGAGTCTCTCCACATTTTTAGTTGACAGACGAGTTCTCCTCGCCGTAACTATGGCCCCCGCCGCACTAAACACCCGCTCAGATGGCACGCTACTTGCCGGGCAGGACAGCTTTTCCAGGGCAAACTCTGCTAGTTGCGGCCACAAATCAAGTTTGGCTGCCCAGAAGTCCAGCGGATCCTCAAGGTGTGTTGGCATGGTCATGTCAAAGTATGACATGACCTGCTGGTTGAGGTCCTGCTCCAGGTCTTCCTGCTGCTCATGAGTAGCCTCACTATGCGGGTGTAGAAAGCTACTCATTAGCGACTGAAGACTGAGGCTGCTGCTGCTGATGGAGCTGCTGCTGCTGCTCCTGCCAACCCCCCCAGCGGCCATGGCAGTGGAAGGTGAGCGCAGAGGTCCCCTCGAGTCAGACCTGCGAGAGTATGGACCATGGCGCAGATAGGCATCGGCCAACTGCCTACGTAGAATGTCTTTGTAGTAGTTCAGTTTGTCCTCCCTCTCGGTGGGTTTAAAAAATGCCCCCATTTTGTGCCGGAAGCGAGGGTCCAATAAGGTGGACAGCCAGAAGTCATCCCGCCGACAGATGGAAACAATTCTGGGGTCACTACGCAAGCACGTGAGCATGCTTCGTGCCATTTGCGCAAGTGACTCGGATGGACTACCTGTCTCCATCTCCACTGCATACTGCCACGGTGTGCCCGGGTCCTCTGTCTCGCCTTCCTCAAAAACCTCTAGCTCCTCTGGCTGCTCCTGCTCCTCCTCTCCTGTCCACTGACTAGATAAACCAGCCATTTCGCCAAGCCTAAACTGTGTTTCGCTGGGCAACTCCTCCTCCTCCTCTTCCTCCTCCTCCTCCTCCAGTTCAGCTCCAACGGGGTTCATGTGGCCGTAAGATGTAAACGCCATGTCTCCAGTGCCCTGACCAGCCATGGTTTCCAACATGTGCTGTAGTACATGAAGCAGTGGAATCACGTCGTTCATCCCGTAATCCTGCCGACTGATAAATAAAGTGGCTTCCTCAAAGGGCCTGAGCAAACGGCAGGTGTCACGTATGAGCTGCCACTGGTTGACATTGAAGTTACACAGGGGAGTCCCCCTATCTGCTTGGATCATCAGGAAATCCGTGATGGCTTTTCTCTGTTCATGTAATCGGTCCAACATGTGAAGGGTGGAATTCCAACGGGTGGAAACATCGCAAATCAGACTATGTTGGGGGATACCATTCTGACGCTGTAGCTCAAGAAGGGTGTGTTTGGCGGTGTAGGAGTGGCTGAAGTGCATGCAAAGTTTCCTTGAAGTTGTTAGGATGTCCTGCAGATGGGGGGAACACTTCAGAAACCGCTTGACAACCAGATTGAAGACGTGAGCCATGCAGGGGGCATGGGTCAGGCTTCCTTGGCGCAGCGCAGACAAAATGTTCCTTCTATTCTCGGTAACCATGATTCCCATTTTAAGTTTTCTCGGAGTAAGCCATGTTTGGATTTCCTGATGAATACATTTAAGCAGTTCCTCCCCTGTGTGACTCCGTTCGCCAAGACAAACCATGTGAAGCACTGCGTGACACCTCCGTGCCCTGCACACATGGTAGACTGGAGTGGCACTGAGACTTGAGCCTACAGTGGAGGGTGAGGAGATGGCGGAGGATGAGGAGGCCGAGTCGCACGGTGTCACAGGCCCAATGGGCAGAGAGCGCGGAGGCCGAAGCGGCGTGACCTGTCCAAGTTGCTGCTGCAAAGGGACCACATTCACCCAGTGGGCCGTAAACGACATGTACTGCCCCTGACCGTAGTTACAGCTCCAGATGTCGGCGCTGCCATGTATTTTGCTACACACCGACAGGCTCAAGGACTGGCCCACCTTCTGTTCAACAAAAGTGTGCAGCGCTGGTGCTGCCTTCTTGGCAAAGAAATGACGGCTTGGGACTCTCCACCTCGGCTCGGCACAAGCCATCAGTTCTCTGAAAGGTGCAGATTCCACCACCTGAAAAGGGAGCGACTGCAGCACCAGCAACTTGGACAGGAGCACATTCAGCTTCTGCGCCGTAGGATGAGTGGGCGCATACTGCTGTCTCTTGGACATGGCTTCGCTGATGGATTGCTGGCGGGATGCATGACTTGGAGGAGGAGGAGGAGGAGCAGGAGCGACAGAGGATGGGTATGACGCACAGCTGCCTTCGGCTGAGGTGCTGGAGCCTTGGCTGGCAGAAATTGGGAGCTCACTTGGTGAGGAAGCAGACTGGACCACCCCTTGGGAGCCTCGGTTCTCCCAGGTCGTTTTATGGTGACGCATCATATGTTGACGCAGGGCCGTGGTGCCAACATTTGGACCCTGGTCACGCTTCACCTTTTGCCTACATATCTTGCATGTGGCCATGTTACCCTCCTGCGGATGCCTCAGGAAAAACTGCCACACTACCGAGTAGCTACTTTTCCCACCCCCTGGCCTCACTGATTCACTGCTGCTGTTGCCAACTCCAGGAACCCCTGCTCCACTACCTCCCGATAAGGTAGACTGCCGCACAGCAGGTGCTCTACCCCGGCCCCAGCCCCGGCCGGCTCCAGCCTTTGGAATTGTGCCCCCATGCTGACTGCTACCACCTTGCTGCCTCAGCTGCTGACTCGTCAACAGTGTCTGGCGCAGGAGCTGGAACGCTCGCAGCACCCACGACACTGTCCACATCACTATTTGTCTGCCTAGCTAGAGAAGCCACCTCCATTTCTTGGCTGGGCAGTAGCTGCTGACTGTCCTCTATCTGATCGTCCTCCTCACTAAAGAGTGGAGCTGAACCCAAAGCATAGGATACGTCGCTGGGGGAGGGAACGGCGTAGGACAGAGTCAATGGGAGGACAGGGACTGCTCTCGGGGCATGCCAACTCAGGGTTGTGTCAGAGGAACCTACCGACCCTAGACTGGGGGTCTCAGACGTAAGTTGTGATGATGTTGTTGATGAGCGCGTCAACCAATCTACCACGGCAGATGCGTTACTGGTGGAGACCCGACCGTTAGCAGATACTGGCAGATTAGGTCTCTCAGCGTGACTCCTGCTGCTACTGGCCCCCAGTCTGATGCGAGCTCTGCCTGCGGAATCTTGGCCTCTGCCACTCCTCTTTTCACTTCCAGGCACTTGTCTGCCCGACATAGTCTAACTGGCGTGGTAGTAGGTGATATTTTAAGATCCCCCGGGCAGCGGTGGGTCTATATGAAACAGAATATAATGCACACCAAAAGTGAGCAGTAACACTCAGCCTCCAACAGGCCTGCTTAGTGTAAATAAGAGAGCTGCTTAGTGTAAATAAAGAGGGGTATGCTATGTTACAGAATGGGATGCCTCAACAGAAGTGCACCTGGCAGGCAGCAGTAAGCCTATGCCCAGCAAAAGTGTCTTATAATATAAATATAATAAGAGCAAATGGTTATATGGTCTTAAACAGAGGCTGCTTTAGTCACAGAATGGGATGCCCCCAAAAAAGATCCAGTAGTACTATGCCCAGCAAAAGTGTCTTTATCAGGCCTAATTTCAAATATGATAAGAGCAAATGCTTATATGGTCTTAAACAGAGGCTGCTTTAGTCACAGAATGGGATGCCCCCAAAAAAGATCCAGTAGTACTATGCCCAGCAAAAGTGTCTTTATCAGGCTAATTTCAAATATGATAAGAGCAAATGCTTATATGGTCTTAAACAGAGGCTGCTTTAGTCACAGAATGGGATGCCCCCAAAAAAGATCCAGTAGTACTATGCCCAGCAAAAGTGTCTTTATCAGGCTAATTTCAAATATGATAAGAGCAAATGCTTATATGGTCTTAAACAGAGGCTGCTTTAGTCACAGAATGGGATGCCCCCAAAAAAGATCCAGTAGTACTATGCCCAGCAAAAGTGTCTTTATCAGGCTAATTTCAAATATGATAAGAGCAAATGCTTATATGGTCTTAAACAGAGGCTGCTTTAGTCACAGAATGGGATGCCCCCAAAAAATATCCAGTAGTACTATGCCCAGCAAAAGTGTCTTTATCAGGCTAATTTCAAATATGATAAGAGCAAATGCTTATATGGTCTTAAACAGAGGCTGCTTTAGTCACAGAATGGGATGCCCCCAAAAAATATCCAGTAGTACTATGCCCAGCAAAAGTGTCTTTATCAGGCTAATTTCAAATATGATAAGAGCAAATGCTTATATGGTCTTAAACAGAGGCTGCTTTAGTCACAGAATGGGATGCCCCCAAAAAAGATCCAGTAGTACTATGCCCAGCAAAAGTGTCTTTATCAGGCCTGATTTCTATGAGAATAAGTGCAAATGGTTATTATGCTATTAAATAGAGGCTGGTGTAGTCACAGAATGGGATGCCTCACAGCAGACTTAAGATCAGTTCAGTATATATGCACTGTTAGTTAGTGTAAGCAGCCTGAAAACGCTAACAAAGCAGGCTGGATGAAAAAAAAAAAAAAAAACTGACAGCCTCCGATTTTCCCTTCCTTTCCCTGTTTTTCGCTTACTTTCTGTCTGTCTCCTGTCTGTCTCCTGCCTGTCTCCAGCCTGTCCCTGTCTGTCCCTGCCTGTCTAACTGTCTAACTGTCTCTCCCTCAGCTACACAGCGTTCTGTCTGTCACGAATGCAATAGAGAAATGATGCTGGAAAGCAAGATGGCCGGCCTAAAATATCGCTGTGACGTCACCGGGCTTGCTGGCTGCTGATAGGCTGCATGTGACTGTCCCAGCTTGCACTGGCGCGGGGTTGATGTCTGGACATGTCCCGTCCGCCATCTTAGAATGCCTGTAATGTAAATGAATGGATGTTAAAGGAAAACTTCGAGCGATCGAATCGCGGGGAAATTCGGATTCGATCCGAATCGAATTTTTCCTGAAATTCGGATCGAATCCGGGTTCGTCCGGATCGATTCGCTCATCCCTAGTAGCTACCCATCTGCCTTTCAGATTTCAGGTTGCTGAAGAGCATCTTTGGAGGTATTTTGCTTATCTTGACATCCTACCTTATTTTTAAAATAATGCGTATTTTAATGTAGACCTAAATCTATCTAAAGATTGCCACTTATTTAGTTTTTTTTTATATTGGTTTATACAAAAAAAATCATAAAAAAAAACCCTCAAAAGATGCAGCTGAATCTAGCGGGACACTGGAACTCTTTGTTGGAAGCTACATTGGAAAACGCTGAAAACGGTCGTATACGAGGTTTACTAAGTAACGTAAACATAAACCTCGTCCTCTCGAGGACACAACGAGAGCCGGAAAATTACATTCTCGTAGGCGTACGCAGCTAAGAACGGTAAACGGAAGGCTTCCGATGGAGGCTCTGAATCATGTGTACGCACCCAGGCATACAGAGAAAAAGTGAAAAATACACATAACGAGACAAATACAACATGGTTTTGAGGAGGCTCTTGAGGGTCCTAGATTTTGGCTTGTGGGGGCTACACATGCCACAGAACCCAGAACCAGGGGACCCCTCAGCCCCTGAATGGGCACCAGAGTACCCAGGCCCTCAACCCCCATTCAAGTTTATCCTGTAATCAGAGTAGTACTCACCCTAGGGCATGCTGACCTACCTCATCCTAGGTTTTTTTATTACATAGTGCCCCCCAGTTAGGATTTTGTGGAAGCCTCGACCACCTGTCCCCCTAACCATAAAGTGGAGCCTCACCCAGCCAGCCATCCCCTCTAACTATTGAGGGAATTTTCCACCAGTCATCCAAGATGCGGCTATCAGGGGCCAAGCCAACCCTCCTAATCTGCTTTCAACTTGTAGGAGGCCTTCAGGGGCATGAGGGCCATGCGGTAGTCCCAATACTTCCTGTGGATCCCCAGTACCCAACCCAGGACCTTCTGCCAGCTGAGTGACCCAATTAAAGAGGAGGAGACATTTCTGCCCAAATCCCCATGTCCTATCAAACCCACCCTTATTTATCTTTACTATAGGGTCCCTAAGGCCAGTGGAGGAGATTAACAGGAGATCTCTCTCTGAGTAGACCCTAAAGCCCAAGACAGCCAATGGAGGAGGGTAACAGCAGCAGAAATACCTCTGAGCCCCAAAGGCTTGTGACAGCCAATGGAGGAGGGTAACAGCAGCAGTCTCTCAGAGATTCCAAAGTCTGTGAAAGCCAGTGGAGGAGGTTAACAGCAGAAGTCTCTCTGAGGAGACCCTAAGGCCCAAGACAGCCAATGGAGGTGGGTAACAGCAGCAGAATTACCTCTGAGCCCCCAAAGGCTTGTGACGGCTAATGGAGGAGGGTAACAGCAGTAGTCTCTCAGAGATTCTAAAGTCTATGAAAGCCAGTGGAGGAGGGTAACAGCAGCAGTCTCTCAGAGATTCCAAAGTCTGTGAAAGCCAGTGGAGGAGGTTAACAGCAGATGTCTCTGCGAGGAGACCCTAAAACCCAAGACAGCCAGTGAAGGAGGGTAACAGCAGATGTCTCTGTGAGGAGACCCTAAAACCCAAAACAGCCAGTGGAGGAGGGTAACAGCAGATGTCTCTGCGAGGAGACCCTAAAACCCAAGACAGCCAGTGAAGGAGGGTAACAGCAGATGTCTCTGTGAGGAGACCCTAAAACCCAAAACAGCCAGTGGAGGAGGGTAACAGCAGATGTATCTGGGAGGAGGCCCTAAAACCCAAGACAGCCAGTGGAGGAGGGTAACAGCATCAGAATTACCTCTGAGCCCCAAAGGCTTGTGACAGCCAATGGAGGAGGGTAACAGCAGCATCAGTCTCCTAGAGTCCTCTAAAATACAAGAAGCTGTTCTGCCTATGATGCAGGCAGGTCCTCCACAGGATCTAATTGCACAGGCCAGAAAAGTCAAATTCCTGTTATTTGTTCCTCTTTAAGTTATTAGTAAGCACATAATCTGTTGTCCTTAATATCCATATAAAATGGATTCCTGTCACACATTGCACAGTGTATTTTAATACCACTGTTAATGTATTTTTCTATGCAGTAGGTAGTGTGAGGATCAGCCCTGGTAGACAGCAGGATGTTAGCAGTATAGAGGCTCAGAGGCGAAAAGTTCAACTTAAAGTCCGTGTTTATTCACACATAAAGTCCATAACACAAAATATCCTTTTTGGGTTACATCACCTTTTCAGGAAAAAGTTTTTGTCCAAGCTTGCACACTTGAAGCCGAATCCACCTCGGATCCACATGAAATAGCCTGTATGAGAGCTTCCAGCCAGGCACACAGAGTCTCACTCCACAAGTGAGCTCTAGACACAGCCAGTGCACAGCTGACTCCCCAGGCTATTTATGTGGCCCGCAAAACCCGGACCTGGGTAGGGGATGGAGTCCCACCCTGCTCTACCCCATCCCAGTAAAGCCGTCCCGGGTTAGCCTTTCGGCTATACTAAAATTTTAGCAGCTGATGCTGGAGAAAACTACACAGCTTTACTGCACCAAGGCCAGGTACCTTGGTGCCACATACCTACCGTCAATGACGGCACCTTGCACCTATTTTTTATTTAAATTAAAGACAACTGTTAGTGGAGCCCACCCCAGAACCAGTAGTACTATTAAGGCCCACCAAATAGTGTACATGACAGGTAGGTAGTTGAGTTAGAACTGTCCAAATCCAATACCACGTATAAGGTTGAAGGTTTTGCTTAGATTTTTTGTTCTTGTACTAAAGACAATTGTTGTGCCTAAAGACAATGGTGAAGATAGAAGGAACACAAGGGTTTACTGTGGCCAAGGTCGTACACGTGTGATCAGAGGTAATGCGGTATCCAAAGGGCTCAGACGAAGATCAAGGTCAGGCAGGCAAAAGGGTCGGTTTGGGCAGCGAGCTAGGATGGTCAGACAAAGCTGGGTCAATCTCAAGTACAGCACAGATATGGTCACACCCTGAGTAACACTAGCTATAATGGGCAATGACGTTAGGGCTAAACTCTATTTAAAGGATGGCTGACCAATAGAACACTGATGGGACGGAGTGGGTGATTGGTGCAACTATGATCCTGGGTATGATTGGAGAATTAATCCCGCTGGCTGGACTGCCCAGACCAGTAAGGCCGTCCAGCCCTTGAAACACTCAGGTGGCTAATAACTGGACAAAGCAGCATTTCTTACGAGCAAATCTGTCAAATAGCAGGGCAGGCGCCTGCACTATTACAGCGGAGCGAGGGAGGCAGCCAGGGCAACTCTCTGCACTCTCTCTGGCTTCCGGCAGCGGCGAACGCACCCTGCTCCAGACAGCCGGGGAACGCCGCATGAGAGTCACCTGAGGCAGGTAAGTTCCTTACAAACAGTTGCTGTGTGTCAGGTGTGGAGTTCTTCCAC
Source organism: Gastrophryne carolinensis (assembly GCA_027917425.1). Classification (NCBI taxonomy): domain Eukaryota; kingdom Metazoa; phylum Chordata; class Amphibia; order Anura; family Microhylidae; genus Gastrophryne; species Gastrophryne carolinensis. The sequence goes on from CM051234.1 coordinate 4,479,903, forward strand.
AGCCTGATGTCCCCTGCATTATTCTGCTCCTCCAGCAGATGGCTCTATCCTGCTGGTGTGTGTTGATCAGCCAGCACCTGGTGGACTTCCCGGCCTATAAAAGCTGGTCAGCACATGGCCTTGGCAGTTCAGCATTGTTACTGTCTTCTAAAACCTGAACTCTGTACCCAGAGCCTTTGAACCTGAACCCTGGAACTCTGTTCCCTGGACTTCTGCCTTAGCCTGTCATAGCCATTATTGGACTTTGGACTCCTAGCATGTATGCTTTCTCACTTCAGAACAATCTGAGTGTTTCTTGATTCCTGGTTTATCTTTGTGTATATGTATAGCAGCTTGGTTTATGTGTACACACTGTTTGTTGTTATTAAACACGGTTTGCTGCATATTCGCCTCTGTCTCTCGGTCTAGTTCTGGTCATTTACTACTATTGGGATTTTTCAGATGAGAAATCCATGACGCTGTGCAATATAAAATAAAAAAGAGAGGAAGTAAATTCTGTTTTCTTTTTATTTTTTTTTTCAGGACGCTGTACTACACCTTTGCACTGACGAGTTTAAAGATTATGACTGGTATAACTTTATAAGGGAAACTTTAAAGCAGCTGGCTGATATACCACAAAAGTAGGTGTCATTATTGCATGTGTGTAGAAGAAACCTCAGCTATTATATGTTAATCGCAAGCCTACAATTAGTGTGAAAATGTATTATGTATGTATTTATAGTTGTATAGAAGAGGTTATGAGGGTTGTTTGAAACTCGTATAGCTCCGATAGCCGCGTGCCTCTCAACAGTTACATTGTTACATAGTTAATATGTTGAAATAAGACCGGTGACCAGCAAGTTTAACCAAGGGTGTTGGGGAAAGGGAAGTTATTTTTTATTTACTAATAACAGCTAATAGTAAGGTCTCGATTCAGTAAAGGTCTCGATTCAGTAAAAATTCTCATGCTAGTAAAAGATTCAATTCATGAGAAAAAAAGCCTGAGAATGTCACTGTTGCTGAATCACCAGATAAGAAAACAATGAAAGTCAATGGCACTTTTTTACTCCTAAGAAAAGTAGAGAACTGTTTCCTCCTTTCTACACTGTAGTGGAAGCTGCCATTAACTTTTATTGTCTTCCTATCTGATGATTCAGTAACAGTGACATTCTCAGGCTTTTTTCCCATGAATTGAATTTTTTACTACCCTGAGAATTTTTTTTCGACCTTTATTGAATTGAAGCCTAAGTGTTAATGTTGTTTTCTGCTAGAAAAGCATCCAATCCTTTTTTGAAGCTGTCAGTGGTTGATGATGTAACAAGCTTCTGTGAGAGACTATTCCACAGATTTATAGTTCTTATGATTGTCGTCTCTGGAGATTGAATATATATTTTTCCAGATAGTGGCAGCGCCCCCTTGTCTTTACCTGAAATAGTGTTTCCCCCATATTTTTTGTATTGACCATTTATATATTTATACAAGTTATTCATGTCCCCCTTCAGTCATCTCCTCTCAAGACTAAACAGATTTAAAGAGGACCAAAAACCACGCCCCATCTGGCCTGAAAACTATAAGATTCCAGATCGGCTGGATTTCCTCCTCCCAGTTGTTTAAAACCCCCCAGGTTGCCCGGAAACTCACCTTCTTTCCCGGCCCTACGGCACATGAGCGATATTACTTACCTATCCTGTGATTCCAGGCCTCTATTAATGCATGATAGTATCTTGGTGGCCTTGGAAGCAGCTGCTTGGCATTACATGCTGTTATTTAGCCTGTGATCTACCAGTACCCCCAGCCCTTCTCAGTGAGTAACTCTCCCTGCATTACTCCCCCGAGGACATATGTGACCTTGAGGTTATTAGACCCCAACTGCAGGACTTTACATTTCTCCACATTGAACTTCATTTGCCAAGTGGAGCCCAGACACTCAAAGTGTCCAAGTCAGCCTGAAGGTTGCGACAATCTTCAATAGACAAATAGGCGCTGTGCTACATATCTTTGTGTCATCTGCAAATAAAGACGGTGCCTTTAATTTAATCTTCTATGTCATTTTTTTCTGTTGCCTAACTAAATGTGACCTGGCCCTGATGCCAACATTAAATGGGGCACCGTAATGGGTCCTACAGTCACCCTTGCCATTCTTCTTTACTCAGTTGGATACAGCTAGACTACTAAAGACTAAAACAGCTTCTTTGTTCTGTACATGACGCTATGTGAGCTCTTATCTGATAAATAAGGTGGAGGAGATCCAATGATGGGGCGCCCCTGACCTTACGGGCCCGGTGCGGCCACAAACTGTGCACCCCCCTATATTTACATTCCAGCTGCTTACTCTTGCTGAAAACAAATCCTGTGCATGTATGCACAGAAAGAGGAGCTCTTCCCACTTAAGAGAGGTGTCACGTGACTGGCCTGAGCTGCTATCGGGAGCTGGACCACTCAGCCAGCAGAGAGTGGGGGGGGGGGGGGTGATGAGGGAGAGCTATATAGGGGCCAGTGATCCCCCCTCTCCCTCTTTGCTCCTTTATCCTCCCGGCACTGGATGGAGCAGGCAGCTTGACACTCGTTTAGTGCCTAGATCTTCTCAGCGTGGGGCCGGACAAGCCCACAGGACATTGTGTACACCTCCCCGCTTCTCTGGCCCTTCTGATTCTCCCACCCTCTCCCCCTGTCAACCTTCATCACCACTGTCCAGTCTCTTCCAGTTTGCCTCAGTAGGGGGGGCTTCCTCACCCTTCTGCCTATACGTCATACTGTGGTGCAGCCGTAGCTCACCACACCGGACCCGCGTCCAGCCGTGCGGGCTGTGGAATGTCCCTTTCGCCTGCTGCTGGTGGTGGCGGGGAAGGCTCTCTGCACTCCTGCACTTGCCATTGGGGCCTGGGGGAGGGAAGAGTCTGAGCCCCACTGGTTGGGGAGCTGGGGGGGAGCCAGGGCAAGGATGATGCCACCGGCCTTCATGCAGGCCAACCTGCCCTGTGTCTCGCTGGCTGCGCTATACCATACTGGCCATGCACTGTGCACAGCACCCCTCCCGGAGGGTGGTGGTTTATCTTGTCCCCCACACATTGCCGCACGCCCACCTACCTTCACCTGTGGGCCGAGCAGACAACCATTTGGGCATCCACTTTACTAGATGGACATTATGAATATCTTGTTATGCCGTTTGGTCTATGTAATGCTCCAGCAGTCTTCCAAGATTTTTTTAATGTAGCATTCCGGGAATTTTTAGGTCGCTTTGTCATCATTTATTTAGATAACATATTTATTTTACCCCGACCTTAGCAGAACATAGGGAACATGTTTTTCTGGTGTTACAGAATTTATGGGAGAACCACCTCTACACCAAGCTCGAAAAATGTGTTTTTGAAGTTTCATTCTTGGGGTACATAGTCTCCAACACTGGTTTGACCATGGATCAGGCCAAGGTATCCGCGGTCCTTAAATGGGAGCAACCCAAAGATTTAAAGTGGTTACAGAGGTTTTTGGGGTTTGCCAATTTCTATAGGCGATTTATTAAAAATGTTTCCACTTACCGACCTCACTAAAAAAAAAGGAGTTATTTTCCCCTACTTGGTCAACCAGATCCATCCAAGCCTTTGAGAACTTAAAAGCTGCTTTTAGTTCAGCCCCAGTGTTAGTTCATCCTGATGGTTAACGAGCATTCATTGTCGATGTAGACGCTTCTGAGCTTAGTGTAAGTGCAGTTCTCTTTCAACGGCTAAATCCGTGCTATCTTGTCGAGAAAATGTAATTCCACTGAGCAGAATTATGATATCGGCAACTATTGGCAGCAACACTGGCCTTCCTAGAAAGAAAACATTGGTTGGAGCCCAGTTCCTGGTCACGGTATACACTGATCATAAAAAAATTGGAATATATAGAATCTGCTAAAGAAAAATATAAACCAGGAACAAAAATCATTAAGGCAGATGCTCTACCTCGGAGTCACAGAAACTCCTGTAGAAAGAAGCTTACCCAAACTTCCACATCCAACCTGATCTATCGATTAAGTAAAGCCAGTTTCAGTCAGATTCTCTTCCGGGTAAACCTAACGACCTCCTTTTTGTACCTCAGTCTCAGCAATTTCACGACGGTGGGTCATCCAGGGGTTAAAAGGACTTAAACACTCCCATCATGTTTGGTGGTCGTCCTTAAGGAAAGATACCCAGGCTTTTGGGTCCAAGCCTGTCCACACCTTCACAGCTTTGTACATATCTTGCGATAGACTTTATCACGATCTACCACAATCCAAGGGAATTTCTGTATCTGGGTTGTGATGGATCGGTTCAGTAAGATGGCACATTTTGTTACTCTAAAGAAGTTGCCCACAGCCCAAATACTAGCACAATACTTTCTGGATCATGCCTTCAATCTCCATGGAATTCCGAAAGATATGGACTCAGATAGGGGAGTTCAATTTGTAGCTTGCTTCTGGAGAGCGTCTCTCTGTCCTCATCTTTTCACCTGCATTCCAACGGACAGACAGAGAGGACCAATCACTCATTGGAGCAATACCTTTGCTGTTTTGTATCTGATATTCAGTCTGAGTGGTCCCAATACCTTCCCTTTGCAGAGTTCACTTTTAACAATGCTGTAAATGTCTTCACAGGGTTGTCCCCCTTCTGAAGTGTATTTGGGAAGGATCTTAGGTCTTCTGTATTATCAGACTCGCCCCCTGGGTTAAAGAATGGCTGTGCCAATGGCTGATTTGTGGTGCTTTGTTCAGGCTAGCTCGGCTACTGTTGCTGCTGCTCCTGCCCCCCCCCCCCCCCCAGCAGTAATAGGATTGCCGGATTAAGTTGCTGACTACACAATAACTCATAGCAGTATGTCATTTCCCATCCCTCTTGAAAGGTGGAAAAAAACAGACATATGTTGCTGCGAAAATGAGACTCCACCAATGTTACAAGCCAGTTGTCTTCCCTCTAGTAAATGATGTGAATGCAGGTGTCACTGTGCAAACACACGAGCAGGGAGCACCCTTACCATCCCAGCAGGAACTGCACAGACTCAGAACAAAGTCACGTGCGGAGAAGATTCTTCAGGACCCCTCCCACCCTGGACACACCCTATTCCAATATCTACCATCTGGGAAACATCCTGCGGTACCAGCTTGTAGGACTTCTAGGTCTAGAAATGGTTTCTTTCCTTTGGCCATCTGCACCCTAACAAAAGCCAGGTACCATAGGCCCAGACTCAACGGAGCTTGTAGTAGCCGGTATCACTTGCACTATGTAAGAGCATCTGTATCTCTGTATTCAATGCAGTTTGTATCTCTTGTATTCAATTTTTATGTAAACTGTAATTATCTGTTGCACTGTGTAGATGCCAAAAATAATTCCTTGTTCATCTCTGATGTACTTGGAGAACAATACATTGAATTGAATTGTAGCCATTTATGTGAGGGACTTTGAGCACCTGATATCCCTATCTTCAGTGAATACTGCCAGGGAGTGCTGGGGTCCTCCTCCTCCTCATCCACCTCTTTGTTTTCCTGCTTCTCTCTGGCAGATAAGCCCCCCATTGGTGTGAACAGAGGCTGGGCATTGAGCTCCTCACCCTCCACCAGCACTATATTCAGCTCCGGGCGCAGTTGAACTTGATTCACGTGAGCACTGGTCTGAGTCCCCTCATCAACGAGGGGACACCCTACAGTACATAGAAACAGAAACACAGAAGTGTTATAGCAGAAGGAGACCATATGGTCCACCTAGTCTTCCCTTATGTGGGTATTTTCTCTTTATCTTAGGATAGATGAAGCCTTATCCCAGGCATGTTTAAATATACTTATTGTTGATTTTTCAACTACCTCTGCTGGAAGTTTGTTTTCGGCATCTACTACTCTTTCTGTAAAATAATATTTTCTAACGTTGCTTCTGATCTTCCCTCTGGCTTCAGGTTTTTCCCCTTGTTCTATAGTTATGTTTCCTCTTAAAAGCACATGGAGCATTGGAATCACATTGTTAGGACCATAGTCTTCCCTACTGATGAGCAGAGTGGCTTCCTCAAACAGCAATCAGCGGGTGTCACGCATCATTTTCAAGTAGTTCAGAAGGAAATTGCACTGTGGGCTAAAACTGGCCAGCTAATGCATGAGGAAGTTATTAATCGCAATTCTCTACTCATACAGCTGGTCCAACGTATGGAGGGAGGAGTTCCAATAGGTTGGCACATCACAGATCATGCAATGTTGTTGAAGATGAAAAATTATGAAAATTTACCATTACTCTGTGCCAAAATGATGGGCTGTGATAGACAAATACTGTCCTTTCCTATAGCTGGAGATCCACACGTCAGCACTGAGGTGTACAAGATTTTAACCCCAGATCAAGGACTGTCCTATATTCATCTTGCTCATAGCTGTACAGGGATGGCATCAAGCCATTAGGTCTCTGAAAGGTCTCTGAAAGGTCTCTGAAAGGTGCACTAGAGTTCAGTACCTGGGAAGAGAGGAAATGCAGCACTAGCAACTTGGCCAGGTGCACATTGAGCTTTTGCAGCCAGCACCATAGCACCCAGCAGCAGCTAAACCACCGAGTGGTGGCATATATCAAATCACCTTGTAGTTTTGTATTAGTGGAACAAAGAAGGATTGGTTCCAGTATACATGGCATCATATCATGTGGTCATACTGATCAGTCTGCAGCCTTACTAAATACCAAGGGATGGTCGTCAAATGTTTATAAGGTGGCAAGTAATGGCCAAATTAGACCCTACAAAAAAGCTTGGGGCTGTTTTTTTTTTTTGCTGAGAGGGCATTAACATGAAATGTTTTCATTGCTTTCTGTATATTTTGGGGTGAAATGAGTAAAAAAAAAAATATATTTTAAAAATGTTGCTTTTTTAAAATAAAAAATAAAAAATAAAAAGTTTTTCAATAAAACCATATTGCATGTAAAAGCCTCATTCATCCTGATTATAACATATGTATCGATATACACCCGTTCCTGCCCAGGAGATACACCGAACTGAAAAGAGCCTTTTATGACATGCGCACTTTCAAGGGTTAAACCGCTTTAATTTTTTTTTATGGTGTTGGGTTCCCCCTTTTCTGTGGAGTGGGGACCCCACTCTTTTTTTTAAATGGCATGGGGTCCCCCCTCAGTAAAAGCAGCATGGGCACCAGCTATGGGGACTGGTAGGTCTGGGTGTGGAGACCAATTGGCCAGTCTGCATAGCCCAGAGCCGGAGCCTTTTCTGTACCCCACTATACCTTGGGGATTCAGGTAATAGAAGGGCATCCCAAATCGGGAAGACTCATGGATAGAGAATTGGCAAGCCCTGGAATCTTTTGGCCAATGCTCCACTTTGAAGTACACATTTTTTTTTTTTTTTGCGATTGAGAGCGCTCCACAACTGCCTCACCTGTGGCTTCACCAGCAATTTGCTTGCGTTCCCACTTTGTTGAGAGAGCAAAATCTCAAATGCATTTGCATTAGCGATTTAATATGAAAATGCTAGTGCAAATGCGATCGCCCTTCTCTAAACCCAGTCTTACAAGGTAGCACAATGAAACAGCCAGGCCAAGGCTGATTGTTGCAATTGTAACAAGAGCTACAGCTGCTGTGACAGCTTAATATGTAAACAGCTCACACCTTATTGGCTTTCTGTGATGTCTGAATGTGATTTTTAGTTTACAGTGAATAATACTGCTTCTGTCTTACTGTGCTTTCTTGAATACATCCAGGTACATGGGCAACAAAAGACGTCCACTGAACAAGAAAATTATGGAAAAATTTATGTTAGACAGCCAAAAGCAAAATTTCAGAAACATTATATTAGTAAAGAACTTTAAAAAATGCAGCCTTGACGAGGCAAAGGAAAGGGTTTGTATGCCAATAACTAACTCTATATCATGTTGGAATATAACTGTTACATTTAAAACATGAATACAAGTTCATATTACACATAGAAACCAATTCTGCATCAGGAGAAAAAAGTGCACGTTAGAGTAAAAGGGGGAAAAATTAAAATGGAGGTGCTCTAATAAAACGGACTAAAACCCATGATCTTGGTTTTTGTCCTCTTTTTGGGATGCCCTGGTGTTTAAAACACTGGGATCACCTGAAATCTTACCTTGATCCCCTCTCCCACGGCACATGTACTTTACCAATCAGCATTGATTGCCTTGATTGCCATATCAATGCAGAATGAGTGGATTGCTGGGCACCCCCACTGGCAATTCTCTCTGGCTCTTCACACCTGCAGCCTACCAATAAGATATTTCTGACAGTGGTGCACCTGATAAAGAAGGGTTTCGGGAGTGCCGCCAAATGCCCGCACATATGCCTTGGGATTAGGGAACGAGGTAAGATTACAAGAAATTTTGGGGGTTTCTCACAGAGCACTCAAGTCTTTTCAACTTGAAAACATTTATTTCAGGGGTTGTCATCTTCCTGGATCGTACATCCATATATGGTGGGAGTGTAGAATGTGGTAAAATGCTTTTGGACTAAAGTATTCTACATTATAAGAAAGGCCACCGGGCTGCCGCTGACCCCCTCAATACGACTGGCCCTCCAGGCTGATCGAAAATCCAGTTCGGGCTCATAAGGCATATTACTACGGAAGCCAAACTAGTTATTGCACATGATTGGAAGATATCCCTAGCGGGAGTCTGACCACTCATATTAACGAGGTTATGTTCTTTGAAAAGATGGCGGCCTCCTTCCTGGCTACTTGGGAGGGATGGATTCCCCGCTTCCTACCGGGACATTTTGACAGAGAGCTCCTGGTGATCTAGGGTGCTAACCTAGCCGCCACATGGTCTCCGGGGACTTGGAACCCATCCTCTTCTCTCCTTCTTCTGTCTTTCCTCTTCTCTTTTATTCCTTTCTTTTAGTCTTGCTTTTCTCTCTTTACTTGTACCCAGAACAGAAATGGTGCTGCACCAGCCAAATATCAACCAGTGTGCACACTAGGGGATATGAACGTCTAAATAAAAGCCACAAAATGGGGAATCTCACCACCGTTTCCTCCAAATATCCCAGTGGCACCACCACAAATAGAGATGAGCGAATCGATTCTGACAAATCCGAATTCGTTACGAA